>BSYR01000065.1:5010000-7510000 GCA_030270665.1 Hibiscus trionum
TGGTGACTTGCATGTTCTTATCTTGTTTGTAAGTGTCACTATGTCCTAATAACATGACCTTGTTATGATGTGTCAAGTAGTTGTTTGAAATGGTGATGGCGGTGGAGCCGTGAATGGCGTCGATCAGCCCGTCCTTGCAGTTCGACAACGAGCAATGGTCCACCCAAACATGGCTGCCTCCGAATATCGAGACCCCGTCGCCGTCCGAAATCGTCCTCCAACCGTAATGGCTAGGAGAGTCCCTGACATAAGCATTCCCCCCTCTCTTGCAATCATGAATGTTGATCCCGTGGATGATGATGTTGGTCACGTACTGAACAGTAATGCACGGCCCGCCAGCGATGTGGACGTCGGCGCCTCGGCCGTCGATGGTCTTGAACGAGTTCATAAGCAATTCTTCCTTCAACTTGATGGTCATGTCACGAGCAAAAATGATCCACAACGGTTCGTCTTGGATGACAGCATGTCTGAGGGTTCCGGGTTTAGGATTAACAGGGTCACGGTCACTGGAGTCGGTAACCACGTATAGTTTCCCGTCCCTCCCACCAATGGCATGCTTGCCGAACCCGATGGCGCAATCGGCTAGCCTCTGGCGGTTCTTTTCCCAATGAGGGTCGCACCGCCAGCAGTCGTCGATGGGATTGCCGGTTCCGCAGGAGAGAAACCCCAAGCTTCTCCTCGCCATGGTAGCATTTCTTATGCTCCTGCAGTATAGACAATTAAACCCAAAAAATGAATGAAAATGTTATAGTTTTCGGGAGTCGCCATTGATGAAAGAAATTAGAACGTACTGATTGACTTGTTGGACGACTTGGTCGGGATCTTGAACTGCAGAGGAGAAAACAAAGGTGGGAGCCATTAGAGGGAAAAACAGTAGAAAGAGGAACAATGGGATTGCTGCCATTTAACCCTTTGTTTTTATTGCCTAATAAAGTCTGGGAATGTACAAAGTGAGCGAAATTATGAAGAACTGAGATCAGAGGAGGGGGTTTATAAAGGGAATAAAGCAGCGATAGGATAAGTTTTAATTTTAAATAAATTAATAAATAAGATGTGCAAGGTCACTGTTTATATATCATAAAATTTGTGAGATTAATGTCTCTGTCTCTTTTTAAATGCCAACTGTCACGGTTGTTCACTTTGTCTATTTTACTCACGGGCGCTCAACGTGAAATCAGGTAGTCAAAAAGATTGTTTTGATACCACTTGTCACTGGGTCATTATCAACTTCCCAAAAGACATGTATAACAATATGTGCAATGCCACCACAACTTATATATCTTAAATTTTTTCTTTTTTTCTTCAATATGAGATTAATGTCCTCGCTTCTTACTAAGCGTGACATATATACTTATATATCGATTAAGTGGTCTCATTGTATTGTTTTTATTATCTAATTCCGACTATGTATCTATGTAGCTTGAACATTTGTTTGTAGGAAAAAGAAAGAAATTAAAAGGACATGAACATGAAATATGGTTAAGTTAAATTTAGAGAGAAATTGGGATTATTATATTTTAAATAAAAACACCGACACTCTCAATCCGGATCTCGTTGTTTTCAAACATCAAGCTACTAAACTCGAGACAAATTCCCCTTCTTTCACCATCACACGTACATTTCCCATAAAAAAATCTCTTTTTTTTTATATTAATTTTTTTATATTAAAAAAAATCTCTTTTTTTTTCTTTATTACATAAATTTACCTAAGTTTTGGTTTTTTTTGCAATCAATACTTCACTGAAAAACCTGTCGATATACGTAATATAAACGGACAAATACACTTGTATAAAATAAAGTAAATATATTATATTCAAAAAAATAAAGTAAATATATTCACATGAATCATTTTTTTTTTCGAACAAACATGAATCATTTTTATAACTGTGGCTCTGAATTTAATTTGCATGCAGATGTAGAGATGGACACATGCTTCACCATGTGCTTCCTTCGCCATATATTTTGGAATAAAATAAAATAAAAACGATTCGAATTATTGGTCTTTTGGTTTATATATACGGACTGACCATTATAATTTCTTTTAATTATTTAAGAATGTATATTCAATACACTAATGGTGGAAATTAAAAGTTTTTATAAGCGCTTTAATTTTAGAGTTTTGTAATTCAATTTAAGGTGTAGAATTTAGGAGGTTATAATCTAAAGTTTAATGTTTGGAGTAATATTGTAACACCTCCTTTCCGGCCTGGTAAAGAACTGGGTCGGACAGTGTTATCGAAAAACATAATCGGAGATCAAAAGCTAAATCGAAGTTCGAAAACTTTTTTGGAAAATCTTATTTATCATTCTTAAGACTTAACGAACCTATTCGTTACTAATCTTATCTGATTTGGGGTCGATTTTAACCTTTTTGAACTTAGGGATTAAAATCGACCCCAAATCAGATAAGATTAGTAACGAATAGGTACGTTAAGTCTTAAGAATGATAAATAAGATTTTCCGAAAAAGTTTTCAAACTCCGATTTAACTTTTGATCTTCGATTATGTTTCTGATAACAGTGTCCGACCCGGTTCTCTACCAGGCCGGGAAAAGGGTGTTACAAATATGGTGGAAAACCTTGAATTATAACCAATATCTTGAAATTCGAACATCTTAAACCCTAAACCCTAATTCTCTAAATCCAATATATGAGATTTTTTTCCTTTAATGGGTTACATCTTGATACACAAGCTGTGTAAAAAAATTTACACAACCTTTCTATTAAGTTTAAAACCTAGATTCTAAACCCTAGCACCCTAAACTCTATATTCTAACCATAAACTTTAAATTCTACACTCTACACACTAAAACTCTGGACCCTGACCTTAAATCTTAAACACTAAAATTGATATACAAGCTTATGTATCGAAACATTTCTTTGTTTAATACATTATATTTTATTAATTTTAAAACCTTAGTTGTTTTTTTAGTGTCAATTCCCAACAATGTCAATTTAGGTTTCCGATGTTGGCAGTTGGTTGAGAGAGAACTGTGTGATAAGGACAACATATGTATAATCAGTAATCACAACTACAACGTGGCTACATTCGACAATTGATAGTTTCAATTTTATCTCCAAGCAAATTCTTAATGAATCATTTAAAGCCTTTTTTATTGGGAAAAATATCATAAGAGAATACAATGTATTTTTTTAATATATAATATAATATTACGATAATATTTGTTACTTTTGATAATGTGTACATATTTTATAGATAAAATAGTAATTTAAAATTTTGTCATGTTGTTATGAGATCATATAGCAAATTCATTCAATTGTAATTTTCTATATGTTGTTGTCGTCAACGATGATATTGTCCTACTTCTTGATTTAAATTTTTTCGTGTTTTGTTTTACATACTCGAATTATTTAATTTTAATCTGTTCAATTAGTTTTCTTTCTTTTTGTATGAAAATTTGTGATTGATTTTGCCTTGCTTTTGTAACACGATTTTTTTTTTCAAAAGTGAATTTGATATCATATTTACAGCTGATGTTTATTTAGTTATCTTTTTGACATATTGTTAAGTTGTGATAAAACTACTTTATCAACGTACCACTATTGTTATTATGGTGTTTATCCTTCACTTGTTGACAACAATAATATTTGTTTGTATCTATCAAATTCTTCGGAATTGTTTAATTGATTTTTTAACTATTTCTTGTTTATATTTTATTATCTAGAAGCTTATTTGCACACTTTGTTGATTTTAACAGAAATGACCAGTTAATTTGGTTAGGTTACTTTAGTTTCTATATTATTCTTATAATTTTATTATATTTCTTCTTTATTAAAATTATAATATAAAATAGTTAGTCCTTAAATTTATAAATTTGGTGGCATTGTTTATAATATGATCCCCAAATTTTTATACACTAGAAGAATAGCTAGTTTTAGGTTACATTTGTTATGGAAAAAACCCTTCATTTGATTAAAAGCAATGAAATCATTAAACTCTAATTATAAATTCTAATTTTTAATTATAAATTTAAACGTTAAACTCGAAATTATTTACTAATATCAAATTGTTTAGCAATCCACCTGTAATTCAAAACAAAACTTAATATATATAGAGAGAGAGGGGTTAGGATCAACTTATACAGTGTGAAATTCTTTAAGTTTTACACGTTTTTTGGATCAACTTTTAACTTTTTTTCCCAAGTGATAATCTTCACATATTCTGCTGTTAATCTCAGTCATCCGTTTCACACATCCAACGATCCAAAAAACGTGTAAAACTTAGAGAGTTTTACATTGTGTAACTGGATTATATCCCTATATATATATATATATATATATATGGATTAATATCCTATACACTAGCGGTGGAAACTGAAAGTTTCCACAAGCGCCTTAGTTTTAGGGTATAGGGAGTTAGTTTAGGGTATAGAGTTTAGGGGTTTAGGTTTAGGGGTTTAGAATTTAGGGATAGTTATTTTAATTTAAGGTTTAGGGTTTATAGGTTAGGGTTTAGTTTTTAGGGTAATATGGTGAGAATTTAGGTTTTAACCTATAAACTCTAAATTATAAACCTAAACTTTAAATTAAAACAACTATCCCTAAATTCTAACCCCCTACACCTAATATCATAAACCATGTACCATAAACTAACTCTCTATACCCTAAAACTAAGGTGCTTGTGAAAACTTTTAGTTTCCACCGCATGTATATATAATACTTATCATATATATATATATATATATATATATACATATATGGTGCTGTTGGTTTTAAGAGTTTTTTTGAGTTAGGAGATTGAAGTGGGCACGTGCCTAAGTCCGTACCGACCGTGAAACTAGTGAAATGGTCGCCTTTTGTCATGGGGAAAGGCACGTTCTCCCATGTGGTTCTTGTAAACGTAACATTTCCACATTCTCCACCTCAAATACTCTTTCATTCTAATACTTAAAAGTCACTGAAATGCATGCAGCTAATGATTTCTCTAACTTCGATTACCGACTATGTCTAAAACAACTTGATTCATTAGTCGATTAATTTGGATCTAATTTTGTAAGAGCTCAATATAAGGTGATTTTCTCAACATAATTTTCTTCATTTACAACGCCAGTATTTAACTCTGAACATTGCTTCAAGGATCTAGTATTTCATCCCGCTAGACCAACTGATTGTTGATTAATTTAGGCTCTAATAGGGTAAAAAACATCAAAATGTCGGATGGAAATTGTCTGCCCCCAAATTATACTTCCTTTAGTGCTCTCACTTTAAAAAATAAAATGAGTTTAAGGTTTAAGGTTTAAGGTTAGAGGTTGTGGTTAGGGTTTAAGGAATTAGCTTAGCCACGAAAATGACAAATGAGTCACATGTAGTGAAGAACATGCCATGTGCTTCGCCATGAGAAATGAGTCACGAAAATGACACCTCCTATATCCCCCTGTTCGCTTATAAATTAGCTGAGCCTCTGAATCCGTTTCCCATTCCCATTGCCGTTTATGATTTCATCTCAATCAAACCTACACTTCTTTTGTTTTTTTACAAAACATTGGAATCTAGTGACTGTTTAGTTATTTTCCAAGGACCATTTCTTGAATTTGCCCAATTATGAATTCTGTAATAACTTTGATGATTGCAGAATCTAAAGGGGGCATGGTTGTGAAATGTGAACAGCAACAGAATCAACACTTTGTAAAGCATATATAATCATGAATGCCAATCACACAAATCATATTTCAATATATGATTGTCATCTTTACCAAAATAAATGTTTAAAGAATAGACTTTGTTGATTGCACGAACCAACTTGTCTTAGTAATTAAGAGAACGATTATTGTTCTTAAAGGTCACGGGTTCGAACACCAACAGTTGCAGTAGGAGTGATTGAGCATGCATTGTTGATTCCTAGTTGATTTTTGACTTTTTTGAGTAATTTTTTAAATTTATTGGTGTGATTATATGTCTTGGATAGGGGTGTAAACGAGCCGAGTCGAGCTCGAGTAGTGCTAAGCTCGGCTTGGCTCGTTAAGATTTCGAGTCGAGTTCGAGCTTGAGTAATTTTTAACGAGCCTGAGAAATCTGAGCTCGACTCGGCTCGTTTCGAAATCGAGTCGAGTTCGAGCTTGATTCGAGCCTAATCGAGTCAAGTGTTGATTGATCTTTGATCGCATTGGACTCGAATAACTCTTCATCTATCAGTCTCATTTAAAGTCCTATGAAGAAAAAACTTAGATACACAAGTTGTGTAAACTCAAGCTTGTTAATTTTAGGGTTTATGATGTTAGTTTAGGGTTTATAGGTTTAGGTTGTTAGGTTTAGAATTTAGGATTTAGATTTTATGGTTTAATACTTATGTTTAGCGTTTATATTTGGGGTTTTAAGTTTAAGAATTTAGATTTTAAATTATAAAAAATAAAATTTTTTAGTATATTATATTTTCGAGTAGCTCGTGAGCTTTTCGAGTCGGGTATCAAGTAGCTCAGCTCGGCTCATTAAGAACTCGAGCTCGAGTCGAGTTCAATCGAGTCGAACTTTGACTGAGTTTTGAACGAGTCGAGCTCAAGTAGCTCACGATCTGTCTCGTCTCATTTACAGCCCTAGTCTTGGAGTGATTTTGTTCAAACCAAAATAATATTGTATTTGTCATTTTTTTAATTATGTCCTTAATTTTTTTACAATTTGAATCATAACATTCAATTTTCTTCAAATAAGTAACTTTTGTAGGATAAATTAATAATCTATAATTTTTTGACGTGACAAGACAATATTAAGGGCGCAACCGAAAAACAAACATTGAACGTTTTTCTATTATAATGTCTTATTTTTTTTTATCTTGATTTATAGTTTTATTTCATTTTCTTTTAAACTGAGATCATTTCTAATAATTTATCATTATTATATTTTAGTGTGAGCAAGTTGTCCAAACTGATGGTCAACAACAACAACAATAATAATAATAATAATAATAATAGAGAAAATATATCATGCACTGGTGGTAGAAATATTTTATTTTTACAAGCGCCTTAATTTTGAGGGTTAAGGATCTTATTTAGGCTGTATAATTTAGGGGTTTAAGTTTAAGGGTTTAAAATTTAGAGTTTAGTGTTAGAGTTTAGGGTTTAAAGGTTATGGTTTAAGTTTAGGATAATATAGTAGGGATTTAAATTTTTACCTATAACTCCTAAATTCTAACCCTAAACTCTAAATTCAAACCAGTCACTAAATTCTAAGCACATAAACTTAAACCCCTAAACTAAACCCTAAACTAAATCTCTAACCCCTAAAATTAGGGCGCTTGTAGAAACAAAATATTTCCACCGCCATTGCGTGGTATAATAATAATAATAATAATTCATTGTATTGGTCTAACTTGCATCATGATTTCATTTTGCAGGAATATTAACCTGGCATGAATAAAGTTGGATATTCACCAGCATCATTGAATGCTGCTCCAATGTCCATTTAAACATTAAACCAGTTTGAAAAATATCAGTGAATTTAAGAATGCAATTTTAGCATAAGTAATCAATGAACCTTGTCCTTAACACACATGTTTCAGCTATTAACAACTTGAGGCCTATGTGCTAACCATTTTTTCTTACCTTTTTGTGCAATTTGCTTAGGCCCCCCCTTTACTACACCTACACTTAAATCTTCACAAATTCCTTTTTGCTTGTTTCTATTTACAAAATAAACAGGGAAGCTTAAAGCACCAGATGCAACGTGTGATGATTGTTGATAATCCAATGGATGAAATGGTGTGTGAGATGAGGGGAGAAACACCATCCCATTCGGCCATTCCTAATTGAGATCGATGTCAACCCGCTCCGGGTTTCCCCTTTCTGTCTGATTGTTTGCTAACTCTATGCCTAGCTGGCCTTTGTCTCCCGCACCAAATGCATAAAGCTTCCCGGACTCGGTGAGTGCAAATGTATGAGCGTTCCAGTATATTGAGTTTGTAAGGCTTATCTGTACCACCCGTTCGTTCAACTGCTTCAATGACATTACCAGCTCTGGGCTCAACACATTGGCATGTCTGTTCCCCTGCCAGATAAACAATGAACAGAAATGACGACAGTTAACCGGATGAAATATTTTTACTTCGGCGGCACAATGAACAAAAATGGTGTTATCATTAAAAACGAAACAGATAATGACTAGTGTTGACAACAGGTCCAGGGTTCAAACCTCTGAACAACCCCTTCTCCCTCCCCTATCATCAAAGAATGAAAAAGATGACGAGCAATGCCTTCAATCGGAGACACATGCAGCACATTATAAGAAACAATATAAAAAATTGCAACTTTGAAACTAATTCAAATGGTTGATATTCTTTCCCTTTCATAATTTATTTCAGGAATCATCCAATGTGCATACCATTGGTAAGAAATGGTGAAATAGTATAAAATATTAATCCAGTTTCAGCAGGGACAAGCTAGGAGTCTAGGATCAAACATAGGGAGGGGAAAGAGTCTATTAAGCCTTTAAATCTGAAAATAACCAAGCCTCCTGCAAATCCTCTATTTGATAATATAGGAAACTATGGAGAATCTTTTGTAAAGCAAATACAACTACCTGAAGTTTAAGGGGAATGGAAGTTCAAACCTGTCCTTCAGCCGCCGTATTATGTCCAAGGCTAGCAGATTCACCACAACCAAAAGAGTATACATCACCATCATCCGATACCACAAAGGTTGTGTAGTCCCCTGTTGCAACATGAACTGCTTTGACATTGCTTAATGCCTCTACAACCTTTGGAACTGATTCACACTCTTCATTTCCATGACCTAAGCACCCATAACGTCCCCAACCCCATGTGCAAACCCTTCCATCCCGGCCCACAACAGCAGCATGCCAAGCACCGGCAGCAACCACCATTGGCTGAAGGTTCAAAAGTTGAATTTGTTCAATCAATCGAGGGTACTTTTCATCAGTTCTTGAGCCATGACCAAGCTTTCCACCCAAGCCACACCCAACAGAGTACACAGACCTAATCATTCCAAAAGAAGGGCACACCAAAAAATTATTATTCCCATAAAACATTCAAATAAACAATGATATATGACTACATGTGGAGCAACAACATAGATGGACTTTGTGATTCTAGAAGTCCAATACATAATTTCAGAATTCAGGAGTGTCATTCATCATTTCAAAGATTTATGATTACGAGTCATCAAAACCACCGTTTGGATGTCTCTCTAAAAATAAATTTAAAGGGACATTTGATAAGGTATTCAGATGAACTCACATGCCACTTGGTTGACAAGCTAGGCAAAGAAGGTAGCAGTATCCAGCTGCAATTTGCACAACAGGTATGTTCTCAAGTGCTCCCAATAGAGGTTGCGGCTCCACATCATTTGGCTCGGTTTTGTGACCAAGTTTGCTATCCTTGCCCCAAGAGAATGTGTAAACCCTGCCCTCTCTGGATAATACAGCTGTGAAAAAGTTCCCAATTGCAGCTTGAACCACAAATATGTCTTTCAAAGACTCAACAGGCTGGGGAGTTGTAACTAGTTTAGTTCCTTGAACCCCATATTCTGCTTCGCCAAAGGAATCCTTTCCAAAGGCATAAACTCTCCCAGCATCACTAATCAGCATTGTTCTGCCACCCCCAGCAGCGGCTTGGATAATTCGAATGCCTTGCAAAGATCTACAAAATAATGGAGTTCCATTAACCCTTTGCATATACTTTTAAACCATCAGGCATAGCAGAGATACAAAGTATTTGGCAACCTTATTTGCCGAGGTCGCCAATCTTCTTCAGTATTGCCATTTCCCAACTGTCCTGAGCTATTAGAGCCAAAAGAGTACACTGCTCCCGTTGATGTCACAGCAATGCTATGACCAGGCCCTGCAATTGCCTGTGATTTCTCCCTCCTGCAACATGCTTCCCCAGCGAGCAGAAACCTCAGGACCAATTTCCACGATCCCCCGCATCTCTGCTTCAAACTTTGACGTTCTTCGTCAGTCATTGGCTTAAATATAGCTCTTCTTTGGCACATGTCAAGAGCAGCAAGCTCCGATATGGACAATTCATAATCGGGGGCAAAGTTTGCCGGCTGCCTAAAAAAGGAGCATGTTGCCTGGAATACATGTTTACAAAATCAAATCAGCCAGCATTATCAATTCCAACATTTAAAAGGAGCTTCATCTTCAAAAAGCTAAAGAAAAAAATCCACTCGCCTCTAGTTTTGCAAGATCTTGAGGATCCAAATTACATGCGGTGAGGACATGAAGAACAATGGAAGGATTGGCAGCTAAGGGGAATTCTCCGGGAGTGGAGTCCCCAAAGCAATGGCGTACTTGTCGCAGAAATGCAGATACAGGAGCAGCAACAATGGTAGTAATTGGTTGATCAGGTATGTTATGGTATTGTACGGTAGGGGTTCCGCTTGTTGAGGCATCCATGGGCACTGCCCAACTTTTGAAGTGCCCAAACTTGGCAAATAAGATATCTAAATTGCTGACAATTAGGAAACATGGGTACAATAATCACTAAGAAACCCTCCAATGATCCAAACTACCTCCTAAATACTGAACCTATGTCGACTTATCAGTTCAATCTACAAGTGACAAAAATATCTACCTTAAATAATGAATTGATCAGCAAACTTCAAGTCTCAAACCTACAAATAGAAAAACAAAAAAAAGACAAAAAGTTCTCATATAAACTCCTTAAATCACAAAAGAAAGAAAAAAACAATTTTACACCACAAACTAATGTGATCATTTCACAAATCACAAACCAAAGGGTATTTTTTAGAAAATCTCTTGAGCAACTTTATCCCAAAACAGACCAGTTTGGATGATCCGAATCGAGACCGGAGAGCCAAAACGGCCAAGCACAGAGACACCAAAAACTACAAAGAAAAACAGTGGCTGAAAATCCCGTGGAGATGCTGAAAAGATAATGAAAGTTTCAAAAAACAAAATTTAAGGAGGAAGCACCGAAAGAAGAGAATTTCGAAAAGGCGAATACCAATCCTCCATGAAAAGCATATTCCACACTTAAAAAGAAAACCCAGAAAAGCAAAGAATTCCCCATGAAGGGGAGACACTCCTGTTTACGTTAACTCCCTATTTAAAAAAAGTCAGATTGATCATTGACCTGATCAACAATCAATCAAGCAAGCAAAATCAACATCCACCGTTCAAAAACAGGGAGAAAAAACCATTTTTTTAAGAAACCCAGATCATCCAAACCACCACATGATCAAAATTCGCCAAGTACACTCAATCACGTAACCTTAAGAACAGAGCAGAATTACATGTTTAATATCATGTCATTAAAAATCAAGGCAGAATAACAAAGAGATGAAAATTACATATAAAGACCCATGATTCCTCAAAAACCCATCAGCAACTGTCAATAATTGAAGAGAATTAAAAACCCAAAAAGAGGCAAAATTCATATCAAAATTGGAAGAACAAGGAAGTGGTTATTATTTATTAAATCTAATCAAAAGCCCCTGCTCTATTTTATCTAAAAGGACTTGAAAAATGGATTCAGATTGGGATTTTGAAGGGGGGAAACAGGGTAAATAATTGAATTTTTTATTTTGATTTCGTAAGGAAGAGGTGGGATTTTCTCTTCTTCTCCATATGTATACAACGCAAGCTTCCTCTAAACTATGGTAACTGACTTATCACAACCTCTGGTTCAACGAAATCTGAGGGGCTAAATTATTAATAAATATTATTATTTCTTTTTTCTTTTTCTCTCAAAAAGAATAAAGCTTGATAATTTGATAAGAGGTGGGTGAATAAAAATAGATAAGGACCCTTTGTTTTTTTTGCTTCTTTTCTAATACTTGAGCAAACCCAAGCAAACGGACCAGTTTTACCGGAAAATCGGTAACTCTCCTCTATGATTTACGAAATGGGTAGCCGGCGATCCGAATCGCCGTTCGTCGACGATCGAAATCGGTAAACCTTACGATCGCCGTTAACAAAAAAGAATAGCGTGGAATCGAAAGAGAGAAACTTAGATAATTTGAGCTGTAAAAAAAGAGATTGAGTGAGCAAAACGCAAACTTGTTTCTTACTCTCTTTCACTTGTGAGAGTGCTTTTCAGAGTCCTTTCTTTCTCTGTTTTGGGAGAGAAAAAGGCCACTGCAAATTGCAAAACCAAATAAGAAGAAGACAGACTTATACATATATAACACTTTCTAAACTTGAAATAATATAAACTAAATTAAATTATATATATATATATTATGATTATAGAAACTTTAAATTAGAAGTAATTAGTATCGTAATATTATAAATGTTTATAATTACATTTAAAAAGAAAAATAAATAACTAGACTCAACTCGCATTTTTGAAACTCAACTCGAAAAAATTTTAAATATAATTTGAGTTATAAAATATGATTCGACAACTCAACTCGATCGAATACTTAACTCTACTCTTGAGTGGTTCAGTGGTAAAAGATATGTTGTTTCTGCTATGCCACTTGAATTTGAGCAGCGTAATTTGTATGTTATAAATATGCATTATTTTCATTTACTTAAAATTATTTATACATAAAAATGAAAAGAGATAAGATTTTTTTACACTATGTAAGACTTTAAAGTTTTACACATTTTTTAGACAATTGAATGAAGGTAGATGAATGGTTGAGATTAACAGTAGGAAATTTAAAGATTATCACTGAAAAAAAAAAATAAGGAAATAATCTTAGCCATTTATTACTCTCATCTAACGGTCTAAAAAGAGTAAAAAAGTAATTGAGTTTTACATGTGTAAGTGGTTTAAGGGTTTAGGTTGTAGTGTGTAGAATTTAAAGTTTTGTGTTAAAATTTAGAGTTTAAAGTTTAGGTTTTAAGGTGTTAACGCCGCTTGTGAAAATATTTTCTAGAATAAAAATCATGCCATAAAAATTTAAAATTGAGTATAATAAAAAGATTAAGATCAAAATTCGAATATGATACTACAGAAAACACATTCTATTAACATCTGAAATGAGTACTACTTGAGAACTAAAAGATGTTTTGAAATTGAAGCTTTCTAAGTGGACAGCTCTCTACCAATGCCTCCATATCTGTCTTGAAAGAAACATACCCATCCATCCTCATTACCTCTCATTTTGTTTAAAGAAAAACACACAAGCTTTTATGGTGTTTCAACTTCATTAATTTTCAAGACTGAAAATGACTTCATCTACCTTAACGAAAGTTGAGTCGAATAATTTGAGTTTATATCAGTCAAATAATCTATTTTATTATTCAAAAAATAATAAATATTAAAGAAATTATACTAATATTTATATATTTTATAATTAAATTTTAATTAAATACTATCTCAGTCCCGTTAAATATGAAAAAATATATCTTATAAACCTTTAATCAAGTAGTTTTAAAATATATATCTTATAGAATTTAATTATTTTAAATATATAAAATAATTATAGTCAAAACTTAAAAAATAATTTTTTAGAAAATCAATACGGACAAAATTAATTGGACCAAGTAAGTAACATGTTTTTATAATCAGGAGGGAAATCATATCATATCCATTATCTGCAAGATTTTTTAAGAAACTTAATTATACTTAGGAAAACACTTTGATGCACAAGCTGTGTAAACTTTAGTTTACACAAGCCCTTTAATTTTAGGGTTTAAGGTTTAGGGTTTTATGTTAGGGTTTAGGGGTTTAGTATGTAGGGTATATAATTTAAGGTTTATGGTTAGAATTTAGAGTTTAGGGTTTAGGGCTTAGGATTTAGGGCTTACGTTGCTAGGGTTTGTGATTTAGATTTTAAATTTTATAAAAGGGTTGTGTAAAAAAAATTTACACAGCTTGTGCATCAAAATAAAACCCTTATACTTAATTATATAACTTAAGTAAATAACCAGGTTATAACATATGATATAGACCACAACCAATGTCCTATTCTAATATGTTGGTTTCTACTTTTTTTTATTTCTTTAAAAATATAGTGTTACTTTATAGGGT
This sequence comes from Hibiscus trionum, assembly GCA_030270665.1. NCBI lineage: Eukaryota > Viridiplantae > Streptophyta > Magnoliopsida > Malvales > Malvaceae > Hibiscus > Hibiscus trionum. The sequence goes on from BSYR01000065.1 coordinate 5,023,915, forward strand.
TATATTATCTTTTTTTTTTTTCTATCAAAAGGTTATATTAGTTAGTCCATATTAGTTGGACACTATACCATTCCACCAAATAAATCATTGTCTATAAGTTTGCATATATAAACAATTATTAAATTGTCAGAAAATGATTAAATTTAATAAAATAAACCTCAAGATGGAATAAGGTTATGGGTCCAAGTTTATAAAATCCATGGAAATCAGACTCTTGGATGGCTAAGATTTATAAATACAGCACCTCAATTATTGGGGACCTAGGAATTGGAGACTTTCCCATTTTTTTCTCAAGGCATAGTCAAATATCTTGTCAGTTTTGTGTAGTCTATATATGACTAATATAACCTATGTATTCCATATAACAAGAAACTTGAGAACTGATTCTCATTCTATTTATTGTTATTGTTATTGAACTTGTAAAGAATAATCATTTGATCAAAATCTGTCACATTTTGAGGTCTTAAAAGTTACAACAGGTGTATGTGAAAGTATATTGTACCGTATTTTGTTTGTTGATCCCTTGCTGCAAATGCGCCAGGGTATGATGAACCAGATATCACCAAAGGGCCAATATATATACCCCCGAGTCGCCGAAAGACACTTGATTTCAAACATAATGATAATGGTTCCACAAGCTGCTGCACCGACTTTAGATGGAGCTGGTAGAAATCACTCAGCTCCATGTTTCTGGTTTAATGGGCAAAAACCAACTGGGGCTGTCACTCTTGGTTAACTCGAGATCCTGGCTTCATCATTACCGTGTTCCATCTGTTTTTCAGTCGGCCCTTCCTGTCTTCCTGTGTCTTGTTCAGAATCATTGTTATCTGTACTGGCTGTACTGGTGTATACTTCAACTGTTTCCTGAGATGCAGTAAATATCATGATAATTAGAAAAAAGAAGGTAATGAACAATGATTACTAATGAAATACAAAAGGGACTTTTCTCATATCCAGCTCTTCCACTTAAGATTTATGCCAAAGGCTGTCCCTAAATGCAAATTCTATGTTCAATTAATAAAGCAAGGATGGGAAGAAAAGGCAGTTCATGTTGACTACAAAACAGTGAAACAAAAAAACATTGATTCCAAGCCACGTGCAAGTGGAGACCTAAACATTAGATTGCTCAAGTAGCAGTATTAGACTTCGATTGCATTTATACCTTCTCTACATGTTCTGAAGATCCATTGCTCTTGTTAAATAAGGAAGCCTTCTTTTGATCTTCCTTCAAGTCCCGACAAGTGAGGTCACCATTCAACACTCCTACGTTAGAGGCACCTTGGCCTTCAACGGATTGATATTTCTCTTTGTTTTCAATGCTTAAGCGAGTTCCAGCACCATTTTCTTTATCAATGATGCTACCCTCGATCTCATGTCCCTCATTTGTCAATTGATCAGCTTTAGCCACTGCCTCTTGGGCTTTCGTCACTTCTTCTCTTTGCTGTCTTCTCCTTGCCTCTTGCTCCTTTAGCTGCTTAAATCTGGAAGATAGGAAACACAAGAACTATGAGCAACTACAACTCTGAGGAAGGCCATTCGAAACTACGCAAATTCAACAGTACCTATCACCAGGACGCAGCCCATCCGGCGTCAATTTTACTTCTTGTTTAGCCTCCTTTCTGGTGGCATTCAATTCAGAGAGAGACTTCTCAAGCAGGATTCGATCTTCATTGACTATATCATCGTTAAGTTGCTTCGCTTGATTCTTTGCATCTCCTAGCTTTTGAAGCCATACTTGTTGGGCTGTACTTAATATATTGTTTGTTAACCTGCAAATACATAATTAAGTGGAGGAAAGATATAAAAGCAGTGCAACATAATGTGGGAATATCTTATAATAATTTATAGAGATGGCTTTGAATCTGCTTACCAATATAGGCTTAGACCAGAAGGAACTGAAAGAGCAAAATAACCAATCATTAGAGGGAGGAACTTCGTCACGGCTTGAGAGCTCTTCATGTCGGGATCATTGCTCTACGAATAGTTGGGAACAAAATAATAGGTTAGATGATAGTAAATTAATTCTAGCTTCCTAAAAGCTAGATAGGCAACAAATAACAGTATTTATATAAGGATTAATATCCTATACACTGGCGGTGGAAACTGAAAGTTTCCACAAGCGCCTTAGTTTTAGGGTATAGGGAGTTAGTTTAGGGTATAGGGTTTATGGTTTTATGCGTGGGTGTTTAGAATTTAGGGATAGTTGTTTCAATTTAATGTTTAGGGTTATAATTTAAGGTTTATAGGTTAGGGATTAGTTTTTAGAGTAATATGGTAAGGATTTAGGTTTTAACCTATAAACCCTAAATTATAACCCTAACCTTTAAATTAAAACAATTATCCCTAAATTCTAACACCCTACACCTAAACCCCTAAACCTTATACCCTAAACTAACTCCTTATACCCTAAAACTAAGGCGCTTGTGGAAACTTTTAGTTTCCACCGCCTGTGTATAAAATATTTATCCTTTATATAAAAACAATACTTGTCAACTTCTCCCAACATGATCAGACTATAATTCCATTCCAGCAACATCATATTAAAAAAAATCAGAAACACCAAGATGAAAAAGAAAAAAAAGGTGAAAATTTTTCCACTTGATTTTTTTTTATAAAAAATGTCATAAAGTTAAAGTGGATATACATTGTTGTGGCTGAGATAAATTTACTAAGATTTAACATTTCTTCTTAAAATTAGGCGCATAGTATATTGCACATACATGAGATGATTCCTTGAGATCCAAGTCGGTAACAGATATGCAGAACTAGGAAAACATTGAAACTCAGCACATTATCATGTTTGTCACACTGGAGCCTACATCTTTTTGAGGTATGCCATACAGAAACAAAGTGAAGGGACATTAAAGAAAACTACTTTTCACAATATCTGCATATTGTTTTTTAATAAAAACGATGGCATTGAATTGGGGTATTTTAGTACTAAGCTCAATGATTGACAAGTGACATAGAACCACGCTAGTTAACCATGGAATAACTGACCTGAGTTGATTGCATGATTTGGACAGAGACGTACTGTGAGACAACCAGCAAAACAGGCAACACAAGATATGCAAATGTATCTGACCATCCAAGGGGTGGATGTCCATCCTAAGAAAAGAAGCATACCACCAAGGATAAGAATAAACACAAGCTTTGTCAAATAAAAAATTCACAATTAGGCAAGAGACATGAACCAATAAATTTAAAAGGGGGGAAATTGCAATAAAATAAAAATCTTACTACAAATGAGAAAAGCCAAGATATAGCACTGCCATTCTGTCGATCAGCGATTGTAGTTGGACCAGCTAGTGAGGGTATCCAAAAGAAGCCTTCCGTGAGGAGCCCCTAGATGCAACATATGATTAGACATAAGAGATTGTTGAAGGCAAATATTAAAGTTAGAAAACTAACAAAAATGCCACACTACCTCATTTGCCACATTTGACAGGGCTCGATAAAGCCCAATCCACACTGGAATTGTGGCAAGAGTGGGAAGGCATCCTGGGGAGAAAGAACAATGAAAAGCATATAAAATCAGTGTCACCACCAAGTATGAAGTATAAAGGGTGTTATACTGCTAGAAGAAGACCAAGATTTACGAAGCAAACAGATGCAAAGACAAATCTGCCGCTCTTTCTTTCTGTTTTGCATTAAGCAGAACTGCTTTTGACATGCCCAAAAGAAAATCAAAATAGAAGATGGTGGCATTACATTTACCGTTGCTTAAAGTTTTCTATTCCAACATTTAAATTTCACACACAAGACCAAAACTTTCTTAAATCCGGACAACTAAGAACATAAGGAAATACGGTAAAGATTCGACTTACAAAAAGGATGAAAATAATAAATAAAATAAAGTATGGGAAATTCAAAATCTTTAGGAAATTAAAACAGTAAGTAGATTATGCAGAATTTAATAAGGCAATGTGATGAGAATAGGATGTATCATGAGTACCTGCTAATGGGTTTATCCCAGCTAGTTTATATAATCTAGCAGTTTCAAGTTGAATTCTCTCCTACAAATACAAAAGAAAAGTAGCACAAAGATCGATTAATTTATCATAATTAACAACTTGAATAATTTGTTAGATTCTGCTTTAAACAAAAAGCAAAACTTTACCTGATCTCCAGCATACCGCTGCTGAATAGCCTTTATTTGAGGTTGTAAGGAACGCATGGCCATTGTAGATTCTACCTGCGCTCAAAATAAGAACAAATTGGCAAAACCCAAACCTCTTTTTCTCTATAGAATATACTAACTTTATTTTTTTTCAAAATATTAACGAAGATATACTGATTGGAGAATTAACTCCTCTGTTCCTAAATAGAATTCTCTTGCTCTGTTTGGTTTTATCTTAAACAACGAACCTGTTTCCTAGTCAAGGGAAAGGTAGCAGCCTTGACAAGAACAGTCAGAAGTATAATAGCAAAACCATAAGCGTACGGCACGTGCAAAGCCGATAATCCATCCTTTAAAACCTGAATGAATTTAACCCAAACAACGTTAATCCTTTCTCAAAAAAAAGGACAAAAAGAAATTGAACTCTTAATTACCTTCAAAATAGTTTCCATGGAATCGGCTATTCCCGAAAGCCAATCATTGTTTTGTTTAGCAGTAGTAGTGGTGGTGGTGGTAATAGTGTCTGAAGACGAAACGGCGGCGTCCGCAATCGTATAGAGAAAGCTTTCGGCTCTAGTAAACAGCTCTCTGATGGCACCCTCGGAAGCATCCGGGTCCGGCAAGAATCCCGGTATGAACCCGAACTTGGCCACGGATAATGAACCACGAAGGAATGGTCGGTGATTGGAAAATCGAGGTCGATTTAAAAGAGGATTGGGTGGTCCGGTTCGGTCAACGAAAGGAGAGGGGAGTATACTCGGTCCGAACGAGAGAGACGAGGCCATTCCTTTATTGTACAAAAAAGGAACTTTGAGAAAACCCTAGAATTAGAGTTGCAGAGGTTTTTCCCAAGGCGGAGAGATACGGGAGCGAAATGGATCTTTTTTATATATTTTTTCACAGAGGAAAGAGAAGATTCAATCAGAAAGTAACAAATATAGTGGGAATATTTTTTTATTTTTACTATAAAATATTACCAAATTTAATCATTTTTAAAATATGGTCGGAGAAGAAAATGAAATGCAACTAAACTAAGCAAGTGCCCCCCTAACGTGGCAATGAATTTTTTTTTTTTTGAGTAAACTACATAATTGATCAATATACTATAGTTTTAGACTTGATTTGACTGTTATACTTTTAATTAAAGTAATTAGACCACTCAACTATTAAAATAGACTCAATATGACTATCAAACGTTAAAATTTAACGGAGAAGCTGATGTGGCACCACCTTATCAAAGGAAGAAAATGAAGAAAACAACAATATGCACCACCTCATCAAAGGAAGAAGCGTTGGTTTACCAATGTGTCAAGTACACTAATATGATTTAAGGTATGAAATACATTATATGTCTTGATTTGTTGTTAATAGTAGGAAAAAAAAGAGATAAATAGGGGTTAAGAGGACTCAACATAATATACTTGAGATGCATAAAAACATCTAAATCACCAAAATAAATCTAATAATTTACATTAACAATTTATTATAATTTGACCACTAAATTATTAATTCTCGTAATTTGACAATATATTATATTAGTAAAATAATTTATTCAATTTAATCTTAAACTTTTAAAAGTTCATTTTTTACGTTATTAAAAGATCTCTCGACCTCTCTTTCTTCTGAAAATTTAAGTTTTCAAAATTTCTCTTCTCCTTCATCGCTTCAAATTATTTGTGTCACTCTCGACCTCTCTTTCCTCTAAGAACCTAAGCTTTTAAAACGTTTCATCTCCTTCATCGCTTCAAATTACTTGTGTCATTATCGTTTGATCCCCAAGTGTTTTTTCTCTCTAAAAAAACATACGATAATATTAAATGTTGCATATGTTTGACGGTCTTGTCGATTGAAGGGAGGTGTTGAAGACAATCCTTATGGTGACCGAAGGTTGTGACAACAAGTTTAAAGGTTTGGGTTGAAGAATAAAAGTTTTGGAGCTTATTTTTTCGGGAGAGAGAGTTCGATAGAATTTTTTAATAAAGTGAGAAATTAATTTTTTTAAAGTTCAGAAATTAAAGTAGAATAAAACACTAACATGTTATGTCATAAAAATGAACAAGAATTAATAATTAAATAATTAAATTGTAAAGCTGATACAAGTGACAAAAATATATATTTTTCAAGACCAATGATCAAAACTAGACAATATTTAAATAAGAGTTACCAAATTCATAGTTTACCCAAAACCTAATCAAGATGTCTCAAATATGCGTTGAATTTCATGAGATGCACGATCACATTTTACATGTGTTTATCTCAAACGTTTTTTTTTTTTTGTATAAAAACAACATTTCAAATATGTTTGTTTACGAGGTGTGCTTGTATTTTATTAATATCAAAATCTTAATATATGAACTATACAAAAAAATATTAAAAACTTAATTGATATTTATTGTCATAAAGTGTATATGTGGGTTTTATGGGTAAAAATTTCATGCCCCTAACCATGTCTCCTTCTATGCCCCTGCCTAAAAATACTTAAAATTAAATCTTGCCCCATAACCCTAATTTTCATATCCTAAACTCTATACCTTAAACCCTAAAAAAATACACCTACCCCTAATTCCCTACATCCTAACCCTAAGCTCCAATCTTAAACCCCAAACTCTAAACTCTAAACCCACTATTTTAAAGTGGGGGCACAAATGGGGCATACTTTGGGAGCAGATGATTTTCATCCGGGTTTTATGGCCCATTTACGTATGACGAACATTCCCAATATCTTTATAGTTTTTTTTTTTCAAACAAAGTTGGTTTTTATTAAAAAAAAACACATACACAAACAGATAAACAAGATCAAGAGAATAGGGGATGAAGAAAAGGCAGCACCCGTCCCGAACGGAGAGCAAGGAGGAACCATGGAGGAGATCGAGAGAGAAACAAAACAGCATCCACTCTTCAAGCTGCATGTCGAATCTGTTGCACACAGAAGCAATGGGGCGTTGAAGGAGATGCAGAGAGAGACCAACAGCAAGCAACGTGGTCAGATAAAAGACATCACGAAGGCTGAGGAACGACGGAGGTCACGGCACCGGAGCGCCTTACCGCTAAAAAACTGGAGAAAGAAACTTTTCTCAATCGCGAATCAGAAGTCTCTCACACTGAAGGGCCCGAACAGAGCTACGAACGCCGGGAAGAAGCCACCAGAAACGAGCCGAACGAAGGTGAATTGAAACACCTCAAAATGAAGAAAAAAATAAGAAGGCAAAACGAGAAAAAGTGAGAAAAAAAGGGGAGTGGTGACCGCTTAAGTTAGCGGCGGCGCCACCTAAACAAAACCTTAGCCATTTAGCCCTTATCGAGAGAGAAAATTAAAGAAAGAGAAAGTTGAAGAAATGGTTCCAACATCCTTATAGTTGACTTCACTACTCTTTGATAGTAAATTAGTAATAGTTGTTTGACTTACAAAACATATAGTACTACATTTTCCCGAGTTTATTCTAAATTTACTTCCTTGCCATGAAAATTAAAAAACATATAAAAATAGAGCTCTGATCTGACAGTGGAAAAAAGTATTAGCATGTTTGCTTTTACTTCAAAAATTAAAACATTTAATTCTAAACCGTTGAAAACTAAATTTTAATAATAAACTCTAAATTTTAAACTATATAAATTAAACTTTTAAGCTATAATTTTTAAATTAAGGCTCCGTTTAATGAAGATGTTAAAATACGAGATTAGGTAGAGAAGCTGCGTTTAGGGGGAAAAATGAATTCAACTTCTCCAAAAACAACATTTGAGACTAAAAATGGTGAAAAAATTAGGTAAAAATGGGGAGGAGCAAGGTGTTCAACGAAACTTCTCTAAAAGATGGGTGGAAAAGCAACGTCAGTCCATAATTTAGAGAGATGAGATACTAGATTCTTTACATAAGATTGAGAGTTCGAATTTTAATATTGTGATTGAAGCAATTAAATTTAGAGGGTCGCCTTATAATAAATATCTGACAAGTGGTTAAACAAAAAAATATTTTTATATTTACTAAAAGTATAATAATTAGATAGATAAAGGGTTAAATAAATATTTAATAAATTGAAAATAACATTCACTTCCCTTGAGTTAGACTTGTGGATGAGCAGTAATATTCCCACGTGTCGTGTCCTGATGGTGCAGCCGGAAAGTATTCCTGTTTTGCTCCGCCCATTTACAAACCCCACTTTCTCTCCATTGGTTCAACCGACATCCCCTCTCATCCCACCAAACCAACTTATTACATTTCTTTTTCTTGTCAGTTTTCATGCAGCCATGAAACTCCCCAGCCTAAAATACATTCTCACCTTCCTCTCCCTTTCTTTCCTCCTCCTCTTCCTCTTCTTTTCTCATCAGCCCCGCCGCCCCATAACGCTGCTCACCGCCGCCGCCATCCACCTTTCCTCTTCCTCCGAGTCTGACCTCAAAATCCGACGCGGCTACACTTCCTACGACGCCTACATCCAACGCCAACTCAACAAGACCCTCAACCCGAAACTAAGGGAAATATGGATGACCCGCGACTGGGACCGTAAAATCCATGTCTTCTCCCGATTCTTCCGTGAACTTAAGCTCCGGCACCTCCTTTCCAACTCCTCCAAGTCTCTCTGCATCGGCGCCCGGGTCGGCCAAGAGGTTGAGGCTCTGAGACGCGTCGGCGTCTCCGACTCCATCGGCATCGACCTCGTTCCTTCGCCGCCGCTCGTCTTGAAAGGCGACTTCCATCACCAACCTTTCGACAACGAGACGTTCGACTTCGAGTTCTCCAACGTGTTCGACCACGCGCTTTACCCGCGGAAGTTCGTCGCCGAGATCGAACGGACGCTGAAGCCCGACGGGGTCTGCGTTTTACACGTGGCGTTGGCGAGGCGCGCCGACAAATACTCGGCCAACGATTTGTACAGCGTGGAACCGTTGCTTCGCTTGTTTCGGAGATCGGAACTGGTTGGGGTCCGGAAAGTTGACGGGTTCGGATTGGACACAGAGGTTATATTTCGTAAGAAGAACACAATCCAACACTCATGATTTCATACATATAGTTTATGATTTTGATTAACCATTGTCATTCCTTGTTATATTCTGAAAACACACAAATTTGTTTCTCATAGTTATTTGAGTATTAATATAAGATTATACATTCATGATTTTATGTCGTATTATAAATTTACGGGGTATGAATTTAGATTATCGATATAAATATAAAAAGTATATAAATTATAACGAGAATTTAAAGTTTCTAGAGTGTGTGATTATTTTTAAAAAAATTATATTATAGGCTTAACTCGTCACGTCATTCATGTTCTTAATCAATAAAAATTATTTATTTAATCGAGTTTATAATATAATTTCTCTTATTCTAACAGTTCTTAGTCCATCCTGACCGGTTATTTTAGAAGCAAATAACTCGAAGGACATTCATCATTATTAAAGCAACCCCAAGTTTAAGTAAAATTAACGCAAAGTAATCCATCCAATAAAGCAAAGTATTATGAGTGGTTACGTCTTTATCAGACAAAAAAGAAAACCCTAGAATTATTTCCATCATTGCTTACTTCTACTCATTTCCATCTTGATAAAATAAATTATTTTATACTATGATTTTTTTTTTGGAAAATGTAACTATATTCTGGGAATCAATGAATACTTAAGATTATTTAAATTTCTATTCAGATAACAATTAGTTTAAACTGCAGCATAATAACAGCTGAAGTGGAGCCCGTGGAGGGACAATGTTCTTGTAAGTTGTAACAATTCAAATCCTACTAACCTCATCATTTCAATTTAAAATCAGTATTCTATAAATTAATAGATTACACGGTCGATTAACATCATTTGACAATGCATGCTCAATCACCCTACTGCAACTGCTGATGCTCGAACCCGTAACTTTTAGAAACAACGACCGTTCCCTTAACCACTAAAGCAAATTGGTTCGTGCGAAAAGAGATTTTTTAAAACATAAGAATTAAACAACCAATAATAATACTTTTAAGCTCCCTAATATTAGTAGACAATAAATGCATATACTAATTGAATATAGATTTATATTTAATATACTAGCGGAATATTAAAAGTTTTCACAAGTGTCTTAGTTTTAGAGTTTAGAAATTCAATTTAAGGTGTAGAGGTTAGATGTTTAGGCGTATAGGTTTATAATTTAAAGAAAATAGTTAGAATTTAAGGTTTAAGATTAGAATTTAGAGTTAGGATGTTAAGATAATATGGTGAAAATTTAGGTTTTAACATATAAACCCTAAATCTTAACCCTAAACTACGAATTATAACCACTATTATAAACCTATAGCCTTAAGCCCTACACTCTAAAATGAATTACTAAATCTTAAAACTAAGACGATTATGGAAACTTTTAGTTTCACCGCCAGTGTATTGAATAATTACTCATTGAATATATCTGTTAATTGTATAATAAGTTTAGGATAAACAAATGAATCACTTGTTTGGAGAAAGTTTTGCCAAAAGGGTGCTTAAGTTTTATTGCAATCTCTTCAAGTTAATGAAATAGATTTTTTTTTTGCTCAAGGGTATTTGTACGATGGATTCTAGGCTGTTTTTTTCATCATGAGGAGCGGTTTCTCTTCATTTAGATGGGGTTTTTTTGATCTTTACCCCGACTTTCCTTGGACAACTCCAGCTTCACAGCGTTCTTCCTCATTGAAACGATTGGAGTGTGTCTGCCGGCCTGATCTTCGTTTATTGTCTAGTTACTTCTTTTCCAGTTTGTGCGTCATTTAATCTTCTGGGCCCTTGTTTTGGGCTTTGTACGACGATTTTAAATATGCAATAAAGTTCAGCCGGTTTGTCTTCAAAAAAAAAAATATCCTCAAACTTTTTTAAAAAATTAATTAAGTCCTCAAACTATTTTTGCACTCGATTAAGCCCTTAAACTATAAATTTTCATCAATGTACCATTTTAACTAACGAAATTAATTGTTGATTGTTAATTTCGTTATAATTAATTACAGTTCAATAAAAAACATGTCTAATAATTTTTTTTAAATTAAATTAATTTTTAAACATTAATAACTCCAATTTCAAAAAGCCCTAACCCATTAATCCCAAATTTCAAATCAAATTCGTCATTTCATTCCTCGATGTTTTCATTCCTCCATTCATCGGAGTCGGTTCCATCAACCGACTGTAAACTAAATATGTGCGTGAAATTTGATAAGTAAAAATTTTCTGCCTCTTAATCATGTCCTTTTATATGCTTTATTCTAAAAATTACTTGAAAATTAAATACTAAATTCTAACTCTAATTTTCACATTTTAAACTCTAAATTTTTTACCCTAAAAAATATATCATACCCTAATTCCTTAAACCCTAACTACAACCCCTAAACTATAAACACTAAACCCACTATTTTAAAGTTGGTCATAAATAAATATGATAAGTAGCATGCTATTTCCATCCAAATTTGATACCCTAAAACATCTAATCCAATTTGATTTCCAACTCTGAATCAATATCATCATTTTTAAACTTAGCCTCAAGCATTATCTGCACATTTATTTATCATATATGAGCATTACTCCTACCTAGGGATGGCAAAAATACCCGGTCCCGACCCGACCCGACCGGGTATTTTTTCTAAAATTTCGGGGATCGGGGCGGGGCGGGGCGGGGTCGGGTATTTGCTAAAAATTCCCCGCCCCGCCCCACCCCGGTACATTTTTATATTTATATATATATTTTTATTATATTTATAAAAAATATCATTAAATTTAAATACTTTTATGAGCTTTAAGTTATTTTTTGTTTTTGTTTTGGTTCGTACTTATTGTAAAATTTTGTTAGATATTGTTTAAGTTTTAATATATTCGATTCTAACGGTCAATGATTTAAGTTTATCCTTTTAAATATGTAGTTTAACATGTGTATAATTTAAAATTGGTTTTATTTTATTTTATTTATATATGTTTGAAGTCCCTTGAAACTATAATTTGTGATTGTGGTGGAAGATTGGTCGAATCTAATATTTACCGTCGGCGAATGTAACACCCGTGTTTTGGGGTTAGGAGTTAGTCGGGTTAGTTGGTCTGAGTTGGTAGAATTAATTTTAATCAAATTGATCTTAGTTTGAGCAAATTGAGTTTTAAATAAAAAGGGAGGGATATTTTGGTAATTAAAAAAAAAACTTTTATATATAATAATAATATTAATCATAATCTTATCATTTCCTTTCTTCCTCCTTCCCCCCCTGCCGTATAACCATACCCAAACTTCCCCAAACCCCAAAACCTTTAATTCATCAAATTCCTTCATCAAATCAAGGGCGTTTTTGAAGGTAATTACATATTCGGACTCTCCTCTTCATCCTCTACGTTTACATAGCTTTATATCTCGAAACTACCCACTTTTATGATTTTCAAGTTTAATGAAAATTTGAGTTTTTAGTGAGTTTTTCAATTGATTTTGATTTATTGAGTTGGGTTTTGAGTTAGTCTTGTTAAAATAAACCTAATATGTTAAAATGAGTAATTTTGGGTGAAAATCCGAAATGGGTATTTGAGGCCATTTTTGAAGTGTTTAAAACTTGAATTTTGATGAGTTTTATAGTTCAATTGAAGGGCTGAGGGTATATGTATGTTAGGAAAGTGTTTTGGAACCATTTAGATGTCATTTGGGTGATTGAAAATATGATTTTCTGCTGGGTAAAATAGGAGTACGAAAATGAGAAATTTGGTGATTGTTTTAGTTGGAAATTGTTGAAGTGTGGCTTGTGTTTATGGATTGGAGTGGTGACTGAAATTTAGCATTGAATTATGAGTAATGGTTATGTTTTGATTGGCTAGAAACAAGAGGAAACACCGGAGAAGCATCGGGATCGAATCCGAGCATTTAGGAGGCTTGCTTGCTTGTTTGAGTTGCTAAGGAAGGGTGGTGAGTAAAACTTTAAAAATTGTTTTGAAGTTGGTTCAAGTGTGTAGTGGATGTGAGGGAATGAGCTTGGTAGGCCATTCCTAGGTGGGAGTTAAATTGGTAGTTTAACTCTTTAAATTTTCTATTGATAAATGATATGTCATTGCCTACTTGTTCATGTGAAATGTGGATTGATTGATATGTATGTATCTTGATGTGCATATATGATAAACATGATATATAATGGGTGGATATATGATGTAATGAAAGATATTGGCACTAGTATGCTTGGGTACAATGATCGATCATTAGGATAAGTGTGCACACAAATTGAGTCAAAACGTACGTGGCCTTGGTGGCGTTAAGGCACCAAGGAGGAGTACGGTGAAGTAATATTCCACCGGAAATTTATATATATTCTATGTGGCGATGAGTGGAATCCCGTCCGTAGGGCATGTGGCGATGAGTGGAATCCCGTCTATGCAAGGCCGGTGATGAGTGTAATCCCACCGAGGTAAGGTTGATGTTGAGAAATGCGTTCCAACATGTTATCCGCGTATTCGAGTCATAACTAGGTGCCAAAATGAGAATTATGTTGTTAAACTTAATATGATGTAAGATGCCATATTATGATTCTTGAACATGTTATTCTTTCATGATTATGATGTTGAGTTTAATATGATGTGGGATGCCATATTAGAACTCTTGAAAATGATATGATGATTATGCTGTCGAGTTTAATATGATGATTATGCTGTTGAGTTTAATATGATGTGAGATGCCATATTTTAACTCTTGAAAGACTAGTTAGGTTGACTTGTTGATACCTATGCATGTTGTATGTGAGATTTAGGGATGACACGATTGAACCCTGCATTGTTGTTGTTTTTGGATTTTAGAGCATCCTCACTAAGCTTTTAGCTTACGCTCTCATTTTCAGCAATGCAGATCATTAGCGTGGTGTTAGCAAGGAGCAAGGCGAAGGGGCTTTCCAAGTTGTTGTTGCTCAAGTATGGTTTTGTAATTAATGTGGTAGTTTAGCAATGGGGCAATTATATGATTTGCATGAGCAATGTTTGACTCTTAAATGGTGTTGATGTGTATGCTTGGCTTGATTTTGTAAACCATGCTATGTTTGATGAAGACTTGTGTATGATGACATGTTTCGTTGGATGTTTTGGTTGCTTAACTAATATGTTTAAGTTTCATATGTATTAATGTGTGCCTTTGGCATTGTTAAGATCTTATGTATGTCCATATATGCATAAATTGCTCTTTAATCGGAATGCTATGCATGAATGCTTTATTCCATGTTTGAATGACTTCCTTGGCTTAAATAGGTGCTCTCGCATGTGTGTATATGCTTTATTGCTTCCTAAAATATGTTTTAAATGATTCTAACTTTAGCCGATCTTTTTCAAAACATCTATGATCCGTTTTTGCACTAAAGCTGTTTTTCCAGTCTCCAAGGCAAAAAGGATCGATCCCCTGGAAAAAGGGATCGATCCCTTCGTTGGCAGAAACTTTCCAATTTTTGCTTCCAGCCTCCAAGTGCAAAAGGATCGATCCCCTTGTTTATGGGATCGATCCCTTGTGATATAGATGCTAATTTTTTTAAAATTGAGGTTTGCAAGCTTTACGTTTTAGTCCTGATTCTCGTATGTGCAATTGCTTGAGTTTGAGATGTCCGTTTGAGTTGAAATTTGGCAGAGAGGCATGAAACATGATTAATTTCATAATGGTAACTTAAAATTTGGTAAAGTCCTCCTAATTTCCAGAATTTACAAATTGGTCCCTAAATTCGTATTTTGTGCAATTGAGTCCCTTATTGTTTTTCGATTGCTGTGATTTTTGAGTATGCTTATCTCAAGAGTATGCCTAGGTTTAATGTGCATCTAGACAAGTTTAAAAAGAGAAAAAAAAGGGTCGTTAATCAAGGTTGACTTTCGGGTTGACTTTGGTTTTCCCCGTGTAATCTTCGTAGTTCGGGTCAGCCGTCTAGGCCGGGCTACGGGGGTTACAGCGAAGATTAAAATTTTTTAATTTTTTCGGGGCGGGGTCGGGTTTAAGGGTTATTGTATCGGGGCGGGGCGGAGCGGGGTCGGGTATAATATATTATAGGTCGGGGCGGATTCGGGGCGGCCAAAAACCCGCCCCGCCCCGCCCCGTTGCCATCCCTACTCCTACCTCGAACAACCTTTATTGTAACAATTGGAGCTTTTTTCATCAATAACAAAAGTAAAAGAAACACCGCCAATGTGATTACAAATTTTTTTTATCATAAAAGTTCGAATTCATTAAAGGTCAAAGGAACCAAACAAAACATCACGAACATGCAGCACGAAGACAGCAAACAAGAGGTTACGTGGATGAAAATCAGAGCTTACAAGTCCATGCACGAACAACAGAGGACAAACACAGGGAAACAACTCCAGATTCGACAAAACGCGACCAAGCGCCCGAAAAAAAAAAAAGCCGCCGGGAAAGACAACGAACATGGGAAACATGCAATCAACGCTATTTTCACCTATCAGAAGAAAAGCGTCGAGGGAGAAACACCGACACCAAAAGCGAGCCCAGACGCTAAACCGCAAACGGATCCGCAGAACCACAAAGCGCTCCATCCACCGTTCAAGAAAAGAAAAGCGATAGCGAATATAGCCAGGTGAGAGCTCCATCCGGAGGCAGTCTCTCGCGTCAAGGGACTTGGGTCTTGTCAAACTGTGCATAGCTAATGTCGATTTTAAAAAGAGAAAAGTAGAGACGAGGAGAAACCCAATAGCAGACTCGGCCTTATGTCTGAAACTGGGACACCACAAAACATGACTTGAGAAATGCATAGCCTTAAATCAGTAACGACGGCTACAAAGCCGCTGATCCCAGGGGGAAGGGAAGTAAAAAGCACCATCTTTCGTCCCTTCCATTCGAAAGAGGTGCAGACAATGGGACTCATATACCCGCCTTGGAAAAACAATTTGAGACCTAGGCAGATGGGGGCTTTATCGGATGTGGATTGCCTCGACTCTCATCATCGCTCAGGACCACAACTTCACAAAGGATGCAGTTTTCCTTCATAAAACAAGAATATAATTTGCCAAATCCACGCAGATGCATAAGGCCAAAGTTAACTTCCTTCATATGGCCCAGCAACCTAAGCAAAGATAGAAACGGTGTGGGGTTACCAATGCCCACTCTCCAAAGACTTAGAAAACACCAAAAATCCATGCAAAGACAATCAAAACTCGTGCCAACTTCCCAATCCAAAAGCGTGTCTGAACCTAGGCCTTCCCGAAAAGCCTGCAACATCCCTTGATCTACGAGATTTCCTTCAGCGTAAAGGAGAGAGATAATGCCGCTTCTAAAATTGCCTTGCCCCCACAGAAGAGACAAAATTGTCCTCTCCCTTACCCCTAACAAAGTGTCGCCGACAGCCATTGAAGCAATCTGAACAGAAAATTCTGCAACCACCGCCGACAGAGTTGATCGGATCTCGCGAGAAAAACGCCCGTCGTCTTCAGGGCCAGTAAACACTGTAAGCAGTCTTCCCTCGCTTGTGCGGTTTCCTCCTCGCAACGCCGCCGTGACAACCCAGGATCCCACACTTTGCAAAGATTCGCCGAAACACAGTGGCCATCGGAGATTCTGAACCAGCGCCGGCGCCGTGACCCATTCTTGCCCTGCCGACAGTCCCGCGCCCCAAAAACTCGCACCCACCGTGAGACTGTCCCGTATCTGGTGACCGACGGCTTGCTTCAGTCGGGAATTCAGGAAACTGAGGCAGTGGCCGTGCAACAACACCTGTTGGAGGTAGAACTCGCGACGTCAAATTGAAGACAGGGAGAACTGAAGTTTGGGGAAGATGAGGAACAGCGCGTGAGGCACGTTCATTTTTTGGTTCCTAAATATATAACTACTCGAACTTACGCCACACGTTAGAGTTTTGTGATCTAAATTTTATTTCGAAAAAGATCTATGTTCTCCAATGTGATTACAAACTTATGGTTTGGCAGCATAACTCAAGTAAATTATCAGTTTGACTGAGTCAGTAGAAATTTTCACTGTAGAGAAGTTCCATAGTAGAATAATGTAGTTAAATTTATTGATTAAAATTTTACAGCAGGGCCTATGAGTTATGACTGCAATCTGCAAAGTTCCACATAAAATTGACTAAACAGAGCATTTTGGAACAAGTCAACCAACATATTTATGCCTGCATTCTAAGACGGAAATGATATATATCAAACTTTACTCTCAAACTTATTTTAGTCATTAAAATTTTAAAATATTTAATTTACTCACACAACTTTTAAACCAGAACCATGTCATTTTTTTATTTCCACGTCAAGGCTTTCTTTGACTAATGATCTTACCAACTCAATATTTATTTTGTTCAACTTCACCAATATTGTCCGTATTATTATGAATTGGTTACACAAGCATTCCAAAATTGTAGCTATAAATTATAATCGCCTTCTTACAGAAGCAAAATACATGTACTCTAATGTAATAATAATATTAGTAAAGAAAATAAAGTGCATAGAAAAATTCCATGAAAAACATGGAAACACTATAAGCACTAAAAAACACAATAATGGCATCACCAACTCTAAAGTAACAGCAATTCAACCAAGGGGCTTTCGTCTTTCTCCAAGTCATAAAGTTGACTGATTTCCAGATTTTTCAAGCAAAGCAAAACCATTTTCTCTGCATTGGGATTGAAACAAAACAACAAGTTAGTAATGAAGGGAAATTCGATTGTATAATCCCAAACAAAACTTTGAATTCACGGGGCTTAATGAAGCTAACCTTAATGAACTGTTTATGTCTTCTTTTCACCTTGTTCTGTGATTTCAGACTTTCAGTGGCGACAACCGTAACATTCCCACCAGTTCTCTTCTCATCTCTAGCTATGTTGAAAATGGCAGTAAACCCTTCAGCTGAAGCCGGATCGTTTACATCCCATTCACCGAATTTTGGCAGAGCCTGCAAACATTAAAAAAAAAAAACAAAATTTGGTAATGAGATTCAAGAAAGCAACATAGAACAGAAAAAACCCAGAAAGAAAAAAGAAGACTTTTTCTTACAGATGCCATGATTGAAGATGAAAAAGATGGGTTTTTTTTAAGATGATTACGATGAAGATGAAGATGGTGATGGATTATTCAAAGGTGGGGGAATTTATATAAAAAGGGTTTGGGGTTTAAAAGGGGGGAAATCGAAAAGCGAAAGATTTGTTTCGATTTTCCACACGGATCAAAACTCGTCTCAGACACGGGATCTTCCGGTTTGATTCAACTCTGTTTTAACATAATGGTGGGTCCATGAGCGGGAGACTCAACCAACATGTAAGGATAAATTAAAAAACCTAGATAGATATTTTAATCTATATTTAAAAGAAAATTAAAAATAAAATAATATATTTCAATTAATTTAGCTTTTGATTTTTAAATAATTTATAATTATATGATAAGTCCTTTAAGTTTTTAATCTTTATAAATTAAATTAATGATGTTCATTGATGCTCGTCGTTAATGGTGCTCATCGGTGCTCGTCGAGCGTGACAAACTCATACTATGATTAAACTGTAAGATTTGATTACATAATATTAACCTAAGAAAAAAAATTAATTATCATACAAATATTAAACAAACTTGTCATAATTTATAGAATAAACAATAAAAGATTAAACTTAAAATTAGAAAGATAAATACAAACTTTATGAATAGAATATTTTCTATAATAGTTTTTAGTTCATAAATTTGGTAATATTTCTAATTTAATTCTTGAATTTTCATTTATTTATTTAGGTCATTAACATCGGCCTTTATTAACTCCTTTGATTTGCATGCACTAAATTTATTACGTAAATTAAATTTTAACAGTAGACGTGACAAAGCAAATCTGCTGAATATTCAGTTTCTATCACTCCATAATCATATCTTAATACTATTAATTTCTGCTCTTTATAATTACTTTAAATAAATCTAATATAAAGTCACGCTTTCATCCCTGTTCACAGAAAAATACTTAATCTCTATGGATTTCCCAAGTGTTAGCAAAACTTTAATGGCTGCAGAATATATAGTCCTTGGAATTTTTATAGCCAGCCTTAAGAAAACAGGTTTGATTTTTCTCTTTTCTCACCATTCCATTCCATGTTACATTTGTGGAAGTAATAAATTGTTGCATAGATCTCAAACAAGTATTTTTTTTGTGATTTAGGCGCAATGAAACCGATCGGCGTGTGTGACGGAAGAGTTGCCGACAATCTTCCCCCTGCTCGGGACGTCGTCGGTCTCTATACATCGAATCACATCGGGAAGATGAGACTCTACGATCCAGATCAAGCAACTCTGCAGGCTCTTAGAGGAACAAACATAGGACTAATCCTTGGTGTTCCCAATGGAGACCTTCAATCCCTTGCCACTCCTGTAACTGCAAACGTTTGGGTCCAGAACAACATAATAGCCTTCTCACCGGCAGTCGAGTTTCGATACGTTGCAGTCGGAAACGAAATAAAACCGACCGATCCCGAAGCTGAATACGTTCTCCCCGCAATGCAGAACATTTACAATGCTCTGGTTTCAGCACAATTAGCTGATCAAATCAAGGTTTCGACACCAGTTGAAGCAAGTTTGTTGGGCTAATCATACCCTCCCTCAAGCGGCTCATTCGGTGCAACTTCAGGCCCTTATGTAACACCGATTATCGACTTCTTATCGACCACCGGAGCACCACTTCTTGTCAATGTGTACCCTTACTTTGCCTACATTAGTAATCCCCAGGACATAAGCCTTGACTATGCCTTGTTTACTTCTCCGGGACCTGTGGTTCAATATGGTGCATTGTCCTATCAAAACCTGTTCGATGCAATATTGGATGCCTTTTATTCTGCTCTGGAAACTGCTGGGGGTGCTAATGTGGGGATCGTTGTGTCGGAGACTGGTTGGCCGTCTTCCGGGGAAGCAGCGGCCACCGTGGAGAATGCGAGAACTTATTACCAGAATATGATCAATCATGTCATGAATGGAACTCCCAAGAGGCCTGGACAAGCTATTGAAACTTATCTTTTCGCAATGTTTGACGAGAATCGGAAGGGTCCAGCTGAAACTGAGCGCCATTTCGGCCTCTTCTCTCCTGATAAGCAGCCCAAGTATAATCTTATTTTTGACGGTAATGCACAAAAATTTAGTAGTGCATGTATATCCCATACCGGGTGGGAATGGGCTTTGATATGGATTTACATATGGTCTTTCATTTCTTTTCTTGCTCAATAGTGAGATGACAAGGCACTCAAACGCCACTTACTTTGTGAACATGTGTTTTCGCCGCGTACCATACGGATAGAAATCCTCTGCCCTATACTTAAAATTAGGTTTATAGAATCTAAGATTTAAAATTTAGGGTTAGAACCTAAAATTTAATTTTATAATGTTTTTTTAATGTTGGGACATAAGTAGAGGCACCGAAAAGGGGCAGAAATTTTTTATTCATACCGCACATGTACTATCTTTTTGGAGTAATATTCATGAGTACTTTTTTGCCACCATCGCATGTGTAAAACGGATGGAAATCGTATGCCTCTTTATCATGTCTCCTTTTATGTCCTACTTTAAAATAATGGGTTTAGGGTTTAGAGTTTAGGGTTTAAGGTTAGAGGTTGTAGTTAAGGTTTAGAGAATTATGGGTAGGATGTATTTTTTAGGGTGTAGAGTTTAGGATTTAGGATGTGAAAATTAGGGTTAAGGTTTAAATTTTAATTTTTAAGTAATTTTTAGTGTGGGGCATAGAAGATAACATGATTAAGGGGAAGAGGATTTTTACCCGTGTAAAACCTAAACAATACACACTTCCTATTAAAAACTATAAAATTGTAAATCTAATTCATATGCTAAATCCTAAAACCTTAAATTTTTAACTAGAAAACCTAAACAACACGTTATAATTCATGAAACCTAAACATTTAAAAATTAAACCCTTAAATCTTAAAATAAAAATAAGTTTGTATAAATTTTATCTTACAAAATATATATGTAACAAAATATTTTTTTTGATCAGTGTACAATTTTATAAAAAATATTTTAATACAAAAAATTTAAAGTACTATTTACAGTATATATTTTCGAGCTTGAAACTCGAAATTTAAAATTTTTAAAGTACGAGATTTTAGAACTGAGACTTGAAATAGACATATTGTGTTAAATAAAATTGGCTACTTGCGTATTAAAAAAATAACTCTACTTCTATACATCTATACCGATTAAATTGTATACATCTACAGATAATAAAAAAAATAAAATTAATATGGGTAAAATACAACAATTGTCACTTAATTATGAGTAAGATTACATTTGGGTCACCCAATTATTAAAGGTTACATTTGGGTCACTCAATTATGGGTAAAGTTATGTTTGGGTCACCCTTCATATTTAAAAAAACACATCAATTTAGTCATTTTTCTTCCAAATCACGTATATATCCTTGTTAACATTAGATTACTTCATTTGAAATCATTAATTAATCTAATACAGAAATTGATATACTTTTTTAAATATGAAGGGTGACCCAAATGTAACTTTACCCATAATTGAGTGATCTAAATGTAACATTTAATAATTGGGTGACCCAAATGTAACCTTACATATAATTAAGTGACTCAAATGTAACCTTATCTATAATTGAGTGACCTCTGTTGTAGTTTACCCAATTAATATTGACCAATGGGTTGGTCTAAGTAATAAACAACTTGGTATCGCTTAAGCATGTCTCGAGTTCGAGGTCTTGTGTATACAAAAAATTTCCGCTAAGAGTCACACCTACTATAGTCTGGTGTGCGATGCTAGTCGGTCCGAATTAGTCAGAGCAGGGCCATAACCGAGAGAGAAAAAAAATTTTGGCAGTAACTTAAGAGTTAATTAACTGCCAACATGGCTACATATTGTCCAAGAACTGTCTACGATTATTCTTTGCAAGAATGAATGAGAGCACTGACTAGGAAAACCCTTGCTGTCCTAAAACCAGTGAGGTCCATACGTGACCCTTTCCACTTATAGTCTTATTACTATCTTAAGGAGGAAGTTTGAGCATAAAATGCCTGCAAACAAACATCAAACTCTAACCCCAAACAAAACATGATGATCTCCAACCACTCTGTTCATGTTCTATCTTTGCTTCTCTTCGTTTCCTTCTCGTTTTCGTATGCACATTTACGCGACATCACACGTAAAGAGATTCGCTCGAGATCTTTCGACTCTGGTTCACTCAACATCGACATCAAAGCCAACCTCAGTGGCTATTTCTCCAAGGTTTTTGCATTTGGAGACTCGTATACCGACACCGGCAATGCCCGGTTATTAGGCGTTTTGAAAAGCTACGTGGGTGGAAACTTGGACTACAAGTTATTGGGTGGTAGATCGAGTGATGGTCGAATGGTGGTTGATTTTCTCTGTGATTCTCTCAACATTCCCACACTGCAACCGTATAAGGCCATTTCTTCAAATCAATTCGCCATCAATGAAATATCCGGGGTCAACTTCGCCATCGGAGGTGCCACGTCGCTTTCCGGTGACTTCTTTGTCAACCATAAGATTGGTCACACCCTTATGTGGAAAGGTATCCCTTTTGGTTTCCAAACGCAGATCGAATGGTTCAACAATTTCGTGACCGAAATAGCTTGCAAGGGGAAGTATGAGGAAGAATGCAAGGCCGAAATAGGAAAGCATCTCATTTGGATCGGACAAATTGGCGTCGATGACTTCGTTCGTGTTATAGGGTCATCTGTCTCCATGCGGTGGCTTACGGATATAACCATTAATCACATCTCCAAAATACTTACAGTATGTATATATATGCATTGGAATCGAAATCTCTTTACACAATTGTGAAAATGCTTAAATACAAACTTGGTTTTCTGTTCTGTTGATTGTGCGTTGCAGACGGTGTTAGATAGTGGTGGAAAGTTCTTCGTGGTCCAAGGGCTGCCACCGGTCGGATGTTTTCCATTAGCCAAACTATTAACACCCCAATCCGAGAAAGACGAAATGGGTTGCTCATTAGTTATCAACAGAGCAGTAATGGCTCATAATGAGGTTCTCAAGAAGACATTGGAAGACTTTAGGATAAAGCATGGTGCTGAGATTACAGTTTCATATGCTGACTACTTCAATGCATACAAAACAATCATGGGAAACCTTTCCAGGTTCGGGTTCTCCGATGGATCCCGAGCATGTTGCGGCGTCGGGGGTGGACTTCTCAACTTTAACTTGCACAACCTTTGTGGCATGGCTGGCACCACCGTGTGCGGAAACCCTGCTAACCACGTTCAGTGGGACGGACTTCATTTGACGGAAGCAATGCAAAAGGAAATAACTCAGCTGTTCCTCCATGGAGGCTTCTGCAAACCATCTTTCTATGATATAATTAGTAGGCAAAGAAACTTGCGTACATAGATGTTCGTCCACTCCGTCATCGATTTTCACTAGTGTTACTATATGTAAGTTTGTCCAGTACTGAATTAAGATGCAATGTAATTAACACATAACAGATTGTCAACATGTTTTACATGGTCTAGAAAGTTGTACTAAATTCAATTTTATTACCCCAAAACACATTCTTTTGCTTCCCAATGTTTCTTTCGGTACAAAAAAGAGAGTAACTTAAGAACCAAGAAAGGACCACAAGTGTTAAGATTGAACCCCACACATGATCTTGGGTTCTATTCCCATCTAGCTTTGCATATATCTAAAAGCAGTAAGCCTGTGTTGCAGTTGTTTACATTCCGAATATACATACTTCGTATCGAATACCATACCCCATAAGATATCAGTTGGCTGAGCTTCAAAATTATCTAGCAGATGGGACAAGGCTGCCATTTGAGAAATCAGGGCTCTCAATTTCAAGAAAACTAGCAAGTAAAGTTTTCCTGGAAGATTGGCCCCTGGAACTACTAGAAGCTAACTTTGCATTGCCTTCATCCCCTTTCTCTATCTTCATTGCATCTTGTATAGCCAAAATGATCTCCTGCATCTTGGGGCGGGAGTATCCGTGTTGTTCGACACATTGGATAGCCACTTCAGCAATCCTCCAGATTGAATCAATCTTGACATTTCCTTCCAGAAATGGATCTATGATGCTTATTACATCGCCTTTGCGAACTAAGGATCTTGCCTGCGAAAAAACGACAAGCAGATCAGGTTTTTGTGCTTCGATTCAGCACCATATATACTAAGAAATGGATGAAAGTTGAAGAGAAATGTACCCAGTGGACAATGTTAAGTTCAGGGCCAAAATCTTCTACTGATACCGGTTTCTTTCCGGAGATAAGTTCCAAAAGAACAACCCCGAAACTATAAACATCACTCTTTTCAGTCAGTTGTTGTCTTGCATAGTACCTGTTACAACATATAAATGATTGGCTAAGCACTTGAAGAAATATTTTTTAATAAATTGTTCATGGCTTGTAATCCTATATAGCTTACTCAGGATCGAGGTAACCGACTGTTCCTCGAGCCACACTTGATACATGGGTTAAATCTTCCTCGGCTTGTCTTGAAAGTCCAAAGTCGGACACTTTTGCTCTCATGTTAATGTCTAGAAGAATGTTGCTTGTTTTTACATCTCGGTGAATTATACTCGGGTTGCAGCCAGTGTGCAAGTATTCAAGGCCTACAGAAATCCAAGTTTATGTTTATGCGTAAATAAACAAAAGAACTAAATACCAATGCATCAATTATTGAGAGCTTCAATACTAAACCTTTAGCTGCATCTTCTGCAATCCGTAAACGAGCAAGCCAATCCAACGGCTTCTGGTTGACTGAACCTGCCATAATGTCCATAGATTGTTATTCTTTTGACCAAACTAAGCTTCTGAAAAAAGAGAAAGATGGACAATAAACAGAATTGCTTTCTTGGTAGAGAAGCAAACCATGTATGTGATCCCTCAATGTTCCATTGTGCATATATTCATAAACTAATATCCGTTGATGAGCTTCTTCGCAGTATCCAATTAGAGGAACCAAGTTTCTATGATGAATCCTTGATAAGAGGGCAACCTGCAAGCATGCTCCAGCCATCACTACTTAACCATGTAGTGTGAGGTAAATTCAAGGTTATTCAGATAGTACTAGTGTTCGTGGTACCGGCCAATATGTACTAGTTTCGAGAACAAGAATAAACAAATTACGGATCCTTCCAAGTGAACTGCCCTGAACCCTCAATAATATTGAACAAAGCCATACGATATTGTCAGCACACAAACTTATGTCATAAGGATGCTCTAAACCTCCCACTTTTTGTTCTTTCTTGACTTTATGGCCTAAATGGGCGAATCTAAAGTATTCTTTGGGAACAACTTTGAATCTAGGAACCTAAACTTTTGACATTTCCTAAAAGTAGTAGCTCACTGTTAAAATTCTCAAACTAATAGTGCAGGTATTGTCAATTCACAGCTTTTCCATACTGTCAAAAGGAGAATAGTCAAAATCCAATTTTTAGTCCAATTAGTTTATGTAGCCATTCCCAAGAGGTTCTGCACTAATGATTTTATTATCTGCAGATTACTAAAACTATATAACATATAAGCACAGTCAACAAATGTACCTAGTTAAATGGGATTATGGGACACTACCTCAGTCACAAATTGCTTATTCAAATGGCTAGATGAATCGCTCATTGTCTTGACTGCAACCTCCTTTCCATCTTTCAATTTGCCATAGTAGACAGGTCCAAAACTTCCTTTGCCAATCTTTTTGGTAAAATTGTTAGTTGCTTCTTCTAGATCAGACAGTGAGATACAATATGCAACACCTTCATCCAGTAAATGCCCGCCCCGTGCTATTGAGCGGGCTGTTGATTGTTTGGGGTCAGATTGTTGGTTACCTGATAGAAAACAAGAATCAATTATAGAAATGCTAAGGACTGCACATTGCATGAATGATAAATAATTAGTAATTTAAGGGATCCCACCATTTTCATCGGATTTTCGGGGAGACAACTTCGGTCGGAAATAGCCCAACAATATTAAACTTGCCAAGAAAAGAGTTAATAAAACTGCCAGCACTCCAAGTGAGGCTCCAAGTATCAACTTGAGACGCAGTTTCCTCTGTGCCTCGTAATGTAGTCCCGGATTACCTTCAGAGCTACAACAGAAATATATATATATATATATATATATATATATATTATAGCTGTTTATAAATTTTCTGTGTAGGATCACATAGAGCTTAAGATGCAATGCACTACAACCGTACAACGTACTCACTTGAAATTTATTTTCTTGCTTAGCAGTGCTGCTGGAATTTCCCCACAAAACGAGTTGTTCTGTATGTACCTGAAATATATAGATTGCCCTTTTACTGAAACTTTAAAATAGATATGTCATGGGGGGAAAGAAAAGCCTAAACCATCTGCTTCTTGTAGCATTTTTGTTAAAAACAAACTATCTATTTCTGTTTAATGATCTGGAAAGAAGAGATAAGAAATCAAGATTTCTACATACAATGCTTGCAAGTTAGGCAAACGACCGAGGTACGAAGGTAGTGAACCGTTAAGTTTATTGTTCTCCAGATGTCTGCAAGCACCGGTAAAGGATGTGAGTTAGGACAAGCTCGGAAGAGAACAAATACCAAAGTGAAATGCCAATCCTGAATTCCAAAGGAAAATTAATACTTATATATGTATTGCATAGAATGAAGAGCTTACACAATTTTCAGATTGATAAGGCTACTCATATCAGGAAGTGGCCCTGTTAAGGAGTTGGAGTCCAACCACCTACAGAAGATGGGAGCTTTTCAGTGGATGGTAATAGGAAAATTCGGGAAGGTTAAGTCTTGGATACTTACAACTCAATCAATCCCTCCATGTGATTAATCTCGGATGGAATTCGGCCCTTCAGATTCTGTCCTGACAGTGCACTGTTCATCAGGTTAAAAAAATGCATCAAATTCTATGAACAATAGAGTAACCAGTCTAAATATAGTTATGAAATGAACAAGAAATTTACTAAGTTCAAATGCATTACATTTTTGTTATTCTTGGTGGTGGTGCTGGGCTGCAATTTACCCATGTCCAGGGAGTAGGAACACAAGGATCACCTCCTTCATTCGCCCAAACGCTTTCAGCTGCCATATGCCGAATGGCACCGAGAGCAGTCACTGATAAATCGAGAAATGAATTAGTTTCCAGCTCACTGAGTCAAGCAAATTCCTTGAACATACATGCTAATGTGCAATATGATCAAAAGTTAAATAAAATCAAAACACCCCAAGGTCATCTTACCATCTCGCCTGTCCGTTTTTGCAGCAATCTGCTGGTATTTGCTTATCTCAATTGCATTTAGGAGTGGCCCTCTAGTAGAATCATTGGTCTTGGAAAAGGTGAATGACAGAACAAAATCGAGACTGACGTTCATGTAACTCGGTTCATACAGGGTGTAGCTCTTGTTGGCGTTCTCAGCTATGTTTACCACAGCATTGCTATAATCAGGGATGTAAGGCTCTCGCAGCCTGAATTTCCTGGTCTCATTAGGAGCCAAATCTTCAATTTCAGCACAGTATGCATAGGCTCGAGCATTGGCGGGGAAGCCTTCGAGGTTCAATCTGTAGCTAAGCTCTCCTTCAGTGCCAACGACTGCCGTTTGCATCACTTTAACAGGCGGATATTCTCTGGTTCTTACATCAACGTTCTTCGATGTCATGATTCGTTCAGTCCCCGGTGCCACTCCTACAAGAAAATTCTGTCTCCTATCGAGATCAGACTCCCAAAATCTGTCATATGGATCATCTGGGTACCTATAAATCCGAATTCCATTTTCATAAATCAATACAGATATCCATCAAATAGCTTGCAAAAGAAGCAAAACATCAAACAGTTCTCAGATGCCATATCAGATCATACTTTACCTCACTACATCCTTAGTTAAAGCCCCAAAGTTCACTCTAGCTGCAACATTCAAGAAGAAATCATCCTCGAAATCTGTAGCATACATGGAAAGATTCAAGGGGCGAAGCTCGAGAGTCGAAACGAAAGGAAAACCAGTTGTTGCACAGCATATGCAAACATCAATAGAATCTGAAGGAGCCCTTATGATCATCTCATTCACATAAGTTCTGGAGCCATCTTGAACCGTCACAGTTCCCCACTCGGTTGCATCTAAGTACAGTTCGAATTTCGGGTATGCATCGACATTTCCAGGGCTTCCATACTTAAATGTTGCACGAACAAGGTACCTTCTTCTCTCCTTGGTGCTCAAATTGTAACAGTACTTCTTGTTGTCCGAAGGGAAGTCTCTCCGAGTCCGATACTGCATCGAGTTCCCCTCCGGATTCTCGACCGTCACTCGTCTCCCCTGTCTCATTATTTCCATGTCTGAACTCCATGAAAGCTCAGTACTTGGATCAGTGTAATTACTTGTGCTTCCACAATCTATACTGATAAACTCTGCATGCCACAATCATATTACATGATAAAAAAAATACTGGAATTCCATAAATTTAGAAATTTAGCAACAAAAAACATACCTGAAACTTGGGATAAAACAGATGATACAAAGTAGAAATACAGTATAAATAACTGTATAAATAAAGCCATTGAAGATCAACAAAGCAAAACTGGTTCTTTTGATGTTTTATTTTTTAGACTTCAATTCTTTCTGTAAAAAATAAAAAAAAAATCTGGGGTTTTAGACTTTTAGTTCAGCATCTAATCCATATTTACTCCACTAATTGATGAGTTTATCAGTTTATGCACTGTACATTCATGTCTCTCTCTCTTTTTATTTTCCATGTCCTTTATATTTTGGAATCTCCTTTTCCCAAGAATTAAAGCTTTCATGCTTACTTTTCAGAAGAAAAAAAAGTTAATTTATATTATAAAGAAAGAGTGTGACATTAACAAAAGTAGAAATAGAATTAAAGTATATATAAAAAACCATACTAATTGCATATATTAAAATAAATCTTTAGAATTAAATTCGAGACTTTATGTTAATCAGGATTCACGTGACCCCATTTGTTATCTATGTGTTTAAACGAATTGATAACATATTTATCATATATTAATTTTATTTTATTAAACCTATAGTATTTTTGTATTATATTTTGACGTGGTCCCTAGAATTACTTACCATAAAAAAGTTGATGTTTTGTTTATTTTACTAATGCGGCACACAATAAAAAAAAGTTAAAATAGGAAACAAAAATATATACGAATATATCTAATTTTACCAATAAGAGTTGTGTGTAATGAGAAACCACATTGTTTCTTTCAAGAAAATAATTCGAGTTTAAACTTTAGAAATGACATTATTGGAAGAAAGAATTACGAATCCTAAACATAAACAGTAAAATAGACATGTACATTAAAAAATCATAATAATTTTTTAAATATAATTATAGCACAAAAGTACATAAAACACGGTATTATTTAATTAAACATTAGTCTAGGATATTAGCTTTAAATTTTGCTTTTGCTTTATGGTAAACCATTGTCGCCTTGACCCAACTTGTGTGCCAACTTTCTTGAAGCATGGGGGAGTACGAAAGATGAGATTTTTTTTAATTTGACAAGTATTTAAGTTAATAGGTATTAAAATCATAATTAGATAAAGAAATTAAGAGTACTAGTTTTTGACTCTTAGTTCCTTGAAAAAGCATACACATCGTGTAAATAAATTACTCGAATTCAAATTTTCTAAGGATAACAAAATTTTTTTCTAAATCATTATATTAAGAATTTGTTAACATATCATTTGACTTGATTAAACGGAAATTTATTGATTATTTCACTTTTAATTCATTTTTTATTTAAATAAATAATGTTAAGATTTTAAATCTAATTACATAGTTATAATTGGAATGATAAATCGAAGTATGTACTAAAAAAGTTATAATTGGAGTAGTAGATTGTTGTGCATGGGTTAATTTGGTTCAAAACTTGTTAATTAACCGAATTAACAAAAAAATTATATATTAAATAATGGAAGATTTACAAAAATATTGTAGTTGGAATCTAATATTTTCTAATCTATTGAAGTTGCCCGATTATTTCCGAAAATATTGTGAATTGAACAGTCCAATTTGAAGTCGGATCCACCTGAAACCGAAATTGAATAAATTGAAAAAAAAAATAAACTCGGATTCTAATGAATCCGGTTTTGATTTAAAAAAAAAAGAGAAGTCGGATTCTAATGAATCCGATTTTGAGAAAAAAAAACAAAAAAAAATTAAAAACCGGAGCCATTTGGATCCGACTTTGGCTTGGCAGCAGTGGGGCAAAATGGGGGCCAAGGCCTCTTCACGGGTAATGATGAAAAAAAAAAAAGGGGTTGAAATTTGCATGGGTTAAAAGGGTTAAAAGGGGTGGGTGACGGGTAATGATGAAAAAAAAATAAAATGGTTGAAATTTAATTTTTTTGAGGTTAAAAGGGGTGTGTTGAATGTAGATAGTGGGAGAGAAAGTTAAGGTTAAAAATATTTTAAAATGTATAGGGGTATAGGTTAAAAATTTATAGTTGTTAGATAGGCAGAGATAGGGGTAGTATAAGGGATAAGAAAATTTATTTTTCTGTTAAATAGTTAAGTTAAGGTTGAAGGAAAGTTAAGATTGAAGGAGTAGAAGAAGAAGATAAAAAAAGTAGTAAGAAGAAAAGACTGTAAGTAGATTCGAATTGTTTTAGAGTTTTGTTTTTTTGTTTGATAATTTTATTTTGTTATTTTGTAAGTAGATTCGAATTTTTGAATTTGGTAATTTTTTCAGTTTGGTATTTTATTTTGTTATTTTGTATGTTTCATATATTTTTAATTTTTTCATGTAGTTTATTTTTTGTAATTTGTTTTTTTTTGTATATTTTATTTTATAGTAATTACGAAAATCGGATATTTGTGTTTTTAAGTTAAAGTTTAAATTTTTTTGTGTTAAATAGGTGGTTGAAGAGAATATAGTAAGTTAAGTTGTTTGTTTGATTAAATTTGAAGTTGTTGTTTGAATTTTGTGTTAAATAGATGGGGATTTGAGAAATATTTTGTTGTATATTGTTCACTTTAAATTCGTTAATTTTTTTTAATTTTTATTTTGAAGTTCCTTGAATTTTTGATGTTATTTTGAGAGAATGTAATTTGAAAGTTTTGTGTTAAATATGTGAAGATATGATAAGAAAATATAGTTTAAATATTTTTGTGTTAAATAGGTGTAGAGATATTGAGAATATAGAAAAAATTGTTTGAATATAAGAGAAGAAACGGGAAAATACATTTATTTTGAGAATATAGAAAAATAGGTGGATAGATTTTATTATTTTATTTAAGTTCGTTAATTTAATTATATTTATTTATAGGTGATTGAATAAAACGTTAAATTGATGATTTAATAGACAATAAGCAAATACGACATTTATTTTAATTGTTATTTTTAATGTGGTAGATTTAGTCTCAGTTTACTAATATTTTCTTATTTGTCATGTAGGATGGCTGAGCAAGCTCCATTGTTGCATTTACAGAATCGACACATTACTAGCCTTAGAGTTGATGAGCTGGTATAATTTTTTTAAAAATTGTTTCATTACGAAATATGTCACTTCTGTACCTTCCATATGCCTTGCGGAGAATGCACGATCACCCTCGAGGACGTGGTTTATCTTATTGGGGTCCCAGTAAATGGGAAGCCAGTGGTCGAGCGTACCGTAGACTCAACGGCTGAAATTTGTCAAAGGTTCCTTGGGAAGGAACCCTATGGAAGTGACGTGAAAGGGTCTCGTGTGAAAATGAGTTGGATAGAGAGAGAATTTCAACTCTCCGAGTATAATACAGTTGAAGAAATTAATATGGTCAGTCGAGCATATATCCTACAGATGATCGGAGGTATACTGATGCCGGATAAATCTGACAATATGGTCAATGTAAGGTATCTTCGTTTTTTGGATACTCCTTGGGAACCTGATTGTCAATATAGTTGGGGATCAGCTATATTAGCGTGCTTGTATCGCGAGTTGTGCAAAGGCGCTTTACTGCAAAAGGGTCAGAGGGTAGGCGGTATTGGTGGTTGCCTGTTATTGTTGCAAGCGTGGGCTTGGCAACGAATACCTTTTTTTACACCACTCACTCGAACACATGTGCAGTTTCCTGTCGTTGCAAGGTAAATATATATATCTTTTATTTTTAGTTGAATCTGTAAATTAATTAAATTAACTTGTTATTTAAATATATTGTGATTTGTATGCAGATGGTGCGATGAGAAGCATGAAACGGGGTTGGCGCACAACAACGTCAGAGTTTGTAGATCTCTTATTGATTCCCACTGTCAAGAGCAGGTATATGAATGGAAAGTACTTTTTGACGTTAAATGTGTTTTTTACATCTTAGTTAGTTAAATGTATTATTTCAAACCATTATTTTTTGCAGTTTATTTGGAAGGCCTACGAAGATGACCATATATTTGTACCGGAATATTTGATGAATGATTCACTTTTATGGTGTAGTGTTACACCGTTGATCCATTTCTCTACTGTAGAGTTCCACTTTGCAGATAGAGTGTTAAGGCAATTTGGCTTCCACCAGCCTATTCCGTGCATTCCACGTGATCATTACTATCTTCATGCCTATGATGGACGTGGCAGACCAGATACGGATTGGGAAGTCAAACATAGTGAGTATATTGCTTTGTGGAACAACAGAGCTTTATCGTTGCCAGAACATCGTCCAATGAAAGATGACGATTTTGATTTCGAGAGTTCAGAGTACATGATCTACTATCGTAGTCATGGAATGCCGTACTTAACAAATCAGCCAGAAAAGTCGATGAAAAAATTTATAGCCTTCAACAATTTGTCCTTCTCGGTCTTTCGCATCCTTGGTTTGATACCTCACTATGGTGCCTGGGATAAAATTTGTCAGTGCTAGTAATAAAGCCGGTAGCTCGTTGTACGACTTATCGTAATCACCGTACACCAAGTCCATTGCCTTTTCCCTTGCACGCCAGGCCTTCTTGTATTTTATTTGGTATTCAAATTGCTGCGCAATGCTTGCCTGAATCGTTGAAACTGTAACCCGTGGATTTGCTTCAACCAACTTCATTATGTGACGACATATTACGTTGGAGTCCAATTTCCGGTGGTCTTGGTTGATGGAAGTTCGTAAACATGTGTGAACACCATTATACTTTGTGACCTCCCAACGATTTGACCTCTGCAGCTTTGTCACTCGGATCTTCCAATTGCACTCTTGTCCGTATTTCACACATTTGGCAAAGAAGGTCATCGTGCTGGATTCTGCGACAACGTAGTCCACGTGGTTCTTGATGTTGTACTCTTTCACTGCCAATATAGCTTCATTCTTGTCATCAAATTGAAGCTTAACATATAATTCACCGTCTTGACTCGAGGTTAATCGGGCCAAATCCGAGAATTCTGGCGCTCTCATTGCATCAAAATCTACCGAACTCATGTGAGAAGGAGGTTCATAAAATGTAATGTCGCCCCCGGACGAAACAAATTCGCCAACACCAAAATCAGGGGCTGCACCAACGTCATCAGGGAACAAATCGGGATCCCCAATATCTTCATCTTCGCTGGAATCGGCAAGTGATTCTCCCCACCTACCTCGTGAGGGTTCCACACCAACTTCAACAGCAGGATCAACACTCGGCCCGTGTGATGAAGCATATGTTGAAGGCCCGGCTTCATGAAATGTATTTGATGTTCCACTTGTCAACATTGCAACAAAACTGCCTCCGGGCATATCAATCTCATCACCAAAGTTCATTTGAGCTGATTCTCCAACTACGTTTGTAGATGGGTCGGGAACATCACGCACCTCGGCAAACAACTCGATATATCGAATTCCCATAGAATCATGCTCTGCGATCATCAAAGAAACATCGTCATCATCTTGAAGAGTGATTGCACAATATTTGACCGGATTGTTACATGTCATCGATCGGTAACGTAAACCATGAATCTCTTTTCTAATTTTCTGTGATATTTTCTCCTTCATTTCTCGAAACATGATTTCTTTCTCGAATCTCATCTTCGTACTACTTTCACAATCAAATACAACCCCGACATCAGTTTTCACCATTTGTCCATTGTAATGAACAATCACCATAAATTTGTTGTTGCTCATTTTTTCTGCATGATCGAAATAAAACATACTAAATCAAAATGCTCATAATAAAATAAAAATAATAAATATATTTCGAATATATTTTTTCTAACATAGTAAATCAACTTACAAAATAAACTGAAATTAAAATTTAAAACTACCAAACTAACTCAAATAAATTACATGAAAAAATATACCATTTGTCCAATCCAAATTCGAAGTAACTCGAATAAACTACATGAAAAAATTAAAAATATATGAAACATACAAAATAACAAAATAAAATACCAAACTGAAAAAATTACCAAATTCAAAAATTCGAATCTACTTACAAAATAACAAAATAAAATTATCAAACAAAAAAACAAAACTCTAAAACAATTCGAATCTACTTACAGTCTTTTCTTCTCACTACTTTTTTTATCTTCTTCTTCTTCTACTCCTTCAATCTTAACTTTCCTTCAACCTTAACTTAACTATTTAACAGAAAAATAAATTTTCTTATCCCTTATACTACCCCTATCTCTGCCTATCTAACAACTATAAATTTTTAACCTATACCCCTATACATTTTAAAATATTTTTAACCTTAACTTTCTCTCCCACTATCTACATTCAACACACCCCTTTTAACCTCAAAAAAATTAAATTTCAACCATTTTTTTTTTTCATCATTACCCGTCACCCACCCCTTTTAACCCTTTTAACCCATGCAAATTTCAACCCCTTTTATTTTTTTTCATCATTACCCGTGAAGAGGCCTTGGCCCCCATTTTGCCCCACTGCTGCCAAGCCAAAGTCGGATCCAAATGGCTCCGGTTTTCAATTTTTTTTCTTTCTCAAAATCGGATTCATTAGAATCCGACTTCTCTTTTTTTTTAAATCAAAACCGGATTCATTAGAATCCGAGTTTATTTTTTTTTTCAATTTATTCAATTTCGGTTTCAGGTGGATCCGACTTCAAATTGGACTGTTCAATTCACAATATTTTCGAAAATAATCGGGCAACTTCAATAGATTGGAAAATATTAGATTCCAACTACAATATTTTTGTAAATCTTCCTTAAATAATTATATATATGTATTATATTTTAAGCCTAGACCAACGGTTATTTTTTTTTGGATATTGTTATTGGAAAAGGTAATTTTAGATTTAGTGCACTCTCTTTTTTATTTTTGAATCTATTGTACTTTTTACAGTGAAAAGTGAAGTCGATCATGTTACATGCTGACTTCAGATAAATAAAGAGAAAATTACTAGTATTGCTGCTACTACATGCCACTTTTGACGTCACTTTAGCAAAAACCATTAATTTCTCAATTAATGCCATGAAAATCACAATCATGAAATAAATAAAAAAACACATCAAATCTTAAAATAAAAAACTCAACAATAATATTTTAACAATTTCCCCTATACCAACTAATTTTGAATCATAAATTCATTAAAATTTCAAGACTCAACTAATTTTAAGCTAAATTTAAAAATTATACAAACTAATCTAATATAACTAAATAACAAACACAAATATTAAAACTTATTACAAAATTTGATTAATTAAAATATTATCCAATTAATCAAACTTTATACGAGTCGATTAATAATTACAAAAAATATTCAATTAATGATTATTTTTTAAATTTATTTGATTTTATTTAATCCAATTCTATAAAATAACTAAATTAACGAATGAACACTATAGCTTCAAAAACTTTAAAACGGAGTTTTGGTATGTATTATGAGGTGACTCAATACAATTATGAGGTGACTCGTTAATTAATTATTATTAATTGGTCCTAATTAAAATTATTTGGGTGACCACTTAATTATTGGGTTCGTCCTATTTTGATCACCCAATCAAAAAATTAAAAATTTGACAACTAAACCATTTAATTGGTCCTAATCAAACCACTGACCGTTAAAATCTAGATGAGTGATGTGACAGTTAATGAAAAAATTTATAATTATATGTTTGGTTTTTGTTAGTTACACATTCTATTAATTTGATCTTAATTTTAATTTAATTTAATAAATTAATCATTAAATTCCTCTAATAAAGTAATAACACGTGTCACCTAATTGTACGAGGAAAATAAAATCAAAACTAATGGTGCCTTAATTGGGATTCAATCCCAGGGCCTCCTA
The DNA here is from genome assembly GCA_030270665.1 of Hibiscus trionum. Taxonomy (NCBI): domain Eukaryota; kingdom Viridiplantae; phylum Streptophyta; class Magnoliopsida; order Malvales; family Malvaceae; genus Hibiscus; species Hibiscus trionum. The sequence goes on from BSYR01000065.1 coordinate 5,060,121, forward strand.
GGAGAAGGGGCGTGATATTACCACTAAACCAATAATTCATTCAAAATATAATAACAACATGTAGTATATGTCTTATGTTGTTATTAATGTCGAGAAAAAGAAAATAAATATAGATTAAGGGGACTCAAACATGACAAATTTGAGGCGCATAAAAATTATTTAAATTGTTATAAAAATATAATAATTAAATTAAATTATATCACGGATTTTTGTTAAGTGAATTTTTAATATAATTTTTAATTTTTTAATATAATTTTAAAAAATTTCTCCACTTTTGAGACCGAATTTGATTTCGAATTGTTAAATGAATTTCTAATCGTAAGATAAGTTTTGTTAAATGAATTTTTAATATAATTTTAATTTTTTTTATTAAATTAAATTCTATTAAAAATAAGATTAACAACAAAATTAAAGTTGACTCGGATATAATTTTTATTTTCAATATAATTTAATATATATATATAATGTTGTCAAATTTAATTTAATTATTATATTTTATTGTTGTTTAAAAGTTTTCTATGCGATCCAAATTTGTCATGTTAGAATCTCCTTAATTCATATTTATTTTTTTCTCGACATTAACAACAACTTAAGACAAATAATACATGTTGTATTTTATATCACAAATAGATTGTTGACTCAATGGCAATATCACGCCCCATGTCCCATGAGGTTGTGGGATTGAATCCCAGCCACCCAGCCAAGGCAAGATTAGGTGATAACACATGTCGACATCTAATTGAATGATTAATTTATTTAGTTAAATTAAAATTGTGATCAAATTGATATAATATGTAATAAACTTGGACTAAACGTGTAGCTATATAAATTTTTATTAACTGCCACATCATTCCCTCCGTTAGATTTGAACGGCCGGTGGTTTAATTACGACCAATTAAATAGTTTAGTGGTTAGATTTTCAATTATTTTAATTGAGTGATCAAAATATGACGGACTCAATAGTTAGGTGGTCACCTAGTTAATTTACCCATAAAGTTATTAATTAATATTAACTAATTAACGAGCTGCGCCTAAAGGCGAAAAAATTGTTCACGCGGTGATGTTGTTTTGTCAAAGGAAAAACAAGTGGGACTAAGTGATAGGTAATTTTGTCAAACCAAACAATCAAAATTCATTTTGGAATCTTACATTACATCAAACCAAACACACTCGTTTTTATTTTTTAAAATAAAATTTAATATAATATTATAAAAATACACTCCAATTTATTCATTAATGTATTTTCTTGAACTAATAACAGTCGGTTTTATTGAATAAAGAGAATACAACAAAATTACAAGAAGTGTATAAATATTAGAGTAAACTAATCGTATCAACTAATATATTTTTTCTAAAACCATCAGAGTACACAAATTAGTCACCAAAGAGTAAAATATGATCATACAAATAAATGGTTAAGAATTCAACCACACTAACTCAAAAAAATAATAGATACAAACAAACACCATTACATGTGGTGAATGATATCATGATAAGCACCATCAACAATAACATAAAAATGTAATACGTTGACAAACTGACTTTATCACAAATCAACTGTGACTTATTTTTTGTGATTGTGACCGACTATCAATATAAGAGAACTAACACAAGGATCTAACGTAGAGATCAATCAACAAAATAACTAAATAAACACCAATTAGAAAAACATCGTTAAACTTAACCTTACAAAAAAAAGAGAGAAAATATGCTACAAGAACGGAAGAAAAAAAACCACCTATCATTTCATTAGGAAAAAGTAAAAGACTTATTTTTTTTGAATAAATGCCAGCTGATATATTATTAAAATATTCGAAAAAACAAAAGGTGAAAAAAGAAAACAAAACAACACATATAGCGTTTATTAGTCCGGCTAGATTCCCAAAGCCTTAAACATTTAGGAAATAGAAAGGGGAAAAGGAAATGAAATGAAGCTCCCCTCTGTCAAAACGAAAACCTCACGGTGGCGAAACCAAATGTCTCCGATCATCCTCCACCCGTGACACTACCTCCACCGGCGCGTCTTCAATCCAGAACTGATCTTGCATGGAACTCAGATCAGTTTTTGCCGCCGCATCTGGCGCTGTGTTTGCGCTCCGAGCCGTGAATCTGAAGAGACATTGCATGAACCGCCGTTGAAGGCTCTTGATTTGGGCAACAATCGGGCCGATTTCGGAAAGGTCGATCCCCGGAGAAGTCAATTTGTTGATTACTGACCTCGAGTCGCTCTCCAAAATAACCAAACGAAACCCTAGGTCCGCCGTGAAATCCAAACCATGCACCGCCGCTAGTGCTTCCGCCTCAAACGCCGATCGGATATTTGGGCTTTTCCGGCAACATGCACCCAAAAGGTGACCTTCTGCATCTCGCACAATAACACCAGTTTGTGCATATTTATTTCTTGAGGAATATGATGCGTCTACATTAATCTTTACCATCGATGCAGGAGGGGGTGACCAAAGGACGGGGACGGTGCTGATAGAAGGGTTTTTGGCTCGGGCTAGGGCCCCAATCTCCAGCTCATGGCTTCGAACGAAGGTAAGCAGCTCCTCTTTTATTTGATTTATCCCTTCGTGCCACAGCTTATTCCGTGAAAACCAAATTGCCCATGTTGTAAGAACTATAGTAATTCTTCTATGAGTACTGATGTTATCAAAAATCCATGCAAGCCACTCTTTAAAACATAGCTGCTGTACTTGTGTAGGCCATGAAAGATTAAGCTTAGATCATATACTAGAAGCGAAACTACAATCACGGAATAAATGCTCACAATTTTCGATTCCCTGATTGCATCTAAAACAATTAGGATCAGTAGCCACGCGCTTAATACAAAGATTTTGCTTTGTCGGGATATAATTTAGAATGAATTTCCAATTAGCGATACAGACCTTGGAGGGGCATTGCAGAGACCATAATTGCTTGAATAAGCCATTATTTCGCACTGAGGGAGACGTACCCTGGAGAAGAAGTCTGTAGCCACTGCGAACGCTGTAGTGACCCGAATGCTCACCCGACCAGACACGGATATCCATCTCAGGCTCCGATGGTGTGGGGATAGCCAAAATGTCTGTTGCCTCATTCTGATTAAAAGAAACCCAAATTAGATCCCTGTTCCATTCCGTAGAGTTAGGGTGCATTAAATCCGAAACCCATTTAAGGCCCACAATCCTAGTGGATTGGATTTTCCGAGGTGGATAAGAGGGTAACCAAGTATCATCCCAAATGGAGATGCTGTTACCCGACCTTACCTGCCATCGTAGGCCCATCTCAAGGAGGCCTTTTGCACTCCATATGCTACGCCAGATTAGAGATGGCGAGGAGCCCAACCGGGCCTGAAGAAAGTCCGAACTTGGGAAATACTTTGCACGTAATAAACGGGCCACAAGAGAAGTTGGGTTCGAGAGTAACCGCCATCCCTGCTTCGCCAACAAAGCGACATTGAATTTGCAGAAGTCTCGGAAGCCCATACCCCCATCCTCCTTCAACTCGCATAGGTTAGCCCAATCGCACCAATGAATACCTTTCTTACCCGGGCCCTTTTGCCACCAAAATTTTGCCTCTTTAGCCTCCAAAGCCTTACACAAAGTCTTAGGTAAAAGGAAACAAGACATAGAGTATAGGGGAAGCGATTGAAGAACAGATTTGATAAAAACTTCCTTACCCCCAGCAGAAAGATGTCTAACGGACCAGCCATTAATGCGACCATCGAACTTGTCAAAGAGAGCCGCAAAAGCCTGCTTTTTATTCCTCCCAACCACAGTAGGTAGGCCCAAATATTTCTCCGGGCTTATGATACTAGAAATGCCCAAAATACTCCTTACCGAATTTCGAACTCCCTCATCCATATTCGTACTGAAAAAAGGCCCGATTTCTCAAAATTAACAAGCTGGCCCGAACAATCGGCATAAATGGACAAGACATCCTTAATATTCTAGGCCTCCGTTGGTGAAGCAGCCCCAAAAATGATGCAGTCATCTGCAAATAAAAGATGGGAAACGGTTGGAGCTGAACGAGTTATCCTTGCTCCACTGATCAATCCTTGATGAACTGCACCTCTTATGAGAGATGAGAGCCCTTCGCTACAAAGGAGAAATAGATATGGGCTAAGCGGATCACCCTGTCTAAGCCCACGAGACGGTTTAAAGCTAGAGCCCACAATACCATTCAAAACCACCGAGTAGGATACGGATGACACACACCTACTAATCTTTGAGACCCATTCCTCACTAAAGCCCATCTTCCTCATAACATCCCAAATAAAAGGCCATTCTACCCTGTCATACGCCTTGCTCATATCGAGTTTAAGTGCAAAAGAGCCCTTCTTTCCATAGCGCCTCTTTTGAAAACAGTGCAAAATTTCATAAGCGGCAATCAAGTTGTCCGTTATTAACCGACCCGGTACAAAAGCACTTTGTGATTCGTCGATACAGTAATGAAGGACCTCTTGGAAGCGGATTACCAGCATTTTTTAGATAATCTTATATAAAACATTGCAAAGACTAATGGGACGAAAGTCAGTCATAGTTGAGGGGGCACTAACCTTAGGAATAAGCGCAATGTGCGTGTTGTTTATGGGCTCCAAGGATACAGATCCTTGAATGGCATCTAGGCAAAAAGCCCCAACTTCTCTCCCAACTATATGCCAAAATCGGTGATAAAAAACCGCTCCCAAACCATCAGGCCCAACAGCCTTAAGCGGGCTTATTTCCTTCACCGCAATCAGAACATCTTCCAAGGTAAACTCGCGGCCCAATGCCTCATTCATTCCAGTGGTTATGCAACCCGAAATACCATCAAGAGCAGCACTCGGATCTCCACCAGCTGTGCTAGTAAATAGGCCCTGAAAATAATCCAACGCAATCTCAGCCATATCAGTTGGATCAGAACAATAAACTCCAGAAGCCGATATGAGGCCCAAAACTCTGTTCGTGCGTCTTCGTTGAGTGGCAAAACGGTGAAAAAAAGCCGTGTTACGATCCACGTTAGATAACCAATTTGCCATTGCACGCTGCTCCCAGTACAATTCTTCCCTATCCAATTCCAGATTTAAGGCAAGCTTTGTTTCCAGAGTCTCTTGTAAAACCTCATTGGAAGGCAATAAATCAGTAAGATGATCCAGACGTCTTCGAAGGTCATCTTTTGTAATGTTCTTCTCCCTCCGTATTCTCCTAAACCAATCTCCTAAGCTCTTATTAACCATTTCAAGGCGCTCAGGAATAGTGCCTACTGAATTAGACCACAGCTTACGCACTTCAGGTTCACACGAGTCTTCCATGAGCCATGATGCCTCAAACTTAAAATTCCAATGATGCTTACTGGTCCCCGAACCCATCTCGAAGCAAAGAAGAAGTGGACAGTGGTCCGAAAAAGAGTGGACTAAATGTTCTAAATTAAAGTTCGGGAAAAGAGATAACCAAGCTGCATTGGCAACTCCCCGATCTAGACGCTCACGAATAACATTTGAAGAAAGCCTCCCTTTCTCCCAAGTAAACCAATTTCCAGAATAACCAATGTCGGACAAATTACAGTCAAACAAGGCCTGTTTAAAATCATCCATTTGCCGAATATTACGTAGACAACCACCCTGTTTTTCATGGCCATACATCAATTCATTAAAGTCACCAATGACTAACCACGGTAAGTCGGGGCAATCATTCAGCTGCCTTAACAAATTCCATGAATCCAACCTATTAGCCTCCTCCGGGGCTCCATAGAAACCCGTGCACCGCCATTGACCGCCCCCATTGAGTCATGAATCAAGAAATCAATATACCTCGGCGAAGATGACCGAACTAAAACAGAACATGAGTCCTTCCACCCCAAAGCAAGCCCTCCGCTTCGGCCCAGAGAACCAACCTCAGCACCATTCGTAAAGCCCAACTTGCGACGTACCCGTTCCAGCTTTTCAACTGATAGCTTAGTCTCAATAAAAAAATAAATATATGGGTTAATGTCTCGCAGCATTTGCTTGAGACGACGAACCGTTCGAGGTCTACCCAAACCTCGAACATTCCAGCTCATCATTTTCATTGTGAGCGGCGGGCCTCTTGAATAAGGCCGGCCGATGAATTAGAATAACTGGGCCCAGATGAATCCACCTGCTGCGAAACATCTACACCTCCTCCTTGGACTCTGACCCATTTCTTGCCCTCAGAATGGGCCAGCGGGCTATCCTCCGAAACATTAGCCATGTGAATATCCTGATTATAATTTTCCTTAGCATTTAACAGCACATTCAGATTTGGTATACCATTCCCAGTTGGCAAACTACCATGATCCACTCCATTTTTAAGAATGGGAAAATTAGTTCCCGAAATCCCGCCCGACAAACTCCCCAGATTTGAGCCACAATTTCCGTCATCATCTCGTAACCATCTGTTCGTCAATGGTTGTCGGCGATCTGGAGCACGTAACGAAATGTCCTAGAGAAAAACCAAATCTTTCTCATCTACCGTGAGCCGTATCGGGCAAAATCCTTCGCCGTGGCCCAGTTTTCCGCAGAGAAAACAGAAGAGTTTGATTCGCTCGTATTCAAAGCGAGCATACACTTGCTATCCATTTCGAGATGCCAATTTCTTCTTCCTTTTCAAAGGTAGCCGAGTATCAAAGCGGACACGGATTCGCATCACTCTTTTAACCACGGACCCCAATGACTTAGTATCATACTCTAAAAAACGCCCGATAAAATTCCCCAGATTGACAGCCGTCGCTTCCGACATGAAACCATGAGGAAGATCATGCACCCGAACCCAAAGATTAATATGAAACAACGGAACCGTTAATGGGTCTTCTCCTTCCTGAAGCCGATGTAGCAACAGGAGATGGCCATTGAAGTTCCAAGGCCCACCATCCCAAATCCTATTGACATCCACAATATGAAATAACCGAAAGAAATACCTATTATCACCAAGATCCGAAATTGAAATCCCTCCAATAGGCTTCCATACACTCGACAGAGTGTGCCTCATCGCATCAAACTTAACAATGCTGGTAGTAAGAAAGGAACCAACCAGACAAAGATCAAGGGACTGTTCAGGAGTGCTAGGGACAATATCTACTTGCAGGGCCTCCTCCTCCCCATCATCGATAGCCAAAGACGCCATTGGATCAGAAACTTCATCCATGACAGGGGACAGCACCAAAACAGATCAAAGCGAGGGAGAAAGAAGAAACGTGCCAAGAGGCAGAGAACGTGTCAAAAGACAGAGGAAAGAAACGTGTCAAAAGACAGACTTTTAATTCTGGACTTTTCAAATTTTAAAACTTACATACGCATACTTGTGAGAGAAAAAAATTGAACTACTAGTCTACGATTGCATCAAATATAACTAAATGGGTTGGTTTTGACAAAAAAGACTTATTAAAATAAAATAACATAAAATTTAATTATAAATTAAACTGAATTTATGGAAAAAAGACAAGATGAAGGAGAAAATAACAAGGGTTATGCCAAAATAATAAGCGACAACCGTTAGACCAAAAGTTGATGTTATGCCCCTAAACAACGAAAAAAAAAACTATGAAAAAAATAAAAAAAAGCCTACTAAAATGTATAAATAAATATAATTGAAACATATATAATAAGAATCAATATATATTATATAATGCATAAATATCATTATCTATAATCTATATGTTTTAATTAAACTTTTGAGTAGAAAAAAAAACATCTTTTAGTACTAATTAATATTGACCATAGAAAAATAACATTTTAGTATAATACTAAAATATACATGATAATAACAAAAGTACTATTAGTTAGAAAAATAATTTAATTATTTAAACTTATATTAATAATAAATTAGATTTCACATCAAATTATATATATATATATATATATTTAAAAAAATCCCTCTAATCACATTTCCCCCTTTACATATCCAAATATCTTGGGGCCTAAGGTCCAATAGAGAGTAAGGGTCCACGAGTTTCAAATAGTATGATGAATTTAACTGGCGGGTGCAAATGCAATCACTAAATTTACTCACTATATATCAGATACACAAGGGCTCCGACCATCATATATATATATATATATATATATATTTATATTTAGGGGTAGAGTTAAAAAATTTAAATTATGATGTTAAAATTTTGTTGCTCCAACAATAATCATTATTCAACAGGAAAATGTACTTTGAACGTCGTGCCTACATATTTAGATTTAAAAATTTAAAATTAATTTTGGGCTTTAAACGTGATTTTGGAAAAAGAAGATAAAAGTAGTTTTTGCATTTAGTCATAATTTGTACACTATATTTTTACACAATCGTGATTTTTAAGAAGAAAAAAATTCTCAAACATAAATCACGTTACTTTAAAATCAATTATACACAAAATCAATTCTATAAAATTACGATAATCCAAAATCAATTCTACCACTGCAAAACCAAACACACAAAATTAAACCGACAAACCTTCCTTACAAGAGTGATAGTCGTTTAAGTTCATTCGAATTATGTCTTTATTAATTTAAATTTTTATTTTATTATTCAAATAATATTAAAAATGATTTTAGAATAAAATTTAAATAAAATCCAAAATTTTGACATTGGGGCAGTTCAAACCTCTATCCATCCTTGGTGCCTTTGGTTTTGGGTTTGGCATATTCCCAAGCTACATCTAGTTAGAATGCTAAATGAGCAAAAAAACAAAAGAAAGAAAATTCCAAAAAGAAAAGGCAAGAATAAAAACAGGTAAAGAACCTGAAAGCGCCATAGGATAGCAAGGTGTAATGTGTAAATATATTCTAATTCTTAATAAATTAATTAAAAAAAGAAGAAAAAAAAAGCAACATCCACTTATGAGAAGTTGCATGGAGTTAATCCCAAATTCGAAACAATTTTTTTATCGACTTGAATTAAGTTTTGTCATAATATTAAATTATAAACTCTAAATCTAAATAATACACTCTAACCCTAATTCCAAACTATAATTCTCAACTTTAATCTCTAAAATTATTTATTTTAGCATGGGGCATAAATAAGACACTGAAGACAAACTATTTTTATTTCCAAATTTATTAATCACCAATCATGCTTGCTCACAGTCTCTTTTGCCTTAAACTAATCTCATAATTGCAAATTATAAAGTCATTTGTCTTAGTGGACATTAGAGCATTTCCTTTTTATTTATGGTGTTTTGTTCACCCCACTCATTAAAAGTATACCCTTTAGGCTTTAAGCCTCACACCTTATTGTTGGAAGCAAAGATATTAGTTTATTGAAAAATTATCCTGTACACAAGTAGTGTAATTTACTACACAATTCTTTCTGTTTTATGATAAAATTTTAAATTTAAATTTTAAGATTTAAAGAATGAATTTTAAGGTCTCATAATTATGGATTTAGATTTTAAAGACTAAAGAGTAAATATACATACTTGTGTAATTATTATATATATATATATATATAAACTCTTAATTTAAATCCCAATATAACCAAACTCCAAAACCATGAAATACATACATTTGATATTCTTAAAGGAAAATGGACATTTCCATCGGATGATGTTTAAGTCAAGATTGTTCTTAGTCTTGTTAATTCGCTTCATAATATTCCACTAACAGTATAATAATAATCCATGCTTCTTCAAATCCATGCTTCTTATATTTTAGTTTTGAGTTATTGCGTCAAGCACCCATGGCCTAATGGATAAGGCGCTTGACTTCTAATCAAGCGATTGTGGGTTCGAGTCCCACTGGGTGTGATAACACTATATTTTTGTGGATTTACTTATTTTATCTGGCAAGTATGGGAAGAGTTCAAGGCTGGTTTCTGCGTGTTTTTTTTACCAGATTAAACAGGTTGTTGTTAGCTTACGGTTGATGAAGATTTGAGTTATTGCATATTTTTGTCCTTAGAGTTTATTTAAAGTAACTAATTTGACTTTGAACTTTTTTTTTATCCATTTACCCTATGAATTTGACCTTAGGTACTTGGTTAGTATCTGGACTTGAAAACCACCACATTCATTGATTCAGTCCGTCAAATTTTGATTATTAATCTTTACAAATATCAAATTTAGCTCTTAACCCTCCCAGAAGAGTCGAATTACTCTTTTTTAAGTAGAAATATGGACTAAAACGTTAATTAAGCTCTTAATTAATGATTGAGAGTTCGATCTCCACCTTGAGTATGAAACAGTTTTAAAACTTACAACCGACGTCTATCCTAACATTAACCAACATATCACGTAGAATTAATCATTGAGTTCACTTTAATGGATACCTTGAGAAACAAAAAAACGTTCTTTCGTGATTAGTGTTTAAGTAATATGTAATTAACCATCTTGATCATTTGCCATAAACTAAAGAATCTAAACTTTGTGTTTAAGGGAGGGAATTTAAAAGAATAAAAATCAATTTTGGAATCTCCCTATAAGCTTTAAGGATGAAACCCTAGTAGTTATTTTATTCTTTCTTAAAAAGAAAATAAAGGTTCCAATGAAATGGAGACAGTCACATGCTTAGGTCCCTAATTTGTCTTGACAAAGATGTCTTGTATGTGAGTTCACGTTTCTCAACTTTTTTCTTCATTTCTTTTACGTGTCGGAAGAATTATTTACGATAAATTGTTCGATATATAAATTGTATAAAACTCAGACTACACAATTTTATCTATTTTAATATTATTTATTTTATTTAGGTTTCATCGTTTTAGATTGTAATGTCTTGAATTTAAAGTTTAGAGTTTAAAATTTAGGATTTATTGTTTACGAATTTTAGATTTAGAGTTGAAATAATCAATGTTATGTAGTCTAAATTTTACACAATTTATGTATACAATAATTTTCTATATACTAATAATATTTAAATACAACGTATTAACACCAACAATTAGTTGGTCTAGTGGAATAAGACACTAGATTTCTTAGTAGAGTTAAAGGTCAGAAACTTGGCGTTTTGAATGGAGCGAATTGGGATGGGAATGTCACCCAATAATAAATTTCTACAATATTCAATCTGAATCAATCAATTAATGAGTTAGATATCGGTAGTTATAAACCTTTGAACTTTTGAAGAAAAAAATCAATTAAGCCCTTGGTTTTTTTTCCCACCCAATTAAGCTATTATAATCCAAAATTTCATTAATTCACTCTTTTGACTAACATTGGCTTTTAAATCTAATTATTTTTATCAATTGGTTCAACGTGTCGTGTTACAATATTGTCACTTGACATTTTTAGAATTTTTAATTTTATCTAAAACATTCTTTAAAAAATCTAAAAAACTTATAAAAAATAGTTTTTTAAAAAATTCTATAAATGTCACATGACATAACTATAGTGTGTCATGTGACAATAATATCTCAAGAAAATAACGTCAAAATTAATGGTCAAAATTGATCAAAGGACTTAGTTAATTTATTTTATTAGTTCACAAACTTAATTGATTGTAAAAATTTTAAAAATTTAATTAATTTTTACAATATAACCAAATTAAAACTTTCTTATTCATTGTTATAACTCAAATGTTTACTGCCCATACAATCAATAACAACTGCATGCATCTCATTCTCTGAGAGATGCAACTCTGGATCTGGAAAGTACAAAGTTTATGTTCTAAATTAGAGGAATTATTGATTGAGGAATCAATAGGATGGGTGCTTTTTTTTTCTTTTTCTATTACAAGTTAATATTATGATTATTTTAGGGTTTGGTTTTTTAAAATAGACAATAACTTAAAAGCTGAGAATCATTGTCTAAATTTCCTAAGAGACCGAACATATGTCATGCATTGCATTGGCTACAAAAAGTTTAAAATAAAAGGTCAAAAAGGAGGGGGAAAGGTACTTTTACAAATGAATTATAAAAAAAATTAAGGGTGTTTGAAGTTCTCAAAAAAAAAAAAAAAGCTTATAAATATTTTTTATTCAATTAAGCCCTCGTACTAATCATTAAATCAAACAAGTACTTTGATTAATTTTGACTGTCAATTTTTGATTATTTTTTGAGACATTACTGTCACGTGACACATTACATTAATATCATGTGACATTTATAGTTTTTTTAAAAAGTTATTTTTATTAATTTTATATGTTTTTAGGATTTTTAGAATTTTTAAATAGATTTTTTTTGAAAATGTCAAATGACAACACTATGACACGACACGTTGCACCAATTGGTCTTAAAAAATGTTAGATAAAACAGTCAATGTTGATTAAATGATTAAATTGAAAAAATTTTGGAATATAAGAGTTTAATTGAGTGTAAAAACATTCAAGGACTTTATATTTTTTTTTCTCAAAAATTCAAGGACTCACGACGGTTAATCATAAAAAAATGTTTTATGTTTTTATGCCAATATTTTCCCGGTTTGATTTTTTTAATATAATCGAATAACCGTTTAATCTTTCAAAAATACTAAGTGTCTAATGTTTTTAAGTCTGCTCAAATAAGAATATAACATTCTTAAATCTGTCCAAACGAGGGTCCTTATTGCAAATATTTTCATAAAATTATAAAAAATATTTTGATATACAAAGTTTACACAAGCCTTTCAGTTTTAGGATTTAGGGTTTTAGGTTATGGTTTAGAGTTTAAGATTTAAGTTTTAGGGTGTTATACTAGGGACTTAAGTTTTAAATTTTATAGCTTAAATATGAAAGATTGTGTAATTTTCTTTTTGCACAACTTGTGTATCAAAATATAATTCTAAAATTATACCTTTATTTAAATAGACTCTAAAGTATTATTTGATATTTAAAAAATTATTTGAATGGACTCTAAATCATTATTCGATCATTTTAAAAAATTAGAATTTTATTTGAACTTTTTAAAAATATTATGCTCTTATTTAAACAACCCAAAAAAGTCAGCCTTTTATTTGATTATGAATAATATCTCATGCACTTGATGTAAAAATGAAAAGTTTCCACAAACGTTATAATTTTAAGATTTAGGAATTTAATTTAAATGTATTACTTCAAAATTTATGAGTTATGGTTAGAATTTAGAGTTAGGGTTTAGTTTTTAGGGTAATATAGTTAGAGATTTGAGTTTAAATTTATATACTTAAAATTTAACCATAAGCTTCAAATTCTAACTACAACCCTGGATACAAAACTCTTCGATTAAATTTTTTAAATACTAGATCTTAAATAAAAAATTTAAACCCTAAAATTAAAATGCTTGTAGAAACAAACGCTTTGTGCATGGAACCATTATCATTTGACAATTTAACCTCGCAAGTTGCAACTACTAATATTTTTAGGATTAATATCCTATACACATGTGGTGGAAACTGAAAGTTTTCACAAGCGCCTTAGTTTTAGGGTATAAGGTGTTAGTTTAGGGTATAGGGTTTAGGGGTTTAGGCGTAGAAGGTTAAAATTTAGAGATAGTTGTTTCAATTTAAGGTTTAAGGTTATAATTTAAGGTTTTGGTTCTAAATTTAGAGATAGTTGTTTCAATTTAGAGATAGTTGTTTCAATTTAAGGTTTAAGGTTATACCAAGTTTCTAAACCCTAAAACTAAGACGGTTGTGGAAACTAAAAGTTTTCACCGCCGCCAGTGTATTAGATATAAATCCTTAAAATATATAGTTAACATATAAAATTTTAGTCATGACTCAAATAATATAAAAATAATGAAAATATATTTTATGCGTCGGCGGTAAAAATAAAAGATTTGTAGGAGTGCCATAGTTTTAGGATTTAGGAATTTAATTTAAGGTTTATGGGTTTAAAGTTTAAGGTTTAGGGTTAAAAATTATGATTTAGAGTAAGAATTTAAAGCTCATAGTTCAGGTTTAAATTTAGAGTAATAAGAGTGGAGATTTAAGTTTTAACCTATGAACATTAAATTATAACCATAAACTAAAATTATAAATCTCAAAACATAAACTCTTGAATATTCAACCTTAAATAGTTAAATTGAATCTTTAAACTATAAAATTAGAGAATTTTTTTGTTTTCGCCTACCTAAAAATAAAATATCTAACTACCATGTTTTTTTTTTTTTTTGAACTAATCTAAACACGGTGTTACATTTTAGTAGGAGAGTAGGAGTTGAATTAGGGATATTGGGGAACACTTAAACTCGAAACGCCAACTGCCAGTGCCGTACTTTCTTCCTCTGTCTGCTGTGGTTTCGTTTCAAGCTCAGCTCTTTATCTTCCTTTTTTGCTTAATTTGAAGGTATGGCCAAGCTTCTTCCTTCTTTATTTGTTAATGCTGGAACTGGAAGGCATCTCTCTACTCTTTCTTCTTCTCTTAACTCCATTGCTACCCACTTCGAGGGTTTTAGCAGAAACTCAATGTCTGCAAAGGGGATCCCAAAAAGGCATTACCGCTTTGATAATGTTGATGATGCTTTGGCTTTGTTCAATAAGATGATTGAGAAACACCCAAAGCCTTCAGTTGTTGAATTCAATAAACTATTAGCACCCATCGTTAGAATGAAACATTATGCCCTTGTGGTTTCTATGTATACCCAACTTGAATTGTTTGGTGTTTCACATGACTGTTATTCTTTGAGCATCTTGGTTAATTGCTTCTGTCAATTAGGTCGAACTGATTTTGGGTTATCTGTTTTGGGGAAAATGCTCAAGTTAGGTGTTGAACCTAATGTAGTAACCTTTTCCACTTTGATTAATGGGCTTTGCAAACAAAGTAAGTTTTCTCAAGCTGTGAGATTGTTCGATGAAATGGTTGAAAAAGGGTATCAACCTAATTTAACCACTTACAATATTATACTTAATGGGTTGTGTAAGATCGGCAAATCCGTTAGAGCTGTAAGGTTTTTAAGGATGATGAAAGAAAGAGGTTTCGAACCTGATGTTGTAGCATATACCAGCGTCATAGACTGTCTTTGTAAGAATGGGTTGTTGAAGGAGGCTCTCCATCTCTTCTCTGAAATTAAGGTTAAGGGCAATAGACCAAATATCGTTATCTACAATTGTTTAATTCATGCTATGTCTAATTTGGGCCAGCAGAAGGAGGCAAGAAGGCTCTTGAATGAAATGGTTGATAACCATATTTCACTTGATATTTTCACTTATAATATCTTGATCGACGCTTATTGCAAGGATGGTATGGTTTTTGAAGCTATGGATATTGTTCGCACAATGAGGAAGCAAGGCATTGAGCCTGATGTTGTCACATATAATATATTGGTTGATGCTTGTTGCAAGGAAGGAATGGTTTCGAAAGCTGAAGATATTGTTGACATGATGAGAAAGCAAGGCATTGAGCTTGATGTTGTTACCAATACTTCATTGATAGAAGGCCATTGCTTGCAAAACAAAATAGATAAAGCTCGAGGAGTAATTAAGTTGATGATTAAGGAGGGTTGTGCACCTAATATACATAGTTACAGTGTCATGATCAATGGATATTGCAAAGCTAAAAGTTTGGATGAAGCAATGGAACTCTTTAATGAAATATCTCAAACAGGACCAACCCCCGATAATGTCACATACAACACTCTAATGCAAGGTATGTTTCAGTTGGGGAGAGTTTCTGCTGCATGCAAACTTTTGGGGAAGATGTTTGCTTCTGGACTAGTTCCATGTCAAGCGACCTGTGCAATTCTGCTGGATGGTTTATGCAAATGTGGTAAATTCAATGAGGCATTGAAAATTTTTCACGTGATCTGTACTAGTGGGTTGGAACTCAACATTATCATTTATAATGTCCTAATCGATGGCTTGTGCAAAGCTGGACATATTGAAGATGCGAAGGCATTGTTTCATATACTCTCCGTTGAAGGTTTAAAACCCGATGTTTACACATATACTATAATGATTAATGCACTCTATAAAGTGGGATTGCCAGATGAAGCATACCAGCTGTTTAAGTGCATGGGAGACAACGATTGTTTGCCTGATAGCATCTCTTATAATGTAATGGTCCAAGGGTTTTTCCGAAACAACTACACCTCAAAGGCAACACAACTTCTTGCGGAAATGGTCGATAAGAGTTTTTCTGCATGGTAAGTTAAAAGGTTTTTTTAGAGCTATGATGATTGTTAAAGTGTATATTTTTCAGTTTTAGTTGATGTACCTCAACATTAAGGTCTGTTTTGATAATATAATAATCTGTTTTTCTTAAACTTTTACATGTTCTGTTAAAGTTGGGATATTCTAATACTAACTAGCCACATATATATGTGGACATGCTGGAAAGATACAGTTGAGGTAGTTCCCACTTCATGCCTTGTCGTGTATGGAGTTCTGCTATTAAAACCCTTTCTTAAGTTTACCAATTCGACGTGCTTCCCTCGTTATTTTGATCTATTCATTCTTGGCTATTTGAAACTGGACAAGTCTTTCGGTTTGCTGTAAACTGTATAAATCATGTGTTTCATGGTTGTCTGATACTTGCTAACTCTGATGTTGGTTTTAAATCCATGGTATTAATCTTAGCAAAGGAAGCAGGGCAGTATCCCATATGGTTTTTTGTTTTGGCTGTAATCAGCTTCATCTCTTAATGCAATCAGCTTTCACCCTTTGTACCCAATCACTATAGTTTTCAAAGTGCAGGACAAACTTAGGATCCAACCGCTCAGCCCTTACCACCAAGCCTTGAAGCATTCTGATCTCGACATTCCTTCTTCTGCAAGTCTATCCGCAATTCCATTTCCAGCTCTCGAATTATGCAGAAAATTAGCTAACCAATATATCACTAGTCTAGCATCGGATTCCACAACCAGCGGTGCTTTCCCATCCCATCCGGCTTCAACAAAGACCTCTAAAGCAACCTTGATTGCAACCACTACAGCAAACTCCGAACCTCCTCCCTCGACCGGTCCTGAGAACATCGCCCTCATCACACCATCTTGCGAACGAAGCACCCCACCACAGCCGCCTCCATCCCCTTTATAGGCACCATCAACATTGAATTTAAACTGGCCTGGTTTTGGAGGTAACCACTCGACAGTACCCTGCACGCAATATTCATAGCTACACAAAGGACTAATAAACCAATCATCCAAGTTTACCTTAAGGTCTGATTTTAGTGATTTTAACCAGAGCATCGTCCTTAGTTTCGAGAAGAACAGTATATCTCGAATGCATATGTTCTTCATATGTTGTTTTGACATATTAATAATTGGAGAGTAAACATGGTGTATGTTTTATCTGGGAATGATTGGTGGTATGTTATGCTTAGATACTAGTTAAAAAAAAAGTTTCGATGAATTTGGAACCGACAACAAAGTTTTGGGCAAAATTGTTGGAGTCTTCTTGTTAAGAAAAATGTTTAACCTTCTTTAACATTTTGAAGGTAATTATGTGATGAAATTTTTATAGAAAGCACTCAAGATTAATCCATGATACTAATCTTTTATGAACAATGATGAAGAATTTCCAAGAAAATGTGACATTTTTTATTTAAATTTTCATACTTATTGGGATTTCAAAGTTTAATTTGTTGTTTACATGAAGTTTTTGTTATGATTCCAAGATTGTTTGTATATTAGGGTGTGTTCTTTTTTCTATCTCTTTTATCTTTCATTAAAAATTATAGTTTTATTAAAAAAAATAAGGTAAATTTCATAAATTATCACTAAATTTTACCCTCAAACCTATTTTGGTCACTGAAGTTTCAAAGCGTTCAATTTACACTGAAGTTTAGACATTAAATGTTCTTGGTTACTCATCCGTTAACTTTTTGACGATGTCCATTTAACCACGAACAAAGGAACTTCCCCAAAAGAAGCAACATACTGAGAAATAGGCTCCATCCGACGGCAGAGGTGCGATATGACGAGAAAAAACTAGAAGATTTATGGCTGATTTGTGAACTTCAGAGCATCTTCCAACAAAATGGAGGTTGAGTTCAGACTCAGCGACCCAAACCGAAGTGACTGATGTTTAAATATGACAAAATATGATCAAATATACATATAGGTATATCGTATATGATTACAAAAAGACCTTTTAAATTGAAACCAATTAGTATCATAACATTAAACTATAAAATATTTACAAATTAAATTTCTATAAAAATTCGAACAACTAGACACGAATTTTATAAACTTGACACGATTACAAAAACATTCAAATAGAATTTGAGTTATACGATATGGCTAGTGGAATGAGAAGCTAAATTCTTAGACACAACTACTTGCGGAAATGGACGACAAGGGTTTTTCTGCAGATTTATGCACTGCCACCTTGTATGTGGATCTACTCTTACGATCTGATAAATCAATCTTGAATTAAAATGTTGTGATCGTCAGTTGTGAATGTGAATCAACTTGTTCGCAACCAATTTTACTGTTGTGATAAATGAAAAGGGTTTTTTAGAGGTATGATGATTGTTAAAGTGTATTTTCATTTTTAGTAGATGTACATGAACATTAAGGTCTGTTTTTACATTATAATAATCTGTTTTTCTTAAACTTTTACATGTCCTGTCATATTTTTTTATAATGTTCAAGTTGGGTTATTCGAATACTAACTAGTGACATAACTTTGTGTTTGTTTCCAGCATTCATGCCGGAAAGATATAGTTTGGGATTGTTCCCACTTCATGCCTGGTCTTGTATGGAGTTCTGCTATTAAAACCCTTTTTAGCTTTACCAATTCGATGTGCTTCCCTCACATTATTTCCATTTATTCATTCTTTGCTATTTGAGTCTGAATATGTCTTTCGGTTTGCTGTGTTGGATTGATTCATATTTTGTTTTTGATGGATTTAATTATTCTATATGTGTATATATGTGATGTTAACTGTTAATGGTTTTGAAACTGATCTTTGGATTAGCTGGAAAGTTCAATGTGTTGCACTTGTTGGGAATACACTATATATAGCTAGAAGGATTGGGTTGGCAACAACACCATTTTGCAGGAAATGTGTGGAAGAAGAAGGAACAATTGCAAACGGCCAAGCACTCCGGACTCCGGAGAGCGTGCGGTTTCAATCTTGATTTAAAATGTTGTGATCGTCAGTTGCAAATGTGAATCAACTCATTCACAACCAAATTTACTGTTGTGATAAATGAAAAGGGTTTTTTAGAGCTATGGTGATTGTTAAAGTGTATTTTCTGTTTTAGTTGATGTACATGAACATTAAGGTTTGTTTTGACATTATAATAATATGTTTTTTCTTAAACTTTTACATGTTCTGTCATATTATTTTTAATCATGTTTAGGTTGGGTTATTGGAATACTAACTAATGACATAACCTTGTGTTTGTTTCCAGCATTCATGCCCACGACTGCTGAGGCTTATGGAATGGTAAGCGGTAAGCCTAAGCACATAAACAATGCTGCCAACGACTGGTTATGTAAAAATAAATAAATTATTATCTATTACTAACTTTGATATTTGAGAGCAAAAATCTTGTATTGTATTGCTTAAACACTTAATACAAAAATTTGTTTACATAATTCGTAGCAACACAAAGTAAATATGAAGGTAGATTATTTTCCCGTCATTTGTGAAAGTGAATTAACTTGTTCACAACCAATTTTACTGTTGTGGTAAGTTAAAAGGTTTTTTTAGAGCTATGATGATTGTTAAAGTGTATGTACCTCAACATTAAGGTCTGTTTTGATAATATAATAATCTGTTTTTCTTAAACTTTTACATGTTATGTTATATTTTTTCTATAAACAAACCCACGAGCCGTAAGCCTCCGTGGGGGGCAAAAACAGCGAAAGATAACCAGCATACACGAAATTCTGAAACGAAGGTAGCGTCTACTGGTTCAAACATGGATAGCTTCAAACAACAACCGAAAATCGGTAGATACAACAGCAATCTATCAACGATCAGTCGGGGCTTGAGACAACAGGGATACGCTCGAAACTCGCCTGAGAGCTCCCTCCGGAGGCAGGCTCCCACTCTAAACGAGATGGGCCTTGTCAAGGCAAGCGGAACGTAACCCCTACGTTGTGGCCACGACACGTTGGAAGGAAACGCATCAGCTAGGGTAAAACCGTCCTGAAACCAAAACACGATAATACTAAAAACGTGATCAACCGAGAGGCGGGGCCACATCAATCGAAACTTTACTGTAGCGTTAGATCCACCCGAATCCCATTCAAAGCTAAAATCCACATTAAAATTTAAGGCTTGTAGGTTAGGTTTTAAGTTTAAATTAATATGAAATTAAATTATAAATTTAAAAACATAAACTCTTAAATTTTCGACCTAGAATTGAATCTCTAAACACCATGTTACATTTTACTAGGGATATTGGGGAAGACTTAAATTCGAAACGCCAACTGCCAGTGCCATCCTTTCTTCCTCTCTGCCTGCTGTGGTTTCGTTTCAAGCTCAGCTCCTTTTCTTCCTTTTTTGCTTAATTTCAAGGTATGGCCAAGCTTCTTCCTTCTTTATTTGTTAATGCTGGAACTGGAAGGCTTCTCTCTACTCTTTCTTCTTTATATTTTCGACCGTTGCCGTTTTAGTCACCTGAGCGTTGGTCTCCATTAACCCTCGTTAACACGATGACATATCACGTTGATAAAAACGTTAATTTTATGTTTAACCCTCAAACTTTTAAAACTTAACTTTACAAAAAAAAATCTCAAACTCCCTCGATTGACCAAATCTGTCTTTTTCTTCTTCTTTTAATTCTAAGTCAAAATTACAATATATTATTGTAGATGAACTTAGTAGGAGGATATTATGATGTCGGCGATCATGTCAAATTTAGACTTTCAATGGCTTTCACTGTCACAATGTTGTCTCGAAGTGTCTTCTAATTTCACGATGAATCGTCGTTGTCGGAGAAATGAAACATGCTTTGAAGATTATTAAATAGGAAGCAAATAACTTCATTAAGGCACACACCAACCCCAACAAACTATGGGGAGAGGTGGGCGATGGGGACACTGACCATTACTGCAAGCAACGCTCCAAGGACATGACAATCTCGTGCCAAGCTTACAAGATCGATCAGAACAACTTGAGATCGGATCTTGCCAGAGATACGACAATGTCATTGGTGGTTGCGTCAATTATGTAAAAAAAAAAACCTCACATAACATTGTATTACTCTTGCACCACGCCCAAGAGGTACACTTAAGACTAAGTCCACAATGAACTTTTAGAGGGAAGAGTTAGGAATTGAGTTAAAGAATATTGAGGGAGAGTTTTTTTTTTTGTGAAGATGATAAACCTTAAATTCTAATCATTATGCTTAAATTCTAAATCCCTGCGCCTAAACCCTACACCTTAAATCAAGTTTCTAAACCCTAAAACTAAGACGCTTGTAAAAACTAAAAGTTTTTACCGCCAGTGTATTAGATATAAATCCTTAAAATATATAATTGTGCCGAATAAAAGTATGTGTTTCTATAAATTTTTATAAACAAAACCAAATTGAATTTCAATATCAGTATATGTACATAGATAGCAGGTTTAGTCTTTATATTTTAGTTTAATTAATTTTAGTTAATACAATAGTTAACATTTAAAATTTTAGTCATGACTCAAATAATATAAAAATGATACGGCTTATGTACATGGACTAATAGTATAATTTGACTTAACAAATTTAATCGATAACATTTGTGCTAAAATTAAAAATTAAAAATTTAAATGGCATGAAAATTAAAAATGATATATATATAGAGAGAGAGGTTAGATCAACTTGCACAATGTTAAGTTTTACATGTTTTTTAGATCGTTGGATGGAGAAAATGGATGCCTAAGATTAACTCCTTACTTTTCCCTCAAGTGATAACCTTCACATATTCTACTGTTATCTCAGCCATTCGTTTCACGCATCAAACGATCCAAAAAACGTGTAAAACTAAAAGAGTTTTATACTGTGTAACTGGATCTTATCCCTATATATATAAACTAAATTCACATTTAGTAACGAGGGATATGGAAACTAAAATCAATTTTTAATTTTTAAAAAAATAATGAAAATATATTTTATGCGTCGGCAGTAAAAATAAAAGATTTGTAGGAGTGCCATAATTTTAGGATTTAAGAATTTAATTTAAGGTTTATGGGTTTAAAGTATACATGAGGTGAGAGACATTGAAAGTCTTGAAGGTTTTGAAAGTATTCAGATGACGAGAAGTGGCTGCGATCTGTTCGATGACGGGCAGTTCCTCGGTGGAGACGATACAACCTCGGGAAGGAAAAGAAAAGATGCTGATAACAAGCATGAAGATAGAAACCTTAGTGATCATTCTTCTACCAAGAAAGCAAGAGTTATTTGGACAGTAGACCTTCACCAAAAATTTGTCAAAGCCGTGAATCAGATCGGATTTGATAGTAAGTATACTTTCAAGCTTTTGGTTCTAAAGATATCTCCTTCAGTGATATGGCTATGGTTTTTAATCGTGTTCGAACACATCATGTTCATGATGTTGTTTATTGTCTGTTTGACAGAAGTTGGTCCTAAGAAAATACTCGACTTGATGAACATACCATGGTTAACAAGAGAAAATGTCGCCAGTCACTTGCAGGTAAATAAATACCTCCCACTCTTAGATTTCCCTCATGATAGTGCCATATTTCTGGGGAAAGAATTGCAGAAAATGTTCTAAAATAGCTGAAAGAAAACTCTCTTGTGCAGAAGTATCGACTCTATTTGAGCAGGTCGCAGAAGGAGAGTGATATCAAGAATTCATTTATTGGAATGAAACATTCAGATCCTACTTCAAATGATTCGACTGCCAGTTTCGGTCTGCATAAACCGATGAACACTATGCCTGATGATGTGCTGAATGCATGTACCTATAGTTTTTCCGTGCATAACTCGCTTGCTCAGAGTGTTGATCTCAAAGGCCAAGGTGATCGAAATGGAATTACTTCAGTTCCTATGGCAGAGCCAAAAGGAGCTTTGTCTAATGATATTCATGATTCTCATAAAACCAAGAGTTCACAGATGAGCTTTGATCATTCCCTTGGATCAGCTGATTCGGGTGTAAGCTTTGCATCATTCGGTTCGACCACCCCAGCACGGTACTCCTGGACCGAAATTCCCGAGATTCAGTCCAAAAAAGAGTATGAGTCCGTGCAACCAGAAAATGGCTTCAACCAACTGCCACTGCCTGAACCTTCCATGATTGAAAAGGAGGTTAACCGAAGCAGAACTGAAGTTAAGCCTTTGTTTGACGAGTATAGAAGCAATCTTGTCGAGCATTTAAGTCCAGCTAACTTAGTCGACTTGTTTCAGGTTCAAAGCAAAAACCAAACGCTGAAGAATCAAGTTTTCGACCCTATATCTGCTACTAAATCAAGCACAAAAACTAAGAACATCAGTCAGAACTGCCTCGCTGACTCGGAATTTGCACAGAGAAACCTGAATGCTGCCGGCATAGGAGTACCTTTAGCATCATTATCTGAGGACTTACAAATCTGCTGGCTTCAAGGTGATGGTTATCCTATGAACTTTGCTCTCCAGAATTTCGATTTTCCCGAGTACAACGATCCAGCACTGATAGCCGAAACTCCATTCTACTTGTATGATGCACCAAGGTTTGACCACGAGGCACGAGCATCTCTTCGATCCTGCAGAATTCTATGCAATTGATCAAGGGTTGTTTGCTTAGCTTGAAGCCATTTTCGGTGAAGAAACTATCCTTTTCTGTATCAGGTAATATCTATAAGTGGAGTACTTCAATTGGATGCCATTTTCATAAGCAGTTTGGACTTGGATGTTGAAAAACATGTGTAACACAAATGGTGATAAAACATTAAACATAATAATTCTACTGCTATAAGTTTTCTGACCTGGGATTTGCATCTGTTACTGCTATTAATATGCATGTGTTTAGAAAAGATTATATGCAGAAAGATAGCTAAGGTTCTTACAAAATTGTACCTAGGATTGATGTGGAATTTGGCACTAAAGAAAAAATTACAAACTGCTCTTTGACTCTTTTACCTCCCAACAAGATTATTTTCACTTCTATACTTTTTTGTTACTAATAGAACTTAAAAGGTCATCGGCTGCACCCACCGTCGACTGATCCCCCGTTATCATGCTTGTACGGAATACCCACTTTGCCAACTGAAATCTGGATATTGGGGGAAGCATTTTCATGCCTGTTCTTTGGCAATGCGGTCCCGGGGATCTTGTTATTTTTCATTAATCCATTATTTGAGCTCTCGGTATTAATGGAAGGTCTCCTTGGAGGTCTAGAGTTTGCATTCTGCACCGTGCTAGGAGATGGCTTCCTTCCGAGTTTTGGTGATTGAGGCCAACTTGAAGTGATCTGCAAGGCATGAAATTTACTGTCAATGTAACTTGAGGCTAACTTTAATTCTGTTTCGACGCATAGAGAACAAAAATTTAAACCCGTGGTTGAACTGTGCAAGATAATAAGAAGGCAAGCAACATAAGTTGAAGCATGGTTAATTCCATTGTATCATTGTCAGCATCAAATGGAAATCGGTTACAAGTTAAGAAATAAGAACCTTTTTAACATAATTATGTGGGATCTGTAATCCATGGCATGAATCTTCATTTGATTTAGTTTTCATGTCAGTGCTTTGCCTGAATTTATTCGGGTCGTTCTTTGCTTTCTCCTACATATCATATCAGGCCATAAATCAGTTTCACATGCAAAGCAGCAAATGAGATTATGACCATACAGAGATAAAGTTTGCATGTATAACATAATTCTCTCATATCAAATCGGGCAACTGAACCTTCGATGTTATTTGCATTTGTGATTTTTCTGCCTCCTTTGAATTCATTTTGTCTTCTAGCTTCTTAAAGAACTGGAATTGGCAAGGGAAACACTAAGCTTGGTATAATTTGAAACCATGACAACCATAAAGCATGAAAAAAATGTAATGGTAAGACTTGCCTCTTTCCGTTTTTCCGCCCTTTCTTCGCACCTGAAACTAAATGGACACAAACTAATAGAAGACCTTGTACTGGTTCCACTTGCATTCGGAGATTTCAAGCAGCTGCCACACATTCAATACAGAATAGTAATGAGGTTCATAATTCATATAAGACAGGGACTTCGTTAATTAGATCAATGGTATCTAAGACCCGGTCTATAAAGTAAAATCGGGAAGAAGGAACATACAGAAGCCATTGCACTTTGAAGTTAAATCATGCATGAGTACAGCATTATGCAATTTTGGTAGCTTCCCGAAAACAAAGAGATGCGAAACATGTAAAAGGTTAAGTAGTAAAAGCTCTTACTTGGGGATAGGTGGCCATCTCTTTTCTCCTGTAGCCGAAACTGACTTATTTACTGATATAGTTCTGTAGGTCTAATCATATCAGCAAAAGGGAAATCAATTTGACAATGTCAACAAATACATTTCAGGAGTGGAGATTACCTTTTATCTCGTGATAGAACTTTCGAAGCATGCTTTGAACCCCCATTAACAGATGCCTGCAGTTTGTGAATGAAACTGTCTTAATCATTCGAAAAGTCCAAACCACTTGGTGTCTACTTCCTAAATATTTAGTACCCTCAAAACAAATTCTAAATAAAAAATGTCAAACAATATTATGATCTTTCACTTGTGAACAGAATTATGTTATTTTGTCATCCACTCTTGAATAAGCAAATAGAACATAAAATAAATACCATGATAGACATATTACCCTGGTTGGAATTTGTAGTGGAGTCGAACTTTCGCGGGACATCCTAGGCGATGTTTTAGTGGCTTCACCAGCACACGGAGTGAAATTCATCGACATGTGAAGGGAATTTTTAGTTATTCTCCTCTGCTCATTTGAGTCTAATGCGGGTTTCTTACTAATATAAGCATGGTTATTCGACTTATTTCCGATTCTAGAAGTTGCTTGTTTGGATATTCCACCATGATTGGATACCTTGGAAGTGGAACTTGATTGTCCTTTTTCGCTTGATGGAGCTAAATTCTCTTGATCAGCAGCTTTCTTCAATACCCTGGTTGGCGTTTGTGGAGGAGTTGCACTATCTCTTGACATTCTTACTGATGTTTTATTAGTTTTAGCGGCGCTGGAAGCGAAATTAATTGAAATGTGGAGCAGGTTCGACATTGTTTTCTTCTTGTCATTCGAGTTTCCGGCGGACTTAGAAACATCAGCATCATTCCTGGCTTGTCCCGAAGCCAGTCGTTTAGAAGGATGTAATGGAGATTTGGATGCTCTACCAGGAGTAGATGACTTTGACAAAGAATTTGTTCCTCTTTTCTTGCTTGATGAAGTCGTGTTCTTCGGGTCATCACATTTCTGCAGTGTTCCATGATGAGAGCAAACATAAATAAAAACTCGATTTGAAGGAAGAATAAAACAGAAACTTGTTTAAGCAGACATTACCTTTGGGGGAATTGCTGGGGTTGCCATAATCTTGTCATGAATGTCACCATTTTCGAAAGCCTTCGAATTCTCAACCTGCTGACATTCCTCCATATTCACATCTTCTTCCATCAATGTCGGACCTTGTTCCACGTCGGTGACATCATTTTCTCTTGCAACATTAAGATTGTCTGCATCTACACCAGCAGTATCAGCTATCTCAACATCAGAAACATCTTTCTCTTGTTGATTCGCAGCCGAAGATGTGTTCGAATCGGCTAATTCCGTATTCAACCAAGGCTCGACTGAAGCTGAATTTATAGTTCCCATTTGAGAGGCATCATTGGTGACATTATTGGCTTGGTCAAGCATAGCCGCTGCTCTCATTGCAGCTCTTCTCTTGTAATGATCTTCAAAAAAAGCCTTCTTCTGAGCAACAGATCCCGGTTTCGAAAACTTTTCGACTTCTTCCAAGTAACGATTGTGAGAAAATGTAGACCATTTCTCCCATGCCAGAGATTCCGACATAAATCTGCCGAAAGATATCGATTCTGTAAGAACACGAATTGGGTCATGAATCGGCTCACCCTGTGATTCAAAATCCACCATCAGTTTCCTGACTCAAACAAAAAGAATAATGAAAAAAGAGCTTGAAGCTCAAAGATTGATGGAGAAAAACAGCATAATCAGAAAATTTTCTTAGGGAAACCATTGGAATGCCAAGTACACTATGTTTGGTCACCGAGAAAATGAAAGGAAACAACCATTAAAAGCCCTAATGTTTTTTTTTTCATTTTCCAGATCTTCAATGAGTACCCATTTCCCAATAATCCCATTAATCAAACAAGTGCAATTAAAAAAAACTGAATCAAGAAAAACCATTTAAGCAAAAAAAAAAAAAAGTAAAACAATCATCTTTTTGTGTAAAGTTTCAGGCTTTCTTCACAAAGCTAACCTCTTTAACTTCACGAGAAACATCTACCGGATTACAGAATGATCTAACGAGACAAGCAGATTCATCCATTTCTCAAAAGAAAAAAAACCCAGATTTTCTTTTCTTTTCTTCTGCAGTTTCCTTCTCAATTGTGCTCTTGTCGTTCACTCTTTTGATTCACAGTCACTCACTCTGCTGGGGAAAGAAACGCACCAAAGACAGGCGCGCCCTCCTCTTCGAATCTAGCCGTTGTTGTTTGAAAACAGTGGGTTCATGGTAAGAAAAGAAAGCTCCTTTTTCCTGATTGCCTTTAAAGCTTGGGTCTTTTTTCCTTTTAAACCTCACTTGTTTTTCCTATGAATCCACCAACGTCTAGTTCCTTTTAAATTTTGTTTTAAAATGATTATGCATAATTCATGCTGATATATAACAAGAGTGAGAACAAATAAATAAATATTAAGGGGGAAATGTGGGCACTTAATGGATTTAGAGAATTTGGAAAATAATTATCTATTAAATGCTTAAATTTGGCTGCTAATTTGAATTTGAAAGCCAGGGAAAGACAGAATTTGAGGAGCCATAGAAGCAGACAAATAATTAAAGGGCTTTAAGAAATAGGTTTTGCAACATGCCAACATGCATGAACATGTGGCCGCGAACCCCAACCCCATACAAAATTTCCTTTTTCACAAGTTAAAATAAACAAAATGTTAGTTTGACTTTGATTGAAATTAGTCAACTTGGTTATTTTATATATAGGGAAAGGAAAATGGATTTTTTTATATATATAGTATCACCTTTCTTTAAAATGTGTTTGGTATGGACCAGAAATCAACTGTCTAAATATTTATTAATTGGTCTAGTGGCTAAAAATGTTACTTTATCTTGTATGTGTTTATCTCGCTATGCGAATGTAATATCTCTATTCAATAATAAAAAAATTATCTACCTTTTTGTATTTCCTTCTATGCTCATTAGGGTGTGCATTTTCAGATATTAGATCAGATCTTATACGAAAAAATCGGATATCTAAAATTTTAGATTGATAAAATAATGATTCGTATCCGATTCGAAAAGATCAGATATCCAATTATTCAGATATCTGATTATCCGAATTTAAATTTTGGTTCAAGTATTTTTTTTCTTTCAAATTTTGCGGTCGTAGCTATGAGAATTTTAGATTTTCGTATGTAACAAACAACAAATTGTCAAATATAACAAGATTCACATCTATGGAAATTTTGATTTTTCGGATTTAACAAGCATCAAATTACTAAAAATAACAAGACTCGTATCCATAAAATTTTGAAATTTCAGATATTTCGAATTTTTGGATAACCTGAAACTAGAAATATTGTGATTTGTATCCGACGAAAAACAAAAATCAGATTGGATATCTGATCTGAAAATAAAATTTGAATCAAATATCTGAAATTTCGAATCGAATCAACGAATAATTGGATTGAATCGTCGAATCAAATATTTTTACACACCCCTGATGCCCATCATTAAAAACTAAATTCTACACTTTGACTTTAATTTTTTAATCTTAAACCTTAAATCTTAAGAACTAAAGTTTACACACTACACCTTAAATACCAAACATTAAACTCTAACTCTAAACGCTAACCCTAACTCTTATTTTTTAATATATGGCATATATAGGGAGACAAAAAAAGATAAATAATTTCTATTCTCAGTATGATTTATATATCCTTATTGTTACAATTTATCGATGTAATTAAAATTATTAGCATAATAGTTTGTAAGATTGATTGTTTTCATTACTACTTAAACCTCTAATTGAATAGATCAACGATTAGTTAGTCTAGTGGGATGAGTATGGGTGTTCAAAAATATCTGATCTGGTTGACCCGACCCGACAAACCGAACTTAAAAGTGCCGGGTAATCTTATAAAAAAAATTATTCAACCCGGTAATTTTTCTATATTTGTATTATATACTTTTAAGTTTTAAGTTTAAAACTTTTTAAAAATATTTTTGGGTTTAATATGTTATTTTTTTAATTTTAGAATTAAAAAAATAAAAAATATAACTCGGGTACCCTGTTGCGGAATACGATCGTCGGATAGAGCAAAAACGCAACTGATAATTTGAGAAAATAATAATGAAGATAAAAGAGACACAGATTTTACGTGGAAAACCCCTAAATAATATAGGGTAAAAACCACGGACAAGGTAGAAGAATTTCACTATGAGAAAATAGGAATTACAACTTCTCTCAATCTAACAAGGAGAAAACAATGACAATTCTCTCTTGATAAGAAAGGAGAAAACAACTCTATGAAAACTCTCTAATTTCTCTAGTATTGGGAGGATGTTAGAATGATTTGGGATGTGTAAGAATGGCAAATGGCTAGGCTATTTATAGTTGAGCTTTAGGGACTAACTTATAAATAACCTAAAGTTTAGGGACCAAAATTGTGATTTTCCCATGCCATTTTTCCACCTTGGCTGCAGCAGCCAAATTGAAATTTTCCATTTTCTAATTTGGCTGCACCTAAACTTGACTTTCTACAATCTCCCACTTGAAGATTTGATTGGAACAATCATATCTTCACACCATTCTTTCTACCTCGTATTTTCCATGTTGCTTACGTCTCTAACAAGCCACAAGAGGATCGACACCAAGTAAACTTATCAGTGTTGATTGCTTTTGTTATGAAATCTGCTATGTTGTCATCGGTATGGATCTTCTGCATATCTATCGTCCCTTCTTCCACTTTCTCACGAATGAAGTGGTATTGGACCCGAATGTGTTTTGTTCTTGAGTGAAAAGCAGGATTCCTTGCAAGATGCAAGGCGCTCTGACTGTCACAAAACAAAGAGACATTCTCTTGTTTGTGCCCGAGCTCCTCCAATAGCATTTTCAACCATATTGCTTCTTTACTGGCTTGTGTAGCTGCTACATATTCTGCCTCCGTTGTTGACGTAGCCACAACCGATTGCAGTTTTGAAACCCAGCTTACAGCTCCACCAGCAAGTGTAAACACATACCCTGTTGTAGATTTGCTTTTATCCAAATCTCCTGCATAGTCAGAATCGACATACCCGCTGATAAGAAAGTCTGATCCCCCGTAACATAATGCAACATTTAAGGTCCCTTTGATGTATCTCAGGATCCTTTTCACAGCATTCCAATGCTCTCTGCCTGGATTCGCCATGTACCGACTAACCACTCCCACTGCTTGTGCAATGTCTGGTCTTGTACAAATCATAGCGAACATTAAACTTCCCACTGCTGATGCATACGGTACTCGAGACATCTCCATCCTCTCTTCTTCACTGCTAGGACTCATACTGGAGGATAATTTAAAGTTAATAGGAAGAGGGGTAGAAATTGGCTTACAATCTTGCATGCTGAATCGTGACAAGATCTTTTTCAAGTAATTCTTTTGTGAAAGCCAAATCTTCCTATTACTTCTGTCTCGGTGAATTTGCATCCCTAGAATCTTGTTTGCTGGTCCCAAGTCCTTCATTTCAAATTCCCTAGCCAGTCGTGCCTTTAATTCTTCAATATGATCTTTGTTGGGGCCTGCAACCAACATGTCATCTACATACAACAGCAATATAACAAATTCGTTTTCACCAAACCTCTTGAAGTAAGCACAAGGGTCTGCATTAAGTCTGTTGTATCCAAGGCTCTAGATGAAGGAGTCAAATCTCTTGTACCAACACCTCGGCGCCTGCTTTAAACCGTACAGAGATTTGTTCAACCTACAAACCAAGTTCTTCTTTTCTTTTTCTTCAAAACCTTCAGGCTGGAGCATGTAAATCTCTTCTTCAAGATCTCCATGAAGAAAAGCTGTTTTAACATCTAGCTGCTCTAGATGTAAATTCAATGTAGCACACATTGCCAGGACAACTCGAACCGTTGTTAGTCTAACCACAGGAGAAAAGATTTCATTGAAATCAATACCTTCTTTCTGAGCATATCCTTTGACCACCAGTCTTGCACGATACCTCTCCACTTGATCGTCACCATTTCTCTTGATTTTGAAGACCCATTTGTTACCAATTGGCTTCCTTCCTTGTGGTAGTGGCACAAGTTCCCATGTATTATTTTTATGAAGGGCTTCGATTTCTTCTTGCATTGCCGCCATCCACTGCGAAGCATCTGAGTTGTTCATTGCCTCCTCGAATGATGATGGCTCACCGTCCTCCGTTAAAAGGCAGTATGCAACATTACCTTCTATAACATAATCTGAGTGCCAATTGGGGCGTCTTCTCACACGATCTGATTGACGAGTTGTTGGAGCTTCAGAATTCTCTGGTTCTGATTCCTCGAGCTCTGGTTCTGCTTCAGAACAATCTCTCTGTTCAAACTCATTTTCAACATGTATCTGTGTAGTCTCTGGCTTTTCTTTATCAGTGCTATCATCTTCTTCTTTTCTTTGTAGCTTATCTTCTACAAAGATAACATCCCTGCTGATAATCACTTTGCGGGCAGTGGGATCCCACAAGCGATACCCCTTTACTCCATCAGCATACCCCAAGAATTTACATTTTCTGGATTTTGGATCCAACTTTGAAATTTCTTGGGCATTGTACATCACGTACACAATACTTCCAAATATATGGAGGTTTGAATAATCAACTGGTTTACCAGTCCACATTTCCATCGGTGTCTTCAACTCAATTGCAGTTGATGGAGCCCGATTCACCAAATAACAGGCGATATTGACTGCTTCTGCCCAGAAAGCTTTTTCTAGCCCTGCAGCTCTCAACATTGCTCGTGTTCTTTCTAACAGAGTTCTGTTCATCCGCTCTGCCACTCCATTTTGTTGAGGAGTGTATACTGTTGTGAACTGTCTTTTGATGCCTTCTTTTCTGCAGAAGTCATCAAATTCATCACTTGTATATTCACCTCCATTATCTGATCTAAAACACTTGATCTTATTTCCAGAATCAAGTTCCACCCGCGCTTTGAAAACTTTGAAGGTTGAAAACACATCTGCCTTCCTCTTGATAGGATACACCCAACATCTCCTAGAGTAGTCATCAATGAAGGAGACAAAATACTTTGCTCCGCCTAGGGATGTAACCGGTGCTTGCCATACATCAGAGTGAACCAATTCTAGAACAGCCTTGCCTCTAGAATTTGATGTGTTGAATTTTAATCGATGCTGCTTACTTGTAATACAATGTTCACACAAAGGAAGTGATACCTTTGTTAAACCCGGAAGTAGCTTTTGCTCCACAAGGACTTTCATTCCCTGTTCTGACATGTGTCCAAGTTTCCGATGCCATAACATGGTAGAATCTGAACTACATGAGGCAACAGAGGCTTCAGCTTCTAGCAAAGTCTCTCCCTTCAGCATGTACAAATTTGCCGCTATCTTTTCACCTTTCATCACCACAAGCGCTCCATGGAACACCTTCATGATTCCTTTCTGTGTTTCAATTTTGCTTGCATTATTATCCAACAATCCGTAGGATAATAAGTTTTTCTTCAAGCCTTTCACGTGTCGCACATCTCGAACAACTTTGGTTGTCCCGTCATACATCTTCAATTTGATGGTTCCAACGCCAACAATTTCCAAGGCATGATTATTGCAGCTGTACACAGATCCTCCTGAGATAGGTTCATAATTATAGAACCATTCTCTTCTTGAGGTCATGTGATATGTGGCTCCCGAGTCAATAAGCCATATGTCTGCAAATCTTTTTCTGCCTTCCATGGCTGTTGCTGCTTCACAACAGAGAGCATCTCCATCATCTGAAGTGTTTGCCATATTTCCTTGAGGATTGGAGTTTTTAGGTAAACTCCAACAATCCTTCTTCATGTGACCCTTCTTTCCACAGTTGTAGCACTTTAAATTCTTCTTACTCCTTGACTTTGATCTACCATGATTGTGACTGCTACTTTGGTCACGTTCTGTTGATCTTCCTCTCATCACCGTTAAGGCCTCTGCTTGTTGCAGATTTCCTTGTCTGTCTTCCTTGTTCTTGCGCCGATTTTCTTCTTCCAGAACAGCAGCTGCAATGTCATCGAAGACTAGATCACTTGTAAGGTTGTTGTTTGTCAAGTTGATGATGAGTTGATCATACGAATCAGGTAGACTTTGAAGCAGAAGTTCAGCACGTTCTTGTGACTCTATTTTATAGCTTAGGGATGTAAGCTGAGAAAATAGAGTATTCAACGTGTTTAAGTGCTCTGTCACTGAAGTAGATTCTGACATCCGAAGAGTGTACAATTTCCTCTTAAGGAAAATTTTATTGTGCAACGATTTGACCTCGTATAATTTTGCGAGGTGATCCCAAATCTCCTTGGCTGTCTTCTTCTCCTCGATGCTTGATAGTACTTCATCTGCTAATGCTAAATGAAGGTCTGCAATAGCATTCTCGTCCATCTCATTCCATTTCTTGTTATCTGTAAAATCTGCCGGCCTTTCGCTGATAGCCGCTAGACATCCGTTTTTTCTTAGGATGACCTTTATCTTCAATTTCCACAGTGAGAAATTTCTCCCATTGAACTTTTCAATATCAAATTTCGTTGCCATAGCTTCTATTTCAGATAGCTCCCACTATTTCACCTTTTTGACGTGAATAGTGCCCACCACCTTCAATGAATGAGTAATATCTAACTTACTTTCTTATGATGGAGGATCCACTTTTCAGTGGCAACCAACAGAGAATACGGTAAGTAGATATACGCACCCAAATCTGGCTCTGATACCAATTGTTGCGGAATACGATCGTCGGATAGAGCAAAAACGCAACTGATAATTTGAGAAAATAATAATGAAGATAAAAGAGACACAGATTTTACGTGGAAAACCCCTAAATAATATAGGGTAAAAACCACGGACAAGGTAGAAGAATTTCACTATGAGAAAATAGGAATTACAACTTCTCTCAATCTAACAAGGAGAAAACAATGACAATTCTCTCTTGATAAGAAAGGAGAAAACAACTCTATGAAAACTCTCTAATTTCTCTAGTATTGGGAGGATGTTAGAATGATTTGGGATGTGTAAGAATGGCAAATGGCTAGGCTATTTATAGTTGAGCTTTAGGGACTAACTTATAAATAACCTAAAGTTTAGGGACCAAAATTGTGATTTTCCCATGCCATTTTTCCACCTTGGCTGCAGCAGCCAAATTGAAATTTTCCATTTTCTAATTTGGCTGCACCTAAACTTGACTTTCTACATACCCGAGTGTAACGGGCCGGGACACATGTCGGTAAAGTAGGTACCTGGATGAACCAGGTACCCAGTTTTTCGGGTACTCTAAAATCGTGTACCCGACAATGAACACCCCTAGGGATGAGACACTAGATCCTTTAACCAGGGCCAAAAATTCAGATCCTGATGTTGTAAATAAAAAAATTGGGTTAAGAGTGTCGTCTCATAATAGAACAGTCGTATCCCTTAAAAACTTTAAATCCCCCAATAATTTAGATTTTATTTTTATTTTTTATTAATAATTTAATTTCATATTTTCTAAAATTTTATAGTTTTACCTCTTTACATTTTTTATATAACTTTTTAAATTTTAATAATTTATACCCTCACATAAAATTATGCGTATATATTAATATTTGTATGTATGATGTATTTGCTAAAGTCTTGGAAACAGAAGTATGAACGAGGAGCAAGCGAGTGCTCGAGAGCACTCGGGATTTCTTGAATCTCTAATAAAAGATATAAATGAGCAAAGAAAATAAAAATGAAAAAGACAGAAAAGAAAATATTGCATACTCTACACAGTTAGTCAACAATTACTTACAATTTGTCAAATATAAGCTATAAATGAGCAAAGAAAATAAAAAGAAAGCAAAATATTGCATACTCTTCCTACTGGCCACTAGGCTTGAAGTTTCACCAAGCCAATCTAACCATAAGCTTTTAGACTTAAAAAAAAAATAGATTATCTATATTGTCAAATAAGACTTTCAAACATTTTAAGTTCTTTTAATAATTTATTAAAAAGTTATAAAAAAAAATCTTCAATGTCAAATTGATAATTTCCTTAAAATACAGATATACATTTACATATTAATTCATTAACAAAAAATCCCCCGAGCCGGTTCATAATTCCTAGGTTGCTTGTCGCAGGAGCTCTTTCGAAAGTCAAACATTTTTTGGTTTTTTTATGGTTTTCGGAATTTTATCTTATTAATTTAGATCGAGTCACGTGTCACACTTAATTTTGATGAGTGAATCTTCCAGCAAGAATTTTCTGCATATACAAGACCTTAAACTTGAAACTTGCTTAAACAATACAAAATTATTTATCACTTGAACCAACCTCATTAATAAAATTCAAACATTTTACCTAGATAATGATAGATATCTATATTATAATGTATTTTAGACTTACACACGACATTACCTAATACCTACGAACAAAATACCTTGTCCTAGCAATTAACATCAGTATTTGACTTTTAATCTACAAGTTTATTTGTCAAGATTGCTTACAAGTTGTTTCGACAAATTCATATGAAAGTCTAAAGTTGGGATCTTATCCCCTAATGTATCAAAGTTAATAATGGCATGCACAGGCGCAAGCTTTTTTATTTGAGAG
This sequence comes from Hibiscus trionum, assembly GCA_030270665.1. Taxonomy (NCBI): domain Eukaryota; kingdom Viridiplantae; phylum Streptophyta; class Magnoliopsida; order Malvales; family Malvaceae; genus Hibiscus; species Hibiscus trionum. Next base: position 5,095,780 of record BSYR01000065.1, read on the forward strand.
TGGACCTATAAAATTCTAGAGAAAGTAAATTTTTAAAATTTTGGGTGGGCAAAAATAGATTTTTAATAAAAATTATATAGAAAAATTTTAAAAATTTTATATATTATATACAAATTTCAATTTTTCAGGAGCAACCGCCCCCTCAACCCACTCAACTCATCTCTGAGTAACAACACATGCAATATGTATATGTTGAAAGATAACGATAAATATATGCTCATATAATAAAGAGACATTAAGATTTATGTGAAAATTCTTTTTAGAAAAATCATAAAAAATAATTTCGAAAAACAAGAATACACGAGGATGGTAGCTTAGCACAATTCGTAAAATTTTCAATTATGTTTTAACCGTAACTCAAAATATCAATTCATAGGTATAAATATTCGATAATTAACCATTTAACCCATTAATAAAAGGATGGAAATCGTGTACCCTTAATTATGCCCCCATTGGTGCTTCCACTTTAAAATAACGGGTTTAGGGTTTAGGGTTGGTACTTAGGGTTAGGGTGTAGGGAATTAGGGGTAGGATGTATTTTTTTAGGGTTTATGTTTAGGATATGAAAATTAGGGTTAGGGCTTAAAATTTAACTTTTAGGTATTTTTTAGTAGGGGGCATATAAAGAGGCATGGTTACGGGGCAGGAGATTTTTACTCTTAATAAAAACATCTTTGACAATAATATTAGGATGAAAATCCTCTACTCCTTTTCGGTGCTCCTACATATGCTCTCACGCTCAAAATTAAGTTTATAGTTTAGGGTTTAAGGTTTTAGGTTAGAGCTTGTGGTTAGTGTTTAAGGTTTAGAAAATTTAGGGTAGGTCTATTTTTTAGGGTATAGGGTGTAGGGTTTGTGATTTAGAATTTAAGGTTAGGGCTTGAAATTTAATTTTTAGTGTTTTTTTAGTGTTGGGGCATAAGTAGGGGCACCGAAAAAGGGCAGACGAATTTTATCCATAACTTCCCTGTGTATATATAGCCAAGTGTCGGGCTACAAATCCTCATCAAACACGTTCGAAATAGCCTTAAACATGAAGCTCGAGGTTGAAGTAACATGCAAAGAGACAATCAAGCCATCTTCCCCAACTCCCCAACAACTTCGCCATTACCAACTCTCCTCACTCGATCAACAAATAAACCCAGTTTATAACCATCTGGTCTTGTTCTACCCGACCCAAACCAATGTCCAAACCGACAACATTAACATTCCCGATCTCCATCACTTTAAGCTGTCCGTATCCCAAGCCCTAACCCACTTCTATCCCCTAGCAGGACGCATCAGAAACAACTCCTCCGTCGACTGCAACGACGACGGGATTCCCTTTAAAGAAGCCCGAGTCAAGTGCCGACTTTCGGATTTTTTACAGAATCCAGCCGCTGAAGAACTCAACAAACTGTTCCCTTTCCCTCTCGATGATGCTAAGGAACTGCCGATGGGAATCCAGTTCAACAGTTTCGACTGTGGTGGGATCGGGATTGGTTTGTGTATTTCCCACAAAATCGGCGACGCTTTGTCGTATTTCACGTTTTTGAATACATGGGCAGCCATTGCTCGTGGGGATACGAAGAACGTAGCTTTGCCTGAGTTCATATCGGCCGAGCTTTTCCCCCCACGGGACATACCACTGCCGGAATCGGCGTTGGAAACGAGTGAAAAGAACATAGCGACGAAAAGGGTGGTGTTTACTTCATCTAAAATAGAGGAAATCAGAGCAAAATATGCTGCTGGAAATGAAATCCGGCCGTCGCGTGTTGAGGCCTTGTCCGCTTTCATATGGACTCGTTTCATTGCTTCCACAAAGGAAAAACCAAGCCCTGAGAGATTCTACGTAATTCTTCATACAGTTAACTTACGTACAAAATTCAAGCCGCCGCTTTCAGCTCAGTCTTTCGGGAACATATTTCGAGTTGCTTCAACAATTCCTTCCATGGATAAGGAAAACGACGATGGGAGTAATCTTGTTAAGCAGATTCGAGACTCCATTAGCAAAATCGACAAAGAATACGTGAGGAAGCTTCAGGCTGGTGAGGATTTATTCGAGCCGACGAGCGGAGGAGCTGAAACCAGTAAGGGAGAGACGATCCCTTTCATCTTCACTAGCTTATGCAGGTTTCCACTGTACGAAGCTGATTTTGGTTGGGGAAAACCAGTTTGGGTGGCTTCTGCAAGCTTGAGCGCCAAGAATCTGGTTGCTTTCATGGATATTGCAGCTGGAGATGGCATAGAAGCTTGGATTCATCTCAAGGAGGAAGACATGGCTGAATTTGGACGTGATGAAGAATTGCTCGCAATACTTGGAAGCTGTTGAAATAAAATTTGAACAAATTTCCCTGAAAATACCGAGTTTTTTCCCCCTCTACTATTCTAAACACGGATTTTCTTACTAAAGCCTGAAAGTAAAATGTCTGGTTTGAGGATTTAAAACGAATACATAACTACTCAAACCATAGAGGCATATTTTGTTTTTATTGTTTGTTTTTAGGAATTGTTGTTGTTGTTAAATTCTGTTGATACGCGTCGTAAACAAAGCGATTTGAACATGGGTCTCTTAGGATGAATATCATCCTCTTTTCCACTGAAACCACTTGTTGCGTTCAGCAACTTCTTTGTTCCTAAATATATAATTGAGTGTCTAAATTATTATTATTTTTAGAAAAAAAAAATAACATATTTATTTCTAAACAAATAATTGAGTGACTGAATTATTGTTTTTAGAAAGGAAAAAATATATGTTACTAAACTTATAACTTAGTCACCTCTAATAAAATTTACCCAAGAATCAATTGCATTTTTAGTCAAAAACGAACAAATCGGCTTGATAGTTCGAGAAATAGTGGAATAGAAAAGTTAAAAACTTACTCAAAAGACCCGTCATTGATTTTGTCCCACACCGTCACCATGCAATGATCAAAACTCTTCCGTTTTTGAAGCTTACTCCAATTGCGGTAAAAATTTCCAGCCCCCAACCATGCTTCCTTCTATGCCTCTTGTCTAAAAATACTTAAAAATTAAATCTTGCTTCATAACCCTAATTTTCATATCCTAAACCCCAAACCCTAAATTCTAAAAAAATGCACCCTACCCCTAATTCCCTACACCCTAACCCTAAGCCCCAACCTTAAACCCCAAACTCTAAACCCTAAACCCACTATTTTAAAGTGGGGCACAAATGGGGGCATACTTTAGGGGCAGATGATTTCCATCCCTCCAATTGATGATCAAATGAGATATTACTAATTAATTTAGCATGTCATATTATTACTTTTGACATTAACTACACAATAATTATTTTATAATTAAATTAAAATTTAAAATTATTTTAAAAATTTTAATAATTCAATGTCAAAAAAATCATCTCAATATAATTTAATGATTTTTTATATACTTTATTCTCCTTTTTATATCTTTCATAAAATAAACCTACAATCACGTTAGAAGACACTCAGTATTATTTCTGGAAAAGAAATTAAACAATTCATTTAATCCAAATTATTTAATATAAATTTTAAAATATTTAAAGTTTAATTTTCTAAACCAGTGATGTCTGACTTTTTGGTTGACTAATTCAAATTGGACAGTACAAAGACTTATTATGGAAGCGATTCTCTCAATTCAGTTTGCTTTGTTCTCAACATTAAGATTTAAACCTTTGACATTGCTCTTGGTGTCTAACACCTCCTTCCACTACATTAAGTGATGGTTGGTTCTTTTTTCTAGTTGAGTCAAATTTCACTTACATGATCGACTAAGTCGAATTGAGTATTACAAAAAATTATTATAAAATAATTTTCTATATTCAATTCTCTCCACTGAAAAACACTATAATTTAAACTTTAACATCTCGTTTTATTAAACCAACTAATTGTTTGTAAAAAAACATCTCTTTTCCATCAAGATAGGGTTGAAGACCTACATCATGCAAGCGTGGCCCAACACAAAAAATAAATATAATTCTTAATGGTATGATATCAAAATTAGCCCACGTTTTCCAGGTTTTTGAAAACAACAAAACGGAAAAGTCATGCATGAAAGGCAACAAAATTGTTTATTAAAAAAACAAGAATCAATATTTAATTCGCATCCTTTGTAAGTTTCGATCAATTATGGTAAGAGCCTACGTTGGAGTCTTACGAGAGTAAACTTAAGACGTGTATTAGTAATATATATTAACTATACTGCAAGAACAATTATTGCTTAAATATTTTAATATTTTAGTAAAATACATCGCATGTCATCTAATTATATAGGTTTAATAATAATTATGTCCCTTTTTTTAAAAAAAAATAATAATTTTGTCACTCAATTTAAATTTTGTTACAAACACAACGCTTTCTCATTAAAATTGAAATAGACAACTTGATTTAATAACAATTTTAGTCTAAGAACTTATACATTTTATTAATCTTAGTCTTAATTTGAAGTAATACAATAAATTTAACCATTTATATTTAAAAATTTCGTTAGTGAAGTGATTGTGTCTACTAGCAGGCGGCGTTAAGGTCATAACGGGTATGCTCCATTAGTGTGTCAATTGTCTAGTAGTGAAGTGACTGTGTCTATCAAGTTATCAAATTTGTCTATTATCGAACTAATGGACAATAGCATAGAGTGTGACAAGTGGTCGGATGTTGTGCCAGGAGGGTGTCATGTAGAAAGAATTCAATATGAAGGTTAAATTTATTGAAGATGACCAAATTGATAGAAGATATAAATTTTGGGGACTATTATTATTATTACACCATATCATGTTTTAATTTAAAAACAAAATGACTTATTTGTGACCAATTTTAAGTAAGTGACTAAATTGTTACTTTTTTAAAAAAATTGTTTATTATCAAATTTATAATTAAATGGCTTGTGATGTATTTTATCCAATAATTTTCTTAATTTCATGTTTTTAATAGAATTTCATGATTTAGGTTGTGATTTAGGGTTTAGGGGCTTAGGTTGTAGGGTGTAAAATTTAAGATTTATTGTTAGAATTTAGAGTTTAAGGTTTAGGGCTAAGGATTTAGATTTATAACTTAAATATAAAGCTTTAAAATTTTAGTTGTGGTTTAGCATTGTTAGCTACTAGGCTAGTTATTGGATCACAATATTATTATATTTTAAAAAAATTTATTATCTGTTCTAAATAAACTCTTAACCATTGTACAATGCATGTTCATACACCCTGCTGCAATTGCTGGTGCTCAAACCCGTGACTTCTAGAAAGTACAATCATTCTCTTAACCACTAAGGTAAGTTAGTTCATGCAGATCACAATATTATTTAATTATTAATATATAAAGATGAATGTTATATAAATGTAATCGTTTAGCTCGTTTCCATGTCTATATAAATGTGGCAACATGTAACCCCTCCTTCATAGCCTAAAACATGAAGCTCGAAGTTGAAGTAATATTCAAAGAGATAATTAAGCCGCCTTCCCCAACCCCTCATGAACTCCGCCATTACCAACTCTCCTCCATTGATCAACAAGTAGCTCCGGTTTATAACCACCTGCTCTTGTTCTACCCGACCAAAACCAATGTCCAAACCGACAACATCAACATTCCTGATCTCCACCACTTTAAACTGTCCGTATCTCAAGTCCTAACCCACTTTTATCCCCTAGCAGGACGCATCAGAAACAACTCCTTCGTCGACTGCAACGACGAGGGGATTCCCTTCAAAGAAGCCCGAGTCAAGTGCCGACTGTCAGATTTTTTACACGATCCTGTCCCTGAAGAGCTCAACAAACTGTTCCCTTTCCCTCTCGATGATGCAAAGGAACTGCCGATGGGGATCCAGTTCAACAGTTTCCACTGCGGTGGAATCGGGATTGGTTTGTGTATTTCCCACAAAATCGGCGACGCTTTATCGTATTTCACGTTTTTGAACACATGGGCGGCCGTTGCTCGTGGGGATACGAAGAACATGGTTTTGCCTGAGTTCATATCGGCCAAGCTTTTCCCGCCGTGGAACGTGTCGGTGCCTGAACCGTCGTTGGCGCCGACGAGAGAGAAAAACATAACCACGAAAAGGGTGGTGTTTACTTCATCTAAAATAGAGGAAATCAGAGCAAAATACGGTGCTAAAAATGAAATCCGCCCGTCGCGTATCGAGGCCTTGTCGGCTTTCATATGGAGTCGTTTCATTGCTTCCGCTAAGGAAGAACCAAGCCACGTGATTCTTCATACAGTTAATTTACGCACAAGATTTGAGCCGCCGCTTCCAGCTCGGTGTTTCGGGAACATTTTTTACCTAACCAGAACAGTTCCTGTTCCTTCCATGGACAAGGAGAAAGACGAGGGGTATAATCTTGTTAGCCAAATGAGAGATTCCATTAGAAAAATCGACAAAGAATACGTGAGGAAGCTTCAAGTTGGTGAGAATTTATCCGAGCGGACCGGCGAAGGGGATGAAAGTAGTTTCATCTTCACTAGTTTATGCAGGTTTCCACTGTACGAAGCTGATTTTGGTTGGGGGAAACCGGTGTGGGTCAGTTCTGCAAACTTGAGCACCAAGAATCTTGTTGTTTTCATGGATACTGCGAATGGCGATGGCATAGAAGCTTGGATTCATCTCAAGGAGGGAGACATGGCTGAATTTGGAAGTGATGAAGATTTGTTTGAAACACTTTAAAAGCTGTTAATGTAGCAAACTGGTTCAAGGGGGAGACATCAGACATGGATTGTTTTATTATTTATAGAATTTGGGTCTATATATCTTCACGACGCTGGTCGACTTTCCCTCTGCTCTCGTAGCACGTTTCCCTCTGCTCTCGTAACACGTTTCTCTTGCATATTTTCTCTAGTCTTTTCTACGGCTTTTCTCGTGTTCCTTTCTTCGATCTTGTTCTGGATCCATGGGTGATGTAGAGCACGGTTTGGCTACTTTGTCTATAGATGATGGGGAGGATGAGGGCCTTCAGATTGATCTGGGGGAGGTCGACACCCATACATCTTTTGATTTCTGCTTCGTGGGCTCGTTTCTCACTTCCAGCATTATTAATTTTCCGTCAATGAAGTCTACGCTGGCCACAGTATGGCACCCTCCGGGCGGTATTTCTATCTCAGATTTAGGGGAAGGTAGATTTTTGTTTTGTCTATATCATATACTTGATGTAGAATGGATTGAGAACGGAGGTCCATGGACCTTCAATAGCCACTTACTGGTGCTGCACCGCTTACGTACGGGAGAGGATCCGTTATTGGTCCCGTTGCATTTTGTTGACTATTGGGTTCTTGTCCATGAGGTTCCCCTGGGGTTTCTGTCGGAGAAAGTCGCGAAGATTCTGGGAAACTTTATTGGATCCTACTTATTGTATGATTCTAAAGCCACTGCTTTGGGCTACAAGCGAATTATGAAGATTCGAGTACGGGTGGATATTAGGAAACCGTTGAAAAGGAAAAAGAAGATTCTCCTTGCGAATGGGAATTCTCATTACGTTCGTTTTGAGTATGAAAAATTAACACTTTTCTGTTTTCTATGTGGAATCTTGGGTCATGGTGAGAGTTTTTGTCCTCTCCGGTTTACAGAAGGAGGGAGGGATCTTACTCCGGGATGAGACATTTCACTATGGGCACCGTCTAGACGGGCCGCTCCGGCGCCATGTCGCTGGCTAATTGAGGAAGGCGTGGATCGCGTTAATTTTCCTGGCGTGATTTCAGCTTCGATCAATCTAAGGGAGCCTATTCAGCATGATTTGCGTTTGCCAGCCCAGGAGAATATGAGCAGATCCACCTTGGGAGAATTAAAGTCTGGGCTTGATTTGGACAATCAGCCGACAACATCTCAAGGAGTTGATTTGGGTATTCCACGATCAATTATTGACCCAAATAAGGAAAACATTCCCCCCTTGATTAATGCAGGGGATTTGATTGTGGGCCCAAGGGGCCCGAATCCCAATTCTGGGTTTGATACCGTTATGGACTCATTTGATGAAGATAGCCCAACTGAATTTGTTGAGTCTGCAAAAAGGGCAAGAGTACAACAGGCTAATCCTGAAGTTTCAGATAGAGTTGATTCCTCAGGTGCTCATTCTAATCTATCGGCAGGTCTCACTTATGGGGCCAGCCGTTCACAATGAAAATCGTATGTTGAAACGTTCGAGGCCTAGGGATGACCCGAACTGTTCGTCGTTTTCGCGCTACATTGCGTGAATTTCGTCCCTCAGTGGTTTTCTTGATCGAGACTAAGCTTCAGGCTTCTAAAATGGAGCGTATTCGTAAAGTGTGTGGTTTTCCGAATGGAGTTGACATCAGTTCGAATGGCAGAAGTGGTGGGCTTTCAATCGGTTGGACGGATGATGTCAGCATTTCTCTCCGGTCCTTTTCAATTCACCATGTAGATTTATTTGTTCATGATACTTTCCCCTCCTGCACTTGGCGGTTGACCGGTTTTTACGGGGCACCTGAGGTTGGTAACCGGGTTCACTCATGGCAGTTGCTCAGACAGTTGGACGATTTTCCTCATATTCCTTGGTGCGTGATGGGAGACTTCAACGAAATTCTTAACTTAGACGAGAAACAAGGTGGTCTCTTGCGTAATGAGTGGCAGATGCGTAATTTCAGAGAGGCCATTAATGACTGCTCCCTTTCTGACTTGGGCTTCAATGGAAATTGGTATACTTGGGAATGGGGGAGGACTTCTGAAAACAATATAAGGGCTCGACTGGATCGTGCGGTTGGTAACCAGGCATGGGAGGACAATTTTCCCAATTTCAGGGTTGATCATCTAGCCCACTCTTTCTCGGACCATTGCCTGATTCTGCTGGATACCCAATGTGTGTTGGGTAGGGATAAACTAATTTGGCACTTCCGTTTCGAGGCCTCCTAGTTGTTGGAAGCTTCTTGTGAAGAGGAGGTTCGTCAGCTTTGGGCTTCATCGGTTGGGTCGGTCCCAGAGCGTTTGTCATATGTTAGTAATGGGCTTGACCGTTGGTTTCGGAAAATAAGGAAAGAAAAGAGGGTGAGTGTTGCTGAACTAAAAGAACGAATTGCCTATCTGGGAAGACAACAAGTCTCTAATGATGTTCTCGGGGAACTTGTTGAGTCTAAACTGGAGTTAAATCTTCAATTAGACAAAGAGGAGATATACTGGGAGCAACGAGCTCGTGCGAATTGGCTCCGGAACGGGGATCGCAATACGAGTTTCTTTCATCGTTACGCTAGTCAAAGAAGAAGGCGAAATCGTATTGATGGTCTCGTCACAGATGACGAAAATTTTCATGACGACATGGATGAGGTTCGACAAATTGCGATGAATTCTTTTCAATCTCTGTTTACATCCTCGAATACAGCTGACCCATCTGACATTTTAAATGGAATTGAGCGGTGCATTGACCCTTCGATGAATCAGATGTTAATGGCAGATTTTACGAGAGATGATGTTTTCGTGGCTTTGAATTCTATGGGTCCTCTAAAGGCTTCAGGAACTGATGGGCTGGGTGCCATTTTTTATCAAAGATTTTGGGGGATTCTTGGGCCGGAAATAGCATATTATTGCATCAACACTATACAAGGTAATCTCTCTGTGGCTGAAATTAATATTACCCATATAGTGTTGATCCCAAAAATTACTGCAGCCCGTTCTATGTCTCAATTTCGGCCTATATCATTATGCAATGTCTTATTTAAAATTATTTCTAAGATGGTTGCGAACAGATTTAAACTGGTTCTAGGCCTATGTATATATGAAGCCCAAAGTGCCTTCATCCCAGGGCGGCTTATTACTGATAACATTTTAACTGCCTATGAGATCCTTCACTCGTATAAACACCAAAGAACGGGTCGTAAGGGATCATTTGCTCTGAAACTGGACATGAGCAAGGCCTATGACAGAGTTGAATGAAGTTTCATCCGATGTGTTCTTCACCAAATGGGCTTCTGTGCGGCCTGGATTGATTTGGTAATGGGGCTGGTTGAGACGGTTTCTTACTCAGTGGTGGTTAATGGGCTGTCTAGTGATTATTTTGTACCGTCTAGAGGGTTAAGGCAAGAAGACCCCCTTAGCCCGTATCTTTTCCTCATTTGTGCTGAGGGCCTTTCTTCCCTCTTACGCTCTTCTTTGGCCTCCAATAGCTTTCAGAGTTCCCGTATTGTCCGTGGTGCTCCTTTGATTAATCATCTATTTTTCGCGGACGGTTGTATGATATTTGGGGGAGCCTTTGCTTCGAATGCTACTTATCTCAGACAACTTCTTCAACACTACGGTGAGTGCTCTGGTCAGACTATAAATTATGATAAGTCTAGTATTTATTTCAATTCCAATGTATCTTTGGCTACTCGAGAGGATATTTGGCAAATCCTAGGGGTTCAAGAAGTTGACAACCCAGAAAAATATCTGGGCCTGCCAGCCATTGTGGGCCGCAATAAAGGACAGGCTTTCCGATATCTCAAAGACAGACTTACTTCGCAGGCTTCTAATTTGGGCTCAAAATGTTTGTCAAAAGGTGGAAAAGAGGTTTTTATTAAATCTATCTTACAGGCTATACCCATTTTTGCTATGACCTGTTTTCTCTTACCAAACTCTTTCTGTAAGGACCTTCAGGCTATTGTTGCACGTTATTGGTGGCAAAATTCTAATACTAAGAAAGGGATTCATTGGTGTACCTGGTCAGAATTAAGTAAAGCAAAGGAGGAAGGGGGAATGGGATTCAGAGACTTTGGTAAATTCAATATCGCCCTGCTTGCCAAACAAGGGTGGCGTCTTATTCAAAATCCGAGTTCCCTAATTGCCCGTCTCCTTAGGGCAAAGTACTATCCATCTGGGACCTTCTTGCAGGCTACTCTTGGTTCGAACCCCTCTCTTACGTGGCGGAGTATTTGGAGCTCTCGGGGGCTTATAGACCTTGGACTAGGATGGCTAATAGGAGATGTGAATACTGTCTCCATCTGGAATGACTATTGGATGCCCTCGTTACCCTCACGAAAGGTGTTATCTCCCCGAATTGCAGGTATTGAATTGGTTTCTTCCTTATTGGTTTCGGGTGAATAAAGATGGAATGAAGATCTCATCAAAGCGAGTTTCTTGAATGAAAAAGCGGAATTAATCCTTAAAATTCCGTTACCCACTTTCCAACAACAAGATGTCCTACGATGGAAAGGGGAAGGATCAGGCGTTTACTCCGTAAGGAGTGGGTATAGGTTGCTTCTTGGTGATCCTATTTCTGATAACCTTCAGCCTAATGTCTATAGCTACATATGGAAAGCTCAATGTCCCTCTAAAACAAGGATTTCATGTTGGAGGATGGTTCGCAACTACGTCCCTACATTGTAAAATCTAATGCTCAAGAAAGTTTTACAAGACCCCAGATGCCCTCGTTGTCATCTGGTTGCGGAAACATCTATCCATGTCTCGAGAGACTGTTTTTTTACTACAGCAGTATGGAATCAAATGGGTTTTCCTCTATCAGTTATACAATCACAAGCAAACATGGAAGAATGGCTATTACATCTATTTCGAGCAAGTAATCAGAGCTATCATCGAAAGATTGTATTAACCATATGGGCTCTATGGAATTCCAGAAACAAGCTAATTTATGAAGAAATTGTGCAAACCTTTGAAGAGATTACCACTTTCATCACTAGTTACTGCAAGGAACTGGACACGGTGGCCACCTCTCTTCACCATCCTTACCGCCACGGTGGTGACCGATGGAGTGCTCCGGCTATTTCGACCTTCAAAATAAACACAGACGCGAGTTATAATGGTTCGGAAAATTTATCTTGCTCGGGCCTGATTATCAGAAACTACCAAGGTTTAATAATGGGCTCGGCATATAGAACTAATTTTCACATCACCTCTGTGTTTCAAGCTGAGGCTACGGCGGTGTTACAAGGCCTTCAGTTCGCTCAGGACCTAGGGCTCCGTGACGTCGTTGCTGAGACGGACAACAAATCGGTAATAGCCAAGCTCAACTCGCATGCCCAAGATCTGTCTGAGGTTGGTGCGATCATTAGAGACACCAAAATTTTAGCTTTGAGCTTTGATAGGTGTCGTTTCTCCTTCGTTGGCCGGAGCGGCAACAAGCCGACACATGCATTAGCCTTGGAAGGTCTGCGTCACCGGGATGAACGGTCGTGGGTGGAGGACGCGCCCGTCGCTGCCTTCTCTCTGGCCGATCAAGATTGCCGTTTACTGGATCCACCCTAATCATTTGGGTTTTGTCTTCAGCCTTGGGGTTTCTTCTCTATTACACCTGATTATCCCCAATTTTTGCGTCTTCCACACGAAGCTTTCACTTCTGATGGTTCATTTTCTGTGGAGAGCAGTCGGTTGTCTTTATTTTTCTTTTGTTTTGAACTCTTTGTTTATTTTCTGTTGTGCCTTTTTTCTTTATTGGGCTTTCATTTGTATTTGGTTTGGGTTTTAATAATATTCAACCGGCCTTATTTCAAAAAAAAAAAGAATTTGGGTCTATATAGTATTCAAGCTAGATTAGTCAGTAATATATTAGATATTGACGATTAAGCCAAAAAAAAAATTTTCTCCATTATATAAAATTTGTCTCTCGTTGATCTTTCAGGTAATTTTAAAAAATATATGTAAAAGATGTGTTGTAAAATAATTAAAATAACAGTCTTATTTGTAAAAAGCTAGAGTTTATTTTGTTAGAAAATTAAAAAGAGAGTATATAAAATGTGTTAGCGAAAAAATTTCGGATGAAATTTTTTTGTCCTTTCTTGGTGTTCTTACTTATGCCCCACGCTTAAAATTAGGTTTAGGATTTTATTTTAGGGTTTATGGTTAAGGTTTAAAAATTCAAAGTCAAAGTTGACAACTTGACGCAACACCGATGGCAACGAAGCTATTGCACATTTTCATATAAGCGCCGCAATGGTTGTGGCACGGTTGCACTAGCGGCGCGGGCTTTGAGCATATAGAAATCTTCGGAGCGTCGAATACAAACCTCCTTACAAAAAGTTTTTTGAACCTTGAATTTTATGGCGGGCATCATAAAGAAAAATCTTTCGACGGTGGTAGAAACGACGCTGCACAACCGAACTCTGGGAACACCGCCGCCTCGCTAGAACCTCGAGTTATGGCAACCCAAGTTGTATACATCGGAGATCTTGTGGGAAATGCTTACGCCACCGCACTCAAAGAAGTTAACTTTAACCAGTAATAATCGTCCCGTCGCCACCTCATTTGACTCCGATTGCATAGGAAGAAACTCCCCCGTAACTCGCCGTTGGGTGGTTTAAGGATGTCGTTGAGAACACAGTTGATTCGAGCTTCAATATAGTCCACCCCATCATCGTTACAGTCGATTAAACAACCGTTTTATCCTCCCTGCAAATGAGTAGAACCGAGTTAAAGTTTCCGATAACGATTTCTTGAGCCGGCGAGATCTTCTTCAGCCTCAAAAAAATTCTCATCAGCGACAACGTTTCTGGTGTACCAGAAAATCAAGGGTATGTAAGCCGCTTGAGTCATCTGCATTCTGCAGGGGCGGAGGGTGTGTAGTCAGAGAGGCCCTTAGCAGTTAGCACCCCAAAATTTTTAGAAAAATTGTATTATACCTTGAAATATTTTAAAAATTTTAATTAGTGACCTCAAAATTTATAAAATTTTTCATAAAATTTTAATTTTTTAAAATGCTTTTAATTATCCCAAAATTATAAAAAAATCATTAAACTTTCTAATGTATATAGATAAAATGTATTTTTATGAATATTCTTTTTTTTTATTTTTAAGTTTAATTTTTTGTTCTATGTTTTGTTTTGACATAGTTAATATCGCATATATTTTTATCTGCTCTTATAATAATTTTAGTCCATTTTTATAATATTGTTGTATGTATTTTTTTGACAATTTGACATTTATGTGACGAGTATTAATTGAAAATAAAAATTTTATTAATTCAAATATTTGAAACTATTTTTATTTTCAAATCACCAAAATCTATATTGAATGGTAAAATTTAATTGAAAAGTCAAATTTATTGTCAAAAATTAATAAAACTCTAAGTTTAGCGGTAAATAAAATTCGACTATTTAAAATTTGAGCGAAAAAATTTAACCCTATCTCTATAGTTTTATTACCGTATTTTTCTGCTTTTATAGCACGTTTCTCTCTGCTTTCATAGCACGTTTCTGGTCAAATTGTTTTCTTTTCTACGATAATCTCGTTTTGCCATGGATAGAGTTGAGGAAAATTTGGCAGGCCTTGAAATTGGTGAATCTGAAGATGAAATTCTACCATTGGAGAACCCATTGTCGGAAGGTCTAGTGTCCTTTGAAAACTGCTTTGTTGGTACTTTCTTAACAAACAGTGTTGTAAACTTCCAGTCGATGAGGGCAACTCTTGCAAACGTTTGGCATCCGATTGGTGGTGTATCAATCTCGGAACTGGGGGATAATCGATACCTGTTTCGGCTGTATCATTTGGTGGATGTGGACAGGCTTGAAAAAGGAGCACCGTGGAATTTTAACAATCACTTACTGATTCTACATAAACTGAAAGAGGGGGAGGACCCTATGTCTGTTCCGCTAAATCATGTTTGCTACTGGGTATTGGTCCATAATTTGCCGCATGGATTCATGTCTTTGGAAGTTGCAAAACAAATCGGAAAGTTTCTTGGTGAATTTGTTGAATATGATACAACAACAATCCAATTGGGTTACCAGCGGACTATGAGATTGCGAGTAAAAATTGATGTAAGAATCCCACTCAAAAGAAGGAAGAAGTTTGGGTTACCGAATGGTTCAACTTCATACGCTCGATTTGAATACGAAAAACTTACAATATTTTGTTTCATTTGCGGTAAACTGGGGCATGGCGAAAGTTTTTGTCCTCGTCGGGTACTTGATCCAGATAAAGAATTGTAGTTTAACTGGGATGCAACGCTGCGTGCACCGCCACGGAGGGCGGTTGCGGCAAAAAGAAAATGGTTGGTGGAGGAGAAGGTTGGCCCGGGTCTCCACCCAAGTGCGGTTGGCGATTTTTCAGGAAGATATCGGTTAGTGGGAAAAGATGGTTCAAATGAAAAGATGGATAAAACTGAATCTGCTGGGGGTTTGGGCCATAATGAAAGTTCTGGAATGGGCCAAACTGCTGCTGGATCTACACAAAGCATTCTTATAGGCCCAAATACGGAGCCTATACCCGCCCAGACTGATGACATGTTGGTGGAAAAAGAAGATAGCCCAATTTTCCAAATTGAGGGCCTTAAAAGACAACGAATGCAGCAGGGGGAAAAGTCAACTGAAGACTCTTTGAATCAATCAAATGACGGGAAATTCCAGGTTGGAAATACAAACAATGTGATATCGGCAGGTCTGATAAATCAGGCCAGCCGGACGCCATAAAACTCGTATGTTGGAATGTCCGGGGCTTGGGTATGCCTCGGACGGTCCGTCGTCTCCAACACATGTTGCGAGACATTAACCCGTCCGTAGTTTTCCTCATCGAGACAAAACTCCGGAGTGCACAGATGGCGCAAATTAGGAGAAGGTGTGGTTTCACTAATGGAATTGATGTAGATGCTGTAGGACGTAGCGGAGGTCTATCAATTGGTTGGAGAAATAACTGTGATGTATCTCTACGGTCATACTCCCAAAGGCATAT
The DNA here is from genome assembly GCA_030270665.1 of Hibiscus trionum. NCBI lineage: Eukaryota > Viridiplantae > Streptophyta > Magnoliopsida > Malvales > Malvaceae > Hibiscus > Hibiscus trionum. The sequence goes on from BSYR01000065.1 coordinate 5,111,341, forward strand.
CGATGTTCTTATTAATGATGATGCGGATGGGAAAAAATGGCGTTGCACGGGCTTCTACGGAGCACCGGAAGAGCAATATCGGGCTGCTGCTTGGAATTTACTCCGGCAAATAAACGACATGCCGGAAACTCCATGGTTGATAATCGGTGATTTTAATGAAATTGCGTTCCTAAATGAAAAGCATGGGGGTTTGACGCGAAGTGACAGACAGATGCGAGAGTTCCGTAGGGCGTTGTCGGATTGTGAAGTTGAAGATATTGGGTATAAAGGAAGGTGGTACACTTGGGAGAAAGGGAGATTTGAGAGAAACAACATCAGAGAACGGCTAGATAGGGGGGTTGCAAATGCACATTGGCTAAATTTATTTCCCCGGTATGTTCTTAGTCATTTATCCCACTCATTCTCCGATCATTGCCCATTACTACTAAACACGCAGGATGGGGTAAATCAAACTAGAACATGGCACTTTCGTTTCGAAGCCTCATGGCTGTTGGAGGAATCCTGTGAGCCCGAAGTCCAGAAATTATGGGCTATATCGGTGGGATCCATACCAGAAAGGCTTCGGCAGGTGGGTGTGGGCCTCGAAGATTGGTTCCGGAAATTAAAAAAGGACCAGAAAGTTACTGTTAAAAGTCTAAAGGAGCAGCTAACACAGTTATGTGAACAAAATCCAACTGATGACATTCTAGCGGAGATTACTGGTGTAAAACTCAATCTAAATTTTGAAATGGAGAAAGAGGAGCTGTATTGGGAACAACGAGCTAGGGTCAATTGGCTGCAGAATGGAGATAAAAATACTGCTTTTTTTCACAGATTTGCCTCCCAACGACAAAAAAGAAACAAGGTGGAAAGATTGATCGATGACAGTGGGAACTCGGTTGACACAACAGAAAACTTGTTAAATCTGGCGACAAGTTATTTTACCGATCTTTTCCATTCTGATGGTGTGGCTAGCCCGGAGGTAATCTTGGAGGGTGTGGAACCGTGTATCACAAATCAAATGAATGAGAAACTTGACTGTGAATTTACACATGATGAGGTCCTTAAAGCTCTAAAAGCCATGAGCCCTTTGAAGGCGTCCGGGGAAGATGGATTGGGAGCCATATTTTACCAGAGGTTTTGGCACATTGTGGGGAGGGATGTTTCGCAGTTTTGCATAGAATTATTAAATGGGGAACATGATTATGAGATGATTAATCACACTCGAATTGTCCTCATTCCCAAGGTGGGAAATCCGGAAAGAATGGCTCAGTTTCGCCCGATAAGCTTGTGCAATGTGTTGTTCAAAATTATATCGAGGATGCTAGTGAATAGATTCCAACATGTACTTCACTTATGCATTGATGAAGCACAGTCGGCTTTTGTCCCAGGAAGGCTCATAACTGACAATATAATGTTGGCTTATGAGATTTTGCATTCGTTCAAGAACAAGAGATACGGGAACAAAGGAAATTTTGCACTTAAACTCGATATGAGCAAGGCATGTGACAGGGTTGAGTGGGATTTTCTAGAATCAATGTTGGAGAAAATGGGTTTTTCGCGTCTATGGATCCTACGAATCATGCTATGCGTGAAGACTGTCACTTATTCTGTGGTGCTTAATGGATCTGTAGGCCCAATTTTTAACCCAACTAGAGGCATTCGACAAGGGGACCCATTGAGCCCTTATTTATTCCTCATCTGTAGTGAGGGTCTCTCGGCTCTCTTAAGGATTGCGGCTTCGAATAATGAGCTGACAGGAGCAAGGATAAACAGGTATGCTCCTAAAATAACACACCTCCTTTTTGCTGATGACAGCTTGGTGTTTGGAGAGGCAAGTTCAAGGGGGGCTCGGAAACTAAAGGACCTTCTAGGAGTATATTCTTCCTGTTCTGGACAGGTCATAAACTATCAGAAATCTAGCATCCTTTTCAGTAGAAATGTTTCTGGTCCTACACGGCAAAAAATCTGTCAAAGCCTAAACGTTATAGAATCCGAGAACCCAGAGAAATATCTGGGTCTACCTGCCATCGTGGGGAGAAATAAAAATCTGGCTTTTCGAGGAATAAAGGAAAAGTTTAAAAGGAGGACAGAAAGCTGGAATGTACGGCCACTATCAATAGGAGGAAGGGAAGTATTCATCAAGTCGGTGCTGCAAGCAACACCTCTCTTTGCCATGAACTGCTTTCTACTACCATCAACCCTATGTAGAGAGCTAGAAGGAATAATGTCAAGGTTCTGGTGGCAGAAATCTGGAACACGAAGAGGTATTCATTGGTGCGGATGGCCTTCACTAAGTGTACCAAAGGAAGAGGGTGGCATGGGGTTTAGGGAGCTATCAAAATTTAACATCTCTCTTCTAGCAAAGCAGGCTTGGCGCATTATTCAAAATCCGACCTCCTTATTAGCCAGAACCCTTCGAGCAAGGTACTATCCCAACTCAACCTTTTCTAATTCTAGACTTGGAGCAAATCCATCATACACATGGCGAAGCTTATGGAGTGTGAAAGGGTTAATTGAGAAGGGAATGAAATGGAGCATTGGAGATGGAACAAGTGTATCAATCTGGGAAGACTATTGGCTACCTGGGGATTCGAATAGATTAATAGAAACTACAAGGATTAGCAACCTGAATACTGTACATGATATGATTCAGCGGGATGAAAATAAATGGGATGCTGATCTTATTAATCGGGTATTTACTTCTACAGATGCTACTGACATTTTATCAATTGTGCTCCCTGAAACTCACTTGCATGATAAGAGGGTTTGGAGGGGTGAGAAGACAGGTTTGTATACTGTCAGAAGTGGATACAGAATGTTGCTAAGTGGAAATTCTATCTCCCAAGTTGAAAAAGAAGTCTTCAAGATTGTATGGAATGTTCAATGTCCGCAAAAGATTCGAATTTTCCTATGGAAGGCTCTATGGAACTATTTACCAACCCTACAGAATTTGCATCAAAAGAGAATAACTATGAATACTAACTGTTTGCGATGTAATAGCAGCACAGAAAGTATTGAACATGTTTTTAGAGACTGTCAGTTCACACAATATGTTTGGCAAGGGTTAGGTGTTACATGGCCAACAAATATCAATTCAGTCAGTTTTTTTGAGTGGCTATCATGGTTATTCAAGCATCAATTACTACACAGTAAAGAGCTAATAACATATACGCTTTGGGCAATATGGACATCAAGGAATAAACATATGTACGAAGGCAAAAATCAAAGCGTCCAGAGTCTTATTACTTACATCAGGGGTTGCGTTTCGGAGTATAAAAATTGCTTGCAAAAACAGGGATGTTGCCAAATCCAGATGGAAGTCCGATGGTCACCACCACCAGAGGGATACACAAAACTAAATTCTGATGCATGTTGTATTCCTGCAACAAGGAGAGCTTTTTCAGGATTTATACTACGAAACACTCAAGGGGATGTTCTGGGTTCGGGAACTAAAGAACAAGAAGGGTTTGTCTCAGTGCTCTTATCTGAAGCAAATGCTTTGAAGGATGGAATCAAGCATGCCCTGCATCTGGGTTTTGAAAACCTGATCATAGAAAGTGACTCAAGAGCTTTAATCGAAAAACTGGAATCGAAACATGATGATGCTTCTGAGATACGAACAGCAATTGCTGATATCAAAAGCTTGGTGAGAAGCTTACCACACAGCCGCTTCGTCTTCACTCCAAGATCTGGAAACAAAGCGGCTCACATGATGGCGTCGCTCGGAAAGATGGGAACGGAGGGCTTCTGGGTCGGTGAAGCACCTGATCTGGCCATGCAAGCACTCGATGAGGACCGGCCGGTGAATCACAGTTGATAACGGTGTTGATTGCCTTTTTTGGGGCTTAATTTCATATGAGATCGAAAGAATGGATCCCCTCAAGTTTCCCCTGGTTTGTCTGAAGGGGTTTTGTGTCATTTGGGTTTTCTTTTGTCTTTTAGCTTTGTCTGAGTCGGGTCAGTATTGTGTATATTTGGTTACCGGCCTGACTTTGGGCTTTTTGGTTTTTTTCATTAAATAAAATACCCAAAACGGCATTTTCAAAAAAAAAATTTAACCCTATCTCTGAGCATAATGACAAATACCAATCAAACTAAGATTAATGTAATATTTGATACCTGAGCTTGATTTTTGTGTTTAGAATGTACGACGTGGCATTTGTTTCAGACAATTAATAAATAACTGATAGCATATTATATTAATTAATAATAAATTGTATTAATTAATTTAGTTAATTAATTGTATAAAAGTGTTTGGTAAAATTATCTGATAATTAATAATTGTTTGTTTATTTTAACAAGCAAAACGATAGGACATAATCATATTCAATGTTTATTTAAATAGTTTATTGATTATCACTATTTTTTTGAATTTGGAAGCGATACTAAATTTTATTGAAACAAAAGAAGGTACAACCTTAACCATGCAAGAGAGAATTTTAGAGATTATGTCCAAAAAAAACTCAAATACAAAATAAAATAAAAAGAAAACCCAACAGTCGAAGCTTTCTTTTGAATTTGGCGTCTATCATCCATAGTAAATTGATAATCTTTAATAGTATTCTTTTATCTCTATCCAACTAGACGCTTTAGAGACGATGAAGGAGTGACGAGCAAACCAAAGCAAACTTACAAGCTACTTCGCAAAATAGATCGGAATACATCGGTAAACAACCACAAAAGAAAATATAACCATTGAAAGACCGCCGACAATCACAAATCAGATACGAGCAATGTGAGAATCTTTACACGATCATAGATCTATCGCGGCTAACAGCATACCATAAGGTATAGGAAAGGTGCGACAGGCCCACAAGAGCTGAATAAAGTGTGCCAAGTGAACAGAGTTAAAACGTGCGATAAAGGCAGACGGACATGCGCTAAAAAAGCCACAAAAAAAAGGAATCAAACAAAATAGATTAAAAATCAAAATAAACACGGAATAAAAATAACAAACCAAAACGTAATATGATAACAATAATAAAATTAAATAATGACGGCCGACGACCAGGATTAAAGTTGGTGCCGCCGCCGCCGATAAAATCAAAAGAAAAAATATAGGAGCTAGCGGATGCATAGAAAAAATGAAAAAACCAGGGTTAAAAAATGGTTATCAATTGATAACAATCATTGTATTAGATTATGTAATTAATTAGTTTTTAATGTAACGTTATTAAATACATTTGAAAGATATATATATTATTTTTTTATTAATCTCCATCTATTTGGAGGGAAAACATTTATTTGAAGTTTGAACTATATATATTTTTCTTCAAAAAACATATGATTCAAATTTAGGTTATTCGAAAAACTCGACTATCGGGTAGTCCGTGAAGGTTTGATCAACGACGAAGTACGTACACACGCCCACGCCCACACGCACAAGCATAGTATTGAACTCCAATAAAACCCATCCAAATCTATAAAATATTTGTATTAACAAAGACACACCAAGATAAGACTATAGATTACACATATATGTAAGAAAAGCCATCAAGTGAGGAACAATTTAAAACATAAACTACCTGTGACTGTAGATTGGTTCGTATGGTTCTCGAAAACATCAAACTCTAGCAATAGCTAAAATGTAGAGGGAGCAGATACTAACTTATATTTGCTTTGTATGAGTAACTACAGGTGTCGGACTTCGACGCCGCAGAAAAGATCTTCTTGGCCATTGGGGACCAGTCGGGCCAACTTGAGATTTTCGGTGTAAAATGAAGGCTTGGGCGCTTGGCATCGAGTATGCGACTTCTCTAGGCATTTGAACAGCGGCAGCAACATTATAAGATATCAACACTTGACTAGGGTCGGGTCAATCTGCGTTGGTGGACTCATGGTGTTTACGAGGCTAAAACACGAGGAACAAGAACTGGTTCACAATTACTGGCTTTTGATGCGGCAATCTCTTCTATGCGCTTCCAGGTGGCTTCGTGTTTCATTTTAGTCTCTTCCAGCTTTTCTTTATCTTCTTGAAACTTGTTCGAGCATTCCTCGAATAGTTCCGGATCAGCAACGGAAAAGATCTTGCGAACGTTTAGCGTCAAGCTCTGGACAACCTGATTCCAATGGTTATGCCCATTTTGCTCCAAGGCAGGGAAAATAATGGGCAGTATAACTCTGCGGTTTTGTCTGATTAAGTTCTCGATGTGATCATTATTCCACAAGTACAAAGCCCTCTCTGCTACCTGTAAAAGCAAGCATCAGCGATCCAAAATTCCGGAAAACCGATATTAGTATGTCAAGGACACAATACACATCGTTCCTGCTGCACTAAAAGCAATTTTACTTTAAACTAAAACCCGGGTTGTACAAAACCACATTTAGTATGTAGACTTTTCTGATAAGCCTATGAAATTTGACCTGTATTTAATTTTGAATATCTTCAACAATTATTCAATCAATGCCAGCACCAGAAGTCATCAAGACGATATTCACAATACCGGATTGCTCAGCCAATACAAAAAGCTAAAAACAATGCCGTCATACCTCTTAAAAGGTTTGGAAGCAAAAGAATATATAGGTTCATAGATGCATCAAATACTCTGGTGCAAGAGGAAAACATCAATCATTTTCCATCCTCAAGCCGATAAAAGATAATGCGGTGGAGTTTCTCAGCATGTTCGGTAGCTAATTAAACTGGATGCGTATTTTACACAATTATGCCAATAAGAAGTCAGCTATCATTTTTTTGGCAGAAAATAAGCAGGCTTAGCATGAAGTGCCAAAAGTTAAACCCTATATAATTCAGTCCCGTTGTAAGACCATGTAATTTAGATTTTCTCCCCCAACAAGAAAAACCTCAGGCTTAGGCACGGCCAGAAAATTAGGTTTAGTCTATTCACAACTTCATCTATACACAACCAGCATGTATTTTGATCCATGTTACTCGGGCTCGGTGTTGAACATTAGCATGTTCAATTTTTTAAACATTTTCCATGTATTTGGAGAGACTTTGAAGGATAATATCCCTATACATGTGTCCAATATGAGTCAGATACAAGTGTCGGAGATGGTACTTCAAGAAAAATGAAGAGTTGGAGCAACATAAGATATGGTTCTCGCAAGCACAAGCATATAGGCTAGTGTACACCGGAGAGCAACAAAAAAAGATCTAATTTGCTAAGATATAGCCAATCCTCTTAATCATCTCATTTGGGAGTAATTGATACAAACCATTGAGACGGCTGACACAAATTACTATCAAAAGAAAGCAGAAACCAATGTTTGAATGAGAGATAATCATGGAAGACCTTTGTTCCGAACATAAAGTAAAAGAGTAGAGTAAATAACTACCTTTCTTCTAATTTATTCAAGCAAAAGAGTGTTTTCCAGCAGGTTAGAACCGGACAGATGACAATCGACAATGGCATTCACACAACAGCAAATGAAGAGAGAATTGAAAAGTTAAAAGCTATTACCTGAAAGTGTGAGCTGCTCAAGCATCGTGCGATTTTGCGGAACAGCGGTACCATACATCTCTGAAATTCAGTAGGCTGAGTAGCATCCAAAATTTCTTCCAGCTCACTAAGGAACATGACTTCCTTTGAGCTATTAGTAATTGGCCAGTATTTCAATAATCCCCTTATAACAGTATCAGCTAGTTTGCAGTCTTTCTCGACAAACTGTGTGATGCAGTATGATAACTGCTGGTGGTACATCGGCAAGCATTTTGGTTTGTGAAGGGGTATTAGCGCCCGTACAAGGAACAACTTGTGTTCTTCTTTGAGTGGCATGGCAAAGCCATTGATTATACTTCCCAAAACCTCCAAAAGCTCGGCTATCCCATTATGCTTCTCCGTTTCAAAAATGAAACGGAAGAAAATGTTGTTAATAGCTTTCCTGATAAATGGACGGTGTACCATAAACTTGCCATAGATACGATGCAGAATTGTTTTTAGATACTCCCTCTCCCTTGGATCTTCAGAATCAAACAGATCCAGTAATTTAAGAACGAAAGAATGGTCGATGTATCTCTTGGCCAACTTCGCATCAGTCTCGGGAGATGCCACGAATCTCAGAAGGAACTCGTATACAATTTGCAAGTGAGGCCATGCAGGGTCCACCAATGGCTCTTCCTCTTCCAGATCGAAAGCTTCTGGCACCTTGTTTTCACGAGGCTGTGGAGTAAGGGGTCGAAACAAGTTGACAGACATCATCTTTACAGCTTCTTGCATGACGGATTCAGGAAATTTTCCATTCGCGGAACTAACATAATCGACAAGCTCAAGTAATGTCTGCCTCTTGACATCCTTCTCTTTCAAGCTCTTCATTGGGTCCGAGAAATCAAACACAACGCAACACAAGCTCAGTTTTCTAAGAAACAATGTTTGCTTCTCAGAGCTAGGAACATCCTTAAATCCCGGTAGAGCTTCATACGGAGCAGTCCCTGAGTTCCCATTAAGCTTTTGATCAACAACTTGGGTGAGTCGAGTTCCATGGTTATATCCGAAATTAGAAGTAGAATTAGGACCAGAAAGCGGAGCATTGTCGATTAGCAGCCTAGGATTACCCACAATATCACTGCTTCTCGAGTGGGAGGGATTACTCAAAGGAGGAGCAGATGAACCCCCAAATTCACGATTCTCGGACGACTTAGACGGCTTCCGAGGAAGCCTGCCCAGTATCTGCTTGATCATATCTTAAAACAAAAGAAAGAACCAAATCCACAATGAACCAACCCTGATTCAATTTCCTTACAGCATAACCTAATCCACTAAAAGAAGGGAACTTCAACTCCAAATTCAGGGAAGAAAACCCTATAAACTATCCCAGAAGTCGAAACCTCTATCAGGACAAAATTCTGAAAACCCCCCAAAACATCTATCAAAGCAAAAACTCAACTTTTATCAATCATCCTATACTAAAATTTGACAACTTTTTTTATTCAGTACAACCATAAGACAGAAAGATAGCACCTTTTGACTTAAATTCAGCAGAAATTTAAGGGGGAAAATCCACTCAAAACTGGAAGCAAAGCTACAAACTTCAATAATGGAAAAGTTCCTGTGTAGGTCCCCTGTTACCTCTTCTTCCCCAAATCAGCAGCAGAAGTCAGTTGGGTCAAATGATCACAGGATCTGGATTTTATGAGAAAACACCAAACCAGCATCAATCATAGAAACTATGAAATCAAATATATAAACATAAAGGAGCTATAAAAAAAAATGATGAACTGAAACAGAAAATTATAAGTAACAACATAGAAAACAAAAGTAGACCCAGAAGAGAGGAGAGCCCTTCAAACTTACTGAAAGCTGATAACTTGAAACAGAAGTTGAGCACAAGAAAGCAAAAGGCTTTAGATTTTCCCCTTTTTAAAACTTTTCTTTTATTTTCCTTCTGAATTAACTTTGGGACAAGGGAGAAAAAAGAGAAAGGAGAGAGGTGGGGAACAAAGTGAGCAAAAAACAGCCCTATGGTACAAGAACCTTACTGGCTTACTCACAACCCGTAAATGGAACATCTGATAACATTTAAAAAATACTTTAAATTAGTAAAATAAATAAAATAAATATGAAAAAGTTTGACAAAAGGAAATAAGTCCATGTATACTATCAATCAACTATCAAGTACCACTGATAATTTGGGTAATTAATAGAATAAAAACAAATAAACAAAGTTTTTTGTGATGAAAACATTATGGGTATATGATGTAATTTTGAATATTTTTGTTTGGGTATATGTTCTTTTTATAAAGCCAAAAAAAATTGTCATACCTATCGATTGGATAGTTATTTTAGTATTTATTTTTTTCTGAATTAAAATTTTCAACGTTTTATTTTGGATTAAAATGACTCATCTGCGAATGAAAATGGTTAATCAACTTACAATAAATGACTTGAAATAACGTAACAAACAGTGACGGAGCTTAGTAGCTCCTGAGAGGGGCTGTGGCCCCCCGCAAGATGATTTTTTTTACCTTTTAATTCTTTATATTTTTCTAAAAAAATAGAATAATTGTGAATTTACCCTCCATCTTTCAAAATTTATGTTTTGCCCCCAACTCCAAATCTTGATTTTGTGCCTGATAACAAACCTAAATGGCGGCGCACACTAACATAACAATGTCTTATGGACCAATAATGTAATATCAGTCAAAATTAATTTTATAAAATTATATAAAATACAAAATTATCTATAGCTTCATAGGGAAAATGGGTTACTTTCGGCTATTGAAAATTTTCATGGAAACAGAAAAAATATTAAATGATTTTGATACGTTGCGTATATTTCTACATATGTGCTGTTTAGGATCAAACCAAACAAAACCTAAATGGGAACATAAATTCTTACAAAATGCAAAGCATATCGGTTTAGGGAATCATTTGACTTTGTTTTTTTAAGCTTTCTTAATTGAAGCTAACGAATTTATTTAAATGGTGTATATATAAAATTATTAATTCTGTTAAAAAATCCATAGTCTCCAACCAAAAAAATGAAAAAGAATATTAGGGTTTTGTTTCAAGTTTGGATAAAGTACAAAATTAGTCACTAAACTATGAAAAATGATTGTTTTGATTGTTGTCATTTGAACAATTATAAATTGTCATTAAATTTATTAAATTGTTACAAATTGGTCATTGATAGTTATAAAAATAGTGTAACAAATCGATTAATTTAATGATCGTTTTATAAATTTTAAAAAATCAGTTATCAAAGCAGTCATTTTTCATAGTTTAATGGTTACTTGTGTACTTTATCCTCTAATTTTTAAAAGAAAGTCAATGGAAAAAGACAAGTATTTATCCTAGAAAAAGAAAACAAAATATAACAATTTGGTTGGTTTATATTACCAACTTGTAAAAGGGTGTCATTCTGTCATGTAATTAGATATGATATCTAATTAATTCAAGTCTATTGGAGTTGAAATTGTGACCAATAATAATAATAATAATAATAATAATAATAATAATAATATTGATTTATTGTAAAGAATTAGTATTTATATTTGTGTTCAGAGTTATTATGGTCTGAATCTAAATTTATTTAATTATAATAATATGATTATAATTATAATTGTAATTTCATTTATACATTGAATAGTTAATTTAATTATGGTTGTAGTTATACAATTGTATTGCTTACAATTATAATTGTAGTTTCTAAAAAAATATATAATTAATTTTAAAATAATATTTGATGAATTGAATATTTATAACTGACATGATTGGTCCAAAGGTAAGCAGATTGATATTACTTAAGTAGACTTCAAGTTTGAAATTTTGTGTATGCAGAAAATTAATATTGGGAGACTTATCCACCAAAGCCATGTGTGCAATGCCGATAAGCATAGCAACCAAAAAAATCTCTATATTTATAAAATATATTTTTTTAGAAAAACAAAAAAAATGATAAGTAAACCCCTCACCCTTTGATGTGAGACAAAAAAAAATTTGCCCCTTTTCAGTGCTCATTTCTTTGTCTCGGCACTAAAAAATTAAATTCTGAGCCTTAATTTTAAATTCTAAATTTTAAATCTTGAACCCTAAAAATATACTCCAGCCATATTTTCTTAAATTCTAACAATAAACCTTAACCCTAAAAGTAGCGATGGGAAAAACTCGACTCGAAAAAATCAAATTATTCGACTCGATGCGAAAAAAACCAACTCGTTTTGACTCGACTCGTAATTTCATAAACTCGACTCGAAAAATTTCAAATAAAGTTTGAGTTATGAAATGGAAATTCGAATAACTCGAAATCTTTAGTAATTAGTTTATCACTTTTCATATTCGATCACATGTGAAAATATGAAGAAATATATATGTATATAGTATGCATATAGAAAGTCGTTAAAATTGGAATCAATATGTATTATAACATTATAAATAATTACAATTAAATTTTTACAGAAACTCAAAAACTCGACTCGATTTAAAAATTTTCAAATAAAATTTAAATCGTAAAATAATACTTATAAACTCAAATAATTTAATTTTTTTACTCTACTCGATCGAACGTCCAACCCTACCGAAAAATTGCAAAGGATTTCTAATTTTCTATTCCTTGACGTGGGGCTGGTTGACGACTTGACGCGGTGTGCGTGTTTATGAGTCGGCAGGCGAAGAGCAATTGGATTTTTCACTTATGGTTATTGGCGCCCGTAAAGGTTGTTGAACTGCCGGTCGAACAAGCCCGATTTGGACGGATTAGAGCCTAAAATCGGATAATTTATATTAAAATATACTCGTGTAAATTTTAATTTAAACAAATTTATTAAATTTAGGTTTAGATTGTAAGTTTAAAATTTAAGATTTATGATTAAAGTTTAGAGTTTTAGATTTAGTAATTTATAATTTAAATTTGAAAGAAGAGTTGAGTAATATTTTTTTAGACACAACTTGTATATTAAAATATAACTCATTTATATTTTAAATTATTAAACTAACATCCAATTTCATTTACATCACAAATTTTTAATTAAATTATATCATTCAGTCAATAATCTCTACAGCAAGTAGCTAACTCTCAGTTGACATCAACACCTTTCCCTAGGTTGTAGGTTCGAAATTCATTAGAAACAAAATTTTCTCTTCCCCTCACCTAGGTAGAATTTTTTAAAAAATTTATATTATTCAAATTTTATTATATATAAATTAAGTTACTTATACAAACACCCCTTCCTTAGGTAACATTTTTCAAAAAAAAAAATTATATCATTCAAATTTTATTATATATAACTTAAATTACTTATACCGACACAATTAATTAATTCTAATGAAAAAGTTAATATTGATGTTTTTAATACATCTTTCATAATCTTATCAATAAATAATGTTTAATTGTCATTTTTTTTTTAAAAAAGTTAGAATTTATATAAAATTTTATTTATTTTCCTTTAAATTTATTTACATGAAATGTTTAAGAGAATGCTTACATAAAATTATTAAAATTATAGATTAAACATTATCTAATAATGATATGTGAAAAATATGTTAAGTAAAAATATCACTTTTAGTCATTTTATTAGAATTATTTAACGATATTAATATAAGTGATTTTGTTTATTAAAAATAAGAGTTGAATGATATAGTTTGATTGAATAAAAAGTTTGTGATTAAGTAAAAGTAAATATTAAATTCAGTAATTTAAACTAAAATTTAAATTACCAAAATCGCCTCATCCAAAGTTTAAACTCGGTGGGCGGGGTTCACACTCGACAACAGTACGGGGGAGCTATGAAGCATTCAAAGAGACGAGTCATGTACTATAATTGTCTGGTTGACAATTAACATCAAACTTAGACATCTGAATTTATTGTTCTTAATAAATTTAAATAAAAGATTTGAATATTCGACACCATCTACATCAAAAATTTTTTAAAAAAATCAAATAATGGGTATTTTAATTTCATTGTAATTTCTGAATTTACTGTAGGTGTAGGACAAATTGGAGACCGGCGCAAGACTTTAAGTTAGGGGCGAATTTATAAATTTTTAGGGGTGAACTTATAAAAGTTTAGGGGACGAAAATAAATTTTTAATAGTGTTAATTTTAGTTAAGAAGATTGAAAGGTCGAAGAAGAAGAAGATGTTGAAACCCTAGAAGGGAATTGGGAATTTGGTTTCTGTTGTAATCGAGAGAGAGAAACAAATGGATTTTCTTTTATTATTATCGAATGTAGAAAAAATAAATTACACATGTGTTGATTTATACAATGAAAGAAATTATTTCTTTGTCCTCCAGAAATAAAGCTAACAACCAACTTCCTTTAAACTAACTCCTAGCTAACTCTCTAATAGCCCCCCTCAAGGTGGAGCATACAAGTTTTGTATGCCCAACTTAGAAATGGCATCCTTAAAGGTAGGATTGGTGAGAGCTTTGGTAAAGCAGTCAGCTAGTTGGTTGTGAGAAGAACCAGGCAGAAGCTTTATCAACCCTTGTCGAACTTTTTCACGAATCAAATGGCAGTCAATTTCTATATACTTTGTCCGTTCATGATGAACTGGATTCTCTGCAAGTTTAATAGCAGATAAGTTATCACAAAATAGATTTGCAGAAAAAAGATGTAATTGTAAATCAGAAAGTAAATATTGAAGCCATTGAACTTCACCAGTAACATTAGCAAGGGCTCGATATTCAGCTTCGCTGGAGGATCGAGAGATTGTTTGTTGCTTCTTTGATTTCCAAGATATTAAAGATGAGCCTAGAAAAATACAAAAATCAGTAGTGGACCTCCTTGTATCAGGGCAAGAAGCCCAATCAGAATCAGAAAAGGCATTTAGAGTTAGCTGGTTCTTAGCAGAAAAAAAAAATCCTGACCAGGGGTACCTTTAAGATACCTAAAAATTTTATGTGCAGCAATCATATGTTCAGTAGTAGGGGCAGATAAGAATTGAGACAATTGTTGCACACCAAAAGAAATATCAGGTCTAGTGTTAGTGAGATATAAAAGTTTCCCAATGAACCTTCTATAAGAAGTAATATCAGGTAAAATATCACCATCAGTTTGAGATAACCTTTTCTTTGAGGCTAAAGGTGTAGAAGCATGTTTAGACTCTAAAAACATGTATCCTTTAACAATTTTAATGTATATTTTCTTTGGCAAAGGTTTATTCCAATATTAGAACGAGCAACTTCTAACCCTAGGAAGTATTTCAAATTCTCTAGATCTTTAATTTTAAAGGTAGCATGTAAAAACTGTTTAACAGATTCTATTTCAGTTAAATTTGGTCCAGCAAGTATAATGTCATCTACAAAATGACTAATGCAAGAAAATTGGAACCTGCACCTTTTATGAATAGACTAAAATCAGAAATACCTTGTTTAAACCCTTGACTACATAAAAATTCAGTAAGTCTTTCATTCCACTGTCTGCTGGCTTATTTAAGACCATACAAACTCTTGTTGAGTTTGCAAACTAATTCAGGCTGAGCAACAAAGCTAGGTGGTAATTTCATGTAAACTTTTTCACTTAAAATCTCATGAAAAAATGCATTGTTAATATCTAATTGATGCAAAAACCAGTTTTGAGAGGTTGCAACAGCCATTAGAGTCCTAATAATGATAATTTTAACTACTGGACTGAATGTATTTAAAAAATTAACTCCTGACTGCTGGGTATAACCCTTAGCTACAAGCCTAGCTTTGTATCTATCAAGGGAACCATCAGATTTTAATTTTACTCTAAAAACTCATTTGCACCCAATAATTTTCTTATCAGGAGGTAAAGTGACTAAATCCCAAGTATGATTGGTTTTTAGAGCTAAAATTTCCTCATTCATTGTTACTTTCCAACAATCATGTAATATTGCATGTTTATATGTTTTTGGTTCAACTAAAGAATCAACAGAAGCAATAAATGATTGATGTGGAAAAGAAAATTTTTGATAAGATAACACTTGGTTAATACTGTGAGGTGTAGTCCTTGGCTTGGGTAGAGTAATTTGGTAGTCATTCAACCTTTGAGACAACTTGATAGTCCTTGATGGTCTAACTGTAGTGGGGAACAAACTAGGAGATTGATCATTAGTAGTATTTAAACTAGGTAATTCTGTTGAAACAACAGATGGAGCTACAGTTGGAATATCCTGAGAACAATGATCATATAAACTGTCAAAATTACTTTCAACTTGATTATCAAGATTAGATGAAGCAAGTTCAGCTGACATTATGTTATCCAAAGCAGTATTAGGGACATGACTAGGAAAAATAATATTTTTAAAAACTGAACTAATAATGAATGAAAAATTATTTTCAGCAAATGTGACATCTCTGGATATAAAAATATTTCTAGAATTTAGATCAAACAGTTTGTATTCCTTAGTATTTTTAGGATATCCAAGAAAGATGCATTTAGTTGCTCTTGGATGCATTTTAGTCTTTGTCTTAGGTAGAACTGAAGCATATGCAAGACACCCAAAGACCTTTAAATTTTCAAGGATATGTTTATTTTGAAATAACATTTCATAAGGAGTCTTATTGCCCAATATGAGAGTGGGTGTGATGTTAATAAGAAAAGCAGAGTGAAGAACACAGTCAATCCAAAAAGGAAGAGACAAATTAGCTTGAAAACGTAAAGCCCTTGCAACAGACAGCAAATGTTGATGTTTCCTTTCAACAATGTTGTTTTGTTGAGGGGTATGAGTGCAAGAGGTTTGATGAATAACTCCCTTAGAACTAAAGAAATCAGTTAAGTTAAATTCTTTTGCATTATCTGAACGTATGCTTTTAATTTGTTTTGAAAATTGAGTTTTAACAAAATTAAAGAATTTTATAATAAAATCTTTAGAATCAGATTTATACTTCATAAGAAAAATCCAAACAAATCTACTTCTCTCATCTACAACAGTAAGAAAATACTTATGACCATAAATACTTTCAATTGGGAAAGATCCCCAAACATCAACACGCACAAGGTCAAACACAGATTCAAAAGTAGAATTACTAGAAGGAAAATGGAGTCTCTTATGTTTAGCAAGACTACAAACATCACAAGAAGTAGATTTTAAAGAACTAGAATTATGACTAAGAAAATTTTATCACATAAATCAGCAAAGTGTTTCATCCTAAGACCTGAAGGGTGTCCTAATCTAGCATGACATAGTTGAAAAGAATTAACAGAACTATCAGAATTAATAAAACTAGAGAACATCAATCCAGAATTATCATAATTGGAAGATAGCAACCCGAAATTAATAGAAGCATCAACATTACAGATATTAGAATTAACAGAACTACTGTTAAATAGAGAAGTTTGAAGTTGATACAAACCATTACACCGTTTAGCAATAACAATCGTCCTCCAAGGAGTGACACCATGTATAAAACAACAATCATTAGAGAAAATTAAGGAAATAACATTTGCTTTTGTTAACAAAGATACAGAAATCAAATTAAAACCAAAAAAAGGTATATGAAGAGCATTAGACAAAACTAAACCATTTAAAAGTTGCACAGTACCAATATGCACTACTTTAACCAATTGCCCATTTGAAAGTTTAACAAATTTATTATCAACAATAGAATATTCTTGAAAAAAATTTAAGGAATTTATAATATGGTCAGTAGCACCAGAATCAATAATCTATATGACATTAGTAGAATCAGTAGAATCTAAATTAAGACAAGAAAGAATGGTACCTTGTTCTTCATGTGCTGTTGAAACAAAATTCGAGGAAATAGAATTTTGAGCAGAATTCTGAGCAGATACATTGACAGGATTTGAAGTGTTGGTAGAATTTTTTTCTTGCAAAAGATTCAATAGACCAGCATACTGTTCTTTTGTGAAAATAACAGAATTACCTTCATCTTTAGAAACACAATTATCATCAAAATTAAGATCCCCAACCAGATTTGACTTTGACTGAGACTTATACTTATACCCAGGGGGATAACCGTGTTTTTTATAACACTTTTCAACTGAAGGCCCATATAAACCACAGTAGGTACAAAGAGGTCTTCGACTAACACCATTCTCAGAAAATTTACCAGACCCAGAACCTCTATTATCATACCTAGGGGCACTACGTTCATCTTCCTTAGAATTATATCTATCAACAAGAAGAATATTAGAATCATTGAGAATAGCAGAGGTATTGACAGTTTGCTCATGCTGAACAACAATAGAGAAAATTTCATTGATGGGAGGAAGGGTTTAGTCATTAAAATTTGAGATTTTAGAATAAAAAATTTATCATTTAGACCCCTAAAAAAATAAACTCTTACTTTCGATACTGAACCGCAAGACACGAACATGAAGAAAGAGGACGGAGATTACAAATCTCGTCCTAGATGACTTTTAATTGGGTACGAAAGGTAGTGACAGAGAGACTACCTTGCTGAAGATTGTAGAAATCTTGGAGCAGATCTGAAACGCGCAACAAATCTCCTTGCTTAAATCTGTCGAAGAGGTCAGCCCAAAGCTCATAGGCTGTATCGATCCAAATAACCCCTTGAGTAATCTCCGGAGCAATAACCTTATGCAACCAGGACAATACTAAATTGTTGCATTTCACCCATGAATGATAACGCACGTTATCTTCTTGAACTTCCTTGATCGTCCCGTCCACAAATTGGAACTTATTTTTAGAAATCAATGCCATTCGCATTGATCTTGCCCATGCATGATAATTGCTGCCATTGAGAAGGGAGGAAGTGAGGACGAGGGAAGGGTTTTCGTTTGGGTGAATGTAATACGGGTCAGAAGTGTCATCGCTGAGAAAAATACGATGAGAAGAAATGGATTCAGATGAATGGGAAGAGGCCGAGTCAACTGATACCATATTAATTTTGGTTAAGAAGATTGAAAGGTCGAAGAAGAAGAAGATGTTGAAACCCTAGAAGGGAATTGAGAATTTAGTTTCTGTTGTAATCGAGAGAGAAAAACAAATGGATTTTCTTTTATTATTATCGAATATAGAAAAATGAATTACACATGTGCTGATTTATACAATGAAAGAAATTACTTCTTTGTCCTCCAGAAATAAAGCTAACAACCAACTTCCTTTAAACTAACTCCTAACTAACTCTCTAATAAATAGAAAATACATAGAAAATTTTAAAAAAAAATTCTAAATCGTATAAAAATTTTAAAATTTTAGGGGGGCGACCGCCCCGCCAGCCCCCCTTCGGTCCATCCCTGTGGAGACCCCATGAAGTTGTTCAAAACCACAATCTTATCTAGAACAACAAGGTTGAACCCTGTGATGGACCTAAAAATTTTAAATTTACATATGTTTTAAAAATTTTATTCCTATTTTATATTGTTGATTTAATTTTACACCTTCTGAATTTTCAAATTTTTATATTATTTTACCGAGTGTAAAAGTTCGCACCGTCAACATAAAATCTTGCGTCAGTCCCTAATTGAACCAATCCAACTCACTCCAAGTACGGCTGTAACAACAGCTTCATAACCACCTACAGAGGCCAAAAACAACGTCGACGTTCGCGGCAGAATGTACAATTTGATCGAAAAGACCCGACGGTCGAAAACATCTTTAGAGCTTACTTGAAGCGAAAGGCAAAGAGTGTGTATTGCTGCAGACAGCAGTCCATCTATGCAGATGTGCTAAATAAGAAAAGCCTATTTGTCTTGCAGAACAAATTCATCAGCATTCACTCCATATAGAGACAGCTTCACACATGATATTTGACCAATCAACATAAAGCACCAAAATACACATTCCTAACTCGAAACAAAAGCAGAACTGTTTGTGCATGAAGTACATTCCTTTCTCAACCATATTAGAAAGTAAGAGGCAATCCAAATGCACAAAAACACAGATACACACCGGAACATCTACAACCGCGACAAAACTCGAGCCTATGCAGAATTTGTCAAAATGCATATGGGAACCAGATATCAACCTATTTCTGGACATGGATGAGCCTTAGGTTCTCTGAGCTAAAGGCTTAGTGATATTTGGAGAGAAGAGGGAACTGCACTTGTTTGAGTTTGCTAACTTGAACATAGACTCCCCATGATTCAATGGTACTTTGTTTTATAGACAATTTGTTCTCATTAAACTTGTCGGGTTGAATTGATTATCAGTACACCCTCTAACCACTTGTCACTATCTCTACTATTGTCCATCAGCTTGATAATGAAAAGATGAGATAATTCAACTGACACAATCACTTCACTACTAAACAGCTGATAGACTAATGGAACAAACTCGTTATGACCCCAATATCACTTGGTAATAGACACAATCACTATAGAAAATTTTAATTTAGTGATTAAATTCTATTTTTTTCAGAAAAAATGACTCATTTGTAACTAAACACATAATTGAGTGACCTAGGATGTATTTTACCCTTAAAAATGATTAGTTTATTTATGCAAATTAATCAACTTATCCGATTAACCTAAATTTGAGATTTGAATTATTATTTTGATTATCCGATTAATCTAATTAAGATTTTTCATTTTCTTTAAATCTGTGTAACTTTTAATATCTTGGGTAACCTATAACAGAGATCACTCAATTATGGGTAAGATTACATTTAGGCCACTCAATTATTAAAAGTTATATTTAAATCACTCAATTATGGGTAAAGTTACATTTGGGTCACCCAATTATTAAAGGTTACATTTAGATCACTCAATTATGGGTAAAGTTATGTTTCGGTCACCCTTCATATTTAAAAAGAATGCATCAATTTATGTATTAGGTTAATTAATAATTTCAAATGAAGTACTCTAATGTTAAAGAGAATATACACATGATTTTGAAGGAAAAATGACTAAATTGATGTATTTTTTAAATATGAAGGGTGACTTAAACATAACTTTACCCATAATTGAGTGATCTAAATGTAACCTTTAATAATTGGGTGACCCAAATGTAACTTTACCCATAATTGAGTGACCCAAATGTAACTTTTAATAATTGAGTGATCTAAATGTAACCTTACCCATAATTGAGTGACATTCATTGTAGTTTACCCTAATATCTTTTAATTTGATATTCGGAAATTATTAACAAAGTTGAGATGTTAACTGAAAAAAAAAAAAACGTTTGAACACTTCTAATAATGCGTATTCAAAGTAATTATCAACAAGAAATATCATTTCAAATTTTTAATAATAAAATGAATAAAAACACTCTAAAAAAGAACACACCATTGCTTTCCAAACCATGCACGAAAATACAACACAATCAAAACAATTCCATGGCAGTTCTGGCACTAAGTGAATAGAAGATTCACAGATTTCAGTAGAAAAGTTGAAAAGAAAAACAAGGGGTTCCAAGCTTCCAATCACACTCTACTGCTCGTCCCATTCATCATTCTTGTATGATACGAGAGTGTCCACCTTGTGTATCTGCATCAACCATAACACAGCCACAATTACTTAAGAAGAAACCCCAGTTTTTAATAGCTTTTGACCTGCAGATTTTGCAACATTTTTTTACCTTAGTGTCGAATGAATGCAGCTTCACCATCTGGGGATTTGCAATCAGCTTGGGGTCACTCTCGATCCAGGTGAACGGAACTGCAACATCTTTATCAGTGTATGCTAACACATCAAATACGCCTGTAAACAACACAATCAAACACAAGCACAACACGTTGAGGAAGAAGACGGCTCCGAATCGAAGTACTCGTGTCCAACATTTGTTACTAAATCTGGGTAAAAATAGGATTTTGTTTTGATGTTTTTGTCTTACAGGGTTCATCAAGGCATGGCAAGTAAGTGATACTTGAAGCAATCTGTCTCATGATTGCCTGTATTTCTCTCATGATTTCTTTGTCACTCTTTTCCCTTGACACACTGCAAAACAGAAATCAAAGACCACCCAAATCTCTCAGATTTCAAACAAATACTATGCACTGATCAAATGAATCTGTCAAGTAAAAAAAGAGAATTTTTTTTACCCTTTTTCGACAACCACACTATCTGTTTCAATGCTGAAATTCCACCTCTCCAGCACCTCATTGGTCGCTTTACTCATGATAACCAATACAACCCTCTGTAGCTTCCCAGATTCCAGCCATTCTTTAAAAAAAAAAAAAATCATTTTCAAATATCACATTTTCCTACAGTTTTCTAATAAGCAACCAACAAGGGATCCAAAAGGAAAAAGGAAAATAAAGTACCAGAAAGCTGGGCTGTTAAGTTGGAAATGAAGGATTTCACCCCTTCATCTTGAGTAAGCAACATCGGAAGTCCGTATTTCTTCACTTTCGCGAAGCTTTCCTCAGGGTAAACCCCTCGATTGTAAAGAATGCTAAACAAAAGACACGATCGGTTAATTAAACCCTAAACCCTAAAAATCATTCAGAACAAACCCACAATTATGTACCGATTCATCTTTACCTATTCGCAGCATAACCTGGGGAAAAGAAAATCAGGCAAAATTTGTCAACAAATCCCCCCAAAAAAACAAAAACAAGGGTGGATTGAAAAGGAATATATGGTTTGAGAAATCACATACCAAAAAACTCGCTCACGATTGCTGCTGAGCCGCGAAGAGTGATGATATCTTTGGCAACTGATCTTGACGCCATCCGCTTCCTACAATCAAAATTTCTAGTTTAAAAGGAAAAGTTTGGGGAATATTATAGTGGAAAATTAGGGATTTGGTTAGACTAAGAAGAATATGGAAGATGGTTTTTCTAGAAATTTGAGATTGAGAATGAGAATCAAAAGGGGGAAAAAGCAGAGTAACGGGCGGCTTGTTTCTTGTTGCCCGTCTCGGAGCCAACGCTAAGATTTTAAATTGTGCCTTTAACGGTCAAAAAAGTGGGTCCGCTTTTTTATATAAAAGTTTGCTATACAATTTCATATTTTTTTTTATACCTACATTATTGCAAAGATTATTGTTTTCTAAGGGAAAATATTTTATATAATGAGGGTGGAAAAAAAATCATAAACGGATTTAATTTAAAATTTAGGGATTAGTTTATGGTTTATAATTTAAGGATTAGAATTTAGGTTTTAGAGTTTAGAGATAAAATTTAAGTTTTAGGGTTTTAAAGATTATAGATTTTAATTTTAATTTTCAAGGTGAATTTAAGTATACTTGTAGAAAAAAAATTCACTATTTTTTATGATCCGAAAAGAAAAAGAGAACGCATTAAGAAGAAAAGACGTTACAACGCCGTAAGTCAAAACCCACGAACAAAGCCCAGAAGGCAAACAGAAGCATGCAACTCGGGGCGTAAACAAAGGCAAACACACAACAGAGATCCTCCCTGAGCAAAACGAGAACGGGTGAACAGGGCCGGTCCTGGATTTTTGGCAGCCCAGGGCGAATATAAAACATGAGCCCCAAATTAAAAATTTAAATTGCGATTGTCGTCGTATTTACAGTCATGTTATGTTTTATTGTGGTTGCGGGCATTAT
Organism: Hibiscus trionum; assembly: GCA_030270665.1. NCBI lineage: Eukaryota > Viridiplantae > Streptophyta > Magnoliopsida > Malvales > Malvaceae > Hibiscus > Hibiscus trionum. Next base: position 5,134,122 of record BSYR01000065.1, read on the forward strand.
AGATGCTATTTCGGTCACTACAAATATCGTGGTTGTGAAATCTCTTAATAACATATGTTATTGTAGACATAAAAATTGCAAGTAACGCGGTTTTAGATGGTGCCGCTACCCATGAGCGGATGTAGTATATAAATTGGGGGTGTAATTGACTCTACTTGATTTGTTGGGGCATAAGACTTTTAAGGAGGTAATATAGATTTTTCATAGGAAATATTAGATTTGACCCCACTTAATTTGTTTGGAGTATGCGGTCAACAATGTTTATTCTAGTGGTATAGAAATCCTCAATACATCATACCTCACTATAAGAAAATTTTAGCTCCGCCACTACCACTATCGTCATGTAACAGTCGTTGTTGCGGTTGCATACTATTATTTAAATATATTTCCCTAATAGCAAGTAATGAAAAATTAATAATTTTAAGAGTAGGTCCATAATAACAAGTATTGAAAATTTGGGCCCCTAATAACAATAATTGAAAAAAAATGAATTTTAAGAGTATGCCCAAAATAACAAATATTAAAAAAAGCAGGCCCCTAAAAACAAGTATTAGAAAAAAGTTGAATTTTAAGAGTAGGCCCCTAATAATAAATATTAAAAAATTAAATTTCTATTAACAAATATTGAAAAAATTGGGCCCCTAATAACAAGTATTAAAAAAATTAGACTATTAAAAACAAATACAATTCGAATAAAATTATAAACATGTAACTTCTTTAAGTTGTGGGCCCTGGGCGGGTGCCATTTCTGCCCCTGCCCAGGGCCGGGCCTGCGGGTGAAAAGCATAGACAGACATGGCACATAGGCCAAAAGCAAACGAGGGTGTTCCCATAACGACGGGATATCCCTAACTAAAGAAAGGAAAAAGAAAACAACACAGAAACTCTTGCCAATTTTAGAGTCGGTCTTGAGGCTCGATCGAAACATCCGAGTGAGGGGGACGCCGCCGCACACACCGATCCAAGCAATAAACCGAACAGTAAAGTCAAAACAACGGCTGAAGTTCGGAGAAGTTCAGTTGAGAGAAAAAAAAGGACAAAAAGCTTTTATTCTCAGCATTCTAAAGCTTGGTTAAGTTTAGTTACAAAAAAAAAAAAAAAAAAAATCACTATCAGTACATAATATAATAACTTCTTTAATACTGTCAATGTAAATGCATGATATAATAACTTTTTTAATACTCATAATATTATTGCAAAGATTATTGTTATAATCAAAATTAAATAATAATTGAGTGATCGATGAGTAATTTGGACTGTACAGTTTTTTTTTTTTTTTTGAAGAAAGGACCGTATAGTTAAACTATAAAATAAGACAATAAAATTAAGCAAGTAAAATCAGACTCATGTAACTTACTTTTATTAGGGGTATATATGATTCTATTTAATTCGGTAAATTATTTGTTATTGGCTTTTGATTCAATTAATTTTATTAATTTGTATATATGGTTCGTTTTCAGTTTTTTCATACTAATTTTAGGTTCTGAGATTTTATATTTTATTTTGAAAAAAAGTTGCATTTTATGATTTTTAAACATTATTTGTTAAAATTACGTCTTTTCCGTAAATACTTCTTAAAAAATTAATTTTTTGGATCAGTTTTCGGTTTTGTTGCTCAATCTTAATTTTTATGCACTAGATCTCTTATAATATAAGCAGTGGTGGAGTGACATATAGTTTAGGGGTCAATTGACCCCACTTGATTGGTTGTGGTAGAGATTTTTAAAGAGTTAAATGAAGTTTTCGAAGAGTTAGTATAAAATTTTTATGAAAATATTAAAATTGACCCTATTTAATTTGTTTGAGTATGAAGTCAACAATACTTATATTATAGTTTGTATGAGAATCTTCGTATCCCAAAGTTTACTCTGACCCCACTACATGAAAAATTCTAACTCCGCCACTTATATTAGATTAGCTTGCATAATAATTTTACAAAAAATAACAGAACAATTTAGCTAACCACTTGTTTGTGTATCAAAATATAACCCTTAATTATTCTATATTAAAGTTTTCTCTTATTTCCTTAGTGTCGCCGCTCTCTCTTTTGGTTTGAACATAGGCCGGCGACGGTAATAACTTTCAGGTTATTTGTCGACTGCTGGTCACCCTCTTTCATTTATTTATTTTGTTCTTTTGATTTTCAGTCTTTTTAATTTAATAAATTTGTCTTTATGACAAATTTTTCTCTACCGTTTGGTACGTTTTTTTGCTTTTTTAGCATGTTTTTCTGTCTCTTAGCACGTTTTTTTATTATTTATTTTCTATCAGAGTTGATTTGACGACGCCACGACTAATCAAGATAGCGATTATTTGTAATTATGTTATCTTCCCTGCTATGGACCTTTGGTTTGAATTTGGATACGCGGTTTGCGCTTGTGAAGAGTGTTTCAGGTGCTCAGCTTTGATTTGCGTTTTTTCGGTGGTCTATCAATAGCTTCATCCCCTTTTGTGGTTCGTTTTGCCGATGCAATCAGGTTTCATATCTATTTTCGATCGAGTATTTGAATGAGTTTATAACCTTTTCATGTATGGTTCGTGTATGATCTAAAGTGGCTAGTTTTAGGAGGAAGTCTAAATTATGTATTTAGTTTACAATGATAGTTTATAAACCCTTATTATAATTTTGAGTATTTTCTCGTGGCTTATTTTCAAAAAAAAATTAACTAACCACTTCTTAAACTAACAATGATAGCCAACTTAAGTCAAACCCAATTTAACCGAACCGACATTTATTTCAGAGCAAAAATCTCAATTTTAAACAACTTATTAGACCAACCATGCTGATAATACAGACAGGAAACTGAAAAGACTGTTTGTCACAAAACATAAGATAGGGTTGCTATATTGGGTAATTAATTGAGTTTTACTTTATTACATAAAGTCATTACTTAGAAAAATAACCAACTAATTATCTAATGTAGCAAACTTATCTTTATGACTTGTGACATTGGTTAGACAAAAAAACTGACATCCTGATCCATCTACAAATAATATTCAACGATTTCTAAATCTGAAACAATCGACGAACTACGTCAGCCAACAATACAGCATTATTCCGACTTTGACCAGTCTTCCAAACCTTAAAACCATTCGGAAAATAGTCGCCATCCATCCAAGTTTTCAGTGATATGAGGGAGAAAGGGCCCTGTATATCTCCCTGAGGATCTTCATAATGCCACATCAAGCTTCCGACATCTTCTTGTTGCTCGACTTTGTTCGAATCCACGTGTTCTACATCGTCATCATCGTCACTCAAATCGATCACTTGAGTGGTATCCAGTGTTTTTAAAAAGTTTTGTTCGACTATGGCACTGTTTTCTTCTGGTACATTGACAACCTGCGCGCTCTTGACATCACTGTGGCTCGGTCGAATTAGCTGTTCTTGAACATCATGCAAATGAACTGCAACAAATGGAACAAGTAACTCGGATGATTGAGATGGAAAACATGCAAAACATCGACCCTAAAGTGTAACTCCATACACGAAATCGCAAAGGAAAAAAGTGCAATAGGGTGATTTTTTCCATCTTAGCTCTAAACACATCTTTGGTATATTTGACAGCACAGAATAACGAACACGCTGTGTAAGTGACCAGTATATGTTCATGCTGAATAATACAGAGCACATTTCCGTAACCCTTCATTTAGGTAATGAAATGAAGGAAGATTGACCAAAAAACATCTAATTTACTGAATGTTGCTATTTCATTCATTTCTTGCCGACTATTAACAGTTAACAAAGGAGATAAAAATTATACATACCCGTATTGTCTTTTGTAATTACCGGGGAAGACTGATCCGCTGCAAAAATGGAAGAAAAAGCATATATTTAAAGCGTCAGTGAAAGGCATTATGTACACACAATCAGATTAAAAGAACTTCAAGGGAAAATGAAAGTTGATTTACCGGAACCTGTTTTTAATGTTGACAATTTCACATTAGAAGTTGGATCAGTAGGAACTTCCGAAGTTTCCCTGGCAGCCGATTTCTGTGAGCTATAGTTTTCATGTTTAACAGCTTGTGGTGCAGTTTCAGGTTCTGTCAAATTCTGCGAGGTATCGTATTCATGCTTAACATCTTGTGGTGCAGTTTCTGGTTCTACTTCTGCAATAACATTTGGAACCTCATGCAGTAGTCGTGTCTGTTCTTCTGGAGTCTGAAGCAGCTGTCTTCTCTCCATGTACTCGAACATCGTAAGAGCTGAAGCAAGTTAAGAAGTCGATCAATCTAAATGGAAATGCTTCATGCCCAATACCAACATGGTTACTCAGATATTGGTTTCAGAGGCATAAAGGCAAAAGTAATCTTTCCAATGTACAAAACCATGATTTCAGAAGCAAAAATAGGGCAAATATGTAAGCTCTAAATCTTTCCAATGTACATGAAAGAACTTCCTCATGAACATAGTAGAGCTACCAGTAATCTTTTGAGGTACATCAGTAAATCAGCAGTTAACTATTTTAAACAAACTTAACATAGATTTTAGGCATTTTGGCCCCTTCAATAACATATATTGAAAAAACAAGGTCGAGTGACAAAAGTATTAACACTCCATTATTGCATTCATATATCTGCTCAATATACCTAAAATGCAACTGGTGAGCTCCATGATTAGTCAAAGCATGTTTGTCTAGGTATGCAATCAACAGATATTCAAAAAGGATATTCTCTGCGCCAACCCTTTTCATTGGCACGATCAATGAGCTTCGGTAACAAGGCAAGTTCTGCTGCAACCCACTGGAAAAAGAATACAGAAAAGCAGGAAAAAAATTAAGAATTCAACTTCTGTGCTAAAAGTCATCATAAGCCTTCCCAAGAAAGAGTGCCATCAAAAGTGTTAAAACATTGCTTTAATACAACAATAATTAAGATAGCAACTTTAAGACTTCCAATAATTTAGATATTTATATCTCTAATTCAACCATTTGATGAAACTCAACATGTAAAAGTGTTAAAAAATGCTTAAGTACTTACAACCTACTTTTAATGCATAACAATGCAGGTAAATTATTATTATTTAATTGCACAATCTTAAACTTTCTCCTTTTTTTCAATGTAAATATCAACTCGAGTTTTGACTTCCAGAAACAATTTTTGGTACAAATTCAATACACAAATATCTAACAATAAGTAAGAATATAATTTTTCAAATTATCAAAAACAAGTAAACAGTAGCAAAAGTAACTTGACCATCATCTGTCACTACAAAACACAAATAACAAGAGAATAGAAGATCCCGTTGTTCTCTAATAGTTAAATATGGTGTGAATGAGAATACATACATGTTTGGTTATATCTGCATGCAAAATTCGAGCCTTTGCTTCAAGTTCCGCCTATCAACAGTTTAAAATAAATTTGATATTTGTAAATGTTAAAAGCCAAAAAGAAAAGAAATAATGATGGGGTTCAAAACTAAAAACACAACAAAGCAAAGTGATGGGTAAAATAGGGACCAAAGGATAGTGAAAACAAATTAAAAAATTGATATAAATCATCTAGTAACTAAACATGACAAATAGAGAATATTCATTAGATATGGATTTTATAATTCAATACCTTATATTAATCCATTCATATACAGCCACCTTAATGGTCAGTGTTATTGATGCAGGAGCATCCAATATTAATTTAATTATTTTGTTTTTTTGGATTAGTTTTTTTATTATCAGTTTTTTTCATTATTATCATATGTGTTCTTTTAAATAGTCATGTGATTAGGATAGGGCTCTTAGTGAGTGTTTTAGTAGAAAGCAAATAGGACTGTTAGTGGTTGTTATATTATAAATACTATACTAGAGGGTTACTAGGGAATAATCATCGTTATTATTTTCTTGAATTAATACAAAGAAACTAGAGGTTTTATAACCCTAAGTTTTCTAAAGTTTCATCTTCTTTCCTATTTGTATTTCAGCCTCACTTCCTTCAATTGTTGCTGTTTTTCCCTCTTAACCACATCGATTATGCTGTGAAAACATAAGAATTCAGATGTCAGTGCCCCAATAATGTTTTGATATTAAAATATAAAAGGTTTAGGCACACCATCCTCTTCTTCGGTTTTCTTATCTGAGTAGGAAACAGACCAGGTTATGATCCCATCTGGTTATTAAAACTGCCCCAAGTAAAATATTTTGTATCAATAAGGGGTTATCTGAATGAGGCATTCAGTCCTAGGAAGATGATCTGAGGACTAACCAAGGGAAGAACTGACAGCACTTAATTGTAGTTTCCAGTTTAACACTTCATCCTTTGTAGTTTCCAGTTTACCTCCATCCCGTTATCGTAGGGGAGTTAAAAAAAATGGCCAATATAGATGGTTTGAACTACCTAGCATAACCCTAAAAAAACATAAGATGTTAACTGAAGAAAGGCCACTTTCCTTCCTCCACTAGAATGTAATATTATGGATTATGCAAAATGTACAAGAGCTTACAACAGTTGGCCTCTTCAGCAAGCCCTTTTTTACTCTCTGATGCAAATCCTCACATTCTTCCTGCAAAAAGCCAACATAAACACTAAGACACCCACATGCATCCTGATCTCTATTACAGTATAGACAACAGCCTGCTATCAAAACAAATTAAGATCTTTTGTCACACTATATGCGGTTGTTATACCAATCCTAATGCACCACAACTTCAACTATGTTTGTTTGTAACATCTAAATATGCTCTAAATATAAAAGTGATTATACAAAATCAATTCAAATGACATGTCACTTCACTGATGTTACTAGCATCAGCAGTCACTAAAGAAGCCATCCTATATATTTCTGCAATTTATGTAACCCATAGGCATAGTGATACATTATACACACACACACACACAAGTGAATTGTTACTGCATTGCACTTTGTTAAGAAGCACCGACTTCTTTCTCCATGTCTCTAGAATTGTCTTCATCTTTTAGTTGTCCTCCATTATATAAAGTATTATTATAATAATATTATTATATAAAATATCCAAATATCCACCGACATAGTGGATTATAAATAGGTGATAGTGTGTGCAAGTGGAGTGTGCAAGTGTGTAGTGAAGAGTTGTGTGCAAGAGTGGCGTGAGTGTGGGTGTGTGAAAAGTGAGGAGTGATGAGTGAATAAAGAAATGTGTGGGGTTAGTGTAAGTTGAGAAAGTTGAAAAAAAAAAGTGGAGTGTGTGCAAGGTGAGAGTGACGTGAGGTGAGAGAGTAAGTGTGGAGTGAAAATAATTTAGTGTTTTGAGAAACATTGTAGTGAGGTGAATGTTGTAATATTTGTATATTAATTAAAGTGTTATTTTTCTTGTAGTTAGGAGTTTCCCGGTTAAGCCTTAATTTATGTATTTTTTAGTGCACCTGAATTGGTTATTAATGGTCGGCTATGCCGCCTAAGTTATATGGTCGGCTCTGCCGCCTGAATAGTATATGGTCGGTTCTACCGCCTAATTGATGTATGGTCGGCACTGCCGCCTAAGTTGTGCACTAAGAAATTAAATATAAAAAGGCTAACCGACTCAGGGAGTTGGTGTAGCACTAGTGGTCAGTCTTAGGTCCTCCATAGTGGGTGTGTTGGGTCTGTCGGGTTTCCAACAATTGGTATCAGAGCAGGCGGTCCGGGACCGTTACCAGTGGAGAAATCTTCGGTAAGCGTTGGACGCTTACATTGGTCGGTGCATCAGTTCGGTGAGGGAAGATTCTGTCGAAATACAGTCAGGGACTGTAAAGTTTCGGTAAGCGTTGGACGCTTACATTAGTCGACGTTGCATCAAGGTGCTAAGGGGAGACTCTGCCAGAATACAGTCGGGGACTGTAAAGCTATTGGTTTGGAACCAAGCTTAGTGGACGCCGGTCGTCAGTCAACATGGCAGACTTTGAAAGCACAAGCAACGGGATTAGGAAGCTCAATAACCACAACTATGGTTATTGGGAGACATGCATAGAATCCTACCTACAAGGTCAGGACTTGTGGGAAATAGTCGCAGGCACCGACACAACTCCTCCACCGAAGGAGAATGCCGAAGCCTTGAGAAAATGGAAGATCAAGGCTGTGAGAGCTTTATATATATTGAAGACCACAATCGAGGAGGACCTATTGAAGCATATTCGTGATGAGAAGACACCAAAGGCAGCCTGGGAAACTTTGGCAAAATTATTTTCAAAGAAGAATGAAGCACGCCTCCAACTCTTGGAAAATGAGCTCGCGAGCATATCACAAGGAAGCCTATCTATTGCTCAGTATTTCACCAAGGTGAAATCTATCTGCCGTGAGATATCTCAACTTGCACCAGATGAGAAGGTTAGCGAGGCAAGGATGAAAAGAATTATCATCCATGGCCTAAGACCCGAGTACAATGGGTTTATCGCCGCTGTGAGGGGATGGCCTACTCAACCATCTCTAGTGGAGTTGGAGAACCTGTTGGCTAACCAGGAGGAATTAGCCAAACAGATGAATGGGGTAACCATAAAAGACGAAGAGGAGGCACTCTTCACCAACAAGAGGAAAGGTACGTCAAGAAGACAACGCATGTCAAATGAAATAAGGACGCGAGAAGACAAGTTTCACTCGAGAGATAGAAGTAACATTTCAGGGGGAGCTCGACGTAGAAACGAAGACTATCACCAACAATACGAGGAGAACGATAGAAGACAAAGTGGTGAATGCTTCAACTGTGGAAGAAAGGGTCACTTTGCTCGAGATTGTAGATTACCCATGAGGGAGAGTCGTGAATGCTTCAATTGTGGCAAGAAGGGCCACTTTGCCCAAGATTGCAGATTCCCCAGGAGACAAACTTTCCAAGGAAACATGGCCACCACAAAAGAGGAGAAAAGAGAGGCCATGTTGAAAACTTCCATCAGTGAAGAAGAATGGGATGCAGAAGTTGGACTCTCTATTGGAGTGGAACAAGAAGAGTTCGAAGAAGACATGGAGGCACCAACTCTCGTTGCAACTACAAATCCAAATACAGACTACAAGGATGAAGAGTTGAAAGAAGACATGGAGAAACCAGCACTTACAACAACCATGGAGTCAAAAATTGATTACGAGGAGGATTGGATCGTCGACTCTGAGTGCTCCAATGATGAGAGATGTTGTGATCCAACCAATTGTAAATGCTACACTTCAAGGAATGTGATGTTTGATGAAGCTTCTTCTTGGAGGTCGCCTCAGAAGATCGAGCTTTCAGAATCTCATGACCTAGAAGAACTTTCAGAAGATAATAAAGAAGGTAAAGAGCAAGCATCGGATCCAAGTGAAGAAAGAGAAAGCTCACCCTCGAAAGATAAAAGCCCCTGAAAGACGGTTGTACATCAACCTACATCTGAGGAGCTTTGTCCAAGCCAAGTGGAAGTCGACGAGCTTCGAGAAGAAATGTCAGAAGTCCTAAATGAGGCTACATGCAAGTGTTCGCAACGATGTGAGACCTCTTCTAGTGAAATTCTTATTCTCAAAGAAGAGAACAAAGTCCTAAGGGAAGAAATTAAGATGGTACGTGGGGAATTGGAAGATATGAAGGAAAAGATGATGTTTCTTAAGAAGGTATTAGCTCATGACGGGGGAGCAGTATCATCCGTCCCAATTCCAACTTATTCGAGAATAGAAGTTTCTAACGCCAAGTCTTATAAAGGGGATGAGAACACAAAGGATGTAGATGACTTTCCATGGAGCTTGGAACAATACATCCAAGCTACAAACGTCGTAGATGGTGCTAAGAAGATCAACCATGCCAGGAAGATCGACCATGCCTTACTTTATTTGGAAGATACTACGATGCTATGGTTGTGGCGTAAGCATGGCAAAATGAAGAAAGGAGTTTGCTCTGTGGCTATTTCTGAATCCCTCGCCAAATTTAAGAAACGCGAGAACTCCAAGCAAAAGGGGAACAAAAGCCATAACGTGGGAAGAAATAAATCACACAAAAGGCGAAGATTAAAGCTAGCATACAAGGAAGAAGCCTTCAAGGGAAAGAGAGATGACAAAGGAGAAAGAGAGCAAGTTACTCAACAACAAGGAGATATGAGTATGCAGTCTCACCATATCCTGAAGTCTATCAAAGCCAATGACGAAGTGCCTAAGTTTGAAAAGAAAGGATTGTTGTTCGAGCAAGTGAAGATTGGAGGACAACCGGTATGTGTCTTAGTCGATAATGGAGCAACAAACAAGTTTATCAAGGAGATGTTTGAAAGAGAGATCAAGACGAGGTCGTCAAAGATGGATGAACAAGTTGCAAATCAATTTACGAAGATTCTGAGTAGACCAAAGTCTGAGAAATTCAGAGAAGCATTCGGTATGATCTGCAAATCATCTATAGAAAGAAGTCGTTGAGGGGGAGTGTTAAGAAGCACCGACTTCTTTCTCCATGTCTCTAGAATTGTCTTCATCTTTTAGTTGTCCTCCATTATATAAAGTATTATTATAATAATATTATTATATAAAATATCCAAATATCCACCGACATAGTGGATTATAAATAGGTGATAGTGTGTGCAAGTGGAGTGTGCAAGTGTGTAGTGAAGAGTTGTGTGCAAGAGTGGCGTGAGTGTGGGTGTGTGAAAAGTGAGGAGTGATGAGTGAATAAAGAAATGTGTGGGGTTAGTGTAAGTTGAGAAAGTTGAAAAAAAAAAGTGGAGTGTGTGCAAGGTGAGAGTGACGTGAGGTGAGAGAATAAGTGTGGAGTGAAAATAATTTAGTGTTTTGAGAAACATTGTAGTGAGGTGAATGTTGTAATATTTGTATATTAATTAAAGTGTTATTTTTCTTGTAGTTAGGAGTTTCCCGGTTAAGCCTTAATTTATGTATTTTTTAGTGCACCTGAATTGGTTATTAATGGTCGGCTATGCCGCCTAAGTTATATGGTCGGCTCTGCCGCCTGAATAGTATATGGTCGGTTCTACCGCCTAATTGATGTATGGTCGGCACTGCCGCCTAAGTTGTGCACTAAGAAATTAAATATAAAAAGGCTAACCGACTCAGGGAGTTGGTGTAGCACTAGTGGTCAGTCTTAGGTCCTCCATAGTGGGTGTGTTGGGTCTGTCGGGTTTCCAACACACTTTATCTCCACAGTATTAGTGCTTTCTTCAAAAGGGAACTATCTACAATATTTTAAATTATGTTTCAGTTTGAGTAAAAAAGGATTGGGCAACAATTCATCCAAATATTCAAAAATCCAGATGAATTGCACCAAAAATAAGAAAGAAAACAGAAAAGTAGAAAGTTCAGCTTTACATTGAAATATGTCAATTTTTGAGCTATTTGGATGAAATAGCAAAATTGTTGCATATGCTGGTTACCTGAGAGAAATCGTCATCTGAAAGCATGGAAATTTTAACATCTTTCACAGAATTTGAAACCTGGAGGACATCTGTGTTTACATCATTGTTCCCCGAGACTTTCTTCATCCCTACACAACATATAAAGCTGATACCGTGGATTAACTATTTAAAATAGGCAAGAACATACTGCATAATCAACATAAGCTATAACAGAACACAAATTCTGCATATATTAATGGTAAAGGAATTAACAATAACTGAGTGAATGAGCTCCATGTCTAGTTATTTGGGCTATTAAGAAAAATGTATTATATCAGCATCAAATATACAATCATCACAGATCAAGAGTAGTATCACAAAGTGAGATGATAAACATATGAAGAATGCTAAGTGTTGCGTAATACAATCGTCGGATAGAGCAAAAACGCAACTGATAATTTGAGAAAATAATAATGAAGATAAAAGAGACACAGATTTTACGTGGAAAACCCCTAAATAATATAGGGTAAAAACCACGGACAAGGTAGAAGAATTTCACTATGAGAAAATAGGAATTACAACTTCTCTCAATCTAACAAGGAGAAAACAATGACAATTCTCTCTTGATAAGAAAGGAGAAAACAACTCTATGAAAACTCTCTAATTTCTCTAGTATTGGGAGGATGTTAGAATGATTTGGGATGTTTTCAAATGGCAAATGGCTAGGCTATTTATAGTTGAGCTTTATGGACTAACTTATAAATAACCTAAAGTTTAGGGACCAAAAATCAATTTCCCCATTCCACATTTTCAACATTTGCTGCATCATTTTTCTCCATTTGCTGCACCCAAACTTGACAAATTCAATTTGTCAATTGGTGCCTACTTTGTTGAATTTTGCTTTGAAATTTCAAAGCCATTTTCAACACTTTTAACAATCTCCCACTTGAAGATTTGATTGGAACAATCATATCTTCACACCATTCTTTCTACCTCGTACTTTCCATGTTGCTTACGTCTCTAACAAGCCACAAGAGGATCGACACCAAGTAAACTTATCAGTGTTGATTGCTTTTGTCATGAAATTTGCTATGTTGTCATCGGTATGGATCTTCTGCATATCTATCGTCCCTTCTTCCACTTTCTCACGAATGAAGTGGTATTGGACCTGAATGTGTTTTGTTCTTGAGTGAAAAGCAGGATTCCTACGGCATGATTATTGCAGCTGTACACAGATCCTCCTGAGATAGGTTTATAATTATAGAACCATTCTCTTCTTGAGGTCATGTGATATGTGGCTCCCGAGTCAATAATCCATATGTCTGCAAATCTTTTTCTGCCTTCCATGGCTGTTGCTGCTTCACAACAGAGAGCATCTCCATCATCTGAAGTGTTTGCCATATTTCCTTGAGGATTGGAGTTTTTAGGTAAACTCCAACAATCCTTCTTCATGTGACCCTTCTTTCCGCAGTTGTAGCACTTTAAATTCTTCTTACTCCTTGACTTTGATCTACCATGATTGTGACTGCTACTTTGGCCACGTTCTGTTGATCTTCCTCTCATCACCGTTAAGGCCTCTGCTTGTTGCAGATTTCCTTGTCTGTCTTCCTTGTTCTTGCGCCGATTTTCTTCTTCCAAAACAGCAGCTGCAAAGTCATCGAAGACTAGATCACTTGTAAGGTTGTTGTTTGTCAAGTTGATGATGAGTTGATCATACGAATCAGGTAGACTTTGAAGCAGAAGTTCAGCACGTTCTTGTGACTCTATTTTATAGCTTAGGGATGTAAGATGAGAAAATAGAGTATTCAACGTGTTTAAGTGCTCTGTCACTGAAGTAGATTCTGACATCCGAAGAGTGTACAATTTCCTCTTAAGGAAAATTTTATTGTGCAACGATTTGACCTCGTATAATTTTGCGAGGTGATCCCAAATCTCATTGGCTGTCTTCTTCTCCTCGATGCTTGATAGTACTTCATCTGCTAATGCTAAATGAAGGTCTGCAATAACATTCTCGTCCATCTCATTCCATTTTTTGTTATCCGTAAAATCTGCCGGCCTTTCGCTGATAGCCGCTAGACATCCGTTTTTTTCTTAGGATGGCCTTTATCTTCAATTTCCACAGTGAGAAATTTCTCCCATTGAACTTTTCAATATCAAATTTCGTTGCCATAGCTTCTATTTCAGATAGCTCCCACTATTTCACCTTTTTGACGTGAATTGTGCCCACCACCTTCAATGAATGAGTAATATCTAACTTACTTTCTTATGATGGAGGATCCACTTTTCAGTGGCAACCAACAGAGAATGCGGTAAGTAGATATACGCACCCAAATCTGGCTCTGATACCAATTGTTGCGGAATACAATCGTCGGATAGAGCAAAAACGCAACTGATAATTTGAGAAAATAATAATGAAGATAAAAGAGACACAGATTTTACGTGGAAAACCCCTAAATAATATAGGGTAAAAACCACGGACAAGGTAGAAGAATTTCACTATGAGAAAATAGGAATTACAACTTCTCTCAATCTAACAAGGAGAAAACAATAACAATTCTCTCTTGATAAGAAAGGAGAAAACAACTCTATGAAAACTCTCTAATTTCTCTAGTATTGGGAGGATGTTAGAATGATTTGGGATGTTTTCAAATGGCAAATGGCTAGGCTATTTATAGTTGAGCTTTAGGGACTAACTTATAAATAACCTAAAGTTTAGGGACCAAAAATCAATTTCCCCATTCCACATTTTCAACATTTGCTGCATCATTTTTCTCCATTTGCTGCACCCAAACTTGACAAATTCAATTTGTCAATTGGTGCCTACTTTGTTGAATTTTGCTTTGAAATTTCAAAGCCATTTTCAACACTTTTAACAATCTCCCACTTGAAGATTTGATTGGAACAATCATATCTTCACACCATTCTTTCTACCTCGTACTTTCCATGTTGCTTACGTCTCTAACAAGCCACAAGAGGATCGACACCAAGTAAACTTATCAGTGTTGATTGCTTTTGTCATGAAATTTGCTATGTTGTCATCGGTATGGATCTTCTGCATATCTATCGTCCCTTCTTCCACTTTCTCACGAATGAAGTGGTATTGGACCTGAATGTGTTTTGTTCTTGAGTGAAAAGCAGGATTCCTACGGCATGATTATTGCAGCTGTACACAGATCCTCCTGAGATAGGTTCATAATTATAGAACCATTCTCTTCTTGAGGTCATGTGATATGTGGCTCCCGAGTCAATAATCCATATGTCTGCAAATCTTTTTCTGCCTTCCATGGCTGTTGCTGCTTCACAACAGAGAGCATCTCCATCATCTGAAGTGTTTGCCATATTTCCTTGAGGATTGGAGTTTTTAGGTAAACTCCAACAATCCTTCTTCATGTGACCCTTCTTTCCGCAGTTGTAGCACTTTAAATTCTTCTTACTCCTTGACTTTGATCTACCATGATTGTGACTGCTACTTTGGCCACGTTCTGTTGATCTTCCTCTCATCACCGTTAAGGTCTCTGCTTGTTGCAGATTTCCTTGTCTGTCTTCCTTGTTCTTGCGCCGATTTTCTTCTTCCAAAACAGCAGCTGCAAAGTCATCGAAGACTAGATCACTTGTAAGGTTGTTGTTTGTCAAGTTGATGATGAGTTGATCATACGAATCAGGTAGACTTTGAAGCAGAAGTTCAGCACGTTCTTGTGACTCTATTTTATAGCTTAGGGATGTAAGATGAGAAAATAGAGTATTCAACGTGTTTAAGTGCTCTGTCACTGAAGTAGATTCTGACATCCGAAGAGTGTACAATTTCCTCTTAAGGAAAATTTTATTGTGCAACGATTTGACCTCGTATAATTTTGCGAGGTGATCCCAAATCTCATTGGCTGTCTTCTTCTCCTCGATGCTTGATAGTACTTCATCTGCTAATGCTAAATGAAGGTCTGCAATAACATTCTCGTCCATCTCATTCCATTTTTTGTTATCCGTAAAATCTGCCGGCCTTTCGCTGATAGCCGCTAGACATCCGTTTTTTTCTTAGGATGGCCTTTATCTTCAATTTCCACAGTGAGAAATTTCTCCCATTGAACTTTTCAATATCAAATTTCGTTGCCATAGCTTCTATTTCAGATAGCTCCCACTATTTCACCTTTTTGACGTGAATTGTGCCCACCACCTTCAATGAATGAGTAATATCTAACTTACTTTCTTATGATGGAGGATCCACTTTTCAGTGGCAACCAACAGAGAATGCGGTAAGTAGATATACGCACCCAAATCTGGCTCTGATACCAATTGTTGCGGAATACAATCGTCGGATAGAGCAAAAACGCAACTGATAATTTGAGAAAATAATAATGAAGATAAAAGAGACACAGATTTTACGTGGAAAACCCCTAAATAATATAGGGTAAAAACCACGGACAAGGTAGAAGAATTTCACTATGAGAAAATAGGAATTACAACTTCTCTCAATCTAACAAGGAGAAAACAATGACAATTCTCTCTTGATAAGAAAGGAGAAAACAACTCTATGAAAACTCTCTAATTTCTCTAGTATTGGGAGGATGTTAGAATGATTTGGGATGTTTTCAAATGGCAAATGGCTAGGCTATTTATAGTTGAGCTTTAGGGACTAACTTATAAATAACCTAAAGTTTAGGGACCAAAAATCAATTTCCCCATTCCACATTTTCAACATTTGCTGCATCATTTTTCTCCATTTGCTGCACCCAAACTTGACAAATTCAATTTGTCAATTGGTGCCTACTTTGTTGAATTTTGCTTTGAAATTTCAAAGCCATTTTCAACACTTTTAACACTAAGGATATGCTTGCACCCAAAGAAAGTGTAATTCCAAGTCAACTGATAATTGCAAACATCATAAACTAGCAGCAATTTACCTTTAACCAGCACGAGCTGATGAGAATTTTTCTGAAGGAAACTTTTGGGGTCTGATTTGATCCTCACAAAGCTATCTACCACTTTATTTTCGAAGCTTTCAAAATCTTTTAACAGATCTAGAACTAAACTCTTTTTCAAGTAAACAAGCTTAATATTTTCTGGTATTATTGCAGCAAAGCCATTTTTTGGTGTTTCAAAGACCCTTTTCTTCTGGTAAGTTTTTTTCTCCAGACTCAAACCTTTCTGTTCTTCCCCTATATTCTCCTCTCCTGAGCTAAAAAGGAAGTCATCATCCCATGCATCTTGGTTTTCCGCATAGTGTGTCTCAAGCAAGTCATAGACTTTGATTCGGCCTATTGTTTTTCTTCCAAAAAGTGAATAAAGTTTGTTGTTGATGATAAATCTGATAAGTCTGCTGAGACTGATAAATCTGATATTCCTGAAGAGAAGGAGATTGCTCCCAGTCCTGTGAACAAGACTATTGAGGAGTCTAATTTGGAAGAATTTCCACCTCTCCAAGCATCAAATCAGAAGAAGAAAGAAAAGGGAAAGGGGAGAGGGAAAGGTGCACCTAAAAATGTTCAAGCTGGTATAAGAAACAAGTTTGACATGTTGGCTGGCCTTGAGGGTGAACCTGTGGATTCGATCAGACAACCAAGGGCAGCTTCGCAAGGTGTAGCACATCTCTTACAAGAAATGAAAGCAAAAAAGAAAGATGTTTTGGAGAAGGTAAGAGAGAATTCTATGGCTGTTGGAGGTAGTTCTTCTCTTATTGTTTCCTCATGACAGTTATTTTTTGGAATGTAAGGGGGCTAAATAACCCCAAGAAGAAGAGCAAAGTCATGAAACGGATAATAAATCTTGATGCTAAAGTGGTGTGTTTATTGGAGACTAGGATTAGAGAACATAATGCTTCTGCTTTCAATTCCTATTTGTCTGATCATTGGCGTTGGTGTAACAACTATACTGCAGTGGGGAATGGAAGAATTTGGATTCTTTGGAGAAGAGAACTGAGTTTTTCTGAAGTCCTTGTTGCGGACCAGTCTATTTCTGTTAAGGGAATGCTGAATGGTAAAGATATTCTTATTTCAGCAATCTATGGAAGTAATGATGGTAATTGTAGACGAAGGATGTGGCAGCAACTTCGCCAAGTAGATCCGCACAACACTATTCCTTGGATAGTAGGTGGTGATTTTAATGTCACTGCCTATGATAATGAGAGTTCTAATTCTGAGATTTTAGGGCCTTTTATTTCTGGAGATATGGAGGAATTGCAGGATTGCATGAGGGATTGTGCTCTTACTGACCATCCCTATGTTGGCCCTTTATTCACCTGGACAAACAAACAAGAAGAAACTTTCTTGGCAAGAAAGCTAGATCGGGTGTTGGTGAATTCTTCTTGGGATTCTGTTATGCTGGACTCTCATGTTGAGTTTCAGGCCCCGGGAGTTTCAGATCATTGTTTGGCGGTTGCTTGGTGTTACAAGGAAAGTCCAACAAATAAACCTAAACCATTCAAATTTTTCAATTTCTGGACTTTACATCCAGACTTTGAGAATATTGTGAAAGATTCTTGGAATGAGCCTGCCACTGGTAATCCTTTGCAAATTTTATTTTGCAAACTGAAAAGATTAAAGCCTTGCCTAAAGAGACTAAATCAGGAGCATTTTGCTAATATTTCTGGCCAAGTATTGAGGAAACGAGAGCAATTAGAAGCGCAACAGATTGTTAACCTCACAGTTGGGGCTCAATGTGACATGCCCTTGGAGAAGAAACTTCAGGGAGAGCTGGATGCTTTGGAAAAGGCTGAGATGTTGTTCTACCAACAAAAGGCTAAAGTCAGCTGGTTGCAGGAGGGGGATCAAGGAACAAAGTTTTTTCATTCTGCTGTGGCTACTCAGAGAAAAAGAAACACCATTAGACTGATGCATGATGAGCAGAGAAACAAATTAGAGAACTTTGATGCCATTGCCAAGGAGCTTGTGAATTTTTTCACAAAGCAAATTGGAACTGTGGATGGGAATGTTCGTGGGTGCTCTGTGGATCTTTTGAGAGAGCTGCTCCATTATTCACTTCCTGATACAGCTTATTCTGAGTTGGTTCGGGAAGTTACTGTGACTGAGATTAGAGATGCGATTTTTGGACAGGGCAAGGATAAGGCCCCAGGCCCTGATGGATACACTGCAGGGTTTTTCAAGGCTGCTTGGTCTATCGTTGGTGCGGATTTTACAGCTGCTGTACAGCATTTTTTCAGATCTTCTTCACTCCCTCCTGCCTTCAATGCTACAGCTGTGGTTCTTGTCCCAAAAGTACCAAACGCATCAGCAGCAAAGGAATTCAGGCCCATCTCTTGTTGTTCAGTTGTTTACAAGAGCATCACAAAAATTTTGGTGGCTAGGCTGGCTTGTTACTTTCCAAATATGATTTCCAAGAACCAATCTGCTTTTATTCAAGGAAGGAGTATTGTAGACAATACATTACTTGCGCAAGAAATTGTGAAAGGCTACAGTAGAAAATCTTTATCTCCCAGATGTGCCTTGAAAGTGGATTTGTAGAAGGCGTTTGATTCTCTTAGCTGGGATTTTGTCCTTCAAATTCTTGAGGCTTTGGGTTTGCCAGCACAATTTAGAGGATGGATTAAGGCCTGCTTCACTGAATCAAGATTCTCAATCTCTCTCAATGGGACTCTGGTGGGGTTTTTCCAAGGGAAAAGAGGAGTACGACAGGGAGACCCGCTCTCGCCCTATCTATTTGTTTTGGCTATGAACGTTCTTTCCTCTATGCTTGATACAGCTGCTGCCAGTGGGGTGTTCCAATATCACCCTAAGTGCAAGCGAGTGCCTCTCACGCATTTGTGTTTTGCTGATGACTTATTGATTTTTTGTAAGGGCACGATGGAGTCTGTTTTGGGGGTGCAATGTGTGTTGGAGAGGTTTTATGCTTTCTCAGGACTGAAACTCAATGCCTCAAAGTCCGAGTTGTTTCTTTCTGGTGTTTCTGCATTAGATCTGGAGGAGATTCATGTTGCTTCAGGATTTCAGGTGGGACTTTTGCCTGTTCGGTATCTCGGGATTCCTTTGGTGACCAGGAAGCTTAGCAGGAAGGATTGCATTAATCTCATTGCTAAGGTAAAGGCTCGACTTGATCAGTGGTCCGGGAGAAATCTAAGTTACGCTGGAAGACTACAGCTTATACGAGCTGTACTCTTTAGCTTGGCTAATTACTGGTGCAGGCAAGTGGTGCTACCTAAGAGTGTAATTCAGGAGATTGAGAAACTTTGTTGTAGATTCTTCTGGAAGGGGAAAAATGCAGCAGCCACCGGTGCCCGAGTGAGTTGGAAGAACATCTGCTCTCCTAAGAATGAGGGTGGCCTTGGGTTGAAAGACTTGTATACTTGGAACAAGGCTTGCTTGATTTACTTAATGCATAGCTTGCTGAATGGAAGGGAATCTTTATGGATTGCTTGGGTTAAGGAGTATGTTATTAAAGATGGCGATTTTTGGCACTTAGAAAGTAAGCCCCACTTTAGTTGGTGTTTGAGAAAGATTCTAAAACTGAAAGATGAAGCTTTTCCTTTCTTAACAACTCCGAATCGAACTCTCACAGTTAGAGAAATTTGGAATGAAATTAGAGGAGTTAAAGAGAAGGTTACTTGGCATAGAATAGTCTGGTTCCCTATGCATGTGCCTAAACATGCTTTGATTGTTTGGATGGCTATTTTAAACAGATTGCCTACCAAGGATAGACTGATCCGGATGGGTATGGATGTTGACGGCTGCTGTGGAAATTGCGGCACTGCCTTGGAGACCAGGAATCACTTGTTTTTTGAATGTCCTTTCTCTAAGAAACTTTGGGTCGATATTCTGAGTCTATGTGGGATATCGAAAGTGGTGATAGGTTGGGAGGATGAACTTCTTTGGGCGATTGAGAGATTGCGGGGAAAATCTATGGCTACATTCATCACTCGATTGGCCTGGCAAGCATATATATACTCGATATGGCAGGAAAGAAACAATAGACAATTTAAAGGATTAGCTAGGAGTTGTACAGATATCCTTGATTTCATTAAAGATGTAATTAGTATTCGTTTGAGCAGTAAGAATATACGAATAGAAAATGTAAGTAGAAGTCTTTGTGAGGCCTGGGGATTTCTTTAGATGAATCCTTGTAGGCTTGTATAGGTTCTTTGTAGCAACTCTTGTTGCTTTTGGATTGAATATAAATTGCTTATCTAAAAAAAAAAGTGAATAAAGTTTTTCATCACAAAGAACTCTCTTCTTTTTTGCTGGGTTAATAAGGTTATTGTCATTGATATATTTGCCTATAATGTCAGTAACATCATGTTGAGAGATTTTTTCGGCGGTGTCTTTACCAATGGAACCAAGAAATTCAATGAGTGGCTTTGATCCCCACCCAATAAACTCCAGCTTCTTTGATTTGACCTTTCTTTTCAAACCAACCGGAGTAAGTGGCTTCCCGCTGTATTCTTCCAACCAAAAGATTCCATCCATATTTTACACTCGGATGCTAAACCAAACTTCCACAACTTGGAATCCTTCAATCGGACAAGCACCAAAAAAAAGGCTTAACAATGCAGTCCATTCAATTCCCATGTATAGAAAGACATACAAGTACGACCACCCTGAACATATACCATGCCCTGCAACCGAAGAGGAAGATGACTATGTTTAACAATGACCATAAATGAACAAAGTGGTAAAGTCTATGTTTATGTTGGAGCTATCATTTTTGGGGTCATTCATACCCCAAGGAAACAGCTTGTCCATGCAAAATTAATCCTAAAATATACAAAATAGTGATTTTAAGTTACTTTACACGCGAATTAAACAACTAACAGAAAGGGTTGAGCAATTAGAGGACAAGTCCACCAAATGAGTGAGTGCAATAACATATAGAGACAATAATGTTGCACCAGAACGGAAATTTAACTCCTTTTCTCTATAAACAGACTAACATATCTTATTACCATAATAAAAGCATTGTTCAAACGGAAATTTAACTCCATTTCATTTCAAATTTGACACCAAAATTTGGTCATTTTATGAGTAATTTGAAACAAGAGAAGCAAATTATACAAGAATAATGAAATAGTATAGAATTAATGAAGAATTAGTTAAAATGAAGCTTCGGGAGTTTTGGGTTTTACTTGCCGCTAGATCAGAGTAATGCAGTGTTTGATTCCGGTAGAAAATAAAACAAATTTCAACAAAACAAGGGGAATAAAAAGATAGAAAAAAATAGTTTTCAAGTTGAAAAATGTTGCATTAAAACAAATTAAAAGGCTGCGTTCGGTACCTTCGAAATTCAACGGCGGAGTAATGAACCCTAAACATTTTGCTAAAACATTTTTGAGGTTTTGAAATTATAAATTGATAATTTACTCGTGGGAGTAAGGGTTTCTGGCATAGCCGTTCGGTGGCCGCAAATCTAAAAACTTAGGTTCTAAATTCTAA
The DNA here is from genome assembly GCA_030270665.1 of Hibiscus trionum. NCBI lineage: Eukaryota > Viridiplantae > Streptophyta > Magnoliopsida > Malvales > Malvaceae > Hibiscus > Hibiscus trionum. The sequence continues at coordinate 5,155,718 of BSYR01000065.1, forward strand.
TAATGTGTAAGAAAAAACATTTAATTTTTTTAATAGTTGAAGGTAATTATAATATAATATTTGTTTTTAAATATTTTTAACTTTTTGATAATATATATATTTTGTAGATGAAGTGATCAAATTCGAGTCTTTGACAATGAAGATCATCCGTTTTTTTATTGGAAGCACTTGTTGAGTTCGAAAAAACATTTAATTTTAAAAGTAAGTAAATTGAATCCTAATAATAAAACTATGTACGTACTAACAAATATTTGAAAAAAAGTTGTATCATAATAATAATGAAAAAATTAAATTTTAAGAGTATGTCGCTAATAACAAGTATTAAAAAAATGGGCTCTAATAACAAGTATTGAAAAATATTAAATTTTAAAAGTACGTGTCTAATAACAAATATTGCAAAAAAATTGACTTTAATAACAAGTATTGAAAATTTTGAATAAAAATAGCCTCAAACAAGTATTAGAAAAAAATTAAACTCTAATAACAAGTATTAAAAAATATTAAATTTTAAAAGTATGTATCTAATAACAAATATTAAGATAAAAATTAGAGTGTTATAAAAAAATTTAAAAATAGACCTATGTAACAAATGTTAAAAAATTTAAAACCTAATAATAAACTTAAAATATTAAATTATCATTAAAATTTGACCCCTTCTAAATATGGATAGTGGGCCTCGACATTAGTTGTTATTGTCCACTCTTAAGTACGAGCCTAGTTTATGGGGCCCTAATGCTTAAGGATTGTAAGAAACAAAATTTATTATCTTTATCCATTTATATTGTAGGTTGCTTCGTAAAACAGATCTAAAATCTGTTTGCATCGACAAGCGAATCATAATAGAAGATGAAACTAGAAGCATGTAGATCTTTAGAAGATAAAATGATTTAAGTTTGATTTAAAATATAGAGTTTTATGTAGATTTTTGAATTGGCAACGGAACGAAACATATTAAAGGACCAACTTTATTTAAATCTTGAAATAAGTTAAAACAAGTTTCAACCTTTAAAAACCAAACACAACAAGAAAAAAAAAATATTTAACTTTTCTGAGAGATTTAACATCATAATAAATCTTTCCAACCACAAGCAATGATTTCAAAATACAATAGAAGTTTATGGATAGTCAAAATTAAAAAGCTTATCACTTTATATACTAAATAAATCTAAAGAGTGAGCTCAACAACTTTGAAGGTGATGGATTGAACTGAATATAACCCCAAAAAAGTGAAGCTACATTATAAAAAAAACAAGAAAAAAAATAAAACTTACATTGATTTCTAAGATTCTAGAATGTAGATCGGTGTATTTTTTCATCTCTCCTTCAAGATCATATCTAATCTTCAAAATCAAATTAGAGTTTGAACATCTGATATTGTATGAATAAATCAAGAGATAAGAAATAATATTTATGTATATATAAGAGAACATAAATGAGCGGAGGCGAAGAAGCAATGAGAAAGAAAAACCCTAAATGGTATATTTACATAGAGTGACATTTTTGTAAATATGATAAATATATAATTTAAAATAACTCGGGTCGAATAGGGTTGATGATTTTTTACCTAAGATTTGTTTGTTCCGTCCTAACTTTGTCCCGTCCTAATTTTGTTTTTATTATACTAGCGTGATGATATGGCGGTATATGTTCATATTTTTTTTGACCTTTCAATAAGATGTACACATATATTCGAACTCAAGTCTCTTAAGATGAACATCGTTTTCTTTTTTACTGAAACCACTCATTGAATTTAAAATTGTTGAAGTAATTAAAACATACTTTTATGTATATAATATTATTTCTTGACCTTCGGGCCCCTGCCTACTTTTTTTAATAATAATAAAATGATTTTTTTAAAGAAAAGGAAAATTAGTTTTATAATCCCTTTAATCTTTTTATAATCTTATTATGCCCTCAAAATTTTTAATTTTATTACGCTCTCCTTTTTCATAAATTTTTAATTCTGCCCTGTTGACCTTTCTCCATTTGAATGTAATATTTTTTTTCTTAACTCTTTAACATCACACGTCTTGTACATACATGTGCTCAAATTTAATTCTCTTAAAATAAACATCATCATTTTTTCCACTAATATCACTCGTTGGGTTCAACTTTTTTTTTCATTCTCCGATGCAAATCCTCACATTCTTCCTACAAAAACCCAACAAAAACACCAAGACATCCACATGCATCCTCCTTATCTCTACTACAGTATAGACGGCAGCAAACTATCAAAACAAATTAAGAGAATATTTCAGTCTTAAAATGTCAAATTAAAAGAATAAAATGCAAAACATGTTTTACCTGATTTGGAAAACAATTCGAAACCAATTGCTTAGGGATTAGGGTGGAGTGGGAGATGGACAATGCAGAGCTTGCGGTGTCTGTTGAGAATGTCACTTACCTATACTTTAAGTTCGATTCTGACAACAAATGTCGCTTTGGCCGAGTGGTTAAGGCGTGTGCCTGCTAAGTACATGGGATTTTCCCGCGAGAGTTCGAATCTCTCAGGCGACGTTTTGTTTTTTTTTTCCTGTTCGACCTTATTTATTTATTTGATGCAAGTGTAACAGCTCAGCCATGTTAGTTAAATTTTGTTGTATTGATGGGGTTTTCATGTTCTTTGCAGTTGTCTAAATTTAATCTGAATTTTGCTTAATGAATGCATGACACTAATATACAAGGAAAAATAAAGATGTTTTCGATTCGATGGTATGTTCTTCCCAGCCAAAATCTGGGTTTTCCCATTGTGACATATTTCTATGATTCCTGCTCAAATCAAGCAAAAGCATTTCAAGCTACTGTTATTGGTAAATCTCTTGTTTAAATTTAGCAGTTTTGGTTTGCAAAATTGTTACCAAACATGGAAGCTCCGGCAGCTATCTTCCTGGCCAGGCCAACATGTTATAGTTGCTAGAAGCTAACTAATCTTTTCTTGCCATAAAAATGAGGACAAACTGGGTTTTGTCCTTTGAAAATGCACACCATTGCTTGTTTACGGCGGTGTATCATCTGAAAGAAACTGTTAAGGATTAACAGGTGGTTTGTATGTTTCTACTTCTAATGTTCCTCAAGGATTAGCAGGCGGTGTACCGATATTTTCCTTTGTATTTTATCAAACACTCTGACTAGAATCCTCCCCCAGAAAGTTAACGTCAGGATTTTCTCCATAAACCTACACGAGAGTAATCATTCATTGATTAAGCTCAGGTTTTTCTCCATAAACCTGTCTTCCTGTCTGAAACAACGGATTGCTGTTCAGCTGAATTAAAGAAGACGAACTTTGTTGCAAACAAGAAAAAACTAGCCCTGCTGAGGAATTGTTGAGTGAACACTCCATTTAACACGACCGGTTTCGGTTTCTTCTTGAATTCAATTCGTGTTATCTGGAACGGCCCGAAAGTGCCTTCTAGGGGTTGGTTCACTTGGCCTAGTGATTTTCTGTAAGCATTCATCTGCCTAACAAGTTCACCATTAGAATCAACAATCAACTCATAACATCCCGATTGAACAATGAGGTCATCTTTCATCACCTACAAGAACAAGCATAAAGAGCAGAGAATGAGGGACTACAACACCAAGGAGATCAAATCCAAAGCATTGAACTTCAATTTCAGGGCACTTTCCAAGGAAAGAGCCCTCCAAAAATAGGCGTATGCCACTATATGCAGCGAGGACACGGTATTCTTTAGTAAAAGGCGAAAGAATAGTTCGCTCTGTGCTCACTGCGTGGCTGCGTGCTCTTCTAAGTTTAATGTGTGGCTATTTATACTTGTTCTAATGCTCACGGCCTCTCTGTTTTATCAATGCGGGATTATTGCTCTAAACCTTGTTTGCTAAGATACAGCAACTTCAGATGTAAAACTCGAGCTGTATGACAGTTTTTCATTAAAAAAATTAGTATCTAGCTGCCGAAAATCGGTCTCACTAGTCTCATTCATCTCGATTGGAATATCATGAAGCCAAATGAAGATTGTTTAAATCCGAAAGCCGATCCAATTACAATCACTAGGCGTACAATAGTTTTTGAGTTCCAAATCGAATCATTTTCAACTCTTTTAACAAAATTTCCAGTATACATCCATCTTACAGCAAAGCAAAACGGGCAATAGCTTATGTTGCGGGATCCAAGTATACGTATTCAGCACATATTCATATGTAAGTACATATTAAACAGCAACAAGATATGTATAAGCAATGAAAAGGAAAGAGAATGAATTCTGATCATTTTATTGTTCAAGAACAATATCTCAAAAACTTGCCAGTCAACAATACAATTGTCTTATACCTGTCTTTAAAAATGTAAAACAAAAACAATCCAAATGTTCAGAGAAAAGAAGGGATTTGGAAAACATTTAGTCGCTTTGGCCGAGTGATTAAGGCGTGTGCCTGCTAAGTACATGGGATTTTCCCGCGAGAGTTCGAATCTCTCAGGCGACGCTTGATTTTGTCTCTATCAAACATATCTGCTTAGTTTCGTTCTGCTCAAAAGACATAACTTTCAGAGAGCGAAAAAGATGGCCTTTAGTTTTGGTACTTTGGTGGGCGTTTCCCTGCATCCCTGTGGCGTTTTCCGTAGCGGTTTACACTATACATCACTTGAAATTCAAAAGAACATTGTTGATATTGCTTCTTTGCATTTGTTGATGATATTGCTTTGCTGCTGTCTACCTTTTGCTGTTAGCGAAAACAGTGATCTTCGGCGTCCGGGTCCATTGCTCGAAAAATAGTATCGAAATTTCTCCAAAGACGATGATACTACTTTTTCTAGTGATATAGCATAAGGAGATAACTCACTTTTCCATGGCTAAATCCCCTTTCCGAAAGGGGTCGAGTTGAAAAACTTGAATTGCACCGTGTTCCTCCGGTTCCGGAATCAGAAACCCCATTTTCAGATTCTGTATGCAGCCATATTATAATGCTTATATTAACACTTAGCATGAGTTAAACACAGTTGCCGCCTATATTGGAACTTTCCTTATAACCCAATATGATGGTTCAGGCTATCAGTATGGACTGGTTCTTGAATTTATCTTCTTTTCAAAGACTATGGAATTGCTAACTCAATGGCTATGGTACTTCAGTGCTCATAGAATCGGAATACAGGTTCATGCAGCTGTCACTGTTTTGATTTACAAAAAACCGATTTCAATTAAATTGGTCTGAGCCTATGTTGAACTGATACAAGTATGGATAAGGATATTGGGACGGGGACAGGAAATGACAATGTGATTCGGGGGACAATAAGGAATGAGACGAGCAGATGTACCGCCATCACCATGGCACATCGATTACCAAACACAGTTATCGACAAAGATAGGGTATTTATCAAATCATGTGGACAACAATGGAGCATCATCCTGCAGGAACATCACAAGTAGAAACATACAAACCACCTGCTAATCCTTCAGAAATTCTTCCAGTTATGTGCTACACCGCCATTAACAAGCAACATTGTACATTTTTTACCTGACAAAGCCCAATTTTGCTAATATACAGCAACTTCAATACAACCATGGAAATATTCATCCTTCTAACGAGTTTTGAATTCTTTTTTTGCCAGACCTTTTAGTCTTTAGAGTAGCCAAGTTCCTTCCAACTGAATTGGAGTTGTTACCATATGAAAAATTCGCCATCACCCGACCACTACCTGCTCTGTCTGAATCATTTTTCTCATCTTCAATAATCCGAACTACAACATTCTTGTCCTTATTCAACGTGGTTTAAGTTTGCACCAAAGCTACTGTTGCTGCTTCTTGAGTTACTAATGCTAACGTTATTTAGTTCTAGCTGTATTTGATCCACATCTTGATTGCTTTATAATTTCCTACCATTTCTAATTGCCACATCTTGATCCTCGACTGACTTGCTAAAAGCAAGAAGATTTGATTCCTCTCCACCTTGAATCCCTCCACCTTCAGACTTCACTCCAAGATCATGGAAGCCGAGGATTCGAGAACAAAAGCAACTTCAGAGACTCTAAAACGCTCGAGTCTTGAAACTCCACTCATGGGAACCAACTTAGAGAAACCGAGAGAAACTGGCTTTAGTATCTATATACTTGCTCAGCTATTGCCTTTCTGTTTTGGACTTCACCAACTTCAGTGTCTATGTTTTGGTAAAAGCACCGTTAACATTTGGGACGGCGAAAAATCCTTCAAGAACCTATATACAACCTTATGGAACTCATTTCAATGACTGCTCTGTGTTCGCTGCGTGGCTGCATGCTTTTACAAGTTTAATTTACTTTATTTAACACTTGTCCTAAAGTTCGTGGCGTTGTGTATTGTGTATGTGGGATTGATGCTGTGGAGCTTTATTGCTAGGCAGGCCAACTAAGAAAAAAAAGACGGCAACTTCAATAAATCAAAGAAAAAGGGACTAACATTGCGCTGAACCTAAATGTACTGCAGGCATGAGTATTAATATGGAACTTATGCAACGTCGAAGACTAAACGATCAGTTGAGAGAATTCTTCGATTTCAACCATACCTAGCGAAGTGTCAAGGACATACCTTCGTTTACTCTATTGGTATACCGTGCGGCACTTGAAAGTGACGCTTCCCGACCAAATCAGCCTTGTTCTCTGTCAATCTATTTAAAGATAAAACAAGCAACGCGTCAGTTCTAAAACCACATTATGATCCTTTAAGCCACAAGTCGATATCGTAGGACATAGTGAATGTCCATAGTAGACTTCCACCTTGCCCGAAGGATAAAAGTGGTTTTATTATATAAAAGAAATGCATCGAGTACAAAAGAAAAATCGCCCCTTACCATCGATTGGCGATAGGGGACGTCTTCAATGGTGTGCCTAAGACAGATACCTTTACCTGTTGATCAGCCCAACTATCTGGCGACTGTCCACCCCAACTATCGGATACCAACTGTTATCGACAATGATTTGGTTCTTTCATGTATCAGATATTCTCATGTATACGAAAAATTGATATAAACTTAAACTGATAAATAGAAACAAACACTGCTCAAGAAAGAAGAGCATAAATCTTTAATAATAGAATTTTAGGGCTCCATCCAAAGAGAGAGCCCTCCAAAAATAGGCGTATGCCACTTTCTGCAACGAGCACACGGTATTCTTTAGTAAAAGGCGAAAGAATAGTTCGCTCTGTGCTCAATGCATGGCTGCGTGGTTTGTTGAGTTATGTTTACGCTTATTTATACTTGTTCTGGAGTTGGTGGCTCTGTGTACTTTCTATGTGGGATTAGTGGTCTGGAGCTTGCTTGCTATTTGCTAGGCAGAAAAAGACGGTAAATCCTTCGCACGAACACCAAAATTAAACTAACAAGACTGAGCTGTTCCATTTGTTAGATAGATAATTCACATACACAAACTAGTAATAAATTTTCTTCAGCGAGTAAAAGCTAGTTTCTATTTGGTGAACATTTTTCAAACCAAAAACTACTGAATTTGAATGAGAAATAAATTTACCACTAACAATAGCATGCAATTTTCTTGCTTCGTATTGAATTTGAACACAAACCATAGAAATCTGCAACTGAGGCAAAACCCCAGATTTGCGATGGGGAGAACATAAGTTTCAATTTCATCATATAAGCAAGCAAAGGCATACGCCACTTTTATCAATCTTATACATTTATTATATCGAGTAATCTAATTCAGTTAATATCGACATAGAAATTTTCTTGGCATAATAGTAAAGACCCAACATTGGACATTCAAAAGGAAATTTCCCAGAAATATTAGGTGGGGAAAACCAAAGGTAGCTAATTCAAAGCATTAAACTTGAATTTCAGGGCACTTTTTGTTGAAAGTATAGCTTGAAAAGCCAAAAATGATTGGCAAAAAACCACCGAAAGCCACCAAAAAATTAGATAAAAAAGTGGTTAAAAAAGTGAAATGAGATAATTAATTATCTCATTCTACTTTTTCAACCACTTTTTTATCTAATTTTTCAGTGAATTTCGGTTTTTGCCACCGAAAGCCACTAAAAAATTAAATAAAAAAATGGTTGAAAAAGTGAAAAAATGGAATGGGATAGTTAATTATCTAATTCCACTTTTTCAACCACTTTTCCACCTAATTCTTCGGTGGATTTCGATGACTTTTTGCCAACCATTCTTAGCTTTTCAAACAACTTTCCGAAGAAAGAACCCTCCAAAAATAGGCGTATACCACTATATGCAGCAAGCGCACGGTATTCTTTAGTAAAAGGCGAAAGAATAGTTCACTTTGTGCTCACTGCGTGGCTGCGTGCTTTCTAAAGCTTATTGTGCGGCTATTTATTCTTGTTATAATGCTCACGGCGTCTCTGTTTTGTCGATGTGGGATTATTTCTCCACACCTTGTAAATAGACCAAGATGACATTACTTTGAACTCCAATAAACATTTCTAAAATTTGATAGATGTAAAGCTCGAGATGCATCCAGTACGGGTTTATCTTTTTCCTAGCAGCTTTGCATCGATCTCTAGCTGTATAACAGTTTTCAATTTAAAAATTAGTTCTAGCTGCTGAAAATCAGTCTCCGGTATCGGAACTAGCCTCTTTCATCTCGATCGGAATATCATAAAGCCAAATGAAGGTTAAATCCGAAACCCAATCCAGTTCATTCAATACCGTCACTCGACTTACAATAGTTTTTCTGTTCCGAATCGGATCATTTCCAACTCTTTTTATCCCTATAACAAAATTTAGAGCATAACAAGTAAAATGGAGCAGCAAGCAAAATATGTATAAGCAATGAAAATGAAAGAGAATGTATTCTGATCATTTTATTGTTCAAAACAATAAAATTGTCTTATCTTATGCCTGTCTTTTGAAATGTAAAAGAAAAAGAATCCAACAGTCTCCAATTCAATAAATTTCATAGCCAGCCAAAACACATTCTTCAGCCTACACAGTTTGAAGAATTCAGCAGTTGCTTTAATTTGGGTCGGAGAAGAAGTTGTTAACCGACGGCATGATCTGAGGTGGTCTCTTGCGGACAAACTTCCTCAATCCATGTTCTGCATATTTTTCACCTTCTTCAAAGTTGTCAAGAATTCCAGCAGCCCTGTTCTCTTTGGTTACCCTGTGTCGGATACGAAAACCGGTACATTGTTATCTCAATTTTCTGCAACCAAACCTCGCTTAAACAAATTACTCTATATAGTTATGTATGTACATAATATATACCTGACTTCAGGGTTGGTGGTGATGTTCCTCACAAGTTGCATAGCACAAATGCCAACGGCGACACCCACCGCTGCAAATAGCGGATACACCTAAACAGGCGTGGAAAGCAAGAAAACCATAAACGATTGTGTTCGACAAATATGAACATATTCGTATCAGACACATAAATCTTTAGAGTTTCGATGCTAAGTTAGTGAAACAAGGTAAGATTCAAGTTCGGGCCTCGTATTCGTATAACACAAGAAAAGAAAAGATCATGTAGACTCTTAATCTTCCTTTCAATATTTAAACATTTATGTTCTGCTCATACCGAATCGAATACGCGTATTCGATAGATCTGTTGTAAACGAACAAAAAGTAAAACATGCCATGAATTTATTATGTCCTTAAAGATCAGAGAAGTGAAAAGAATACCTCAGGTTTGAGCCATCTGTTTGCGGAAGCCATGATTAGGTTTAGAGATGAGATGAAGGGAGAATAGAGAGGCAATGACCCCTTCTCCAAGAAACTTGTTAGAAAAAGAAGGAATTACGCAACAAAGGCAACTTCCATACAAACTCTATTACCATAAATATACGGCTTATATTTCCAAGTTTGACGCGTCTGGGACAACAACTTTTACAATTTTGTACAAACTCGCCTTCTTTTTCCTTAACACGAAACCCTAAGGAAAGGTAGTAAGCAATTTGCAGCCGCCCACCTTTTGAATACATTTAATATCATTATTATATCAATCAAAAATATTTTTTTCAATGTATATTTTGATGGCTTTATAAATATATAGTTCAGAATTTATAGAATAAAATATAGAGCATAATGATTAAAAATACTAAAAAGTATAAATTAATTATCAGCTGGTCTAATCAGATGAGTCGTTAAATCTTTCAATAATTTTTTAAATATTAAGATTTGAACCTACAGAATGAGACAACATATGCACCATTGACCATGGAGAATTTACTTAAATATTACACCCAACTTTTTTCCTCAAGTATGGCACACCGCACAAGCCATTTTATTTTCACAAATATTGTGATTGCTACCACCTGAATCCATCTTTGAACAGTGATTTAATTTATTGAATTAAAAAATGAAATATTGTTTAAAGTTGGAGCCTCTTGTCACCGACTTTCATGTATTTATTGTTTATAGTCGGATTCTAATGATTCTGATTTCACTTTTTTATTCGAAAAAACAGAAATATTGTTCAAAGTCAAATTCTAATGATTCCGACTTTACTTTCACCGTAAAAATTACAATATTTGTGGAAATAAAATTAGGTGTTATATTTAAGTAAATCCTCTATTGATCATTTAACCAAATTATAAATCTAATTTTAAATTAATAAATCTTGTAATATTTGATCTGAATTAACCATTAAAAAATTTTAAAAATATAAATTATATGAAAATTAGCTAGGCGTGAGTTGTGACCACGAGAAAGATGGGTGGGTAGCATTGGTCAAGTGGGGCTGCCGTTCTCTTTATTCGGGTTGCGAGTCGTGCATTTATGCCTTGAAATAATCTGGAACATATGGTAGCGTTTGCATTGGGTAGCGTTTAGGTTTGAGTTGGTCTCTTATAAATCAAAACACTTTTTAGGATGAGTATATATAAAAAATTCAAAATTTTAGGGTAAGCACAAATTATAAAATTTAAAGACTAATTTATAAAATTATGAAAATTAAAACCAAATGTGTGAGCTATGAAAAATTCAGGGTGGGCACAAGGTACCTTGTGGATCCGCCAGTGGTCTCTTGTAACTATATTTATATTATTTATTTATTTAAATAAACCGTGTAAATAATTATTTTTTTATAATGGTCATATTTGATAAATAGCGGTTTGAGCAAAAATTAGAGGTTTGAGTTAATATTAGAGGTTTGACCGGTCAAATCTGCTAATTTAGATGTTTGGTGAATAGTGGATTATGGTGAAACCTCTAATTTTGAAAAAACTGCTAATACAAGCTTTTTGAAATTAAAGTTTTTGACATGAGAGTTACAAAGACTCTTTTACCCTTAACAATTATAAGAAATATTCAAATAACCTAAAGGGTTAACTACTGGAATAGTCACTTATGTTTTTCCCCGGTACAAAGTTGGTCACCGATTTTGAAAAACGACCAGTAAGGTCACTTGCGTTTTCGAGGCGTAAACTTTTGGTCACTCGGTCGTTCGTTGCCGTTAAACATTGACGGCTTGCTGACCTGGCAGTTAAAAAATAAGGGTAAACTATTGTAATGGCCACTAAAGTTTATCCCATGTACATTTCCGCTCCCCAATTTTAAAAAATAAACACTATGGTCACTATTAAAAATGTTTCTTTATAATTTTACCCTTGAATTTTTAAAAATTTATTTTTATACCAGCAAATTATGCAGTAAATAGCACTGTAAACTAGCAACTGGCAGCAGTGGGTACGAGGACTTCCAGTTCTTTTTTTAGGTTCATGGGTACTATAAACCCTTGAACTTTAAAAAAAAATTAATTAAGTTTTTGATTTTTTTATAACTAATTGAGCCTTTATACTTCAAAATTTTGTCAATGCACCCTTTTGATTAAACAATAATAGAATAATTTAGAGTGAAAAAATAGGAGCAATTTGAAAGTTTAGTTATTAAATATGAGCAATTTAGACACCTAAAATTTAAAAAGGTATACTTTGGGTACCTATTTTTCATTTAAGCCTTTTATAATATTATTGTACTAATTGATTGTAAAGTTTTAGGGTTGAAAAATAAATTTTTAAAAATTCAAGGGTAAAATTATAAAGAAACCTTTTTAATAGTGACCATAATGTTTATTTTTTAAAATTGGGGAGCAGAAATGTACATGAGATAAACTTTAGTGGCCATTGTAGTAGTTTACCTTTACTTTTTCGCTGCCAGGTCAGCAAGCCGTCAATGTTTAACGGCTGAGCAACCAAAAGTTTACGCCCAAAAACGTAAGTGACCTTACTGGTCGCTTTTCAAAATCGATGACCAACTTTGTACTGGGGGAAAACATAAGTGACTATTCCAGTAGTTAACCCTAACCTAAATTTAACATTTTCTATTTTAACTCTTCACCCTCACCTATTACATTGTGAAATTTGTAAGCTAATATTTTTCCTTTTATTCTCCACATATTTATAATTGTATTTAAACTTAATAATTAATTAAATTGTATTCAAAATAATTTTATAAAAAATATATTTGATAATCTAATTAATATTAATAGATACAAAATATTGATAACTAATAAATATATTTAGTAATGTTATATTAAAAAAATATTTTTCATAATCTAATTAATATTAATAGATACAAAATATTGATAACTAATAAATTATTCAAACAAATATTAAATATAATAATGTCTTTATATGTCCCTTTACTTGTTTAAATAATTAATCAGCTATCAGTTAATTTTACCAAACACTTTTATACAATCAGCTATGACAATCCGCTAATACAATCCACTATCAGTTATCAACTAATGTAATCTGCTATCAACTATCCGCTAATTGCCAAACACGACCAATATGCATGCATGTCTTACGGTTTATATTCGTAGTACAAGATTGCTGCTCCGAACAATGTGTCTCCAAATAATCATTTAAATATTAACATTCTTTATTTTATCATTCTATTTTAGAAAAATATAAACAAATTATTTAATTTATCGACTTTTTTTTTATTTAGGCCAAATTTTGTTATTTCGTTAACTCGTTAAATCGTCTAACTCAATAATTTTCGCTTGTTCAATCACACTCACTTTTAGAACTAGTTATCTATGGCCAAATTCAGAGACAAAATAAAAATTAATTCCAATAAATAAGTATTATTTTGTTAATAATTACTTGGGTTAAGTTATATATATAAAGTAATGTTAGATTCTGTTATAGGATCAATGACGGAACTTGATAAAAGAGTTTAAGGGGACTAACTAAAATTAAAAAAATAAAATTCAAATTAAAAATTTTAAAAATTTTAAAGGACCCAATTTACATTTTTTTTAAGTTTTGAAAGGACCTAAATAAATTTTTTTTAGAGGATTAATGGAAACTTTTAAAAATGTTATAACATATAAGTAACTTCTACCCTCTCTCTATATGTGTGAGAGAAACACATATGGTTTTTTACATTGCAGTAATGGATGATTAAATATAATTGAATTGATATTATCATTGATACGATATACAAGTAAACGTGAGATTAAACATGTTTAAAACTTTTAATATTCTCTTATTTATGAGTAGGGAAGAATCTAAATAGAATAGACCTTGTATTCTAAATGTAAAAAAAAAACATTATAGTAATAATCACTAACCAATATATATATATATATATATATATATATATATATATATATATATATATATTGTAATAATCATGACTAATAATTCGGCACTAATGATAACTAGTTATTCTACCATATGTATCACATTTTTCAAAAAATAATACCAACTTTTCAAAATTTATTTTCAATGAAACAAATGAATACTATAAGTTAGATAAAAACATGTATGGTAAACAAATTTTTGAGCGAAAATTATAGATTTAAAGTTTTTTTAGAGGTTTGATCAGTCAAAACTGTTAACTTAAATGTTTGGTAAATAGAGAATTGTAATAGCGAATTGAATTGAATCCTTTCATTTTGAAAGAAAAAAATTCCTAAAAAATTAGTTTTTTGAGTTAGAAGTTTGGATAAAAGACTTATAAAGATTATTTTGTCATTGATAATTATAAAAAAATTATCTAAAAAACATAAATTTGAATAACTAATAAAATTAAAAAAAAATTCATAAATAAGAAATTGATATATAAATTAATAAATACATATAAATCTAATAGTAATTAATAAAATTATATTCGAAATATAACTTCATAAATAATAAATTAATATACATATAAATTTAATAATTATTAAAATTATATTAAAAAGATAATTTCACAAATAAAAAATTAATATGTACATCCTTTATATATGTTCGGTAATGATATTAAAAAACCAATTATCATAATCTACTTAATATTAATAGATACAAAATGTTAATAACTAATAAATTATTCAAACAATTATGGAATATAATCATGTTCTTATATGTCATTTTGTTTGTTCAAATAATCAAATAGTTACAAGTTATCAATTAATTTTACCAAATATTTTTATACAATCAGCTAATGCCCCGCTAGTCAAATAAGCTATGTTATCAGCTATCCGTTATCCGCTAATTTAATTCGTTATCCGCTATTAGCTGATCTATTAGCTATCAACTAATGTAATTGATTATCCGCTATTAATTATCAACTATCCACTAATTGTTAAACAGAGCTAAAATTATTTTCCAGCTTCTGAAGGTTGGTACGAAGAATAAAAAATAAACAAAAGAAATTATTTTTATTTTAAACTGGACAAATACAAGAACAACGAATTTGAAATTTACCAGGAAAATTAGATGAATTATCTAGAATTGAAAAACTACTTGAACGTCCGACTGCCTTGTAAGTTGTATCTACGAGAAGAATGGGTGGATTAGGTCGGATGCATGAGAACGATCCCCGGATCAGTTTTTTCTTTGCTGCAAAACTATATTAAAAGTATCAGCACCAAAAAAAAGTTTCTAAAATGCGTTTGCCGGGAGTCGAACCCGGGTCTATTGCTTGGAAGGCAATTATCCTAACCGTTGGACTACAAAAGCTAGTTGTTCTGATGCTTTAAATTGTTTTAAATATACAAAAGAAATAAAATAGAAGTAGTACAGCAGGAAGCGCATGTTACCAAAAGGTTGTTAGCTAATAAGATCTGCTCCTTTTAACTGTTGACTGCATTGTTTATTTCGTAATAAAAAAATATGGAGCCTCGCCTGAGAGATTCGAACTCCTGCATATTTTAATGCCGAGGCCGGTATTGCTCTGAACAGGAACTTCGTGAAACCCGCTTACTGATACGACAACGAATGGGGTTACAGGTAAAAAGCATGTCTTCCTCTTTATTTCCTTTTTGAAATCTGGCATTTTGGAAACCTGGTTATTTGACAAAGCTTGTCTTGTTTTGCAGATTTGTTCGTTCATATGGCATCCACCCAAGCATGTTGTGTTTGAAAGCAGATTGTTATTTGGAATAAAACAGAGATTTTATCCTTTCTTTGATGTGTTTCCATTTCTGCGTTTTTTGAAGTTGTAGATGAGCAATTTTATTTTTACCAGTTTAATGTTATAAAAGTAAACGGTGTTTCCATCTGCTGGTGGTTTTTTTTCTTCTAGTTTTCACTTCACAGATTATTGTATTTTTTAATAGCGCTACGTGTTTGAGCATGTTAATCATTTCTGCTTCCTCATCCAAAAATTACAGCGTCGCCTGAGAGATTCTAACTCTCGCGGGAAAATCCCATGTACTTAGCAGGCACACGCCTTAACCACTCGGCCAAAGCGACTGACTGTGTACTTAAATATTGCCGAAATCTTTATTTCTTTTGACAGAGTCACAGATCATGATAGTCCCAACAGATACGGTAAGCGTTTTTCTGTTTACAATTTTTTTGTTCGTCAAAAGTTTTTCTGTTTTTTACCTCTGAATAGGGGTGAGCGTTCGATCGAGTCAAAATGTTTTTCTGTTTTTCTACAGACGGTCACTGAACTTTGGTAAAAAAAATAAAACAAAATGGTAACTAAACTTTTAAAAATCACAAAATGACAATTAAACTTTATGTTTTATAACAAAATGGTATCTAGACGTTAAATGTCGTTAAGTGTAGGGGTGGGAGAAAATACCCGACCCGATTGACCCGACCCGAAACTAAAATACCGGGTAATTCTCGGGAAAAAAATTACCCGACCGGGCCGGGTACCCAACCCGGCAAATTTCACGGGACACGGGCCGAAAGTTTTCCCTTACCGGGTACCCGACCCGACCCGATAAAATTTAATATATATTTTTTATATTTAAAATTAGATTTTTATTTTATGTTTCTTAATATTTTCACTCTAAAATTAAGTTTAAATCCCTACATTTTTTCTATGTTTGTATTATATTCTTTTAAGTTTTAAGTTTAATTTTTTAAAAAATATTTTTGTGTTTACCATGTGATTTTTTTAATTTTAAAATTGAAAAAAAAAATAGGAACCGGGTACCCGGTACCCGATTACCCGGGTAACCGAATTTTACGGGTACCCGAATTCCGGGTACCCGGATATAATGGGTCCGGACACATGTCGTTTAATGAGGTACCCGGATGAACCGGGTACCCGACAATTCCCACCCCTAGTTAAGTGATTGTTATAAAATTTGGTATAATAACACATTTAGTCCTTCATATTTATACATTCAATCAATTTAGTCCTAATTTGAAACAATTCACTAAATTTAGCCCTCATTATTTATGCATTCTTTCAACTTGGTCCTTAAAGCAAAATTCCAAAGTATGGTAACATGATAAATAATTACAATTAAATTTTTATACGAACTCGAAAACTCGACTCGAATTGAAAAAATTTCAAATAAAGTTTGAGTTGTAAAATATGACGCGTCAACTCGAATAACTTGAAATTTTTTTACTCGACTCGATCGAACGCTCATCTCTATCTTAAGATATGACGCATCAACTCGAATAACTTGAAATATTCGAATATTTTAAATCATTTTTCCTTTTAATCGAATATTTTTTAAAATAGAATATTTAATATTTTCATACTTAAATCACATCGAATATTTAATAACTACTTTAAATATTCAATTTAATTTAAAAATATTCAATTTAAAAGAAAAATGATTTAAAATATTCGAATATTTAATAACTATTTTAAATATTCTTCTTTTAAATATTCGAATATTTAATAACTACTTTAAATATTTGAATATTTTAAATCAATTTTTTTCTTGTAAATCAAATATTTTTAAATTAAATCGAATATTTAAAGTAGTTATTAAATATTTGACGTGATTTAAAAGAAAAAATGATTTAAAATATTCGAATATTTCGAGTTATTCGAGTTGACGCGTCATATTTTACAACTCAAACTTTATTTGAAATATTTTCGATTCGAGTCGAGTTTTCGAGTTCCTATAAAAATTTAATTGTAATTATGTATCATGTTACCATACTTTAGAATTTTGCTTTAAGGACCAAATTGAAAGAATGCATAAATAATGAGGGCTAAATTTAATGAATTGTTTCAAATTAGGACTAAATTGATTGAATGTATAAATATGAAGGACTAAATGTGTTATTATACCAAATTATATAATAGTCACTTAACAGCATTTAACGTCCAATTACCATTTTGTTATAAAACATAAAGTTTAATTGTCATTTTGTGATTTTTGAAAGTTTAGCTACCATTTTATTTTATTTTTACCAAAGTTCAGTGACTGTTTATGTATTTTACCCTAGCCTTTTATATCTTATTTAATAAGATTTGTCCCTTTTAACTAGTGATTACATTTTTTTGTTCGTCAGAAGTTTTTCTGTTTTTTACTCATGAGTAGGCATGAGCGTTCGATCGAGTAAAAAAAATTGAGTTATTCGAGTTGACACGTCAAATTTTACAACTTGAACTTAATTTGATTTTTTTTGTTCGAGTCTAGTTTTCGAGTTACTATACAAATTTAATTATAATTATTTATTATGCTATAGTACAGTTTGATTCCAATTTAAACGAATATCTATAATCATATAAGATATGCATATATATTTCTTCATATTATTTTCACATGTATAGGTAAGATTTGTAATGTTATTTAATAAAAAATCTCATCTAAATTTCTAAAATATATTTATAATATCATTTTAAATAAAGAACTTTTGGGATAAAGTATTGATGAGACTATAAATAAGTCAATGAATTGATGTGAAGAAAAAAATTACAAAAAAATTCAGTTGTATGATCAAATTGAATAAAATGAAAAGTTAAAGGACTAAATTTAAAAAAGAATATAGTTGTTAAAAATATGAATTGAAGTTATATAGATATTATATAGTGTTAGTGAATCATGTGGTTTAATTTTAGTCAAAATAAACTTAAAACGAAAGAGAAATTAAAGAAATGGGAAATCATTCAAAGTTGAGGGGCTAAATTGAAAAAGTTGAAATTTTAATTTAAAAAATATGATTTGAAGCTAAATATGTGTTCTACGGTAGTTTATGAGCATTATGTTCAAATTTAGTCAAAATTGACTTAAAACGAAGGAGGGATTGAAGAAATGAGGAAATCATACAATATTAAGGGGTTGAAGTGAAAAAATATGAAATTTATTTTTAAAAATATAAATTGAAGATAAATAACTATTCTACGTTGGTTTAGGAATATGTGGTTCAAATTTGGTCAAAATGGACTTAAAATGAAGGAGGAATTGAGGAAAAATAAAACCAGGAACTAAATTGCAAAACTGTAAAATTCGATTTTTTAAGTTGGGCAAAGTTCAACTCGACTCGAACTTGAAATTTTTTCAAGTTGACTCGAATAACTTAAAATTGAAAAAAATATCAATTTTTCCGATTCGAGCCGAATTTTATTCACCCCTACTTCTAAAAAAACAATATTTATGGAAGATGTTTGATAGAATGCCTAAACCAATATGGAATTCTAAGAGTTCTTTTATGCAATGTAACTTTAACGTCATTAAACTTGTTCACATAGTTGTCGCGTCTACACACCGACGCATAAATATTGCAATAATCACAACTAATAATTCTACATTTCATTTTACTTTTAACTTTTCTAAATTAATAAATGAAAATGAAAGCAATTTCAGATATGAAAAACTTTTATGTTGTGTTTGTTTTATTAAAAACGGTTTTTGTAGATTTTTTTTTTGTAAAATAGAAAAATGTGTGTACAAAATAATCCAAACATCATAAAATATCACATTTTCTAATAAAATTAAATTTTGAAACTGGTTTGAGTGGTTTCAATAAAACGAATGAACCCTAAAAATTAGATAAGAAAAAAAAAATTCGTTGGATTGGGAGGTTGATACGAAGGATAAAAAATAAATAAAACAAGTTGTTTTATTTTAAACTGATAAGTACAAGAACAATGACTTTGAAAATTATTGGAAAATTAAATATCAATTTTCATAAATTTATTTATTTTGACTGACAAGGGAAATGAAATAAATTATCTAGAATCAAACTGAAACTTAATATAAAAAGGGTAAACTACACAAATGACCATTGAACTATGGGTTTGGTGTCAAAATGATCACTATATTATTTTTTGCCGCAAATGCATCACACAATTATTTAAATGGTTCCATTTTAGCCACACGCCGTTAAAAAAACGAAAAAGTTGACAAAACTGTTAAAAAATTGGTATAATTACACATTTGGTCCTCTATATTTATATAATATATCAATTTAGTTCTAATTTTAATCTAATAAAATAAATTAATTATTCAATAAGACGGTGACACGTGTCACCACCTTATTGGGGATTTTAATTATTTATTTTTATTTTAACTAAATTAATTAATTTCTCCCCTCCAATCAAGTGGTGACACGTGTCACCCTGATTGGAGTAGGAAAAATGAAAACCAAGGAACTGCCCTTGGTAGGAATTGAACCTGAGACCTTAGGAGTGTAGCGCGCATGAGTTTGCCACTGAGCCAAGCATATATTTGTAATATACAATACTAATAATAATATATGTTATACATATGGAGAAAGAAAAAAACAAAAAATATACTTGTGATATACGTGTCACCATCTTATTGAATAATTAATTTATTTTATTAGATTAAAATTAGGACTAAATTGATATATTGTATAAATACAGAGGACCGAATATGTAATTATACCAATTTTTTTAACAGTTTCGTCAACTTTTTCGTTTTTTAATGGCGTGTGGCTAAAATGGAACCATTTAAATAGTTGTGTGGTGCATTTGCGATAAAAAATAATATAGTAGTCATTTTGACACCAAACTCATAGTTCAGTGGTCATCTGTATAATTTACCCTATAAAAAACTTGATTTCAAGAAGAAAAAAAATATTGATCACTACATGGCAATGACCCATTACCTCAGTTTGAAACATAAAAAGACATGCGCCTGGAGTCTCACTTACAACAGATTTAGGGTACGGTTAAAAAACGATAAGTTTCAAGATTTGTTCAAAAACTTAAAAAAATAGACATTTTTGATAATATTTTAGGTTATTTTTTTGTGATTTTGACAAGTTTCGATATTTACAAAACAAGTTTCAATATTTTTTATAACATTTTAAGTTTTGGGACAAAGCACCGAAACTTATTTTGTAAGTATCGAAACTTGTCAAAAATCACGAGGAAAAAATAACTTAAAAATGTTATAAAAAAACTTAACATTTTATGTTTGGATAATTATTTGATACATTGGCGGTGGAAACAAAAGTTTCCACAAACGCCTTAATTTTAGGGTTTAGGAACTCAATTTAGGGTGTAGGGTTTAGGGGTTTAGGTTTAGTAGTTTAAAATTTAAGGACTGTGAATATAATTTAAGGTTTAGGGTTAGAATTTAGGATTTATACGTTAAAACATAAACTCT
Source organism: Hibiscus trionum (assembly GCA_030270665.1). Classification (NCBI taxonomy): domain Eukaryota; kingdom Viridiplantae; phylum Streptophyta; class Magnoliopsida; order Malvales; family Malvaceae; genus Hibiscus; species Hibiscus trionum. The sequence continues at coordinate 5,176,380 of BSYR01000065.1, forward strand.
CAACATATTACACTAAAACTTAGACCTTAACCTTTAAACCCTAAATCCTAACAAACTCTAAATTCTAACCATTACCCTTAAATTCTACACCCATACACCCAAGCCCCTAAACCATACACCCTAAACTAAGTCCCTAAACCCTAAAATTAAGGCGCTTGTGGAAACTAAAAGTTTCCACCACTGTGTATTGAATATAAATTCTTTAAATTTTAGATAAATATTTTACAAATTTTAAAATTTACCATTTTTAACTGTACTAAAACTAGCTGACTCACCCGCAAAAAGATATTTATAGAAGCTATTTTTTAATAGATTTATAGAAGCTATTTTGAATTTCTTACACTATTTTGTGGCAACCAAACCAAAAAGAATTGCCATAATTTCCGCGCAGGTTGCGGCTCACGTGAGCCAGCTGCCATGCCAAACTCACATTAGCCAACGTTTTGGAAGCTTTAATTTGATTTTTTTTTACTCCTCTAACCCCACGGCTTTGAACCGCAAATGTTCGAAAGGGTGAAAATTCTGATTCCCCTTCTCACTGAAGCAAGTAAATTCTACCTTCTCCATCTGTCCTCAAGTTTCCACCCAATATAGATAAGTGAAAGTCACATCCCATTACTGCGCGTGAATATAAACATTTCTAAACCCTAAAATAAAACCAACGGCTAACACTAGATTATATACCGGCTAATTCAGGAAGAAAAAAATTACTCAAATCTAAACATGATATAAATAAGAAATGGTATTTAAACTTATTTTTAAGTTGTATTTTAGTAATGATTTTTTTGTTCAATTAGCTATTCAAATTTAGTTTTAAAGTTCAATTTGATACCCTAAATATTTATTTGGTTCAATAATAATTCGGACTTAATTTTTAGGTTCAAATTAATATCTAAGAATTGACTTTATGATTTAAACAAGTCATTTAGTGTAAGTACTAGTTTGAACAAAAGAGTAAAAATCGAATATCAAATTCAACTAATAAGTCAAGTTTAGATACCAAAATATATATTTATCTAATATGAAAATAATATAAAGAACATAAAGCATTATGTAAAATTTATTAATTTATATTTTATAATTAATATGAGAAGGGAAAACAAATCACCAACGAGATTGATCCAAGTAGTAAGCACTAAGCAGCTTGGTATTGCTTAAGTATATCTCTAGTTCGAGGCGTAGAGTACGCAAAAAATTCTCCTTTGAGTAACTCACGTAACAAAATTAAGTGTGCGACGTGAGCTGGTCTGGACTAGTTAGCGGTTCTAATTAAAATAAAACAACAGCTACCTTTCTTATGCCCCAAGGAAAAGTTGAACCCCTCTCGTCACGTGGCACATCACAATTCACCTGGTTTATTTCTCGACCTCCGCCTCAGTTTGCCATTTTCTCCTTTGCACGAAATCTCAGCGTTAAACCTCTGCTTAGCTAAAAAATCTTCGATTTCCACTTTCCTATTTTCATCGTTATATTCAATGGTTAAAATAATTTCAAAAAGAAATTCAATGGGTAATTTACTTAATTTCCTTTGATTTCGTTTTACTTTAATTTATGTTTCTTAACCGTTCCTTGACTTGATTTAAGCAGCTTCGGACGAGAAGATTAAGATCGGGATCAACGGTAATTATCCGATCCAGTAATTTCACTTTATTACGAAATGAATGTTAAATGATTAACTGTTGATTAGATGCTAAGCATGAGAGCATTAAAAATGGCGCAGGTTTTGGAAGGATCGGACGTTTGGTTGCTAGAGTTGCTCTTCAAAGGAACGATGTTGAACTCGTCGCCATTAACGATCCCTTCATCTCCACTGATTATATGGTATCAACATTTTCAAAAGCTCTGTTTGGCTCTGATTTGATTTTATTTACGTTTTTTTATTAATTCTATTGGCGGGGAAAGTGCAGACATACTTGTTCAAATACGATAGCGTTCACGGTCAGTGGAAGCACCATGATGTTAAGGTCAGAGATTCTAAAACCCTCCTCTTCGGCGAAAAACCCGTATCTGTTTCTGGACTCAGGTAAATAATACCCTTGGAATCCCATTTCCGAGCAGCGTTTACTTTTTTTCCCGGTCTTTTGAACTGTTTTATTGTGATGGTAGGAAACCTGAGGAGATTCCATGGGCCGAGGCCGGGGCTGAGTTCGTTGTTGAGTCGACTGGAGTGTTCATTGACAAGGATAAGGCTGCTGCTCACTTGAAGGTTTCTCTTTTTTCTTGTTATTATCATGGGTAATTATTCCGTGCGCATGCGTTGAAAACAAAATTTTTTCTATAAACATTTAATTTTAGGGTTTAACGACTTTATCTAGGAGTTTAAGTATATGCGTTTTAAATTTAGGGAATATCATTAGAATTTATGGTTTAGGGTTAAAATTCAAATCCCTAACTATAATATTCTAAACCCTAAATTCTAAATGTGAACTTTAAATTTTAAACCCCTACACTTAAACCCTTAAACACTAAATCATAAACTAAGTCTTTTAACCCTAAAATTAAGGGCGTTTGTGGAAACTTTTCATTTCCAACCGCAAGTGCCTTGGATATTTTCCCTATTATTATTACTTTCTGTAACACTTAAAAAAAAATAGTGCTTCCACGAAGGTTTGAACCCTTGACCTAGGGGATCATGAGTGCAAGCCTTAACCGTTTAGGCTAAGAAAGTATTCTATTATAATCTACCTCAAACTTCATGATACGTTATTGACTTCTGTTTTGTAAAATAAAAAAATAATAATCTGATATATCCCCCAACCACCCCAATTAATGCACACAATTAGATCTGGATCTAATTTTGTTTTCCAAAATTTTTCTCTTCTCACCAAACCGTTCCTCTTCCCCGACGAACCCCATCGATCTCGGCCACCGTCGATCGGTGGTGTGCACGACCACCATCGGTGTGCTCACCGTCGAGTCCCGAGCCAAACGCCCTTATCCACTCGCACATCGGAGCTGCCATTCGCCGTTGATTTTGGGTCAAAGGTTCGACGAACCTAGTGTTTCCCGCTGCGAATATTCAATTTTTTCCGACCGTTCCCGTCACCAGCTGAGCGCGTCGACGGCGCAGGATTGATCTCCGTGTAGAATGGAACAAAACCCCTCTGGCCGTTTGCTCATCCGACACCGGGAGAGGCTTCGCCGGAGTTGCGCCGAAATCGTTTCTCCCCTCTCCGTTTTGGTAAGATCGGTAAAATTTATGGCCAAATACCGAAAATTATTGAGAATTTGATGAGTAAATAATGTTATTGGTGTGATCGGGGTGTTTTCCGGCTCGTTTTCCACCATTTTAGGCCGCGCGTGAGCCACACGCGCCGTCCGGGGCGATTTCGGGCCGCCCTGGACGGTGGCCGTTGAACCAGTCGGTTCAGCCCGGTCTGACCCGTTGACCGGTCCGACCCGTTGACCGACCCGACCCGTTGACCCGACCCAGTCAACAGTGACGTCAGCATGACATCATCATTGACTGCTGACATCACCGTTGACCGTTGACTTTGACCAAAAAGTCAAATTTTCCGAAAAGCCCTATTTTATGTTTTTCGACGTCCTGAGTCCAATTTTGAAGCCCGTTTTGTGAAATTCTAACCCGAAAGCCTCCGAATTGGACCTTGAACTCGAGTCCACTTATATAATTTAATAATCAATTAAGAGTAAGAGGAGTAAAGACTGAATGTGGAATATTTTTTATGAAGGTATTCAAAGTTCCTTATTTACGGGATGTTGAGGACGTCGCATTCGAGTTCGAGAGTGATCGAACGGAGTATCAGGATCGACTGATATAACAAGTATTAAAGGTAATACTCTACTACCTCTTGTATGCTTTATGAGCATGTTGGTATGTGTTAATGCATGCATAAAAATGATGATTAGTACTGTTAATTCTGCTCAAGTCAAACCAAATATGAAAACGAGTCTGATATTCTAGATAAGACCGAAATGCTCGTACGAGGAAGTTAATAAATCTGAAGTTCATTGAGTAGTTAATAAGACAATAAATCTCCAAATTCGATTATAGATTTAGGGGAATCTATACATACCCCTGAATTAAGCGAGTGGCTCAAAATATAGAATAGATCGAAATGACTAAAAGTATTGAAAATACCGTTATGGTTAAAATGATTGGAAGATTAGTAATGACTAAAAAGAGTTGAAGTATCCTCAGATACCGAGGTTTACAAATTTATTAGAATGATGGTTAAACCCTTGAGTTTTGAAATGAATTAAGTGGTTGGGGTACCGAAATTCTTGAATGACTGAAATACCCCTTTTTGACTGGAATAAGTAAATTGCCTATGATAAATTATGGAAATGCCAATAAAGTTGGAAATGACTGAAATGCCCCTAAGGGTTGGAAGTTTCTCCACACAGAATATATGACTGACTACTCCGTGTAAAATACTGTAGTGAAATATGAAAATAACCGTTCAGATATACGATACAGTTAGATGCATCAGAAGTGTTGGTTAGTTCTGCAAGGTTGGAATATGTTAATTCGAATGGTTTTGGAGACTCGATAAACTTCTGGAAATCTTAAATTTTGCAAATCGTCATTTCATCGTTATTCTAAATTATAAATCATCCATGATAGTTAAATGACCAAAACGCCCTCGTTGGCCCAAGTAATCAAAATAGCCCTAAATGTATCTGATACCGTGAAAGATCTTGACATAGAAATCTCTGAATGCTTGGTTGGAAATCTGATGAGCAAACAGAATTATCGAGCCAATGTTCATGCCCTATTGGTATAAATTACCAAAATGCACGTGTATGATAAAATGACCATAATGCCTCTGGTAGGCTTAAATGGCTAAATCAATCATAATATGCCTAAACTCCCAAGATCTTGATGTATCACCTCCTGACTATCTGGTTTGAACAGTTAGTACAAACCCCTCTTTTAATAGGGGCCTTGTTTCAAAGATCCGTTCAACTGTCAAAAGTTAATATGTTCCCTTCCGTAAATGTCAAGTATCTCCAAGGAAATAAACTATTCCACCTAGTGTGTTCCATGTGTTCTACACAACTGTTTTGCTTACTGAATTACGTGTTAAAATACCGATTATGTACACATGATGAATACTTGAACTCACATGAACATGACATGTTTTATAATTAAACATGACCGTACTGTATTTTTAATATATACATATGTACATGATATGACCAACATGCTATATGGATAATGTATTACTAAAAATTCAGCTATTGATTAATTGAACCGTTACATAGATTGTTACTGGGGTACTTGGGATAGAATATGAAGTGATCGTAGGTTCAGCTCTGATCCAGCTGGAAACACCGTTACCGTTATAAGGTTCCAATGCTTCGGCTAGGGTAATTCCTCACCGTTACCGTTATAGGTTCCAATGCTTTGGCTAGGGTAATTCCTCACCGTTACCGTTATAGGTTCCAATGCTTCGGCTAGGGTAATTCCTCACCATTACCGTTATAGGTTCCAATGCTTCGGCTAGGGTAATTCCTCACCGTTACCGTTATAGGTTCCAATGCTTTGGCTAGGGTAATTCCTCACCGTTACCGTTACAGGTTCCTATGCTTCGGCTAGGGTAATACCTACCATACCGTACCGTACCGTTCCTAAGATAAGGGTTGATAAATGATTGAACCGTACCGTATTGTTACTTGAACTTTATGTTTTCGAACTGAAAATGTATATTATACTGTTGTTGTACATGTTTTACCTACACCTTTTGGAAAACACTAGGAACCGAACTCTCTAATTCCACCTCCGTATATTAATAGCCTATAATTATCGTCTAATTCTCGACGATTGAATAAAGAATAAGTACCGTTATTCTCAAGTATAACATTACCTGAAATATCGAGAGAGAAAAAAAAGAAATGAAGACAGTTACTACGTAAAACATCATGAAAATGTTATGCCTACCATATATCTGCATGAGCTTATAGCATCTTTTGGTAGTTTTGTATTACTGAGCTTTTCCAAGCTCACGTTGTTTTTACCATCACAGGTTAAAGGTATAACGTTTGACATCAGTGTTCGGAGTTCTCTCGGCGTTGCTTTTGGAGTACGGTACCGACATAGTTAGTGGGCATGCATATCATTATTGTTACATGATAGTGTCTGTAAAATGTTTTCTGAATCCTGTTATATGTTTAAATACTTTCATGAAAGAGTATTTACAACTAAAGTTACAGTTATAATCTAATATGTAATTTTTCAGAGAAAAAATGTTTTGTGTATTTTTACTGTGGGTCGCTCCTGTGACCCTAATGTGGCTTCCTAGGATCCGTTGTAACGCATAAGCGGGTCTAGGGGGTTACACTTTCTCTTGGGATTTTCGTTTTGCTTGAATCTAGTACGTGGAAATTGAATGGAATTTATTTGTTTTTCAGGGTGGTGCTAAGAAAGTTGTGATCACTGGTCCAAGCAAAAATGCACCCATGTTTGTGATGGGTGTTAACGAGAAAGACTACAAGCCCGAGTTCGAAATTGTTTCCAATGCTAGCTGCACTACCCATTGTCTTGCTCCCCTTGCTAAGGTTATCCATGATCGATTTGGAATTGTTGAGGGTCTTATGACCACCCTTCATGCTATCACTGGTAATACAACTTTTTCCCTTTTTACTCTTTTCAAAATGGGTTAATGCTTATTTTCTTTATTAACAAAGAAATTCTTCTTTTGATTTACAGCTACACAAATGTCTGTTGATGGACCAAAATTGACTATGAGGGACTGGAGAGGTGGTAGAGTTGCTTCCTCCAACATCATTCCTAGCAGCACCGGTGCTGCCAAGGTATATTATCAAACTTGATTGGATTTTGTCCTTAATACTCCTTATTTTGCAATATTTGTAGTTAGCTTGGAAATAAATAAAGGATTGTTAATGTTGAGATTCGAATTTTCGGTTACTCAGTTGATTCATATATATGTAATGGATGACATTGTGAATACGTAGGCTATTGGAATGGTTGTTCCTGCCCTCAATGGGAAACTAACCGGAATGTCCTTCCGAGTTCCCACCCTGGATGTATCCGTTGTGGACCTCACTGTAAGGCTTGAGAAGTCTGTATCGTATAATGAGATCAAAGCTGCTATCAAGTAAGTCTTATGATAATCTGTGGACACCATTTCCTTCATGTTATATCAAGTAAACCTTATTCTTATCCATGACCTGATGGTTTCAGGGATGAGTCAGAGGGCGAGCTTAAGGGAATTTTGGGTTACACTGAAGATGATGTTGTCTCCTCAGATTTCATTGGTGACAGCAGGCAAGTTAAAAAGAATGATTCCCTTGTTTCATTTTATCATATAAATCCCACAAATTTCCTGAAATCGAATGTTGACACAGGTCGAGCTAGGGGTGTGCAAAAAAACCGAAAAACCGAAACCGATTCCGAAACCCGAAAAAACCGAACCGAAAAATTGGTTAACCGAACCGAAAAATTCGGTTTCGGTTCGGGTTTTTATTTTTTTTAAAGAAACCGGTTCGGTTACGGTTTACGGTTTTGGATAAACCGGGTAACCGAACCGACCGATTATATAATATATATTATTATATTATATGTTATTTTATTATTTTATATTAAAAAAAATAAATTTTATTTTATTTTCTCATTCCCCAAAAGTAAAACCATAATTTTATTTTATCAAGTTTAAGTGTTTGACTTGCTAATATTAGAAAAGATAATAATATCATGTGTCGATTTTAAAAAGTATGTATTTTTTTCTAACATATTATTAAAATTTATATTTTTAATAAACAAAATAAAAAACCGTTACCCGAACCGAACCGAACCGAATTTTTCGGTTAACCGACTAAACGGTTAACCGGTTGAATGGATACGGTTTAGGGTCGAGAATTTAGTGACCCGAACTTATCGGTTAACCGAAATAATTTGCTAATGGTTAACCGAACCCGGTTTTGCACACCCCTAGGTCGAGCATATTCGATGCCAAGGCAGGTATTGCTCTGAACAGGAACTTCGTGAAACTCGTTTCCTGGTATGACAACGAGTGGGGTTACAGGTAAAAACCATGTCTTGCTCTTTATTTCCTTTTTGAAGTCTGGCATTTTGGAAACCTGGTTATTTGACAAAAGCTTGTCCTGTTTTGCAGTTCCCGGGTGATTGATTTGATCCTTCATATGGCATCCACACAAGCATGTTGAGTCAAGTTGTGTTTGAAAGCAGCTTGTTGTTTGGAATAAAACCAAAGATTTTATGCTTCTTCGATGTATTTACATTTTTGCGTTTTTTGAAGGTGTAGATGAGCTATTTCGCCTTTTAATCGGTACCATCTGGCTTTCTAGTTTTCACTTCACAGATTATTGTACTTTTCTTTTATTAACTACATGTTGAGCAGGTTAATCTTTTCTGCTTCCCCATCCAAAAAACACAACGTCGCCTGAGAGATTCGAACTCTCGCGGGAAAATCCCATGTACTTAGCAGGCACACGCCTTAACCACTCCGCCAAAGCGACTCACTGTGTTCTTAAATATCAACAGAATAAATTCTTTCTTTCTATAAAGCCCATGCCGCTGCCGAATCCTTTCTTTCTCTCGACATAGACACAGTTCGTGATAGGCCCAACAGATACGGCAAGCTCTTGATTCCCACTCCACCCACAAGTAAATTGATTTCGAAGGTCTTCCCAAAACTCTTATTTTTTAATCAGGTAAAATATGTTGCATTTTACTCTTTTAATTTATTTTTGGCCAAAATTTTATTCTTTTAATTTGATATTTAAGACTGAAATCGAGAAAACCCCAAATCTTAATTTTGATTAGAACCCAAAATTTTGAAAATGGGTTTAGATTTTCAATACAATTTCACTTTCCCGTTTTACTTTCAATTTGACTTTGAAGCAAAGTCTTAACCTTTTATATGTTAGTTAATAAGAGTTGTCCCTTTTAACTAGTGATTACATTTTTTGTTCGTCAGAAGTTTTTCTGTTTGTTACTCCTGAGAAAACAATATGTATAGAAGATGTTTGATAGAATGCCTGAACCAATATGGAATTCTAAGTTCATTTATGCAATGTAATTTTAATGTCATCAAACTTGTTCACATGGTTGCCGCGTCATGGCTGCCATCATATATGGGTTAACAGAGTAGTTAGCTATGTCAGCATTTCTCATCCAAATTCAGTTTGAAACTAAATAATAGTATAACTGTATGAGGGCTTAAGTGAGACATTTTCTATAATTTTGGGGCATATTTTATTATTTTGTTGCTATGAAATTTTGATAAGCTGAATAGAGAGGCTAATGCTTTCATTCATTTTGAAGATGCAGTTTTAAGGATCCGACTGAATTTTATTTCGAGGGGAGTTCTCCATGATATACCCTTTACAGAACTGTCTTAGAAGTACTTGGTTCCGATTCAAACCATCAATATTATGTTCCCTTATCCGTGCTTACTCTGAAAGTTCCACTCTTGCGCTGCCGGTGGAATCTTCTCGCTTCACCGGATCAGGTGAACTCGTAGGGCGATGTGACATTGACATTCTTGTAAGTAAAGTTCGTGCTGGGAGCAGCGATGATGAAATTTTCCAGTCTCTAATGAATGATCGAGAATGTAACTCTATACAACTTTCCCATGACCTTATTGAGAAGTTGCTGCATCGATTCAAGGATGACTGGAAATCTGCATTGGGTGCTTTTAAATGGGCAGCATCACGCCCGGGCTATAACCACTCTCGTCAAGCATATGATATGATGGTTGACATCCTCGGTAAAATGAAACAAATGGATCGAATGAAGGATTTCTTGGAGGAAATGCGTCAAGGTCACCTTGTTACGCTGAACACGTTAGCCAAGGTTATGAGAAGGTTTGCTGGTGCAGGGAAATGGGAAAATGCTGTGAGGATATTTGATGAACTGGAAACTTTTGGATTGGAGAAGAATACAGAGTCGATGAACTTGCTGCTCGACACCCTTTGCAAAGAGAAATATATTGAAGAGGCCCGTGATATTTTCTTGCTGCTTAAATCACACATTGCACCTGATGCTTACACATTTAATATTTTCATTCATGGTTGGTGCAAAATCAATCGTGTTGAAGAGGCACAATGGACGATTCAAGAGATGAGAGGACACGGTTGTCACCCGTGTGTCATTAGCTACTCAACTATCATCCATTTCTATTGTTGCCGAAACAACTTTCAAAAAGTTTATGAACTCCTTGATGAAATGGCTGTCCAAGGTTGTCCTCCCAATGTTGTTACTTTCACCACTGTCATGGGCTCACTATCAAAGGCAGAGAGGTTCGAAGAGGCTTTGCAACTTACTTCGAGAATGAAAACTGCTGGATGTAGACCCGATACTCTTTTTTACAACTGCTTGCTCCATACAATGGGCCAAGCAGGCCAAGTGAAAGATGCTATTAATGTTTTCCAGGTAGAGATGCCAAAGATTGGTGTTGCCCCCAATACATCAACCTATAATTGCATGATCGCTATGCTTTGCCATCACGCTCAACAACGGAAGGCCCTATCTCTTCTTCAGGACATGGAGAATTTGAAAATTTGCAAGCCTGAAGTTCAGACATATTACCCCTTGTTGAAGTCATGCTTTAAAACTGGGAAGATAGATCCTCTGTTGAGCAAACTATTGAACGACATGGTCAACAAGCATCATCTAAGTCTTAATATTTCCGCCTACTCACTATTGATTCATGGACTTTGTAGAGCAAACAGATGTGAATGGGCTTACAACCTGTTCGAAGAGATGATTAGCAAAGACATAACACCATATCATCGGACTTGCCGTTTACTTTTAGATGAAGTCAAAGCGAAGAGTCTGTACGATGCAGCTGAGAAAATCGAAGGTTTCATGAAGAAATTGTGAACTTCTCCAAGTGAGCATCTATTCCTATTTCACAATGAAATATTCTCTGCTTTTACACCCAAACATAGACTTATAAGTGTCTGTATCTGAGATCAAACATGACTGAAGCCTAGGTGGTTTTTCTCTGACATATTGTGTCACTATATTTTTAACAGATTAAAACCGAAAAGCAAAAGGATCGAAAGAAAAAGAAAAATTATCAGCTCGAACTAGATTTACCGTGCACATACATCTATCCTGGGATGGTGTTTATTTCTATATCTGAATGGTTTCACATGGTTATGCTCACCTAGATTTCTTTGTAGGTATTATTAGAATTTTGATTCCATATTACCATATAGTCTTATAGGTGTTATTTAATATCTTGTAATTGTGTTAGAAACTATTGATGTCTTTTAGCAATTGAGAACTGCAAAATCTAGAGCTGATATGGCCAGGGATGGACCGAGGGGGTGATGGGGGCAGTCGTCCCCCCTAAAAATCATAAATTACCTTATAGTATAGGTATTTTTCTGTATTTTGTTGTCAATATCTAATTTTGCACCCCTAAAAAATTATAATTTTGCACCCCCTTAATTTTCATTTGAGGTAAGTCAAGAAGAAGAATTATAATTATGATTGTTATTTTGCATTGACTTGTGTCACCATAGTTTATATAAAAGTTCGCCCCCTAACATAAAATCCTGGGTCCGTCCCTGGATATGGCCATCAAATTAGATCTCATATTGAAGGGAATCATTTTTGTAAATTGTGATTTGTATTAGCTTAGATCTCATAGTTTTAGGTTGCACTCTTTTTCGTTGACTCTTGGCTGTTAAATTTGCCTATCTGGGAAACATAGGGGAGGCAGCATCACATGATCTTTGTCTGAATCTATTGATTAAGTACTTATAAAGTAAGCCCTTTTTTACTGAAAATCATAACCTCGTGATCCAATGTTACAATCACTGCATACGATATGATAAAATAAAACACCCTGCCTGCCGCCGGCAATCAGTTGGTCTAGTGAGATAAGATACCAAATCCCTTAAGCAAGAATAAGAATTCGAATCCCAAACTTGTAAATGGACCAAATTGTATTGAGAGGGTCGTCTCATAAATTATTATGTCATACTTACTAGTTCTTTTTTTTGTATCGTATTCGTATCATGTCCGAAATTGTTCGATCCAGTTTTAATAATAATAGTGGAAATCGAAGTTAAAGAGAAGAAGAAGGAAGAAACGTAGAAATTATGGTTGGAAAAAAGAAAGAGAAGTTGAGAAGGATGTGCATTCCATTAATAAGCCAAGAGATAGAATACAACAGCACGTCCAAAGTTGGGCTACTGAGGCTAAAAATCACCGATAATATTAGACAAAGAGCCTGCGGCAGTTCTTTGAAGTTTACAAAACATGTCAAATTTTAGCTATACGACTAATTCCAAATTAGAATAAATAAATTTAAGAACATATATATCTATAAACTCTTTCAAAGCAAAATATTACAAAAATATGATGTTTAAGTATGATAACTTGATCTAATAATTTATTTATTTAAGGCTTTGAATGTATCGTTTTGGAAAAGAGATATAATTTAGCCCCCTTTTTGGAAAAGAGATATAATTCAACCCCTTTTTTTATAAAGTTTTGGAATTTTTTATATTTTGATGAGATAGAATATTTGTAATTTTTTAAAATTAACAGAGATCTAAGAGATATTTACGCTCATTTCTTATTTGGACTCAAATTTAAAAAATTAATTAACTTACTTCAAAAAATCTAATAACTCGATTCGTTTAACTCATTATATATATATATATATATATATATATATATATATTTCAAGTTGAATCAAATTTTGCCTATTCCTACTTTCATATTCATATCTAAATATATATGAATTGTGAATATTAAAAAGAAACCCTAATAATATAGGTTTTTTATAATAACATATATCTGACTTATTGATCAATTAATCTAAATCAAATACTGTAAACGTCTATTATAAAGACAACCATATTAACTCATCTTGTTTCATTCATTGATTCACAATTTTTTTATACTCTAAATCTTATTTTAAAAAAATTCAGAAGGGCTCCGAGAAAATAGAGAGAGAGAAATGATATCACGAGCCTACCAAAGGACACTGCTACACAGTTAAAACACTATGTTGAACTAATAATTCTACCTTTTTCAAACGCATAAAATGAAAGGTTTGCAAGTGCTTCAAGTTGGGTGATTGTAAGATTCAAATATGAATATAAATTTCTTTAAAATAATTTTGATATATTAATTAGGATTATTATCCATACACAGGCGGTAGAAACTTTTGTTTTCACAATCGCCTTAATTTTAGGGTTTTTGATTCATATTGGGGTTTAGAGTTTTAAGGGTTTTAGTGTATGAGTTTAGAATTTAGGGTTCATGGTTAGAATTTAGAGTTTATGGTTAGGTTTTTGGGTAAAATAGTTAGGGATATAAGTTTAACCTATAAACTGTAAATTTCAACCCTAAACCCTAAATTCTATCAACAACCCTAAATCCATAACTATTACGCTTAAACTCGTAAACTCTAAACCTTAAACAGAATCTCTAAACCCTAAACATTCTAATTTCATTATTAAATTATATGTATATGCCAATATCATGTGTTAATAAAACCGTTATAAAAATATTTGTCATGAAATATATGTATTATGTAATAATATGATGTGATATAAACAATAATTTAATGATGAAATTGGAATATTCAAAATTTTGGCGATCAATTTAGAATGCGGGCTATAGTTTGAGGATGAAAATAGAACATTCAAAAGTTTGAGGACCAATTTAAAATGAGAGTCATAATTTGAAGATAAAACTGAAACATTTAAAAATTTAAAGACCGGTTTAAAATGAAGGTCATAGTTTTGAGATATATGGTGCAATTAACTCTAATACATATAAGGGTTTAAGTCTCATTAACAATAAAAATATTAATACAAATATATATATTTATATTTAAAATTTTATAGATATTAAAATATTTTAATTAATCTAGTGACTAAAAATATTTATCGGTTTTTCTATTGTGTTGTAACAAAAAAAAAATATCGATATTAAATGTAAACTTATTTCGGATATTATAGCAGCATTTTCTGCACCAACTTCCCAGCTCACCATCTGACAAACAGACCCATAATTTTATAACCTCCCTTCTTAATGATGGCATTTAAAATACGGTAATTATGTTATGCACAAGCGCGTAGAAATAAATTTTAGGATTTAGAGATTTTGTTTAAGGTTTAGGGTTTAAGTAGAGTAGATTTGAATTTAGATGCTATTGATAGAATTTTTAGTTCATGACTAAAACTCCTAAACTCTAAAATCTAAATCTTAAATTCTAATCATGAACCCTAAATTTTAAACACATACTCTAAAACCTATAAACTCTAAACCCTGAGCTAAAATTTTAAACCCTAAAATTAAGACGTTTGTGAAAAAAAAAATATATGTATAATCTTAATTTATAAGCCAACAGATCAGCAGCTATGCATTGTCAGTGCTAATTAAGTTAACCCACCAAATCCTTTAATGCCTTATCATATATGTATTTCACTTTTTTGTTTATGTGGTATGTACACTGTTATTTGTTTGTGCCATTTGCTGCCTCTAAGATATAAAATCTTATATATTTAAGTAATATGTTAATTTTCGGTTCGGTCAATTTCGGTCATTAGTATTCTTATAGAAGTCTTAAATTTTAAGATTTTGTATTTATTTTAACAAAATAGGTTTGTTTTTATAACCTTTAAATATTATTTGATAAAAATTTGAAGGGTTTTTGTGTATTTATTAAAGTTTTAATTTTCAAGTAAATAATTAATAATTCATATATAATATTTTTAAATTTTTCATTATTCTTAGTATAAATATTTGTTTTTATATTATAAAATAATTAAAATTAATTATAACTTAAATAAAAAATTAAATTCAATTTGATTCAGGTAATCACAATTTGTAAACATACGAACTATAAGTTGTTTGGAAACTACGATTTATCGATTTGAGATGTTCAGTCAAAATTAAAAGAATTAAAAAGACAAACGAGATTGGTCCAAGTGATAAGCATTTCGAGTTCGAATCTTTGCTAGAAGACTTAAGCTCCATTCGACGCCGCTGCGAGAATCCACGTTTGGGTCAAGAATCCGCTTGAGGAGAAATTGAAATTTTCCGCTTTCTCCAAACGTAACTGTTGTGAGCAATCTCGACGAAAAAGTACCGTACTGAAGCTTCAAAAGCAGTTTGTTCGATAAAAAAATTTTTTTGAAAGAGAAGGTCTGTCAGATAAAACTTTACTCATCAAAATTAAATTTACGACTAAAATTAATCTTTATTAGTAAGAACAAGACTCTAAAACGGGAGAGGAAATAAAATGAAAAAAAAAGAAGGAAAATCATGAATTGTGCGGACCTCATCAACTGTCACCTTTATTCTATAATTTCCCATTTCGCCAACTGAATTCATTACAATTTACACAATTACTACTCTCTTCATATCACCTTTCTATGGTGTCACCGGGCTTTCACGGACAAGACAAGAGGAATCTTTTCCAAAAAAATACATTTTCTTGCACTCACTTTCCTTACTTTTTATCCTCCACCATACAAATAATAAATAAAAAAACCCAAAAATCTATGGCCGATGGGGTATTTTTCTGGTTTCTGTTTTCATCTGCAAACAGTGTGTAGTGGCTAAGAGCTTAGTCTTTCGATGTTTATCTTTAAGAAAATCCATTAAAGACACAAACTTTCCTTTCTAAACATCCTTATTTATTCACATAATGATTCTCCACTACTTTTAACTGTTCTTAAGAATTATAAGTTGAGTTTTCATGGATATAGATATAGCCTTCTTCAAGCTTCTGCCTTTCTATTTTAGTTGTTTCTAAACTCTGCAATCTTCTTTTAGCTTTGTTGGGTATTCTTTGAAATCTATTGGGATCGGAATCTGATCATTTTTAGAGACTTTTTTATGCGAAAATGCCGCCATCTCACTTCCCTCTACGCTGGGAGAGCACCGGGGATCAATGGTGGTACGCGTCGCCGATTGATTGGGCCGCGGCCAATGGCCTTTACGACCTGGTCATTGAACTCCTCCATCTCGACGCCAATCTCCTCATTAAGCTCACTTCTCTCCGCCGAATCCACCGCCTCGAGTCGGTGTGGGACGACGAAGCTCAATTCGACGACGTCGCCAAATGCCGCTCTTTGGTCGCCAAAAGGCTTCTTCATGAGTGCGAGACCAAGAAAGGCACTAATACCTTGATAAGAGCCGGGTATGGAGGCTGGCTTTTGTACACCGCCGCCTCAGCCGGTGACGTGGATTTCGTCAAGCAACTGTTGGGGAGAGACCCTTTTCTTGTGTTCGGAGAAGGAGAGTATGGGGTCACCGATATATTTTATGCAGCGGCCCGGAGCAGAAACGCCGAGCTCTTATCGATGCTGCTCGATTTCGCGGTGTCGGCCAGGGGCAAAGAGGATGAATTGAGTGAAACTCAGTTTGTTTTTAAGTGGGAAATGATGAACAGAGCGGTTCATGCGGCGGCTAGAGGTGGGAGTTTGGAGATTTTAAGGAAGCTTCTCGGGGACTCCGATGATGTTTTGGCCTATAGAGATGTGCAGGGATCTACTGTCTTGCATACTGCTTCTGGGAGAGGACAAGTTGAGGTAAGGAACTTAATTGTTTCTCTAATGTTGACAGGGTTTTAAATGGCGATCGCGGTTGCGGCGGTTTCGGGCAAAAGCGGCTGAATTGCGGCCGATATCGTGGTCGCTTTTTAAATTGTCTGAATATGTATCGAATTCGAATTCGTGTTAGTTTCTGCATTTCATTGTCTTTCATTGCAGGTAGTGAAGGATCTTGTGGCATCGTTTGAGATCATAACCTCTACGGATAATCAAGGGAACACGGCCCTGCATGTGGCGGCTTATCGCGGTTATTTAAAGGTTGTCGAATTTCTTATTCAAGCGTCTCCGAGTTTGGCCTCTGTGAAGAACGATTACGGGAATACTTTTCTTCATGTGGCTGTGGCCGGTTTTAGAACTCCGGGGTTCCGAAGAATAGACTGGCAGATCGAGTTAATGAAACAATTAGTATGCGGTGAGGTTGTCGACATCCGGGATGTCATCAATGTGAGGAACTCGGATGGAAGAACTGCTTTGCATATGGCTGTAACAGAGAATGTTCAGTCGAGTCTGGTGGAACTACTCATGTCCGTGCCGTATATCGATCTGAATGTCCGCGATGCTGATGGCTTGACCCCATTAGATCTCCTCAAGAAAAGGCCTAAATCCGTATCGTTGGAAATTTTAATCAAAGAACTAGTTGCAGCTGGAGGAATCTCTAACTGTCAAGACAATGTAGCGAGAAGTGCCATCGTTTCCCATCTAAAAGAGCATGGCGTAGGTGCCAGTCCCGGAACATCATTTGGAGTCCCTGATGCAGAGATATTCTTGTACACCGGTTTCGAGAATGGATACGGTGCTGGTTACGATCAAGAAAGCGTGGGATATAGTTCATGCCTGAGTGAACTAAGTGACTTGAACCTAAGTAATTCGTTCGATAATAAGAAGTCAAGCTCCATAAATCGTGCTGCGGGACGCCTAATAAATCTTCTCCGTTGGCCTAGGAAGGAGAGAAAAGCTGCTAGCAGCATGGAATCATTGGATGATGATGATCCTCTGGAGGTCATGAGTACTTGTGGAAAGTGGCCGGACGGTCATATTCCGCTTCGTGAAAAGTACACGAAATCTTCATCTCTTCTAAGCAGTAAAAGGACATCTTCGCTACGGAGTGATCTTCCGAGCCGATCCAGCAGGAAGAAATTCACTGCAGGGCTAACTCATGGTGTGATCCAGGCAGCACCACATTTATCTGCCCCTTCAAAATCACCTCCGAGCCCTTTCTCAGTACCTTCCACAGCCTCACCAATATCAATAGACGAACAAAAGGGCATCCACGACGCTCGACTCAAACAGTTGTTCAATGGTAAAACAACACGAATGAGCCCGAAGCAAACTTCATTCAATAAGAAGCTGATGAACCAGTATTTCTGTGTCGGTGCACAAGGCCTAGCGACCGTCAAAGATAATCGAAGCCACACGCGGCTGGATCGCAGCATTAAGAGTGCCACTTCTTTAGTTGCTTGACGCAAAAGTATGTCAATAAACATCCCAAGTTGTATCATATCATATGTTTCATTTGTTGTTGAAGCTGGAAGATATCTAAATTCAATAAAAACAATATATTTCTTAAATTTTTCTTAAATTTCAACATGTTAATAAAGATTGACCATTTTAATCTCATTGACTAATCCATAAATTGATCTCATTATCCCATGGTTATAGGAGAATCAGATTTCAGTTACTAAAGAGAAATGGCAGCTTAAGAAAACAACTGTCCACATTATCTTCCTTGAAAATTCAAACTTTACTATTAATAGCTTACCAGATAAACTTGTACATGTTGCTAATACCCTGGCTACTTCAGCTAGTTCCCCTTATATACTTCCTTTCATCTGAAACTCTCATACAGATTTGTTCCGAGGTTATCCGGTGAAGGAGAAGTGGAAATATGGTGTATGAAACCCCGGAAAGCGAACGTGAGAAGGCCATCAACGAGTGGCTTCCCGTCACTTCCAAGAGGAATGCTAAATGGTGGTACTCGGCTTTCCACAATGTCACCGCCATGGTTGGAGCCGGCGTTCTTAGCCTTCCGTATGCCATGGCACAGCTTGGATGGTATGGTGTTTTCGGGAAAATTACATTGATCGATTTTACATTAGTATTTCATTGATCAGCTCGAGATTTAAGTGGATGTTGTTGAACTTTGGTGAATTGCAGGGGTCCAGGGGTTACTATAATGATTCTATCATGGGTTGTGACATTGTACACCCTTTGGCAAATGGTGCAAATGCACGAGATGGTACCCGGTAAGCGGTTCGATAGGTACCACGAGCTAGGCCAGTATGCGTTCGGTGAAAAGCTCGGGCTATGGATCGTTGTACCCCAGCAATTAACAGTAGATGTCAGTTCCGACATCGTCTACATGGTGACGGGAGGCCAATCTTTGAAGAAGTTCCATGATCTGGTTTGTCCAAACTGCAAGAAAATCAAACAAACATATTTCATCATGATTTTCGCTTCGGCTCACTTTGTTCTTTCACATCTCCCAAATTTCAACTCCATATCCGGTGTCTCGCTGGCTGCTGCAGTCATGTCACTGAGGTAACCTAAACATTCATCACTCGAGAAATTGTCACTTTTCGCATTGTTAATGTTTCATTGATCAAATCGGTTTAATTCATGTTATTTTCTGCAGTTACTCTACCATTGCTTGGGGAGCTTCGGTTGCAAAGGGTGCTCAACCGGGCGTCGACTACTCGTACAAGGCTTCAAGCACCTCCGGAAAAGTGTTTGACTTCTTTGCCGGATTGGGAGACATAGCATTTGCTTATGCTGGTCATAATGTGGTTTTGGAGATCCAAGCAACAATGCCTTCAACTCCCGAAAAACCTTCAAAAGACCCAATGTGGAGAGGTGTGATCGTTGCATATATAATAGTGGCGATTTGCTACTTACCGGTTGCTTTTATCGGTTTCTGGGCGTTCGGAAACGCCGTCAATGACAACATCCTCATAACATTAGAGAAACCCATTTGGCTTATTGCTACAGCTAACATGTTCGTTGTTATCCATGTCATCGGCAGCTATCAGGTACATAAGTACATACATACATATATGTACTTCCTCTCGTTGCAACATAAACATTCATTTGGTTTATGCGGTCATTTCGGGTTCGGATTATGGCATTGCAGATATTCGCAATGCCGGTGTTTGACATGATAGAGAGCTTTTTGGTAAAGGAAATGCGTTTCAAACCTTGTTCGAGGCTTCGTTTAATCAGTCGGACTTCATATGTTGGTAAATAATCCCAACTTCATTTTCAATTTCCCCCCATTTTCTCACAATCAAAATCTAGTTTTTCCTCTTTCTAGTCCTGATGATGTTTGTTGCAGCATTCACAATGCTCATTGCCATTTGCTTCCCATTCTTTGGAGGTCTTCTCAGTTTCTTTGGAGGATTTGCATTTGCTCCAACAACATATTTTGTATGCTCTTTCCTACTCTGAAACCATCTTTTTCCGTCTCGAACCCGAGATTTGTGTCCGGAGATCATGTTTCTTTCTTTCTTGGTTTTGCAGCTTCCATGTTTCATGTGGCTCAGAATCTGCAAACCCAAAAGATTCAGCTCGACTTGGTTTATAAACTGGGTAAGTAAACAAGTAGTGAACCTCAGCATTGGTCTCTGAACTTACCAAATACCAGCACATTGAATCTCCTTTGGTTTCCATACAGATATGCATTACTTTTGGAGTTCTGCTGATGGTTCTATCCCCCATCGGAGGTCTCAGATCGATTATCGTCTCGGCAAAGGACTACAAATTCTTCTCCTGATTCTTTCCCAGAATGTAAAACAGTATGCTGATGATATCAGTTCTATCAGATCTTAGTGTTCATAAGTTTTATCAACAGATGAGAAGGTTGTTCATATGAATTTCTTATTCATTTCCATAAAAACCCAAGTAGTTGTTAAATGTAATCCATAGGTTTAGCTCCTATGTTTTAGTGAACCATTGGTTGATATGTTTAGCTTCCATTCTGTGTAATCATCTACACTTCTTTTGA
Organism: Hibiscus trionum; assembly: GCA_030270665.1. Lineage (NCBI taxonomy): Eukaryota > Viridiplantae > Streptophyta > Magnoliopsida > Malvales > Malvaceae > Hibiscus > Hibiscus trionum. Next base: position 5,196,916 of record BSYR01000065.1, read on the forward strand.
GCCTAAAACACTCCATGGATTAGATAAGTTCGGTTTAATCGAATCGGATATGAGATAAATTAAGTATTCGATCCATGAATACCTCTACAGAGTTAACAAATTCAGCAGACTAATAAGAAATCAACATATCAGATGCAATGAATCCAAGGCATTACCTTTAATCTTTCTTCACCTTATTCCACATCACATGTTCTTATTCCGTTTCTCCGTTCTCGTCTACAACGTATCCGGGATGATCCCTGAAAACAGCAATGAGCATACAAACAGATGCAGAAATGAGCATAAAAAGAATCCTAGGATAGATTTTAGGCAGCCAGCAAACTCTCGTCCACTAGTAGAAAGATTCCAGCACATAACAGTGTAGCTTATTAGACAACAAAGTTGCTGCATACTGCATACTGCATACTGCAAAGTTACTCGTCCATCCTTGAAGGTGTTTTCGCTAGAAGCTCTTGTAACTAGGGGTGTTCATGGTAGGTTAACTGTACCGTTTAGCTTAAACGGTTGATTAACCGTTATAGCGGTTATTATTCGTTATTTAACCGTTAAGAAACGGTTAACCGTTAATTTTTTAAATGGTTAACCATTATAGTGGATAACCGTTAAGGAACGGATCGGTTACAGGTTAACCTGTAACCTATTACAATTTTCTATTCAAATGTTTATTATTTCTTTTTTAGAATAATAAGTATATCTCTCAGATAAATATTGTATTAATTTTTTTTAAAAATAACTTAAATAGAAAAATTTTAAACACAAGCTTTACACTTAGTTAAAATAAAGTACCTATAGGTTAGGTTAACCATTAACCGTCTTTTTTAACGGTTCGGTTAACCGTAACCGTTTAACCTTAACGGTTAGGTTAATTAACCTATAAAATGAACGATTATACCAGTTAACGGTTACGGTTAACAGTTACAGATTATTTTGCACACCACTTCTTGTAACTATAGCTACAGAAGTTTTTACTTTTTCAGCTACTCAAAGACATGGGAAGCTCATTAATTTAAGGGACCTTATGCAATTTATTGAAGAGGACTCAAAATCATAAAGTACAACAACTCACTTTTTTCGTGTGCTTTTCTACTAATCTAAAGCTGTTCTTTTTGTTTTTTTCTTGCAAACATTTAACTTATTTTAGACTATGTTTTTTAAAAAATTCTGTACGATCATTCTCATTGCGCATGTCCAGAGCCACTCTTGTTTAGATGCTCTGAGCTAGCTTGCTGAACAATGACAACCTGAGCTCTTAACACCTAGAAAAGTAAAAGCAGAAACCAAAAGAAAATCAAAAGCCAATTTAAGTGTAGCATGCATCTCGTAAATTTTCAAAACTTTATTTTAAACAATTGGTTATTATTTGTTGAACTTGTTAAACAGCAAACTCCTCAACCTCCCACGATAAATTTGACTATAATTATCCTTACTTCCTAAACATGTTGAGCTTTTTTCTGCTTAAAGACTAAAATATACCGCAAGGATGAAAATGACTGCTCCGGAGGAAGCAAACGGTCCCCTCGTTCTGCACTTAAGTCCGATACAAGACCTAGTCTGGACTGATCCAAATCGTCCCGAAATCGGAGACAATTGCCGAGTCGTAAGAAATTTCCAGTCACTAGAATCACTGAGGATTTTAAAGCAACGACACTGGATGCTGCTGCAGCAGCAGATTAAGCTGTTGTTTTCATATCCGACACAAAATTTCGGATGATTAAGCTCTTCATTCGTTATATGATAAATCAATGTTCTGGTTTACGGAGGGCGATATCTCCTTGATAAACAGAAACAGGCCATTCAAAAGCTGAATATAGAAAGAACTTGTAAATCTATATCAATATATAGTTTTCTGGTTTAAAGTTCAAGCAAAGAATCTCATTATGTACTAACAAACTAGAACTGCAAAATCCAAGTGATAAACCAATGAACAAAGGAACTCGATCTTCTATTAATCGCTTCCTTGGGCTGGCTTTTTGGAATTATTAATACGACGAACCTTTACAAAAGCTTTCGTCAAGTCCTGAAACAAACAAGAAGGAAGAGATTAGTTTAACAGATTGACTACTAAATGATGTTTTGCATTTGCAGAAAAGATTACAGAAAAATGCTACAAAAAGCTAATAAAGGGAGAGAACGGGAGACCCTGCGAAGATAAAAATAGTACATCGGGTGTTCTTCTCAATTAAATGAAACGTTTCAAGAATGATGTATAGGCTATAGGAAATTAACATAAAAAGTTCATTTCTACAGCAATAAAGGAAGCGAAACCTTGCAAAGATTTAAAAAAGGATATTGGGTACTCTTCTCAATTTTGAATGAACCTTTTCAAGATTGATGTCTAGACTCTAGACAATGGCACTTAACATATAATGTTCATTTCAACAGTCATAAGGGTGAAATGTGAACAATATATGGCAATTATTTGCTTTTTGAACTCGGTAGGGCCCTGATTTTACTTTCAAGTACTTCCTGTAAAGTGTGCTATGTTCGAAAAAAATGCTTGTTAAAACAGATAATCAAAATCTAGACATATCCTTCGGCCATATTCGATGTCAGGCTAGAATTATATGACCTACACCTACTGTTGTCAAACAAGAAAGGTTTCCAGAAATGTTATCGGGACGTGCAACCAGCAACCCCACAAAACCAAGGGGATTGAAGGAGAGAAGCGCTTGTCAGCTATTGGATGGAGAAGCTAAACCTGACTATATCCGGTCATCTCATATCTGTGATCTAAACAGTTTTGTAAAACATTGACATTGAGAGATTAGATGTTCATCGTTCGTCATGGTAGATCAAAGGATACAAACTTACCTCAACAGGTTCCTTCTGGGCTGTCTTTGAAGTCCAAATGTTTTCCAAATTGTAATAAGCTCTTGCCTTCTCATCGAGAGCATGAACTATCACTCTACCTAAATAAAGAAACATTCCAGAAAAATAAATCATGAACAAGGTGCACAATATAAAGAATCGGAATATCGGTTTCCTAGAACTAGAACTTGCTAATCCCAAGAAAATCATCAACGAGATCAATTCCTTCAAAGCAGCTAAATGCATAAGCAAAACGAAACATTTTGATTTTTTGCATGAAAATCATTACCAACAGTATCTTCATAACCTTACTCTTTACATTTCTAATACAAGCATACAAAGAAATTACTAAGAAACAACAATGTTAAAGTTTAAAAAAAAGGGGGGGCTTAAATGAAAAATCAGCCCTTAAAGTATGCTATTTTCTGCTTTTAGTCCTTAAACTATTTGTTGGCCAAAATAAGTACTTAAACTATTATTTCTGGTGATTTTGAGTACCTAAACTATTTTCTGGTCAAAATAAGTATCTAAACTATATCATTTTTTTTGCTTTTAGTCCCTGAACTATCTCTTGGTCAAAAAAATCTTTGTGACAAATAATTTTTTTAACTTAGTTACTTGTTTTGACCAAAAAAATAGTTTAAAGACTATGAGCAAAAAATAGTATAGTTTAGGGGCTCATTTTTCATTTAAGCAAAAAAAAATGGCGAATGCAGCACGAACCAGAGTCAATGACAATCCATTTTCCCGTCTCTTGCCCTTGCACGCTGGGTAATACCATCCTCTTAGCTCCTTTTTGCTTCTGCTTAACCTGTTCCAGCAAATAAACATAAGAATAATCACAGTGAAGATCGAGTAAACTTGGAAATCAAAAGAAAACCACAAAACCGTACCTTGTAAATTAGGGCTTGAGCGATGTTCTTGACGTGCCACGGGGACCTCCCGGTGGCAATCACCATGAAATCCGCACAATCGCATTGGTTACCCACCGGAACCACTGACACGTCATCTGCTCTGACGTCGCTTAGAACCTTCTCCACCTCTTGCAGGCTCAGCAACTCATTGCTTATTCTTTGCGCGGTGGATGAAGAAAACGTCTGATTTAATCCTGAAAACCCTAACTTCCACGACCCATTCGTGAGAGAGGACGACGACAACGACGTTGCAGATAGATGCAGATATCGGGATCTTAAAGTCGCCCACATCAGATAGCAACTCCCGGAACTCTTTGAACTGACAATCGCCGCTTCCTCCAACTATTTGCTTTCGTCCCCGTTTTAGAGGATATTATTTTCATAATTAAATAATTATTAATTAAAATATAAAAAAATATTTCATGCAATAAAAATTTATTTTTATAAACGTATATAAATTTGAGGTATTTTTAATAGGCTAAAAGTAATTACAAAGTAATATTTATTTATATAAATTTTTAATTTTTTAATAATATATATATCTTACAGAAAAGTGAATTGAACTCGGATTATCAAAAATTAGGTTAAAGTATAAAATTTGTTATTAAAATTTAGATTTCAGGGTTTGTTTGTATGATTAAAATTTTAGATTTTAAAATTAACTAGACTTGTTTAAGGATTGAATTATATGTCCAAGTTTAAAGGTCCGCCCGCTATTTGGAAGGGTGTGAGTAAAATATTAGGCCCATAAAATGAAATTAGGTAAAAAAAAATTGACACATTTAAAATATGGGACGGATTTGAGCTCCAGAATTCAAGGTCCAAACTTGACTCGTTTTATAAGTTTATATAATATTTATATTATTTTATATTTTATATAATTTATGTCATACAAAAATATAATAATATAATGTATATTAAAAATTATTAAACTATCACCAACTAGGATTGGGCATTCGATCGAGTCGAGTCGAGTCAAAAAAATTCGAGTTATTCGAGTTGACACGTCTAATTTTGCCATTCAAACTTTATTTGAAACTTTTTCGAGCCGAGTCGAATTTCGAGTTTCTATACAACTTTAATTGTAATTATTTACAATGTAATAACACGGATTGATTCCTATTTAAACGATTTTTCAAATAAAATTTTTAATGTTATTTAATAAATTAAATATCATCTAAAATTATATAATACATTTAATTGTAATTATTTATAATGTAAGTCAGTTCTTTAATTTACTAAACAACCAACACTGTCTTACACCATTGTAAGTCAGTTCTTTAACTTACTAAACAATCAACATTGTTTTACACCGGTGTAAGTCAGTTCTTTAATTTACTAAACAATCAACACTGTCTTACACCGGTGTAAATCAATTCTTTAATTTACTAATAAATTTCGATTCGGTTAATATATTTCGAAAACCCAATGTTTTAACTCTTGAGACCTCCAGATTTCTGAAAAAAAAGTTCAGAACCGCTTTACGTGAATGAAGTAAAGTGCTAAGGAAGTTAGGGAGGAATGGATTAAAGAAGGTTAAAGCATAACCTAAACGACGTAGTTTTATGTAATATTAAATTATTCGGTTATTCGAACTTTCAAAATTCAGACTCGACTTGAACTCAAATTTTCAACAAGTCATTCGAGTCAACTCGAATAACTCGAAATTCGGGGAAAAATCAATTTTTTCGAGTCGAGTCGAGTTTTGTCCAGTCCTATCACCAACAAGTGTTGGGTGCATTGGTAAGGCACATTGCACTCCCAAGGAGAGGATGCGAGTTTGAACTTTAGAGACGATATTGTTGAGAGAGGCAGCCACGCACCCCGAACATGAAACGTAAAACGGACATACATATTACCAAAAAAATTATTAAACTATCGAAAATAATTAAAGGACAATTTCATAAAATTATTAAATATTGAACTAAAACTACAATAATATTTTAAAAAAATAGATTGGCCAGAAACATGCATGTGTAAAATTGAGACACATATTTCGAATTGGGCTTAATGTTTTTGAATTCCATGCGCTTGTCCTTCCACATAAGTACCTCTAATTAAAATGTGTTTTGTCGCTACAATTAATATATATATATATATATATATATATATATTTAGAATCTGTATTATATTCATCAGTGAAAGGAATACAAAGAACTCACACCTTTTACAATAAAAATACAGTGTTGAACAAAACAACAAAAATATAAAGGTGTGAAAGAAGTTAAACATATCAAATCTAACACTGTCAAAAGAAATCTTCTGAAATAAAACTCAGAAAAACTATACTTTGCCTTGAGTGCTCTTTGAATATAGCAAAAATTCGTCCGCTACTTGATCTTGGCATGTCAGCACAACCACCAAAGGGAATCATAACATGTATAGAACAACCTCTTTTGTTGAAAAGCGCTCGTTGATACTCGTCACTCGAACGCGTAACTGTCAAAAGACAGACTACTGTCAGGAAGACAGACAAAAACTGCTAAAAAGCAGACGAAAGAACTGCCACCAAGCAGACAAAAGAACTGCCATAAAAGTAGATTTGAATAAAAATTCGACAAAGTAGACGAAAAACAAGAAACAAACTTGAAAAAAAAAACGAAACATTCATCGAAAAAGATGAATTTTATTTATGTACAGATCCAGTAAAACGGCAAAAGACTGCCGCCGGTAAAGAAAAACGATGATGAAGAAGAAGTTAAAAAAAATTTGTAACCGCCTCAGAGAAAATAGAAAAGTGAAAAAGTGATGTTCTTAAATGTATAAGAAATAATTAATATTTATTTCTTAATTTGTAAGTTCAACATTTCTCTTATATTAATTTATTGAATCATCGGGATTTCCTTTTTTATCTCTAGGAATTTCTCCCTTCTTCTCTTGTAATTTTATTTTTATTTTTTGACTAGTTTATAACAATATCAGTTTTAATGTTAATCGTCGACAGTCAATATATATTTTTTTATTTTTTATATCTAGTTTTTTAATATTTTAGTTTTCTTCTAATTTTTTATGTTTTAGTTTTCTTTTAAATTTTATCTGCTTTTATAGCACGTTTTTTTTTGTCTTGTGGCATATTTCTTCCTTGTGATATGTTTATGCCTGTCTTTTATGGCAGATTTACATTCGTGGATGATTTTATCATGATGCTCGACTCTGATTTACGGTTATATGTGATCATTCAATAGTTTGGTCATTCTTATAGTTCGTTTGTCGATGCAATCAGATCTAGTTTGCGAAAGCAGCCTGCAAGATTTAGTTTTGCTCATCATTCCTACTTCGATCCTTAAGCGTGTAGGTGGATAGAGACAAGGAGTTTTGTTTCATACTTCATTTCTCCAATGTTTCATCTTATCCATGTTGTTGCAACTCAGTGTATGTGTTTTGATGGTCTAATATTTTGTTATATAAATTTTTTTAATTTCTTATTGTTTTGTTATTTTCCGTTACATTTATTTTTGTTTGGAATGTTGCTCTATTTTATTTTTTTAATAAAATCAGCCGACATATTATTAAAAAATATATATATTGAACCTATTGAGTGCTCATAGTGAAAAATAGATGTTATTTTTAAGAGATTCAGGTTCGAGCAGCTTGTCTACACAATGTATGTGTGCGTTTTCAAAGGAACGTATATTATCATATAATCATACCAGAATGAAATAAAATGACTCGCATTTCATAACTATATTAATTATTTTTCGCTTAAGGGTTATTTTTGCTCCTGTAATAGTCTCAAATTATCGATTTCGCTCTTATAGTATTTTCGCATCAATTTGACCACTAAAATAGTCGAATTGTATAACCATTTTAAGTTTAGGAATAAATTTACCTTTCATAATCATTTTAGATTAATAAAACTTTCTATTAGAGTTTTAGATTTAGGAAATAAGGTTAGAGTGCCGTTTCAAAAAGTGAACTCCGGGCATGACTAAAAAACCTGAAGGTTTGAATCACCGTCTGATCTACGTTAAAGTACGATCTGACAAAATAACCGACCGTCACTCTTACGCCACGTAGGTTGGGAGAGAGACATCAACCCCAACTTCACTTTTTGCGGCCATAAACCAGCAAGTATCCCATTAGAAATATAGAACTACGTCCACAATTTATTTTTATATTTGTATAAATCTTAAATATTATATTTAACTGGCACGTGATAAATGAACGGAAAGCCACGATACTCACGTGTAACACCGTAAAGTAAAGTCCAGCTTCAACGAGACGAGACAATCATAATTTTACTTTCCGGTTAGTATTATTATCTCAACTCTTTTTCTTATTCTAATTTATTACCCTTTTTAGTAAGAAGTGATATAATGGGTTGCCTTGCATCCAAACAATAACTTTATTTTAATAAGAGTTAATTGCATCACTAATCCCTAAATTATGAACATTGTTTTAATTAGTCTTTAATTTTTTAATTGTTTCAGTTCATATATTATGATTCTCATTCTAAATTGGCCTCCAAACTTTTGAATGTTCGATTTTCTTCCTAAACTATGATCATGTTTCTATATTGGTCTACAATTTTTTTTCAATATTCCAATTTTATCATCAAATTATCATTTTATATCACACCATATTGTTACATAATACACATCAAAATTAAATTCGAATTTTGGAATCATCAAGGATTTCACATGAAAATCACTTGACCTGGAAATGAATAGACAAATATCATGTCAAATTTATAAAAAAAAAGTTACGAGATGATGAAAAATAGAACTTTAATTTTAATATCATAATCACATGTTTCTTTTAGTAATCGTTGGATGGTTATATGGTAGTATTCGTTCATATTTGTCTTAGCTCTTTGATAGCACACACATTGCTGACAAAGTTTCTTGTACTCGAATCTCTTAAAATAAACATCATTCTCTTCTCCATTGAGAGTCTGAGACTCATCGTTGAATTACATCATCTCATACTTTTGTACTTACATTTTTGTGTAATAAAATAATGATTTTAATATTATGTTTGTTTCAATGTCTGTCATTTGTTTGTCGACAGTTTATGATTTAGGTAGTAATGTTTAGAGTTTGAGATTTAAGACATATGACATTATAACATTAAATTATACACTGAATAATTTTTTACGAACAAACCTCTGATAACCCTAAACCTAACCTTGATAGATTATTAAAATTACATGGGTTAATTTTTTAGAATTAGAGTCAAATTAAAACAAGTGTAGAATTTGAGGGCTAATTATGTAATTATATCAATTTATATTAACTGCCACGTCATCAGTCGTTAAATTTTTAACGGCGCTGGACCAATTCGTTACTTATTTTAAGTCGGGGGACCAGTTTGTAACTTTTGATAGTCAGAGAACGCAAAAAATAATTAGAACATAGTCGGGGGACCATTTATGTAGTTTACCCAATAAATTAAAGGACGGTTCAGTCTTGAAAAAAAATTAATAGTTGGGTTAGATGAATAATAGGAGGGAATAAAGATTGGTTAGGACATAATTGGAACACAAATTCGTGAAGGAAAAAAAAAGAGGCATTTAAGATTTGCCCAACGCACCTAACCATCAACCACGACGACATCATTAGTCGATTTGTCTTTAGCTAATTACGGCATTATTTTGTCATAATTTGGCTATATGGATAACCATATTGCCTATCCCTCTCTTATTTAATTATCACTAGTTGGCTACTATATGTTAGGACATTATTATCGTACCTAATGTTCTAAATGAATATATATATATATATATATTTTATACACAGACATAGAAACTGAAAGTTTCCACAAGCGCTTTAGTTTTAGAGTATAGAGAGTTAGTTTAGAGTATAGAGTTTAGGGATTTAGGTGTATAGGGTTAGAATTTAGGGATAATTGTTTCAATTTAAGGTTTAGGGTTGTAATTTAGAGTTTATAGGTTAAAACTTAAATCCTCATCATATTACCCTAAAAACTAAACCCTAACCTATAAAACATAATTATAACCCTAAGCCTCAAATTAAAACAACTATCCCTAAATTCTAAACCCTTACACCTAAACCCCTAAACCCTATACCTTAAACTAACTCACTGTATCCTAAAACTAAGGCGCTTGTGAAAACTTTCAGTTTCTAATGCCAGTGTATAAGATATATATATATATATATATATATATATATATAAAAACTTGGATTTAGGGATAGAAAAGTTGACAAGTTCAATCTCGATTATAATGATTTTTTGTTAAGTATATAGATGTTGACATTTTTAAGATAAATGTTTAAATTCGAACACATACAAGATGAGATAATATAAACATCCTTGATCACTCAGCCAATTAGTGAATCTCTCAATTATATTGGTTTTTATATATGGATGCCATGTTACATTCGTAATTATTTTTTTATTTTGCAACTCTGTTAGAGAATTTTAATATATTTTACGGGGATAAGTTTGTAAAGTATCGTACACTGAGAGTCATTATGCAGATTCATAGAGTCAAAGTATCGCATCGAGTATTGTTTTTCGAGTAAAATATTGTCTATCCCCACCAAAGTTCCAAACACAATTGTGAACCGCAAAAACAACTATTGACGAATGACACTTAAAAAATTTCTCCCTATCGAGTTACACGTCAACAATGTAAATTTCAAATGTCCAAGTCTATATGATAATCTATTAACCAATGGTATTAACTTAATAAAATAAATAAATAATAATGTAGATAAAACGATTTCACAACAATGTTATATTTTGATACACAAATTGTGTAAAAGAAATTACACAACCCTTCGTATTTAAGCTACAAAATCTAAAATATAAATACCTAATCACAACACTCTAAAACTTAACCCTTAAACTCCAAACCCTAATATATAAATTATAACCATAAATTTCAAATTCTACACCCTAAACCCTAAATCATAATCTAAATCTTTAAATCCTAAAATTGAAAGGTCTGGCTAAAAGAAAATTACTACTAAGATTGCGTATCAAAGTATTTTGATTACAATAATGTCCCAACTAAATTAAGATCCGGCTAGCTTGTGAGACCAATCAAATCAAACTTTTTTTTTTAACAATTCCTACTAAGGGAGAGGGGGAAAAGAAAATTACTCCTACTGAGTCTAAAACTCATAACCTAAAAGAGGAGTGGTGTCAACTGAGAGCTTTTAACCATTTGCTCTAAAGTTTATTGACATTAAAATCAAACTTTTTAATAAGAGTAAAAACAATTTTTGTATTATTTCGAGACTACTTATCCATTAAATATTATATTTAAAGAAATTATCCAGCTTAAATGTTTTAATCGCACAAACTTAAGTAGTAAAAAGAACAAAATAGTTAAAATGATTAAAACCGAAGAAAAAACACAAAATAAAATCTAAACAAAAACAAAATAGAAAACAAAAGTTTGATGCATAGAAAAGAACCAAAGTTGCAACTGCAAATGATTATGTTCTCTCTTCGAAGTCACCTTCTCTCATTTTCTCGGAGGATAGAGAAAATTCGAATTGTTTGCGTCCGGAATCGATCGATTTTTCTTTTATGTCACCTATATGAACCGCACAGTAGTTTTCTAATTAGGGGTGAGCATGCAATCGAGCTGAGTCAAAAAAATCGAGTTAGTCGAGTTGACAATTCTTATTTTATAATTTAAATTTTATATAATTTTTTTTCTGAGCCGAGTTATTCGAGTTTCTGTTCAAATTTAATTATAGACATTTATAATGTTATGTTACTAATTAGTTTAAATTTAAACAACATTTTATAATCATATACAATACATGTATATATATATATATCATGCATAATTGATGTACTTTACTTGAGCTTGAAAATTGATTCACTAGTTTCTAAAAGTTTCTAATTATTAAAGTTATTCAAATTTACATTTTATAACTTAAAACCTTGTTTAAAATTTCTTAAGTCGAGTTTATAAAATTACAAATTAAATTTTATTTGCGTCGAGTGAAATCTAAAATTTTAATTTTTTTCGAAATAGGTCGAATTTTACTCACGTTACTTCCAACTGTATTTTGCTTTTATTTGTTCCCCTCTTCCAAATTGACATTTCAATCGCAATCAAAACGAGTTTTTATTTTATTTTTAAATTTAGATTCTAAAACTCAAGTCAAAGGACTTGCGTGTACTTGTCTTATTTTTCGTCGTGTATGTGTCAACTACCAATTCAAGTTATCGTTGGAAAAAAAAAAGTGACCTTAAAGTTGCATTTTATTGTCATTTTGATATTTAATGTTCTTTTAAGTTCAATTTAATCCCTAAAAATTTAAGTGTGATACACATTATTTATATACTTTTTCTAATAAAAACACGTGACATTCTAAAAATATGTCACATTATCTTTTTTTTTTGAAAATTAAAGTTTTTTTAATTGAATTTCTTGAACTTTTTCGTATTTGACATATATCATATGTCTCATGGCATATTCTTAGGATGTTACATTAATTTTTTGTAATGAAAAAATATGATGGGAGTAACTTGTATCACACTTTAAAAGTCTGAGGTCTAATTAAACCAAAAAACTCTTCAAACACTAAAGTAGTAATGAGGTACGTCAAAATATCATGTAATCTTTAACAATAATCGATCATTATTTTTCAGACATGTAATAGAATGTGAATTTTGATTTTGTGTAAGGCTTGATTATCTATTTGACCCCTAAAGTATTATCTAATTGGCAAAATGACAAAAGATGCCCCCAACGTTTGCATGTTTTGTCATTTGGCCCCCTATTCTTTTTTTTTGGTCCAAAGATGCCCCCAACGTTTGCTTGTTTTGTCATTTGGCCTCATATTCTTTCTTTTGGTCCAAATATGCCCCCAACGTTTCATTCATAGTCCAAATATGCCCCCAACGTTTTAATTTGGTCCAAATATGCCCCCGTTAGATGAAAACTGTCAGTCAACTGACGTTTAACAGTTGATGCTTATTGGACTTACCGCGTATTAAGATCTGCTGATGCCACGTCAAAATTTTTTTATAAGCTGTTGACCGTCAGTTGATTGACAGTTTACATCCAGCATGGGCATATTTGGACTATGAATGAAACGTTGGGGGCATATTTGGACCAAAAAAAAGAATAGGGGGCCAAATGACAAAACATGCAAACGTTGGGGGCATCTTTTGTCATTTTGCCTATCTAATTCCCATTTTGGTCTTTCAAGTTTTTTCTCTCTCAAATGTGCCCTTTAAAATTTGTTTCGGCCACAGTTTAGCCATTATGTTTAACATCGTTAAAAAATGATGTGGTCCTTCCGATCAATTAATGACTGATACATGAAGGGCCAACATGTAAACAAACTAAACTAGGAGAAAATAAAAAATATATATATCCAGTTCTATAATATTATTGTCATCGTCCCCTGACTTCTTTTTTATCCAATTTTTACACTAAAATTGTCATCATCATCTCCTCAACCCTAAATTTACATTTTTTTGAAAAAAAATCTCAAGAACAACAAAAGCAAAATTTATTTTTTGGATATCCAATTCCAAACTACAATTTTCAAATATAATACCAATTTATCTTCTCATTTTTTTCAGTTATTTCCTTTAAACAAAAAAAGAATGCAGCGAACGGGTCGGGTGGAGAAATTGGTCCTTGCGCGGACCCTGCCCAACCCGACTCGAGCAGCTTTATAAATTACATTTTTTTTTCATTTATTAAAGATTTATTTGTTACCTCTGAACCCAAAAAATCCTATTACCCTCAGTTTCTCTAGTGTACCACTGTAGTTTCTGCCGCCGCGTCAACCACCGTTCACGGCTGTCCGTAGACCTAGTAAATTCCCAAAGTTGACAAGAACATTTCCTTTTGAACTCCCAAACCCCGAAATCAGCTTAATTTTCTCAAAATCAACACCAAAATCTCTAAATCTAAGACCGAGACTTGCGGTTACTAACTCTTAAACCGCCACATTCTGCCGTTAGATGGTCACCGGATTTAAGACGAACTACCCTCCGGTCCTCCTCAAGGTATTAACCCGTTTTAATTTTTGGAAACAACAACTCGAACCTAAGAATCCTTGAAATCAGTAAAAAAGCTCAACCCACTACCAACAAATGTTTAATTTTTCTTTCCTTTGCTGATGGGTATCTGCTTATATTCTTTTCATTTTCTCTGTTGATTTTTTTGGAAGAAAGAAAATGAAAAGGGAGAAATTATGGTTTATTCTTGTGATTTGTTGGAGAATTGTGACATTTTCTGGGTTTTGTTGATGTTGGTCTGGTCATTTTTTTTTGTTTTGTTTAAATCAAGGGTTTATCATAAATTCATGAAGATCGAATCTGCCAAGCAGGTCCAATTATTTCGTTTTTATCTTAACCTTAATTGATCGATCCTAAGTTTTCGGGCTCCCTATTTCTAGCTTCAACCCCCTCTCAAAAAAATCTCTTAATAAATTTCAACTCTAATCTCAGATCTCACATTTCAAGTTTCGAACTTTCCTTTTTTTTTTTTTACTTTCCCTAGAATTTTCATATTTTTAATATACATTTTAAATGCCTGGTTTGTATATGTTTTAGAATTTCCTAAATATGAAACAAAAAAATTGAAAACGAATTTGGGACGGCAGCCCAACCAAGACCACAATTCAAGAGCGGAAATGGACTTTAAACAAAAATAAAATTCTAATTCAGTCTAGCCCCATTACTGAAATCGTTTTCAAATGATACGTATAAAATTGTGTGTCTACACTCTACAGGTGAATTGATTTCGTCACTAATTTCGAGCGGCGCTTGAAAGGTTCTTTTTGGTTTGGTGGCGATTTTTCATCACACTTTGCTGGTTATTGTTCAGTTACTGCTGCTGAAGCTCCCTTTTTGGAATATATGGTCATCTCAGTTATTCTCTAAAATTTGATTGTTTATAAAAATTTTCTATCTAGCACTTGATTTCGAGAAACAAGCATTGCACCCTTGTTTTGAGTTATTTTGAAGTGGACTGTATTTATTACTTGGATGAAACACAGAAAGGGGCGAGTTGGGAGTAAATTATGGGGCGAGATTGCTGGCTAATTATTAGATTGTTGGAGGGATTGCGGTGATTGTTTCAGGGGTAGATTAGGGCAGTAGAGATGCCTCCTTCTCCAGCATTGAGACACTCTCCAGGGAGGGAGCTGAGAGGGGAAACCCACAAAAGATGGCGTAGTTTGGAGGGTGGGTTGAATGTACAAGAAAAAGATGACGACCTTGCTTTGTTCAATGAAATGCAGTCCAAAGAAAGGGAGGGTTTTTTGCTTCAGTCCTTGGATGACGCGGAAGACTCATTTTGTAATTTTCTGTTTTGCCTTTTGGTTTCAGTTGTATGAGTGTATTTTCCCGTGAATTGAGGAATGTAGACTAGTGGCTGCAAACTAACGTCAATTTTGTTTTCTTTGGTTTTTGAATTATTGTTTTACAGCTACAAAACTGAAATATTTTTCAGATTTCAAGCTTGGAATATCTGTTCCTGTTCGAGGGGAGACTAGTGAACTCCTTGATGCAGACGAAGAGAAAAATGACTATGAATGGTAGGTCATTTCCTCTTCTAGATATTTGAACGTTTTGTTTTAGAACTGTGATATGATGATTTTTTGTTTGTTTTGGAACTAAGCTGAAATAGTAATATAATCTGCATGTTAGTCGGCATGTTCATGTCTGATGTATGTCAGAATTAAGTCATTGCCAATGGCCTAAGCAAGAAATTAGTATTATTGGATCGTTTTTATTTCATTCATTGCATTCTATTGAGCTGTTATCTGTACTTGAAGTTTTTTGGTCCTCACGAATTGTCATTCTTGGTGATTTTGAAGGTTATTAACTCCGCCTGACACCCCCCTTTTTCCTTCATTGGATGATCCACCACCAGCTAACATTGCTCGCAGGGGTAGACCTCAGACTCAACCCATTTCCATATCAAGATCATCCACAGTATGTTATCATATCATTCTTATGGAATGAAATAATTTGTCAACAGTCATTATAGTTCTCTCTTGAAAGTCTGATCTTATTCTTTCTAAATTTTCACTCTTAATCCACTACGAACAATATGCAGATGGACAAGAGTTACAGAAGCAGTAGGGGAAGTGCAAGTCCAAATCGTTTAAGTCCATCGCCTCGGTCTGGGAGTAGCACACTCCAATCTAGAGGAAGGCCATCTTCAGCACCTCAGTCCAGTCCAATAAGGCAACCTACTCCAACTCGGAGACCATCTCCTTCCCCTAGTATAAGTTCAACACCCGCTCGAAGGTCTTCTACACCTACTCCTCAAAGAACAAGCACAGGGGGAAGGGGAACATCTCCTATAAGGACAAGTAGGGGAAACTCTACATCACCAAAAATAAGGGCATGGCAGTCAAATATCCCCGGTTTCTCCTTGGATGCACCGCCCAATCTTCGTACTTCTCTGGCAGATCGACCAGCATCATATGTGAGGGGTTCCTCCCCTGCATCTAGAAATGGAAGGGATGCAAGATTTGGCAGGAAATCGATGTCCCCAACTGCCTCTAGAAGTGTCAGTTCATCTCATAGCCATGATCGGGACCAGTTAAGTTCATACAGTAAAGGATCTATAGCATCATCTGGTGATGATGATGTAGACACTCTACAATCTATTCCTCCTAGTGGATCTACCCTTTCTGTTTCAAGGAGGCTTGGTACATACACAAATAACAAGGGGCCAACCTTTAACAAGAAATCAGCTAGAGTGTTATCACCAAGTTCTGCTCCAAAACGTTCCTTTGACTCTGCTCTTCGTCAAATGGTATTTATTACTATTTTTTTAGGTTCCTTTAACAACGGATTGTTTCTATTCCAGTATTTTTTTACTAATACGGTATAGATTTAGACTGTATGATAATGGGAGAAGGGGTACAGAAGTTGAATGTAAAATCTTTTCATTTCTGTTGGCTTGTGAAGCTGTGTTAGTTCTATCGGTAGAGTATTCTCAAATTACAATGTCATGTTCACATGATGCCGTATATCTAGACGTGGCATACTTTATGGTATAAATTAAATTGATGGGTTTGATGTTATCCTTGTAGTCAGTAAGCATTGTGTGAGAATTTTAGTCAGAATTAATTACTGGATTAAGTTTTTGGCAGTGACCATTGAGAACTTCAGTCCTCAATTTAATCTGGTATGTCTGAAAGGGGAAAGAAAGTCAAAACTCCAGAACTTCCTATTGAATTAGTACATTCTATAAATCACATTTCTTGTTTCAGTAAACTTTCAGAGCAGTTAGCTTTCTTTTGATGTGTTTTAATGTGTTAAATAACTCAAGAACTTCAATGCAATCTGCATGGTCTATATCTTTACTACTAAGCAAAAAGAAATTTAAGATAGTTGTGAAAGATTTCATGCGGCGTCTTGTTACCTCGATGCATTTTCTTTTGAACAATTTCTACTTAAGGGGAGGAGGGGGAAGGGGAATTTTGCTCCTAATGGGTCTTGAACCCACAACCTAGGGGAAGAGGAGGGTGTCAACTGAGAGCTTTAACCACATGCTCTAAAGGTTGTTGACCTCGATGCATTTACTTGTTCTCATTTATACCATTTTGTTCATAATTACTGCATATCAAATGTGCTTGGTCATCAACGCAGACCTTATAGTTCACTGTAATCAATATTTTGAAGCAGGATCATCGGAAGAGTCCTCCAAATATGTTCAGGCCTCTATTATCAAGTGTTCCAAGTACCACTTTTTATGTTGGGAAGGGCAGTTCTGCACATCGTTCTTTGATGTCAAAGAATTCATCTGTTGCCAGCTGCAGTAATACTAATTCTGATCAAGGTACAAGTGCTGTGCTTGATACTGAAG
The DNA here is from genome assembly GCA_030270665.1 of Hibiscus trionum. Taxonomy (NCBI): domain Eukaryota; kingdom Viridiplantae; phylum Streptophyta; class Magnoliopsida; order Malvales; family Malvaceae; genus Hibiscus; species Hibiscus trionum. Next base: position 5,214,412 of record BSYR01000065.1, read on the forward strand.
GAAGTGACCAACATGATGACATGGTAAGTGAATCCGGAAGGGGACCTTATGCCAATGTTCTGGAAGAGTTTTTTGCCTTCGATAAGATGGATGGAATAAACCAGGACGCTAGCTATGAAAGACGTAATGAATCGCTCAATATTCTTATCAAAGATGCTGATGGAGACTCTGCAATCCAATGTGACCCTGACCACTCTGAGGAGTTAAATCACCGTAGTTTTGAAGTGGAAATGAGTTCAAATTCTGATGCTATGTGTGACAGGGGAGACCTTTCAGAAGTTGATAGTTTTGAGAATACAAAAATTTGTTCTAAATGTGGTTGCAGGTATCGTGTTATTGAGCAGGTTGAAGAAGAAATCAGTCTTTGCACAGATTGCAATAGGCAACATGATATAGTCGCTGGTGACATTTCTGATGCAGAGAATTACCCAGGGTTGTCTATGCAAATTTCTGAAGGGGATAAACCCTTTCCTGAATTGGAAGCCTCAATTCCTCCATCTGATTCACCGTTGCAAGTTGCTGATGCAGTTGAACCCTGGATTTCTCAGAATGAAAAAAATATCAAGCAAAGTGAAATACTCTCTCAGGAAAATTCTCTTGGAGGTTCTCTGGAAGAGGGGGGTGAGCAGAGGTTTGGTTATCAGCAAGAGATGGCTGAACCAACTGTTGGTTATTCTATACCTGGTAGGGACTCTGGAGGTCAGCCGTTGCATTACTCTGATGAACATTCTGGTTTGAAGGTTAATACATCAGAAGTTGTAGGTATTTCAGTGCTGTTAAAGAGGTCAGGCAGTAGCAAGGGGCCCGTTGTTCTAGGTAGGACCTTTGCTACCATACCATCAGAAGATCTTTCTTATGCAAGAGACAGTTCTAACAGTTTTAGAAGCTCTGTTGGACATGGGAGCGTATCTGCGTCATCCTCTGTCGAATTGGGCTCGTCTAGACAAACAGATACACACGTACAATTGAATGGTAGAAAATTTGAGTTGGAGAATTACAGATATGACTTGAATGCAAAGCCTCAAAGCTTTACTTTGTCTCAAAGTTCAAGCAATAATTACCAAGCTTTAAGTCTTGCATCTAGCACGAATGATGAAAATTTTGAGGGTTCTGTTAGTAGTCTGAAATTTGAGGAAGCAGAGGAAATAGCGGTAGTTTCTCTAGCCAAAGCTTCAGAAAATTCAGAGGTTGATTCATCATTTCCTGCTGCTGCTGTTCCCAAAACTGATGGTATTGAGTGGAGTGAAAGTAGCAGAGTAACTGATACTTTGACCTCTGAGCCATTAGAGGATAATTCAGCAGCACCATTTCCTCCCAATGACAATAGTGTTTCATATGAAAATGGAGATAACTTATCAAGAAATGCCAGGATAGCCTCAAGTGTTGAAGCATTAGCTACCACTCTAGATCCTACTCTTGAAGAACATGGTATCCGAAACGATACTCCTGATAGAGTAGGCGCTGTTGAGGCTGCTGGCCACAGCTCTTTGACTACAATCTCAGAAATTGAAATTGACAATTCCTGCCGGAGTTCCTGCAGTTCAGAACTTGATGGCTCGTCTCCAATTTCTGAGAGGAAAAAGAAGAAATCCATGGATCTTTCAGATGCAATACCCTTAGATGTGGATGTTACTGCTTCTGTTGAGGAGCATAATATGTCAGATCACGCAGATGGTGTTTTAGGTATGTAATTATTTCATTCCGTCTCTTCGTCTATTTTTCACCTTCAACTTGAAGTAAAATTTTACTTCCATTTTTGTGAAGTTTTTTTGATATGCAATTATGATTTGTGATAAACAATTTTATTATGGATCTATGTTTATCCTTCACGAACTATACATGCTAATCCTTTTGAAAGTTAGTTTATTCTTTCTTCAACAATTCTTGCTTTCTTGTAGTATTACTTATAAGAGTAGTAAATAGAAACACTAAGAGTTACTTTTAATCCTCCATTGACTACCCATCATTATTTGACCTTTTTTTTCCTCTTTTTCTTTGGGGGTCAAGGTTCCAAGTTTTTCATTATACCCAGGTCTGTCTGTGATCAAATTTACCATCTCCCTCACATTTTCTCTCCTATTTTCCTTTCAAATTGGGATAATTTGTTTTTTGCACGTGAGGATGGAAAATGATAGTCCTTCTCATTTTTCTTTCCTGCCAAGCACACTTAAAATTTATTTTATTTCCATGTTTCCACTCCATCCATTTTTCCACTCAACCAAGCAAAGCCTTAGTGCACAAACCTGCACACTATATGATTTATTTGCTTAAGTTTAGTTCTGATTTGTTACTGGGTTGCAGTGAGATTTTGTTTAGTCTTTGATGGAACTTTTTATGCTTTTTAACAGAGGAATCAACTGTCTTGGTAGAATGTCGTGGAGGAAGCAAGGCCAGAAGCCTGACACTTGAAGAAGCAACGGACACGATACTTTTCTGTAATTCCATTATTCATGATCTCGCCTACCAGGCTGCAACCATTGCCATTGAAAGGGAAAGTTCAGTGCCATTGGAAGGCTCCAGGCCAACTGTGACGATCTTGGGAAAATCCACTTCTGACAGGAAAGACCTACGGGGGCGAGCTGTTGGTAGATGGACTTCGAAATCTCATAAAGTCAGGCAGAGGCGAGTAGAAACTGATGTAAAATCTGTGCCTGCCAAGACTGTAAATGATGAAAATGCCTATGAACCTTCAAATCGAAATGTTGATATTCCCAATAAGATGGACAGTATGAACCCTCCAAAGCTAGAATCCAAGTGTAACTGCTCTATAATGTGAGAGCAAGTCTTTCAGTCAGACAGAACATGCAGTGCTTCACCAGCCTCCTCATGACTTTGCTACCCCTCCAGTCTTATTTGGAGAGACCGGCAAGTGCTTTGTATTTTAAAATCATATTGTGGCTAAATTTGTTGGCAATGGGTCGTCTTTGGTTCCCAATTTATTTGTTGGCGGTGACATAAATTGTAAAGTTATTTAGGTTGATATTAGTAAAAAGGCAGTGTGGGGGTGGGGGCATTTGTGTTTTTGCCACATCAACAAATTCTTTGTTAGTTATTACTGTTTGTTTTGGGTCCTGTTCTTTGTCGTAGAAGGTGTGAATTAAGACCCTACCCCCCATTCATATTCAATTATTATGAGTATTGAAAATAATATTAGCTCAATTTGGTTAGCTTCTCCTCCATCTCCTTGGTAACAGGTACTGAGACATATTCCACCGTGTTCGACACAGAGACTCTCCTGCTCAGTGTCCATGCATAAGAGGATTTTGCGTCACAACACAAGTATGTACAAATTCTTTGTCCCTTGGCTTCAAGAATGTAGGCAAATTGATGAAATAGGGGACTTATAATATGGTATGAATAATTTGCCTTTGTTCATGCTATTTTTTTTTTATTTCTTTTAGAATTTTCATGCTGGATTTGGCTTAGCTGTTTGTTTCTCCTGTATAAGTTTATCATTATGATATACTTGTTCTGCAAGCAGATATAACATTTAGATTTATACAGCCAAGGGTGCTCATGTCTTGTTTGGTTGTTTTACAACATTCCATCCATTTTTGCAGAGGAACCTTTACTCTAAGAGCTATTGCAATACAATACATGGCCCATCTCCTTCATCAACTTGGTCACATTACACTTTTCTGGTATCTGGCACATTTCCTAGACATCCATGGCTTTAAATTCATTGATTTTTATTCTGTGAACCCAACGCCGTTATAGCAGCAGCCATTGAAGCAATTTAGTTGAACATATTGAGCTAATCTTAACATCTGATATCTAAAGGATATGATTAGAGTTTAAAACTTGAAATTTCCTGTATTTCTTTGTTCTTTTCTGGGTGGTGAAACTGAGCAGCTTTGGGGGGGCGAGACAGTGAGCGAGTGCTCTCAGTTCATCATATTTTGTTTTAGTTGTTTATTTTATTAGCATTTATGTGCGTATATGGGCCCTGGATTATATGGTGGAGAATTCCTTACTTGGCTAGCAATGAATAGGGTTTGTATATTCGGATCCGAAAAATTCGGTGTAAAGAAATTAATAATAAAAAAACAATTATAATAAATATTAAAAAATAATGATAATTATAATAATAAAAAATATACGAGTTCTAAGAAAATAATTATGGTGTTTTATAATAATAATAATAAAATAAGAATATGTATACAATGACAAAAATAAATGATAAAAATAAAAAATATGTTAAGGGATCAAATTGAGTACAATAAAATTTGAAAGGGTTAAAATATTAAGTAAATTATATAAAATTAGACTAAAGTCAAATAAGGAAGGACTAAGATAACAATTAATCTCAGTATTGAAAAGATTTTTTTTAGATAATTCAAAATTAAAATTTAGACGATCAGAATCTGATCTAATTTTTTTAAGATATTGATCTGAAGTATTTGAAAAAAAAAAACGAATTGAATATTTAAATTTTTGGATTAGAATATAGATAAATAAATCATATTATTAGGACTGGATTTTTTTTTCACACTCCTTTGTTATAGCTGGCTGTGTTTGCAAGAAATAAGATGAATATAGTAGAGTTTTAGAAGAGAAATAATAGAATGAAGAAGATAACTGTTTTCATTAATTCAGCAATGTGTAAAATCAGTACATTCCTTCGAGTAAATACCACTCAGACACAATATTATTTAGGGACAGATGTCAACACGAGCATAATTTTCTCTAACAGATTCTATCTCAATTCATAACGTGCGGGCTGCATTCTTTCTCTGGGCTCTCAGTAGATGTAGGCCCATTCTCGGTTCTCAGCACATCATCTCTCCGGACGCTGTCGTTTAGGGTAGCTCCTCGAACAATTGAAACGCTGTCGTTCGATCCTAAGCCTTTAATCCCCTTTCGATTACCTGAGCCCCAATTCACCTCTTTCGCGAACCCTAATTTTTGATTCCCCTTCTCACCTTCTGCCATAACAATACTCCCCTCTGCAACCGATCCTTGTCCCCAAGGATTAAAATCCGAAAATTGGGATTGCAGCACCGTGAAGTCCTCCCAGGTGGCGTTCTATGTTCCCATGTTAACCCATTGCACCAGAAGTTGAGTTACAGCGCGATTGTTTCTTTTCACCATACGCTTGTTCAAGATTTTCAGTGGATACACCTTCGGCTGGCCTTCTTCGTTGACATCGGGAAGCTCTAGAGAGGTAGAAACCATATCTCCAATCTTCTTCTTTAGCAAACTGATGTGAAAAACATGGTGGATTTTGGCTGAGGGTGGGAGTTGTAATTGGTAGGCAACCTCACCGATATTTTTGACAATTTTGTAGGGTCCGTAGAAGTGTGTCGTTAATTTCAAGTGCTTCCGAAGTGCAACTGAAGATTGTCGATAAGGCTGGAGTTTAAGGTATACCTCATCACCCACTGAGTAGACCTTTTCTGTACGTTTCTTGTCTGCATTATGTTTCATTCTGGCCTGTGCTTTTACTAAATTATCCTGTAGTTGTTTAGCTGTGATAGCTCTAGAAGATAACATGTCTGTGACCCCTTGGACTGGTGATTCAATCGTCCACTCAATTTCTTGGGGCTTGTAGCCATACAAAGCTTCAAATGGAGTGAGGCCTAATGCAGTGTGGAAGTTGGTATTATACCACCACTCTGCTTGGGACAAAAACTTAGTCCAAGTCTTAGGTTTCAAAAAACAAAAGCCACGCAAATACTGTTCTAAGCACTGGTTGAACCTCTCAGTTTGACCGTCGATCTCTGGGTGGTAAGCAGTGCTAAATAGTGGGTTAGTACTCAGTTTTTTCAAGAGTTCCTTCCAAAAAAATGCTAGTAAATATCTTGTCTCTGTCAGAAATAGCAAGTTTTGAATTGCCATATAGCTTGTAGATATTGTCTAGGTATAATTTAGCCACTTCAGCTGCTGTGAAAGGATGTGCCAAAGGGAGGAAGTGACCATATTTGGTATATTTATCCACAATGACCAAAATGGTATTAAATCTAGAAGAAGTAGGAATGCTTTCAATAAAATTCATGGTAATCACTTGCCATGCTTGTGTAGGAATAGGTAAAGGTTGTAGGAGGCCAGGTTTAGGTACACGTTCATCTTTAATTCTTTGGCAAGTATCACACTGTTTGACATAATCCTGCACCATTTTTTTTCATTCCCAGCCAATAGAAATAGGGTTTAAGTCACTGATAAGTACCTTGGATGCCAGAATGACCTCCCAGAGGGGAATCATGAAGCTGAAATAGAAGTTGTTGCCTTAGATTACCATGTTGACCAACATAGACTCTCCTGTTGTATCTCAATATGCCCTTAGAATAAGTCCAATTCTGATCTGGAACAGTAGAGATAGTAAGTTCAATGATCTTCTTCTGAGCAAATTCATCTAGATGGTAATTGTTCTCAATTTCAGTGACCCAAGCAGGAATAATTGTAGTGGCAGTGATTTGAAAGAGTTATGAATCCTGTCTAGATAAAGTATCATCAACCACATTATGTTTTCCCTTTCTGTAATGAATGACATAGTCCAAGCCTAGTAGCTTAGTATGCCCTTTCTTCTGGATTGAAGTTGTCAAGTTCTGCTCCAGTAGATGCTTAAGAGCCTCATGGTCAGTTTTAATAATAAAGGATCCACATTCAAAATAATGTCTCCATTTAGTCACTGCTAGCAAAATGGCTAAATACTCTCTTTCATAGACAGAAGTGTCTCTGTGTTTAGGACCTAAAGCCTTACTGAGAAAAGCTATAAAACTACCATCTTGGGAGAGTACAGCCCCAATTCCCCTTGAGCTGGCATCAGTCTCTAAACAAAAGGTTTTAGAGAAATTAGGTAGTGCCAAAATCGGTGCTTTGCACATAGTAGATTTGAGTTTAATGAAAGTTGTTTCAGCTGCTGATGTCCATATAAAATTGTTCTTCTTGAGCATATCAGTTAAAGGCTTGCTGATGCTGCCATAATTCTTAATAAATCTTCTGTAGTAACCAGTAAGCCCTAGGAATCCTCTAAGAGCTTTTAAGGTTTTTGTTGAGTTGTGTGGTGCTCGATTCGTTCAATCGATTATGCTCACCAAGTGGTGGAGAGGTGGATTTTTGGGTGGAAGGGTTTAGGAAGCTAGAAAGAATAAAGACACGATGATTTATAGTGGTTCAACCTTCTAACCAAGGTCTACATCCACTACCTTAGCTCCCCACTAAGGATTTTACAACCAATTCCACTAATTGATTCGTCCCCTTTTCTAGGCTTAGGAGGAAACCCTTTACATCGATCAAGCTTCTACCCAAAGCCTTGATCAAAACCCTTTTTTACAAGAGATAAACAAAGCAAACTTAAACCCTCTAATAGGTGTTTGTTTGCACAATTAAGCTCTCACCCAAAACCTAAAACACTTGAGCAAATTTAACAATTTTGGCTCACTAGTGTTTGTCTATACAAGAATTGACAAATAAAGCACTAAGACAATTTCTTGATCATTTGATGTTTGACAATATGAGCATTAGCCTTCTCTTGATGCTTGGAGGTCCCTTTTATACTCCCAAATGAGTTTATAGCCGTTACTAGCCGTTGGGGATGATTTGGAGCCGTTGAGAACTTTATTTCCCTTCATAAATGCTGTTCTGCAGCCTTCGGTATCGATACGCGTGGAACCGTATCGATACGGCCTTCAACAGAAACTAGCCGTTGGGCTCTTGCTAGCCTGGGCGTATCGATACGCTTGGGGGCGTATCGGTATGGTATGACATTTAAAAGACCGTTGGGAAATAGCCGTTGGGGTAGTTAAACTGGGATCGGTACGCTGACGTGGCGTATCGAAACGACCCTCTCCGTATCGATACGAGGGTTTGCTGTATCGATACGGGTTTTGACAGTGGCTAAACTGAGACAAAATGGTATCGATGCTGGTATGACCGTATCGATACTGGTAACGTGAAAAGTTAAATTTGGCTATTGAAAACATGAAAAATCTTTGTCAAAAACCTCTTAAAATACCTCAAACATAATTTCAAGTAGTTTGGACTTTAAAACCAAGTTTTAAATTCTTTCAAATTAGTCCAAAACATTTTTCAATTATTATATCAAAACATTAGTTCTACAATCTCCCCTTTTTTGATATAATAAAACTAACTTGAAAAATTGTTTGGGATTCTCCCCCTTTAACTTTAAAAATGTGAATAAGAGATTAAGGATATGAAATCAATTTAGGCTCCCCCTTATTCATTTGAAAATTCAAATTTTCAAACCATTTCTCCCCCTTTTTGTTATATCAAAAAGAATTTAAAACATTAAGTTCAATGATAACAATAGAGGTAAAACAAATTTGACACACTAAAAATTTTGGTTTAAAATTTGGCTCCCCCTTACTCCTAGCATCATCAAAAAATGTTAGTCCAACATATATGATCATCTAGTTGAATTAAAAAAATAAACAAATGAAATCAAAACCAACTAGAATTTTTACCAACACTTGAACCCAAGGGAGGATGTGAAGCCTTCCTTCTTCAAGTGTTCTTCCTTGTGTGCATGGAGCTCCCCCTTAATGTTTGACTTGTTGAACATCTCCATCACACCTAGCAAAAGACAATCAAGTAATTTTTGGTATCCAAATTGCTTTGGATCCATAAACGTTAGTAGCACAAATTTTTGACCCCTTAGGAATCCATTTTTCAATGTCATCCTTTTTAACTGAAGTGGTTAGTCCTTTTGGGACCCAAACACTTCTAAAACATTTACCATTTTTAAATCTAGGGGCACTAGATTGTCTAACATAAAAATTTGATTTTTGAAATTTATTTTTCTTTTCAAGTTCATTTGAAATCAAATCTTTTTTTTTTTTGAACTTTTAGAAGCAAATTTTGTAAATCAAAACATTTTTGTTCAAAATCTTTTAATCTTGCTTCAAGTTCAAGATTTGTTTTGGAAAGCAAATCATTTTCAATTTTTATTTTTGAAATCAACTTTTTGTTTTTAGAAAATGATGCCTTGAATTCCAAAAGCAAATCATCATATGTATCTTGTAACTCATCAAATGTATAAGAATTTGAAATAGATGAGTTAGAAGTTACCTCCCCCTCATTGAGGGCCATCAAGCATAGGTGGGCTATTTCATCATCGGTGGAGTCTTCATCACTCCATGTGGCCACATATGCTTGTTTAGAAGATGATCCCTTCTTTTTGGATTTGTGGGAGTCCTTCATCTTCTTCATCGATTCATGCTTGGATTTTTCTATTTTGCTCTTCATGAACCGGGTGAATTTGTTGAAGAGATAGGCCATCTCTTCATCTTCACTATCCTCCTCACTTGAATCTTCATGATGACATGTGGAGGACTTGAGAGCCATGGCACTTGCATTGATGCCAAGCCCTTTGATTTTCTTCTCTCTCATAGCTCTAATTTCTTCCCTCTTCTTCTCATCCTCTTTATTCTTCTTCATGATTTGATGAGTAAGGAGTGACCCCATGAGTTCATCAAGCTTCAAAGTCTTCAAATTTTTTGCTTCGATGATGGCGGTCCTCTTTGAGTCCCAAGACTCGGGAAGTAAGTAGATGAGCTTTCGAACAAGCTTTTCCTCCGGGATGGCTTCTCCATAACCTTTAAGACCGTTGGTGATGGTGGAGAACCTATCAAACATCTTCTCGATGTTCTCTTCCGGATCCATCTTGAAGTTCTCATACTCTAAGGTTAGGAGCCCAATCTTGGTCTCCTTGACTTCATCGGTCCCCTCGTATGTGACTTCAAGCTTGTCCCATACCTTCTTGGCACTCTCACAAGAAGACATCTTCTCATAGATGGTTGGGCCAAAAGCACAAAAGAGCATGTGCAAGGCTTTGCAATTTAGCTCCATCTTCTTGCGATCGTCGGCACTCCATTCCGCTTTGCTTCCTTGAGGCACGAACGGACCATCTTCAACTATGTCCCATAGCTTGTAATCTCTTGACTTCAAGAAGAATTTCATCTTTGTCTTCCAATGGGCATAGTGATCTCCGTTGAAGAAAGGCGGTTTGTCGATGGATTGCGCCATTTGAGCCGGTTGAAGAAAAAGTGATCGAGCTTGCCGAATCTTCTCAATAGGATGTGAATCCTCTTCGATTGAGCCAAGATCTGATATCAATTGTTGAGTTGTGTGGTGCTCGATTCGTTCAACCGATTATGCTCACCAAGTGGTGGAGAGGTGGATTTTTGGGTGGAAGGGTTTAGGAAGCTAGAAAGAATAAAGACACGATGATTTATAGTGGTTCAACCTTCTAACCAAGGTCTACATCCACTACCTTAGCTCCCCACTAAGGATTTCACAACCAATTCCACTAATTGATTCGTCCCCTTTTCTAGGCTTAGGAGGAAACCCTTTACACCGATCAAGCTTCTACCCAAAGCCTTGATCAAAACCCTCTTTTACAAGAGATAAACAAAGCAAACTTAAACCCTCTAATAGGTGTTTGTTTGCACAATTAAGCTCTCACCCAAAACCTAAAACACTTGAGCAAATTTAACAATTTTGGCTCACTAGTGTTTGTCTATACAAGAATTGACAAATAAAGCACTAAGACAATTTCTTGATCATTTGATGTTTGACAATATGAGCATTAGCCTTCTCTTGATGCTTGGAGGTCCCTTTTATACTCCCAAATGAGTTTATAGCCGTTACTAGCCGTTGGGGATGATTTGGAGCCGTTGAGGACTTTATTTCCCTTCATAAATGCTGTTCTGCAGCCTTCGGTATCGATACGCGTGGAACCGTATCGATACGGCCTTCAACAGAAACTAGCCGTTGGGCTCTTGCTAGCCTGGGCGTATCGATACGCTTGGGGGCGTATCGGTACGGTATGACATTTAAAAGACCGTTGGGAAATAGCCGTTGGGGTAGTTAAACTGGGATCGGTACGCTGACGTGGCGTATCGAAACGACCCCCTCCGTATCAATACGAGGGTTTGCTGTATCGATACGGGTTTTGACAGTGGCCAAACTGAGGCAAAATGGTATCGATACTGGTATGACCGTATCGATACTGGTAACGTGAAAAGTCAAGTTTGGCTATTGAAAACATGAAAAATCTTTGTCAAAAACCTCTTAAAATACCTCAAACATAATTTCAAGTAGTTTGGACTTTAAAACCAAGTTTTAAATTCTTTCAAATTAGTCCAAAACATTTTTCAATTATTATATCAAAACATTAGTTCTACAGTTTTTGGAAAGGGCCAGTGGCTCATAGCTTCAACTTTTGAGTGATCAGTGGCAACTCCCTTAGAAGAAATAATGTGGACCAAGTATTCAACTTGATCTTGGCCAAAGAAACACTTAGATTTCTTTGCATATAACTGATGGTGCCTGAGAAGATTCAAAATTAATCTCAAATGCTCACAATGATCAAGGAGTGTCTTACTGTAAACCAAAATGTCATCAAAGAATACTAGAACAATTTTTTTTTAAATAGGGTTGAAATACAATATTCATAAGTGATTGAAATGTAGCAGGGGCATTGGTCAAGCCAAATGGCATGACTTTGAACTCATAATGCCCTTTGGTGAGTTCTAAAAGCAGTCTTATAGGTGTCTTCAGCTTTAACTCTGATCTGCCAATAGCCAGATCTAAGATCAATCTTAAAAAAATATGCTGCACCATGTAGTTCATCTAGCAGGTCCTCCACAACAGGAATTGAAAACTTGTTTTTGATAGTGAGAGAATTTAATTGCTTGTAATCCACACACAGGCGCTAAGAACCATCTTTTTTTCTTGACTAGCACACAAGGGGAAGCAAAGGGACTCTTGCTAGTCTTAATTATAGAGGAAGCTAACATTTCTTCAATATGCTTTTCTACTTCCATTTTCTGATGATGAGGGATCTTGTAGGGTCTGAGGTTCACTGGTTGAGAGTCAGGTTTAAGAGTGATTGCATGGTCATGTGCTCTTTCAGGTGGCATTCCCTGTGGAGTTTGAAAAATGTCTTCAAATGAGTCCAAAACTGCTTTAATTTTAGGGTGTTGTTCATGCTCTTCACCCTCAATGCTGAGTAGATAAAGTTCTCCCATAAGATTTACATCCTTTCCCGTTATCTTCTGAAGTTTTTCACCAGTGATCAGTTTAATAGAAGGTTTTGTAGTTGTACCCTTTAGAATAATTAACTCATCTCCTTGTATGAAACTTAAAGTCATTTGACTAAAATCAAGGCTGATAAGGCTATAGTGTTTCATCCAGTCAACTCCTAGAACCATATCACTGCCTCCCATCACCAGAACTCTGAAATCATGTTGGAACTATTGTCCTTGCATTTTCCAAACCAGTTGCTTGGATTTAGCTTGACTGTATAATTTTTCTCCATTAGCAACAATAATAATTAAAGGTGCAGTAGGAATAACTTTAAGTCCTTCTTTTGCCCATCCAAGATTAATAAAATTGTGGGTGTTACCATTGTCAATGAGTATGCTTAAGGGTCTACCTTTGATTGTGCCCTGAATTCTCAGAGTACTGTGGCCCACGCTCCCAGTTAGAGCATTAATAGAAATTTTCAACCCAGTATCTGCAGTTTTGTCCTCAGACTGATCATGTTTAATTTCAACTTCAGTCTCAACTTTTACAGGAGTGTCCTCTTCTTCCATTGAATTGAGTTGTTTCATTTTGCATTGATGTCCATGAGAGAACTTGTCACCACATTTGAAACAAAGGTTGTTAAGTTTTCTATAGTCGAGCAGTGTTTGTTTTGGAGTTTGTTGGAAGGTTTTTTGTTGTGTGTTGGGTAAGGAAGGGGGGGTTTGAGGGAGCACTTGACTGGTGTAATTTGGGTATTTGAAGATGGGTTTGAACTTCTTATTTTCAAGTTCTAAGGAGAGTTCATAGAGTCTAGCTTGTCTGTAAGCTTCTGCTAGAGTTTGAGGTAGGTAAATTTTGACTCTATGTCTGATTTCTTCCTTGAGGCCACTAATGAAACTTGACGAGAAGTATTGCTCATCTAAAGAGGGGTTATGTTGAATCATATAAGGTCTTAACTCATCAAATTTCTCCTGATAGTCTTCCACTGTTGTTGTTTGGGTCAGCTTATTAAACTCTTCAATGATATCTATGTAGGTCTTATCACAAAACCTGTGACACAGGTCAGCTGCAAATTCTCTCCATGTAAGTTGGTGTTTCTGAGTGACATAGCTATCAAATCAAACTTCAGCTCTACCCACAAGGTGCATAGAAGCCACATCCAGCATCTGTTCTTCAGGTATTTCAAGCAAAGTGAAATATTTCTCACATTTTTTTTATCCAGCTTCTTGAGTTAGTCCCATCAAACACTTGTAGCTCAAGTTTGGGCTTAAAGGTCACTCCTTTAAATCCTGCAGGATGGTTTGGTTGGGTGTTTCTTTCAAACAGGTAGGCCTCCTTTTTTTTTCCTCTCCCATTTTTTGTTTGTTTAAGTTTAGTGGGGTCTGGGAGTTGTTTGTATGCTGTGAGGGTTTTTTGTTCAAAATCCTAGCTTCACCATGCTTATAAATGTATCTTTCATGCTCATCAATTACTGTAACCGTGATAGGTTTCTTACATGGATGGTTCAGGTGTGGATGTTGCAGTACTCCCAGGGCTCATTCCTTCAGTTTTTACAGATAGGATGTTGAAGATCTTCTCAGTGTAATCCTGCGTGGTACTCATTCTGCTCTCCAAGGCACTGAATCTTCCTTCCCATTCATTCCTTTGCTTATTCACCATTTAGGGGTAATGTTTTCATCATCCAGTTTCTTAAGTTAGTCCTGGATCTCCATCAGTTGTTTTTGCATCGAAGCAAGGTCTGAACTTTCTGCCATTTGCTGACTTTTCTTTGGCTTTCTCAGGTTTGCGAGGAGGGATCGTTTAAGGCTCTCGATACCAAGTTGTCACAGCTCGACTGTGTTTGCAAGAAATAAGAAGAATATAGTATGGTTTTAGAAGAGAAATAATAGAATGAAGAAGATGATTGTTTTCATTAATTCAGCAATGTGTAAAATCAGTACATTCCTTCGAGTAAATACCACTCAGACACAATATTATTTAGGGATAAGTGTCAACACGAGCATAATTCTCTCTAACAGATTCTATCTCAATTCATCACGTGCGGGCTGCATTCTTTCTCTGGGCTCTCAGTCGATGTAGGCCCATTCTCGGTTCTCCGCACATCATCTCTCCGGACGCTGTCGTTTAGGGTAGCTCCTCGAACAATTGAAACGCTGCCGTTCGGTCCCAAGCCTTTAATCCCCTTTCGATTATCTGAGCCCCAATTCACCACTTTCACGAACCCTAATTTCTGATTCCCCTTCTCATCTTCTGCCATAACATCATTGCCGTGAATACATGGATAGCGATTCTAGAGATAAGAGAGCAAAGGAATCTGAATTTTACATAATACTTATACAGGTAGGTATTAGGAGGATATATATATATATATATTACTTGGGGTAAAATAAGGAATGACTAAGATAATAATTAATTTTAATATTGAAAAGTTTTTTTAGATAATTCAAAATTAGAATTTAGACGATCTGTATCTGAGTTAATTTTTTTTTAAGATATTGATTTGAAGTATTTGAAAATAATAGAACGAATTGAATATTTAAATTTTCGGATTAGATTATAGATAAATAAATCATATTATTGGGATTTGATTTTTTTTCACACTCCTTGCCGTGAATACATGGATAGCGATTCTAGAGATAAGAGAGCAAAGGAATCTGGATTTTACATAATACTTATACATGTAGGTATTAGGAGGATTCATATATATATATATGGGATAGGATCAAATTACACTGTGTAAAACTCTCTAAGTTTTACACGTTTTTTGGATCGTTGGATGAGTGAAACGGATGGATGAGATTAACAGTAAAATATGTGAAGATTATCACTTGGGAATTAAAAACACGGAGTTAATCTCAATCATCCATTTCCCCCATCCAACGATCCAAAAAACGTGTAAAACTTAAAGAGTTTTACACAGTGTAAGTTGATCATAACCCTATATATATATATATATATATATATATATATATATATATATATATATATATATATATATATATTACTTGGGGGAAAATTGCAAAACTCCAATGACGTTTGTCCAAGCGGAGGCTCAATCAATTATTTGATTTTGATTAAAGGAAAGATGAACTTTATATATTTGTTAATATGTGTGTGTACTCAGTCCTCCATGTGATCTGGAGTTGTAGATGGGAAAATCATCAGTTTTTAAACTTCAAACTTAAAGGAAATTTTTATTAATTTTGATCTTGTAGTTTAATTTTATATACATATATATTAATCTGATTGTACAGTTTAAAAAATATAATTATTTAATATATAAGGATGTCAATACTCAATGTTGCAATAATGGTGAGAATTTTTTAGGAAGTAAATGAATGGCATTTTCAGTCGGAAAGGCTGCAAAGACATATGCCCATTTCCATTGGCCTCTCTGATTTCAAGCATTCTCTCTCCTGCTTTTCAAATGATTCATCAAAGTCGCCGCCTAATCCGCTCTTCTTCATTCTTGGATTTGCCCTTTTCCTTCTGAATTTTGGGCCTTTTTTATTTGGTTTCATCAATAAGATTGCAGCACTTTGATAAGAGAAAAAGAAAAAACTTTGAATCTTCTTCACCAATGTCTTCTCCCTCTTTTCTCACAAATTACCCTCTTATTTGTGCTTTTATTGCCTTTGCTGTTGCCCAATCTATCAAGTTCTTCACCTCCTGGTATCTCCAGTTGTTTTGGCTTCCATGAATCTTAAATCTTTGTTTTGTTTCTGTTACTTTGAGGATCATTTCACTGCATGCCTAATATATGGAATTTTGGGTGTTGATTATCATTCAATGAACTTGTTGCCTAGAGATTTTAATTGGGTAATTGTTGCTTTCATCATTGATGGAATAAAAGGTGCGCTGGACCAAAAATTGAACATCTTGAATCCTGGGGTTTCTTTGATTGTTCAAGCTTTAATGCTGGTCAAGCTCTAAGCTTGATTCAATTCATGTTTTGTAATGTTGCCATTTTTGAGTTTCCATGCTTTCTTTTACATTCTTATCATCACCCAATTGGTAGATTTTCGTTATGAAATTGGGAAGAAAAGTCTTAGTACATGGAGCCATTTTTGACTTGGGGGTGGCTAGCTTGTAGAACGGATTGATAGATGGCAGTATTTGCTTTGCTATTGGCACTGGTTTTTCCTGGTTAAAGTTTATGAGTTCTGCAGGTACAAGGAAAAGCGATGGGATATCAAGCAGCTTGTGGGATCCGGTGGGATGCCTTCGTCCCATTCTTCTACAGTCACTGCTCTTGCTACTGCTATTGGATTACAAGATGGTTTTGGAGGATCGCTGTTTGCAACCGCGTTGATCTTAGCATGCATCGTATGATCCTTTGTTTCTTGTTTTATGGTTGGCTTGTAAGACTCGTAAATAACATTGAGTTGAAGTCTGACGTGATTTTTAGAGATTGCTTTCTTTGTTCCTGCTGGTGCTAATCTGGTTTTCTCCTAATACTGATTTCTAGTACATGAGCAAAATGCAATATGGCTAATGAACTTACAACAATCAATGAATGGGGTTCTTATGTCACTGACACTGACTACATTAGATTGAGTTTTGATGGGAAAGATTTGATTTGCAGGTAATGTTTGATGCAACCGGTGTGAGACTACACGCTGGACGGCAGGCAGAGGTTCGATTCTATTGCTCCGGTGTTTTGTATTTATATTCTCATCCCATGACTTTTCTGAAACGCAAGTTTCAGCCATGTCTCTACCTGTATTTTCCGAGTGACTGGATGTTATAGAAGCTTTAGTTATAAACTGCATTTCCCATTACGAAATGGGATGCATAATGCCATAATCACTTGGTTAAACTTGATTTCTTTCCTTTATCCATTGCCAAATTGTATGTTCATCAGGTCCTGAATCAAATTGTTTACGAATTGCCTGCTGAACATCCTCTGGCTGACAGCAGACCCTTACGTGAGCTTCTCGGTCACACCCCTCCCCAGGTACGTTTGCAGAGCAGATTATCAGTAATTACTTGATCCACACTCTTGTTCTTGAACATCCTTTAGTTAACCTTCTTTTCCCCCCTCAAAAACTAATCGAGAAGATGTTGTAGTCCCCGAACCTTTATTTTTTCCAGAACAATAGATGTTTCAAATGTTGTAACTAATGGCTACAGAAATCTGGGTTATGTTTTAACATCGATGTTGATCTACATACAAATTCTAAAGTGCTATAATCCCTGGTATTGCTTTTGTTAACATCCGGCGCTACGAGCAACTTCATCTGAGATAGTTGTTTTTGTGGAAAGAATTATTTATAAGAATAATCACTTATAATTTTCAACCTTCCATCTCAATTACAGGTTTTTGCTGGTGGTGTGCTTGGCATTGTAACATCTGCTGCTGGCTATTTTATTATCCAGACAGGCAGGTAAAAGTTGATGCTCATAATGATCATAGATATCAATATACAATATAGCTTCGATGTTTGAACTTCGACTGCCACGCAAACAAAATGCGATTTGCAGACCTTTTCCCTCAATGGAGAAATTCCCAGGATTTGAATGCTATGTTTCAGATGTTTATAAAAGCATGTTGTTACTTTGGAGTTTCAATTCATTTAACCAGTAGCATCTTTAACTTTTAAATGATTTGTCTGGTGTAATGATGATAGCTTGTTACATCTTGCACAATCTGATCAAATGTAAATTGTTTCTGCCATATGTATATCAGTTCTAGAGTTCTAGCATTTTAACTAAGGGGATTTTTACCTTTCAAAAAAATGATGAGGTATTTTATTATGCATGAAGCAATACAACTGACCAGTATTCAGGGAGAAACTACATTGTCCCTTGGGGGATTGTGGCCCTCCCAAAAAAATTTATTATAAAATAATATAGGGTTTTTTTACCTACTTAGACCCCAATTGTCATTTCATTTGAACTTTGTCCCTCCCATTTTTATGATTAATTAACCTTGTGCTGCCAAATCTTGATTCCTGGCTCTGTATCTGCCAGTATTTCAAGTCTTGGAGTCTTCAATTCCTATATTGGTTGACTTGAATCCTAAAATGGTTGAAAAAACCATTTTCATCTTTGCATAAGTATCCCCGACAATATTCGACTTCGAACGCCAAGCGATGTGCTCGTCTGGCCTGACTAAAATGGCTCCCTGTTCCGTCATCTGACAAGTTCTCCACCATGACAAAGAATCAGATGACGTTTTAACCTCTATAACGTCCGTGTAGTTCTTCCAAGGTGCTAATTTTGCTTTGCTCCCAGGCTGAGATCCGGTAACAGTATCAGCTGGCCAAAGCACACATACCTTGGTAGAAACTTTATATTCCTCAGCAGCCTTAAATGCAGATCGAGCAAGATTATAGGACTCCTCCACTGGTGCTATAATAAGAAGGAACTCAACTTTGTCTACAGACACAAGATCATGCGTAGAAATGGTTTCCTGCAATAATTTTAAGACAATTAGCTAAAAACAATAGTGCAGCATGCTTCGGTTCAAATGCTTTGAAATCATCCAGTGATCGTACTTCGAAGTTCATAAATCAATGACAAACATGCATAATTGATCAATAATATATCATAACAATCACTTTTAAGGTCATAAGTGGTACATGGCGAATATAAGCCATATTATCATTAATAACACCATAATCCATTCATAAAGCCGAATGCTTATCGCTTATAACCTTGAGGTTATCTGTTACCGTAGGAGACAGAACGTATGTGATTTGCTTGATATGATATTTGAAATTCTCTATTTTGTTTATAATGATTCTTTAACTGTTTGACGACATGATTCATTGATCAATTAACGTTATCGAATTATTTTAGATGATATCCTGAAATGAAGCTTGATCTTATGTGCGTGTGCGACTAACTGAAGGTGGTTGTTCATTCCTTCCAGTACTACATCAACTTAGAGTCTGAGCTAGAACTGAGACATTACTAGTTATTTAAGACTTCTATTAAGTGGTAGAAGTTTCTATTTCATATATGCTTACAGGAATTTTAGATAGGGTACTTATTATTATTATTATTTTGAAAAATAGGATACAATGATGAAGATAAGGGAGAGTTATGTGTGACATTGATGACGGTAATACGGTTATCTTATGTCAATTTCAAGCCATGAGATAATATAAACAGACATAAGACGACAGATGAGCAACTCCAACTTAACAAGTATTATAAGCGAAAAGAGAGAACAAGAAAAGATAAAAGACCGAAAGGTGCATAACGGGATTATATACCTCACTTGGAAAATTTGATAAAACCCTAACATTCATATGAGGTAACCTTGAACCTGGATCTGCACAGGGAACATAATCCCTTCGACGGCCAGTGGGCAATTCAGGAGCAGACACAACGTCCTTATTATCTGGAACAAGTGCTCCTTCAAGATACCTGACACATGCATAGATTACGAGAGAAATCATACCCAGCCATTATTTTAAAGATCAACAAAGTAATAAAAGTCTCAAAAAGGGTTTTTTAATTCCATCTACTATGATTGTTGGAAGTTTCAAAAAATTCTATAGAATAATATTCATACCTAAATCCAAGATCTTCAGCAGGAAACTTGAGTTGAAGGCTCTTTCCTTCTTCAAAAATATGCCTTAGTTTAGCAAGCCTCGATGATCCAAGCGGGTTACTTTCATTTAAAATTAACCCTGAGAGCTGTGAACGACCTATCGAAAAAATTCCATCCAAAATAGCCTTCTGCATGCCAGATGGTAAAATGGAACCAACCCCCTTATTAATAACTTGGTGAACTGCATAACAAGCAGAAGGAAGAACAATGACCACCAATGAACTGAAACCAGAATATGTACCTTCAAAGGGTTTGCATGGCTCAAGATAAACAGTAAGATTCTCAGGGAAATGGGTACGTTAATTTACCGGAATTTGCAATAGTTGGATCGAGACCAAGAGTTGCAGGAACTGCCATTGCTGCTCTGAAGTTCTGAACGCTAAGAGCTGTATTGAATTCAGCAACCTGACAACGCAATAAACATGGGAGCAATGACTAAAGAACTCGCGAATAAAAATGAATGAGAACAAAAGCAGAAAAGGCTGGAGCAATACCGGTTTACGTTCTGTTTCATATGTGGCAAGTATTGAAGATGGTGCAACACCTTCCAGTAGAGAAGCAATTTTCCAAGCCAGATTATGGGCATCCTGGATTCCTGTATTCATCCCTGCAAAATCCATGTTGAAATCCTATAAATGGTTTTTCCCGTACCATTATGCAAGGAACCACACTTTACCAAACCAAGGAAGCTACAAAAGTAAATCACTATTTAATGTTATAGAGTTGCCAGCAGCAGGTGATAAAAAAGGTTAATCCTGAATGAATGATATGTACTTTTTTACGGTCAGCAAAAGAAAAAGAAATTGTTACTCACCAAAACCACCAGCGGGAGGGAAACGGTGGGCAGCATCTCCACAAAGCATTATTTGATTATTGCCACAAACATATCTCTCAGCAACTTCAGCATGCATCACCCATGGCTTAATGTCAATCACATCTATATCTGAAAGCTCTTGACCAACCATTTTGAGTATTAACTTCTTGCATATCTACAAAAAGTTGCATTCTTCAAAGAAATTGTCATTGAAGTTTGTGAAGTTGTCGTTATTTACACATTATATCTTATACTCTAAAAGTAGAGTCAGGCATGCATTTAATTTAATCAAGATGCTCAGGTAAGCTTATTCCTAAGGCATAAATCAACTATTAAGATAGCCATGTACATTTAGAGTACCGATGATGTAACTTGGTGGAAGTAGTTAGTGCCACTATACGTAAGCTAATTCTTCATCCACCTGATTTTTCTTTCTCTTTTTAATGGGAAATGGCCAAAAAATGGGTTAACCTAATCATCCAAATCTATGATGAAATGAAATACCTCAGGGCTGAAATCTTCCAGGTTTTGTTGAGGAGGATAGAATGGGATCTGCAGGATGATGATCAATAAATCATCTTCGGTATAGGGTGAATGTTAAAGTAGCAGTAGTAGGTAAAGAGATTCAGAACATTTCCTATATCATTCAATACCTGTAATACAAATTCCCCTTGTGTAAGATCATGAGCAACAAGAACCCCGATAGCTTCAGTGTTGAAAATGAAAAATAGCATGCCAGGCCTCTTGTAAAGCAGGTATTGTCCGAGTTCTTTGCTCCAGAAATGAACACTCACAAGTTTTTGCAAGTCTTTTTCACCTTTCAATTCTATTCCAACCAGCTTTCTTACTGCACTTCCCGCGCCATCAGCGCCAATAAGAATTTTAGACTGAATTTTTCTCGTCAACAACTTACCTTCCTTGTAAAAAGAAACAGTTGCGGTAACACATTCATCAGTTGTGTCAATGGAGACACACTCATGTCCCATCAAGATTTCCCTTCCCTTTAGTGGCTCAGGATCAAGGCCTTCAGGGCCTTCTAACGTGTGAACACGAAAACCAACATTCTCCAACATCTTAACAAGTTTCCTAGTTAACTTGTACTGCGAGAAGTGCGCGACAGAGATTGGACTAACAACTTTTTCAAAATCTGGCAACAGATAACAAAAGAATGGATTCATGGAACAATCTTTAATCAACTATATATCATCCACAAAAGCAAAACATGAATATCCCCCTATTTAAAGCAGTCTAAGAGCTGGATTATTTACAAAAACAGAATTACATTTTCATTAAATAGCAAAAAAACATGTCCTGAAATTTAAATAAGAATGGTATAACTAAAAGAACTGAATTCGCAGCAGCGACCGGCAAGCCGACAACATATAAAACTATAGCGTCAATCAAACCTTTAGGATGCATATGGTCCACTGAACCTAGGACTGAACCAGTCAGCGAAGTACAGTATATGAATTTTCTCCATAAATCTACAGGTGGTTGTGATCTTTGAATCTCCTCTGCTAACCCATCCAATTTCCGAAACACCTAACAATCAATAGTCACTAACTAAGCTCAATATAGCTCTACTAGAGTTAAAAAAAATACCCAATCTTCCATAAAGAAAGAAAACCAACCTCCATTGTTCGATTATTGATAAAATGAGCTTGTGGGTGCTTGGAAAAACCCTTGTTTTTCTCCAAAACCGTGCATTTTACCCCTACAAGACATCACTATTCATTAGCTACATAGTTTAAACATATTTAAAATATCAAAAAGACAATTCCCATGCAAAAGAAGCTCATGGAACTTGAAAATGATCTCTATTTACTTGGGTTTATACTGAAAAAAAGGAAAACAACAAAAAAGGAAACTTTGGGTTAAAGAACATACCGAATTTGTTGAGAAGAATAGAGAGAACGAGGCCGACAGGTCCTGCACCAACAATCAAAACAGGAAGAAGAGAGTCATGGCCGTTTAGAATTTTGGAATCTGAGAAGTTTCTCCATTGAATATAACCATACGGGTGAAATCTGATTCTGGGTTTGTTTCTATGGAGGAAGTTAAAGCCCTTGATAAACCCTGAAACCCCCATGATCCAGAAGCAGCTGACGCTGAAGCAATGGGAAAGACACGAGGATTCATTCAGGACAGTTCGGCTGGTAAAATGCTTGTTTTCTATTCTTACTTTTAGGCTATGTTTGTTTGGGTTAGCCCAAATCAATCTTTTCTTTTACGGTTTAGACTGCGAGCCCATTTGCATTTGTACCCAAACCCAGAGTAGATGCAAATTTTTTTAATTACGTCTCAAAGCTAATGTCTCGGAATTTAAACTCGTGCAAGATAAGATAATGCGAGTATTCTTGATTAATTAGTTAATTAATAGATCTCGAAGTAAATACAATTCTAACATAATTGTTATAATTTTTACATTATTTATTAGTCGAATCATATCTTTATATTCTTTTATAATATAAAAACAAATGTTTTATATTTCAATTAGTGAAAATAACTTTAAAAACACTATGAAAATTATTATTTGTTTTATTTTACTTGATTTTTTAAGGTCCGTTAAACATATTTATGATCGTAACTTTAAAAAACTTACCAAAGTATGGAACCGAGCTTAATTAGAACAGAGCTTAACTGTAATGTGTAGTTCGAAAAACAAAAATAACTAATTGGATGGAACTTAATTAGAACTCAAATAACGGATGAAAATTCTCTGCCCAACTATGTTCTTTTTGGTGTCCTACTTTAAAAAAGTGGGTTTAGAGTTTAAAGTATAGGGTTTAAGGTTAGAGTTTAGGAAATTAAGGACATGGTATATTTTTTAGGGTGTAGGTTTTATGATGTGAAATTTAGGGTTATGACTTAAAATTTAATTTTTAGTGCTTTTTAGTGTGGGGCATAGAAAGGGGCATGATTAGGGGCATAAGATTTTTGTTCCCAATTAACTCGGACAAATAACCTAAAATTCAAACTTAAAATAATATGAATCTAACCAATGTGTTGATCCAAGTGTTAAACAGTTTAGTATCGATTAAGCATGTCTCGATTTTGAGGTCATGTATATACCAAAAAAAAATTTATTGGAAGACTCACCACTAAAATCAGGTACGCGACGTGGATAATTCGATTACTTATAGCAAGACCTTAAAAACCAGAAAGACAAAATAAATAAATAATATGAATCTAAAATCTCGTGATAAATAATGTTTTAACCAAACTCTTAAACTTCAAACTCAAATAACCAGAACCTAAAAACTACTATAAAAAACAATTCAAAAACGAGATTATCACGTGTAACCTAGTGCATTATAATAAATTTTATTTTTTAATTTTTAAGCATATATATATATATTTTGAATATGACCACTAAATTTTTATTATAACCATAAAAAATATCACAATTATATCGCATCTAGAAAGAAAAATAATAAGACTAATTTATCCAAATTTATTTCAACCAAAAAACGGAAAAGTGAAAAACTTCTATAAAAATAAGCATACCATCAATTTTCATAAGCTTCTTGAATCTTTTTATCTTTATCATATCAGGACGCATAACTGATGAAAAGAAGTGGTGAACGATTCAAACTATCAGACAAAATGTTCCGCTACCCAAGATTAATTACATCGGCAAACAACCATTAACTGAGTGAGGATCTAACTTTCCGTGACCACCGACAAAATCATAATCAGAAATTAGCGTCGATTAAAACATCTATGCGAGCAACGATTGACCGCTAAAGTATGTTGACTCATGTCACAAAGACATATGAAACAAAACCACAAAAACAAAAAAAATGTCACAAAGACAGAAGAATGCACGTGTTATAAAAACAAAAAAATACATGCCATAAAGACAGATATTCTTAATAGAAAATAAAAAAAAACAATAAAATAATAAAACACTGATGATCGACAATAATAGTTAGGTGATTGCCATCGTCGGCTAACGCATAAAAATTGAAGAAACTTATAGGCAGCGCATGGTTGTTAGAGAGAAAAAACTAAGGTTATTTTTTTAAACATATATATTTTTTATAATCTAAAAGTGATTAGAAGATAATATACTAGTATTTTCTCATACATATTTTTAATTTTTTACAATGTACATACACTTTATAGACAAAAATAATTAAACTCATCTCTCCTGAAATAAATATCATCAGTTTTTTCTACTCGGACCACTCATACTAAGACTTTTAGGAGATAAATAATTTGTTTATTCTTAAATTAATAATTGAGAATCTAAGTTCTTTTTAAAAAAAATTAAGTTTTTTATTCTTAAACCTAATAAAACACAGCGTTTAGGTTTCACAAAGCTTTTCAGGCCTTGGCTTTCTCGTCTCGCAATCTCGCGCGGTTTCTAAGGCTCTCTTCTTTATCTTTCCTTTGGTATTCCCGATCCAGCGATCGCCGACTTTATTTCTCAATTCCTCGTTTTATTTTTTTCGTCTCAAATCGGTAAGCCCTACCCACTCTCAGTTCTCTTAATTGCCTAGAGAGATCGAGAAAATCCATGTGTCGCTCGATTTTCACCACTATTTCTAGGGTTTACCCTCTTCATCTGTTGCTTTAATTTCTACAATTATTCGCCGAAAACTGTCGAGCTACATAGGGGGAAGTCGAGGATATTATACTTCTTGGTTCGGTTGTTTTTAAGTTTGTTTACTGCTTTTGTTTTA
Organism: Hibiscus trionum; assembly: GCA_030270665.1. NCBI lineage: Eukaryota > Viridiplantae > Streptophyta > Magnoliopsida > Malvales > Malvaceae > Hibiscus > Hibiscus trionum. Next base: position 5,239,466 of record BSYR01000065.1, read on the forward strand.
TCGCTTAATTTCGTGTTGATTATATCCCCAGAATCTGGGGTTAAAAACTCTCTCCCCCGTTTTGAAATTGGGCCTGAACGTGGTTGACTCAAGAGTCTAGGGTTTATAAGTGATCAAATTAGCGGGGATTTCTTGAATTGGGAGGCTTTCGGGGTTTAGGAATTTATACATGGCTGCTGGGAGACATGGGGGTTATAGTGATTACGAGTATAGAGACAGGGACTCTGATTTTGAGGTGACGAGGCAGGAGTTTGCTAATTCTAAGGACTACGAGTTATCTAGCAATGGTGGCGGTGATATTGCGAGGAGCCGTGTATGGGAAGCTAGAGACAGAGCTAGAGTTAGACAGAAGGATATTAAGGTGAGTGAAGTTATAAATGGTGGGTATCGTTCCTCTTCGAGTAGAAGTGATTCTGGTGGCAGTAGCAGCGGCGGAGGTAGACCAGAGTTATCTTGTAGGGTCGTAGATAAGGAGCCTGGTGAGTTGTCTAGCGAGAGCGGATCAGAGGGTGCCATTGAGTCTGACTCAGTGGTTAAAGATAGTGAGGTTGCGAAAGTAACAGGGAATGGGGTTCCGTCTCCCGTGGGAAGAAAGAGGAAGTTTTCTCCTATAGTGTGGGATAGAAGTGACAAGGATTTAAGTATGTCCAAAAGTAGGAATTCACCTGCAGTTACAGTTGTTCGTCATCCATCGCCGCAGCCAAAAGCTTACCCCAAGTCACCTAACGGCATCTCTGGCAGGGCTGTACAGATATCTCGTGTTACAGAATGTAAAAGTGCAAAATCACATTCTCCTTCACCAGTTGCAGCTGATGAAACTGTTGGATACTCTGCACTGCAGTCTCCTGTGCATTTGGATTTTTCACCACCAAAAGAGCATGTCAATTATCAGGATACTAGGCATCTAGAAGATGAGGATTTTGTACCTGCTCGACATATATCTTCATCAAGATGGGCAGCAGGTGATAGCTCTCCAGGTGATGAGGGCGAAATTTCAGAAGATGAGGAAAAGCCTAAGAAGAGAAAGAATTTTCCTCTTTCAGAATTATCTCATAACAGATTACGGAATAAGTCAGCTACTCCAGAGCTTGGGGAACTGAAGAGGGAGGGGTCTGAGGGAATTAGATCCAGGTCATCTGAATCTGATGAACAAGGTGCCCGTTCCAAGTCGGGAAGTGGGGATTATTACCCTGGTAATGATTCTGAGAAGGATGACTTCATGGAGATTGACATTAAACGAGATAGAACTGACAGTAGTCTTAGCCAGTCTGATACATATTCAGATAATGAGAATGATTCACTTGGGACACAAGAACATCCAACTCCTTTAAGAAGTGTAAACATGCTTCAGGGATGTAGAAGTGTTGACGAATTTGAGAGGCTAAACAAGATAGATGAAGGTACATATGGTGTTGTATATAGAGCTAAGGACAAGAAAACTGGGGAAATTGTGGCGTTGAAGAAGGTAAAGATGGAGAAAGAAAGAGAAGGTTTTCCTTTGACGGCTCTGAGGGAAATAAATATTCTTCTTTCATTTCATCACCCATCAATTGTAGATGTTAAAGAAGTAGTTGTAGGGAGTAACCTTGATAGTATTTTTATGGCGATGGAATACATGGAACATGATCTGAAAGCGCTGATGGAGACAATGAAACAACCGTTCAGCCAAAGTGAGGTTAAATGTCTGATGCTTCAGCTGCTGGACGGTGTCAAGTATCTTCATGATAACTGGGTTCTCCATCGTGATTTGAAGACATCTAATCTGCTTTTAAATAACCAAGGTGATTTGAAGATTTGTGATTTTGGGTTGGCTCGTCAATACGGAATCCCATTAAAACCATATACTCATTTGGTTGTTACTCTTTGGTACAGGTGAGTTATGCATGCCATTGATTGCTTTCTGAAAGTCACAATTAAATCCCCATATTTCCATTAAAATAGTATATCAGAGATATTTCTTCTTCGGTTGATCTATTTTTATTTTCTGTTTGTGTTGGGTGTTTGGAAATAAGTTCTGAATTGTGCATTTGAGTTGGCAAATGTGGATTATTGGTATAAACTTTCCTGCTTGGTTAAGTTCCGTTATTTTTATCTGATTCAAAGCTGAGTACAAATAATTCAAGAATATTAACAGTTCTGTGAAGAAGCCTTTGATAAAGATTCTCTTGAAGTTGATCAAATGTGATTTCAGCTTCTCTTTTTTTTATTAAAAGAATGAACCATATTTTCTATTGGTTGCTAGCTTGTATTGACTATTTATGAACTTTTAAAGTTTAATCCTTTACTCTTTTGCTGCCATTTATCATCTAAACGTCTAGAATTTTTGTGATTTGATTAGTTAGGAAGTCTTCATGTTGATTTTGCAGGGCACCTGAACTTCTTTTGGGAGCAAGACAATATTCCACTGCAATTGACATATGGTCTTTGGGTTGTATTATGGCGGAACTACTATCGAAAGAACCTCTTTTCAATGGGAAAACTGAGTTTGATCAACTTGACAAGGTAAATTGAATTAGCTGGCCTCGTGTTTCACTATCATTACCATCAAACCCTATTCTTGCTGGAATAGTTCAAACTTCAAACTTCAATCTTCCAATGGTGTTTGATGATCTTGGATTTGTTGTGCTGGTTTTACTGATTGCAGATTTTCAGAACCCTTGGCACACCAAATGATACAATATGGCCTGGTTTTTCCAAGTTGCCTGGAGTCAAGGTCAATTTCGTTAAGCATCAGTAAGTATTAGATCTTTGAAATTTGATCCTAGATTTAGTTGAGTGTAATTTTCAGTTCTCCTTATTTTTCCTACTGTTTTCCCAGGCTTCCAGCTTTGGGTGATTCTGGACTGGCTTTCTGGCCTCCATTGGTGGCAGTTCAGTAACACTGCATTTATTTTTGTTTGTATTAATTACTGATATTTTCCTTTCAGGTATAACCTATTGCGCAAGAAATTTCCAGCAACATCATTCACTGGAACACCTGTTCTCTCTGATGCAGGATTTGACTTGTTGAATAAACTTCTTACTTATGACCCTGAGAAGGTAAATAGTTTGGCTTGGCTAATATTTTGGTTACTACATCATTTTTCTCGTGGATGATCTATTGTGCCTTTGGTATCCCTTTCAGCGAATTACAGCTGAAGCTGCTCTTAACCATGAATGGTTTCGTGAAGTTCCTCTTCCCAAGACTAGAGCTTTCATGCCCACTTTCCCTGCTCAACATGCTCAAGACAGGTATTGAGCCACATAAACAAGAAAACATCCAAAGTGCTATTATATTTTAGTAAATTTGTTTAAATTATTATTGAATTTTTAATTAAGGGCTTTATTATCATGCTTAGGCGTATGAGAAGAATGCTGAAGAGTCCAGATCCTTTGGAAGAGCAACGTAGAAAGGAGTTGCAGCAAGGTGAATTGGGGACTGGTGGTGTGTTTGGCTGAGAGAAAGTTCATCCACCAGTGCCATTTGATGTTCATGTGTTAGTTTTTTACATTTTTGTTAGATAGCCACGATTGAGGTGAGAGACATGCATTCAACGGAAGTTGCAAAGTTTGCTTGTCAGACCATCATTCTTGCTGTTCCTTAGCAGGGACTGTCATGTTCTGGTTGGAGATTAGTGTTTGCCTCTTCATGTGAACCAGATGTTTGCAGGTTATTTAGTTTGCCAGCTTTGATCTTCATATAGAAATGCATCTACACGGTTGGTATCGCAAGGTGTGGCATATCAGCCTCTTTTCTTTTAGAAATCAGTTTCAGCTGAAACTTGTGTAACATATATTCATTGAGACAATGTTGTAAACTCTTGTTATTGCTAGTTTTGAATGTTAAAATAATATGGATTTCTTCCAATTCAGTTCCATGTTTTGATCTTGACATTGTGTTTGCAAGAAGCGGTTGGTGTGGAGGGGAGGGGACGTTCCTCGCTTTTCATTGACAAAGAAATTGGTAGTATTGTACACCAAAGGTAATTTGTTAATCCAGCATCTCTGGAATGGCTATATGGGGTTAGGTATATTTGTCCATCAATGAGGAGTTTCCTCTTCAATATGAAAAATGGTGGTGCCAAATTACCTGTATTTTTGTTTTTGTTTTTCTTATTTTTCATATGGTGTGATTATTTGTAACTTTATTTGGGGATGCAGTGGAGAATTACCATGCTCTAAAATTGCTGTTAGTACAACATTTATGTATATGGTTTTTGTAGGACAGTATTTTCTTGAGTTGAAAAGAGAATTTTAATAGTTGAGATGTTGCGAATGTTTCCTCCCTTCCCTATGGATTTATTCAAGATTTGTTATTTTTGTGCTTGTGCTTGCATTCATTTGGAGAAAGGGTATACAACCCTGTTCATTGTTGCAAGCTAAAGGAATTGACTTCTGAACTATTCTTCATAAGTTATATTCATTATTTCTCTGTGGAGCTTGTATTTATTCATGAATGAACAGTTTGATCTGTTTTAATGCTTAAGTTGGGTGTTTGTACATACTTGGAGCAGTAAGGTTAAGCAGTGACATTAGGTCCATGAATTCAAGAGATTGGTTAATTTCTTTTTGTGTGTTGCTAGTTTTTAACCTTAGTTGACTTATCTTGTACTTGCTATCAACTCCGTATTTTTTACTTCATTAATTTAGTGTACCTGTTGAATGTAAGTTAATCAGTAACTGACACATCTCCTCAAGATGTTGAAGTTTATGCTCAATTTGCCATTTCAATTTTTATCATGTTTCAATTATGGTCGAGTGATTCAAAGCTGTAATTAGCCCTGGAATATTTTATGACATGCCTGTGAATGTCACTGCAGTCTCAAAGCTAGCAGGTTGAGGAGATTACTCTCATTTGGGGATTTTATGTAAGTTCCAATCGTGTCTTCAGGCTCAGTAGAGGTACCATACGAACTTTGGACTGTTACAATATCTTATAGACTAGCCTTTTCACTTTAATAATATTTCCATCTGCTATTAACTTGTTCAGGTCAATATTTCTATCTTTTCTCGTATACTAGGATTTTTCATTGTTTGATATCAGTTAGATGCATTTCATTCTATGCAACTGTAATGAAATGCATTGAACAAGTGAATCAAGAAGGAATCGTGTAATTTCCCTTTTAAGATGCATGTGATTCTATGTGAATTATAATGAAGAACACTTACATCAATGTTGTGTTTTCTCTCGACAGTTTGTCTAAACTTATGGAACAAGTAAGGACAAAGTTATGTCCAACTTACGTTATCTAACCTCCTATTCTCTATGTTATATTCATATATAGTTGGATTCAATCTGATCGATTTCCGTTGAATGGCATAATCTGATGTGGCTACCTTGGCTGTAATTACAAGTGTTTCTTTTCAATGCATGAATGATTTCTGTGATAGCTTCCAGTATGGACTTTGAATGGCAAGTTAGTGCATAAAGAAGAGATTTTTTGTGTCTACACACACAGACATATACATACTATCTAAAACATTCCACCAAAATATCAGGTAGTGATTTATGAATGAGCAATAGTTATAAGTGCTTGGGTGATTGATGAGAACTTATGGGGCAAGGTGGTTCTGAGATTATAATTGTAGGTTGCTTTTGGTTTATTGAACTCTTTCAAAAATATGTTTGTTCTGATCCTTTTTTTTCTTTCTCCCCCCCCCCCCCGCCCCCCCTAGTATCTACGTCCAAACACATGTTTGGATTTGATATGGGGAATGGCCCTTTAAGCCCTACAAATACATGAATTTTTTTGAAAACAGAAAATTGAAGACCCCTATGTTGGACATTCATATCTTAACATTTGCACTCGAGTTTAAGTACCGTAGTTTGGAGCATTGATAGTATGCCCATAGTTTTGAAACTGCATAATGCTATGAACGCTTGTGTAATAGTAATTTAATACTAGGACATTTTTGCAATTGGGTGATTATTTTAGGCTCCAACCGTTTCATGCTATCGAAATCCTTTCTCATGTAGATGGCTTTCTTAGTTATCCCATGAAAACATGTTTGAGAAGCAGTTGGTAGTGTCTAAGACCAGGATGCTGTTGGCATATTCTAGTTCTATCTTGTTCTGTGTTATTGAATGTTTACTTGGGTTTTTATTCTAGTGAATTTATCTGTGGTATTATTCCGGTTGCATTCTTGTCTACTGGTCTTCTTCTGTTTAGATCTTGCAGAGCGCATCGTTATTGTTTCAGCCAAGCAATCAAGCAGAAATACTCGGTAGAAGGGGTACAAAGCTCTGTAAAAGCAAGGGGGGAGAACGATTCAAAAACTCCCATGTTGAGGACTAAAGAGTCTACACCCTTAACAATCGTTGAACGTTGACTGTGAATGCCGGAACAAGAGGGTCGAAAACCCAGAACTAAGAATCCTCTGAATTGGTAATGGAACTGCGAACCGAAGGACAGTCGCATGAACAAGCCGAGATGTACAGTGTGATAATAGCCTCCATGTCTACAACACTGTATTGAGCCTTGAAGTGCATGCCATCGACAGCTCTACGAGGAATTCTTGTAATCTAAGAGTAATATTACCAACAACGGGAACATCTCAGATGAAAGAAAACTGAAAAAAAAATAATTATATTGGACGTATGTAAAATCTGATCCAGATTAGTCTGTCAATGAGTCAAAAATTGGTGGTTAAATACAAAAATACCAAACATTGCAGACGAAAAGAAAAACTGAAAAATATAATAATAAACAAGTATTTGTGCTACACTCTGAAAGGTAAACATTGATTCCGAGAAGATGGTTGAATTTAGAGTGTTGCAAACATTAAACCCAAAATCTGAACAAAAGAAATCGCCGTACAAAAACAATGTCATATTTGTATTTACTCAACTTACATGGCAAACTTAATTCAAGCCCATAATTGATTTATTTGATCCGAGATTTGATTTTAATTTGAATATACGATCCGAACTTTATTTCAAATTTGAGAATAGATAAAGTTGATTTTTTCGAGTTGAAATATGTTTTGTAACAACAATGTACCATTCATATTTTAAAAATTACTTTTTTTTAACAAACAAAATAACCTAGATGATAATATACAAACAAAAAATATGTTTTTACAAGAATATATCAACATTCTATATACACTTCAATTGGATTCATATTCAACTCAATTTGAAGATTCAAGGTTGACCCGAATAAAAAGTAAATGATCTCTTATTGATTTGATATCGACACGATCTGAAAGTAATCGACCCGACATTGACCTGATACCTACAAGAATTATCATAGACCCAAACTAAAATCGAATTAGACCTGAACAAACCTAGACCAAAGTTACATGGCTTAAAATAATTTGAACCAAACTTAACCCAAACTACTCGTTGCCAAGGGCGGAGCCACCCTTTGAATTGGGGTCTCTCATGACACCCCAAAATTTTTTAGAAACCTATTTTTCATATATAATTTGTATATAAAAAATTAAAAATATAGACAAATGACACCTCTTTTACGAATAAAATGACACCCTTTTATAAATAATTAATCCTCTTCAAATATCGTTGAAAAAATGACACCCCTTAAATATATTTCTAGCTCCGCCATTGCCCGTTGCCACCTCTAACTCAACTGTATTCATAAAACTCTCAAATATATAAATGAGATCGGATCTAGTCACGCTATGTATAACTTAACTAATTTTACACTAATTCATAATTATTGAATGAGTGAAATGAATGGATGAGATTAGAAGTATGATATATGTAGATTATCATTTGAAAAAAAAAAGGTAAGGAGTTAATCTCATCCATTCATTTTATTCATCTAATATCCATGAATAGTCTAAAACTAATTGAGTTTTAGATAGTGTAAGTGAATAATAACTTATATATATATATATATATATATATATATATATATGCTAGCCGAGTTTATAAAGCACACACAATTCGGAATATTATTCAATACATGTGGTGGTGTTTTTAGAAGAGTAAATATGTAAATTTATGTTACACGTGAATAAAAAAAATACTCTTTTGAGAAAGAAGGATTATAGAATCAATTTGGAAGTGCTTAAAGTGATTTAATTGTAATCGAACTGAAACACAAACCAGCATTTAAACATTTGAGTGAGAATTCGGCCAAACTTGTTTATAATATGGAGTCTATCTAGCATATCCCTACAAATTTTAACAAGAAACAGTAAAGTGATATCTGAACTAACTTTATAAAAAAGATTCTTCAAATGTGAATTGCCTCTCAAGGTATTCAATTTAAGCAATTGGTTGAATTAAGCTTGCTCACAAACCGTCGGTACATATTTGGATGGTATTCTCATAACCGGCACTCATCTTGTTTTTTATAAGGTTGTCTATTGCATTATTCAAGGGGTTGTGAACTCTTTTTTTACCGACCCAACACAAACATAAATGAAAAATATTCTTATTTTTATTCAGTTCAGTAAAAAAATTAATCAAATATATAAATATAAATAGAATGATAAAAAAAAGGGAGAGATATTATAGCGATTATCCCTAAAATGATAAAAAAAATTGAAAAAAATATAAATAGAGGACACTATAGTAATTATCTCTAAATATTTATAAAAAAAATTTACTATTATCTCGAGTCGGGTCGAACTTTTTTATTTTAAATCCAAACCCAAACAGATAAAATAAGCATCTATATATATATGAGGTTACGATCCACTAACACTATGTAAAACTCAATTACTTTTACACTGATTCAATATAAATATTATGTTCAAAACATTAAACTAATTTTCCATAACTAGGGGTAGAACTAGAAGGTATAAGGGATTACGAGTTATCGCCTCCTAAAATTTTGAAAAATTAGAATTTGGTTCCTAAAATTTTTTAAAATTTAATTTGACTCCTTAAGACTTTTAAAAAAATCATATTAAGCTTCGAAATTTTTAATAATTTAATTAAATTCTTTCTCTTAATTTGTAAAAATTCTTATTAAATCTCTTAATATTATTAAAAACTTTAGGGAAAATTACTCCAGTGACCACCCAACTATGAGTCGCGACCTGTTTTGACCACCCAACTATTTAAATAAACCTATTTTGACCACCAGCCGTTAAAATCTAACGGAAAGATGACGTGGCCGTTAAGTAAAAATTGTATAATTATATATTTGGTCCTTGTTAGTTCTTTATTATATCAATTTAGTCATAATTTTAATTTTAATTTAAATAAATAATAACATATTTTACTTAACGGCCACGTCACATTTCCGTTAATTTTAACGAACGGTGGTTAAAATAGGTCTATTTAAAAAGTTGGGTGGTCGAACTTTAAATTTTTTTAGTTGGGTAGTCAAAACATGTCGCGACCCTTAGTTGGATGATCACTGGAGTAGTTTTTCTAAAATTTTATTTTAAGTCTTCAAATTTTATTAAAAAGTTAAATTGACTCCAAACTCTTACCTCAAATTCGGTAACCTTCTAAAGAAATAAGTACCGATCAGAATTTGCTTCCAAAATGTTTTTTTGTTGTGATGATTGCTAATTTACAAGTATGTCTAAGATCTATGCACAAAGCGAAAATGGTGCATCAACTGTAATAATAATACAAAAAAACATAAAGAAAAAGAAACCTAGTAGTATTACAACTGTTACATTCATCAAATTGAAATGCTGTTAGGTATTCCACGACCAGTTACGCCAGGGCCTGATGAAGGAAGCAGCAGTTCATATGGAGGAATGCCTGCACCGGTTCGGTTTTTAAGTCGGATATCCTTGTTTCTTTTGTTTATCGTTTCCTCGATTTCCCCGAGTTTATCGGCGAACTTGTCGAACATTTCCAACACTTTGTGATCATTGATCCAGCTCCTATGAAGATGGTTCATTTGACCCAAGTATTCCTCATCAGGCGAATGAGTCGATAAGGTGTCTTGAACAGCCATGATTTTGGTTGCTTGAAGTTGTGTTGGCAATGAGGACAGAAATACACCCTGAGGGTTCTGAATGAGTTTTTCGAATTCGGAATCGGTTTCTTGTGGGATAAGTTTTCTCATGAGAGTGGGACGGTTCGGCATGTATCCTCCGAAAGGGTACTGTCCGAAGTTTATTGCTGCATGCTGGCCTGATGCAGTCCAAATCATTGTTGTAAGTATGCTGGATAAGTCTTCTTTGGTGGCGAGTTTAGGCCACCAGGGTTCGTTCCTTTTGTCATGGTGACCTCGGTTCTTGATCTCACTCCACCAAGCTTGGAGTTCAACATCGGATGTGACTGAATCGGGTTCGGTATAGAAGTGTTCCACATAGGATTCTACCCACTCTTTGATTGCAGACCAAATGAGCAGTCCATCGGCTGCGTAAGGGTAGTCCTCGATCAGGAGTTTCAGGCCACCAGGAGCCGAAGGATCCTCCACAGCCACCCCCCTGAAAATTTTACCACAACCATTTAATATTGTTTCAAATAAAGGGTCATGGTTTAACACATAATGACCTAACCTTACCTCTGAATGAGATCTGCAGGCAATGCTTCCCTGTCGAACTGCCAACTCTCGTAAGCAGCAGAGCTTAGTTCCATGGCATACTTTCCAGGGCTGAAAGAAGCCTCAATTATCCCACCTCCGTTAATCAAACTTTGTCGTGCGAGTGCATTAATTTCTAGAGTGTAGCGCATATGAGGGTGAAGCAGCTTGTAAACAGGGTGCATTGAGCTAAGCTGCCGGTGAGTTGCAATTATGTATGGCTCCATGCAAGCATGAGTCCGCAACCTAAAATGTCCGAATCACCACCGCATTAGAAAGAAGTACATATCATATCATTGTATCTGAGAAGGATTCAACAAGATATGCATTAATCTATATGACCTGATTTAGACAGGTTTTGAAAGTGTTAACATTTTACCAGTGATTTACTAGCTGATGGACACCGGCATCATTTGCACAAACATGAGCTTTTGCCAGTTTCCAGAGCCAGTGAGTTGTAGCACAATGTCCGTGAGTATAAACATATTTATTCCGAGATGACGAAGTCGTGGATGGAAGTGAAAGCTCGATAGCTATCGGTGTTAGCATGCCAGTCTTGCTATAGAAGTACACCGTCCTGGAGGCATAGGATTTTCTCCCTGGTAAGTTGTTCATCCTCTTAATAAAAGGCAAAAGCATGTCATGGAAATCGAGTATGAACAATCTTTTTTCCTCGATAGCCTGTAAGATTGGATAGGAAGAGAGAAGTCTTAGATAATCTGGAATGATTTTTCAATATTATAAGTGGTTTAGATGTTTGAAAAACATCAATGCATTAACGAAAGACTAATACAAATATTTCATGATCGACGATATCATGGATGTCCGATGTTGGACAAACAAAGTTCATTATGTACACCTGATGTTGGACAAACAAAGCAGTTCTGAGAATTCCCGCTTTCAACAAGCAAAAACATGCAGAAACTATCAGATGACCGACGCAGAACATGGGACCAGATGGAAATGCCATCAGAAGAATGTCCATAAAATGAGTATGAGGATAATGCTTGTAAATGTCAATACCTTATCAATACTCATTCCATGAAGTTCTTGCTCGATCAATTCTTTTGTGATTGCCGATTCCGGAGGACCATAAATAGCAGGATCTAGCTTGCTAAGAATCGGAAATTCCTGCAAAATAAAATGAACTTAAGTGTTCCAAGAATCAGCAGCAGACCTAAATCCTAACCTAAAACAGACAAGAAATCTATAATATTACCTTCACAATCTCGATATTGACAGGATTGACTCCAGCTAAAGCTTGGCGTGCAAATTCGTTGTCTCGCAACCATGAAAATCTATCCCCTGGAAACAAATAATGCTCCATTAATGCAAGTCTAAGATATTAGCCTTATTTTGATCTTTTAAAATGCCAAGGGATGAATGAAACATACTTCTTATAACAGCTGGGATTTCATATTTCAGCAACTTTTGGCCAACGCTGAGAACCTGTTTCATCATGTTGCCGATGAATAGATTGTCACCTAATTCTCTTTGCTCATCGTCTTTCAAGACAAAACCGGCATTGTATAGCTTATCGATGTCCGAAAAGCATGTGAACGGGATATCGGAACTCGACAAAGTAGCAGCCATCAATGGTACAAGGTTGTGAAGAAGTGCTTTCAACCTCCCAGCAGAGAAAGTGTCCTGCTTGATCTCCTCAAAGTCCTCATCCCGAGGTACATAAACAGGATGGGGCTTTTCGATTCTACTCTCAGAAAGTGGATCTAAATGAATCATCCAATCAAACGCATATGAAATTCCATGTTACAATTGAACAATAAGTATTCAACCATAAAGTGACATGAGATTACATTACATATAATACCTGTTTTAGAAGGCGGTCGGCCGGTTCTACATCGCCTAGGATAAGGCCTTTCCTCGCCACCCACAACCGGCCTAGCAAGATCTTCATCCTTGTCAGGTTTACCTAAATCATTATACACATCGTAATCGTAAATTCTTTCGTGAGGCTTTCTCTCGCCTTTACCATTACCACGAATACTAAGCAAATCTTCCCTTCGTAGATCTTTAAGGCCGGGCGGTGTTTGAGATGGTAAGTATGCCTGTTTCATGACAAATACAGCATTGAATAAAAACAATCCCTACTCAAAAACCCCATAATCACCAGCACAAATTTCTTACTTGATTTCGGAATATAATTCGACTCTCCGGATTATCGTTCCGAGAATGGATCCATGTATTTGCAGGGAAGAAAACAGGGCCATCATCAAAACCATGAATAACAATCTCCAGCAAGTGAAATTCCTTGGCATGGAGGTTGGTGATCAGGACAGCCCCGGGCTTACCGAAGTCGGACGGGACCGTAAAATCGGCTATGTATTCGAGTATGTGTACATGTTCTGAAGGCTTAGGCAACCAGCCCCTAACACGAGTCTCGACACTCTTCCCCGAATTGGTAACTACAGAAACAGATCATTTCAATTTCAGTGAATAAGAGAAATAATTTGAGATTCAAATCATAAATTCCTAGCAAACAAAGGGGGGAATCTCAAGAACAACAATACTTAAGAGCTTCGATTCAATCACTAACAACAACTCTACAATCTACATATCAATTTCGAGTTGAATGGAATAAATTTAGAAAAACAAACCAGGATCAATCTCTTCACTGATGAGCCGAATCAAGATCCCACGGCCGATCCCATTCATCAACATTTCCCATCGATTCTCAATCTTCTCCGTGATGTTTTCCTTCATCTTTTTCCTTATAGTCACAACGGCCTTGACTTCCTTAACCGAAGAACCGGAGATCGCCGAGCCGTTACTGTCCTTTCGCTCGAGTGATGGCGTTTTCGGTGATTCAACTGTCTTGTCATCGCTGATGACGGCACGAACAAAGGGCCTTGACCTTGAAGTCCAGGAAAAGGAGACCACCGCCGGAATCCCATTGAGGAGTGGAGGTCGCCGGAGGGCGGTGCCGGAGAAAGTTGACTTGAGCGAAGGCTTTGGGTTAAAAGCTAGCATGTTTCTGTGACTGTGTTGATAGTCAATATCAGAATCCTTATAAAAATAACAAGCTTTTCTACCTTTAGACTACAAGTGTGGAAATCATGCTGCCACCAAACTCAGCAATCAGCATTACGTGATTTTCATTTTCAATATCTGTTTGTAGGCAACAGAAGCCTACGAGATCAAATTATAATTTTTGTATAAACAGGTTGTAAATTGAATTATTAAGTTTTAAAAGATTAAGCTAATATTATTAATATTAATTATAAGATATTATAAATGAAGATTGATTATTATTCTTGTTAAATAATTTTTATTCGTTGCATGGATATGTTTGATTTTTCGACCCATATATATTAAGTATAATGACAAGACATTTTTTTAAAAAAGACAATTTAGATTAGATTCTTGGCTTAAACATAGCCATAAAATAAGCATTAACGTACCAAAAAATATATGTGATTTTTCAAAGGGTTCTGTTTTTTAAATACATTTTACCATTAAAAAAGACTTGCAATGGAAAGAACGGGCAGGGTCTCGTTATTAGGGGCGGTTCAAAGATTTTGGGGTCCTGTGCAATTTATTAAAATAATGCCCTTAATTTATATTCAGTAAGAGATATAAGTTTTTCCCTAAAAAATTACTTTAATATAAAAAACATTATTAGATTATCCTCTTGAACAATAAAAAATTAACCTACAAACATCCAAAAACCAAATATTTTTATTTAAAAAATGTCATTTTTTTATGCTTTAACTTTTAGATTATTGTTATATATATACAAATAATTATATATATATATATATAAATTTATAATTTTTGGGGGCCCTTCTCTCATGAGGCCCTGTGCGGTCGCTCCTATCGCGCCTGTTCAAAACCCCCACTGCTCGTTATAAGGTACTATATGTTTAATTTTTTAGCCCTTTAATAATGTGCACATACCGTGCACGTATAATGCTCATACCGAATTATCTGAATAAAATACATCATCTTTTATTACCGGAATCACTTCCCGGGTTCACAAAGTCAGGCTGTTAAGTGCGTGGAAATCACTATCCAATGATGGCGTGGAGAGCATGAGGAGGATTTATGAAAAATCTAGAGTAAACTTGATTAATAGTTGCAGTTGATGCCATTTCGCCATCAGATTTTTCATGTACAATTATGACGTTCATGAATTTGAGTTTATCTCTTTTATTTATTCATTTATTTATTTTGATTTTAATTTCATAATATATAGGGGGGGTTCATGCTAGTTATAATTAAAAAATCAACCCAACATGCATACGTAACATATTATAAAATCCCTGAATCAATTTTATTTACAAATAAAATATATATGCACGTTGAGTTATCTTTTACGATAAAAGTTTTTTTTTTTATCAAATTAAACATAGATAACATAATTTAGTAAAAATAAAGTACGTAACTTACATAAAAATCTAAATTATTCAATATTTGTTTCTCTTGCAAATGAGAAATTATTAGCATTCCCGCTTGCTTTTCTTCTTCTTTTTTTCTTTGAACTCTAATCACTTGTTTCTGTTTTCTTTATTTTCTTTGACTAATCGACAACAACACAAGTTTTGATGTTGGTTGTCGACCATCGGTGATTCATATTTTTTATTATTTTTTTCGCACATCTTGTTTTGTTTTTATACATCTCTTGACACGTTCTCTATCTTTATGGTACGCCTTTGTCTTATAGCACGTTTCTATGGTTACTTTTGTGGATTTTTAGTGTTTGTACGTTAACCCTCATGATGCTTGTTTCTAATTTGTGTTTGTCGGTTGTCGCGTAGAGTTAATCACATTTGAGTTTTTTGTCGATGTAATCTGTAACGGAACTTCGTTTTTTAGAATATGCGTGAGAAAGAGGTTGTCCATTTTGGGAATTTCATAATTTATGTTTTAACAACTCTCTCGGGACTCTTCCTACAATGAACCGTACAATTTTTTTGGTTCAAAGTCAAAGTGTTTGATCTAACTAGTGCAACGGTTATTTTTTTTTTTTTTGTTACTTTTATGTATATTTTAAAAAATTCTATTAACTCATGTTATGATTTTACTTTTGTTTATCAATATAATTAATCGGTTATGCGTAAAAAAAAACTGTAAGCTTTGACTGCCAAACAGCTAGGAGTTGGAAGTTGTGCCATGTGGCTGTCTGTCATATATTTATTATAAATGTGAAAAACAGTAAAATAAATTAAACTTTGACAGATGCATGATTGCCATTTTGACCTAACATTCATTCATAATTAACACCAATATTTTCTTAAACACAACTATTCTGTTGTAAGAGTTTATGATTCTAATTTCGATAATCTGACTCAAAAGTTATAGTATTAATTAATAAAAAAAATTAAAAGAAAAAAATGGAGATTTGTGACAAATATAGACTCACAGGGGGTAAGAGGCATTATTTTACCATACATATGTTGTTGTATATACAGTTTGATGAGTGAGTTTCACAACAGAGATTTTTTTGCATATATAATGTTTCGAATTCAAGATTTATTTAAGCGCAGGGCCGGTTTTGAGAATTTGAAGTTCCGGGGCGAACTGAATAGGCCTCTAACAATAAGTTTTGAGAAAAATTAAATTTTAAGAGTAGACCTCTAAAAACAAATATTTAAAAATGAATTTTAAGAGTAAGCACTAAACAAATATTGAAACATTTTAATTTTAAGAGTATGTCTTAATAACAAATGTTGGAGAAAAATGAGCCTCTAATAACAAACATTGAAAAACAAAATAAACCCTAGATAACAAGTATTGAACAAAATAAATTTTAAGAGTAGGTCCCTAAGAACAATATCAGGAAAAATTAGGCATCAAATAACATGTATTGAAAAAATGACTTTTAATAACAAGTATTGAAAAAAAGAATTTTAAGAGTAGCCAATAATAATAAAATATTGAGAAAATTGAGCTTCTAGTAACAAGTAATGAAAAAAATGGACCCCAAATAATAAGTACTGAAGACAATAAATTTAAAGAGTATGTTTCTAATAACAAATATAAAAAAATTGAGCCTCAAATAAAAAATATTGAAAAATGGACAAATATTGAGAAAAAAGAATTTTAAGAGTAGACCCATAACAAAAAAATATTGGGAAAAAGTTTGAGCCTCAAATAATAAGTATTGAAAAAATTGGACTCCTAATAATAACTATTATAAAAATTAAACTATAAATATTTATAGTAAAATTTGACAAGAAGAGAAGCATCTATCTAATATTATAATCAAATTATTATTTTGTTTACTTGTTATTTATGGCCCAAAGCGGAGACATCTATCTAATATTATAACCAAATTATTATTTTGTTTACTTGTTATTTATGGCCCAAAGCGGAGACATCTATAATATTATAACCAAATTATTATTTTGTTTACTTATTATTTATGATCCAAAGCGGATGTCTCTATCTAATATTATAACCAAAATTTAGGTCTTTCCTATTATAATTATTTAAGTAGTAAAATTAGGGAAAATGAGCTCCTGGACAGTCGACCGGTTCGACCTACCCAGAGTCGGCCCTGCTTAAACGATATCAAACTGTTTATCACTTGGACCAACCTCGTTAGTTATACCGTTTATATTTTTAATTAAAAGTAAAATATATACTTGTAGTCAAATAATCTTATAAATGGATATTGCATATTATATTTTAGAATTAAGCTCATGAATGGATTAGGGTGAGTCCTATCCTCTCAAAAATTTAAAAAAAAAAACAACTTTTTGATCTTTTAAATATTTTAAAGATTTTATTGAGTCTAATTTTTTTTTAGTTTTAAATAGACTTCCCAAGTTATGTCACCAAAGTCTGCCATTGTTTAAGTTATACACGTAAATTTTCTATAATATTCGGTAATATAATGATTTTTTCTCTTATAACCATGTTTTTTTCTACTAAAAAAATTCCACATAATTTTTGAAATCTTATTTTTATTGATTATTGTGTACACTCTTTTCTTTGTTTGTTATCTATTAAAACGTTTATTAAAAAAATATATATAGTATTGTTGTTAATATCTTATGAAATTAATTTACAAATTGACTTTCTTTATAATTTACAATTAATTAAACGAGAAGACATTACTAAAAGTTATCCCATTCATAACAAGTGAAAATATTTAATATTACAACTGGAATTACAAAAATTAATTATACTTAAACTTAAATGATTTATTTATGTTAAAATAATAGTAGTGACTATCGGTCGTTACCAGCAGTGGCAGTGGCAGAACACACCTATGACTAGTGGGGCCATGCTCCCCTCAATTTAAAAAATATATATTTAGTTCTTTCAAATTTTCAAAAAATTTAATTTGACACTACAATTTTTAGAAAATAATATTAATCTTTAATTTTTTTGAATAATTTTAATTAAACTCTTCCCATAATTTTTAAAATTCTCATTAAGCCTTTTAAAAATTAGAAATTTTAGTTGGTCCCCATTTTTTGGAAAAAAATGTAAATTAAACTCTTCAAAGTTTTGAAAATGCTAATTTGAATTGAACCTCTATTTTTTACAAAATTTTAAGTTGACCCTCTAAACATTCTCACAGAGTTCCGCCACAGGTTACTAGCTAGTACGGTTAATATACTAGTTCTTACGATAAACTGAAATTGCAAAATATATTTTTCGGTTAGTGTCAATTATATTGATACGTTTTGAAATATTTCACGCGTATCGATCTAAATAATATGTAATAGTTAGAGTCGACGTTAAAATGTATAGATCAATCTAATATATATATATATATATATATATATATATATATATATATATATATATCAATCAGTACAATATTGACTAATTTAATTAATATACAATATTTGAATCGAATCGTTCACTATTTTCTTTAACTAATTTGCGAAATTGAATAAATTATTGCATTGAAATCAAGTGGAGGTTATTATCATATCCCTCTTCAAATTATCTTTTTCTTTTATTTTAAACGTGGGATTTGACCTTTGGAGTTTTGGGACACAAAAGCTAATGAACTTTTGTCCCTCTCCATCCACTACGAGACAAAAGACAACATAAAATTTCAATGTCTACATAATTAGAACAAGGTAAAAGAAAAAAAAATATGTCTCTAGTTAAAAAAATATTAAACTTTAGGGACTTGTTTGATATAACAAATAGTTTAGAAAGAAAGGAGAGCTACTTCTTATTGTCTGTATCTTCGTATTTCGACCACCAAATCTGCTTTAAATTAATATATATATATATATATATATATATATATATATATATATATATATATATATTCTAATTAGATGTCTAAATTATTTCGACTCAGTGTTATTCATAAATCAAAATGTAATGCGCGTTTGAATTTACAGTGTAATTTTTTTTTAAGTTTTACACATTTTTTAGATCGTTAGATGAAGGAAATAGATGGCTATGATTAACTCCTTACTTTTTTTCCCAGATGATAATCTTCACATATTCTACTGTGTAACCTAAGCCTTTCAATTTTAGGGTTCATAGATTTAGGTTTTGGTTTATGGTTTTGGTTGTAGGATGTAGAATTTAAGGTTCGTGGTTAGAATTTAGAGTTTAGGGTTTAAAGTTTAGGTTTTAGGGTGTTAGGGATAAGGATAGGGATTTAGGTTTTAGAGCTTAAATATGAAGGGTTGTGTATTCACACAACTTGTGTATCAAAATATAACCCTATATTTAAAGGGTTATTATATTGTGCACTGGCATTGGAATTTTTTTTTCACAAACAAGCCTAAATTCTCCTTAAAAACTAAAATTTAAATCCTTAACCTCAAACCCATAAACCCTAAATCGTATCCCCTAAATTCTAAAACCTAAATTATAATCATAAACCCTAAATTAACATCTCAAACCTTAAATTATATTCGTTTGTAAATAAAGTATTTTTTTACCGTTAGTGCATTGAATATAAGTAGTATTTGTTCTGAATATACTCTCAACCATTATCACCTTGCTACAACTATTGATGCTCGAACTCGTGACCTCTAGGAACAACAACCGTTCACTTAACCACTGAATCAAGTTGGTTTGTACAATTTTTTTATATATTTAAATACGAAAATAATATTTATTTATATATTTATTGATTTACGAAGTGAGGAGTTTGGAATTTTGTATCTTGGAGGGTGACAACTCACGTGGCCTAATCTTAAAACCATCCAAAACTAGCTGAATTACACAGTTTTGTATGCATTATCACAAAGCACATGTAATTTGGACGTTGTGTAATTTTATATTATAAGACTTTGAGAGAGATAAACAGTCTTTGCTTTTCGGCTTTCCCGTAACCATAAATCCAGTGACAAAAACAATGTAACATAGTGGTATTAATCATTCTAATTCAGATCCAACAGCACACATTCTATCTAATATGTTTTTTTGTGATTTTTTATCTCGATTTACGAATATCAGTGACGAAAGGGTGATTTTATTTTTTTTTAAATTAAGAGGAATTTATAATAAATTATATATTTTAACATAATGTTAAAAAAATGTTTCTAATGTTTGACTAGATAGTCACTTTAACTCGTATTCTTCGATTTTAAAGTACTTTAACTCTCAACGTTTGTGACAAATATGTCGCTATGTGGTTAAAATTGAAACGTAGCTTTGTATTATAGCAAATTTAGTCTCCGAAACTTAAATATTATATTAATTTGGTTCTAATTAAAAAAATCAGTAAAATTAACTATTTATATTTAAAAATTTTGACATTGCACCCTCCTGACACCCTCCGACCACTTGATGCACTCCATGCTACTATCCCTCAGTTCGATAATCGATGGATGTGATAGCTCGACAAATAAAGCCACTTCACTAGTGGACAATTGACAGACTAATGACACATGTCCATTATACCCATTATGACATTAACATTGCATGCTAATAGACATAGTCACTTCACTTATGAGATTTTTAATATAGAGGGTTAAATTTATTGAATTATTTTAATTAGGACCTCTAATATATTGTATCCGACCAAATATTACAGTTGCAAAATCGAATGGTGCGATTGACTTTTTGAATTGAGCTGAGGTACAAAGGGATGGGCATGGGTCAGGTCGGGTTTTTGGCCACCCGAACCCGACCCGAAACTAATAATCCTAAAACCGAACCCAACCGGTCCCATTCTTTAAAAAACTCGACCGACCCGAAAATAAATATTTTAAACCCGACCCCGACCTATAGAAAAAAAATTAATTTTAGGGATCTAATTGTAAAAAATAATTTTAAGAGACATAATTATTAAAAAAACAATAAATTTAAGGACTAAATTGTAAATAAAAAACTAATTTTAAGGACCTAATTATAAAAAATATATAAAGAAGAGATAATATTACAAATATCCCTAAAAAATTTAAAGAAAAAATTACACTATTAGTCCCGAGTCGGGTCGGGTCAAATTTTTTCAGCCTAAAACCCGAACCCGACCTCGCTATACACAAAAGCTTGACCCGATCAGGCCGGGTCGGGTCGAACCCCGTCGAGCCCGGGTAAAATACCCATCCCTAGGTACAACTAGTAAGTTCAATCAAAACTTATAGTGCGCGTCCTACATTAGTTTGAGCCATAGCTTTAATTCAAACCAGCTTGCATAGTGGAGAAATATATGGATGAAACGAAGCTATGGAGATATGATATCATTAATTATCAAATTATATATTAACGAAATTATTTGATACAGACGGTTTAGAATTTAAATTTTACAAAAAATAATTTTTTAGTTTATTTTTTCCCTATAGGAGTGTTATTTCTAACGGTAGTTTTATTGTTGTGGACTGATTTTTTTTTCCCATTTTTTTAAAATAAGAATCTCTTCTATTATGAGTTCATTTTTTTACATGTTTTGTTCTTTGTTTACTCACTTTGTGATCATGAAATGTCAAAGGTTTAGTATGGTTTGATCACATTTTGTAGAAAGTCAAGCAATGTGGTGGCAGCCAAAATTGAAAATGGGAAATTTCAATTTTGGCAGGTGCAGCCAAGGTTGAAAAATGGCATGGGAAAATCATAATTTTGGTCCCTAAACTTTAGGTTATTTATAAGTTAGTCCCTAAAGCTCAACTATAAATAGCCTAGCCATTTGCCATTCTTACACATCCCAAATCATTCTAACATCCTCCCAATACTAGAGAAATTAGAGAGTTTTCATAGAGTTGTTTTCTCCTTTTTTTATCAAGAGAGAATTGTCATTGTTTTCTCCTTGTTAGATTGAGAGAAGTTGTAATTCCTATTTTCTCATAGTGAAATTCTTCTACCTTTGTCCGTGGTTTTTACCCTATATTATTTAGGGGCTTTCCACGTAAAATCTGTGTCTCTTTTATCTTCATTATTATTTTCTCAAATTATCAGTTGCGTTTTTGCTCTATCCGACGATCGTATTCCGCAACAATTGGTATCAGAGCCAGATTTGGGTGCGTATATCTACTTACCGTATTCTCTGTTGGTTGCCACTGAAAAGTGGATCCTCCATCATAAGAAAGTAAGTTAGATATTACTCATTCATTGAAGGTGGTGGGCACTATTCACGTCAAAAAAGGTGAAATAGTGGGAGCTATCTAAAATAGAAGCTATGGCAACGAAATTTGATATTGAAAAGTTCAATGGGAGAAATTTCTCACTGTGGAAATTGAAGATAAAGGCCATCCTAAGAAAAAACGGATGTCTAGCGGCTATCAGCGAAAGGCCGGCAGATTTTACGGATAACAAGAAATGGAATGAGATGGACGAGAATGCTATTGCAGACCTTCATTTAGCATTAGCAGATGAAGTACTATCAAGCATCGAGGAGAAGAAGACAGCCAAGGAGATTTGGGATCACCTCGCAAAATTATACGAGGTCAAATCGTTGCACAATAAAATTTTCCTTAAGAGGAAATTGTACACTCTTCGGATGTCAGAATCTACTTCAGTGACAGAGCACTTAAACACGTTGAATACTCTATTTTCTTAGCTTACATCCCTAAGCTATAAAATAGAGTCACAAGAACGTGCTGAACTTCTGCTTCAAAGTCTACCTGATTCGTATGATCAACTCATCATCAACTTGACGAACAACAACCTTACAAGTGATCTAGTCTTCAATGACGTTGCAGCTGCTGTTCTAGAAGAAGAAAATCGGCGCAAGAACAAGGAAGACAGACAAGGAAATCTGCAACAAGCAGAGGCCTTAACGGTGATGAGAGGAAGATCAACAGAACGTGGCCAAAGTAGCAGTCACAATCATGGTAGATCAAAGTCAAGGAGTAAGAAGAATTTAAAGTGCTACAACTGTGGAAAGAAGGGTCACATGAAGAAGGATTGTTGGAGTTTACCTAAAAACTCCAATCCTCAAGGAAATATGGCAAACACTTCAGATGATGGAGATGCTCTATGTTGTGAAGCAGCAACAGCCATGGAAGGCAGAAAAAGATTTGCAGACATATGGCTTATTGACTCGGGAGCCACATATCACATGACCTCAAGAAGAGAATGGTTCTATAATTATGAACCTATCTCAGGAGGATCTGTGTACAGCTGCAATAATCATGCCTTGGAAATTGTTGGCGTTGGAACCATCAAATTGAAGATGTATGACGGGACAATCAAAGTTGTTCGGGATGTGCGACACGTGAAAGGCTTGAAGAAGAACTTATTATCCTACGGATTGTTGGATAATAATGCAAGCAAAATTGAAACACATAAAGGAATCATGAAGGTGTTCCATGGAGCGCTTGTGGTGATGAAAGGTGAAAAGATAGTTGCAAATTTGTACATGCTGAAGGGAGAGACTTTGCTAGAAGCTGAAGCCTCTGTTGCCTCATGTAGTTCAGATTCTACCATGTTATGGCATCGGAAACTTGGACACATGTCAGAACAGGGAATGAAAGTCCTTGTGGAGCAAAAGCTACTTCCGGGTTTAACAAAGGTATCACTTCCTTTGTGTGAACATTGTATTACAAGTAAGCAGCATCGATTAAAATTCAACACATCAAATTCTAGAGGCAAGGCTGTTCTAGAATTGGTTCACTCTGATGTATGGCAAGCACCGGTTACATCCCTAGGCGGAGCAAAGTATTTTGTCTCCTTCATTGATGACTACTCTAGGAGATGTTGGGTGTATCCTATCAAGAGGAAGGAAGATGTGTTTTCAACCTTCAAAGTTTTCAAAGCGCGGGTGGAACTTGATTCTGGAAATAAGATCAAGTGTTTCAGATCAGATAATGGAGGTGAATATACAAGTGATGAATTTGATGACTTTTGCAGAAAAGAATGCATCAAAAGACAGTTCACAACAGTATACACTCCTCAACAAAATGGAGTGGCAGAGCGGATGAACAGAACTCTGTTAGAAAGAACACGAGCAATGTTGAGAGCTGCAGGGCTAGAAAAAGCTTTCTGGGCAGAAGCAGTCAATACCGCCTGTTATTTGGTGAATCGGGCTCCATCAACTGCAATCGAGTTGAAGTCACCGATGGAAATGTGGACTGGTAAACCAGTTGATTATTCAAACCTCCATATATTTGGAAGTATTGTGTACGTGATGTACAATGCCCAAGAAATTTCAAAGTTGGATCCAAAATCCAGAAAATGTAAATTCTTGGGGTATGCTGATGGAGTAAAGGGGTATCGCTTGTGGGATCCCACTGCCCGCAAAGTGATTATCAGCAGGGATGTTATCTTTGTAGAAGATAAGCTACAAAGAAAAGAAGAAGATGATAGCACTGATAAAGAAAAGCCAGAGACTACACAGATACATGTTGAAAATGAGTTTGAACAGAGAGATTGTTCTGAAGCAGAACTAGAGCTCGAGGAATCAGAACCAGAGAATTCTGAAGCTCCAACAACTCGTCAATCAGATCGTGTGAGAAGACGCCCCAATTGGCACTCAGATTATGTTATAGAAGGTAATGTTGCATACTGCCTTTTAACGGAGGACGGTGAGCCATCAACATTCGAGGAGGCAATGAACAACTCAGATGCTTCGCAGTGGATGGCGGCAATGCAAGAAGAAATCGAAGCCCTTCATAAAAATAATACATGGGAACTTGTGCCACTACCACAAGGAAGGAAGCCAATTGGTAACAAATGGGTCTTCAAAATCAAGAGAAATGGTGACGATCAAGTGGAGAGGTATCGGGCAAGACTGGTGGTCAAAGGATATGCTCAGAAAGAAGGTATTGATTTCAATGAAATCTTTTCTCTTGTGGTTAGACTAACAACGGTTCGAGTTGTCCTGGCAATGTGTGCTACATTGAATTTACATCTAGAGCAGCTAGATGTTAAAACAGCTTTTCTTCATGGAGATCTTGAAGAAGAGATTTACATGCTCCAGCCTGAAGGTTTTGAAGAAAAAAAAAAGAAGAACTTGGTTTGCAGGTTGAACAAATCTCTGTACGGTTTAAAGCAGGCGCCGAGGTGTTGGTACAAGAGATTTGACTCCTTCATCATGAGCCTTGGATACAACAGACTTAATGCAGACCCTTGTGCTTACTTCAAGAGGTTTGGTGAAAACGAATTTGTTATATTGCTGTTGTATGTAGATGACATGTTGGTTGCAGGCCCCAACAAAGATCATATTGAAGAATTAAAGGCACGACTGGCTAGGGAATTTGAAATGAAGGACTTGGGACCAGCAAACAAGATTCTAGGGATGCAAATTCACCGAGACAGAAGTAATAGGAAGATTTGGCTTTCACAAAAGAATTACTTGAAAAAGATCTTGTCACGATTCAGCATGCAAGATTGTAAGCCAATTTATACCCCTCTTCCTATTAACTTTAAATTATCCTCCAGTATGAGTCCTAGCAGTGAAGAAGAGAGGATGGAGATGTCTCGAGTACCGTATGCATCAGCAGTGGGAAGTTTAATGTTCGCTATGATTTGTACAAGACCAGACATTGCACAAGCAGTGGGAGTGGTTAGTCGGTACATGGCGAATCCAGGCAGAGAGCATTGGAATGCTGTGAAAAGGATCCTGAGATACATCAAAGGGACCTTAAATGTTGCATTATGTTACGGGGGATCAGACTTTCTTATCAGCGGGTATGTCGATTCTGACTATGCAGGAGATTTGGATAAAAGCAAATCTACAACAGGGTATGTGTTTACAGTTGCTGGTGGAGCTGTAAGCTGGGTTTCAAAACTGCAATCGG
This sequence comes from Hibiscus trionum, assembly GCA_030270665.1. NCBI lineage: Eukaryota > Viridiplantae > Streptophyta > Magnoliopsida > Malvales > Malvaceae > Hibiscus > Hibiscus trionum. The sequence goes on from BSYR01000065.1 coordinate 5,265,036, forward strand.
TTGTGGCTACGTCAACAACGGAGGCAGAATATGTAGCAGCTACACAAGCCAGTAAAGAAGCAATATGGTTGAAAATGCTATTGGAGGAGCTCGGGCACAAACAAGAGAATGTCTCTTTATTTTGTGACAGTCAGAGCGCCTTGCATCTTGCAAGGAATCCTGCTTTTCACTCAAGAACAAAACACATTCGGGTCCAATACCACTTCATTCGTGAGAAAGTGGAAGAAGGGACGATAGATATGCAGAAGATCCATACCGATGACAACATAGCAGATTTCATGACAAAAGCAATCAACACTGATAAGTTTACTTGGTGTCGATCCTCTTGTGGCTTGTTAGAGACGTAAGCAACATGGAAAGTACGAGGTAGAAAGAATGGTGTGAAGATATGATTGTTCCAATCAAATCTTCAAGTGGGAGATTGTAGAAAGTCAAGCAATGTGGTGGCAGCCAAAATTGAAAATGGGAAATTTCAATTTTGGCAGGTGCAGCCAAGGTTGAAAAATGGCATGGGAAAATCACAATTTTGGTCCCTAAACTTTAGGTTATTTATAAGTTAATCCCTAAAGCTCAACTATAAATAGCCTAGCCATTTGCCATTCTTACACATCCCAAATCATTCTAACATCCTCCCAATACTAGAGAAATTAGAGAGTTTTCATAGAGTTGTTTTCTCCTTTTTTTATCAAGAGAGAATTGTCATTGTTTTCTCCTTGTTAGATTGAGAGAAGTTGTAATTCCTATTTTCTCATAGTGAAATTCTTCTACCTTTGTCCGTGGTTTTTACCCTATATTATTTAGGGGTTTTCCACGTAAAATCTGTGTCTCTTTTATCTTCATTATTATTTTCTCAAATTATCAGTTGCGTTTTTGCTCTATCCGACGATCGTATTCCGCAACACATTTGTGGTAGTTGTCGATGCAACTAGAACAAGAAGCAATATGTAGGCTTGTGAACCAACCAAACGAACACGAGCGAGGGTCTGTTCATGTCGTTCTTTAACTTTAACCGAACAAATGAACAAACACGAACAAAAACAAACATAACTTTTTGTTCGTGTTTGTTCATTAATGAATGTATTTTGTTCGTGTTCGTTCTTGTTTGTTCGTTATAATGGTAAACGAACATAAACTACAACATTAACCACATAAATTCATTAATATAAGATGCAACTTCAGGGTTAATTTATTTGAGTACGATAAAAGTATGCACAAATCGTAAATAAGCTACATGCAAATAGTAAAGTTAAAGTCTTAAAGTTAATTTAGGATTTTTTTAATCTATCGTGAAATGAAATGGATAGTGAGCTGCTGGGTGGAAAATACATATGTTAATAAATTTAAACGAACGGATTACCGAACGTAAATGAACGAACAAGCCATTTGTTCATGTCCGCTCATTTAATTAAACGAACAGAAAATCTTATTCATGTTCGTTCGTTTAATAAGTAAAAAAACTTCCCGTCGAACGGTTCATTGAACGTTTGATTCATTTACAGCCCTAGCAATATGTAATATTGATTTTCTCAAGCATGTCTCCTACATCAATATTTTTACGTCTAATTGGATAAAGACAATAAGAAGATGATGATTGTTGGGTTTATATGAGAGGCGAAAGTCATTTTCAATAATAGATTTTATTTTATTTATTCTATTTATGATTAAGACACGTTTTTTATTGCATTTTTTTTCGAATTATTATTGCATATTTTTTTATCATTAATAAAATCTGACTTTATTTGTTTAAAAATAAATAAATTTTACAACTATTGTTGTTTAAATATTATGGGTTATTTTTGAATAACTATAAATACTAAGTACGACATTCAAATAGATACAATCGTGAAATCTAAATTTAGACTGCTGTATATACTTGAAATAGTCTAATAAACCCTTTTTTTAGCAGCAGGATATTTTGATGGGGGAAAACCGGTGAAGAATCCTCGTTTTCTCAAAATCGAGAAGGGGCATGGGATCCAATAACGCAGACAGTGCGAGTGGTTTTGGGGTCCCAATGCTTTCATGCGTTCGGAAAAGAAGAAGAAAAATGTGCGGACCAAATTTAGCACTAACAAATCCCAGATTGTTTGTGCCCAATTCCACCGACACTGAAAAGGCATTTCGCACTCAACTTATTCCACTGCACTCGGAGTGTTTCCGTTTACGTGTTTGTTTTTGTAAGTATGTGGATTTTAAAATGAGTTATATTTTGATAAATAAGTTATAAAAAATTTACGAATTTTATCATATTTAAATTATATAATTTAAAATTCAAGTTTATAACCTTAATACTCTAAATCTTAAACTATAAAGTCAGGGATATAGTTAAGATTTCGAGTTATGGGGCAAAACATAACTGTTTAAAAGTGTGAGAAAAATTCATAAACAATCTATTTTTAAAAAAAATATATATAGAAGAACAAAGAGGTAAAAAGATCAGGTGGGCAATTCTATCACCAACCCTAAATTCGTGTAGAAACCCTAAATTATAAACTCGAATTATAACAACAAACCTTCAATTCTATACCCTACAATATAAACACATAAACCTTAAACACCAACTTTAATCTCTAAACCCTAAATTAACAAGTTTGATTTGATTGTCATTGTTGTTGATACAACATACAAGTGCATGTGAGATTGAGTGTGTTTAAACATTTATTATCTTTTAATTTATAAATAAAAGAGTTATATTTTGATACACAAACTGTGTAAAAAAATTGCACAACCCTTCATATTTAAACTATACAATTTAAAACTTAAATTCCTAACCCAAACACCCTAAACCCTAAATTCTAATCATAAATCATAAATTCTACATCCTACAACCTAAACCCCTAAACCATAAACTCTAATCTAAAATTTTAAACCCTAAAATTAAAAAGCTTGTATAAGCTAAAGTTTATACAAACTTGTATATTATTACCAAAAATACACTTTAAGTTTACACTCATTGGGCCCGTAAAGTTTTATTAAAAAAAATATTTTGATACACAAAGTTGTGTAAAGTTTACACAAGTTTTTTAATTTTAGGATTTAAAAAATTAGGTTAGGGTTTAGGGGTTTAGTGTATAAGGTGTAAAAGTTAAGGTTTATAGTTAAAATTTAGAGTTTAGGGTTTAAGGTTTAAGTTTTAGTGTACTAGGGTTAGGAATGTAAGTTTTAATTTTTATAGCTTAAACATAAAGAGTTGTGTAGTTTTTTTACATAGCTTGTGTATTAAAATATAACCCTTATAAAAAAGAGAAAATATCTAAAATTATATATGAGTTTATAACTATGAAAGTAATCTAAACACATAATTTGGACTTATTCACATAATTATTGGAAGAAAAAAAACTATCCACTTGATATCATAAAAGCACCATAAAAGAAAAAAATTTAAAACTCAACCACCAAAATACTCGAACAAAAGGCAAATAAGAAAAACACCCTTACTCGATGATGAATGATAAAAACAATAAACACTAATACATATAACAATCAAGGCACCTTAACAGAACGGTCATAACCACAACTCAATCGCGAACAAAAAATAATAATTGTGAGCACGTATCTAAATTCAACTCGAAAGCACAAACCAACAAAATCAGGAGAGTAACGAAAAATGCACCATCTTGATTTCTCGACATAATATTTTTTATAATAAATATAAATGTTTGAGTTAATAATAAATTATTTTTATTATTTATAGTGAATTCCGAAGCATCAAATTGATCCGATAACATCTGGGCCTTGATAATGAATAACGTAGGCCCCTCTAACTCGGTAGCCCAACTCAGTTACCCTTTACAATTAGGGCTGAAAAATGGCGGAAGCAAAGGCCCGCAGATTATTATTCCTTAAAATGTCGGCTCCTACAGTCCTACTCCACTTCTTCCGGCAAGAGAAACCCAGTATCTGATATAAAAAAAAAGGAAAAAAAATGAGAGGGCGATCAATTGTCCGTCCATTTCTTCTCCGGCAAGCTTTCAATGTCCGATCTATTTCTTCTTCTTCTTCTTCTTCTCGGATTCCCCTTACTCGGAGTAGCTTAATTTGAACGTCGAAAAGCAGCTTTTTTTTTCATAAAAATTGTATTTTGGTTCTTTAATTTCAGTTCCGGAGAATGATGTCCCCTTTAAGACAGAAGAAGAGTTCAACACTGCGGTTAGCAAAATTGAAGGCGAATCCGTGCCGGCTGTTCTCTATTTCACTGCTACATGGTGTGCTCCTTGTAAGTTTTTCCAACTTCATTTTTTCTTTTGATTTTCTAATATTAAAGGCGTTGGCTTTGTGTCATTAACATTTGTTGTTTTCCATCTCTTTGCAGGCCGATTCATCGGTCCTGTAATGGACGAGTTGGCTCGGAGAACTCCCGAAGTTACAATTTATAAGATGGATATCGATGAGGTCAAAAATGATATATATATATATATATATATATATATATATATATATGTTTATTGAATTTATTAGCTTCATAATTTACTGGTTTTGATATGTAATTTAACCATAGGAACTTAAAATCATAATGGTGATGTATTGTGTATCGTCAGGACTCGTACTAAGACATGGGCATGGGCATATTATGCTTTAAGGACCATCCGAAATCCAAATACTTGGAGAACTTAGAAAGAAATGAACATACCCATGTTATGCACATATCCGTACCCGAAACTCGCACTCGACTCTGAGTAATGTAGTTTTCTTGGTCTCTTTTTGACAACAAGTATTACTAATGGCTGCTAATGTTGTCCGCATGTTGCAGGAAGGTCTTGCTGGCAAACTGAAAGAACTAAATATTACATCGGTGGTAATTAACATTTCTTTTGATTTTGGTTGTTCAATACTTGAACTGCAAGCCACATAATCTCTTGTTCTCTTGAATGATTATAGCCCGGTTTTCCATTCTTTACGACGCCGATGCTTTGTTCTATCACTGAATTTCAATCGTTGGATACAGCCAACTATACACTACTTTAAAGTAGGCAAAAAGGAAGATGAAGTTGTCGGTGCCGATGCTACACGCATAGTTCATACAATGAAGAAACATTATAACATGTAATCATTCTTCTCATAGTACTTTCTTATTTTGATGCTTTCCTTAAAATGAGCTTATGCAGTTTGTTTGTGTGTGTGTGTGTGTGTGTTAGATGTTCGATACAATGCTTACTAAATTATGAAATTCTTGTATTCTGTTTGAACTTGTTGGATTTTGCATTTCTGCTTTTTCTATTTCGTTGGAAGCTAAATTTGTAATTTGAATTTTGTTGATTGTTTTGTTTTCCTCAAAAATTTGTAATCCATTGTTTTGTTTTCCAGATTGGATCCAAAGACGGAGGATTCGGCAGAAGAGGAAAAGGAAAAAGTTGATGCTTGATGACAATTACAGAGCCTTTTCTCAAGCAACAAAAGAAGGGAAATAAAGGGTTTTAGGATTTCCTCATGTTGAACTGTTTTTAGATTTCGATCCGAAGAGTAGGCCCCTCTCATCCTTTTCATTCTAGGTCTCATAGACATAACTGAGTTTAGTGATCAAGCACGGTTCATTAACACGTAAAATGTTGCATACAGAACCATCGGAATAGAGACCTGAGAAAAAAAACGGCCAAAAAGCGGAAACAGACAATGGCAAAACAAAGCCAAAAACAAACCCTACACAGAGAGGGTGGAAACAACCGAAACGGAAAAAAGGTCATCACAAACCAAAAGGCCAACACAAGCATATCTAGAGACATCGAATTCGGGAGAGCTCCTTGCTTGGAGATAACTTCTTGAACGCCAAAGTTCTCAGTCTGCATCACTGGGAGACTACCAACCGAAATTGCAAGGATAGCCGTAAGGCGAGATAGCAAGGCTCGAAATAGGGCTAGGGTTTGATTTGTTAATATCTTTTACAAATTCAGAGATGTAGAGTGCTTTTTATAACAATTTGCAGATTGTTTTGTCATAGTTGCCCTTCATTTTCTGAGAAATTAAACCAAAAACACAATCCAGAAAGATCCATTGATGAAGTCCAGTTTTGTGAAATTTACACCAGCATATTTCATACAAGATTATTTTGAATTACATGAAATGTTACTCTCTTCTTTTTTTTTTTTATCAAATTCTAAAATAGATTTATCCTTACACGTTTACATCCACAGTCATTTACAGAACGGAGTTCCCTTAAATCCCCAATTTAACACGACTCATCTTTTCTTCCACCTGCAAAGCAAAACACCTAAGAAACATGTCGAAATTTTTATATAAAAAAGGGAGAAAAGCAAGATATCTTACAGTTTAGAGGAGGCACTGGTTACTGGGCAGCCCAATACATCATAATGTCCATAACCATGATAGAGGACTTTGATGGGGTTTTCCTTGCCATACTCTTGACCATATTCTGATATGATTTTCAGGCTTCCAGACTTCTTTTCCTTCATGTAAACTGTTATGGCGGTTCTGTTTGTTCACATATATTCACAAAATAACAAAGTTTATGTATACATATTGACCGGGAAACAAGTTTTGATGCCAGAAAGCTAAATGAAAAGAGAACTAACTTCAGCACATGGGAGCACATGAGCAGCTCAGGCTCTCCTCCCCAAATGTGAGGCTGTCTCATTCGCACAACGTATTTGTCGAAATCACCCTCCACGAACCTGCCAAATGGATGGAGATTTTACTTGCTCAGCACCAACAATGGTTCATTACACAAAATTCAAGCTTTACTAATGGTCGGGAATTTAAATTATGGTAGGAGTCACGTTTTCGGTCGCATTGTGTTTAACATTGTTACGAACATAACAGATGCTATTACGGTCACTGCGGGTATCGAGGACGTGAAACTTTTAAAAAACACGTGTTATTTCCGACGGTGTCAGAACCGCTATATTAGCGCCACGACAGCTATTTAAACCCCTGCTAAGGGATATATGTCTTTTGAAAACAATGGATCCATGACATACTAGTATCATCCAGAAAAAAAATGCTTACCATTCGGTGTCTGCCCGCCTCTTGATAAATTCATCTGCAACCTGTCAAACTCAAAACATGTAAAAAAGTTTCGGTATACATACTCGTATCCGACACTCGTAGAAATCCGGGTAACATAGAAGATAACAAATACATAGGTCAGGAATGTAGAAAACTAAAACTCCAGCAATGAAAAGCCCTAAACAGATGGAGAAAGAGGAAACCAAATGTACTTTAGCTCTAAGCTCATCCGCAAGAGCTTTCTGAGATCTCTCACTCGGAGACTGCTTCCCGGACCTCAGCCAAGCACCGTGAATCACCGACCGGAACAAACATCTCCCGTCGCCGGGAATGCCTGCATTAAACAACAAAACATACGGATTTAAGCACGTTCATTTTCGTATTCAGAAAGAAGAATACTGAATCGGAAATTGAGGTAGAAAGTTACCAATCCAAACTTCCTGTTTGGGCATTGTTTTTCTCTTTTGTTTCTTTAATCAATTAAATTCGGCAAGAAATTTCTGCAACTCAATCTTTTGATGAATAACAATTTGAGACCAAAAATCAAAATGTTTTATTTACACAAGTGAATAGAGTCTCATACGTGGCGCTTTGGTGTTTCGCCACGTTTGAAAGGACTATCAATGGTGGGGACCACTAGTTTACAAGTGCTTGTAACGGTTGACTATTGTTCGCGCTAAATTTCATAACTGCCGTTCATGTTCCCGCGACTTCAGCTTAATGCTAGAAAAACAGGAATGGAACGGCGGACATCAATTTCTTGGCATCTTCTATTAAGAGAAATCCCATTTTCAGACATGTTTTTGTAAAATAAGAAACACAAATCATTGTAAGAACAAATATATTCGAAATTCGAATGTTTTGGTCAGGATCAAACAACAAGCACTAGAATATGAAATGCAGACGGCGTCCATTGCACACATGGGGAGTGTCCGCCATTGCTATCTCTCACAAAGCTTACATGAAAGCTCAAGAATTGAATGAACCGCTGGCTCTAATGGCGAAAGGGCTTCTATCGTTGATCGCTCGAATGGTTTCTTACATCCTCCATTGCGTGCAGCATTTCTGGTTGGCCATCTTCTTCTTCGTCGATGATTGTATCTTGGCACTTGAAAGCATGATTGAGACCGTTTTACCATTCTCGAAACATGTTTTCGACATGGTCGACGAGGCTGTCGGAATCATCGAAGCTCTCCCTGGAAAATTCGATGACGTTTTAGTCGAATTCTCGGCGATAATCAAGCAAGTTCCTTTCCTGGATCGGGGAAAAGTTCCCACAGAATTTCTTAAAGTTGGCTGCAAACCAGAAGTGAAAACGAATCCGAACAAAACAAAACTTTCCAAACAATCCCATAATGTATCAGAAATGAAAAGTGATCATATCGAAACAAATAATGTCGGATGCGTACCGGAAGTTGGAACAGATTATAATGAAGCAGAGTTTGGCTACAGAGATGATGAAAATATTCAAACGCCAGAAAACGAAGCAGACAGAAAGTTTAGCAAGATGACTAATTCAACTGCTGCCAAAGCAAGGTATAAGGAAGTATTGAAATCGAGATCGAAAGGATCGTATAAGGACGTATTGAGATCGAAATCGAAATCGAAAGGAACGTATAGGGATGTATTGAAATTTAAATCGAAAACGAAAGGAACATATAAGGGCGCATTAAAATCGACAGGATCGTATAATGACCTAATAAAATCTGCAGGATTGTATAGGGATATGTTAGAGAGGGGAAGTAGAGAAAACATTATAGAAAAGAAAAGGCTGAAAAAGGTGGGAAGCCAACCGGTGTTGATGTTATGAAGATGAATCACAGCATTGCAACTGAAGATCAATGATTATTTGGTTTTTGGGTGTGTTTTTTTTTATGATTTTCCCAGTAAAATATAATCTTTCAAATATATGAAAAATACGAAAATTTTTAAATATAAACACTAGTCCTTTATAGTCCATTTTTCTTTAAAGTTTAGTTTCCTGCAAAAAAAAAAAAAAGGAGGAATGCATGTACTTTTGTTTCAAGCATTGAAAAATAAGAGCTGATCTAAGCAGGCTGTGTAATCATGAGAATTGTACTGGTTATGGTGCAAGTGATCTCATATCATATAGTCTATTTGCTTAGAGTGTAAATAAACTATGTGTTTATATAAATAATTTGAAAGTTAACTTTTTTAACATATTCGATATTTGTAAAGATAGATTGCCTATTTATGATAGGTTTTTTTTTTGGTAATATGTATGTCCATCTTACGGTCTATATTGATAATATGTTTTGTTGTAGGAGCTAGAAATTAAAAGTCATGTCTTTTTTAGATGTGATTTTTCAAGAAGCATCGGAAGCGAATTTTGAAATCACGTCATATTAATAAACTAGTGATGGATTGATATCCAGAATTGATGTTTGAGATACATAGGATGGGTGATGGACAAATTTTTCTTTTTTTAGATGTTTGGTCATTAAAAATTTATATTTTAAGTTATAATATTAAATTTTAAATTATAAACTTTAAATTCTAAAAAAATACATTATTTATGTTTCTTAAACTTTATATTTTAATTATAAATTTTAACTATCTTTTTAGTACGAAGACATAAATAAAAACACTAAAAAAGATAAAAAGTTTCTAGGGATGGGCCCATGTGCTTCTAAGAAAAAATGAACAAACGATGAAACAAAGCTGATGGGGAGAGAAAAAATATATACAAATCCAATCAATACCTACGCAATCCCTTTGTTACTAAGCAAAGGCTTCTCCCATCTTTTTCCCATACACAACCTCATGTGTGTGTTTACATGGAATTTTTTATTGGTGAATGAGTAGGGTCAATAAAATTTGATTTGTTTCAAAAAAAAATTAAATTTCTTAATTTAGTTTGACTCTAAGTTGTAATATTATAAATTTGACTTATAAAATGAGACTAAAATAATTTAAATTTTTTAGTAATTAGTGGATCAGTTTCAAATTTGAGTCTACTATAATATTGTAAACTTTTGTAATTAAATTTGAGCAGAAACTGAAATAATACTACTTGAAAAAGTTCAAATAAAATTTAAAATAAAACTCGTCAACTATACCAATTCAAATTTTTTCCTCAACTCAATCGAATATTTACTCTTAAAAATGAGTGAGGATGACAATAAATAGTGTGAAATTAGATATTTGATTTATCTTTTATAAAGATAATTATTTAATACATATTATATAAAATAAAGTTTACACAATCTTACATATTTAAATTATAATATTTTAGTTACATCTCATAATAAATTTAGAGTAAATGAAATAATATTAATAATCATGGTCACCATTATTCAAATAAGCTTTACTTTTCTATTAAAAAAGATTTATTATTAGAAAAATTTTACAATGTGCAACGAACACTGTTGAACATTACTAACGATGAACATCGTTGAACATCATTAAATTAATCAATAGATATTAAAAATTTTAAGGACTAAAATTATAATTAAAATTATTTCAAAAGAAAATTAAAATTAAAAATAAGATTTAAAATTTTTTATATTTCTTTATAGTATTTTTAATTAATATATTGGAATAAAATATCTCAAAATCTCCCTAATATTAAAAATCCTAAACCCAATCCCAAAATATAATATACCTAAATGCAGCAATATAAATTATTAGAGGTTTGATAATATTTATGTTTGAGTTATAATTAGAGGTTTGACTAGTCGGGTCCGTTAATATTGATGTTTGATGAATAGCGAATTAGGGTGAAACCTCAAATTTTGAAAAAGCTGGTAATATGAGTTTTTTGATATTAGAGTTTTAAAAACTCTTTTACCCTTAACAATTATAAAAAATCTCCTAATAACCTAAATTAAATATTTTCTTCAATTTGTTTGATTACTTTCTTCTATTTTTTTTCCTTTGTGTGTTCTTTGCAATTTTCCACTTCTTGTTTCATATTTAATTAATTAGTTCAATTAAAAATTGGGGATAAATATTTGTTTGATTTTTGCCTGCGATGATTGAGGTCTGGACGTGATAGGTGTTTTGATTTTTTATTATCACGTATTTATATGTGTATTTAGTTTAATAATTAATTATATTATATTAAAATAATTATATAAATAATAAATTAATATATAAAATCTTTGAATATGTTTAATAAAGTTATATTAAAAAATATTTTTATAAATCTAATTAATATTAATTAGATACAAAAATATTGATAACTAATAAACTATCCAAACAAATATTGAATATAATCATGTCTTTATATGTCATTTTACTTGTTTAAATAATCTAGAATAATCTAATAGCTATCAGCTATCAATTAATTTTACCAAACACTTTTATACAATCAGTTAATACAACTTACTAATCAAATCAACTAATACAATCAACTATCAACAATCAACTAATATAATTCACTATCAATTATCAATTACCCGTTAATTGTCAAACAAAATTATAAAAATTCAACCCACAAAAATTTGCCATCATGCTGCGAAAGAGTTGATATAATTATCATTATTATTGATTTGTACAGCCCATGGAATAATTACAGAAGAGAAATAACGAGAGAATAGAAAAGGCAGCTCGGTCTCACTCTTTCTCTCTCGTCCTTTTGTTAGCTTCTAAGCATGTTTTCATGATTGAAACTGAAATACATCTAAATCATCATTTCCCCCCACTTAATCAACCATCAATCCAAAATAAATAAATACAGGATTCAGTTATTATTATTTAATTATGTAGACATAATTTTTAAACTCGTTAAAATTTTAAATATAAATTTCATGCTTATATTAATTATTTTTAATATATTTACAATTTGAATGTACTTTTTCGTGTCATACAATTTTTGTTCAAATTATTTTATTAATTATGCTTAGACACATAGATAAATGTAAAATTTTAGGTCAAAAGGTGCGATTATTTTTTAAAAAATACATTAGAAATTTAACGGGTACGAGATTATAGAATTTTCTCATACTATATTTATATTTTTTAGGTTTAATTTTTACATTAGGAATGAAATTAAATGATGTAACGATCTTGAAATTCATAGTGAAAGTGTGATTAAGTGGAGTTGGTTACAGCGTAGCCTGACCCCCCTAACTTTTGAAAATTTAAAAATTAGTCTTTTGAAGATTTTAAAAATTTAATTTGACCCTGAATTTTAAAAATTCTTATTATGTTTTAAAATTTTCAAATGTTTTTAATTAAATTATCTTCAAAATAAAAATAAAAATTTCTCACTATACCATTAATTTTTAAAAAAAATTTAATTAGACTCCCTCAACTTTAATTATCAGGATCTGCCCGTGAATGCAGATGGGCTTTAATGCGCATGAAATTTGCATACCATTACTAATCGAATTTCATTTGGCTTAGAATATATTCACTTCAAAAGCTTAATGCGAAGCATAATGGAACAGACCATAATGATAACATGGCACAACATTGAAGTTAAAAGAATTTTCAGGAATGATGTTTATTTACTGTTTTAATAATAATAATAATAATAATAATAATAATTGTGTGAAATAAAATTTACATTAATTTATTTGAAAAAATATTTTGATATATGTTTTTGTGTAAATTTTAGTTTACACAAGTCTATTACATTTTAAATTTAAAGATTTTGTTTATAATGTATAGTTATGAGTATGTTTTAAGCTTTAAAATTCACAGTTTATTAATTTTTAATTTTAGATTAATATAGACATATTGTGTAAAATAAATTTTACTTAGTGAGTAAAAAGGGTAAATTATGTCAATCATCACTGTACTTTACTCTCAAATCTGTTTTGACCATTGAAGTTTTAAATTATTTAATTTAACGTTTTTTTGCCATTAAAATTTACACAATGAACATTTTTTGTCACTTCATCGTTCATCGTTGTCTTCGCTCGATACTATAATTCACCAGTCGCTCCGTCCTGCCCCTTGAGCCCGAATTCTACCTCTATTCCATCAGAAAGTACCCCGAAATTCATAAACCGTCAAAAAAATTAGTTTCTCTCTCGATGATCTCTCTCTTCTACCGTCGAATGAGACTCATTTTTCGGTATATTGCTTTATGAAATTTTCTATCGTTTAAACTTTAAAAAAATTCCTTTGTTCGTCTGTAAATAGATATTGTCAAATATATATATTTAACATCTAAACTTCAGTGAGTAAACTTTTATAACTAAAATAAATGTGAGAATAAAAATCAATAATAATTTACGTAACTTGCCTTTATAAAAGAAGTACTTGGTTTTAATCTAACAAATTGGTGGTTGGAGGCTTCCTTATAATGTTCTGAGATGTCAACAGCAGTCTTTAAAGTTGGTGATAAGTTACGGGGATTTGTACCATACCCTTTTCCTAGGTCCCCTTAACCTTCTTAAAATTGTTCCCTGCTCCTATGCTTTGTCATGCCCGACCCGACCCGGATTTTATAAGAATAAAGGTTGAAGTTAGATTTGCATTTATTTATTTATGGATTGTTTTAACTAGTTTAACCGTTTTTTTTTACTTTTTACAGTAATAGAAAACAGATTAGCCCAATTGAGGGATATTAAAGTTAGATTAGCATTATTAGCTACTAATCAGAGACGGACGCATGAATTTAGGTTAAGGAGGGCGAACTTATAAAAATTTAGGGGGACGAAAATAAATTTTCAATAGAAAATATATAATAAAATTTTAAAAAATTTCTAAATCGTATACAAATTTCAAATTTTTCGGGAGCGGCCGCCCCCGCCAGTCCCCCTCGGTCCATCCCTGCTGCTAATCCCAAGTAAACAATAAACTAAGTATTGTTGGCTAAGTTAGGTACTCAAGATTGCTTGTGTTTCCATTCCTTGCATAATTATGATTTAGTAGTGTACAATTCTGTTAAATATATAATAGAATGCTTCCTTTTCCATCCTCATTTGAGGAAAGCATAAGCTAACATGATCGATTCTTTTCCCAATTCAAGAAAAAAGTATAATCCCTATTTTCTAATCATTGTTGTTGAATCCAAACTAACTAATCCGAAATAGATATTACAAAAATTGTCACGAGAACGATCTTCTTAATTCAGTTTGTTTCATTCACAATATTAAAATTTAAACATTTAAACTTGTTCAGTAAAAAATTAATCAAAAAATAAAATCAGATACTTTATATCTTGAAATATTAATATTAATGAACTAAAAAAAAGAATGAGAGTTTTCAATATCTTCCCAAACTAAAAAAAAATCGAGATAGTATGACGTAAAACAAAACATCACCATCCATAAATTTTATGTTTTCATTTCAAACGATTTGCTTTTCTTCTACTACAAACAACTCCTACTCAACCTCAACGCAGCTGAGCTCCACCTTTTTTTAGGGAAGTTGGTGTTTTATAATTCATATATTAGCATAAATTTTCATATCATAAAATTATTTGAATTAGGATATTTTATAAGAAAAATATTTTAATATATATATATGCATAAATATTAGTTTATACAAATATATTAATTTTATGGTTTAAAAGTTTAAATTATGGTTCAAAATTCATGTTTTAAAGTTTAAAATTTAAAATTCAGATTTAAAATTTAGTGTTTAAGGTTTTGAGGTTAAATATTTAGACTTAAATTTTATAATTTTAATAGGAAGGGTTGTGTAAAATTTTGTTTACATAGCCTACAAATCAAAATATAACTCATTCTATAACAATGATTTTTTTAATCAAACACTAGATTTCATTTAAAAAATTAGAAAAATACATAGATAAACATACCCTAAAATATAAAAAAACGTAGAAAAGCAAAAAGTATGCAAATATGAATAGCAAATTTAAATCTTCTCACAAAATCTTCATCAGTGTTCTTCAAATCTATCGCCGTAGCAAAATCTTGAAGTGCTCACTGGAAGAGCACATATCATTGAATTACTACAATCAACAAGAAAGAGAAAAACGTCTTGGTTATCTCCACGAACAACCAACACACGCAATGTTGTGCAGTAAAATTCAACTGTAACATACACCATGTTGTAGACATCTTCAATATCAGCGTGCCATAGAGGCAAACAAATAACATGCCAAACGGCAGATAAAAAATAGACAAAAACAGCTGACAAAAAATAAAAAATAAAAAAAACGAGCACAAGTAAAGAAAATAAAAAAAAAATCACCGCTGATAGACGGCTAAAGTCGCCACCATTAGCTTGAAAAATTTAAAAACTACTAAAAAACTCTCCAAAAAAAAAAAAATAACCACTACATAGACATTGTGAGAGTGGGACAAAATGTGAGAATATCCTATATAACAATGGTTTTTATATACATGATACATAAGCAACTTACACAAATCTACATATTTATCCTTTAAAAACTAAAATTTAAATCTATAACCTTCGTACTATAAACCCTAAATCAAATCTTTAATCCTAAAACAAAACACTAAACAATATATATATATATATATATCAAAGTTTTCTATTTTATAAATATAATTATTAAAAAGTTAAATATGTTCCTATATTCATGTGCAGTTGGTATTTTTGTTAGTGTTGTATATTTTATTTCAAGTCTTGAACTCCAGTTAGTGTCTTTAAAGCCCACATTTTTAATTCACACAAGAGAAAGGAAGAGAAGAGGAAGAGTCTCTCTCTTTTATTGATCATGAAGAAGCTGCTGCCGCTCCTTCAACTCTTCTTCGTCTTCCTCCTCCCAAGCTTTAAACCAGCGTTTTCCCTTTCCCCCGACGGTCTTTCTCTTCTCTCTTTGAAATCCGCCGTCGACCAACCTTCTGGTCAGTCAGTCTTTGCCGACTGGAACGAGGACGATGCCACGCCGTGTAATTGGTCCGGCGTTTCCTGCAAGAACGTATCAGGGTTCCCCGACCCACGTGTCATCGGAATCGCCGTTTCCGGGAAGAATCTCCGGGGATATATACCGTCGGAGATTGGGAATTTGATCTATCTCAGAAGGTTAAACCTTCACAACAACAACTTCTACGGTTCCATACCGGACCAGCTGTTTAACGCTACGTCACTTCACAGCATGTTCTTGTACGGTAACAATCTGTCCGGTTCTCTGCCTCCTTCGATCTGCAAGCTCCCGAGGTTGCAAAACCTCGACCTCTCCAACAATTCACTGTCGGGTTCTTTGCCCGAGAATCTCAAGAACTGCAAGCAGTTGCAGAGGTTGATTTTGGCTCAAAACAAATTCTCCGGTGAAATTCCCGATGGAATTTGGCCAGAACTAGACAACCTGATTCAACTCGACCTTTCGTCCAATGAATTCAACGGACCGATCCCTAGTACCATCGGAGAGTTAAACTCGCTGTCGGGCACTCTCAATTTATCCTACAATCACTTATCCGGCAATCTCCCGAAAAACCTGGGTGACTTGCCGGTAACCGTCAGTTTTGATCTCCGGCACAACAATTTTAGCGGGGAAATACCTGAAACGGGGTCCTTTGCTAATCAAGGACCAACCGCATTTCTAAACAACCCTCTTTTATGTGGTTTCCCTCTCCAAAAAACCTGCAAAAATTCCAGCACAAGTTCTTCAGGGACTCAAAATTCGGGTCAAAATTCCGGTGAAACCCAGAAAAAAGGGCTCACCCCTGGTCTAATCTTATTAATCTCAGCGGCTGACGCCGCCGGTGTGGCGTTGATAGGATTGATTATAGTTTACATTTACTGGAAAAACAAAGACTCTTCAAATGGCTGCAGTTGCACCGGGAAAACCAAGTTCGGCGATAACAACAAAGGGAAACTCTGTTCCGCTTGTTCATTCGCTTGCATCAATGGGTGTCGAAACGACGACTCGGAACTCGAAGACAACGAAAAGGGGGAGAAACCGGGGAAACCGGAAGGTGAGTTAGTCGCCATTGATAAAGGGTTTAGTTTCGAGTTGGACGAGTTGCTTAGAGCGTCGGCTTACGTGTTGGGTAAGAGTGGGCTTGGGATAGTTTACAAAGTGGTGCTCGGAAATGGGATTCCGGTGGCTGTTCGGAGATTGGGCGGCGAAGGTGGAGAGCAGAGGTATAAGGAGTTCGTGGCGGAAGTTCAAGCCATTGGG
This sequence comes from Hibiscus trionum, assembly GCA_030270665.1. NCBI lineage: Eukaryota > Viridiplantae > Streptophyta > Magnoliopsida > Malvales > Malvaceae > Hibiscus > Hibiscus trionum. Next base: position 5,282,026 of record BSYR01000065.1, read on the forward strand.
AAAGTGAAGCATCCGAATGTGGTGAAGTTGAGAGCTTACTATTGGGCTCCTGATGAAAAGCTTCTCATTAGCGATTTTATCTCCAATGGCAACTTGGCTAATGCCATGAGAGGTTAGCTTTTCTTCTTCTTTCTTTTTCACTGTTTCTTGCTCGGCATCAACCTAGGGATGGACCGATAGGGGCCGAAAGGGGCAGCCGTCCTCATCAAATTTTAAATTTTCTTATAGTTTAAAAATATATTTTTATTGATAATTTAATTTCGAACCCTAAAAATTTGTACTAATATAGCTTGAATGGGATCAACCTCACTATTCTTTTCGGTTGATCATGGTTATGTAAGAAATTAAGTGGTCCAAAGTGGCCGACCCGTTTTGACTGCAATTTACGCACCCCACGAGGACTCGTTAGGCCTTGCCAGTGCAGTCACTTTCGGGGTAATTGCTGCCTACGGAAATGCAGTACCTTCACATTGTAATTTGTAGTTATTCTATAGCTCGCACTATAAACAAAGGAAATACCCTAGGAGAATGCTGACCCTAAAGTTAATAGTTTAGTACAATTTTATATCAGAATTTTGTTTTCTACCCTATGTTATCCGAATTCAGGTTTAAATATTGAATAAAGATATTGGTCTAGTGGGACGTGTGTAGTGGGATGAGTCACTAGGTCCCTTAAGCAAGGTCAAAAGTTTGAATCTTGACGTTGTACATAGAGAAAACTAGTTTGAGAGGGTTGCGCTCATATTAGGGATAAAAATCCTCTGCACCTTTTCGGTGCCCCTACTTATGACCCAACACTAAAAAATACAACAAAATTAAATTCTAAATCCTAAACCCTATACCCTAAAATATACATCCTACCCTAAATTCCCTAAACCCTAACTTAAAACCCTAAACCTAATTTTGAGTGTGGGGGCATAAGTAGGGACACCGAAAAGGGAAAGAGGATTTCCATCCCTTATATTAGTCTTTTATAAAACTTGATATGAATTAATCGATTAATGAATCGAATACTAGTGGTTAAATACAAGTGGCATTTAATGTTGTGGGGTAGGTTACGGAGTTGGTTGGTTGAATAGGTTTTAAATGAATACAACCAAATGGTAGGTCCATGCATCATATGATGAAATAGAAAATGAGCATTGACAGCTGAGAGGGAATACTTTAGCTTAAAGGCTTTAAGTATTTCCAAAGGTTAAGTTAAAATCTCTAGATGATGTGTCACAACTCTAGATTGTCACCATTTTAATATATAGTTTTCAGCCTTTGTAGATCAAACAACAATCTTGGGACTATAAAGAAATCAAATCTAAAACTTTACTTAAAGTGGCTTTAGTCCTTTTCTATAAGCTTTGTTCTCGGTATTAGAATTCGAATTGATCTTGTTTAAAAGATCTGATCCCTCATTTTGCTAGACCGACTGATAATTAACGGGAAGTCTTATGTTTTGTGTAGTAAAAATCACATTTATTGGATCTGCTAATATTATTGTGTTAGTTTATGGTTAATGAGAATCTTTTTACAGGCAGAAATGGGCAACCATCAACGAGCCTCTCGTGGTCAATAAGGCTAAAAATAGCAAAGGGAGCAGCCCGTGGCTTGGCCTATCTCCATGAATGCAGTCCAAGAAAATTTGTTCATGGAGACGTCAAGCCATCAAACATCCTCCTCGACAACGAATTCCAGCCTTACATCTCCGATTTCGGCCTCAACAGGCTCATTGCCATCACTGGAAATAATCCCGATTCTTCATCCGGCGGCTTCATAGGCGGACTCCCTTACAAATCGGTCCAAACGGAACGGACCAACAATTATCGAGCACCAGAGGCACGAGTCCTCGGCAACCGAGCGACCCAAAAATGGGATGTCTATTCGTTGGGAGTCGTCTTACTCGAGATGTTAACGGGAAAGTCTCCGGAGCTATCGCCAACCACCTCGACTTCCATCGAGATCCCGGACCTCGTAAGGTGGGTGAAGAAAGGTTTTGAAGAAGAACAGCCATTGTCGGACATGGTTGATCCCATGTTATTGCAAGAAGTGCATGCCAAGAAAGAAGTGTTGGCTGTTTTTCAGGTTGCTCTTGCATGCACTGAAGCAGACGCTGAGGTTCGACCGAGGATGAAAACTGTTTCGGAAAATCTTGAGAGAATCGGAACATAATTAAGAACATACATGATTATTGTCTGGGGAGGAAAAGAAAACATGGTCGATCGTGTAGGAAGATGACAGAGTTTTCTGATTTTTGCCATGGTAAAGTTTTGCATTGTATTGCTCTGAAAACATTTACTTCCTTCCCTTAAAATGTTGTTCCGAATTTGGCCCAATTTTTCATATGTTTTTATTTAAATTTCTGTTTCATTATATATATTCATATGATTGTAATACAATTATTTTCTTTCTTTTTTTTTTTCTTCCATTATGAAATCCATTCATAGCATATAAACCATGGAGGTAGAGAAAGATGTTAAAAAATGACGTGGAAAATAAAATATAATAATAAATTTAACTTAGTATTTTAAAAAAAAAATAGCGATCGGTGATTAAATAGAAAAATAACAATTATTTGATAAATAATGGTGTAATTTATCCTAAAGTTAAAACCTTATTTTGCACAAGCTAAATGTTTGTAAGGTTCAATAAGTTCTTTTTTAACATACAAATTAATACAATATATGCACTATTAAGACCCTTTTCACCATAAACAAAAAATATTAAACGTTTGAATATATTTAATTTTATGTCTTTACGTATATTGTACTATTTACAATGTCAACCGAATTAAACTCAAACGAAGAAAATAATTTTTTCTTAACTACAAATGATAATATCTCTTCTATTTATTTTAATAGTCTTTGAAATCGAATAAATAACTCTATTTTAAAATATTAAACTCTCTCAGCAAATATATAATATATTACATTATCAAAAACTCGAATTCAAGAAGTTGATTAAGCCAAAAATAACCTGGATCAGTTTATACAAGTAGGTTTTAAGTTTTTTTTTTTTTTTTGTTGTAAGTAACTTTTTCAAATATTTATATTTTAAAAGAACAATGAATTTGACGCGGTGGAAAATGGTTTGTTGGATGAAGTATTTCTTGCTTTTGTTTGTTTGTTTTGATTTTGGTATTTTTTTTAGTATAGGATGTAAACGGGCTAAATTGAACTTAAGAGCTCGAGCCAAGTTCGAACTTTAGTCAAATATTTTTTTGAACTTTAATAGAATTAAACTTAAGTAATTTAGGACATGTCTCGTGTCATTTACGACTCTACTGCTACTACTATTAATAATAATTGTTAAGTGAATTTATTCAACAACAACAATAACCCAATAACATATATTTCAATTCACTTTAATATTAAAAAAAAATTAGTATATTATATTTTTAAATAGCTCGCGAGTTTTTGAAGTCGAGTATTAAATATCTCAGTTCAGCTCGTTAAAAACTCAAATCGAGTTTGAGCTCAAATCGAGTCCAACTAAATTAAATTTTAATCAAACTTTTATTAAGTTAAACTCGAATATCTCGAGATCTTGTCTCGTCTCATTTACAGCTACTGCAACTCTTATGGAATTTATAACTCCCAAAATCTCCGAATCCTCACTAGCAGGAAAATCCGTACCTCCTCTGTCTTTCTATACAATTCGAATTTGATTTCGATCCAAAGTCCATTTTGTGTTTAATGTTGAGCATTTGAAGTGGGAGAATCAATCAATCAAAGAAGGATCTCAAAACCATGGTAAGAAAAACCCTAACTTTCTAATTTCCCAAATTTGAGAGATCGCTTTCTTCTTCTTTTAATTTTTCGAAGTCAGTAGAAAGTTAACATGTTTATGATGTGTGATTTCAGTCGGCACTCTTCAATTTCCATTCATTCTTAACGGTAGTGCTTTTGGGCATCTGCACCTGCACTTACTTGAAGATGCAGTTTCCAGCAATTCTCGAACAGAGAACTGGGTACATCCTCTCGCTCTCTTTATAATTTTCTTCCATTGTATTTCTTCATTTCTCGTTACTATATTTGTAGTTGATTTAAGCTTACTTTTTGTTTAATGAATGCTGATTTTGGTAATTGAATGCTAGATTTGTAGCTTGGCATAACCATTTAGTCAGTTTCATAGCGTTTTATAGCTGTTTTAGCTTTGTGATTTGAAATAACTACCTTTGAACTGGAAAATTTCAAGACTGTGGATGTTGGGGTGGTTGCATTATAGCAAGGAGTATGTGTTTATATCATGCAGTTTGTGGAGTTCGTGTTGGATGTTTTAGCTTTGTAATTTGGAATAGCTACGTTTGAACTAAAAGTTGATATTGTAAAGAGAAAGGAAAACATATGATCTCTAACTAGGCTATTTTGGATTATTGCCTTCTCTCATCTTTGAGCATTGAAAATTACTTTATCTTATGTTTTGATATTGATGTAATTTTGCAAATTAGATTGACTGTTTTTGGTGTTAATGGCAAGGCAATAAATGTCAACTTTGGGAATGGAGTTCTCAATCTTAAAAAGAGAAACTTTTGGTTTTTTTTTTTTTAATCTTGTACATCTCCTTGGATAACTTCAACTTCCTGATTTCTCTCTCTATGAAGAGCTTAGTTAAATTAAGCTGCGTGACTCCAGTTAATCTTGGTCCTCTTTGTCTTTTATCTTTCATTTCTATATTGGTTTATGGTATTGTTTATATGTCTAGCATTTATAGAATATAGACTCTACTTTGGCATCACAATTCTTTTGTATGAAGTGGTGAGAATTGGAGCTAATATGGTAATATGCTTGTATGACAGGTTCCGTGGTTTCTTTTGGAAGGCGGCCAGAATAGGTAGGTCTCTTTTTCTGCTTGGCTTACTTCTTTCTGATCTCATTGAAAATCTGGAATAGTCATGCTTGCCTTATCCCCCTTATGAATCTTCTTTGGACATATAATGTGAATCTAAAACAATGCTGGAAATGCGACTAAAAATGAAAGACAACAATTTAGATCTATCATTTTTAAATAAAGGAACTACATAGCATGGAGAAGTTGTGCTTTATTTTAGAATTTAAAATCTCAACTCCTGAGTTGGAATTGGACTGCGATGATATTTTGAAATGGGGGTTTAGATCAGTTATTTCAACTTAAGAATAAGGATCTGAGTTTGATGCTCCATCCAGGCATCCATATATTAGCTGTTTATACCAACTAAAATGCCATTGACTTTGAGTTTACTGCTTCAATTGGTGTTGAATGAACAATGCATGTTATAACATTTGATGAGATTTTGTTTGCTGGAAATCCATAATGACATAAGTTGTCTCTTGTGCTATTTATCTAATACGGTTGCCGTTGCAACCTGCGATTTTATTTCAAGAACATGTAAGTGCAAATTGGAATGTTAATGTAAAGGATTGGCCACCAAATATCTCATTTATACATTACAATTTTTTGCATAAAACAAAGATATATTTTTCATTTCCTGAATCCTGACCATTATTAGTAAAGTTGCGTCACAAGTTTTCGTTTTAGTAGTTTGTGTCCCGACCATAATAATTATACATGTATTTTGGATTCAATTAGTGAATCGAAATGATATTGAACTTTAGTGGAACCATTTCGGAATGTTGGTTACAGGAGACAACTTAACTTATTTGTGGCTACCCTTTTATTTTTAAATGCATTACAATCTGTGGGACTAACTAGTATATTTATTGCATCAGGTGAACGGTTAAGTCCCTGGGTGGCTGTAGGTTGCTTCACAATGGGTGTCTCAATAATATTTTTCTGAACAACGAGCACACCGGGATCCAGTCTTTGCCATGTGAGCAAATGTGCCTGTTTTTGAAATTTAACATGTTTAAAGTGTTTGGATGATGGAAAGAGTTTTGATAACACTGTTGACAAAACCATTTGAAAACTTATTTCAGAAGTACCCGAGCATTCTTTGGCTGATTGTTGCTTATTGATTATTTTTTCGTTTATATTGTCAAGCACACAAACATACTTGTCTTCCTCCATCTTCCAACTGTTTTACTGAAACCCTTCCGTTTTTCGCTTTGGTACAAACGAGGCTGTAGTTCGAGAATAGAGAAAATGATTGCAGATGGCAGATTTGTGATTTAGGATGGATATATGAACTAATTGAGTTAAATCCAGGGTTTAGAGGATACCTTTACCCATGCATGATATTGAAACCTGGAATTTAGAATAAAGATGGGTGACAGAGAAGAACCAAACTGAATTCAGTGCAACAGAGGTGACTTAAAGCGGATTGGGAGACACGCAACGACATAAACGGTAAGCTTATCCTTGAATCTCCTCAAAATCACGACCTTTTCACCACTCCAATGATATACAGATTGCACAATCTTCTTCATCGGCTTCTTTCCGGTACCGAGTCCTTGGGCGACCGTCACCGTTTCTTCTTCAACTTCTTCATCTTCACCCCATTGAAGAGGATAGCTCCGCAGAAAGGCTCTCCTATTATTGTAGTCTTCGTAGCGAAAGCTCCTACTTCTCGTCGCATCCACGACATCTATCTTTTTGCAATCCATACCATAGATCTCGTTTACTTAATGCCTGAACCTGAGAATTCCGGGGTTAAGTTGGCTTTTATACGTGTATTTGGTTTTACAAATGAATTTTCTATTTATTATTATTATTATTATTAACATGCTTTTGATTATCTGCAATGCTACCATGTTGGGGTTTCATTTATCTTTATGAATTGGATTTTCGTCATTTCAGATTTGTCATATCAAAAAGCAACGAAAGATAGAAGAGAATATAACTTGCCGTTTAGGGACTGTAGATACCCAAAGCATGTTAAAGGGAAACTTGGGCAACCAACATCGGCAGCTAAGGCACGTTAAGCTGAAAGTATAGTTTATAAACAAGGAATCATATCATGAATTTTTATTATTTGTTGACTACTGCCATGATTGTTTGTGAGATACATCTAAGTTAGGGTGAACGAAACTCCATTCTTTTTCTATTCGGCTTGAATAAAGTTTGAGTTATAAAGTAAAAATTCAAATAACTTGAAATTTTAGTAATTAGTAAATTAATTTTTAAGTTTGAGTAAAGTCTCACAACTTTACCTATGTATATCGCATATGAAGAAATATATATCTATATCGTATATGATTATAAAAAGTCATTTAAATTGGAACTAATTACTACCATAACATTTATATATATACAATTAAATTTGAATAGAATCTCAAAACAACTTAACTTGACTCAACTCAAATTTCATATTTTGACTCGAATAAAAAAATCAAATAAAGTTTAAATCATAAAATAGGAACTTGTAAACTAGATCAACACGAAATTTTTTACCTTGATTTAATCGAATACTTACCCATAATCTAAGCAGTCAATACATTCACCATAAATATCAAATGTCCTACTACTATTATTATTAAAAAAAAGTTAAAGTGACCCAATGAGATGCTAATATGTGATAAAAATAGCCGGTCAATGAGTTGAATAGAGTGATTAAGCCAAAAAAATCCATAAAAATTTTAAAAAATGTCAGTTCTTTTAAAAAAATCTCAAAAGTGACTTTTTTAAATGTAATTAAGCTTGATTACTTCGAAAAATAATTAAAAATTCATAATTTTTAAAGAAAAATCCTTAAAAAGTATAGGAAACAACTTGGAAACTAAATTCTGAAATTTTATCAAATTTTAAAGTTACCGAAAAATAGTAAAAAACTCAAATCATAAATTTGCACGGAAATAAACCCTAAACCCAAATCGACAATATTATCTCTACTTTTTAATTAGATCAATTTTATACTTTCAGTAATTTAATTGCATCAATTTTACACCTGAAGTAAAATCTAACATGAACATAAAGCATTTCTGGTTTTAAGATGAAACTTGAATGATTTCTCAAATAACAATGTATTAACTCTAGGCTGGGCCAAGCTTTACAACTTTGAAATCTCGATTCAAGTTTGGCCTGAAGCAGGTTAGGCTTGTAGACCTGGGGGTCACTATTATATCATAGAATTGACCATGCCACACTTGCTTCACTTAACATTGGTGAGAACAGTCTAAAAGCCAATTCAAATTCATGTCCAATCCACATACAAAACTTTAAAATAAAAAAGAAAATTATTGCAAAGAACCCACCGTCTAATTCACACTGTCCGTCATATCCGTGTCTTCGGCCATTATTATCTCCATATCCCTGATATCTCGCTTCAAAACGTTGCCAAGCCTTGCAATGGCCTCCGTTTGCTGTTGTAATACCTATTCCACCAGAAAAAAGATCATTCATACTCAAGTCACAAATATCTTGATGCAATATGCATATTATGGTTGTTAGTGGAATCTAATAACCATTGCAAAAATAAAATGTACTGTACAGAAAAGCTTGGATTGCTCGGTCATACCTCCTGCATATCAGCAAGACTCTGCTCGTGTATTTTAGTTGATCCTGGAAGATAAAGAGAACCTCCAGCACCAATAGCATTTGCTTGAACACGGGATACGGTTAGTAGGTTTTGAACCCTCCTAGAAAGTTCTGCTCCAGATCCTTTCAACTGTTATTGCATCTGCTTGTCAGTAAAAGATGATGATAATATAGCAAATGCAGAAGCAGAGGATGGGAAGACTAGCCTGTCTGGTTATTGCAGCCAACTTCTCAGCTAATTCAACTTCCCCTTTCATTAAAGGCACACGGCAACCCTTACCCTCTAATGCCTCCACTATTCTCATCATCTTTATGGCCGATATACAACAATAAAAATCCAATATAAGTACACTGAAAAGATGCACAAGTTCTTGCAAAAATAATATAAAATTCCCCATATATATATATAGGTTATGATCCACTTATACTGCGTAAAACTCAATTACTTTTACATCTTTTTTTAACAGTTGGACGAGGGTACATAAATGTATGATTATTTCCTTATCTTTTCTCCTGCGATAATCTTCTTATATCGTACAGTTAATCTCAGCAATCCATTTACCTTCATCTAATGGTCCAAACTCCAAAAAAGGCGTAGAAGGATCCTATCTCTCTCTCTCTCTCTCTCTCTCTCTCTCTCTCTATATATATATATATATATATATATATATATATATATATATGTGTGTGTGTGTGTGTGTGTGTGTGTGTGTGTATCAGTTTACTCTGCATGCAGTCTGACTACACTCCTAAGGCAGTTGTACACTAGCATTTAATTGAGCACATTCTCTTTTCCTTTTCCCCCGTTATTTATTTATATGAGTTTTGGGAGTTGGAGGAGGGCAAAGCATCAAGTAAAAAAGAAACATGAAGATTCAACTTCTCAACAAAATTATGTTTCTAATCAGCTCCTAGGTTCAGGCCAGTCATTTCTAATGGATGCTAAAAAAGAATTCAGATTTTGTTCACCTTTAAGAGGCGTCTTTGGAGGCTTTGCTCCTTTTGTCTCATTCTTTGGATCCATGGAAGAGTTTCAGCTTGAAAATGCCTTTGAAGCTACGAAAAGAAATAGAATGTGAAAAACATGCTCCGGAGAGTAATCAAGTGAAACTAATAGAGAATACAATACCATTTTCACATTGCTTTGGGTCATTCGCAACCTTTCAGCATCTGAAAGGATTACTTCATCCTGTAGCTGCAATAATCAGCAAAACAAAAGGTCAAATAGTTCAGCCTAATAGAACTCCAACTCTCACAAATAAAATTGACTTAAAAATGGAAAAGCATAATCGCTGGTAAGACCAAGTCTTCTGGTACATTTAAGTACCCATAGAACTTCAAAAGTACAAAAATTATGTACATTTGACCACATTCATTACTGTTTCTTCCAAAAACTAGCAACAAAACTCATAACATACTAACAACACTGTTCAGCCAAATATCTCCCATTCCAATAGCAAGATTTTCTTTGTTTTATCCTTATCCAATAACTTTCAAGGTTCCATGCCATTTCTAACAGCCGGAGGTACTGACAAACAAAATCCACTATTTTAGAGACTCAAACACACAATAGCACATGAGATTCTTCCCATTAATTAATTAGATCGGGACAAGTCCTAAAATTGGCATCGTTTAGTTACCATACCAGTATCAAAATGTTATATAAATCCATACAGTTGCTACTAGGACCATATCTGATGAAGATTTTCCAGACAATAACAATAGTTTCAAAAGACAATGAAGAAAATTCCCTCCACATGCCTCAAATATAAGCAATTATTACCTTCAACCGCTGTGAAAGATCCTTAAAACCCTGAACAAGCTGAGGCCAGAGTCTTTCCCGATCCGAACTCTCCATACCCTCCAGTTTCGCCATTGCTTCCGCCCACATTATCTACAAATGTAAACTATCATCCAACATTGGTGAAAGTAGAACTCCATGAACCCAACAAAAATGAAGAGAAAAGTAGTAAGAAAAGTTTACATAAGAAAATGCCGGCAAACTTACATCTGATACACCAGCTGGCTTTCCCCTGAACTGCGGGTCAATTACACTAAACAACAAATGCTGCATAAAAATCAACTTAGCCATCAATAGACATGCAAACCATCTAAAACCTCATTCTGGGTCTGTATCTAATTGCATGTATAAATAAATTATACCAGATATTGCATTTCTCATAATTAGATAAACCACATAAAATAGAAACAATGTAGTTTCAGGGTATCATATCTACAATTGTTCTTCCTCTTGATTTGAATAAAAAATCAATTCAAAATAAAATTAAGCATTGGGACAAAAACAAACCTTGAAAGCGTACTTAGGGTTCCCAGGCTCCTCTTTGTAAGCATCCACAATCGCCTGGCAATCAAACAGAAAAATCAAGAATCGAATAGCTGTTACCTAGGGTTAGGGTTTAACGCTTTAAAAAGAGAAAAATTACTTGAATGTCACGATCGGCGAGAGAGAAGGGGAGAGGAGCGACGGGAGCCATTTGAGTTGTCATTTGAGCATTGGGGAAAGGCGTGGCGGATAACGAAGTCTGGAATCCGAAACCAGTAGAAGGTGCAGCGATGGTTGGCTGTTGTTGCTGAAACAACGAAGTCTGTTGCTGTTGCGTTTGAGAAGAGAAAGGAGATGAGAAAAGAGAGGAGCCGCCAAAGCCTGTTGCGAAAGATGGTGTCGAAGGAGTTCCAAACGCCGGTGTCGTGGACGGAGTCCCAAAGGAAGGCGTCGAAGACGGAGTTCCAAACGCAGGTGTCGAGGACGGAGTACCAAACGCCGGAGTCGAGGAAGGAGTACCGAACGCCGGAGTCGAGGACGGAGTACCAAACGCCGGAGTCGAGGACGGAGTACCAAACGCCGGAGTGGAGGAAGGAGTGCCGAAGGCGGAAGTAGAACCTGGAGTTCCGAACATTTTTTTGGATTGGCTTGATTGTGGAGACTAATGAGTTCTTTTTCAAGGTGAAGGCGCCTTTCAAGAATGAGGCCACTCTCTTTGCTTCAGTTTTCCCACGGGAGTATTTTCAAAATTATTAGTATTACAAGTTTTAGAATTAAAGTGATGAATTATGTCTCTAAATTTTTAAAATTACATTTTGTTATTAATTAAGATAAGTGATTTGTTGTGAATGTTAATTAAGATTGACAAAAAAACGAAAATAAAAAAATCTATCTGAATTGTAATGTTCAAATAGTTTTATAGTTTATGGTTTTATTGTAAACCGAAGTTTACACAAAATTTTTAGTGTTAGAGGTTAGAAGTTTAGTGTGAGGTTTTAAGTTTAGAGGTTTTGTTTTAGGGTTTATAATTTATGGTAATTGTTTATAATTTAAGATATAAAATTTAGAGTTTAAAGATTTAGAATTAGAAATTTAGGATTTGGTTTTTATAATGTAAATATGTAGACTTTAACTTATACATGCCGTGTAAACTTTAGTTTATACAAGTTTTTTAGTTTTTAGGGTTAGTAGTTTAGTTTAAGGTTAAATTTTTGTGGTTTATAAATTAAGGTTAATGTTTAGAATTTAGGGTTTATGATTTAAAGTTTAAAATTTAATTTTTCAAGATTTAGGTCTATGAATTTAAGATTTAGATTGTATAGTATAAATATGCATGCTTATATAAAATAAATTTTACACAACATTTGTACCAAACTTTTACCTTAAATATAGTGATTAATCTCTAATTATAATAAATTTAAACTGTTATTTTTTTATTCATTTGTTTTTATTATTTATTTTTTACTTTTTAAATTAAATAATTATGTCTTTGTGACACATTTTTCTATTTTTTGGTATGTATTCTTTGCTTTTTGACACATTTTTTTTCTCATAATCGGTCGATTGACTGTTTTCTTTTTTCATTTGATTTTCTATCATGGTTGGATTTAACGTCGTCACGACTGATCAAGATGACGTTCTTTTGATTATCTTGTTGATCCCATTCCCTATTTTGGACCCTCAAATTAAATTTAGATACATATTCATAGTCACTGCTCTTGTTCATGATTGAGTTGTGATAATAATTGTGTTGTCAACATGCCTTATTATTGTAATATGCATTTTTTAAATGTTGTTTGTTGTTGGTTTTTACCTTTCATCGTCGAGCTTTGGTAATGTATGTATCTATTTTGTTTTGAGCATTTGAGTTAGAGTTTACTTTTTCTTAGTATGATCATGTTTATAATCTAGAGACATTAATTTTCTTATTTTTAGGAGCATGTCTGGATCAAGTTTATTTATCAGAATTATAAACTCTTATTGTATTTTTGAATTTTTCTTCTTTTAATAAAATTAACGCACTCACATTCAAAAAAAAATTATAGTGAAATATATATATATCAATTATTTTTATTTCCTTGAAATAATACTTTTTTCAAGTAATATATATATATATATATAAATAAAATAAGACGTTAAATTTTTATTAAAAATATTTAAAACTCATAAATCAAAATTATTTTTCCTAAATAAAATACATAATCTCAAAATCTATACTAAATATGAAAAACTGAAAACATAATTTAACTGAATCTGAATCAGATCATACACAACCCAACTTTTTTTTGAAATTGAATCCACTGATTTTATTAAACGAGAAAATATTCGAAATTACAATAAAGTACTATTAAGTAAACAAACACTTAAATCCAGACACAAACCCAGAAAACCAACTTAGCGGTTCTAGATCATAAGAGGACCATACAAGGAATAGGTAAGAACCTAATCTAAAGACTCGAAACAAAGGACGGATACAAACATACCCAAATCGACGATTGTGGGTAAAACCATCAACAAACAACATTGACAAATGCATATTACAGTGAACGTACGTTGACAATAAGGTCATTATCATATTCAAAATTACAATGAAAGTACCATTAAGTAAACAAACACCTAAATCCAAACACAAACCCAGAAAACCAACTTAGCGGCTCTAGATCATAAGAGGATCATACAAGGAATAAGTAAGAACTTAATCCAAAGACTTGAAACATACGGATACAAACATCCCCAAATCGACGATTGTGGGTAAAACCATCAACAAACAACATTGACAAATGCATATTACAGTGAACGTACGTTGACAATAAAGTCATTACCACAACTCAATCGCGAATAAACGATAGATGTAATCGCGTATCCGAATCCGATTCAAGGGCCCGAGACAAGGGGATCAACATCATAATAAAATGAGCACCATATTGATTAGTCGTAGCGGCGTCAGATCCAACCCTAATAGAAAACAAATAACAAAAAAACGTGTCAAGAGACAGAAAAACGTGCTAAAAAGAAAAGAAAAAACGTACCAAACAGTAGAAGAAAACGTGTCATGAAGACAGATTTATTGAATTAAAAGATTGAAAAATCAAAAGAACCAAACGAACAAATAAAAATGAGTGATCGACGATCGACAAACAGCCCTAAAATTGTTGTCGTCGCCGGCCTAAATTCAACCAAAATAAATAAGCGGTAGAGAGAAAAGAAAAACTAGGGTTATGCACAAGTGTTAGGAATTTTAACCCAACTTTTTTTTTTATAATAATATACAACGCAACTATTAATAAAGTGATGTTATTGTCAAAACAAATTTTATTTTGATAATTGTGTTTGTGTGAAACATTTATAAGAACATAAATATCACCCGAATGATGCATCATACATTAAGAAACACAGAAAACTTTTAAAATAAAGTTTTTTTTCTATATCGTCCATCTTTATATTTAGATATTGTTTTGTAAAGAATAATTATACATATTTTTCTAATAGAAATTGGTGTTCTTGTAATACAATATTAGTTAAAAATCAATATTTTTTGAAATATTAGAGATCTATTTTTTATTAATTAGTTGAGAAATACTCATATTATTTTATTTTATATGAGTTCAAACATCAATATTTACTTTAGAAATATAATAAATTTACTAAATAAAAATATAAATAGTTGTAAGAATTCTTACCCATCACTAGAAAAAGCATTTACTTTAAAGTAAAATTACTTATTTTTTCTTCCTTAATTTATTTTCGCCGCCTGAAAATTTGTTGCCACGAAAAACGTGTGTCTTAATTTTCCCGAAAAATTCCTTAAAACATCTTACTAAAACATCATAATTGTTGTGCAGCCAGCTTCTATCTTTTCGTTCATATTTCATAGGGCAAACTTCTCCTTTTCCTCCCTGAATTGCTCTCTCTCTTTGATCTATGAAAACCCCTTCCTCTTGGTCTAAGATGATGATGGTTTACATGGTCTAAAGAAGATTGATTTTGCATCAAAGGTAAACGGTTGGTTTAAGTCACTGCCTTTTTTCTTTTCTTCTCTCCTTTTTTCTATTGTCTTCTCTACCACTCTATCTCCTCTTTGCTCTCGTTCCCTAAGATCTCCCAATCTGCTTAGCTTCCTTTCTTTTCTCTCGATTTTTTACTTTGCTACTCGTTTTCTTCTCTATCCTTTTTTTTGTCTTTTTCACCAAAAAAGGATATGGAAGAGTTTGACCTTAATGAAGATAGTGAAGTCAACTTCACTATTAAGAATCAATCCTTAGTGGGAAAGATTCTCTCTGGTTCACCTATTAAAATTCTCACCGTTAATGCTATCGTCAAAAAGGCGTGGATGTGCCCTGATATTGAATGCCACGATCTCGGCAAGAATATGTTTCTGTCCGTGTTCTTAAATTCTGAGGATCGACTCAGAATCTTAGGACAAAGACCTAGGTCCATACAAGATCACCTGCTTATACTCAAGGAATGGTTGCCGGATAAAATGTTTGAATAAGTGGATTTCGAGCTGGAAGAATTTTGGGTTCAAGTTCACGACATCCCTATTACTCTTATCACACAAGACAACATTAGGAAAATTGAAAATCTCTTCCCAGCATTCTTTGGGTCAAATTTGAGCGAAGATTGTAAAGTTCACTGGAACGGTATCGTTAACATTCGGATAGCTTTGGGGTTGAAGAGCCACTCAAATATGGATTTACTCTCAATCGACGGAATGCATCTCCGATCAAGGTGAAGTTCAAATACGAAAGGTTGCCGCTATTTTACTTCAAATGTGGGAGGTTAGGCTACAATGAAAAAGACTGCTGGTTTGATATTTCTATGTTTCGGACAACTGGGCGTTACGGTCCATGGCTAAGAGCTACTTCTGGGTGACAACATACACCACTTCCAGGCCCTGCCCCAGCAAAAACCACCCCAAAAGGATGTGGTCTTGCTCGTCTCAAGAAAAGACAAAAGGGCCCAATATCCGAAGATGAACCAAGATCTTGGTCTTGTCACCTCGGACACGACGTCAAAATCTTTAATCCTAGGATGTGTCACTTCGAAATCTTCTAAAGTCAACTCTCATCTCTCTTTTAAGAAAGCGAAAGGTAACTCAAAACATACAAACTTACCGGTTTTGGAAACTCCATTAAACGCTAGCAACCAACACAATCTCGGCTCAATCTTCCCCTATGTCAAGAAATCGGAAATGACTTTATCTGAAGGTCCTAGCCCTCCAGTATCGCTCCATGATGAGATTTGGGGTGATTTTATTGCTGCAGGCCTCAAGTCGATCACCGTCTCAAATGCAAAAGGGTTGATGAATCTGTTGAGTCTATCTACTCCTCTAAACGCAGGGAGCTTTAGACAAAAATTTCAGTAGAAATTGTCCAAGTCACTCCAGGAAATTGGTTCGTAAGTGATAGAGGATTCGCTGCAGATGAGGATTTTCTAAAGCTGGCTCTTTTTCCAAACCCTTCCTCTCTATTTTAACGATCATCAACAAGATCGAACGCGCGAAATTGGGCAAAACCTATGGCGCAAAACGGCTGACTCTTATCAAACAGGCGGCTCGTCGTAAACATGCAATAGAGCAATCTCGAATTATGGTTGACGAAGTAGGGTTGATTGAATTAGGAATTGACCCCTTCGGAAAAAAAAGATTACAATGATCCCTTCTTTTATCGTTGATGAGCTTATGCACCTTAACGAAGAAACCATTATAAGTGACGATGAAGATCACTCCGTCTCGGTCGAATCCTCTAATCATGTCAATCTTATTGGTGAGTACCCAGGCTTAGCGGATAACTCCGGTGAGAGTTATTCGTGTACCCCATGATTTTCCCTAATCCAGATACTCTCGTTTGGAAGGAGCGAAAGGTGGAGAGGAAGCTAAATCCTTCCCCGAGGATCACCGTGTTTGCCCCTGAAGCGGTTGGTCCAAGGTTTCTCAAGTGTTGTTTTGTTCCCGTTGTCTTTGATGAAGCTGCCGAATCTACAAGTTCCTGTCTTCATTATGTTGGTTTGCACTATACTGTCACTGCCTTGACAAGACCCATCACTTCTGCTGAGGGAGCCTGTCTCCGAAAGGAGCTCTCAAGCAGTCGATGTATGCTTTTTTGCCCTCCCAGCATTAGGATGATAGTTCCACTCATGATTTGCAGCTTTTGGTTTATCGGCCTTGGTTTAAGTCCATCCCTGGTTGTACCAGTGTTTAAGTGGTAGCATTTGATCAAGTCAAGTAAACAAATTTCAAGTTATTTCAGTTAACACATCATATTTTACAACTTAAATTTTATTTGAATTTTTTTTAATTCAAGTTTATAAAATTTAAATCAAGTTCAAGTTAAATTTTCAAGTTCCCATATAAATTTAACCATAATTATTTACCATATATTCATGTTATAGTAAAATCTAATTCCAATTTAAACAACATTTTCCAATCATATAATATATACATTATATATTTCTTCATATGTGACATAATTTTTTTATTTTTTTCATATTTTTTATCTATATATATATATCAAGAAAATTTAATAACTCCACTCAAAGATGAATTCATTAATTATTAAAAATTTCAAATTATTTAAAATTTTATTTTATAACTCTTACATTATTTGAAATTTTTTACAGAGGATTACAAAAATGTAGCATCGTTTACTGAACCTTCAGGCACAAATAAAATCCAGAGGTTCACCCAAGAACAATGCACAAGTAATTTCCCTGATGTTTACGAGAGCCTAGTTCACAAATGGCAACAAGGCCCTGCTTTTTTTCATCAGGTTTAAGAGTCCAAAACTCAGCCAAAAACCGAACTGAACATCAAAACCCAAGAAAAAACTGAACTCATATCAATCCAAAAACTAAATTCCTTTAGATTACAAAATGTAGCATCATTTACTGAACCTTCAGGCACCAGTATAATCCAGAGGTTCACCCAAGAACAATGCACAAGTAATTTCCCTGATGTTTACGAGAGCCTAGTTCACAAATGGCAACAAGGCCCTGCTTTTTTCATCAGGTTTAACAATCCAAATACTCAGCCAAAAACAAAACCCATAACTTCAAATCAAGAGTTAAGTCAAATTATATCAAATAATGAAGATAATACATTGAAATGAATCCTGAGATCAGAACACCTTGCCTTGCAGGCTGAAAAAAACAAGGTGAAAAGCTCAAAGATGATAAAAATGGGATTATCGGGCTCCTTCGAATACTTCGCCTGAAAAGAAAAGGGTTCAAAACAAAATCGAGTTCAGTATCGTATAATCTCATAAAACAAGGGAGTGGCTTCAAAATACAAAATGGGAAAACAATTTTAAGAGAAATGAAACCCTGGCGGACAATCTCGTTGCTGCCTAAGGTGTATTGCTTCTGCGGGTACTCCCAGCAGAAGTAGAAAGCGGCGAAGAATACAACAATTTTGGACAAATATATTGATTCTGATTAGGGTTTAGGGTTGTTTTTTTAGGGTTGGGTTTGGGCTGAGAAATTTAAAGTTCAGAAAACGAGGAGAAAAATATATTGTTTCTACGGTCCAACCCAAAATGATTTTTATGGTTCAAACATAGGCATATCATGTCGTACATAAGCGTAACCGAACTTGCCTATTAACTAAATTTTGTAACCAAAGAGGAATGTTCTCAACCAAATGAATATCAAAGCCATCGAAAATTACTCTAGCCGCTCTAAAATTATAACCCAATCCGTTCTCCATTGTAAAAATTCTTTTAATTTTTCGCTCTCCACTGTTAAAGTTCTTTCAATTTTAACTACTCTCTACTTTAATTAATCCCTTTAATTGATGATCGACAATTAATTTTAGTTGTCGACTACCGGATCTATTAATTTTCTTATTTTTTATTTTAATAAGAATTTCTTTCTATGTCCTTGTGACGTGTTTTTTCCTTTATCCTTGTGACATATTTTTTCCTATGTCCTTGTGACATGTCTTTGTTTTTGTTTTATGGTTTGGTTCACCTGTCTCTGTGGCATATTTCAGCATACCCTAGTGATCGATTGTTGTTTGCACAGATATTCAATCGTCGCTAGTTTCTGATTTATGTTTTTGTCGGTGGTCACTTGAAAAGTTATATCCCTACTCGGTTGATGGTTGTTTGCCGATGAAATCAGTCTTGGATAGCGATACATTTTGCTTGACAGTTTGGATCGCGCACCACTCTTTCTTCTTTCTTTATGCGCCTCGTTTGGACAGAGATAAAGAGATTCAGGATGTTGTTAAATTTTGTTAGTATGCTTATCTCCATAGAAGTTTTTATTTTTCTTTATTTTGGGTTGTAAGGATTTTTTGGTTGTTTAATCCGAATATTTTTCTTCTTGGATGCATTGTAATTGTGTTTTTTTCGATGGATTTAATAAAATTTTAATAATTTTTATAATAAAAAACTAAAAATCGATATCTATTAATTGGTTAATTGTTTTATGTACCTTTAAATTTTGATATTTTATACCCAAAATTATTAGCTCAAAGCTATGTGGTTATGATCGAACAGCAACTAACAATTTTTCCAAAGTCAAGAGTGTGCTGCTTTTGACCATATCAGACAACTCATCTTAACTTAATTTAAAATACTCAACAAATTTAATCATGTCTGCATCAAATTATCAAACGACCCTTGAATTTGTTTTTATCATTATCCGTTTTAAAACATTTGAAATCTCATTTAACTTTTTAACTTAAAACATAAATGATAATAAAATCAACTTGTAATATCGCAATGGAGCCAGGGGCGGATTTTGGGGTCGGA
This sequence comes from Hibiscus trionum, assembly GCA_030270665.1. Classification (NCBI taxonomy): domain Eukaryota; kingdom Viridiplantae; phylum Streptophyta; class Magnoliopsida; order Malvales; family Malvaceae; genus Hibiscus; species Hibiscus trionum. Next base: position 5,301,463 of record BSYR01000065.1, read on the forward strand.
GTTTGAGGGGCTTATTTAAAAATTTTAAAATATTTAAATTAAATTTTTTAAATATTTTGATGGGTTTAATTTAAATTTTTTTAAAAATTTGAAGTCGACTAAAATTTTCAAAAAGTAATACTTTAAGAGAACTTTTTTAGAATTTTAAGGAGGATACTTAATTAAAAATAATCATAAAAATAAAATATAATAAAAATATTTTAAATTTTTGAAGAGGCCAAATTAAAAATTTTAAAATATTAAAGACTAAATAATAGAATTTAAAATATTTGGGGGGCCAGGGCTCCCACTGGCCCCATTATCATCCGCCTCTAAATGGAGCACCCATCTCGGACATGTTGTTGAACTAAACGAGCAACTTCTTAATTATCCATTTCGACCAAAATGCGCCGAATACTAAAAATCCATGCTTGTAGAAGACCTTCATAAATTCTCCAAAGCTCTGCTTCAAAAATCAAGCAAATATCAATCCTTTTAACAAAGTCGATGAATCGTCATCCTTCATCATCTCGAATCACACCCCTACAAGACGCAAGTACAGTTGAGGCCGTATCACCACACCGTCAACAATCATCTTCCACCATCCTGTTACTTGTTAGAGGCAATGACCAACAAACAACAAATGAAACACACTATCACCAGTATTATCATTAAGCCTAGGCCATTCACTTTTTAAATATATAATTTTTTTTCATAGTTGTTCCCTTAAATATTTTTGTGCCTTTTACCCCCTAGATTTAAATCGTTATTTTTGTTGGTCCAAATTTACAATGTCAAAATTGTTATATCATTCACTTTTGTTTATTCTAGTGGTTAGCTAAATTTCTCAAAGATAAAAACGTCACTATTTGAGAGCTCTAGTTTTTCCCTCTTAAATAGCTAAGCCATAGCTGTACTTTCTTCACTTTTTTCTATTAACCGGTCTTCGGTAATTAATTAGTTTTTAGTTGTCGATCGCTTGTATTTTTTAATTTTTAATTTTTATATTTTAATAAGAATTTTTATCTTTATGGCGCATGTTTTTATTTGTCATTGTGACACGTTTTTCTTTTGTTTTTTGTGATTTGTTTCATCTGTCATTGTAATATGATTTCAGCATATCTTGGCAACCAATTGGTACTCGCACAAAGATCTTCACGGCGCTAATATCTGATTATGGTTATGTCGGTGTCTTGCAAAGATGGATCCTCACTCAGTTGATGGTTAGTTGCCGATGTAATCAGTCCTGGGTAGCGGAACTTTCTGCCTGATAGTTTGGGTCGTTCACCACTCCTTTTTCACCCACTATGCGTCTCGATTGGATAGAGACAAGAAAATTCAGGAAAATTTTTGAATTTCAGGAAAATTAAAATTTAATTCCAATCAAATCCTTTATCGGTGTAGTCGTAACTCGTAACCTTTGGCTTTACAAGACAGTTTGGATCGAATGGGTTTAGAAGGACCGGACTAGAACAATATATCCTTTTAAAGATTCAATTGAAATATTTTAAAATTTAAGGATTATTTTAAAATTCTACTCATAATTTAAAGACGCACTACGTAATTAGCCCGTATTAAAATAACAGAATGGACATCCATTAACAAGATAGCAAAGGACGTTTTTTTTTTGAACGGTTATATTAGCAAAGGACAGTTAAAAGAAAGAGAAAGCAAAGAAAACAAAAGGAAATATCCCTCCTTCGAATTCCCGCTTTTCTCCATAACAAAATGTACGGTAAAGCTGCAATCGGAGTAGCATTGGCTATTATCTTCTTGGTTTCATGTTCAATCTATATCGGCTCCGTTGATCTCAGATCATACTTCTTCCCTTTACAGCCGGCACCGCTCTCAATCTGTGCTGCCGGTCGTCCTCTCCGGGTTTACATGTACGATCTCCCTCGGAAATTCAACTTCGCCATGATGGATAGTCGGTACTCCGAGGACTCGGGTCCGGTGACCATGGAGAACTTGCCGCGGTGGCCCGCCGATGGAGGGGTAAGGAGGCAACACAGCGTTGAATATTGGCTGATGGCGTCGCTGCTTTACGTGGGCGAAGGCGGAGAAGAGAGGGAGGCGGTTAGGGTTTCGGATCCTGAAACTGCGGACGCCTATTTTGTGCCTTTTTTTTCCTCGTTGAGCGTTAATACGCACGGACATAACATGACGGATCCTGCAACGGAGGTCGACCGCGGATTACAGGTTATTGGAACGTTAATTGATCGCTTTAAGCTGTTTAATTTCTATCAACTACGGTTTAATGCTTTGTTTTGCTCTTGCCTTGTTTCTTTCACTGGTAACTTGGAAACTCTTTGTTTACTAAGTTTGAGGAAATGAATGAAACTAGAATAGGTAGTTGGATTTGAGTTGTTCTGATCCTAAAATTTTCTACTAAAATAACAAAAATTTTTAGGGTGCATTAGAAATTCCTTGTAAAAACCTACTGCCAGTGCAATTTAGCCGATCCTACTCTATTCTCTTCGAGAAATTCGAAATTCCTTCCAATGGTACTTCCAAAACACAAGAACCCAGTGGAGAATTCTGAGCCAAGTTAGCTAAATAATCCGTTCCCCTAGTAAATTCTTTAACTCATAAGTCAATTCAGTAAAATGGAACAAGGATGAGATTGTCAATTGATCATACGAAAGTAAATGAATGATGCATTGCTGGTGTTTTTGACTTGTTGAAGAATTAGCCAATGGTTTGGTCATTAGGAACTAGCATAGCATTGTGGAAGGACAAAATGTTGGAGATTTTAGAATTGATTAATAAAATGTAGCTTTCAAACATTTATAAACTGTACACATTATACTTGAGTTCATCTTTTGATCATGATGCATTCCGTCCTTAATGGTTCCAAAATTGATTATTATTGATGGTAATGGTTACTAGACAAAGGAGAATACATTACAAGCTTCTTGCTATTATTTCGAAGAGTGTCCAATAAATGCTTATTGCATCTCTGTTTTGCAAGCAAGCGGTCGAGAAGAGTTAGGGCCTTCCGCAGGTGGTCGGAGTTACTATCAAGCTTCACTCATTGTATTTCTGTTATGCTAAAATACTAATCTGTGCAAGCAATATGGAAAAGATATAGTCCCTTATTAACTGACATTTGAGTGTTTTGCAGTTAATGCCTATTGATTACAATGTAATGTATATTTCTGTCATTTTAGGCCGAGTTAGTGGAATTCTTGCGACAATCCAAGTACTATCAAAGGTCTGGAGGCAGAGACCATGTAATTCCCATGACACATCCAAATGCTTTCAGATTTCATCGACAGCAGTTGAATGCCTCTATTCTTATTGTTGTAGATTTTGGTCGGTACCCCAGAAACTTGTCAACTCTAAACAAAGATGTGGTTTCCCCGTATGTACACGTTGTGGAATCCTTCACGGATGATGACCCTCCAGACCCATATGAGAATCGAACTACCCTTCTTTTCTTCCAGGGAAATACTGTCAGGAAAGATGTATGGTAGCTTTTAAGACCCAAATGTTCTCTTTGTAAGATTTCTGTTCTGAATGGTATTACTCATCAAGACGGTTTCTGTTGCAGCAAGGCAAGATTCGAGTCAAACTCGCTAAGGTATTGAATGGTAGTGGTGCTGATGTTCATTACAAAAAGAGCATAGCTACTCCATCGAACATTAAAATGGTATGCTGCTTATCTACTCCCTGTGAAGTATATTTCTAAACGTTCCAATCACCATGACTTGTAGTTAATCCTTTCAAACACATTCAAAATCTAAAACAAAGCAATTTCCTTTTGGGGTGTAGGAAAACTTTCGAGTCAATTTGTATTTTCTAATGAATGTTTATTCTATAACCTTGCTATGCTATGCATCTTATTTTTTTCACCTTCTTGTGTGTTAGTCTACAAAGGGAATGCGCTTGTCGAAATTCTGTCTGCATCCAGCAGGGGACACTCCTTCATCGTGCCGACTATTTGATGCGATTGTGAGCCATTGTGTTCCAGTGATTGTCAGCGACAGAATCGAGCTTCCCTTTGAGGATGAAATCGACTACACAGAATTCTCGGTTTTCTTCTCTATGAAAGAGGCATTAGAACCGGGTCATTTGGTCAATCAGCTGCGCCAGTTTCCAAAGGATAGATGGGTTGAAATGTGGAAGCGGCTTAAGCAGATTTCCCATCATTACGAATTCCAATACCCTCCAAGGAAGGAGGATGCGGTCTATATGTTATGGAGACAGGTGAAGCACAAGCTTCCGGGGGTCCAACTCGCTATACATAGAAATACAAGGTTGAAAATTCCAGATTGGTGGCGGCGGAAGAGATAATTTCAGATTCTTGTGTTCATGATACTGCAAATCACATTCTTTTTTTTTTCTTCCTCAACCCTCATATTTGGTAATTTCTCATTGCGGGGAACAAGCAAAGGTGGTAAGAAGTCGCAAGCCAACATCATGACTCACAGTTCTACCATCATTATGATGAGCAAGGTAAGTCGGATAAGATTTTTTTTTTAGTTTTTCCCCTGACTATTCTTATCTTTGGCTCTTTGCATTTAGAATTTCAGATCATAAGATTTTTTTTTGGCTCTTTGCATTTAGGATTTACTTGAATAATAGTAATGACTAATAAAAACAGCCGTCATTTCCGAATGTTCAACTAAAAATTCATAAAATTAAAATCGAAAATGATTCATTGATTAATTAATTATTATTTCAATATAACCAAAATAAACAAATGATCTTATTTGATTGAACCTAATTGAATTGTTCAGTAGCATTACCCCAGTGAGCCGAGAAGGCAGCTGAGGCGTAGGGCCGCAGCGTGGGTGACATCCATGATTGGTGTTGGCTTATTGCCCTGCAGGCTCAGAAGAAAAAAATCAGCACCAAAGGCAAAGCCCTTCTTTTTCCTTTTGCATTTTTGCTCAATCCCAACCTACAAAGCCACGTGTCAGTCATATCAAGTCGTAAATTCAGAGCACCCGTTTATAAAAGACATCACACTGCGAGTCAAGTGGACTATCAAATACATGCAGGGCTCCCACTTTTAATCGCACCCACGCGTTTCCTGGACACGCGTCACTTTTTCTTCGATGCGTTGGAACCCGACACCTTGGAAGAGAGTGGGATGGATTTGAGTCCTGAAACTTTTGGTTTCCTTTGTTTTTTATTGTTGGGAAAAGTTTCGCCGACTTAATCTGACCACGGTCGGTCTGAAGATTGGCGGACTTGCCATGTGGGATCTAATAGTCCGTTTCTTCATCAACCGATCCATACAAACTTCATAGATAAGACTTCTAAGATTTTTATTCGATAAGACTAAAACACCCTATATTATAAGACTTCTACTTTGCCCGATAATATATATATATATATATGTATGCTACTCGAACTAAGGATGAAAGTTCGATCGAGTCTGAGTCAAAATAATTTTAAATTATTTGAGTTGACGCGTCATATTTTATGCAAAGCTAAATATTCAATTTTTAAAATTTAATCGAATATTATTCACCCTAGCTGAAAACAAAAACAAAAGAAAGAATCAGGGTAGTTTTGACTTTTAATTTATCCCACTTTCCATCACTCACTAGTCACTCGCATAAGAACAACGCTAGTCCCAACAGAAACAGAGGAAGCTACCTTCCCCTTTATATCGTATACGCTCTCAATATACCATCATCATAATAAAGATCGAGAAGGTGCCGAAAGGCGTTTTGCTGAGATTAGAAAAATGAGCAGTGTAGTTAGGAATCAAGGAAGCTGCGTTGCAGTCCGCGCTTTCTCCCCTTCCTCCTCCTTTAACCGTTGCTCTCACGGCTCTGCTTCTTCAGGTATTTCTCTCTCGGCCTCTGTAATTCCATGCTCGATTTGCAGATGAATTTTGCACTATGTATGTATTTGCACAGACAATGGCGTTGATTACAGACTTTTCCTGTCAGATTTATGATTTTGTAAAATTGAATTTCTTTATTTTCTTTTGCGATAGAGAAATAATAGAGGAAAAGATGAGTAAATACTACAATCCTAACGAATCTGTTGTTTTAATGGTGGACGATTAGCTTCCTCTAATCAGAATCTGGAAATGTTGAACTCATTTTGATTTAAAGTCCCAAAAAAAGAGAGCAAAAATCCTGATTAATCTCCGTTTGCCATGCGAGAAATAGGATCGGTTGCTGCAATCATTTTTGGCGGAATCATGCTGGATTTGTCGTAATTTAGGGTTTCTGTCAGCGGCCTGTGATTAGCTTCTAGGTTCGTCTTAATCGGACACATTAATCATTATAGTGTCACCCGCACATGAGCATATCCCATTCCTTATCCTAAAACATTAGACTACGTAAATAAGATGCATGATGATTAATTTTGACGAAAATGATTTTGTTGATGTCTGTTAAATAAATTTTCATTTTGTTTTTGCTTCAGCTAGGTCGTTAAGCACCGAAAATGGTCTTTGCTTCTGCTTGTATCATGAAAATTCTTTTGTTTTTTACTTTACATTTAAAAAAAAAAGATGTATTGGGTTTGAAGCTGTGATTGTAAATAGTATTTGGATGCGAAATGTGAAAAAGAAAGAGGTCCAAACTCCAATGGTTGTAACAATGCATGCAGATGGTACAGCATGTGGAAGGCCAGCTTGGATTGGTAAGGGCCTTACTTGTGTTTGTTTCAAGCGAAAGGGAGTTTATGAAGGGATCTACATTAACTTGACACCCAAACAGGCAAGTACACGATTACGATTTTCACTTTTAGCATTGGCCAACAAAAAAGGCTGGTTGCAGACAATTTGGACTTACATGTATATGTTATATTAAGCCAGTTTTTCGTTTTTCTGATTTTTGTAACTTCATTATATGTGATAGCTTCGTTAGCAAATTGCAGGAAGAAAGATTGAAGAGGTTGAGGCACCGGATGAAGGTTTACTTTGATGGTTCCAGGCTTGATCATCAGGTCTGATTCTGCATTTTCATTTTGTTCTTCACATTAACATGTGAAGTTGGTCATTTGCTTTACACTTCAATGTTGTCCACTGAAAGCAATCAAATCTTCCATATTCATTAGAATACACTGATGCAATAATTATACGCGAGGACAACGTAATCTAAATTATCAGCTCCGTGTTCTTTTCTTTCAGTCAACTTACCTACAATTTTGATGGCGACAGGAAGCATTGAGGGCACTGTGGTATGCTACATACCCTGGAAAGGAACTGCATGGCTTGATATCCGATCAGTGGAAAGAAATGGGATGGCAGGGAAGGGATCCGTCTACTGATTTCAGGTTGCCATTACTTTACTGCTCTTATTTGTTAGTTGGCAAATTATTTCTTGTAGTTACTGTTTTCTAACTTATTTTCCTTGCCAACCAGAGGTGCTGGATTCATTTCTTTGGAGAACCTGTTATTCTTTGCCAAGACATTCTCGGCAAGTATATCATTCTCGTGAACATTGTTGGATATACATTTCTCTTTTTCAAGTCATTTGCACTTATGACTTAATCACCTATGTTGTTCTGTCCATTGAACTTAGAAAAACCTAATCGTACATAAACCATATCTGACACTATGTTCAAGTGAGGTGATCCAATTGTATATAGTTTAGGAGCCTCGGCTGGCAAGTAAATTAGCACCATCATTGTCCTGCATTGTTCAGTCTTGAGACGTGTGACTTGTTATTGCAGACGTCGTTCCAACATTTATTACAAAAGCAAGGTGGAAAGCGATCTGTGTGGGAATACCCATTTGCTGTTGCTGGTGTAAATATCACGTTCATGATCATGCAAATGCTTGACCTTGATGCCAGTAAGTGGATAATGAATACCTAAACTATGTTCTTTTCAACTCTTAAACATATCCTATCAAATCATTCAAGTTTTGAAGTACCGTCCATTACCCTGACTGTATCGCTAATGCCTATGGGGATTTGCAGCGAAACCTCGGACATTCATCAGATCAGTTTTCTTACAGATATTATCAGGTAAGAACCCGCAACTGATGTCAGTAAAACAACAAAGCATAAGCAATGGGGGCTGTTTGTGATGGAAACAACTCATGTACTGGTTTTTGTTCAGAGAATGAATGGGCGTTTGACTTGCTCTACTGCGTGGCGTTCGTGGTTATGGACAAGCAATGGCTGGAGAGAAATGCGACGTACATGGAGTTCAATGTAAGAATAGAAGCCCCATCACCCTTAATTTTCCTTTAATTATTGCTGGAACTAATAATATACATTGGTAAAACAAAACAGGATGTATTGAAATCAACGAGGGCTCAGTTGGAAAGAGAACTCCTAATGGATGATGTGTTGCGGATTGAAGACATGCCTTCTTATACACTTCTCTGTTAGCCATCACTTAACTTATTACTATTAGTCAAATTTTGCCTATGTTCAGGTTCTGCCCCATTACATGTATTTATTCTTAATCTCAAAGTTTGTCTTTCTTCTTTGGGTAAATTATTTTATTTTGATACAATAGAACGATATTTATTTTCTCAATGAAAATATTGAGATTCGAATCCGCATAAGGTCGAAAAATAAATGAATATCTTTTATTACTCGACCAATTAAAGGATCTCGTTAGGATCCAAAGTATTTTGATGCAAGTTGACTTTTTTTTAATGGAGTTATCCGTATTCCAGGTCTCCACATTATAATTTGATGAGCATCCATATACCTTAAGATTGTATAGAAAAAATATAATCATTAATTTTAATAAAATATAATAATCTATGAAAAAATTTAAATTTTTGATGTGATTATTAACTGCCACATCAATATGTCATGTTATCAATCTAGTCTACAATTAATTAACATTGTTGTACCACATCAACATACCGTGTTATTAGTTTAGTTCGCATATTTGTTTAGTTAGTAAAACGCGTTGGCCGTAAATCAATAAACTTTTTCGTCCAATAAAAGATTATTTTATCTAAAAATAAAACGTTGAAGGTTAAAGTATTTTTTTTAAATAAGACTAAAGTGACGAATTTGTGAAACATTAGGGACATATTTAGACATTATGCTTGTATTACCCGAAAAATATTTCATGCATTGGTGGTGAAAAATTCATTTTCCACAAACTGGTTTGATTTAGATTTTAGGGTTTAAGGGTGGTTTAGGTTGTGTGGTTTAAGATTTTTGATTTATTGTTATAATTTAAGTTTTAAAGGTTAGAGGCTAGAGTTTAGGATTTAAGATTTTAAGGTTAGGGTTTGAGATTTCAATTTATAATGTGAAATTAGTCATGCTTGTAGAATTTTTTTACCACTGTTAGTGTATGAAATAATTACTCTTATATATATAACCTTTTAAACCTTAATAATTTTATTTTTATTTTTGATTTTATTATAAATACTTATTTAAATATTTATAAAAAATGTAGGAGTAATTAATATAACCAAACATGACATTTAAGATATGATTGGGTAATTAAAATTCATTCTTAGTAATTGTTAAGGTACTAATTATACTTTTATGCAATTAAGATATGATGTTTAAACATGGCCTTGTGAATAAAAAAAGATATATTGTTTGTAAAATTCGATTTAAATTAGTTTTGAGGGTTAAATTTATTGAATTATTTTAAATTTAGTAGAATATATAAGGTTTGAGGACTAGAATTATCATTATTCCAAACGTCGTTAGGTGTCCAATTCTATTTTAACGTAAGAGTGATCCGATCATAACTAAAACTTTAATTAAGTGACTCAATTGTAACTTTTAATAATTGAGAGACTCCAATGTAATTTACTCTAAAAATGCAAATATAGGTTGAACGGGAGACCTTCGGTGTCCGCGACGTGGAAGGGAAGTAAAAAAGGAGCGCCAAATATCGAGGGCCATCACGGTCTCTTTGTCGGACTTCGCATCGCTCATATCATATGAGCCCTTCCCTACAATTCTCGAATATTATACATAAAACCCTAGCGGCTACACTCATCGCTTTCTAAACTTAAAGAAGAAAACATTAACGGAAAATGGAGTTCTCTCAAGCTGACTTCGATCGCCTATTAGTCGCCGAACACGCTCGAAAAACCGCTGAAGTCACCTACGCCAACGATCCTCTTGACGCCGAGGTTCCTTCTTTTCTCATTGCTTTAATTCTTTCCCCTTTTTTCTTTAAAAAATGTAATTTTTGGATTATTATCCCATAACGACTGAAAAAAAGAGTTTTTATAAGCGGGGTTATTTATGGGTTTAGGGTTTTAGTTGCAGAGTTTAGAATTTAGGGTTTGATGTTAGAATTTATGGTTAGAGTTAAGTTTCAGGGTTTTAGGATTAGGAATTTAGCTTGAAAATAGATATGCTTATAGTATATCAAATATTTTCTTTTTTTTTTGTTTCTTTGTTTGCGATTGTTCTCCTCTGTTAATCTATAGGTTGAGATGTGTGGCTCTTTCTTTTCTTTCAAATTTTGCTTTAATTTTCTCTCTGATCTGTTAAATTTTGGTTGCAGAATTTAACCAAATGGGGAGGGGCTTTACTTGAATTAGCTCAGTATCAGACTGTTGCAGATGCAAAGAAGATGATAAATGGTATTCTATCTTGATCTTGAATTTGTTCCTATCATCCTATGTTATCTCTTCCCCTTTTATTATTATTTTTGCTTATGCTATTAATGTTGATCATTTAGATGCAATTTCGAAATTGGATGAGGCGTTGATGATAAATCCATCAAAGCACGAAACTTTATGGTGCATGGGAAACGCCCTCTCCACTACTGCATTTATGACTACCGATTCTGATGAGGCAAAAGTTTCTTTTGATAAGGCAGCTCAGTTTTTCCAAAAAGCAGTTGATGCGGTAACATCTTTGTTTCACTCTTATGCGCGTTTTGAAAATCCCAAATCGAGTGTTTTGGAAGCTAATTTGGGGAAGTTTGGGGTTGTAGGATCCGGGCAATGAGATTTATCAGAAGTCTTTGGAAGTTGCAGCTAAGGTGAACTTGCTTTTCTTTTTTATACAACTAGAAATTTTCCTTATCATGGGAAAAATGAACTTCATCAATGATAAATTTATGGTTTGTGCTTAACTATATAATCAGATAGTTTATTACTATACCGGGTTAGTGGGATCGATGTATTCCTTTTGTTTTACTGACGTTAAGCTGGTTTGAATTTCTTTATTTTCCTTTTGTGTCAAATGGATATGTTTATTTTCTCGGGAAAGAGTATCTGAAGGAGTGTTGGTTTAGGAGTGGGCGTCCAGCTGAACTGCCTAGGTTTTTTATACGGGTGATGTCTTTTATATCTGATGCTGTGACTTGCCTAAACTTTCTAATGAAGATTGGATTTCGTTCGTCTTCTTAGGCTCCAGAGCTACATATGGATTTTCAAAAGGCTGCAGCTAGCCAACAGGCTATGGGTGGGGCATCTTCGGCTTCTTCAACTTCAACTGTGAGTTTCTTCTTCTTTTTAATCATGTTCCTCTTTGACTTCCAAGCCTTCCCTTCTTCTTCCCATATGCTTCTTTTTGCCATGGAAGTGTTTGCTTGCATTATCCTTATCACGCGATCTAAGTTTACTGCTACTATGTTGTATGCATAAGTTCATTATGTATAATTAGATGTGAATGAATAATTCCTATAATTATATGTAAGCCTTGATTATGTTATTGTTGGTTTCAAATCATTAATCCCCGGACTCAAGTAAATATTTCCGCATCAGTGTAAGATTGCATCTAAATCATTTATAAATTGCACATGTTCTACCTTTCTAACTGATCCACGGGGTATGACTGCCTCCTCAATAACGGTTAAATTGCACATTCCTTGGGGTTTTATGTTCCTCCCTCCCACAACAAGTGTAACAGGATGTTGAAAACTTGCCCCCTGGACCTTTCATACGGCTGTTCCAGGGACTGACAATATTTTTCTATTGAAAATAATTTCTCTTTGTCACTTTGATGTTCATTAGAATTTTCGTGATGGTTTTTGTGAGTTTTAGGTAATAAAATAGTCATGCTTAGTAGGTATGAATTCTAGCTCGAAGAGCTGTAATTGATAAGGAAAGAAAGTGTTCTTATCACTCCTAGTTTTTCTCGGACATCAAGTTCAAAAGAATCCTACCTAGAGGGGAGGGGAAAGGAGACTCTAGGGGAAGGAAGGAGAGTGCTCCTAGTAGGTCTAGAACCCATAACCTAAGGGAATACGAGAGAACAAAGATGAGCAGCTTGGCCAGCCAGCCAAATGTGCTTTGCTAAAATGACTACAAATACATAATTGCTGCTATTTTTTCAGTAACCGTTTTTCAATTAATGGACACAATAAAAATATTTCTGCACGGGTTCTTCATTCTTGGAGTTCGGACATTGGAGCCGAAAGAAACTTTACAATAAACAGTGTTCATCACTTTGCTCTTAAGTTCATGGAAGATTTTTGCTGATTTATTTGTATATTGTCAGGCTGCCAAGAAGAAGAGCAGTGATTTAAAGTATGACATATTTGGATGGATAATCCTTGCTGTCGGAATCGTTACATGGGTGGGGATGGCGAAATCCCACGTTCCTCCACCTCCTCCATGATTCTTCCCACATTTTGGTGATTTTGTTTTCCCTTGCTATTATTACAATCTGATTAGGGTGGCAATCTTGGATATTTGTCATGGATTTAGTCATTTAACTGATATAATGATAATAAGCATTTTATCTTCCAATATTTGGCATTACCTTTGTTCTTTAGTTCTTTACCTTTGACCAATCCAGTTTTGGAGGGGTGTACGTTGTTTGTAATAATAATATTTCAGTGATTCATGCTCGACATTGCAAAAAGTAATATCTTTTTGTATAATTTTATCGTTTCAATCCTCGGGTATTTCAGCGACTCCTTTACAAAGATCACATCACCTTTTAACATTTCAAGAGTAATTGATGTTAGGGGTGAACAAAATTTAACTCAACTTGAAAAACTGAATGACTCGACTCGAGGTGAAAATATTCGACTTGAAATTTCATAAACTAGAACGTCTTGAAAAAAATTTAAATAAAGTTTGAGTTGTAAAATAGAAATTCGAATTACGCAAATAACTTGAAATTTTTAGTAATTAGTGGATTTATTTTTAAGTTCGAGAGTAATGCCATAAAAAAACATTGATATATAAAAATATGAAGAAATATTGTTACATGTGAAAAAATATAAAGAAATATATATATATGTATCTTATATGATTAGAGAAAGTCGTTTAAATTAGAATTAAACCGTACTATAACATGATAAATAATTACAATTAAATTTTTATAGGAACTCGAAATTTGACTCGACTCGAATTTTTTAAACTCGACTCGAATAAAAAAAATTCAAATAAAGTTTGAGTTGTAAAATATGACGTGTCAACTCGAATAACTCAAATTTTTTTGACTCGAGACTCGATTAAACGTTCACCGATGTAATCTTTTAGTTCCTTATTCACCATTTTATTTTTGAGCTCTATTTGGAAGTTCGTTAGACTGTCCACAAGGTAACCTATTTAAGTTCTTTTAATTTTTTTTTTTAAATTCAACTCAAATCTATTGTACTTTTATTTTATTAGAAAATAATAAATTAAATTTAGTTGATAAAATAAGACACTAATTTTTTTGCTCGGTTTGATTCTATTCAATCGAATACTTTAAAACAGTAGTGGTTCTTTGATCTTAAATGAATTAACTTATTTTAAAGGAATTTTTGAGAGAGAATTGTTTAAAAAAATATTTTAGAATATGGATTATCACTTAGTTTAATAAGATGGCATGTTAGATTTCTTTAAAGACGTTTAGAGTTTTAATTTTTTGATATTGTGAATGAAACAAATTAGATTAAAAATACTTCTTCGGAAGCCTAAGCATTTACAAAATTTGTTTCGGATTGGTCGTCAATGAATCAGATACCAATAGTTACAAAAGAAAATATTTTTAAAGAAAAATCTGAAAATTAGGAGTATGATCTTTGGCAGACGTGTACTTTCCATGTCTCCCTTTCTCGTATTCTCGAGGCGTTGTTTATTGGGAAAGTGGCTATTCCGCTTCAACAGACCTCCAGTCCCGGCGACGAGTGCTCTGCGATGACCAAAACGCTCTTAGTATTCATGTAAAATAACAATTTTAACCCTCGCCACACTTCACAGTTCAACACACCATTTGCATGTATAATTTAACTGTGGTTAAATTCCCTATACCAAACTTTCTATAAATAGCGACTCCCCAACTCTCCAAGCTCATTTCTCTCCCGCCATTACTTACGGTGATTCAAAATTCCAAGCCAAACACTCTGGTTTTCTCTACAAATTTCTTTTTCTTTTCTGTTTCTGCTATTGGAATTCTCAGTTTTCTCAATCATTCTCCAACAATGGTGAGCTCTGAAATTGCTTTGGATCAATTCGTTTCCGGTCCATCTTAATGATTTCACGTTTTCTTCATATTCTCTCTACTCCAATCTTGTTTTAGATTTTACCGATTTATCGTTTCAGGTTGTTGCACAGAAAGTTAAAGAAGCGGAGATCACCGAGCAGGATTCCCTCCTCCTGGTAAACAATTTAAACTATCCGGTTTTAGCTCGTTTCCTTTTTTTGGGGCTTTCGTGGCATTGATTTGATGGCTTGATATAGCGTCGAGTTGCTTGTTCGCTGTTGCTACACTTGGTTCCATTCCTGGTTATCCTTTGCTTTGTTTATGCCTGTTTGATCTGATTATAGTTCCTGCTTTTGATCTTCAAATTCTCAGTGCGTCGATAAATCTAGGTCTGATAAACGTACGCAGAGACCAAAATCTCATTTCTCGATGTTTTTCTCTGAAATTTAACTTATAGGAAACTCGGATCTTAAAAGCTTTATATGCACCAAATGCACTTTAGATCTGAAGATTTCAATTTTACTTTGTAGTTTGTAGCTTCGATGAAAATTTTGCACGTAGATGATACTGCATGGCCATTCTGAGTCAATTTTTCAGTAATTTATGATTCGAGCTGCAATTAAAGCTCCATGTTAATGTTTTATAAGTATTGAGTTCTTATATTTCGTCGCAACTTTGTCAGAAAATTTGCTCTGTATTTCTTTTTTCTCTCGTGAACTTTGCTGCTGAATGGATCATAGTTTTTTACTTTTATTGTCAAATAGTTAGAGCTAGAAGCGTTGATTAAAGATTTTTAAGTTGATCTCATCTTCGTTGATTGATTTTTCTTCGAACAGACGAGGAACTTGCTTCGTATTGCTATTTTCAATATTAGCTATATCAGAGGCCTTTTTCCAGAAAATTATTTCAACGATAAATCCGTTCCTGCTTTAGGTTGGCTTCTTCTACTACGACTTTCTCAAATTTCTTTTTAAAATTTCCAAAATCTGTTTGACTAACTTCTTCGAAAATTGTGACAATTATAAATAGAGATGAAAATCAAGAAGCTAATGCCATTGGATGCAATGTCTCGTAGACTGATTGATTGGATGGAGAAAGGCAAGTTGTTTTCATTTGATTCTTAGCCGTTTTTTTCCTCTGTTTTCGCCTCCTTGACTCTAATTATTTGGTAATTTATCTCTTCTTCCCAGGTGTGTATGATGCATTACAGAAAAAGTACCTAAAAACACTGTTGTTCTGCATATGCGAATCGGTAGATGGAGCAATGATTGAGGAATACTCGTGTATAGTTTCTGAATCACCGTTTTTATAACATATTCAAAGCTTTAGTGATTTGTTTCTTGATTTGGCAAATTGAGTATCCCTTCTCTTTGCAGTCTCTTTTAGTTATTCCAATTCTGATTCCCAAGAGGTTTCAATGAATATTAATCGCACTGGAAACAAGAAGCAAGGCAAAGCATTCAACTGTAACTCCACCTCTGAAGTTACTCCCAATCAAATGAGGTGATTTAAATCAGAGTCATTCAAACCAGGATAATTTTCATTTTCTGTCCCTTTTGTTTAGAGACGGCATTTTATGTTAAAATTCTGCGACAATGTAAAATTTCAGGAGTTCTGCCTGTAAAATGGTCCGTACTCTGGTTCAACTGATGAGAACTTTAGATAAGATGCCAGAAGAGGTAAATCTTAGCAACTAAGCCTTCAAAATATTTTTTTTTTACATTCAAGTACGAAGTTATTGTTAATTGTGACGTTTGTTTTATCTTCCGTTTCAGCGTACTATATTGATGAAACTTCTCTACTATGATGATGTGACGGTAATGTCTTCTTATTTTTCCCGTGAAGACTTTGTTTCCTCTACCTGAAGTTTGGGAGTAATTTAGTTTAAATTATTCCCTATAGTTTAATAAAATATGGGAAATTAATTGTGAAATTCTTTGTCCACGTATGAGGATTTGGTATTTGGTTGTTGATAATGTGTTTTCTTCTCTGGATATTGAACTCAAGCAATTTGTTACTTGTTTGCCTATGTTGTGATTTTCCTGTTTTCACTCAAATTTTTTGGCGAAGTTTTTTTTTTTTAGATTCAACCTTAACAAATATGGTCTTTTATGGTAATGCATTAATTTCAACCACGCGCAGCCAGTGGACTATGAGCCTCCCTTCTTTAGAGGCTGTACGGAAGAGGAAGCTCATAATTCATGGACAAAAAATCCTTTAAGGATGGAAGTTGGAAATGTCAACAGCAAGCACTTGGTGTTAGCTCTCAAGGTAATGTTTTGAAGGCTTTTTGCCTGCTGGGATCAGATTTGTGGTTCACATATTAATAAAAGTGTTCGTTACTGGTAACTTTGTACAGGTGAAAAGTGTACTTGATCCTTGTGGGGATGAAAATGATGACATTCAAGATGAAGAAGTAAGCCTCTGCGTTGACTCTGTTCAAAGAGATGAATCTTCTGATTCTGATAGTGAGGTAAAAAAACTGTATCCTTTGTTCAGTCTATGCTAATGTGCCCTTGCCGTTGAACACATGTTCCTGCTATATAACATCAAATGATACCCCATTATCCAAATAATATGTGTTGACGTCTTCAATTTTTTTACTACTGATTTCAGGTTAGTGAATCACAAGAAGAAGAATTTATCCTGGCACCAGTAGGTAATTACATTGTTTCACAAGTTCTTATTTTCCCCTCCCATCTTGTTTTTATAAGCTTTTGTTGGGAGAATCTGATTGCAAGTAACAGCAATGGTTGTTCTGCCAGTGCCAGGTAAGCAACGACCAGAAGAAGAAAATAGCGTGGTGGATGAAGGTAACATTTTAAAGTTATCAGAACAGGAAAAAAAGTATTAAATTTTTTTAAAGAAAAATTCCTCCTATCTAACCTCTTTCCCTATGAGATTTTTTCTCTTGATTAGGTTTGTTTGCAACTACTAATCTGTTAACTGCTGCACAGATGATACTCAAGATCCCACGGAAGATGAACAACAATTGGAAAGGGTGAAGAATTGGATCATTAATCTTCACCTTGACACTGTTGGAGTTACTGATGTGCTCTCAAATTTCCCAGAAATCTCAGTGGTAAAAGCGGAAGTATATTATTTTCCTAATTTATTTTTTATCAGTAGGGGCAGAAGTCAGAACAGAAATTAGTTGAGAGTGGTTTGCTTTTGATATCCTGCAGGGTCTTTTTCATATAATTCTTATTTTAATCTTTACGATTTCGCACAAATACAGGTTTTGACAGAAGGTAATGAAATATTTGGTGGAAATTGAAGTTTAAACATAAAGGGAGTATTCTACAGTCAACTTCTATAATAATTAGTTTTCTATTTTTACCTGTTAATACTTTAATGTCTTTGGATTGATTTCAGAAATAATGGACAAACTTGTAAAGGAAGGTGTTTTATCAAGCAGTGGAAAAGACAGATATACCATAAACAAGCAGAAGGTTATTTCTTTTAAATTTAAAATTTGTATGCTCATTACCTGCTTTAGATCACTCTCCTTGATGTCATGAAAAAATAATACTAGAAATCTGAGTACGAGTTTCCGGTTAAAGGAGAAATGGATGGCCAAGTTCACATTGTTCAGAAATCTCCAAAGGTTGAAGATCACATGTATATGAAGGTATTCAAGTTCGATTCTATTTCCATTTTCTGAATTATCAGAATGAGTATTCAAGTTCACACTGTTTTGCTTCTCTTTACCTTTTATCTCTGTATATTTATGAGTTTCTTCACATTTTGTAACTAAAACCTTAACTTGCACGAGGCTTTTCAATTTCAAGTCACTGCAATGGAAAAGATTCTGTTGTTTCTGGTTCTTTCAATAAAGAGGTCATAAGGAGTATTTCTTACATATTGTTAAGGTTGCCTGATTGCTGTCTTTTCAGTTTGCAAATTCTGACTTCATTATTCTGACTTTAGGCTTTGTACCATGCTCTTCCAATGACATATGTGTCGGCCGCAAAGCTTCAGAAGAAGATGGATTGTCAAGTAAATCAGAATGTTGTTCGAAAGATTATAAATCAGATGACTCAAGATGGTTTTGTGGAAGCTAGAGGCAACCGTAGGCTAGGTATGTGTTGCCACTCGTGTAACCATTTCCTCCACATGGTCTTATAGGATAAAACCTGGTAATTTACTTTGTGATTGATCTGTTGTTAACGCAGGCAAACGTGTAATCCGCTCCAAACTGACAGAGAAAAAGCTACTGGAAGTCAAGAGAGCTTTAAACAATGACCCCATGGTGATGCTTGTAATTGTGTTACTTGTGCAACAATGCATCTTCCTCATAATGTTTAATAAGTCTCTAACTCTTCCTACTGGACCAGGATATGGATACCGATGAACCACATAACAAGACGAATCACCCGGAAGTGCACACACCTGGTCCTCAAATGAACCTTTTTACTATTTTCGTTAAGAGTTCAGCCACTCAGGAAGTTTCGAACTGAGAACAGAATATATTTCTCTTTTTATCAGGAAGCAACCTCAGGGACATGTCTACATGCGGTGCCCTCCACTCCATCGGTTCAGATCTCACACGCATGAGGGGCCGATCCGACACGAACCAAAGTGAACAGACTATCTCAAAGACCAGGGACAGTGGAAACACCCCCATAAGTATGGGTCAGGTTAGTGTCAAATTGAAGGCACCATTCCTCTTTCCCACTAGATTTCACAGCTTTATTAGGATTTTGGAATGAGTGTTGGATATGGTTATCTGTCTAAAATGTGCATGCTCGATTTTAAAATATTGTTTCCTTTTGTAATTATTCAGCCTATAGCTTCAAGAGAGAGCTTTGTCCCAGGATGTGAGAAGGACCGAGTCAATGGAAACTGCGATGAGGTAGACCATGCTGTTTGTAGTAGGTCATCACTAGATAAGCGGGGCAGGAAGGCAAGCATGGTATGCTTCAAATTCCTGCTAGTTTGCTTAAATCATGAAGATCCAGCGGTTGTTAAAACTTAAAATTATATCCTCTCTCATACGTTGTGTTTCCTGCTCTTTCATTCTTTGACAGGTAAAGGAGCCTATCCTTCCCTACGTGAAGCGCCAGAAATCTCAGGCTGTTTGAAAGGAATGAAGAAATGTGATGTCAATCCGTGAACCAAACTCAAAATTGTTTGGTAAATTTTCCTTTGAAGTATATAATAGAAGTTATTGCTCTACTAAATGTGATAAAAAAAGACATGTTAATTACCATTTTTATCCCTCTACTAAATGTGAATTTACGTATAAAGCCTTTCTAGAACTTTCTTTTGTGATTTGTTGCAATTGTAAGCTCTCCTGACTTGTTTTCTTCCCCATTTTTACATTTTCTAAAGATCCTAAATTTTTATGGAAGAGAAAGAGAAGTTTATAGTTGGAATGGTACTAATCAATTTTTAAAGATTTTTATTTTTGAAATTTTCTTTTATAAGGACCAATTTGCATATTTTTTAATGTATCAGGACTCAAGTGATCATTATAAAAATTTGTTATTTGATTATTTAAATCAATTAAATTATAACATTCAACTTCTTGAATCAAAAACAAAAATCAAATAAATTAATTTAAAAATAAATAACTCGATTTAATTAATATAATATTTAAATTCTCTTTAATTATTTTCAATTAAATCGAATATTAGTACGAGTGACTATGGGAGGACCTCAACGGACCTACAATATGGACAAAGCTACCCTTAGATATTTTTCCAAGTCCAACAAGTAAGATCCTTCCACGTGCCATTCTGGAAGCCTCTATTTTCTCCCAGAAGGGTAAAACTGAAATTCGGGAAACTCCTCATATAGGGCCCACTCTGCTTCTCTCACTTCCTTTACATCCCAATATAAACCGTTGGATCTCATCAACCGCCCATATCAGTTCATCTATAAAGTAAGTTGCGCTCCCATAATTCCCTGTTGAGAATTGAAGTTCTATTTACGATCGTTTCTCTTAGAAGCACCCGCCTTGAGCTTATCGGAGAACTGAAAAACTCGAGCAAAGAATCCTTCGATCAAATCAATGGAAACCATGGATAAGGTATTTTCTTATGCTTTATTGGATCTTCTTCTTTTTCCTGCTTTGAAAGTTAAAGCTTATGGCTTCTTCTCTTTTAGGAGGTAGAGTTTGAGAACAAGAATCTAGGCCTCAAGCACCTAAACTTCGTCCGGGTAGCTGCGATCCACGCGTTGGTTTGCGTCTCGAATCTCTACGACTACTCCAAACGAAACTCCGGGCCTTTGAGATCCACCGTTGACAACGTCGAGAGTGCCGTTACCACCGTCGTCGGTCCCGTCTACCAGAAATTCAAGGACGTTCCTGATCATCTTCTTGGCTTTATTGATAACAAGGTATTCGCTCATTCCTTTTCTTGTTCTTTGTAATCCCTGTTTCTTTTTCCCGATCTTTAATGGTGTGAAACTGATTATCGTATGGATTAAATTTAATTGCTGGATTCATTTAATGGTGTGAATAAAATTGTACTAACTAAAAGAAAGAATTGTAGGTAGATGAAGCTTCACACAAGCTGGATGCGCATGTTCCAGAATCAGCCAAGCAAGTGGCTAGCCAAGCACACGATTTGGTTCAAAAGGCAACCCAAAAGGCTCAGAAACTAGTAGACGAGGCTCGAACCAATGGGCCACGGGGAGCTCTGCACTACGCTGCAGCTGAGTACAAAAACTTCTTGGTGGTAAACTCAACCAAGTTGTGGGTTAAACTCAATCACAACTCGACTTTCAACTCGGTGGCGGAAAAGGTTGTTCCCAAGGCAGCCGAGTTGTTGGAGAAATACAACGGTTTGGTGAAGGAGATGAGTGGGAAAGGCTATCCTGCCTTTGGGTATCTACCGTTGATTCCTGTTGACGAGCTCGGTAAGGCCGTTAAGAAAGCTGAATCCAAGGGTAAAGCACGTGAAGATGATCGTAAATCCGATTCGGATTCTGGGTCGGATTAGAAAGTCTACATCTCGTTTGTGTTTGCATTGGAGGAATCTTAAACTGATATCTCAGTCAGTCTGCCATTGTGAATTAGCTAAAGTGTTGTAAACGCTTTGCAATGTGAATCGAAGTATTGAGCTGTTGATTTAGGAACACATTGCATATACAAAGAGTAACTGAGAAAATTCTTAACGAACCATAAATCCACCAACGCAAAGCATTTATTTTTCTTAGAAGTTTTTACCCCTGAGAGTTTCCACTTCTCAAATGTTCGCTACAAAATACGCTGACACTTTAAATGTAGCATAATTGAAAACATAACTCAAACAAATTGTAAAAAATATTTAAAATTTAAATGTCTACTTCCCATTTGTAGATCAAGCTCCAGAAGACCAGAACCATCGGCCGATGCCTTCTAATTCCTACACCAATGGAAATATCATTAGAAAATACGCAAGATTGGAAATAATAACTTGTAAATTCACTTCAAAACAGATCCAATTTAGGGGATAAAATTTGGAGTCAAATTCACTTCAAAACAGGTCCAATACACTATGTCCAACACGTATTTGGATCTGAGCATGGGAATGTAACCTCTAAATACATGAGAAAAAAAGAGTAGGCTTAATACCAAAATAGGAGCACAAACTATGTTTGTAAATCATTTTTGGTGACTAAACTATTTTTCCTCTAAATAGGTGCCTAAAATTTTAATTTTTAAAACCTTAAACTTCTCATAACTCACAAAATAATCTCAAATTCAGAACCTCTAACTTTCCCATCTGATTTCGTTGTCGATGGTTACGCCGCCGCCCCCATATTCGCTGCCGGACCGCTATGACCGTTTCCTCCAACCACCCATCTCCGATAACCGACAGTAGGTGTGTCGATCGGCTTTCTAACGTCGAAAAAAGCTAAAATTACAAAAAAGAAAATTATCGACACACCTATCGTCGGTTATTGACGATGGATGGTTGGGAAAAACGGTCGTTGTGGTCCGGCGGCAGTAGTGGTGGTCTCCGGTGAGACAGTAAACGGTGACAATAACGGCAACTTGGGGTTTTAAGTTAAAGATTTGGGACTATTTTGTATAGATTTAAAACTGTCAATTCTTTTTTAAAAAATAAATTTTATTTAAAAACTAATTAAAAGAAATTAAAAACTAAAACATGCCACTTATCACATTTTAATTGGATAAGAGTTTTTTTATTAACGGTTAATCAACTAAAATGACCAAAATTAAAACTTTAGGCAACTATTTAGAGCTAAAAATAGTTTAGACACTAAAAATGATCTACAAATATAGCTTGAGCACCTATTTGGGTATTAAGCCAAGAGGGCAATGATTAGCAATTTTAAGAAGATGATGATTAGCCCATAAACACCCGGGCAAGCATTGCAATTTAGAGGGGGGAAACACTTGGAAAACAATGATTATGTCCTAACACTGTCTTGGAACCGCCAAATACTAAAATAATTGTGAAGCAAGAATATATACCAACGATCTAAACCCTGAATTGTTATCTTGATCAAACAATTTGCTGCAAAATTTGAAAGAAAAGGATAGGAATAAATAAAATCCCAGAAATAGTTGAATAATTATACCTCTCAGTTTGGTTTGGAGGAAGAGGCATAGCTGTCTTGAAGAAGGTCGTCATAAGGATCCCTACGGCCGGGGACTTGGCTAATCTGAGGATCCCACCGGAGCTGAGCATTGTGGCGCTCAAACGTCCAAAACCCATAAGGCCGCAGCGGATAACTCCACATCTCCTTGGTCTTTGCGCATCGTTCCTTCGTCGAGTAAACGTGTTCCCTGAATTTCCTGTCCCTCTCTTTTGGATCCTCCATTAACCTCAACACCAAATTCTCTGCGAATTCCATTATGAAACCCATTTTCTTCTGAAAACAAACAAACAAACAAAGGTCTTCAATTTGGGAAACCTGTGATGTATATTGTAGAGTAATTGAAGAGCCTAACTCGGGCTAAAGCTCAACAACTCGGCCCAGTGCCTTTACAATTGAAGGCCCAATTGTTAATCATTAAACTTTAAAGCCAGAAATTTGGAGATGAACACGCACACGTAAAGGAGGGTGCAGGAAAAGTTGTAATTACAATAAGAAGAATGTATTATTAATTTATTACATCAAATGAAGCAAAAGTTTTTTTCTTTTCTTTTTAACTTGCAATTCACGAAATTCTCAGAAAGATCTGTAAATTAATTTGCCATCTCGTCGTGTTTGGTCATCGAAAACAGTTTTTTTAACGACCGAGATGTTCGAATAGTATGTGGACGGTAAAGAAGTTGTTAGATAATGATCGAGATGTTCGAATAGTCCATCGTTACAGGGAAGGAAATAGATTTAACAGACTCTTTGATTGTCATTGATGCATACAAACAAATAAGATTGTGTGTGTTCAATTCTCTTCTGGACGAAGTTTTACGTATTTTACATGATGATAATAGTGACATGTTTCGACTACGAATTTCTTAATCTGTTTTTCTTTCCCTCGTAACCGAAAAACCCTAAATTTTATTGAGTCGAGTCGAAATGAGAAAGTCCACAAATACAAGCGAAAGATAGCTTAAACCCAGAAAACGGGGGGGATTTGGTTTGAGAAATGCATCAAAGGGTGCGTGGTCATGGTTTTGATTTTGAAATTCTAATTTTTTTAAAAATATTTTTAGTTGGTCAGATGTGACAATCTAAAATATTTGCTGTTTAGTCTTAACTAAAACCCAAATTATATTATCTTAGAACCCCATCTAATCATTTAAGGATAGAAACAAGTTTGATCATCTTTAGTTAAGAAATTTGGATCCATGATGAAGAACAAACTCATAAACAAGGCAGAAATGTGGAATGTTGGTACGTTGGATCTTTGTTTTTTGCTGCAATTCATCACAGATTGTGTTTTCGAACCTTTTAAGTGGTTTGGGCTTGGACCACCACCATAAATCTTTAATAATAATTACAATATAAAATGAAATTTCAAAACAAAAAGAATATATTCCCTGCAGCACAATTGGAATTAGAATTTAAAACTATTAGATGCATCATTGAAACATAGTTTGATGGATCAATTAAATTAAATGTGGGTTCTTTCTTACCTTTCTTATGTTATTGTATTTTTTTTTTGTTGCCCTTTCGATTTTAAGATTTTGTCCTTATTAATACGGATCGACTCGCGTCGCACACCTGATTTTAGTGGGTGAGTTTCTCATCGGGAAATTTTTTTATACACAAACTCGAGACTTACTTAAACGATATCAAGTTGCTTACTACTTGAACCAGTCCATTGGTTATGTTATTGTTTTCTTTTTCATCTATTTCTATCATTAACTGCAATGGCTTAAAATGATCAATAGTAATATTTGATATCTCTTTCTATTCTCATTTCATGGATAAAATCTTCTGTCTTTTTTAAGTGTTCCTACTTACGCTCTAATATTAAAAAATACTACAAAATTAAATTATAAGCTTTAACCCTAAATTCTAAATCATAAACCCTAAAAATACACCTTACACTAATTTTCCTAAACTATAATCATAAACTCCAACCTAAAGCCCTAAACCTTAAACCTAATTTTAAACAAGAGACATAAGTAGGGGCACCGAAAAAGGCAGAAGATTTCCATCCTCGTTTCATCATGTACTTGAATGGCTTTCTTATAATGTTCAAAAGGTTATAGTAAATTTCATCAAGTCCTTGAAAATTAAATATATGATAAGTTTGTAAAATA
This sequence comes from Hibiscus trionum, assembly GCA_030270665.1. Lineage (NCBI taxonomy): Eukaryota > Viridiplantae > Streptophyta > Magnoliopsida > Malvales > Malvaceae > Hibiscus > Hibiscus trionum. The sequence continues at coordinate 5,326,406 of BSYR01000065.1, forward strand.
AAAATCATTTCCAAATCAAAATTGTAATGAAGTAATTGAAAAATAAAAGTGAAGGAAACATCCCCATGGCCATTACCCACAACATCCTCCACCTTGCAAAGAATGCATGTCCCTCCCACTACTTCCCTAAACTCCATCTCCTTTTCATTTCCAATCTTTCTTTCTTTTCAACACACCCATGACTTTTTGGTGGTCAAAAAACCCTAAAAAACACACCAAGAATTCCCCCATTTCTCTTTGGAAAATGAACAGTGTAATTCATCTCATATTTCATTCCATTTTATTTTATTTTCTAAAAAAAATATGAATTTGACATTAAAAAGATAAGGAATTGCACTACCTTTACCCTAAAGTTAAGGTGATTAGTAACATGTAAACCAAAATTTTATGGTAGTTTGGTTATTCATCCCATCCATCTACCTAATTTTGTTTTATTTGTTATTAATACTAAACCTTTCTTCAATATACAAAGTTGATATTTGAATTTTCATCGAAAATTACATATTTGATATAATATGTGAATATTGTATCAATTTTTAATTGAAATTATAACATGGATTAAAATCCTGCTTGTTTTTAAACTTTTCTCTCTACCTATAAATCGAAAAATATTACTCTCTATCCCACTAAAACTATCACGTTAAAATTTTTAAGGTCAAATTTTTTTAACTTTTACCTCTTATAATTTAAAATTTATTATTGATAAAAATATAAAAAATATATTTTAAAAACATTAAATCAACTATTTTTAAATATATTGTTTATAATTTTTAATTAATTAAAATATTTAAATAAATTATAGTCAAAGTTGAAAAAATTTGACAAAAAAATGTCAACATGTAACAGTTTTAGTAGGACGGATGAAGTATTTTTAAACATGTTTGATCTTACATTCTGTGACATATCTAACTAAATTTAATTGGCTAAAATTTACTTGTTAATTGTGCTATGTTGTATAATTAATTACCAAAAGATTGATCAATGTAGCTGTTTATACGCTTTTGGCCTTGAAGATAATAAAAGGAAAATTATCCAAAATAAAAAAAGAAAAGAAAAATCTGGCCTCATTTTCACTTTCCTTTTTTGATTTTTTACGGCCTTAAAAACTGAAATGTTACCGTGACCGTTTTTTTAACTTTCGGCAATGACTTCATCCATTCCGTCGCCACCAACGCCTTCTTCATCCAGCCACCGTTCGACCGGCGCGCACTCCGCTTTGTGCCGGAGTTTCCAATCAAGCGCCTGGCAAGCACGTGAACAGTAATTCACAGCACCACAAACCGAGCACCGGCGGAACTCGTGTCTTCTTGTCTCCGGTCTCCCGCAACCGACGTGCGAGCAAAGCCTCAAACCCGGTCCGGGAATCCCGTCTCGAGAACTGAACCACTCCGTTAAGAACTTGTTCGCCGGGTGAGCCTCCGGCGCCGGCACATTGCACCCGAAATCACTGAGCAACGGGCATCCCGGCACGATCGGATGACGGTTGTTAGGGTGCGGGATCGGGTGTGGACTCCATGTGAGCCAAGAGCGCGTAGCGATGTTAGAAACGGATGCTGATGATAAACCCGCCGCCAGCTCTCGGGCGTTGGCTTGGACGAGAAACCGACGGCCCTCGGTGATGTTTTGTCGGACGCCGTACCCGTCTTGCAGGCAGTGACCGAGTTCACGCAGAGCGTCGACGTGGCCGAGAAAAGCAGCTCGGGCGCACAGAGCCACGCCGGCCCTAAGGTCCTTATCGTTCTTAGAACCGCCGCTTCCGTTGAACTGAATTACAGCCAAGGAGTAAAGCGCCGGCGAGTGGGAACTAATCGCTGCCTTAGCCATAAGAGAAGCTCCACTCCCTCGATTTTGCAAACAGTAGAAACGAATCTGATGCAAATCATAAAACAGCTAAACCATTTAGATAATGTTCAAAATTTTCCAAAACAGAAAACAAAATCTTTCCCCCGAGTTAACTCACCATGCCGAGAGTATAACAAGCTTCAACATTTCCGGCATCGGCGCAAGACTTCAAGAACCGGTGAGCCGACTCCGACCAGTTTTCAGCTTTAACGGCGAACAATTTCGGAGAGGCTTTCGACAATACCAAAGGCTGAAGTGCAAAACTATTTAATCTCTTGCATCTGTTTAACAAAAAGAAGGAAATCAAAATCCAAAATGAAACAAAACTTTTCCCCTCAGAAAAATGAAACCCAGAGAAAGAAAAATAAAAACAACATACGTAATCAAAACGTTGAAGAAATCGGAAGGGCAAGAAGCGGAAGAGCTAAGCTTGGAGAGTATAGAAATGACAAGATCATCGGGTAAAACATCAAACATATCACTCTTTCCGGCAACCACCGGCGAGAATCTCTGCCGTTTCCGGCAACCCATATTACATCCGGCGAAATCTCTCCGTTTAACTCCCATCTCATCAACACAGACATCTTCTCTAGGATAACAAATCCCTCTCCTCGTTCTCATTTCTCCCTATCCCTATAAAACTACAAATCTACCCAAAAATATATATACTTTTACCTCTAATCTGTGTATTTTGTTTCCCTTTCTTGTGCCTTAGCGGCGGAAAGAGATGAAGGAAAGGGGAAAAGCACAAAACAAGGCCTTAAAAGGAAGAGACAAGCAAATTATAATAGGTAAGTTTAACAGCAAAACAGCTCGTGGGGACGGGGTTGGGTATAGTTAATTACATTTCTAGCCTTGTTTAGGAACCGTTTTTACGGTCTATTGCCGTTGACACAGTTCCTGCCTGCGTCTGAGGGGAGCACTCTTTTGTCCTTTCCTTTACTTTTTTACCTGCTTCTTTTTTAAATTCACGAGAGAGAGGTTTATGAAACAGTAAAAGAGTATTTTTACCGTTTCAGTTTTTTTACTTATCCGGCTATTTGTTTGGTGCAGGTGAACAACGCTTTGTGGGTTTGTTTTAGGAAGCTGGTGAATTTGTTGCCAGTAAAACAACTGACTACGGTTATTTTTTTATCGGATAATTCAGTTCACTTTGAGGTTTATATAAGAAAATAAATAAAGTAACGTAATTCCGGCGCGTGAACAACGCCGACCGTTTTGGTCTATTGTTTAGGGAGTGATGCCACGCTCTCTGTTTGAGGGTGGGGAAATTGATAATCTGATTAACAAACTCGGGGTAAACTCAGTTTAGTGAATCCTGAGTAACTCGTCCGACGAGACGACGGATAAAAAAGTCAAACGGATGAATCAGCATTCAGCATCCGCAAAGTGTTCAGGTACTCTTCTTTGTTTTATTCTTGTTATTAATTTTATTATTTTCTCTCTCAAATTAATTAAAATAAAATATCAGTTTTTAATTTCTCGAATAGAGGGACGAACTCAAGATTTTATGTTAGGGAGACATACCTATAAAATTCTAAGGTGAGAAAATAAATTTTCAAAACAAAATTCTAAACCATATATAAATTTCAAATTTTTAAGGAGGCGACGGCCTCTCCAACCCTTTTTGGGTCCATTGATCGAGTACGAATATTTGTTTATTTCTTCATATGAATGTTGCCTAAAAATAGATAATTTTAAGTATTTTGAACAGTTTCAACTTTACAACTTCAAAAATGATTTCGCGAGTAATAAAATATGAATTCACAAATACATGCATAATAATTTTTACGAATAAACTTATTATGTCAATTTTTATGTTGATATATGTGTCAAATGAGAAAAAAAACAAATAATAAGTGTTGTTGTAGTGACAAATAGCACGTATTGATATCCAATCTTCATTTAACACTTAGTTTTGTGTTTAAATTTTAGAGAATTCTCCACAATAAAAATTATTATTTGATACGTTATCGGCTGAAAAATATAATTAATGTTAACTAACACTAATTATCTTTTTACATATATTTTAAAATATAAATTTAAATAATAAGACAATTGACAACATCACAACACTACCGAAAAAATTATTTTTCAGTAACAACATATTATCTCAAATATATTCAAGAGTTAATTATGATTAAAAGTATGAGTATATGAAATTTTGTGAGGATGTTAAAGTGGAAATACAAGCTAAATGAAAATTAATGAAATTTTCAATTTAGAAGAATATATAAAAAACAATATAATTAAAAATTAATACACAATTGGTGTAAATTTTAGTTTACATGTGTAGGTCAAATTTAGGGGTTACGGGAATTTAGAGATTTTGAGTTCATGTTATACGCTTTAAAATTTAAGATTTAATATTAATTTAGAGTTTATGATTTAAAATTTAGATTGACGGTATTTTAAATTTTAGATATTAAAAAAGAGTTGTGTAAAAAAAATTACACGTATATTAAATTATGACCCCTAATTAAAATACTTACCTAAAAATTAGGTTTGGTCCATAAATTGTATTATAGGAAAACAATAGGAACCGAACACTAAAACCCTAATCTAAATATGTTCCAAATATAAAAAAGAAAGAAAATCTAACCTAAAGGCTAAGGCATAGGATCCCACTCCACTTTCATTCACTTTATTATTATAAAGAGGCTTTACAACTGTAAATGGTATTTATTTTTAGTAGCTAATAAATAATTACTTTTATATGTCTAAAAAGCCAATAAATTCAAAATGTAGTTTTGAAAAGCAAGTAATGAAAAATAGGAGTAGAAGACAGTAGGGTAGCTTAAAGAAATTGTTGAACTTGTCTGATTTTTATTGAAATAAATATTGTATATAAAAATATTCTTTCATAAATTTAAATTTAAAAATAATAAAAACATTTTAACAATATCCAAACTACTAAAAACGAATAATTTAAACTATTATTAGTTGGTTTTTATTTAAAGGACAAGATAATGTTAAGATTAAAAAAAATTAATGATTAGCTGAACCCATTATTTATCACCTAAACATCTCTCAATCCGTTTGTCTTTTATCTGATTTAAATTAATCGAATAATAATTTAAATATAAATAATTATAATAAAAAATTCAAACAATTAATTTAAAGATTTGTTGTCAAATAAATAAAAAATAAATTATAATTTAAAATTCTTCCATATGCTTTTTATTAATATTTTAAATAAATAAATAACGATGAATTAAGATCGCTTGTTCATAAAAAATTCATGACCGGTTAAATATATCAATAGAAGCCCTTTCAACCCAAAATGTTAAGAAAATTCTACGGCGCTTGACGAGCATCGACGAGCATCACTATTGACGAGCACCGATAAACTAATTTATAAATTTTTTAAATTTAAAGTACTTAATGCGTAATTATAATTTTTTAAAAATTAAAAGTGTAATTTAATTAAAATATATTTTCTTAATTTTAATTTTGTTTTAAACATTATTAATCAAAAATAATTTATCCCCAAATCAAAGAATCCTAGCTATTTTAATTAAATTACATTTTTAATTTTTTTAAATATAATTATGCATTAAGTACTTTAAATTTAAAAATTTTATAAATTAATTTATTGGTATTTATCGGTGCTCGTCAATAGTGGTACTCGTCAAAGCTCGTCGAGCATATAAGTAATATCTAAAATGTTATTACTCCACCGAGAATGAATTGACCGAAAATTCAATGTTATTTTATATGTTTCAAACTTATCCCGCGATTTAGAATATAAATCCTTCTCAAACTCGACATAATTTTTTATCAACAAAATAAAATGAAAATTGAATATAAAATTTGTGGGGAAATAATTAAGAAGAGAAGGCAAGATCGAAACGAAGAAGAGCACCCACTGGACTGAAGCAGCATATTCTTATAGGTCACATTACTCTCTTTGATTTGTTGGACAAAATTTTAAAATTTTATTTTTTGATTGATAAAATACAAAAATATTTGAAACACATTTATAAAATTGTCATTATAATATTATATTATCAACCTCTTTTTTTTTTATCTAAGCATGGAATGTGATCACGAAATATGTGACAAAATACTCATAAATTTATATATAAAAAGGCTTAATAGGTAAATAGATGTCCAAATTATGTCTTTTTTCAGTTAGGTGCTTAAAATATTTTTCGGGCCAAATTGGGACTAAAGTTTTATTTCGTAACTCATTTAAGGTTCGCCGTTAATTTTTCCGTTAAAGGACACGTGTTACCTCCAGAAAAAACCAAAATTATATTAAAAATAAATTTAATTAATTTTCAAAAAAAATATTAATTTTCCAGATTTTACAAAACAACCCCAAATTCAAAAATTCCCAAACCCCCAAAATCTAAATCCCGATTTGGACTGATTCTGTCGCTGATTGCCACGCTGCCCACCAAATCGGTCGCCGGATCATCACGACCATTTCCCCCACCATCCCTTCGTCGAAAATCAACTGACGTGGTGCGAATCGGCGAAATTTTCGAATGGTTCTTTCAAACGATTCACGACGAACGGTGGCAGGGGCAACGAACGGCGTGTGGGTTGTTTGACGAGGGGAGGACGCTTCATTCTGTCACCGGCAACGCGACCGACGGCAGCGGGAGTGATTGAATTTTGGGGTTAGGGATTTGGGGACTATTTTAGAAATGTTTTAAACTTTCATGATACATTTTTATTTTTATTAATTTTATTGGTTTATATTATAATTTTTTATTTTTGTGTAGGTGACACGTGTCTTTTAACAGAAAAAATTAACGTTGAGACTTAAATGGGTCACGGAATAAAATTTTAGGTCCTAATTTGATCTAAAAAATAGTTTAGGTACCTAATTAGAAAAAAAAATATAATTTGAACACCTATTTAACGATTAAACCCGTATAAAAAAATCGGATAAGTCGAAAATTCCGTACATGGTTATAATGTAGAAGGCAAAATGAGGATAGGAAAGGATAAGTTGGGGGATGACGTGGAGGGAAAGGAGGGAAGTCGACCAGTCGTGTCATAACATCGGGGACCCTACATGTCTCCCTCTCTAACTGGACAAATCACACTTCCTTTTTCGGATTACTAATCAGCGCCAACCTTGAACCTTCCTCTCTGTCTTCCATTTGTTTTTTTCTTTAATAATATTTATTTATTCTTGTCCTTTTTGAAATAAAATGCGTGCGCCGTACCTGACTTTGTTTCGTAAATTTTGGATGTCAAATTCTCAGTGCTTACTTGCGGATACGGAAACGCCGTCAGCCTCCCCCTTTTCCCCGGTTATTGATATATCAACGTGTGTTTTTTCACTTAAATTTAAGATTATTTTTATCCAAGATATAATATATTAAAATAATGAGATCTATTGATTGATTAAGTAATTAATAATATTTATATTATCTCAATTTTTATAGGTTCGAATCAAAATCACAACATTTATTTTAAGAATATAATTATCTAGATATTCAATTAACAAAATATTAAAATAACAATCTATTTCATATTTTTATATAATTGAAAAGGATGATGTTAAGCAACTTTGTTGTAAAAGAATGTATTATCAAAATATTAAAAAATATAAAATATATACTATTTTGTAACATATAATAATAATAAATTATTAAAAAATCAAGATTTAAATTTTAAATTTTATTTGATAATAATTGGGTTGAATTTAAATTTTATATCATTTGCCTCATGGGCATAACATTGGGCTCTTGCTAATTTTTTTCAACGATAATAGAATAGTATTTTAAGAAAATATATAAAATTAATTTTATAATTTTCCAATATTTTTTAAATTTTATTGTGGCCTCCTAAAATATTTTAATTTTATTATGGATCCTTTTGTAAATTTCTAAGTTCTCCCATAATATGGCTAGAATTACTCGTGAGTATAATTAAAGTTTTACTAATACATGTTTTTTTTATATATAATTAGTTTAACATTAATTCAAAAAATTGCACGATTAGATCATTTTATTTTTAAGATCTTCTTGGTCAATTGGTGTGAGCCAAATAACTACATTTCATATAAAAGAATATTTAAACACTCACAAATTAGAAGCTTCCCTTTGAAAATATATCAACTATGTTATATGTAAATCTGAAGTCAAATTACAATTATAATTATTTAAAATTTCATGTAATTGGGGTGGCGCAAGTTAAATTTGATTTGACTTTTAATAATACAGATTAGTTGTTGATTAATGAGAACAATAGTTTTCAAAGGGTTGACTAATCTGGATTACGTGAAGGATAAAATGGGTTTATTTGCATGTTTAAATCAAGCTTCTGGTTTCTTGTACTAGAAGGGTCAAATACGTTACCGTTTTGCTTATTTTGTTTTGTAGTTTTATATTCGTTTTGATGGGATGTTTTTTGGTCATGGCCACGGCTCTTATCATTTTGAGATAACTATTTTCACGTTGTTGGGTGGACATAAACTTTTTTTTTTTTTGGGGGGGGGGGGGGGGGGGGGGGTCAATGGCTCATTATAAACGACAAAGCCTTTATATTTTCACATTTAATGAGTAGGTCTCAACTATAGCCGTTTGGTTTTTTTTTTGTTTAACTGGTAACAGTATTAATTTTTGTATTAGTTGTCGACCGTCGATAATTTATATTTCATTTGTTTTTTTATTTGTCTTGTTTTTTATTCGCACTTTTGACACGTCTCTGCCTTATGGCACACTCTATGCTTACTTTTGCAGGTTTTTGGTGTTTATATGGTGACCCTCACATCGTTTGTTTCTGATTCGTATTTATCGACGACCACGTAGAGTTTGATTCCTTTTGGATTGTTTGTCGATGTAATATATAACGAATCATCGTTTTTTTAGAACAAGCGTGAATGGTTGTTACCGATTTTGAGGATTTATTTTAGTTCGTGCGTGCTTTGACAACTTCCTACAATAGACCGTAAAAGATTTTTTGATGCAAAGAAAAAGTGTTTGATCTGACTGGTACAACGTTTATTTTTTTGTTTGTTTTTCTTTTGGATGTTCTAAATTATCTATTATGTTTATGTTCTACTTTTGCTTTATTTATCAATAAAGTTTGCCTAATTAATGTTTAAAAAACATTTGGGTTATAACTTTATAATTAAGTATTTTTGTTAAAAAAACATCGTTAGCGGATAAGGTTTCGGCAACCATGTTAAACGATTTCATCTTCAATTATCTCACATTTATTTTTAATTTAAACTTTTATTATGCTTCAACTTTATTTAAATGTAGTCCGATTTCCAATCATATTGTACGTTGCAATGTGAATTTTACGATAATGAGAAATATTATCTGTCATTTTAATTTATATTTTGTTATTCGGTCATTTGTGTAATGCAATAATTGATTATAATAATGATATATATATATATATATATATTGATTCTAGATGTAGTTTTATTTGTCTATTGTACTAATTGATTTTATTGTAATTGTAAAGATGTATATTGATCAAAGTTATAATTTAAAACTGTGATTTGTGGATTTTGTTATTGTTTTTGCTTGTGTTATGCCTCATACATAGTCATACATTTATCACACGTAAAAAAAATGAAATGAAAGGTATTTAAGTTTACAAGTGACGATATTATATAGCTTATTAAGTATATGTAAGAAAAAAAGATTATAATCATGATAACTAGTATCAATATAATCTTAATTTTTGTAATTATATGTTTAACTTTAGGAAAATTCTACAACGTGCGGCGAACACCGCTGAACATCACTAACATTGAACATCATTGAACACCATTAAATTGATTAATAAAGATTAAAAATTTAAAGGACTCAACGTACAATTACAAATTATTTAAAGTAAAATTTCAATTAAATTATTTCCCATATATATATTATATTTTTATTTTTTTAGATAATTGGATCAAATACCAACCTTAGTCAATATAAAAAATAAAAAACACTAAACCCTAAATTATAAATTATAAACCCTAAACTCTAACCATAACATATATTCTCCACTTTAGCTATTTGCATATGCTATTGGATTTTTTTTATTTTTTATTTTTGCTTCCTGCTCTTTATGCCACTAACAGTTTCTTCCCGTTATAATTTCTAAGCTTCGAATTACATTAGTTTTGACATGCTTCCTAAGGACAAGAACAACTATTTTGCATAATCAGTGTGTCTTATTCCTACTTCAACCATGCCAAATTTACATATTAATTGTTAATCAATATGATGGCATAGCAACAATATGTAATATGCATCGATAACTTTGGCGTTAATTCCTTATATTGGAATCCTTACTTGATTTTTTTTCTTCTATTTATTGTTTTCTATATTGAACACTGCTTGAATTAGAGTCATAGGTTTTGGTATGTTTCAGCATAAATCATGAGTTTAAGGTTTATGGTTTTAAGTTTAGGGGTTCAAGTTTATGATTTTAAGTTTAGGGTTTAGTGTTTAGAGTTAGGATTTATGATTTTGAGTTTAGAGTTTAAGGTTTAGGGTTTTTATTTTTTAAATTGACTATGGTTAGTATTTGATCCAATTATTTAAAAAAATTAAAAAATATAATATATATATGGAAAATAATTTAATTTAAATAGTTTATAATTATATGTTGAGTCCTTAAAATATTTAATATTTATTAATCAATTTAATAGTGTTCAGCAATGTTCATCGTTAGTGGTGTTCAGCAATGTTCATCGTTAGTGGTGTTCAGCGATGTTCATCGAGCGTGGTAGACTCATCCTAAACTTTAATAATATAACTCATAACAAATATGTCACAAGATTGAATAGAAGATATATCACACCTTATAGGAAGGCAATGTACATTGAAAAGTCATTGAATTTATAGGCAATAAATGTCCTTTGTTTCCCATACAAAAAAAAAATAAGAGTTCTTGAATGTAAAAACAGTGATATTACACATCCTATTGGTCTAACACACCTTAAAAGAAATTATTCAAAACTATAAACACTTCCTATATATAAATCATGTAGAATTTTTTGCCCTACATTTGTAGGTGTCCTATTCAAATTTATTGTGATTCACACATAGATTTTTTTTTAAATTTTCAGTCTGATTCTACATTATAATATTTATCAGATGTATTTATTATATTTATATTTATAATTGCACTAGCTAGTACACTTTTTAATAGAAAACAAGCAAAATCCAAGTTGCATTGGGAATTTGGGAGCTGAACTAATTAATAGTCTGGATAAGACGATTAGGTTGATTAATTAGAAGAAATTATTCAAAACTACATTCTAGAAAAGAGAAAGGTTGATCTAATTTATGGAACTAATCCTTATCAAATTATATATATATATATATTATGATTGTTCTACAAGGGGACCACATTCATTATAAAATTCACATGAATTTGGTGAAATAAATTTATATATTGTAATTAATGGAAACGAAAATAATAATTCCGGTTTTCATCTGTTTTGATAGATAAGTTTAGCTGATAATCCCCGTGAATGTGGATTATTCTGGTTTCATGATTTAAATCTTTTTAACACGTCAAGATTCACACGTGTAAATCTTAATAATATATATCAAATTAATAATTGAAATTTATTCCAAAGAAACTCACATATAATGAGATTTAAATTAGAATAAACATGAACCGAACATTCATGCATAATGTGACTTAAACCAAAATAAATGTGTACTAAGTACACAACTTAGGAGACTTAAACTATTCAAGGATATTGTGATTAATGGCGGAACTTAACGTTATTTATTGAAAAAATTATTTAAAAATGTTTGCATTTAGAGAGACCAATGATATAATTTATATATTTTAAGGGACTAAAATATAATTTTACTATTTTTCTAGCTTAGAAAATTTCTAATTTTTAAAATTTTTGAGAGGGACATACCCCTACCTACCGATCTCTCTTAAGTACGGCCACTGACAATATTCTCAACCTCCTCTAAGAACTAAAGACTATAATTACATAATTATACAAATTTGAATGATAAATTAATATTAAGTATAAGTTTTAAAAGGTAATTACATCAATTCTTATTATTTCCGGAGAATTAAAGAGTGTTTTTTTTTATAAAAAGGGATTATTCTCATATGCCTCATTAAAAAAATTTCTTAAACTTAAATGAAGGAAAAAGAGTACTCATGGAAGTAATTACAATCAAAGCAATCAAACGTCTAAAATACATAGAGTATAAAGCCAATAAAATAACTAAATACCTAACAATTCCTATTTAAATCATTATGAAAAAGTTGTAAAACTGAATTCGGGGTACAACAAAATGCAACACCTCCAAAATTTTCACGACTAGCGAGTTTGGCAAGGCCATCCGCAACCATATTTGCCTCACGTGGTGTATGGCCATTACTTTAAAGATTTAGCTTTCTTTATATATTTGTTTTTAGTTAAAAAAAACTTTATATATTGATTCAAATTTAATATGGATAAATATTTTATACACAGACGGTGGAAACTTTCAGTTTCCACAAGCGCCTTAGTTTTAGGGTATAAGGAGTTAGTTTATAGTTTAGGGGTTTAAGTGTAGGGGGTTAGAATTTAGGGATAGTTGTTTCAATTTAAAGTTTAGGGTTATAATTTAGGGTTTATAGGTTAAAACCTAAATCTTCGCTATATTACCCTAAAAACTAAACCCTAACCTATAAACCCTAAATTATAACCCTATACCTTAAATTAAAACAACTATCCCTAAATTCTAACCCCTACACCTAAACCCCTAAACCCTAAACTTTAAACTAACTCCATATACCTTAAAACTATGGCGCTTGTAGAAACTTTCGGTTTCCACCGCCAGTGCATAAGATAGTAATCCATTTAATATATATATATATATATAATTTTATTAATAGTGTCGGGATTCTTACTAGAAACAAAAGTGTCTTGATTCGTTGTTCCAGTTTCAAATTAGTGCTTCTCATTACGTGACACGTGTTCACACCGTATCCAGTTGCTTATTGACCAGGTGATTCAGGTATTCCCCGTAAGATTACTTTTCCTCTATTTTCTTTTCATTTTACTCGACAATATTTTCATATATAAGAATGTGATTTTTTTTTCGAAAGCATGTGAATAGACAATTACAATTTAGAAGTAATCTTATATATAGCTTCCACGTTATCCACTTTTCTTAAACATCATTTTATTTATAATATTAAATATATAGATAAAATTAAAATCTACTTATACAAAGTTTTAAAGTTTTACATTTTTTTTAAATTAATAGGTACATAAAAATTAATGGTTTGAATTAAAACTTTTTATTGGAAGATTATTTGTTTTTTTTGTGTGTAAAATTTTATTATTTTCTAATGTAAATCTCAAACATTAATTATCAGTATCACTCATCTATCGATCTAAAAAATATAAAACTTGAAAATTTTATATTATATCAATGAATTCTATTTATGTGTGGTTAGGATCGTTGACACAATGTAAAACTTAAGTTAAATGTTTTTTATAGTTGAATTAGCAAAAATGGACGATTGGATTAACAATAAGCAATGCATAGATTTTTACGGGGGAAAATAATAAATTATCCTTAATTAAAAAGTTTTACTCTCACCCGTTAAAACTTAGTTAATCCAACAATTCAAAAATGTGTAGTTTTTTCTTAGTTTTGGACTGTTATGTGTTCAGTTAGATCCTAACCTCTGTATAGACACATAGGGAGATATATAGAACGAGAGAGTTGTGATTAACTTACACAAGGTAAAACTCACACAATTTTACACTAATTTAAGATCATTTAATGAAGGTATTTTTTTCTTTTTTCCCTTAATTTTATTTTTTATATTTTCAACTTTTAATCTCAACTATATTAATTTACATTTATCTAATAATTCTAAATTATAAAAATTAAGTAGTTTTTATGTAGTGTAACAGGAAAAAAGAAATAAGTGACATTCAAAAGAGCTAGATGGCAACCCACTTGATACCTTCTCCTCAATAGAGATAAAGAGAATATGAATCAACTTAGACCAACTTCATTTTCAGTTTTCACGAATAAGATTACTAAATTGTTTAAAGAATACAACAGTTGAGAAAAGGGGGAAAATACTCCTACTAAGGGTTTCGTGCATCATTTATACATATGGATCTTTTGAGAGCTTCTCATGAGAATGTAAAAATTGATTTGATCTGAAAATTTGATTGACATCAATTTATATTTAAATTGATTATGATTCGAGCTGATGATAATTTAAATTTGATCTGAATTAAATATGATGTTAACCTAAATTTAAATTAAATCTAATTATTTTATATCCGATTTTAGAGTGTCGGCTTCCTCTGCCATTGTTGTTGCAAAACAACGTAGGAGAGGAGAGACAAACGCTTGTTGGCTAAATGCTAGATTTTTCGACTGTCATTAAACGCCCGTTTAAACGCTGAAAAAATAAAATAAACACATGTTGAAGACTAAACCGATTATCATTTGAGGTGAAAATAAAGGTAAACAAGCGTTAAGGATTAAAAAGGGGCCCTTAGTAGTTAGTCATCAATTGTAATCCGTGCTACGTGTTTTAGTACTCGCCCTGTCTCAAACGTGGTAAAGTTTGCTTCTTCAAAGAGCATAGGCAGACCTGGCAAACTTGACCCGAGAACCGAAATTCGAACCGAATTACCGAACCCAGACCCGAACCGAAATCGAAAATCAACCCGAAATCTGATCCGAAATCCGAAATAAACCGAACCGAATTTAGTTGAACCGAATGGACCCGAACCGAATGGACCCGAACCGAATAGACCCGAACCGAATGGACTCGAACCGAATAGACCCGAACTGAATGGACCCGATTAATAGAAATAAAGAAAGATAAAATATGAACAGCCGCACAAATCACTAAAATGTCAAATATATTGACTTTATAAAGTCATATATAGGGTGTAAAAATCTGACCAACCTAAAAATTTGATTAAAAACGACTGATCTCTCATTGAACCGAAAATAACCGAACTGAAATTAACCGAACCGAAATCAACCGAAACACAATAGACCTGAACTAAAACCGAACCGAAACCGAAACCGAATCTGAACCGAAAATATCAGACCCGAAATAACCGAAACCGAAATGACCCGAACCGATTGACCCGTTTGCCATGACTAACTTTTTATGCTAAATTTGGTGAGAATCTGTTAAAGGAAACTGTTACGAGTGGGACCCACTTTTGTTTCTATGTTTAGAGACACGTGGCCCTCTGATCCGCCATTCTCCCCTCTGCGTTGGCGAATCTGATAAACTGCCACGTCAGACTAAGTATTTGTAAGAGAGTAGTGCAAACCTCCATTCTTTTTCCATTGTCTTTACTCTGCATTTCTTTTGTTTTTAAAAATAATAAACCTCGTAAACATATCTTAAATATAACGGATGAGCGTATTCTACTTTAAAATTTTTTATTGTTTTTGTTTAGGAGAGGGTAATTATCGGTAAAATTGACACTTCTAGGAGAATTGGGTCTAACTTACCACATAAACTATGATTTTAGCCAATGAAAATACTTAATATATGAAAAATTATATTATGAGCATGTTTTACCACATTAGCTATGATCCATTCAAATAAAAATCACTCACTCCACCACTATTTTACATGTGGTAATCCAGATCATATATAATTTTTTCACTTTTAGCAACCTAAATTTTAATTTGTTTTGTTGTGTTTTTTAATTATGAGATCAGATATAAAATTATTGAATTTATATACAAATAATTTATCACTCAGCCTGTAATCACTCGTTAAATAAACATTTATACATATTGTTTGAATATCCACTCGTTAAATAAAATATTTTATTTCATCCTTCAAATAGTATAAAAATCCGATTTAAAAGTTAGAGGTTATGAGTAGTTTAACCGTTATTTACCATAAAATTATAATTAAAAATAATATAAAAACTTTTTAAAGTTACCTTTAAGCCCTTGAAAGTAATCCTTTGAAATTTGAATGTCACAAAGTTTGTTTCAACATATATGGCAAAAATCAGGTGTAGCAATGAATATTTACTTAAAATCCAAGACGTGTGTGGTTGAGAGATGTGGGGTATTTATCCATTGAAGAACCTTATCCAAGGTATCTACCAAACAAACCTTCCTACCCATTTCTTGCTAATTTTAAGGTGGAAACTAATGGCATTGCTTCAAGATTTGGGTTCGCAGTAGTTGTGCTGCATGTGCACCTTACTTACCGACAGGGACATATGCATAATTTTGTGTTAATGGTATGAACCGTTAAGAAATTATATTAAAAAAATATTTAGAGGAGCAAATATTTTTTGAAATATTCAGCACCCCTCCGTCAATCCTTGCTTACATCAACTTAAAGATTTTACTCACAAAGTGGAAATATTTTTTGATGCATAAAAAAAATAAAACGAGTAGAGAAGTAAAAACTAATTCTTTTTATTGATGTGCTTCGTAAGAAGAATCAGAAAAAAATTGAACTTTAAAAAATATAGAGAGCTTCGTCAAAATTATGATCCTTCTCTTTTTTCTTTTCTTATTTTTTTTTCTTATCAAACACAATCAAAATTTACTTGATTAACGATTCGAATAAATAACTAAAGCAAAAGATTTTTTTTAGAAAATAAAATTATATATTGTTAGTTTGGCAACAAGTCCCTGGGGACTGGTTAACGTAGAATTATATCAATCACATCTCCGAAATCTAACGCATAAAAAAACAAGAAAAAGGAAGAAGGAAGAAACATGTGAATCCTCATACCTTACGTTGGGATTTGAAAGCATTACAACAAAACATGTTTTCTTTTTCTTTCTAAACTTCACGTCTTAATATATACACAAAACAATAAGAGAAGCCGACTTAAATGAGACAAATACAGAGGATGTTGCTTAACGCTTTTGCCATTCATTACAGTCTCCCTCGTAACTGCTGTAAATATATATATATATATATATATATATATATATATATTTTAAAGCTAAAGTGATTAAAAGTAATATCTGTTCTGAATATACTCTCAATTATCCTGCTACAATTGTTGGTGCTCAAACCCGTGACCTCTAAGAATAATAGTCGTTCTCTTAACCACTAAGTCAAGTTGGTTCGTGCTGCTGTAAAAGAATATACTCCCTCCGTCCCACTTAAAATGTCTCTTTTGTGTTTTAAAATTGTCTCACTTAAAATGTCTCATTGAAAAAATCAACTACTTTTAATAAGATGTATTTCCCTTTCTATCATTTCTTTTAGTTTTCCAACAAAACAAACTTTAACTTTTAAGGGTAAAATTGTCTTTTTAATTAATTTATATCACATTTCTTACACAAACTTTTTTCTTCCTAAAATTGCGTGAAAAGTCAATAATAGACATCTTAAGTGGGACGGAGAGAGTATATGAAATTTGCATGCGTTATGCGTATAGGTTGAGTATGGTTCAAGCTAATTTTGATTTCATTGTGTTATTATTTTAATATATTCTTTGCTTTACAAAAACATCAAGTACGGTTGTTCTTTTGACCAAGTATTAAATTTGGACACAAAATTCTGAAAAAAGATAACAATAATTGTACAAGAGTCAGATTTTGGTCAACGTGCATTGATTTTTGAATCGTGGGTTGGTCCAAGGCACATTGAAAAGAAGAGTATGGTAAGAACCCACCAGGAACAAAGAAAGACTTCAATTCCTTGTTTTTATTTTTTTTCTTGGACAAAATATTTGGAGAGAAAAAACCCAACCAAAAGTGAAGCAAGTCTGAAGCGTTTCAGGTAAAAACTGATCAATTTTTTAATCATATTCGATTAATTCTGATCAAATTTTATAAAAATTCATTATAAAATAACTTTCCCAAGTCAATTTTTTATATTCACAAAATGTAAGATTTAAACTTTTAATTTTGTTTAAAAGACCTAAAGACTCGTCTCATTACATTAACTAACTCTTTTGCTCTCTTTTTTATGTCACTGTTCATCGACATTAAAAGGAGAAGAAAAAACGGGTTCTATCAGGCTGTTTGGTGTTTCTGAAAATTTTTAGAAAACGTCCGCTTAAAAAACGGTTAAAAACGGCTATTCACAATTCCTTATAAAAATTGTAAGAAATTGTGTACATTATACCGAAATTCTTATAAAAATAGTAAAAATTTGTGTACACAATTTCTTACAAAAATCGTATAATGTAAGAATTTATGTATAATGTACACAAGTACTTACCAATTTTGTAAGAAATTATATATGTACACAAAAGTGGTAAAAATTTGTGTATGTACATAAATTCTTACCACTTTTGTAAAAATTTCGGTACATGTACACAAATTTTTATAATTTTTTGTAAAAATTTATGTACGCGTCTTTTTTTAGCCCCTTTTTAAGGGCGGTTCCCTAAAACTTCCCTGGTGTTTCTCTTTTGGGTTTCAGCGGATGACAGAAAATGAACATGTCATTGGGAACAGCTGTTTGGTAGCTGAGAAAATGAAATAGGTGGGGGGATTTTGTTGGTATTATCGGAGGAGTTGAGTGGTTGGGCGTGGAAGCAAGCATATTTGGTTGCTTTTTTGTTTCCCAATTCAGAGACAGTTTTTTGTTGCCTTTACGTGCATGGTAAGTGAAGTTGAAGCTTTCAAGTTCAAACAAGGACTGAGTAAGGGCGGCCGATATGGCGGGGTCAGCGGTGGCATTCTCCTTAAGTAGCAATCACTTCATTTTCACGACTTTAACTTTGCTATGCCAATTCGAATACGCTACTCGTTAATTCTTTCGGTATTCTCGAAGACATGGATGGATTAGGGATGGGCATTTTACCCGACTCGGTCGGGTTTCGACCCGATCGGGTCAGATTTTCTAATGAAAAAATTGGATTTATGTCGGTTTTTATTAAGGTTGGGGTCGGGTCGGTTTCAGGTGAAAAATATCCTACCCGACCCAGGACTAATTGTGTAATTTCACCTAATTTTTTAGGGATATTTATAATAATAGTCTATCTTTATATATATTTTTATAATTAGGTCCTTAAAATTGAATTTTTATTTACAATTTAATCCTTAAATTTATAATTTTTTACAATTAAGTCTCTTAAAATTATTTTTTTCTATAGGTCGGGTCGGGTGCAGATATAAGATATGTATTTTCAGGTCGGGTGAGGATATTAAATATAAAATTAAAAAAATATAAATATATATTACCTTGTAATCCACTATAAAGAAAATGCTCTCCATTGCTGTAAATGGAAATTGAATCCGTCCATATGATTAAAGGATAATATAAATATAAAAAGTAACAAGAATCGTGGTTGCCAATTTTGACCAAGAAAAGCTCAATCGTCTTACAGAAAGAAAAAACAGCAGAACACACCTAATAATACTGCAGCAACAACCACCACAAAATAGAGCATAAATTGCAGCAGTAGTAACGCCTAAAAACAACAGCAGAACACTGCATAACAACAAAAATGCAACTATTAGCTATATCATATACGAAAAACATATATATAAATTTCATCGATTTTAGAATTGACTTAAACTCAAATTTTATCAAACCGAATCGAATTAAACCGGTTTTCGAAGAATTTTATTCAACCATAATCTTGCCTTGAGATACTTAACTATGAATAAAAATCATTTGCTCCTTTTTGATGCATTTATTTATGTCTCACACTAAAAATTAAGTTTAGAGTTTAAGGTTTATGGTGTATTTTTAGGGTATAAAGTATATAATTCCGTATTTAAAATTTAGAGTTAAAATTTAAAATTTTAATATTTTTTAGTATTGCGGCATAATAAGGACACTAGAAAAGGCAGAGTATTTTTATCTCTCAACTATTGACTTACATAAAAGTTTTAGAAGGTCGAAATAGAAGGACCTAAAATAGGGAAACAGATAAATTAACCATTAATTATCAAATTATTAGGTTTTCTTTTTATTTTGATTACTGAACTACTTTTTCTGCAAAAATGGTCACTAACATTATATTTTTTCTACTTTATTCACTTGTACATCCTATCAATTTGATCCTAATTTGAAACAATTTAGTAAAATATTGTAACTTATTTCTCAATATTTAAAATATCTATTAATTTGGTCTTCTTTTAATTCAAAAATAATTAACTCA
Organism: Hibiscus trionum; assembly: GCA_030270665.1. Taxonomy (NCBI): domain Eukaryota; kingdom Viridiplantae; phylum Streptophyta; class Magnoliopsida; order Malvales; family Malvaceae; genus Hibiscus; species Hibiscus trionum. The sequence continues at coordinate 5,346,288 of BSYR01000065.1, forward strand.
TCAATAAATTAAACCCTTCAATAGCTTGTATGCACAGTGTGCACGCCTTATTAAATGATTAAGATTAATGCACATATAGAATGGTAAGGGTTGTTATCCAATACACTAGCGGTAGAACATTAATGACCAATTAAAAAAATTAGTTTAATGATCAAAATATAATTTCCCCCTAATAATTTAGTGATGAATAATGTAGTTTATCTAATAAAAAAACAATCCAAAATGATCTTGTTATTTATTTATTGCTTAAACTTAATTAATTATTTGAAAAGAATGGGAACAAAAATAGCAATGGATGCCACAACTTCATTCTTATCTGTTTTTGGCGAAATGATATCCCCAATTTTGTGTAAATCTGGAAGTGGATAAAGCTAAGGCCCACAGCCTTTGATTCTATATGTAATGTCTGCTTCCATATCAACTTGCTTGCAATTTCCCTTTGGATACATCCAAGTATTGCAATTTCCTCTTCCTTACTATACCACTCGCACATAGATTTTCACAAATTTTCTTTGGACACAATTGTATAGTACAAAAATAGTACATATTTTAATTTTATAATATTTTTATATGTATATTATACCTAAATGATATTTCAAATCAAACTTTGATATATCTTAAGAGTTCGGAAAAAAAATTAAGGGCAAGAGTATTTGATTAACTCGTATTTTATACAATGTCTCAATTATTTATATCCTAAAATCCCTAATCGAATAATATTTGTAGTAGTTTAATGTACATGTAGCTATCATCACTATGTACTTCTATAATCAGAGAAAAACAACGGTCTTATATGGTTAGATCTCATTTTGTGATAGTATACTTATGCTTTCAAAACTTATATTAGTAAAACAGTTTATATTTTGAATGATATTATTTTCCGTACAAATTTCCACCTGAAAAGTTATAACCGAAGTAATACTCAATCAACATTTGATTACACATTATATATTAATGTTTATCGTAGCTCTTTTTCTCTTCCCCATCGTCGCTCTTCTTAATTTTTTTTTTTTGTTTCACTGGCGAGTAGCGACAACATTTGTGGTATGACTTTTTTCTTTCTTGTTGTATGTTTTTCGTCTGTCTTATGATACAATTCTCATCTACATTTGTAGTAGTTTGATGTACATGTAGCTATTATCACTATGTACTTCTATAATTAAAGAAAGTTGACGGTCTTGTATGGTTAGATCTCATTTTGTGATAGTATGCTTATGCTTTCAAAACTTATATTAGTAAAACCGTTTATATTTTAAATGATGTTGTTTCCCGCACAAATTAAAAAGTTAATGGTTTTTTATATTTAAATGCACATGATTATGGACAAATTGAACCCATCACAAATAATAAAAGCACCGAAATGTTTGGTAGACTTCCTCTTGGAACATTATGTGAACGTTTTAGACCTTTTTAAGGAAGCAAAACGGTGGTTATTCAAACATTTAAGACCATTTGGTCTTAGAATAGTTGTAAATCCCATAATGTTTTGTTTGAGGTCTACCAACAACATCAAAGCATGTTTGATTAGAATTGGGAAAATCTATTACAAGCAAAAACATGGCTTCCATGCCATTTTTTACTTGAAAAACCAGCTTTGGATTCCCCCCTTTGTCTGTTCTTTTTTCATGCAAGCATGTGCTGTCTATTAGTGCTTGTAATTATATCTTATGAAGATTTGTTGCAAACAATAATTATATCAGCTTCAGAATTACAACAAAAGGATTGTGCAGCAGCAGCCTCTCAAAAGTCATGGCAACATGCAAAATCTCACTCTTTTTTCAAACAAGAAAGTGTATGCGGTCAATCAGATTCATGTCTTTTCCAAACCCTAAGTTGCGGCGTCAAGAAGCAAAACTAGTGGATCCCTTATAACTAGGGTTTAAACAACGATTGCAACACGATATTTTTTAATCGATTGTGATAAATATTTAATTATATTCGTAATTAAAATAAAATAAATCAGTGACCTCAAAATGTATCCGAAAATAAAAGAGTTTGGGGTGGCCAAAATATTTTTTTAAAAAAAGTTAGAGGCGTAAACAAAAAATTTCAAAAGCTTGAGCGTTTAACTAAATTTTTAAAATAAATTTTAGAGATTTAATCTTAATTTTTAAAATTTTAAGAGAACATTTAATTAAAAATATTTAAAATTTTGAAGCTTAATATAAATTTTTAAAAATCTTAAAGGGGCTAAATTAAAATATTTAAAAACTTTAGAGGGAAAATTTAAATTTTCCAAAATTTTGGGAGGCATGGCCCCTCTAGTCCTATAGAGGTTCTGCCCCTAGATTGACTAAAGTTCTAATCAGTATCATTTAATTAAAGATTTATGTGAAGTCATTTGACTACCGGAGATTAATTGTTAGTTGAGTTTATTTAACGCGAGAAGTCTTAATGAATTAGATTCTTTGGTGACTATAAATTCTCGACGATCAAGTAATATGTCTTATAAATAGAGAGTAATGTTTAGCATTTAGAATTAAGAGGAGGTGAAGAGATCTAATCATGATGGATTTACTTATAAGAAGGGTTTATAAATTTATACGTGCAAAAGTTACACATTGAGATATGAACATTGCTTGTAGTTTTATCTGTGCAAAAAATACAAGTTGTTGTGATGAGAGTTTGTAACTTTACCCCGTACAAATGTTACAAAATTAGTGGAATAATATATTTATCATTTAAAAACCGTGGAGATAGACCATAATAATCGAATATTGTTATGAACCCAACAAGTGTCTCAGTGGAAAAGCGAACGATAATTATCTTAGGAGACACAAGTTCAAATCGCTTTGTTTCTAAGGTGTATGCGCATTGTCAAAGAATTAAGAATATGTACGAATAGATACTACTTTGTACCTTTACCATTCAAAAAAGTAATCGAGTCCCGTGGAGATAGACAATAATAATCGAACCCTGTTATGAACTCAACAAGTGTCCCAGTGAAAAACGGATGATGATCATCTTTGAAGACACATGTTCAAGTCATTTTTTCTACGAAGTGTATGCGCATTGTCAAAGGGTTAAGAATATGTATGAATAGATATTATCTTGTACCTTTAGATCATTCAAAAATAATACTCGAACCCCGTTATATAATCATTTGTAAGTATAATTAATTTTTTTTAATTTTTATCTTGATCTAGTTAGATTTTATTCTGTCCACAAATTCTTCACAAATCCGTAATCCATAGGCATCATTGACTTGTAAGGGGGGAAAGAACAACACTCATTGCTTAGTTCTTTTATTTCTGAAAGTACTAAATCATGGGACATTTGGTTGTTATAATGACTAAAACAACTTTGCCAAACCCTCTTACAAGAAAAGTGGGGTTGTTGTGTCGGATTCTCCCCCATTTGTTTGGTCCCAAAATAGATCATGTTGTTTCTTTCACCACCTTATTATGTTTGTGGCACTCATTGTATTTCCACATGCCACCAACATTATTATTAGTGTTAGATGAAAATTACTACATGAATTTCGAAACCTAATTTCCTTTTCTTTTTAACCAATTGAATGCCATTGCTTTGCTGACCAATTGATACAGTTGATGAGTGTTTTGCAAGTACTGCTAGAAACTGAATCAATGCTTTTGTATTTCAGGTGTCGGCTGAGACACTCCATGTTCTTAAGACAATTTCCCATGACCTATTTTGCAACAGCGGGTTCATGATTTTCGTATAATGGGGTCAGTGTAGATTTTGTGGTACCAAAATTCTCATACTACTACAGTATTAATATTGTTGACTCCATACCCAAACAAATTAAGTGGGGTCATTTCTAATATTTTCATAAAAAATTTATACAAACTCTATAAAAACCCTATTTAACTTTTTAAAAATAACATACCACAACAAATCAAGTGGGTTAATTGACCCCCCTAAACTACATGTGGCAGCGCCACTGCTATTTTGAACCGTAGCTTTGAGGAGACATCTTTTAATATCATCTTCAAATGGTTGGATACTGTTAAAAGCGGATTCGATAAAAATCGATATTATTTCAGTACTGAACTTTAGTTTAGGCTTCAATTACACCACTAGACCCTTCACGTCGTTGCACGCGGCCACATCATCGATTTTAATGGTCCAATAATATAATTGAAGCTTAAACTAAAATCCAGCGCTAAAATAATATCAATTTTTAGTTCAGTTGTATAATTGATATTGCACTTAAATTTAGTAGTATTTGATGTAGTTTACTGTAATATTTATCTATGTTCTCTTTTAAGTGCAATGGTTGGACTTTATTTTGGTAAAGGGAATTCTATCAGTTAACTACTTTCTTAGCAACCATTTTATTTTGCTTACAAAAGTTGAGACCTTAGTCCTATTGATCCAAATGGTCAAATTGCTCTATAGTCCTTTTATAGTTTAAAAAAAATTCAATTTAGATTTTTTTAATGGAAATTTTGTCTTCGACTCCCAAGAATTCTAATTTTATTTTGACCCCTAAAACGAAATCGTGGGTTTGTCCCTGAGAACCAATCAAGAATAACCAAAATCCAAAAGGGCAGCTTTCGGCCTTCTCTTTAATTAATATGAATAGCCTTTGGCGTTCTTCAACTTCCCTTTTTTCCTTTGCTAATAATCAAGGGTTAATGGTAGGTAATATGATTAGATAAGGGATTAGATGCCGACCAAGCATCATGTCTTTTGTTTCTAACACTGTCTGATGCGAACATTTGCTGTCTAAATTTACCTAATCCAATCCTTCTAGGTATATATCTATATAGGGACGGATGCATGACTTTAGGTTGGGTGCGAACCTATAAATTTTTAGGGGAGAGAACTTATAAATTTTCAGGGAGCAAAAATATATTTTCAATAGAAAATACATAGAAAAATTCTAAAAATTTTCTAAGTCGTATAAGAATTTCAACATTTTAGGGGGGGCGATTGCCCCCACCGTACCCTCTATCCATCACTATATACACACACACACACTTTTGGTCATTAATTATATCTTACAGCTAACAAAACGATTCTCTCGTTTATAGATGATTGCTAGCTAAACATATTCAAACAGATGAAGTTAGATTACATGCAGCTCTCAATGGTGACGTTCAATTAGCTTACATACACAGCAATGTTCATGCACACACACATATATATAAATATATATATATAATAAATATATGCTTCCAATGGCTAAAACCCTAAACCAAACTGGTGCACTTTTCCTTTATTTACGACTTCTAACTGAGGTTTTAAAAAAGAAAAACCATGTATTTGCTGATTTATGGTTTTTTTTTTTGGAATATTGGGAGGGGAAAATATTAGAGATATAAGGCATGTTAGAGTTTATTTAGCAAACTAGGACTTTTGCTACAGTGACGAGGGGAATTTGTTAGGCACAAACGACGAGTTTCCATCACTGTAGCAAATGACCTAGTTTGCTAAATAAATTCTAACATCTTTATATCTCTAATATTTTTCCCACCCTAGTATTCTCCTAAGAAAAGTCATGTTTTTTTTTTTTTTTTCTGTTTGACGTCCAATTGAGTTTTTTTATGAATTTATTATAAAAACATTTGTCAATATTTAATGTATTTAGAATGTATAATTTTATGTATTATTTGTAAATAAGATAATAATACATCATTAAAAATTAATTTTATTTTAAATTTTTATAATGACAAATCATTATCTTATTTACTATCGACGCAAAAAATAATACACCATTAAAACATCAAATATTGATCCATTTAAGATATCTCGTCGTCCGTTCATGTTTACTGCGACAGAATGTAAGCAGGACTTGAGTGGCCGTGCACCCCATATATTAAAATTTTGTTAATAAACCTCTATTGTTTTTTAAAAAAATCTTTGTCCTCTCAAATTATTTGAATTTTTTTATTTTTGTATAAGTTAAAAATTATCTTAAATATATGTTTATAATAAATTAAAGTGGTACCTTTAAAATTTAATTTTTTATATATCTGACATTAATTGTCATAAAGATAAATAACATAAATGTGAATTTAAATTTATTTTTTAAAAATATTAGATTTATCCTACAACTAATTTTTCTATGGTTTTTTATTTATTTTATTATTATATTTTAATTATTTATCAAAGTATGATATGTGTGTCTCTCACATTTTTATAGCATTTTCAAATAAAAACCGAGCTTTCATTTTTGGAGAAACCGATCCAATCACATGAGAAAAGGGTGATGTATCAGCGTGAACGGGAGAGGGTAGGGCTTAGGTTAGGATTTTTGTTTTAGGATTTGTAAGTTTTTGTTTTTATTATTTTATTCATGTTTATTTTTCTATTAAAAATAAATTTAAAATTTGGATTGGGCTTGTTTTTTAATTAGTTTGGGTTTTTAAAATTTTAGTTGGGTTGGACTTGTATTTTGGTTTGACTAGTAGTATTATAATTATATTGAGTTTGTTTTTACATGTAAAATTATAGGTAATTATTTAGGGTTTAGGACTTAGGAGTTTAAGTCCAGTAATTTTGAATTTAGAGGGATTTTGAGTCTATGGTTAAAACCTAAATCTCTAACCATATTACTTTAAAATATAAACCCTAAATTATAATCATAGACCTTACATTCTAAACCGATATACTAAAACCCTAAACTAAAACTCTAAATCTTAAAACTAAGGCGTTTGTGGAAATAATTTTTTTTTACCGTTTGTGTGTGAGATAATAATCCTAAAATTATATTATATTTAATAGGAATTTAATGTTAGTTAATTCAGTTCTCGAATAAACGACACCATCCATGATAAGCGTCACAATTGACCATAAATCAAAATCGAACCCGAAATCTGAATTCGTTCGGTTCGGTCAGTCCGAAACTACTACCGACTCAAGTTTCAACTTCAGACCGATTGGTCTATTTTTCTTGAAATTATGATTTATAGACATCTGATTTGTTCGGGTGCTAATGGTTTAAATATTTTGGTGGTTGGGCTTTGAATTCATTGGAAGTGGATATTCAAATACGAAATATGGATTAAATTGAGTTTTCAATTTAATTTTAAAATTAATTTGTCGATTCATTTTCGATTAGGGATTAAATTGTTTATTTAAAAATGAAAAAGTATATCGAATTTAATTTTATTCTCATTTCGATTTAATTAGTTGTTATAACAAAAAATGGACATTCAGATATCCACATTTCAAAGTCAGGCCCGGTTCCATTTTTATTCAGTGTAAGTCCAATTAAATTAGGGCTTTGGGGTTATTCACCGTTGCCAACGTGATGTTAATAATAATTATATTAATATATTTTTAAATATAATTATATTAATAATTAGAAGAAAAAAAACAATAAAAAAGCAATAAAAAGGGGGAAAATGGTCGGTGTGAATAATAGTTCTGAAAACATGGAGATAGATCAGTATTTTAATTGATTTTGACATAGGTTTTGTTTGGTAAATTGTTAAAACTTTAATCATTTTAAAATTAATTTAATTTTTAAATACATTTGATAATCCGAAAAGAAATCCATCTAATCAGAGACGAAATTACATGGGGGTGGGAAGGGGCAACCGCCCCCCACCCCCGAATAATTTTCTCCCATTTTTGTCTCATTATTTAATTTTTTTAAAAAAAATTGTTTATTTATGAATTTGTCCCGCACTTTTAAACATTTATAGTTTCCCCCCAACCCCAAATCCTGGCTCTGTTCCTTCATCTAATGTGATTTTTTTAATGGAAAAATTGTTGAAAATGATAAGTAGATAAAGTGTTAAAGACATACTTATTACTTAATGGAGAGTATATTCAACACCTTTTATTTTATTTTTATATTTAATAATTATCACGTAATGTAAGAATACATGTGAAAATATGATCCTCGAAATGTAACATTTATTTGATTGTTCGTACTCGATTCATTTATAGCCTTACTAAACGTTGTTATATAACTTTTTTTTTAAATAACTAGGTTTGAGTAACTAGTTGACTAGATCCATAAGTAAACTCTTATATTTTCCCTAGTATTGTACTAATCCAATGTCACTTAAATTAACAAAAATTATAAATTTAGTAATTAGTCTGAATCACCTTAGGTACTACTCGTGGAATTTTCGGGCGCGTGAATAATTTATATTATAAATATATATTGAGTTAATTGCACCACACGTTCCTAAATTATAATATTCATTCTAAATTAATCTTTAAACTTTAAAAAATTCTAATTTTATCCTCAAACTACGACCGTCATTCTAAATTCACTACAGCAGACTTGTTCTACGGCGGCACTATTCGTGGCGTTTTTGAAACAGACGCCGCCAAATTTTCACTTATAACGGCGTTTACGATACAAACGCCACAAAATGTGGACATTGGCGGCGTTTTAGTTACAAACGCCGCGATAGGTTGACATATAGTGGCGTTTTGCACGTCAAACGCCGCCATAGGTTAGATGGTAGTGGCGTTTTAAAAGCCAAACGCCCCCAAAGGTTAAAAGTTAGTGGCGTTTTAAAGCAAAACGCCGCCACAAGTTAATTATTCGTGGCGTTTTAAAGCCAAACGCCGGAAAATGTTAATTATTCGTGGCGTTTCTGTCACCAAACGCCGACAGAAGTTAAATTGTAGTGGCGTTTTTACGCCAAACGCCGCCAAAAGTTAAATTGTAGTGGCGTTTTTACGCCAAACGCCGCTATTGTTTAAACTCACCGTTTTAATTAATAGTCAGATATATCCCCAATCTGCTCAGACAGACTCCATCGTGAATTAAAAAAATCCCCAAATCCTGTGCCCTAGCCGTTCCTGCCCCTCTTGCCGTGTCGCTCCTGGTCGGTCCTCGCCGTCGACCGTCGCGTTTCGCCGTCAGTCGTCGACCTGCACTCCTCGCCTTCGACCGTCGGCCAAGGTTAGTGATCTCTCGTTTCATCATAAAAGTATTGATTGTTGACCGAAATATGAGCATGTAGGGTTATTATTTTCAAAATAAAAATGAAAGTTAATTAAGATTATTGGATGAGAATCTTGTTGATGGCAATGGTAATGTTGAAAAGCTGTATCTGTCGCAATGCAAAGTATTGGTAAGAGCATCATTTTCACTCTTGACATTCTCTCCTTCCGACTGCTTAACTCCTTAAAAGTGTAGAATTCAGTCAGATTGGTACAAATTAGACCACTTATTAATATTTGAATTTTGGCTTTTAAAACTTTTAAAATCTGATTCAAAAGTTTCTCCCCAACTCGTGCCCTTGTACATGTTATAGGTTATAAATTTATGTGAAGTATTGAGAAAGAATGTAATGTGGTTGTCTTCTTGTGTTGCAAGTATCTGTAGTATTTCTCTGGTATGTCTTCAAATTATAACATTTGTACTGACTAGCGTAAATGTTATGCCAGTGCATCATGTAGTTGTTTATGAGCATCTGCATCATTATATGAAAACTTGAGCGCACGAATGAAATCAAGTCATCTGTTAAAAGCATGGTGTGCAGTCTCGTAAACGCATGCTCGACAGACTCGGCATTAGGTTTGACTTCTATATATGCTTCGACAACACATCGGAAAGCAGTTGCATTTTCTTATAATAGGAGACTGCACTTGTTTGCTAAAACCTTGACAACCCCATCATAGCATAGAAAATTGTGGACATGCCTAATTAAGCCAGTCAAATATCTTCTTTGTATGGTTGCACTTTAGATTACAGCCCTCGTTTTATTTGTCCAGTTTCAGATGTAGAACAGCTTATGTGAGAATCATATTTTGAGTTTGAAGCAAAAATGTGAAACAACACTGTTTCATAAGGTTATAAACAACAGCATATTAACATGAAAATTAAACATAACAACTGACTCTAAATCGACAACCTTTAAGCTAAAGAAACAAACGACCCTGTTTTATTGACTCCTGAAATAGCGCAGATCAGCTTCAAGTGAATATCTCGTAATTGCAATGCAATTCTTATATTCAGAATAAATGACAATATCTTCAAAATATCTTTCTTCGAATCAACCTTTTTCCTTCTTTGTGGATTGCTATGAAAAACTCTAATTTAATATGACATTTTTGCAGCACATCCTCCAAAGGTCACACTAGAAAAGTCAACTCTGATAAGTGAATGGTTGGAGCAATTCCCGAAGGTTTAGAAACCAACTTAGTGATTGCACTGCAGTGATTTGATCAATTTAATAATATAATAAAAATGTATCTGTTGACTACATCTGAAGATAAAGATGTAGTAGCCAACTTGTCTAAGTCATCCATTTAATCATTTTTTATTATAATATATGTTTTTATAATTGGGTGGAAAGTAGAGGAACCAAAATAACACTAATATTCTACGGTATATTCTCATAGGATTTGGAGCAGATTCCTATGCACCCACAAATCAAACTTTCATATTTATCATCATTGAAAGTGATACTAAAATATTTCTTGAATGTTTGACAATTCATATTTTGTTTACTTTATTGTTATGTTGAATAGGTTGAGAGCGATTCCACATATCTGTTCATCCTTCAAAGTTGTGAATCGGTGCTCTTCCCCAACAGGTAACTTTCTCTTGAATTTACATGTTTGGTTGGTAAGTAGTTTATATATTTAACATGTTTGGTTGGTAGTAGTTTATCTAGAATTTCTTCAATATTTCTTTTTATTTGTCTAGGGCTGTTAGATTGTATTTAAATCTTTTATTATTATTACAGAAATACAAAATGAATAGGAGTTGGATGAATTTGCCAAGAGTAAGCGTCGACTATCGAAATGGAGTAGAAACTTTTTTAGATTTTGCTTTTGCGAATGCAAGCCAAGAGGATATGATTCTTTGCCCTTGTAAGAAGTGTGGTAACATTAATTGGCACGTTCGTGAAGTTGTACACGAACATCTAATTGTTTTTGGCTTTGTCCGAGGATATATAAAATGTGTTGGGTTGTGTGGTGCTCGATTCGTTCAACCGATTATGCTCACCAAGTGGTGGAGAGGTGGATATTTGGGTGGAAGGGTTGTGGAAGCTAGAAAGATTAAAGACACAAAGATTTATAGTGGTTCGGCCTTCTAACAAGCACCTACATCCACTACCTTAGCTTCCTACTAAGGATTTCACAATCAATCCACTAATTGATTCGTCCCTTTTTCTAGGATTAGGAGGAAACCCTTACAACCGATCAAGCTTCTACCCAAGCCTTGATCAAAAACCCTCTTTTACAAGAGACAAAGAAAGCAAACTTAAACCCTCTAATAGGTGTTTGTTTGCACAATTAAGCACTCACCCAAAACCTAAAACACTTGAGCAAATTTGACAATTTTGGCTCATTAGTGTTTGTCTATACAAGAATTGACAATTAAAGTGCTAAGACAATTTCTTGATCATTTGATGTTTGACAATATGAGCATTAACCTTCTCTTGATGCTTGGAGGTCCCTTTTATACTCCCAATTGGGTTTATAGCCGTTTAGGACCGTTGGGGTTGAAATAGAGTCGTTTGAGCCTTTAATTCCCTCCATAAATGCAGTCTGCAGCTCCCCGTTTCGAAACGCTCGAAGCCGTTTCGAAACACCCTCAATATAGAAAGAGCCGTTGCAGTCTGTCAGGGTACCCATTTCGGAACACCCCCTTGCCGTTTCGGAACGCGTATCGGAACGCTATAAGCCCGTATCGAAACGACCTGCATTTAAAAGTTAGTTGGGAAAGAGCCGTTGGGGTTTATGACCGTTGTGGTCAGTGCCACGTGGGCGTATCGAAACGGCCTAGCCTGTTTCGAAACGCTGGCCCCGTTTCGATACTCGTATCGAAACGTTTTGGCCACTGGAGGCACCTGTTTCGAAACGCCCTAAGGTGTTTCGAAACACTTGGTCAGTTTTGTTAAAATTGGCCTTTGAAAACATGAAAAACCTTTATGAAAAATTCCTTAAATATTATTTCAAGTTGTTTGGACTTTGGAAATGTTTTAAATACTTTTTAAATCAGTCCAAAACATTTTTCAATTATTATATCAAAACATTAGTTCTACAATCTCCCCCTTTTTGATATAATAAAATCATTTGAAAATTTGTTTGGAATTCTCCCCCTTTAACTTATAAAATGTGAATAAGAGAATAAAATTTTAATTCACATAAGGCTCCCCCTTATTCATTTTGAAAATTCAATTTTTCAAACCATTTCTCCCCTTTTTGTTATATCAAAAAGATTTAAAACATTAAGTTCAAAAATAACAATAGAGGTAAAAAGAAATTGACAAAAGTAAGAATTTGGTTTTAAAATGGCTCCCCCTTACTCAAGGCATCATTGAAATGTTAGTCCAACATATATGATCATCTAGTTGAATTAAATAAAAATAAGACTAATAAAATCAAAAACAACTAGAAATTTTACCAACACTTGAACCCAAGGGAGGATGTGAAGCCTACCTTCTTCAAGTGTTCTTTCTTGTGTGTATGGAGCTCCCCTTCAATGTTTGACTTGTTGAACATCTCCATCACACCTACAATAGACAATCAAGTAACTTTTGGTATCCAAATTGCTTTGGATCCATAAACGTTAGTTGCACAAAATTTAGTCCCATTTGGAATCCATTTTTCAATTTCATCCCTTTTAGTTGAAGTATTAAGTCCTTTTGGGACCTAAACACTTCTAAAACATTTTCCATTTACAAATCTAGGGGCACTAGATTGTCTAACATAAAAATTTGATTTTCCAAAATTGTTTTTCTTTTCAAGTTCCTTGGAAATCAAATCTTTTTCTTCTTGAACTTTTTGAAGCAATTTTTGTAAATCAAGACATTTCAATTCAAACTCTTCAAGTTTTGCTTCAAGTTCAAGTTTGGTTTTAGAAAGCAAATCATTTTGAATTTTTAACTTTGAAACCAATTTATTGTTTTTCAAAATGTGGCTTTTAAAATCTAAAACCAAATCATCATAGGCATCTTGTAATTCATCAAAAGTATAAGAACATGAAGTAGATGAATTAGAAGTTACCCTTGAATCTTCTTCGATGGCCATAAGGCAAAGGTTGGCTTGTTCATCGTCGGTGGAGTCTTCATCACTCCAAGTAGCCAAATGTGCCTTCTTCTTATGGCTTGAAGTGCTTGCCCTCTCCTTTCTCTTAGGTTCTCGTTCAAGCTCTCTCAAGGCTTTCTTCATGAACGGGGCACACTTCTTGAAGAGATGAACTATCTCTTCTTCTTCATCCTCCTCTTCACTTGAGTAGACATGATGGCAAGTGGAGGATGTGAGAGCCATGGCACTTGCATTGATGCCAAGCCCTTTGAGTTTCTTCTCTCCCATAGCTCTTATTTCTTCCCTTTTCTTCTCATCCTCTTTGTTCTTCTTCATGATTTGATGAGTAAGGAGTGACCCCATGAGTTCATCAAGCTTCAAAGTCTTCAAATTTTTGGCTTCGATGATGGCGGTCCTCTTTGAGTCCCAAGACTTGGGAAGTGAGTAGATGAGTTTTCGAGCAAGCTTTTCTTCCGGGATGACTTGTCCAAAACCTTTAAGACTGTTGGTGATGGTGGAGAACCTATCAAACATCTTCTCGATGTTCTCTTCCGGATCCATTTTGAAGTTCTCATACTCCAAGGTTAGGAGCCCAATCTTGGTCTCCTTGACTTCATTTGTCCCCTCGTATGTGACTTCAAGCTTGTCCCATACCTCCTTGGCACTCTCACAAGAAGACATCTTCTCATAGATGGATGGACCAAAAGCACAAAACAAGATGTGCAAGGCCTTGCAATTGAGCTCCATCTTCTTGCGATCGTCGGCACTCCATTCCGCTTTGCTTCGTTGAGGCACGAACGGACCATCTTCAACTATGTCCCATAGCTTGTAATCTCTTGATTTCAAGAAGAGTTTCATCTTTGTCTTCCAATGGGCATAGTGGTCTCCGTCAAAGAAAGGCGGTTTGTCGATTGATTGTGCCATTTGAGCCGGTTGATGAATATGTGATCGAGCTTGCCGGATCTTCTCAATAGGATGTTAATCCTCTTCGATTGAGCCAAGCTCTGATACCAATTGTTGGGTTGTGTGGTGCTCGATTCGTTCAACCGATTATGCTCACCAAGTGGTGGAGAGGTGGATATTTGGGTGGAAGGGTTGTGGAAGCTAGAAAGATTAAAGACACAAAGATTTATAGTGGTTCGGTGGATGAATAAAGATGTAGAAAACGTGAGTGAGGACGAAGTTGAAGCACGCTCAAGAAAGAAGCCAGTAAAGATTCTGCGATATTTTCCTCTAATACCTAGGCTTCAAAGACTTTTTATGTCTTCAAAGACTGCGGAGTCTATGAGGTGGCATCATGATGGACGAACAAATGATGGATTTTTGAGGCACCCTGCAGATAGTTTAGCTTGGAAGTCATTTGATCAAAAGTTTCCAAATTTCGCAGGAGATCCTCGAAATGTTAGGCTTGGTCTTGCATCTGATGGGTTTAATCCATTTAAAATCATGAGTACTTCATATAGTACTTGGCCTGTTCTGCTTGTTCCCTACAATTTGCCCCCTGGATTTGCATGAAGCAGTCATCTTTTATTTTATCCATGATAATCCCAGGTGAAAAAGGTCCAGGGAATGATATTGACATCTATATGCAGCCTCTCATTGAAGAGTTGAAGCAATTATGGGTGGGTGTCGAAACATATGATGTGTTGAAGAAGGAGAACTTTAATTTGCGTGCAGCTTTATTGTGGACGATAAATGATTTCTCTGCTTATGCAAATTTATCTGGTTGGAGTACCAAAGGTCGTTATGCTTGTCCTTGTTGTGCTGCACAAACATGCTCGAAGTGGTTGTATAATGGAAAGAAATTTTCTTACATGAGACATCGTCGGTGGTTAGATGAAAATCATAGATTTAAATATGAAAAGAATTTATTTGATGGAACTGAAGAATTCAGAAGAGCTCCTGAGCAAACAACGGGATCTGATGATGTATTTACTTTATCTTATATATTTCTCAATCTTTAACCACATAACCTACTTTACAGTGAGTATAAAGAAGAGTTACAATCTCGTGTACGCTCTCGAAGATTACATCAACGAGAGATTCAAAAGTTGTTCACAGAAAATTTTCATGAATGGTTAGGGCGAACGGTGAGTAATTTGTACGGCACGTAACTAATGTATAGTTGTAATACTTTATATAAATGCTAACGTTTTCACCTTTTACGCATAATAGGTTTGGAATAGAAGAGAAGTTAGTGAGGAGGTTAAATGGCTTTCTCAAGGTCCGGATAGAATTGTAAAAAGATATAATGCCTTCCTCATTAATGGGTTCAGGTTCCACACAAAATCTCGTGAAAGATTGCGAAGGACCCAAAATTGTGGAGTAGTTGTTACTTCTTCAATTACAAGTTATGCTAGTGCTAGGGACAATCATCCTGTAGAGGGAGATGTAGAATATTTTGGAGTTCTTACAGATATTATTGAGTTGGATTATTATGGCAGAGGAAAGGTTGTGTTATTTCGTTGTGACTGGGCTGATGTTAATACAACTCGAGGTATTAAAAGAGATCAATTTGGTTTTACAGTGGTGAACTTCTCTCGATTAATTCATACTGGTCAACAATTGATGGACGAACCATATGTATTTTCTTCTCAAGTGAAACAAGTTTTTTACTGCCATGATCCAATGAATAAGGGTTGGTATGTTGTCCTCCGTAACACTCCTAGAGACTTGATAGACATAGGGGATGGAAATTCTGATGACATTGAAAGAAGATCAGAAACTTTACCTTTTGCAGCTCAAAACTTAGATGGAACAAGCACTAGTTCTAGTTCACAATTTCAATGGGCTCGGGAGGACATGGATGTAGATTTTAATGAAAATTGATGTCATAACAATGTAGTAAGATGTTCTAACTCTAACTTGCTATCGAATACATATATTGATAGTAATATTGTTATTAGTTACTAGTTACTAAACTTGTTGTTTGTTACAGATATTATGCCTAGAAGGAAATTAAGTGACTTGCGGATTGTTCAAGTTCCTCGAGAAGAGGAAGTTTCAAATAATGAGGGAGTGTCCGGTGTTGGATCTTCAGAAGTTCCGGAAACAGTTGAAGAAACCCAAGGTAATGTTCAAAACTATATTTAATTGGTATATGTTGTTTTATTGACTTGATTTTAATAATTTTACCAAATTATTTCTTATATAGTTGAAGTTGGTCAAAGGCGCAAGAGTAGAGGACGCACGATGTTGACGGGGTTGTACAATCTTCCTCCTGGGGAACGTGTACAAGTTTCGAGAAATGATGCTGGTCAACCTATTGGGGCAGAAGCAGGTGTTCTAGCCAATGTCATAGGCATGACTGCACGTAATGGATCACTTTTACCGATCAGTTATGAGTCATGGCGTGAGATGCCGAATGGTAACAAGAACCAGGCTGTGGATCATATTAAGGTACTATAATGTCATTGTAATAGATAATCTATTATAGATTGATATTAATTTATATACTTTGATTGTATAATTTGTAGGAGAGATTTTCTATAGAAGTCTCAGACGATTATGTGAAGCATGCGTTAGGAAAGAAATGGAGAGACCATAAGAGCTTCTTGAAAAAGAAATATTTCAAGAATAGTCTCAGCCTTCAAGAGAAGATGCAAAATGTCCCACCTGGATTGCTCCGGTATCAATGGGAAGATGCAGTCAGGTTCTGGAGTTCAACGAAAGGAGAGGTATGATCGCTACACTTTTTAAAGAATATTATTATGTCATTACAAATTGGTTATATATGTATATATGCAATTTTAGGAACGAGAGCGTGTTGGCATTGCTAGTAGACAGAAACAGAAGTATACTCACACTGCCGGGTCGAAGAGCTTTGCCCGTATTGCTAATGAGGAGGTATTGTTTTTTAGACATTATTCATTATGTTTTCATCTAATACTTTTTTCATAAGTATTTTTATCATTCATTGTAGGAACTTAAGTCCGAAAGTAGTGTTGGACGAGTACAACTCTTCGACATCACGCACACAAAGAAAGATGGCTCTGCTATTACTCCTGAAGCTGCAGAAATTATGGTATATTTATTTGATGCAAAATCTAATATTATGTTATTATTTATATCAACATAATAACATTTTTATATGAAATAGTATTTGAATTTATTTTCTTCATTGATTATTAGGCCAAAATGAAGGACAAAAAGATAGAGTTTGAAGCTACAGCTTCAACTAATGGTTCTGCTAATTTGGATGACATCGACAACCAAGTTATTGCTGATGTTTTGGGTCCTGAACGATATGGTCGAGTTCGATGTCAAGGATCATTCGTTACCCCAACAAAATATTTTGGTGCTCAATCGTCGCAGTACATGCCATCACAGAGCCGGTCTTCCCAGGCAGAAGTTAATCGTTTACAACAACAATTAACTCAATTTAAAGCTGAAGTAGAAGCGAGGGAAGCAGAGAGAGCAGTGATGGAAGCGGAGAGAGCAACGAGAGAGGCAGAGAGAGAAGCATCATATAAGAATCTCGAAAATAAATTTCAAGAATTAATGGCCATGTTCAAGCAGAACCCACCGCAGAATCCTCCATCTTAGTTGATTTATTAGGTTTGGTCATGTTTATTCTACTAAACGAAAGTTAAATACATTTTGACTTTGAACTACAATGTTGAATTACATTTGCACTTTAATGTTATAGACTTGAACTTATTTTCTTGTTGTTAAGTATTTGTTTCTTAATTTCTGTAATTATCTTGGATTGGATATGTCACAGGTTAAATTTGGGTAATAAATATAATGCAAATCGAACTTTCAATGGGCAGTAAGATTTGCGGCGTTTGCACCTAAAAACGCCGCAAATACCTACTCTATTGCGGCGTTTTTATAAAAAACCGCCGCTAAAAGTCACGATCAAATTGCGGCGTTTGACAATAAAACGCCGCCATAGAGGAAGTAATCCCGGCGTTTTTCTTACAAAACGCCGCTAAAAAACAGCATATTACGGTGTTTTACCAGTTAAACGCCGCTACAGAGTATGACCTTTTCGCGGCGTTTGTAAAACAAAACGCCGCTATAGAACAGGTTTTTTGCGGCGTTTGTAAAACAAAACGCCGGTAGAGAACGAGATCTATGGTGGCGTTTGTTCACAAAAAACGCCGCGAACGTTTGCGGCGCAAGTATCAACGGCGTTTTTGGCGGCGTTTTTCTTAGCGCCGAGAGAGTTTTTAGCGGCGCTCAAAAACGCCGCAATAGGCTAAAAAAAATGCCGCGAAAGAACAAGCCTGGTGTAGTGATTGGTCCTCAAACTTTTTGAATTCTCTAATTTCATCCCAAATTATCAATATATGCTAATAATATATTCTGTTAATAAAACCGTTACAAAAATTGTTAATTGTCATGAACACTGATGTGTTTTATGTAATAATATGATGTGGTATAAACGATAACTTGAGGGTAAAATTGGATTATTCAAAAAATTTGGGGACCAATTTAGAATGAAAACCATAGTTTAAGGATAGAAATGGAGCATTCAAAAACTTGGGGACAAACTTAAAATGAGATCTATAGTTTGGGGTGAAATTGAAACATTTAAAAATTTTGAGACCAATTTAAAATAAGGATCATAGTTTAGGGATGAGTGGTGCAATCAATTGATATATATATATATATATATATATATATATATATAGATAGATCAAGTTGTATCTATTTGGATTACTAATAGTGATGTAAATGAATAGAGAGTTCGATGAATTGTTCGTATGACATTCTCTTATGTTCTTTTATTAAGTTAAATAAACAGGCATGAGCAAAGTTTTCATGTTCGTTTAATAAACGAACACAATATTAAAAATTTAAACGAACCGAACATAAACATCTTTAAAAAACAAACAAACACAAACACAACCTTATTCGTTCAAATTCGATTCATTTGCACCCCTAATTACTAACCTATTAACACATACTACTTTTGCTCATGGAAGACATACAATAAACACAAATGAAAGTCAAGTACAACATAAAATTAACAAAAGATTAAAATAAATGGAAATAAAACTTATTCCATTGAGGAACAAGAAACGATTCACTTGTGTTGAAATCGCAATTGTATCGATAAACATTCACAAGAGAATATCAAATAAAATTGAATAGGAGTGCAAGAAAATGTAAAAAAGAAATGAAATATGTTAGTCCAAAGTGATTACAAGATTTTTCTGTTAAAAAAATTAATTTCTTATATCGTGATGAGAGATGGGATTAATTTTTTATTAAGAGAACCGATAAATTTATAAATGTTGAAAGCATATAAGTGTATTTTTCTTGTATTGAACTAATTTATAATTACATATTTCTTAGCAGATTAAAAAATATTTTTTCTATTTTAGTAAGATAAGAACTACTACTACTTATCATCCTTTAGTTTCATCCCTAATTACAACTCATGGTACAAAAGTTATTCTGCATATGGTTTTTACCACACAAAAATTCAAAACCTATAAAAAGCATCACTAAAAATATAATTAAAGAATATAATAAACATACTAAAAAATAAGAACAAAAACGACTGAAATGCGAAATATCTAAAATGTAATTGTGAAATAAAACATAAACCTAAATGATACTAAAACATGCACAAACTACTTAAAAAATCTAGCAAAATGCAAGTGAAAATATTTATAATTTAAGAAATAAGAGTTAGGCGTCCAGTCCAAATCAATGTTGTAATCAAAGTTCAATTATTAGATAGGGATTATAAGCCAAACCCTGTGCAATTATTATTAGGTAAGCCTTTTTCTCAAGTCATTTAATTTAAAATAAATAAACAGGGAATCAAACCCATAATTTAGATGGCCTTTTTCCATGAAATTGAAACTACTGGTTTTATTACATTATTTCTTTTGGTTGGGTTTGGTTGTCTGCAAGTCTCAGTCAGCTGAAGTTTACGGGCGAAATTGAAGCAGTTGATTTTAAAAGCAATTCCACATATTGTGGGACATTCGTGTTGTCATTTGGCGGCGTTTTCTTCTTGTTATTAAACCTTTTAGTCTTTTAATATCGGTTCCAGTCCAACCCTTGCACTAAAAAAAGCCTAACCTCTTACATCTTTGTCATAAAACTTGCTCTCTTTGCCTGTTTTCTGGGTTTTTCTCCTTAGCTTTTGTCTACTTTTGTCACAAGGAACATAGGCAGCATCATGGACGGAAACTTGGAACAAGAATCTAAGGTTTTTTTGGCTGTTCCTTTTGCTTTAAGGTTGCTTTGATATTGGTTCTGATATGAGTTTTAATCCGATTGTTATTAGGACACGGCAGACAGTGAATTTGATCAATCGATCTTGCTTTCGACGCCGAATTCACCGAGCCAAAACGGCAGACCGAGCAGCATGGTTCTAAAGGCAAGTTCTTTTACATGTTCTGTTGTTTATGTTTTGTTTTGATGGTGACATTGGACTTTTGATAAACAGAAAGCGCAGAGTGTAATCCCAGCTCATTTGCTAGCTGAAGCGATTTCGACATTGCAAGGCCTTGATCTGAGATGGTCCGGTCCGATAACACCGACCGAAATGCAATACGTCGAGCAATATGTGTTTGCAAAATATCCCCAGTATTGCAATGGACTCGTTGAAGACGTCGATAATGTATCCAACAGCGACGAATCCTTTGAGACCATTGCCGATGACAAGCGTAAGGTCACGAGGGTTGTAGGCAGCAGGGAGTATTTTTCGTCTTCATCGGCTGCCGGTATGGTCGATATCGACAACACTCAATTGGAGCCTTCGAGGCTCTTCGATATCCTCACTAGGAAGACCTCTTTCCAAGGGAACTTCGTCTCGATACCCGAAGTTCAAGCTCAAAACAGGGCGTTGAAACATTGTGGGCTAACCGAAGATGAGTATTTAGTCCTTTTCATGCCGAATTACAAGGATGCTATGGTGTTGATTGGTGAAAGTTACCCTTTCTTTAAAGGGAACTATTATTTGTCGATTATCGGCGAAGAGTCGGATTACATAAGGGAATTCGCCAGCCAGAGAGAATCGAAGGTGATTTCGGCACCGGAAACATGGTTGGATTTGAGGATCAAAGGGTCTCAACTTAGCCAAAACTTTAGAAGAAAATGTAAACATAGACTCAAAGGGCTTTTCGCTTATCCGGCTGATGTAAACGAGACGACTAGGCATTCGATGCATTGGATCTCCGAGGCACATCGGAACTCGTGGCACGTCCTCCTCGACGCGACGAGGTTGGTTCTTTGTGAGGGTCAGCGGCTGCCGCTCGCGCTCTACCGACCGGACTTTGTGTTATGTACGGTTGATAACATCCATTCTCAGCCTTCCAAGATTACCTGCCTCCTTGTTAGGAAAAGATCATTTGATACCACCTCTTGTTCTCCTTAGATTTGCGTTTTCTTCCACTCTTATTTCAGTTCATAATGTTGTAAATAACCATATATGTTTTCAAAGTAAATTCGGTCGAATCTGAATTACTAATTACAAGTCTTTAATGTTTGTAAAAACCAAACCATCACTATTTAATTAAGCAGTTGACCGATTCAAATAAAATATTACAAAAGTTCATTATAAACATGATCTTTTTAACTTAATTTATTTCGTTCACACCGTTAAAATCCGACCAAAAATCATCAGATTTTCAAGGAGAATATTTTCTCTACCCGGTGGGTAATCTACCCACTTGAATTTATTTAATAGTTTATAGAAAACATACATGCTAATTAATGTGTTAGTTAATGTTTTTTTTTTGTCAATTCAAACATTTTTAATAATGTTTTCAATTATTTTTTTATTTATATTAATTTTAGGAAATAATCATAATCTTATTTTTTACGTTTATTTAATTTTAATGATTAAAAAATATTTTGTTTTCATAGATGATTATATAATTTTATTTTTAAATTTAGACAAAATTATTGTCTAGAAAAAAATTAAATACTCTTATTTTAAATTTTAATGATTCGAGTCGAGTTCTAGTCGAGTCAAGTTTTTGTGTTCCTATACAAATTTAATTGTAATTATTTATCATGTTACAATGAAATTTAAAATTAATTTAAACAATTTTCTCTAATCATATAAGATATGCATATATATATTTCATCGTATTTTTTCATATGCTTCACAAATTTCTTCATATTTCTCTAATCATATAAGATATGCATATATATTTGATTCTAATTTGAGGAAGTTGACTCGAACTTAAAAAATCAATCAATTAATTATTAAAATTTGGAGTTATTCGAATTCCATTTTACAACTCAAACTTTAATTGAAAATTTTTCTAGTCGAATCGAGTTTTGCTCACTTCTAACAAAAGGAATTCGTCTACCCTCACTTTCTATCCTATTCATTGTTCCGTTCACGTATTATTGCCACATAACTTTAATAAAGTTATTAGGTTTTCTTTTTAACATTATGCCCTATTTATATTTAATAAAATTTATTTTTTATTTTTATTGTACAATAATTATGAAATCTATTAAATTAAAATGTTTCATATATTATATGTTACTTAAAGATTAGTTCTCGTTCTCTAATTTGATAATTTTAAGTTATATGATTTAGTTATATTGTCTTGGCATTATAAGCCAATTAGAACTTCCAAATTTAAAAAGTATATGAATCGAACCCAACTAGTGATCTCATTCTCCAATTTGATAAATTTTAGTTATATGTTTTAGTTATAATGTCTTGGTATTATGAGTGAATTGAAATTTTAAAAATTAAACAAGTGGTGTTAGTGGAAAGAGAGATTATATTATACTTATCTTAAGGGACTTGGGTTCGAGCAGCTTTGTCCGCAAAATACATGGATCGAAACTACTAAAATTAGAATACATGAACTATTGGTTTTTTTTCTTTCTAAAAGAACAAAAACCAACTATTTCATCTTAATTTCGGAATATTATATTTTTTCAAAGGCTATTATTTGAAGCAAAATATTTTATGGGGTAGAAATATGACGAGTCAAAATATTAATTTTATGGGTATAAATGTATTAATTATATTGTAGTTATAATTTTTACAATTATTTATTGATGAAACTTAAAAGTGATATTAATTGCACTATATTTATTGCTTGTTAAAATATATATTATATTATATTTAATAGTTAACAAATCATGTGCCACATCAGTTGGGTAATCTACCTAGTGGGTAAATGTAGCATTCTCGATATTTAATGTTTCTAATAATAAATGTTTTTTTAGAAATAATAAATGAAATGGTTAATGATTGGAAATATGGATTCATAATCCATAATCGGCATTGGCCCAAAACGCATGAATCTGGAAACAAAGAAACATCACTATCGAATGACCTATCCATCCTTCCTTCCTTATGGACCACCTCCTCCTTCAACTACAAGCGTTTCCACAATAGTTAATTTAAATTTTAAACACCTTCCTTTAGGGACGTAGCAGAATTTAGGGATGGGGCAAAATATAAATTTTAAAAGATAGAGAGAAAAATTATAATTATTTTAATTTTTTTAAATATATATAAAGTCCTAGTCGTTTCATTATATTGGAATATAAATGCATTAATAATTTATCTTTCCTCGATGCTTTGAAATCCATTATTCAACTAAACTTGTGATATCGTAACAAGTTTATACTAAAATAAAATTTTAATCAACATTAAATTTGAAGTCCGGTCTAATCTTTTTTTTAATATACATATTTGTCTTACGATTCATGTTCGAGGTGTTGGTTGCTCCTCCCAACAATGTCGTCTCTAAAGTTTGAACTCACGTTCTCTCCTTGAGAATGCAATATATCTTACTAATGCACCCGACCTTTATTTGGTAAGTTCGGTCTAATCTTTTATAAAAAATAAAGGAAAACACATTGAATAATCAGTCGTGAAATTTGTCTTTCTCTTGCAATTCATTTCACCACGAGAAGCTTTGTCTAAATCTTTGTCTAAATCCATTACTCCCCTCCAGCCCTGACAGTTGGTGTGTTTTATATGTTTTAGAGGGGTGTTTTGTTTGTCTGCAATTGGTAAACGTTTTCCAAAATTCAATTCTCAAACTACAAAGTTGGAGATATTTATTATTGCCTCTTGCCTGCAATAATAATCAAGTGGACCAACCCACTTTTGTCCACAAGTCAAATACAGACCCCATGTGACATTAAGAAGGGAGACCTACCATGTAACTAAAATTACGTTTTTTTTTCTTTCTATTTTAGTTATCCGTCTTTAAAAACTCACAAAAAAAATATGAATAGTTTAGTGATCAAAATAAAAACAAAGCAATAAATTGGTGCCAAAACAGGAAAAAAACAACACTAGTGACCAAAAATAAAAAACATAACACTAATAATAATTAACTAAAATAGGAAAACTAGTAATGATAGATAACGATGTTTTTTTTAATATGCTGGTGTGATGCAAGGGTAACATCTGTTTAAACTTTCTTAGTTTTTTTTTTTAAAATACACACACAACATAATAATACCGGTGCTCAAACTCGGGTCAAAGTCTAAGATGATGAACATCGTCCTTTGTGACACAATAGGTTTAGCAATGACAACGATGTTTAACTTAACATTTACTCAACTAGGCTTCTATTCAAATGAAACAAGACAAGGAAAGTATAAAATAAAAAATTCACGTTACCGCACTTGGCACACCATTATAGAAATGCCAACACCCGAACCAATCAATTTCCACCACCTGTCCCAACTAAAGAAAAAGAGGGAAAATTCTTTATTTATTTTAGTAATGCTACAGTAATAAACATTGGAAAACCCTAGGTACCTGATCAAAACTATATTGAATTAAAAGTACATATCATCGCAACAAATCTACGGTCCATATTACTCACATAGTTTTCCCAATTAGCACCAGTGGTACTAATGATAAGAAATAGGGAAAAATAAGATTTCAAAAAAAAAATTATATTAAAGAAAAATGGAAAAGGGCGCATTTTAGCAAAACCGATCACTGTCTGGGCTGCTCATGTTAGAAGCCGATGGGATCTCGAAATGCCAAAGCCTCCCCACGCTCTTCACCAAGTACTTCCTGCACAAGAACTCCTCGGCGAATAACTTCTCCACGCGCCGATTGACATCGTGTAAGAACACATGCGTCACGCCCGATCCTTTCCTGTTCCTCGCCATCACCGCCGCCGAGAATATCGCCGCCATCCTCCCCGGCGCCTCCGGGAACCATCCACGCGGCGCGTCGATCATTATCAGATCCCACTCGGTATCGTAATACTCATCGGGAAACCCCGTAAGGGCAAGCCTGCACTTGTCGTTTCCGCGCAAGTAAGCCTTCGACGGGTAACAGCTCGGCTCCGACCAGTAATGGGCGAGTAGATCGTCGGCTTCCTTGAGCTGCGTACGGTACTTCACGGCGTGCGCGTGGAGACTCGGCGCGTCTTTGAGCACAGTCTGAACCCATTTCTGGTCCTCTTCCAAGAATATAGTGTTGCCGTTGGGATTGAGTGCAGTCCACATGAGTGAGTCGTAGCCGAGTCCAAAGACGAGGAAATTGCAAGGAGATCGTTTCTTGAGGACGTCAAAGGTTACGGAGATCTCTTGGAAGTTCTGCTGCGGGACGATCTGTGAAGTAGCGTAGTGGATGATGGCTTGGAGTTGGATCGGCGTGGCCGAGTATTTGTTAACGGCCATGGATCTGGTATTGCCGAGCGAACAAAGGATGGAGTAATCGGCGGTTTTTACGAAGCTGGAGATAACTATGGAGCCGGCGATGAAGGCAGCGATGGTAATAGGGACGATCCATCTTTTATCGGCGAGGAAATGCCGATTCTTGACGGTCTCTTCTCTTTTCATTTTGATGATACTATGATTAGCTTTGGTTTAAGATATTTTGGTCGCCGGGCTTACTTTTGTTAAATAGAAGTGGAGAAATGGAGATGTAAAGAGAAAACGCGTCTCCGCTTTCGAAATAATAAGAATTCAACATTGGAATTTTCTTCACTTTCGTTCCCATTCTTCAAAGCGAAAAATACTAATTTCATTTGGTTGAAAAATAAAAACTGATAGTTTTTTCCAGATTGAAAATAAACCAGATTATTTACTTATTAATTAAGTTACAAACATTTATTACAAAGGTAAATTGCACAGATCATCACTCAACAATCTTATCACTCCTATTTTGGTCACTCAACTTTTAATTTTGAATTTTTAATAACTGAACTTTAACATTCAACGTTTTTTTTGTCACTCATTAATATTTTATTATTATTTTTAAATTTTTTAATATTATTAAATATAAAAATAAATTTAAATAAATAATAAAATAATATTTTGTATTTAAAATAACTGCCGCTGGTTGTCACCACCGCCGACCACCAGCTGCCTTCAAAATTGGTGGCCGTTTGATCTCAAATTGTACCGGATGACTCGTTTTGACACGCTGAGTTTGAATTCGGTAGTTGTTTCACCGGAAAATACCCTGAAACTCGCAAATTTTGATATAAATGTTTTTGTTTCTTCACTTTCGATCTCTTTTTCGTGAATTTCATAGCATTTCCCTACAAAATAGAGGCCGGATTCGGACTCATGGGAGTGAGACGAATTGACTGGTGAAATATGAGACCGAAAGGTCAACCATCTACGGCGGTCGATGGTGGCGGCGAATGGCGACCGACGAATAATTTAATTTTTATTTTTTATATTAAATAATAATAAAAACGACATATTATTCAATAATAATAATAAAATATTCGTGAGTGACCAAAAACGTTGAATGTTAAAGTTCAGTTATAAAAATTCAAAATTGAAAGTTTAGTGACCAAAATAGGAATGAGAAGATTATTGAGTGATGATATGTGTAATTTACCCTTATTACAATTAATATTATACGTGTTATTTTGTATTAAAAAAATGTTATAATTGTATATAAACACAACTCAGAAAACCTTAAAAATAACAATCAAATCAGTTCTCCGTTAAATTACAAACAAACGTGCAAAAACAAATGGAAACCCCAGGACATTATTATTGCTCTCTTTATTAATCTAAAATCAAATCTCTTTTTTATAACTTACCGATAGGTACTGCCCTTTATTTTAATGGTGGTCAGAAGAGCAAAAATCATATTTTTTTGTGTTAATATTAAAAAAATAACTTTTAAATTATTATTCTATTTTAAAATTTTAAAATTTTAAAAAATACTTATACATCTATTTTCTTTAAATCTTAACATTAAAATCTTGACCCTAAATCTTAACCTTAAAATCATAACTAAAAATAAAGATTTTGAAAAGGTAAGGAGATCTGGAGATTTGGGCCCGTTCAGCTAGGCGTTTAAAATGGCTGTTTCATCGCCACACGCTGAAGTCCTGCTGAACGCTTTTAGAGGAGCTGCGTTGCTGCCGTTTTTGGAAGATTTTGCGCTTGAAACGCTCGTTTCCCGTTGTACTATTTTCTAGCTTATGTTGCTCAAACGAGCGTCTATGAGTTCGAATCTTATAAAAACTTTATACGTAAAATTTTGTATTAAAATAAAACATACAGTTAACTCATCACCTTGTTTGTATTATTATTAAAATGTTAATCACCAAATCATTTTCATATCTATGCAAAGTTCAGTAAAATAGAACAAAATCAACCAGCTGGAATTAAGGTTTTGCCCAGCAGAAACAGATGATAATAATAATAATATAGTTTGCTATTATATTAGGAAACTCTTAAGCATTTTGTTTTCTTAACATCATAATTCATAACAATGAGACAACTTTCAGTAAATAGAAACTTATATATAGTATTAGTTTTATTTAGGCAGATGTTAAATTTAGGTGTTGGAAATGTGTTTGCCTAAATTTTCCATCATCTTGTCTTTCAAAAGCCTTCTCATGATCTTCCCAGATGGAGATTTTGGAATGGTGTCCACAAATTGCAGAACCCTCACTTTCTTGTATTGTGCAACATTGGAGGCCACATAGTCCATGATGTCCCTTTCGCTCTCCTTCGCATTCGGGTTCATCACGACGCATGCTGCCGGGATTTCCCCTGCTTCTTCATCTGGCAACCTGCAACGATGGAGCGTTAGTATATGTATTCGTCACGGACATGAGTGTCGAGAAACATAGCTTATACTTACGGCACCACTGCTGCATCTTCGACCGAGGAATGAGTAAGAAGGATGGCCTCAAGCTCAGCCGGAGCTACCTGTTAAAGTATCAAACAAACTTAAAATTTCAGCCAATTCAAGTGCTCTATCATATGCCAAAATGGCTAGGAAAATGCTGAAATCTTGAGCTTACTTGAAAACCCTTGTACTTGATTAACTCTTTGATCCGATCAACAACGAAAATATCGCCATCATCGTCTATATATGCAATGTCACCTGTATGTAGCCATCCATGCTTGTCAATGGTTCTATTAGTCGCTTCCTTGTTCTCATAGTAACCTGCAAGGTTCAGAAAACATTAGTAAATTTAAGTGCCAACTGAATATGTATTGTGTGATATACTGGAAATTGCACCTTGCATTACACATTGGCTTCTGACACACAATTCACCCGGGGTATTCTTCGGAAGAGAACAACCGGTATCGGGATCGATAAACTTGAGCTCGAGATTAGGAAGGATAAATCCAACCGAGTTTTTCTTTGCAGTGTGATGACCTTTCTCGGGGTCTCCATGGGTGAGTGTGATGCAGCTATGCTCAGTTAGTCCATATGCCTAGTAGCAAACAATATTAAACAGATGTACAAGTGTGTCTGAAATTTCAAGTGACTCAAAGGGGACATTGCTCTCACCTCTTGGACTTGAACACCAGGGAACTTGTTTTCGAACGAAGTGAGAAGCTCGGGGGCTAATGGTGCTGCTGCAGTCATTACAGCCCTGAGTTTGAGCTTACTGAGATCGAATTCATCGACTATGGGGTTCTTAACCAGCGCAAGAATTATCGGTGGCACGATGGGGGCGAATGTAACCTCATGTGTGATTAATGCGTTGAGGAACGTCCGGAGATCGAACCTATTCATGACCACCACTTTCCCTTTGTTCCTTAGCGTGGCACAACAAATTCCGGCGATACCGTAAATGTGGAAAAACGGAATCAGGCCTAATGTGGTGACTTCACCAATCATTTCCGGTCCGACACTGAAGAGAGATGAGCACAGGTTAGCCACTAAGTTCCTATGGGTTAGCATTACACCCTTTGAAATCCCTGTGGTGCCTGATGAGAATGGAAGGGCACATAGATCACTCTGGAGAACTTCTTCCTTAGTAAACCGAGTGCCTGCACCGGCACGATCACCGGCTTCCAGCAGCTCGTCCCAATTCGTGACGCCTTCAATGCGCTCGTCACCTAGCACAATGACAGGTTGCTCCAGATCTTTCACCTGTAATTCCAAGTTCCAAGTACAATATAATGTTTGTCATTGTTAGATTTCATAGTTTTTAAGGAGCCTGGAGGCATTTAATGTCATCACCTTTTCATAGCTCGGACCATTCGTTACAATCAACTTAGCATTTGCAGCATTGGCTTGTTTCATTATTTCGGATGGGTGCGACGCCGGGTTCGCACCCGAGAAAACACCACCGGCAGCCATGATTCCAAGAGCGACAATGCCATACTCTGCAACATTTGGTAGTAACACCAGAACCACATGGCCTTTCCTAAGGCCAAGCGAGCTCAAGGCCTTTGCGAATCGTCTAGTGTCCCGAACCACTTCGCCATACGTATATGATTTCCCGGACACCGCTTCCGCGAATGCAACGTTGTCGGCGTATAACTCAGCATCCTGTAGAACAAATTCCGGCAATGTCAAGTCATCCGGCACCGAAACCGGCGGGTATTTGCTAAGGAAAACATATTCATCGACATCTTCGGAATGTTTTATCGGAGTTTCCATAGTTGATACAAGGAATTGCAGGGAATGAATTGAAAGATTAGTGGCCTGGCCTTGGCTTTATAAATGTAGAAATAAATTGGGAATCATGAACCGTGCATGGGATTATAAGTAAGAAAGAAACAAGTAGCATGTAAGAATATTGCAGTTTGATTTTATTTTATTTTTCTGCTTTTTGGTGAGAGTTTGTTGTTTCATATCATTCATTACATGTGAAGTACTCAACATCTTGTTACTTACCCTCCAATAAATGAGATGGAAATCCTCTACCCTTTTCGGTGTCCCTACATATGATTCTACGCTTAAAATTAATTTTAGGGTTTATGGTTTATGATTTTAGGTTAGGGGTTGTGGTTAGGGTTTAGGAAATTTAAGTTATGGTGTATTTTTTAGAGTGTAGGGTGTAGGGTTTAGGATTTAAAATTTAAGGTTAGGGTTTAAAATTTAATGTTGTAGTGTTTTTTAGTGGTGGGCATATGTAGGAGCACCGAAAAGGGGCAGACAAATTTTATCCCAACAAATATAACTATGTTGGAAATCTTTCGTATATAAAAAATAGATTTATATTTGATGCACTGATGTCATAGTTATAAATAAAAGTTAGAATTAAATTCGATGCATATAATGTATATGTTTGTGTCAATGAATTTTAAGATGATACATCATCAACAAATTTCAAAATTAATTTTATTTTTAATGATATCATAGCATTTAATTTAATTATGTTGTATTAAATTATGAATTTATATCTAATATAGTGGCGGTATAAGTTTTCACAAGCACCTTAGTTTTAGGGTTTAGGAACTCGATTTAGAGTTTAGGTGTAGGGGTTTAAAATTTAGGAGTAATAGTTAGAATTTAAGGGTTAGAGTTAGGATTTAGGGCTTAGATTTTAAGGTAATATGTTGAGGATTTGAGTTTTAACCTATAAACTCTAAATTGTATTCAAAATCACTAAATTCTAAACTATTAAACTTAAACCCCTAAACCCTGTGCCCTAAACTAAGTCTCTAAACCTTAAAACTAAGACGATTGTGGAAACCAATGTATCAAATAATTATCCTTAAATTGTACACTAATAATCCATCAAATGTTAAATTATGTAAAAATTTACAAACCAATATACACTAAATCGCCAAAATAAAGATGGATTAAACCTAGACCTAATGAAAGTTCAAATGAAGATTTCAAAGCACTTAAGACATTATTTTACGATTATTATTAAGTTGGCCATAAGATTTATATTTATATAATTTAAATTTTGATATGATTTCCATTTTATTTAGAATGTTTTTTTTATTTTTTAAAAATTTATTCGACATATTATTAAAAAATTATTGATATGAGGTTTGAATTTTGACGTTGTAAATGGCGTAAATTGAGTTAAAAAGATCTTCTCTTATTGGACATTTGCAGTATTCAGTTCAAATTAGTCAATGTTAAATAAATAATGATCATTTAACAAAACATTGTGAGTAAACATATTCTCAATAACTCTGTCCCTTCGGCCTTTGGGCTTCATTGCTTACGTGTTTGCAGATCGTTTTAATCTTTTATGTATATTGCGAAAACCAGGCCCTATGTTGTTTTCTCAAGACTTGTTTTCCTCTCTTTTTTTAATACACCCCTTTTTACTATATAAAAAATTAAATTAATCTTTTTGCCTTGTTAAAATTGTTTTTAATAACCAACGGGTTGGTTCAAGTGGTAAGCAGTATGGTGTATGAAGCGGGTCGATTTGAATTAGTCAAAGTAAAACCATGAAGAATCGGGAAGGCAAATAAAAAAATATATTTTATTACTTTTTATAAAAAAATTAAATTGGTCAAATTATTTTAAACAGGATAATTTTTGAATATTTAAAAAATTACAAAGTGATTATTAAAATTATTGAAAAGTAGTCATTACATATTATAAAATAATGATCAGTTTTAATAAATTTATTGATCGTTTTATAACAGTTTAATAGTTATTTTGTTGTACTTTGATAAAGTTCATTGATCATTTTGAAACATTTTGATAAGTTTAATGATCATTTTGTAATTTTTAAAACCTTAGCAACAAAAAATACTTTTATTTATTTTATGATCATTTATGTATTTACTTTATATTTTAAATAATAATTAAATTTTATAAAAAAATATATCTGTAAATTACTAGATTTTAAAATATACTTTTATTAATAATAAATTTAAAATAAAATTAAAGTTGAACAATTTTAGGAAAAAATCAATAAAAATAATTTTAATTGGTATAAATAATAAAAAGAAACTTTTTAACACAAAACATTGTTTTCCCAGAAGCAGCGGAAGATTGATGTGAAATTGTGAATTGTGTTGTGATTTCTATTTGCATATGCTTTGAGTCAAAAAAGCACTTTTAGACCAACTGCAATATAACAATACTATACATCCATATTTGATTTTTAATTAGGAAATGTTACTAATTTCTTTTTTGTTGATATTTAATTGATTGATTAATTCATTTGGATCGAACATTACATAGATTTACTATAAAATAATTCTCTTAATTAAACGTGTTCTATTGGAATTCAAACCTCTAACATGATTTAGTATTTTATCTCACTAAAAACAGTTTGACGTTGTTTTTAAAAAGCATTGTCAGAAAGTGATTTTAGAAAGTTAGCTGTTAGATTTTTATGTTTGATATTATTGTCAAAAAGTATTTTTAAAAAGATAAAATGTAAATTTTTGACATGATATAATAAAGTAACAGTAAATGAACATAAATGTTGTTTAAATTCTTAAAATTATTTTAGTAATTATTATATTTAATATTTTAATATATTAATATTAATATTAGTGTTAAATAATTAAGAATTAAAAAGTAACTTCACCTCAAAATAACTTTTTATCTCAAATGAGGGTCTGTTTGGTTTTAAAAAATATTTTTTGTTTTTGTTTTATGTTTTCATTTTCAGGAAATAATTTTTATTTACAATTTTTTAACAATTAGAAAACATGTTTAGTTTATAGAGATGGAAAATTATTTTCAAAATTAAAAAGAGTGAAAATGTGTTTGGTTTATAACTTTTCAAAATAGAAATGAAAAAAATATTAAATAATTAAAACATAATATAGTTAGAAAATATTATAATAATAAATAAATAAAATATGAGTAAATAAACCAAAGTTTTAAAAATTAGCATTAGAAAGATTCGAACCTGAACTAAAATGAGGTTAAAATTAAAAAAAAATTGTTTTCATATTTTCTATTTTCCTAAAACATTTTCAGTGAAAATAATGAGAACAAACTCCATTCAATTTTGTTTTCATTTCCTAAAATTCATTTTTTATTTTTGCAACCAAATACATTTTACACATCGTTTTTCATTTTCACATAAATAAAAATGAAAACAAACTCCATTCTTTAGAATCAAACGTACCCTCAACTTTTGAAATTAAGCACAAAATTACTTTTTTTAAGTACTTAAAGTATATTAATTTTTAAAACAAATATATATTTTTATTTAAAAAATAACAAAATGTAGAGACAAAAGATATTCAATGATGAGCAATACATCAAAAAGGTTTATATACACAGATAAACATTTAAAGTATATTAACTTTTTTATTTAAATATTTAAGTATTTTTTACGAAAATAATTATATAAAATATATTTTTAGTCAAAATAGATATCTAATATCAACTTTTAAAAACTAAAAAATATATATACTTTAAATATCTATTTAGACTAAAATATATTTTGGTCTTTAAATATTAATTTTGATATAATTACTTTAAATATAATAAATGATATACTTTAATATAAAATGTAAACCTATAAAAACCCAGCTCCAGCATTATTTGATTTCTCACCAAAAACCAAATGAAAATAAATAAAAAAGAAAGACTTTATGTTCCCAAGAGCAGATGAAATGATTACCCACCGCCAGGTTTTGAGTTTGACGAAACCTCATCATTACCCCCTTCCCTATATTACCCTCTCCCTTCCTCCATCATTGTTTTTTTTTTATTATCAAATCCTCCATCATTGTTTCCTTCCCCTTTTTTCTCCCTTTGAATCATTATACGTGTAAACTATGAAGATTGTGTTTGTACGGTACCTCAATTTTATATAGGGTATAATACACAAATGATCATTAAACTGTATCAAAAAATTATAAAATAATTATTAAATTTTCAAAAGACATATAATCAGCATTAAATTTTAATTTTTTGTTACAAATAGTCACTGAGCCATTAACTTTTGTTAATTGGATTGTAACCCCTCGTCCCGGTCCGGACGTTTGACCGGTCCGAGTAGGCTACACGGGGAAAACCGATGTGAAACCCGTTAAGGTCTCACCTCGGTTAGCAACCCTAGAAAATTTCTTTTATTTATATCTTGTCTAAATGTATTATTAAGTCCTATGTGAAACACGACAGCGGAAACACAAACAGTATAACAACGACCATCCAAAACAACACTTTCAAACAACCCATTTTTCCTTTTTAAGCAGGTTGTATCGATACGCCTTGACCAAGTCAACTGCCCCAAGTCAAACCAGCGAGACCGTATCGATACAGCCCTTGGGCGTACCGATACGCCCTCCTCGGTCAACATCTCGCGGTCAACGATATTAGACCGTACCGATACACTTACAGCCCGTATCGATACGCCAAAAACTCGTCAAAATATCATATTTCCATAAAAGATTTGGCGTATCGATACACCCCCGCGTATCGATACGATAGGCCAAATTTGAGTCCCAAAGTGTAGGACCGTATCTATACGACCCTTAGGCGTATCGATACGCCCTGCACTGCAATACCCAAATTTGCAGCAAAACGATTTAAGGCTCGACTATAGATGCGATTTACGATTCCCCTAGCCACAAACAACATACATACAACCTTTAACAACCAAAATATCATCATACAAGGCATCCAAAACGAACAAGGATCATGCTTCTAAAAGATTCATACATTTACTCAAAAGGAGACATACTTAGCTCTTAAAGGTTCATGCCATAGAGACAAAACATATAGACATTCATGACATGCAACATAAGCAAGATTTACAATTCAAACAAAGCTTCCAAAAGCCAAACCAACATCAACATACATCAAAGCTCAAATCAACAATACATATCTCATTGCTTGACTATTACAATCTACAATTTAAAGTTCATACTTGAGCTAACCAAAAGCGACACTTGGAGGCCCCTTCCTTGCCCTTGCCACCCACAAGCTACTGATCTGCATTGTCGAACAAAAAGGAGCGTAAGCATAAAAGCTTAGTGCGGATAAGCTCATAAAACAAACCTCGACAATGCAGGGTCCAAGCACGAGCAACAACCAAGATGGAATGCATGATTTTACCTCCGATCCACAAGAGCCAAAATATACATGATGCATGAACATATAATCAATACTATGACATGATCATCAACTCATAAGTCCAACACACGAAGATGCATATATCAATGCATTAACAACCACATATATCAATCCATATTGGAATCACATTTCATATCATATTGGCACCTATCTATGACTCGAATACGCGGATAACACGTTGGAACTCACTTCCAACACAACCATTACCTTCGGTGGGATTACACTCATCACCGGTTCTCGCGGAGGGGATTCCACTCATCCTCACGCCCCGTCGATGGGATTCCACTCATCACCGACTAATATATAAACATTTTCGGTGGAATATTACATCACCGTACTCCTCCTTTATGACTTAACGCCACCAAGGCCACGCGCGAATTTGACTCTTGTGTGCACACTAACATCCTAATGATCGATCATTGTACCCAAGCATACTAGTGCCAATATTAAACACAATCCATATCCTTTCACAACATTATTTCATATCAACTTCTGTGCTTAACACGTACTCACCATGATCACTATCATGCACAATTTACAATCCAAACCACATGCATAACAATGCATCAAACCATGCCTCAACAACATGTATAACACAATATACATAACTACCATAAACACAAATTAACAAGAGGCGTAACAAGCAATTAGGAGTTCAACCAAAAATTTCCTAAACTAAGCTTGAGATTAGGCAACCACTCTAATCTCAACTCTATGTGGGTTTACCAAGCCCAACCTAGGTCCACATGCTTGAACCAATATTTAAAAACTATTTGAAAACATTAACCACTCACCGACCACTCACCGACCACTCCATTTAGCACAAGCCGACTAGCCTACCAAGCATCCAAGTTTCCGGATTCGAGCCCGAAGCTTCTCCATTGTCTTCTCTTGCTTCTAACCATTCAAAAACAATACATTAACCTCAAAATCAGCCACAAACCCAAAGTTTAACATCAACACACAAATTCCACTACAATTCTCACAATTCAAAGCCAAGTTCTTTCTTCAAATTCTCATTTTCGTACTTCCACAAAGACCCATAAAAAATCAGCAATGTAGTCATTCAAAGCACTCTTAAACATGTTCAAAACACTACCCAAACATAGTATAACCACCAGCCAACGATTTCCAACATCAAACACACCCAAAACCAACCTTTAAACCCTTCAAAAACCCCATTAAAACCCAAATTCGGGAATCACTGTAAAACTCTTTAAAATTCACATATGTTGAACCTTTTAGGTTGTAAACAATTTATCTAACCTTGAATAATCAAAAGCTTAGGTTAAAGACAATAAAGTTCTCATTTTTAAACAAAAACCCCAAAACTTCAAATCTCAAAATCATGAACAATAATGAAAACTAAAGGTACTATCTTGTAGAGGGAAAGGAGGACAAGTCAAAAACGTATTTACCTTTCAAAAATCACCAACGAAGAGCAAGGGAGATGATGGAATAGTAACCCTGAGAGAGAGAGCTCTCATGTCGTGTTTTGGGAAAGAAGGGGGAAGAAGATGATGAATAAGCTCATTTAAAATGAAAAAATGGGTTTATAATTTGGTAGACCACTTATTTACCATAATACCATTAATGAATGGCTAAAATTCTCATCTCCTAAAATCCATGGAATTGGACTTAGAAGATAGGCCCAACATATTTTTTAATTATTTTGCAAACACAAAGCCCATTGAAATATTTTATTATTTTAATTACGACACCGAAGCCCGAAACATTATTTTAATATTATTTTCACCCGACCCCCAAACCTGGGTGTTACATGGATGACATGTCAGTTACGAAAATTTGTATAATAACACATTTAATTCTTAATATTTACACATACAATCAATTTAAACATCAATAATAAGGTTAAATTATGACTAAATTAATTGAATGTGTAAATATAGAATATTAAATATGTTACGTAATTGTCGTGTCATTCACTCAACGATAGTTACTGGCCTAGTGACCATTATTTTTAAAAAAACTAAATTTTAATGTCACATTGTAAAACTTTTAAAAGTTTAGCGACCATTATATATTTTTGGATAGTTTACTGATCATTTGCCTACTTTACCCTTTTATTTATTTATACCGGTATACATATATAAAAGGTGAATTTTTATGTTTTCATGTATGTTTTAACACTGAATATATAGGTTTAGGATATAATGATATACATTAGACTTTAAGAATTAGGATGTAAAAATTATGATTTAGGATTTAAAATTAAATTATGGGGTTTAATTTTTAGTGTTGAGCATATATAGATACTAAAATACACTTGTAATAAAGATGAAATGTAAAGAAAAGAAGAAAAAAAATGTGAAGTTTAGGTAAGCAAACAACGGAAGGGATGGTGATTGTTGGATGTTGGAAATCCAAGCTCTACGTTGAAGCAAAGCTTGGGCGGTCGTCTCTCCTGAGTTTAGGTTGTTGAATGCATCATTTCGTCGCGTCCCATCAATTTTCTTCCCGTGTGTGATTAGGGTTGTGTAAAATTTAATTTGATTTAAAAAAATGAGTTATTTTATTTGATACAAAAATATTTAATTTATCTCGTAATTTTATACACTTGACTCGATTTGAAAAAAAAATCAAATAAAGTTTGAATAATAAAATTGAAACTCGAATAACTCAAATTTTTTAACAATTAGTGAAATCAGTTCTCAAGTTCTAATGGAGTCTTTCAATTCTCTCTGGTATCACTACAAAAAATTTACTTATTAGTGACATCTAAAATATTGTCACTAAAACTTACATTTACGTCACTTTTAGTATTTTATGACGTAAAAGTTGACGTCACGCCGAACGTCACCCTAGGTGTGTCGCTAAATGTCAAATGTGACGATGTATCGCTTTTCGTCATGTATTGTTAAACATATAGTGACGCTAATGCATAACGTCACATAATAATTTGTATTCAGTGACAGTAAATTACGTCAACAAATAATAATAAAAATTGTCATTAATCATTCGTATCGTCACTAATAATATAATAATTTTATTGTATAAATGACAAAACATATCATCATTAGTTACTAATTATTTCACCAAATTATAAAATATTTTTATTAATAATTATTTTTATCATAATTTATTTATTAGAAATTGTAATATTTAAAAAATCAAAAAATTACAATGTATAAAATTTTATAAATTATAATAATTATCAGTTTTTTTATAAATTACAAAAAGTTCAAAACTCACATAAATTATAATAAAGGCCAAAGCTTTGCATAAATTATAATAAATGTCAATGCTTTGTATAAATTACAATAAAAGCCTATACTTTTTACAAACTACAATAAAAGCTAATATTTCTTTTTACAAATTACAATAAAGATCTAAAATTATAAAATCATTACAATTTAATCCCTCCCTACTAAAATGCCAAAATCTAGCCGGTAAGGCTCTATGCTAATCCTCTTGGTCACTGCTATCGTCGGCCACCATTCTAAACCCTGGTAAATACAAAAAAAAAAGTTAACTAGAAGTATTACTAGCAACAAAAAGCACATAGAAAAAAACAAACATAAACTAAAGAGAAAGTCAACCCACTAAAGATAGTCGGCAGCGGAGACAGTCAACAGAGAGATACGATTTTGAGACAACAAAGTCCCACAAGACGGACGACGACAAGTTGATGCTATTACTTGGTCGTTAGGAATTGCAACTAGCAGATGGAGATTCAAAACGGTGTAGGAGCACAGGTCAAAGGGGTGTCAAGAGCACATGTCAAGGGGAATTCAACCATAGACCTCTTTTCATTATCAAAACCTGCATACACATCAAAACTATAATATATATAACACTAAATTTTACAAATATACACTTCATAAACTAAAGCATTTAAATTTTTAAGGAGTCACTACCTTATTTATCTCATAGTTATTGTTGTTATAATTCTCAAAAGCTTCAAAGTGTTCTTTTTTTCAAGGAATAGAGTGAAATTATTATAAGTCTTGATCAAATTTACATGGTATAATCACATACTTATATAGATTCAACATAACATATATCTTTCCCAAGTTGTGTTTTACAAAACATGCAAGAATAAATCTATTAATATGATCAGATACATGAACTTGAGTTGGTACCTGATTGAGCACCGCCTCTCATTAAAGATTTCCATTAACAAAGGGTCATGCTGATATCAATGTAATTCTTAAGAAGATTTCATTCATTTGTCATTAGCTAAAAAAGATCGATATTACATCATGTATTTACACGAAAAGATTGAATTAGCCTCCCTCTAAAATTAGAATTGTAAGAGCATCATCATGGCCATTGAGGAAGCTAATAAGATGAAATTGCGACATAGTTATTGTAAAGTCTAGAATTTTCTAGTAAGTATGTATAACAATGATGAAGGAAATTTTAAATGTAAAAATAACAAATGTAGCGAACAGAAAATGATTTACTCATATGTAAATAAAAGCAGTTGGCATCATTTGCAACGAAAACATAGACAATGTTCTTATTTTTATGCCAAATAATAATAATAATAATAATATAATTAAAAATGAATTAGAAATACAAAAGGATTGAAACAGACCCGAGTTGAAGCAAAAGGATTAAATCGGTTCATTCCTAACATCCACAACAAGTTTGGCATCTTTGCAACG
This sequence comes from Hibiscus trionum, assembly GCA_030270665.1. Classification (NCBI taxonomy): domain Eukaryota; kingdom Viridiplantae; phylum Streptophyta; class Magnoliopsida; order Malvales; family Malvaceae; genus Hibiscus; species Hibiscus trionum. The sequence goes on from BSYR01000065.1 coordinate 5,385,999, forward strand.
CACAGCAAACCAACAAATTCAACCATTGTAATTTAAATTTAATGTTTTTTGTATTATTAAAACAAATATAAGATGCAATAAAAACTAAAATTGAAAGAATAAGAGAGTAGGGGTCACCTTCACAGAAGTGGCGACGAAGGTGGGTCTAACCAGTTAGATTATATACATGATGATGACGTTGATGTGTGGATGAGATAATGGTGATTGGTCTTCCATGAAAGAGTGGAGCAACATGTGAGAGTTTATGGGAAAGAAAGAGTGGCGGCAAATGGGAAGTAATAGTAGCAGAGAAAGAAAGTTTATAATTTTAGGTTGAGTTTTACCCTAATACATAAAAATAAACATAGTTTGAAAATATATATCGATAAAAAAGGGTCTTAATTAAAAATAAACATAGTTCGAAAATTACGGTAGGAGTACTGCCATAATTTTATGTTGTAAAAATATTTACTTTACTAAAATTTATGTTGTCAAAAATTTAAAAAAATTGTTTTATTTTAATTAAAATTTTTGTAAACATGTAAATTGATTATTTATTTTTATACATCGTAGCATGTAATTTTTTTTATGATTTCATTAGTTTTTAAATTAAATGGGGTAATGTTTTGTTACGATAATGATTATGATGATTACTGTCAAACTTTTGTTGAGATCAATTATAATTTTTGTAAGAGTACCCTTTTAATGAATGAAATGGGTAAATTTTAAATTTCAACGAGGATCATTGTCTAGCTTTCACCATGGTTCTTTGTGTTGGTGGAATTATTATTTTCATTAGGCTTAAGAGTTCAATAAGCCCCCAAACTTTTGTAAAATATTAATCGAGCCTCTTAATTTTTTTCCGCCCAATTAACCCCTCAAACTCAGGAAAAAAATAATTTGACCATTTAACCAACTTGGACCGTTAACCTTAATATTCTTTTTGAAAGAAAAAAATTCACGTGTCACAATAGAGTAATGTGATACAATCTCACAATGTCTTTTAAATCGTCATATAAAAGAAAAGAGATATAACAACGAGTGACAAAAGATAACTTTCGTCACGTTATGGTACAATTAAAACGTCACTTTTGTATCTTATAAAACACAATGAATCAAATTGTCACGAATAAAATTTATTTGGTGACAAAATGGTAACATCACTAAATCAAATCGAATCGTCATAATAATAATTCGTCACTAATGCTTACATTTCTTTTGCGACATTTTTACAACGTCATCATTTGGTCTAAACGTCATTGATAGGTTTCCCACCAAATTTTTTTGGGAGGAAAATTTTGGCTCCAAACATATAATGACGAAAATTAATAATAGTTTTTAAAATTGTCATAAAAAATATACCATCAATAACTAAATGTGATAAAAACAAATAATCGTCACGTTTATAGTATGTTTTGTGACATTATTCACTACGTCATCTAGAAAATTTGTCACAGATTGATAAATTTGTTGTAGTGTATGTATATCACATATGAAGAAATATATATATATATATATATATATATATATATATATGATTATATAAAACCGTTTAAATGAGAACTAATTAGTTATATAATATTATAGATGTCTACAATTAAATTTGAATATAAATTCAAACAACTCGACTTGAATTTCATAAACTCGGAATAAAAAATCAAATAAATTTTGACTATAAAATATAACTCTTTAACTTTACTAAATCAAAAAAAAATTATTCAACTCGACCGAGTGCACCCTATTTACAGTTTTCATCCATTACGTATGACAATGAACTCACAACTGCCTCCTGTTTTACCAATAACAATGCTCCTTTTTTTATTTATATTTTTCATTAAATAAGTTTTATATTTAAATTGTAATAATTTTTGTGAAAAATCTGATTGGATTAACTAATTGAACCGGTGATTTATGAAATTTGAAATATGTCGTCCTACTAGAAATCTTTTGAGCCGGTTAAGAATCAAACAAAAACCTAAAAACGAGAATTGGTTTTTAAATTTCCATTAAAAGTTTTTTTAAACGGTGAAGGACCGTTCAAAATTAAATATGATATTATAATTTCAATTACGACTAGAGTAATGCATTTTTCACATTAGATCACACGTTTGATCTGAAGTTATATTAAAAGTTAAACCATTTAATAAAATAATAATGTCAAATTGTTATCGATATTTTACTAAATAGTCATTTTAATCACTAATTTTTTTAAAGTATTTTAATTCTCAAACGTTTCTTTTAAATCAGAAATAATATTTTTTATAGATGAATCTGTTAGTAAATTAATTATAGTAAAATTTTAATTAATATAATGTAATTATTTGCATCAAAATATTATCATCAAATAATATTAAGACAAGGGACGTAGTCAGAATTTGGGGTTGAGAGAGTAAACATAATGTTTGAAAATGGGAGGCAAAACATAAATGGGTTCTGGATGGGACGGTCTCCCCCTAAAAGTTTAAAATTTTTATATGATTTATAATTTTTTTTAAAAAATTTCTATATATTTCCTATTGAAAATCTATTTTTGCCCCTCTTGAAAATTTATAAGTTCGTCACCTCTTATAATTTTATAGATTCGCCTTCTAACATAAAGTTCTGCGTCCGTCCCTGTACGAGACCAAACTTAACAAAAGAAAATTGAGGGACTGGGGAAAATTTGCCTCTCCCACAGTCCACAAAGTTCCATCACCGATTATGACACGTTTGAATTTCACCCTATATAAGTAGTTTTAAAAGATGACGTAGTGTCAAAAAAAATTTAACTAAAGTGACTACCTAAATAAATGTTAGAGATATTTTATGACAATATATTTTTAAAGTTTTACTTTAATTTAAATTATTTCATATGCGAACCTAGTTCATAATAAGCTTAAATTAAGTTGTATATACTAATTTTTAATGATTTATTTTATTTATAATGATTTAATATGTATTGTTCGTCAAGAAATGTATTTATTTCAATGATTCATATGTTTTATTGGATAAATATATATTTTGTTATTTGCGTTTAGTTTCAAGGTTTGATTCGGGAGTATTTAAATGTTAGGCCGAATTAATTATCAATTTGGATTCAATATTTAACTTACTGCTTAAATTTTTGGTTAAATAATAAAAGATGTCCTAACGTTTTGTATATTTTTGTTATTTGGCTCTCTTTTTTTTTGAGCAAACAACCTCAACTTTTCAGTTTGGTCCAAATATGTCCATGTTAAATAAAAATTGCCAGTTAACTGACGGTCAACGGCTGATTCTGACTAGACTTACCACGTGTTAAGACCGGTTGACGTGGCATATGATACGGCATATTTTTTTAAAATTATTTTATTATACCATTCTTTATAGTGACACGTGCCTGACTATTTGACACATGGCGAATATGATGTTGACACATGGTGAATATGATGCTGACACATCAGCAGATCTTAACATGTGGCAAATTCAGTCAACATCAGTCGTTGACCGTTAGTTGACTGGCAGTTTCCATCCAACAGGGGCATATTTAGATCAAATTGAAACGTTGGAGGTTATTTATTCCAAAAAAATATAGAGCAAAATAACAAAACATGCAAACGTTGGAGCCATCTTTTGTATATTGCCTAAACTTTTTTTAGATTATGTATTTGATCTATATTTTTATTCAAATTAGTGTTGACATTTTTAACCAATTTGAATTAAAAATCAAATTTAAATACATGATACAAGTTTAATACTAAATTAAATCATGAAATTAAATTCAGATGTCAAAAATGTATATTAACATTTTTAATTCGAAGAAAATAACGGAGGGAAGACAAAAGTCATCAATATCATGATGGAGTATGTACTTCCATAATTCTAACAAAATCACCATAAAAATAAAAATACAAAAGAAAAAAGAAACTTGTGTCGGACAACTCATCATGCCGTGTGCGTATGACGAAGAAATTAGAAACCCCAACTCCGAAGTGCGTGAAATTATTTTAATGGAAATTATAACCGATTTATTATATCATTAGTGTTCTCAGCTAATAAATTTTATATTATCTTATTTTTTCAAAGTAAACATCCATTTCTTTCTTATATAACAATAAAAAATATATTGTTATTTGAAAGTTAAAATTGATTTTAGGGAAAATTACTTAAATAGTACCACATCTATTGACACGTTATTATTTTGGTATCCCAACTATTTTTTGACAAAATAATACCTAACATTACGTTTCGTTTTTAAAATGGTAAATTCGCAGTTAAAATTAACGAAAAAGCTTATGTGAAATTTATTATTAATTTTTTTTAATTTTCATATCATTTTCTCTCTCCTAATTAGCATACCACATGTTATTTTTAATAATTTTTTTAATGTGTTCAACTAGAAAGTGACATGTGTCACATTTCGATTGGTTGAACAAAGCCAAAGAAAATAAAAAAAACTCCCATGATGTAAGTGAGATTCAAACCAAGGACTTCATGGGGTAAAAGCTGGGCGCTCAACCATTAAGCCAAGCAACAAGTTTTAATTAAAACCAAGCAAAAAAATATTTAACTTAACCAAAGCTACCGTGAAGAAAATATATTGTTTAATGAGTCTACCACGTGTGACGAACATCGATGAACACCACTAATGATGAACACCGATGAACACTATTAAATTAATTAATAAAGATTTAAAATTTCAAGGACTCATCATACAATTAATAATTATTTTAAAAAAATTCAATTAAATTGTTTTTATATATATTAAAAATTTATTTTTTAATAAGGGTAAACTATATATTTAGTACCTCACCTATTTCTGTATTTCTATTGAACCCTCATTATTTAAATATTATTTTAATTTGACCCTATTCTTTATAAAAAAAATAACTTAACCCTTAACCTAAAACCCTAAACTATTAAACCTTAAACTCTTAAACCTATACCCTAAACCATATACCATTAAAAATAATTTCACCATTATCGATTCAATTCAATTCAATGAATTGTTGAATTCTCCTAAAAAATTCAATTAAATTATTTTTTATATATATCAAAATTAATTAAACTTGAATCTCCTAGAATTAACACTATCATCTTTAGGGTTTATAGTTTTGAATTTAGGGTTTATAGGTTAAAACTTAAATCTCTAATTACACTACCCTAAAACTAATAATCCTAAATTCCAACCCTTATAACATAAATTCTAAACCTCTGCACTTAAACACGTCAACTTTATATCTTAAATTAGATCCTTAAATCTTAAAACTAAAACGCTTATAAAAAATTATTTTCATATATTAAGATAAGAAACAGGCAAATCTGACATTCAGGTTGATTGGCTTTGAATTGAACCCACTACAGTTTTTGGTTCCAATTAAACATAGAGCAAATCCAGAAACTCATCGATCTTTCCGCCCTCTCGGATTAAAACTGGAAAGTGTGGAATTTTCATCTGACGTGAAAGAGGGTGCAGATTCGTATCCATTAGTTCATAACATAGTGTTAATTCTAGTAGATTCGAGTTTAATTAATTTTGATATATATAAAAAATAATTTAATTGAATCTTTTAGGAGAATTTAACAATTCATTGAATTAAATTGAATCGATGATGGTGAAATTATTTTTATTGGTATATGGTTTAGGGTATATGTTTAAGAGTTTAAGGGTTTAAGGTTTAATAGTTTAGGGTTTTAGGTTAAGGGTTAAGGGTTAAGTTATTTTTTATAAAGAATAGGGTCAAATTAAAATAATATTTAAATAATAAGGGTTTAGTAGAAATACGAAAATAGGTGAGGTACTAAATATATAGTTTACCCTTATTAAAAAAATAAAATTTTAATATATAAAAATAATTTAATTGAATTTTTAAAAATAATTATTAATTGTATAATGGGTCCTTGAAATTTTAAATATTTATTAATTAATTTAATGGTGTTCATCGGTGTTCATCGTTAGTGGTGTTCATCAATGTTCGTCGCCCGTTGTAGAATTTTCCTATATTGTTTTAATTTTTAAATTATCTAATGTATTGTTTTAATTTTTACATTATCTAATGTATTGTTTTAATTTTTATAATTATTTTTTTTATTTTTTTAATTTCCAAAAAATAATTTATTATTTTAATTTTTACATTATCAAATATAATATTATAAAAATAAATACATAGGCCCTGTTTGGCAATTAGCGGATAGCTGATAGCTGATAGCGGATTACATTAGCTGATAGCTGATAGCTAATTGCATTAGCTGATTTGACTAGCGGATTGTATTAGCTGATTGTATAAAAGTGTTTGGTAAAATTAACTGATAGCTGATAGCTGTTTGATTATTTAAACAAGCAAAATGACATATAAGGACATTGTTATATTTAATACTTATTTGAATAATTTATCAGTTATTAATATTTTGTATCTAATAAATATTAATTAGATTTGTAAAAATTATTTTTTAATATAAATTTCCTAAACAAATTTGAAAGATTTATATTTAATTTATTATTTATATAATTATTAAATTTTTTATATGCACATATAAATATGTGATAATAAAAAAAATAGAATTAACATTACAAATGTCACCATATAAATTAGTAGTAACAACAAATAAGTCTAATATTTAATATGTTATTATTTATATTTGAAAATATTATTATTTAATTTAGGTTATTTGGTGATTTTTGGTAATTGTTAAGGGTAAAAGAGTCATTACAACTCTAATATCAAACCTCTAATCTCAAAAAGCTCATATTAGGAGCTTTTTCAAAATTAGCTTTTTCACCCCAATCCACTCTTTCAATCCGCTATTTACCAAACATCAATATTAGCGGATTTGACTAGTCAAACCTCTAATTATACCTCAAACCTCTAATTTTTGCCCAAACCGCTATTTACCAAACATGGCCATAGTTATTTTGTTAGTTTTTAATTATCAAATAAAATTAGAAAATAATTTATTATTTTATATTATCTAATATAATATAACAACAAGTGAAAATAATTGTGTCATTAATTTAGTTTAATGGCTTTGCACAATATCTATTTTACAACGAGTCCCAAGTTTGATTCTTTATAGTAGCAATTTTGTTTTATTTTAAGGTGGTAACTTTGGTTCAATGGTTGAGCAGTTAGCCTTTACTCCATGAAGTCATTGGTTTGAATCTTACCTATAGCATAAGAGGCATTTTATTTCCTTTAATTTTTAACGTCAGATGTACCATTTTAAAAATGAAACGTAACGTTAGGTACCATTTTTTCAAAAAATAGCCGGGTACAAAAATGATAACGCGCCAATAGTTGGGGTACTATTTAAGTAGTTTTCCTTGATTTTATTGACTGAGACCGTGAATGACGTGATGAGTCGGGTGCATCTAGTAAATTTTTCAAGTGCGTTGATATCAATGAAGAGAAAATAATAATTAAAATATATTGATATATAAAATTTGGCTTAATGTCAAAATAAGTGCCTAAACTATCCATTTTTACCTTTTGAAGTGTCTAAACTTTTTTTGTCCCTTTTAGGTGCCCAAATTATCTTGTTTTTCTCTCTTAGGTGCCCAAACTTTTTTCACTTCTTTTAGGTGTCCAAAATATTATCTTTTACCCATTTGAATGTCAAACTGAAGCACTTACTTTGATCAAAAAGATAGTTTGGGCACATACTTTAACCAAAAATGACAATCTAGGCACTTAAAAGAGGCAAAAAAATGTTTAGGCACTTAAAAGAAAAAAATGAGATAATTTAGACACAAAAAAATAAAATAAAAAAATGTACCAAAAATGAGATAGTTTGAATACTTACTTTAGTATTAAGCCATAAAATTTAGAAATTTCTATTCTTATTTTAAAAAAGAATGTATATTATAAACGATAAAATGATTGGATGTTAAATATAATTGAAATTCATAATACGATAACAAAAACTTAAATTATCATATCTGATTAAAATACTTAATTTAATGAGATCCAGTGATCCACTAATTATTATAGTAATTAATAAAGTTTATATTATTTCATTTAGTATAAATTTAAATTATGACATTTATCTTAAAAATATAATAATTTTCGATTTAATAAAAAAATATTCAATTTACTTCTACAAGTAGTTTCCCCCCTTTTTTACACTTGGATTGTTTTTTTAATTGTTATATATAAATAATGATTATTAAATTCTAGGTAATCATTGCAAATGGGACTGAACTCAAGTAACCTGTTCAGTTTGATCGATAAAGTTTATAATCGATTGAATTTAAAATGATTTTTATATGTTTTCAGTGAAAAATATAAATAATAGTATAAGCATGATAAATGTTTTTATTATAATTTAAAATTTTATTAAAATAAAAATAACATCATTTTAAATTTTAATCATACATGTTGAAATAAGTTGTACCCGTTGAGTGATTTCATTGGCAAAGGATGATGTATTTCATTTAGTTGACTCGGGTTCGAACACCATGTGTGCACGGTGTGTGTGCGTTATTAAAGTGCTAAGAAATTTAAACAGATACTAGCTTGTAATCATACCAACATATTAAAAAATATTTTCTTGTATAGCTTCAAATTCTGATATGAAAATGTAATACACCACTATTTAAAAAAAATGTCTAAAGTTTTGTTGAAGAAATGATTTTGGAAAGGGTGTTAGACTTATTTTGATTTTGATATAACTTAAATTTAATTTTCAAGGACTAATTTGTAAAAATTTGTAAAGTAAAATTTAATAAATAAATTTGTCAAAAACTGGATTTAATATTGTTAAAATGTTTTGAAAAAGTTTGACTTTGTATTCATATCAAACTATATTTTAAAAGTCGATAAATGGCCAAAATTTGAATTTTTAAAGAAAAGTTTTGAAACCTTTTTAGACAGAATGCCACATTTTTGAAACCTTGACTCTGTAACGGCTAGTTTTTACAAATCCCTTCTTAAGGTTTCGAAACCTCTGATAAAAGTTTCAAAACCTCTGTGCAGGTGAGCATTTAATGCTTGGTTTTAATGGATTCCAACGGCTCCAAACTCCTTCCAAAGTCTCACAATGGTTAGAAAAGATCAAAAGCATAGAAAAGGAGTCTCCAAACAGTAATGAAGTAACAAGAAAATCAATCTAAAATTCCACGCAATCAAATTTCAACTTGTACTCAATTTTCTCATCTTTCTTGTAAACACTAGAGAGTTCTTCATTGTATTTTATTTTTATAGTGTTTCTTTGGTTGTGTGAGAGAGCTTAAACTTTGCAAACACATTCTTAGTGAAGATTTTCTAGTTTGTTTATTTGTATTTGTTTTGGGGAAAAGATTCAATAGACTTTGGGGTATAAGTCTATTGAATTGTGTAAGGTTGCTCATTATCCTTAAAGGAAAGATAAATTAATGAATTTGTGGAAATTCCTTTGTGTGGTTACTAAGATAGTGGATGTAGACTCCAATTAAGGGAGTTGAACCACTCTAAATTTCCTTGCATTTTCTACCTTTGCAATTAGTGTCCACCGTTCTTTCAAAAATCCAATTAACATCCTCTTGGTTTTTAATCGATTAATTGTCACTCTCATCAAAGGGTTTTGCTATACAACCTTGCCGCTAATTCTAATCATTAGATTTTTATTATTAATGTTTATTTTACATTTCAATGAAATCTATTAAAATATAATTAATTACATTCTCAAAAAATTGTACACCATTAATTTAAAGTGTTTAATGTAACTAAACCTTAAATCATAAAACACAAAACCCTAAACCTTAAACCATAAACTATAAATCTACACACTAAAGTGTTAAACAATAAATATTAAGCCTTACAACCTACTAAATTTTAAAAATATAAAATCTTGAACCATAATTTTTTTAATTAAATATTAATTATATTAAATATCCTGAATTAATATGTATAACTTTTCAAATATATAATTAATTATAGGCTTTGTTTGGTAAACAGCTTTTTGAGTCAAAATTAGAGGTTTGAGTAAGGGTGATAACGAGCCGAGCAGAGCCCGAGCATGGCCATGCTCGGAAACAATGTAATTGGGCTTGGGCTCGAGGCTCGTTGAGCTCAGAATTTTAGGATCGAGCTCGGCTCGAAAACAATACTATTAGGCTCGGCTCGAAGTTCGTTAGGCTCGGTTTGGGCTTGTCAGGCTCGACTCGAAATGAAAAATTTTGCTATAGTTTTTTTTTATAAAAGATTCGTTAAAAATCCTTTTCACAACCAACACTAAAACGAAATTTAATGACCGGAAAAAGAAAAAGTGCTAAAAATTAGATTAATCCAAATAATCAATAAATATTCTTATAATACAAACATATAATTAAAGAAAATACAAAATCAAACAACAACCAACTAAAGAAAGAAAATACAAACACATAATTTATTTTAGTGTATATGTAGATTCCGAGCCTGTTCACGAGCTTTTCGAGCCGAGCCTGGTGCTCCGCTTGTTAAGGTTTCGAGCCGAGCTTTGACCGAGCCGAGACCGAGTAGCTCGTGAGCCGGTCAGGCTCATTAACACCCTTAGGTTTGAGTAGTCAAATCTGTTAATTTAGATGTTTGGTAAAGAAAGGATTGTAATAGCGGATTGATGCGAAACCTCTCATTTTGAAAAAGCTCATTTGAGGAGTTTTTTTAGTTAGAGGTTTAGATAAAACACTTATAAAGACCCTTTTGTCCTTAATAATTATAAGAAATTTATTTAAATTTTTTAAATAACTAATAAATTTAAAAAATAATTTCATAAATAAGAAATTAATATATACATATAAATTTAATAATTAATAAAATTACGTTTAAGATATAATTTCATAAAAAAATTAATATATACATTTAAACTTAATAATCATTAAAAAGATAATTTAAAAATAAAAAATTAATATATACATTCATTCATAGTTGCTTAGCAATGATAATAAAAAATTAATTTTCATAATCTAATTAATATTAATAGATACAAAATATTAATAACTAATAAAGTATTCAAACAAGTACTGAATATAATCCTTTAAAAAGTATTGAATATAATCATGTACTTATACGTCATTTTGCTTGTTCAAATAATCAAACATCTATTAACTATCAGTTAATTTTACCAAACACTTTTGTATAATTAGTTAATACAATCCACTAGTTAAATAAACTAATACTATCGGTTATCAACTAATATAATCTTCTATCCGCTAATTGCCACATGGCCATATTCTTAATAGATTTTATTAAAAAATAAAACATACATCATTGATAGAAATTTCTTTGGTTAGTAAAATTCTTTTGGAAATAGTAGAAAGGATTTAGCTTTAATGATTTTAAATTAGAAACACAGACATCATAAAGTGGAAAGAGGTCGGAGTAAAAAAGGAAGAAAAGAAAAGGGATGATTTATTGATTACGATGACAAAAAAGCGTGCGGGTGAGAATAATTACATGGAATTATGAGTTAATGGGCCAAACTGATTTAGTATTAGATGACTCGCTTCCCTTGACTCACCAACAAACCAGCATTTCAATGGCATGAACACAGAGTCATAGAGACAGAATTGAAGAGAGAAAAAGGAAGCATTTGAAGAGCTGGCCATGCTCAGGCAGCTCATCACTCAGCTTCAAGAGCTTTTGCAACTCGACGGCTCTCCTCCTCCTCCGCCGTCTCATTTTCGCCTCCTCCACTTTCAGCCGCCGCCTCATCATCCCGACGACCACCACAACAGGTTTCTTTCTTTTCCGTTTGTTTTCTCTTTCCCTCATTTCTTTGTTCTGTTTATTTCGATAAAAGTGGGGGAGATTTAGCCGTAGGTTGTTGGATTCCAATGTGATTTTCAGAATTTTCTTTCAAATTCCGTAAGACATTTTGGTAGTTATTTCCATTTTTGTTCCTGCAAAACTCATTGCCCTTTAGTGTAACACTATTTTTTGAGTTCTTTCATTGTATTCCAATCATGTAGATTCTTTTTTACTCCCTTTTGCTTTCCCCTTTTGCCTTTTCTCTTCTTTGTTTTGAATCTTTTCAAATTTCCCCTTTCCCTCACTAACTATGAAGAAAAAGATGGTTAGTTTACTAATTACTAGTAATTCAACTCATCTAGGGCTATGGGTTTCAAGGTCTCCTGTAAAACTTTGAGTTTTACAAATGAACGTTGAATATCATTTTGGTTTATTCATAATGCTCAGTTTATTGATATGCCACCATAGGGCCATAGGCGTCCCTTTTGCAATATTCCGGCCGGTGAAAGCATTCACAATGAATTGGGTGAATTTTGCATACCTAATTAGGTCATTAGCTTTGTTGTGGTCTTATTTTCATTATATATGCTTTTCATCAATGTTCTCACTTATGGCAAACTCTGATGAGCACTAAGCATGTTATATTGTGATTCCGATGTAATTTACTGAAGTTCTAGACCTTGGATTCTTTTTTTTTGATGTTCCAGTCCAAGTTGAGCAAAAATTCCAACTTACCGCGAGGGGTTATTAGAGATTGTGTTATACCTGTTAGGCACTCTATCTTGAAATTCAAGGACTTGAGAACAAGTACCTGTTATATTTTAACTATATCTTCATTCATCTGTTAATCATGAAAAATTAGCATATGTGATAACCAGGTTAGGAATCTTCTGTCTTGTGTCCATATAGTCCATACTCCATACATAAGTGGTGGAGGCAATTTGCGATGTTGTTCAAGCTAAAGTTCATTTCCAAGTTTTTTGGCTTATGAAAGTGTTTGGTGGAAGGCATCTCTTGTCTCCATATGGTCCATATATAAGTGGTGGAAGCAATTTGTGATATTGTTCAAGCTAAAGTTATTTTGCAATGAAAATGTTTGGTGGTTGAGATCCATCTTGCTAATGTGCATTTTGAGGTTCCCTTTTAATGAAAATCTTTGGTAAAAGCAATAAGGAAAATATGGTAAGATCTGCTTTTTGTTAATATGAACACGTTGCAATGCATTTTACATGTTTGGAAGCATGATTTATATCATGACTGGAGCATGCGAAGCTCATGGCATGATAGTTTATCTTGGTCTTGGCTTTTTTCCTTCATTTTTTGTTGCAAAAATGACCATAAAGATGTCTACGTATGATATGTGTATGAAATTAAAAGCATGATAGCTTTGCTAATTCGACTATATGAATATGCTTAATTTTTCTTTGTGCATATATGTTACATGTATATATTGTGTATAATATATATGATAGGTTGATAGTGTTACTATAGGATGTTTATATGTTTCAAACACTCTTGATGTGAAAGCATGCTTGTATGATACATGATATGACTGAAATATGATTCATATACTAGAGTGACTATATGTATATGTTTGAAATGCTTATATGCTTAAATGAATGAGATAAAATTACAATTATAATTATGGAAAACCTTAAAATGATTTGGTTATACGAACGACTGAATATGCTTGTCTCGCCTAAGTTGCCTTATGACCTAAATGGTATGATTATGGCTATATGACAAATTATATAGCCATTGTGTATAAATGTATATGTAATATTCAAAAAACTAAAAATGTAGAAAATATTATTATATTTTTGATTGGAAATATGTTCAATAAATATTTACGTTTAAATAATTTATAATTTATCATTTTTCTTGCTTGTAATATTTTTTATTTTATTTTTTGAAAATTTTAATAGTGTTATATGTATATATATAAATATTTTAAAATTTTGTATTTAAAATAATTTTTGTTATTTCTAAAAAATTAAATAAGCCACTGAACTTTATAAAAAATCAATTGTTCTAAAGCTTTCTAAAAAAATCAATTTAGCCTATTTGTCACGTTATTTGTCTCGTAATGGTCAACGTCGGGTTTCGTTAGTTAAATGACCAAATTGATTTTTTTCTTCCAGTTTAAGTGCCATTTGGGGTGCAAAATTGATTTTTTTCTTCCAGTTGAACTATCTCTTTGGACATGCATAAATCAAACAGATCATAATTACTCTAGATACTTACCATATGGATTGTGATATGGTCAAAATGCTGGAATGGGCACATCTAATAATTTTGTAAACATGTATAAGCTTAATGGATATTGAACTTATTGTAGTTGTCTAGTTTATGTGGAAAGCAGGAACATGATTACTCATGTTAGCTTCCATGCAGGTGGTGTTTGCCCCATATCGATGGTACTTATGCAGACAATTGCTACAGTCTCGTAATGGCTGCTGGGAAATCTGGGACTTGTAAGATGTTGGAATCTTTCGAGTCTCCACCAAGCAAGAAATCACAAAAGGAGCGGAACGAAGAGAAGTTACATTTTAGTACGGATATACCTGAGGAGGAGGTTATGGAACAAGATATTTGGAAAGAATTCCCTGAAGACCTTTTCGAAGCTGTCATTGCTAGACTTCCCATTGCCACATTCTTCCGCTTCCGCTCTGTTTGCCATAAATGGAATTCCTTGTTGAACTCGCAAACTTTCTCTCAACATTGTGCTGAAATCCCGCAACGCAGTCCCTGGTTCTATGCTTCTTTTCTTGACAACGTGAATGTTGGAGCCATGTATTATGACCCTTCCATGAGGGAATGGCATCAATTTGCATTTAAGCCAACAGAAATGATTGCTCAGCCAGTTGCATCTGCTGGTGGACTAGTTTGTTTTCTTGACATTAGTCATAGGAAATTCTATGTGAGCAATCCCTTGACTCAGTCAACTAAAGAGCTGCCACCTAGGTCAGTTAAAGTGTGGTACTGGACTCGTATTGCTGTGGGGATGACTCTGAACAGAAATTCAACTCGTGGAGGCTACAGCGTCATGTGGGTGGGAGATGACGGGGAATGTGAAATTTATGATTCGGTGAAGAATTCATGGAGTCAACCAGGAAGCATGCCCTTAAACATTAAGGTGTCATCATCTCTTTTGTTTCAGTCACAAGCTGTTTCTGTCGATAGCACACTTTACTTCATGCGGTCAGACCCTGAAGGGATTGTGTCCTACAACATGGAGACCGGGTTATGCGAACAATTTATTATCCCAGCCCCGTTACATCTGAGTGACCACTCGCTTGCAGAGTATAAGGGCAGGATTATGCTCATTGGATTGCTTAAAAAGAATGCTGCCACTTGTGTCTGCATATGGGAGCTGCAGAAGATGACGCTCTTGTGGAAGGAGGTTGACAGAATGCCAAACGTATGGTGCTTAGAGTTTTATGGGAAGCACGTTCGAATGACTTGCTCGGGCAACAAAGGTTTGATCATGTTGCAGTTGAAATCGAGACAAATGAACCGGTTAGTTATGTACAATGTGATGAGCAGGGAGTGGCTGACGGTTCCTGCATGTGTTGCACCACGGGGGGGAGAGGAAACACGGCCCGTATGTTGCATCGCCTTTAACCCTTGCTTGACTGCTACTGCTTGATTTCCAGCCCTTCTCCGTGCTTCTGGCACATCTCATATTCTGAATTTGCGACTGCAATTAAGCACGGCGGCGAACAAGCTTTTGCTGCTAGTTCCTCATTTGCTTTTTGGTTACATGGAGCAACATGAATGGCCATTTTCTTTATTTTCTAAGTGATACTTTTGGAAAAATCAATGAGAGGACTTATAAAAGAGAAGTATGGATAAAATCTTCTTATATGTCAAAATTACGCAGGACTTGAGGAACATTGGCAAGTCTATATTTTCTCATTCAAGGGAGACCATTGGTACATAATTTCACATTGTATTCCAAGCAGCGAGGAATATATGAAGAATAGACACGAGAAAATATTAATTTTTGAAAGGGTAATTGTTTTATACACAAGCGCTTGTGGAAACTTTTTTACACAAGCGTCTTAGTTTTAGGGGTTAGGGACTCTGTTTAGGGTTTAAAATTTAGGGGTATAAGTGTAGTAGTTTTGAATTTAGGGATTGTTGATAGAATTTTGGGTTTAGGGTTAAAATTTAGGGTTTATAGGTTAAAACCTAAATCCCTACCCATATTACCCTAAAACTAAACCCTAACCCTAAACCCTAAATTCTAACCCTAAATCCTAAATTCTAAACATGAACCCTAAATTCTAAACCTTTACACTAAAACCCCTAAACTTTAAACCCTAACCACTAACCCTAAACCCTATAATTGAGGCGCTTGTGGAAATAAAAAATTTCCACCGCCAGTGTATAGGATATTAATCCTTTTTGAAATGCCAATTTATAATATTCGGAAGGATTAATATCCTCTACACTGGCGGTGGAAATTTTTTGTTTCCACAAGCGCCTCAATTATAGGGTTTAGGGTTAGGGTTTAGGGTTTAAAGTTTAGGGGTTTTAGTGTAAAGGTTTAGAATTTAGGGTTCATGTTTAGAATTTAGGATTTAGGGTTAGAATTTAGGGGTTAGGGTTAGGGTTAGGGTTTAGTTTTAAGGTAATATGGGTAGGGATTTAGGTTTTAACCTATAAACCCTAAATTTTAACCCTAAACTCAAAATTCTATCAACAATCCCTAAATTCAAAACTATTACACTTATACCCCTAAATTTTAAACCCTAAATGGAGTCCCTAACCCCCAAAATTAAGACGCTTGTGTAAAAAAGTTTCCACAAGCGCTTGTGTATAGAACAATTACCCTATTCGGAATACATTTTCGCCATAGAAAGCTTTTATTTTCATGAGTAAATATTAATTTTTGATATTTTATTTTAAAAACATGGCATTTTATCTATTATACATTTTGTATAAGAATTGTATTGTTTACTTACATTCTTTATAATATTTCGTATACTAACAAAGTAATATTTCATAAACGAATTTAATTTAAAATTTTAGTTTAGGATTTAAAATTTAAAAGTTTGAGTTTTAACATTTTAAATTTAGGATTTAGATTAGAATTCATGATTTAAAGTTTAAAATTAAGATTTTAAGATTATAGAATTAATTAAAATGTAAGGGGTGGGGAAAGAAAGTTTTCTATTAATTATGCGGAGGTCTCCCAACTGTGTCTTTATTTTAAATTTGTCTCTAAATTTTAAAATATTTTATATTAGTCCCTATATTATGATCTCATACTAAACTAATCTCTAAATTTATTAATATTTTTTTGACAAATTCTAATTCTAAACCTAATCGTACTTAAAGGGAGGGAATGAAAATGCTGGTAAAGTGATCAAGGATGCATTAAGTGAAGTACCTGTTCATTATTATCCTCTTGCTGGGAGACTAATGATCAGCTCGAAGGGCAAATTAATCGTGGACTGCACTAGGGAAGGGGTTATCTTTATTGAAACTGAAGTAAACTGTAGGAGGGAGAAGATTGGAGACAACAAAGTTTAATAGTAACATTAAATGTATAAATGTAGAGGACTAAATGTGTTATTATACAAAATTTGTTAACAGCTAAATCATTTTTTTAACGTCCGTTAAGAACCCAGTGACCAAATTGAAACAAAATACAAAATTTAATGATAATATTAAAACAATTGAAAGTTTAATTACCAGATTGAATAATTAACGAAAGTTTAGTGACTATTTGTTAACTTTACCCTATTTTTACCCTCAATCAAATGCTTTTCCCTTAGTTACGAGTTGAACTTGGAAAAGAAAATTTCAATTTTCCATCGCCGGCATTCCCCCTCTCTGCCTCTCTTGTCTGATTTCAAGGTATGGGCAAGCTTAACTCTTCTTTAATTCTTCGTTCAATCGTTAGTTTCAACTCTTCTCTTTCTTGTTCTGTTAACACCATTGCTACCCACATCGAGGGTTTAAGCAAAATTCCAATGTCTGCAAAAGGAAGCCCAAAAAAGCATGACCGCTTTGATAATGTTGATGATGCTTTGGATTTGTTTAATAAGATGATTGGCAAGTACCCAAAGCCTTCAATTGTTGAATTCAATAAACTATTAGCAGCCATGGTTAGAATGAAACATTATTCCCTTGTTGTTTCTATGTATACCCAACTGGAACTATTTGGAGTTTCAGGTGACGTTTATTCGATGAACATCTTGATTAATTGATTTTGTAAATTAGGTCGAATTAATTTTGGGTTATCTGTTTTGGGGAGAATGCTGAAGTTAGGTGTTGAGCCTGATGTGGTGACTTTTTCCACTTAGATTAATGGACTTATTAAAGGAAGGAAGTTTTTTCGGGCTGTGAGTTTGTTTGATGAAATGGTTGAAAAAGGGTATCAACCTCATTTAATTGTTTACAATACTATACTTAATGGGTTGTGTAAGAATTAAGATAGGCAATACCGATAGAGCTGTAAGGTTTTTAAGGTTGATGGAAGGAAGAGGTTTCGAACTTGATGTTGTAGCTTATGGCACTATCATCGACTGTCTTTGTAAGAATGAGTTGTTGAAGGAGGCTCTCGATCTCTTCTCTGAATTGAAGGTTAAGGGCAATAGACCAAATATCGTTATTTACAATTGTTTAATTCATGTTATGTCTAATATAGGCCAGCAGAAGGAGGCAAGAAGGCTCTTGAATGAAATGATGGATAACAATATTTCACTTGATATTGTCACTTATAATATCTTGATCGACGCTTATTGCAAGGAGGGTATGGTTTTTGAAGCTATGGATATTGTTCGCACGATGAGAAAGCAAGGTGTTGAGCCTAATGTTGTCACGTGTAATGTATTGGTCGATGCATATTGCAAGGAGGGAATGGTTTCTAAAGCTGAAGATATAGTTGAATTGATGAGAAAGCAAGGGGTTGAGCCTGATGTTGTTACTTATACTGCAATGATAGATGGTCATTGCTTGCAAAACAAAATGGATAAAGCTCGAGGAGTATTTCAATTGATGATTAAGGAGGGTTGTGCACCTAATATACATAGTTACAGTGTCATGATCAATGGATATTGCAAAGCTAAAAGATAGATGAAGCAATTGAACTCTTTAATAAAATATCTCGAACAGGACCAACTCCTAATAATGTCACGTACAATATTCTAATGCAAGGTATGTTTCGATTAGGGAGAGTTGCTGCTGCATGCAAACTTTTGGCGAAGATGTTTGCTTCTGGACTGGTTCCAAGTCAAGTGACCTGTTCAATTTTGCTGGATGGTTTATGCAAATGCGGTAAACTCAGTGATGCGAAAAAGTGGGTTGGAACTCAACATTATCTTTTATACTGTCCTAATTGATGGCTTGTGCAAAGTTGGGAATATTGAAGGTGCTAAGGAATTGTTTCATGAATTCTCCGTTACACATATACTATAATGATTAATGGACTCAGTAAAATGGGATTGCCAGATGAAGCATACCAGTTGTTTAAGAGCATGGGAGATAACAAGTGTTTGCCTAATAGAATCTCTTATAATGTAATGGTACAAGGGTTTTTCCGAAACAGCTACACCTCAAAGGCAACACAACTTCTTGCGAAAATGGTCGATAAGAGTTTTTCTGCAGATTTATGCACTACCACCTTGTATGTGGATCTACTCTTACGATGTGATAAATCAATCTTGATTTAAAATGTTGTGCAGAGTATAAAGATTGTCAGTTGTGAGTGATTTTAATGTCTATTTTCTGTATAGTTGACCTACCTTAATCATTAAAGTCTATTTTGATATTATAATATATATTTTCTAGTTAAAATTTGACATGTTCTGTTATAATTTTTTTCCTATTTGGTCTGCTTTCCTCGAATTATTTGTTTCTTTAGCATTTGAAACTATATACATTTCATATGTGTGTTAGATTGGATCTGATATTTTGATTTTGGTGTTTTGTATAATTTCATGTGTGTGTGTGTGGTGTTTTATTAACACCACTTCGAAGGTTGAAGATTGGGATGGCCTAACGAAGATGAAGCGCAAGGCAGCTACACCAACTGCACCACTTTGCACGAGATGTGTGGAGGCAGAAGAAACACTTGAACATGTCTTGATTCTTCTGCTGAAACGCTCAAGCAGTTTGGAGGACGCCTGGTTTCAATTACGCCCTTGAGAACTGATTTTAAATCCTGTGTCATGGTGGTCTGATGTTGGGACAATGCTTGCTAACTCTTATTTTGTTTCAGGTTTGAACTTATTAGTGGCATGGCTGTGATGAGGCCTATGGAAATCTCGGTTGTTTGAGGAAACAAAATGATTATGCTGCTAAAATTTTGAGTGATGCTTGTTATTGGTTTTATGAGATTGCAGGTGAGATGCAGCTTCAATCTTTTTTGCAATAGCGCCGCTTCATGGCCATCTTGGCGGACAAGATCAGCAGCAAGAGCCATTAAAATCAATTGCGACGCTGCCTTCAACGGAGCAAATGAAGAAGTTAGAAATTTTAGCCGTCCGAAACAGCGAAAGGAAAGTGATAACTGCAATATAATTTGAAGAATCCAAGGCAAAGAGCTGGTGCCAACTCTGGGTCCAAGAATGGCTTGAGTAACGGAACCGGTGAACTCTACAACGCCCAATGCCTTCTCTTGAATCCAGGGCAGTTCCTCCACCTCCATGTCCTCTTCTTCAACTACACTTTTCTTGTTTTCTCTTGGGGGTTTTGAGGGCACCACATTTTCTCCGCTGCCCTTGGCCGCGGCGGTGATAGATAGGGATAAGCTGGGTGTTGTTCTTTTTGGGGTCAAATGAGGGATTGACAGGAAAGGAGGGAAAGGATAATGGCCAATGCTATTCTTACCGGATGAGGTTCATTTCATTGCATCTGATAATAACTATCATGAGATGTTTATGCATTTTAGTCCATCTCATTCATGCACAAATGAAAACGGCGAAAAGTAGCATATAAAGAATGAACAGCCACAGAAGGGGAGGTGTTTTATTCAAATTCCGAACACTACACAACGTAACCATATTTTGAGTAAATGTATCATCAGTTCAGAACGAAACTAACAGAAAAGGACATTACAAGACCAGTCTCTGCAATTTCTTAGCATTGCTTGTGCAGACTTATGCCATGCCGCCGCTGGTCGCTGTCCTGATGATCTGGAAGAGAGCTGTTACATAGAATGAGAAGAACTTGATCAGTATATCATGCATGGCAAAATGCGCATAACCCGAACGCATAAAGGCACAAACGAAGAAACGATACACGGGCGCAAATCAAAGCACATCAAGAACTAATCTACGTTATCATGGATGAGCTGAACCTACTAGTATTATGAAGAGAGAAATCGAATACGGAGGTACAAGGGCAAGGAATACTTACATGATCCAATGACGACGAAAATGAAGAAGCCAAGCAGTACAGGGCCGACAGGATAATCATTCCCCTTCTTTACGGTTGTCTCAGGCACAGCTCCTCTCTTTGTTATGTTCTTTTGGAACTTCTCCACCTTCCTCTCTGCAAGACGCCTTGATGTTGTCTGCACAACCCAAAAAAATAAGTGCCATCGTAATTAACTAAATAATCTTTGGGGGATAACAGTGTTAGGGTTTTCCAGGCTCTGCCTGGACCTAATTTGGAAATGGAACTAAACATTTATACAACAAGATTCGTGACAAAGATGCATGATGTTTCGAATCTTGAAAAGAGAATTAGAACTATTTGCATATGATCAGGTCAACAGTTCTAAATTAATACAATCAAGAACGATTTGCATAAGAGAGAATTCAACTAAATTTTACACCAAAAACTGAAGAATTAATCGAACTGATTTCGAAAAATAACGCTTTCTAATTGCGAGGCATGTAATGGTAAATTTAGATCTATAATCTCTCAGAAATGTACAATCGATTTTGCAGGCGGATTCGAAATGAACAGAAAAGAAATAGAAAAAGTCTAGATCGGAACGATTCAGACACAAGCAGATCAAGAACAATATATAATCAACAATAATAATCAAGTTAATAGGGGGAAATCTTAAAACAGTAAAGTAAAACAAACAAATTAAAATTTTAAAAATAAATAAATAAAAACTCACCATTATGACGAATAGATCAGGTAACCGGAGACGATTCAAGCGAGAAACCGCAGGAAAATTTCAAGCTCCCTCAATTCCCTGCGAATTATTCTCTCTCGAACACTCAGTTTCTCGAGAAAATCTCCGGAAATGATAGAAAATGTCAGCTAATTCCTCCGTTTTATAGATGAAGACCGATAAATAAATATTACGCGGAAGTAGCGTCACTCCGCGTCACCGACTACGATCTGATTGGTCCTGAAACTCTTTCGGTATACGTGGCGTGGCCTAGTTGGTTTATTGGACACACGTAGACGTTCCCGCCTTAAGACCTCTCTCAGTCCGTTTTACCTTTTTACTAATAAAACGGTATTAAATAAGAGTTAATATTTTAATACACAAAATTTGTAAAAAAGATTTACACAATCCTTTTATAAAATTTAAAATTTAAATACTAAACTTTACCACCTTAAAACCTAAACTTAGATCTTAAATTTTAAATTCTATCTATAAACTTTAAATTCTACACTCTACACGCTAAACTCTTAAACCCTAACCTAAAATCCTAAAGCTTAAAATTGAAAAGCTACACAAGCTTATGTATCAACGTATTTTCCATTAAATAATGAAAAATATTTTGATAGATAGGTTTGAGTAAACTTTAGTTTACACAAATCTTTTAATTTTATAGTTTAGGCTTTAGAATTTAAGGTTTATAGATATAATTTAGAGTTTGTGGCTTAGGGTTTAGAGTTTAGGTTTTAACATGCTAGAATTAAGAATTTAAAATTTAAATTTTTATAACTTAAATATAAAAGGTTGTATATATTTTTTTACATAGATTGTGTATCAAAATATAACTATTAAACAATACAAATTGTTTTTTACATTGGTGTGTATTTAATATAGGATAAATATTCTATACACAGGCGGTGGAAACTGAAAGTTTCCACAAGTGCCTTAGTTTTAGGGTATAGAGGATTAGTTTAGTGTATATAGTTTAGGGGTTTAAGTGTAGGGGTTAGAATTTAGGGGTAGTTGTTTCAACTTAAGGTTCAGGGTTATAATTTAGGGTTTATAGGTTAAAACCTAAATTCTTACCATATTACTCTAAAAATTAAATCCTAACCTATAAACCATGAATTATAATTCTAAACCTTAAATTGAAACAACTATCCCTAAATTCTAACCTCCTACACCTAAACCCCTAAACCATATACCCTAAACTAACTCCCTATACCCTAAAACTAAGGCGCTTGTGGAAACT
This sequence comes from Hibiscus trionum, assembly GCA_030270665.1. Classification (NCBI taxonomy): domain Eukaryota; kingdom Viridiplantae; phylum Streptophyta; class Magnoliopsida; order Malvales; family Malvaceae; genus Hibiscus; species Hibiscus trionum. The sequence continues at coordinate 5,408,971 of BSYR01000065.1, forward strand.
TTCAACGATATTAATCCTTTAATATAATGTGATATATATTTCTAAAGCATTTATATAGTTTCAATGACAATGCATAAAACTTATATCGTTGATGCATTAAATATGCATCTTTATATTTCTATTCAAAATAATATCCATATATATATTGTATTTTTATGTATCTATTAAAAAATTAATATTTAATACGCTACCCGTATAAAAAAATTATAAACATTAAAAATACTACTTTTAATGATATTTTTTCTAATATAATTTTTTTGGCTTTTGCATGAAATACATATTCCACCAATTAATAATATTTTTTTTCACTTGAGGCTTAGATATTTGAACCAAACGATTCCCGTGCATAGTTTAAAAAATTAATTTGGATTTTATATTCCACATGGATGCTAGTTATAAAATGTATACATCATGAATAGATAATTATTGTTTAATATAATATATATTCTAAAAATTAATCAAATTAAAAAAATATATTAAAAATGTTAAATTTACTACTAAATATATATAATCAACTCACAATCCGCACTGTTATTTAACCTTTAATCAGAGCCAACGGTACAACTCTACAGCCAAGTACAAAAAACCATGAATCCCTGACTATTAAATGCTGGAGTTGAGAGAACTGAGCAAGAAGAAAAACACTAGAATTGAAACAGTAGCAGTGCCAACCCCTGAGTTCTGATAGAGACAAGGGTCTCAAGAATGAAATGGCATCGAAAAGTATCTGTAGCTTGTTGCTTCTGAAACACGAAGAAGTTCCGTTTAGCAGAACTAGCACTGAAATGAGCTTTCATGATGAACAGCAGGAAGCCCCCAAAACCGTGCACATCTACTCGTTGAATTTCATCGACTTGTAGATCATCAGAAGGTAAAAGCCCCAAGCAGTACACATTCGACGAGCAATCCGTGGCATTCATTCTACCCAATTATACCGAAAGTCCATATAATATGTCCATATCAAACCAGATACCTTTGAACTCAATTAATCAGCCTTGTTCAGAACCACTGTCTTCTTTGTTTGTTTTTTCACAGTTCACCACCATCCCTTCATCGTTAGCTTTTTCGACATCAACAACATTTTCTTCATTAATCGCCTTACTGTTTTCCAGAATCTCTTCATCCTTAACATCCATAATTACCCGAAGTAGTTCCACTGGTGTAGCAGCTGGGTCTAGCTCCCGGCAACCCTTTGGAGCATTGGGAGCTTCTTGACCTGTAAGCAAGTATGAAGGAACTTGATGAGAGAAACGAAACATTTCTTCTCTTGGAATCCTCCTGATTTCTCTGTGATCGAGATGTCGGTGAAAGACCGTCTTGAAACCAGCAACTTTGACAAGGGGAGTAACTGTGACACCTAGTTCTTCATTGTAGTCATCAAGTACTTCTACCATATCATACTTGTGTATTACATCATCGGTTGTTAATTCATTCCAGTCAGGAGACCAATGCCTATAGATAGCCCAAACATCACCCTTTCTTGGATATATACAAATGGTTCCTCGCATCCCCTTAGTCCACCTAACTTTGTGTGAAAAAGAATTAAGTGAGCTGTTAATCTCATGCCTACCTATTCTAAACTCCCCACAAGTTTTTGAGAAACCAGAACCTACCCAGTCAAGCGGACTGAATTCACTGTTAGTTTTTGAATTGAGCCAGCTGATCCTAATCTTGAATGGATCTCGAGAAATAACATTTTGGATCATAGCATAATATCGAGGCATCCCATCATCGTCATCATATGCAGCCCATACATGGTTATCTTCAAAAGATCTTTCGGTTCGATCCTTGTCAAAATCATGAAAATCTGGATCCGGGACATTTATGGACATTGCTTTCAATGTTTCTGCATCTAAACCAACACCAGAACTGCCTGGAAAAGGCATGGCAAAATGATCCCCATTGATTTCATCAACAAACCCCTCGGCCTTGTTCTGATTCTGTGCATCATTGTTTACCAATGATTTGTTCTGTTTATCATTTGCATTTTCATTGCCTCTAACATCTTTGGATGTAGTCTTAGCTGCCGGTGATGAATTCCATTCATTCAGTTTCTTTTGAATTTCTCTCTTAGCCTTATCTATCAGCATACTTTGAATTTCTACCTGGGAGATATCTCTTGCATTATCATACTTATTTGTTCCATTAATCCACCCTGTTTCAAAACTGCATAGCTTGGATCCTGATAGATTAGCTGGACCACCATTTCCTGCAACCATTTGATTGGTAATATTAGTTCCATGGGCACCAGCACTACCATCTTCCATGCCTCTCCTTCTCTTTGCAGAATTAGTGTATCCACTTGAAGAACCACCAGCCCTTTTAGTGCCATGATGCTTTTTCCGCATGGCCTCTTCTCTTTTGGCTGCTGCCTGTGCTTCCTCTCGCTCTCTCCTCACTTTCTCATATGCCTGCTGAACCACACTTGCAGCTTGAGCTGCAGTTGAAGTACCACCGGTCCTAGAAAAAGAACCCCATTGGAAGTTGCTTTGGTTATATGAATCGTGACTAGTGAATCCCGCAGCATTATAAGAGGCAGAATGGTTTCTTCCCATATTACTTGAGCTTTTGTTACCAGCTTGACTATTTGAGTTCTGTCGCTGCTGTGAAAATGTCCAAGGGGTCGGGGTAGATGTAGTTGGGGGAGCAGTTTCTAAAGCCAAAAATGGCTGATGGCAGTTGGGGCACAAAAGCTTATGATTAAGATACACTCTTAGATACTCATAATGCATCTTGCATCGATGACAGATAGTCCAAAAGGTATTTGGTTTTGGCTTATGAAAAGACGCAGGGTTTGATGACTGACCAGCAGGGTTTGACGAGCGACCAGAGGGGGTTGACGACTGAGCTCCATGAGGTTTACTACTCTTGGAAGTTTTCACGCTTGAAGTGCTTGTTTTGGCGGCATTGTAAAAACCGTTTGCCGCTTTTGATGCCTTTGAACCCCCACTAGGTGCTGGAACCGTTTGTGTTACTTTCGCGCTCCTCCTCTTGTCATATGCTACTCTCTTAGCCTTATCAGACAACAAACTCCAAGCCTCCGAAATAAGTTTAAACGCCCCTTCAGCTCCTATAGATTTATTTTTGTCAGGGTGCAGCATCAGAGCCAGCTTCCTATATTGTTTCCTCACTGCTTCATCATCAGCTTGTGGATTCACACCAAGTATGGCATACCAATCTGCTTCCCCATCGATTTTGTTCTCCGCCGAAATATAAACATCGAGAGTTGATATCATTTGGGGAATACCCTCAAGACCAGGATACAAATTCTGGGCTTTCAAAGCAAATTTCTTTGCCCCCTTAATATCCTTCCCAATAAATTTCTTCTCAGCAAGCTCTTTAGCTCTAGTGGCCTCATCCTTATTGCACTCCATTTCCCTTTCCCAGCGCCGCTCTCCGATAAAAGAGTCGCCAGTGGAGAACGCTTCAATATCTCAGCCACCCCCACTTGCCAATTCCTCAAATTCCGACTTTTACTCGTACTTTACAAAAAAAAATGAAAAAGTCCAAAGCTTAACAGAAAACAAACTGCAGAAAATCATTAAAAAGTGGAAATTTTCAGAAAAAGGGTTAAGCATATGAAAGTGCAAACAATACACAGTCAGGTCATTCATCGAACATTGAAAATGCAAAGCAAAAACCGGGTCAGATTCAAAAGAATAAGAACTTTCTCCTAAATTAATTATCCGGCGACAATGATCACCGAGTGGCAATAAAGAAACGTTTTAAGAATCAAATTAATCCAAATAAAAGCTCAAGCAACATCCATGGATCTACGTTCTATGCGAACAAAAGAATCTAAAACCAAACAAAGGGATCACGATTTATCAATCAAAACCCAGAAATTTTCAATACTTCAGGCGATTAACTTATGAAGAAGAGAGTGAAATTTATACCTTACAATAAGAACAGTGCTGGTAGATTGAACATTCTTTTGTTGGACATACCTCCATTACCAATTTTTGTTTCCGTTTTATACACTCTTTTTCTCTACCAAAACCCTTTTTTTTTAAAAAAATCCCCAAATTTTGGACCTTTTCTCTCAAAATCCCCCTCTTAAGTCTTAACCCGAACAGGACAGTCCCTTCTCTAATAACCCAAAGCCATAAAAAAGCTTTTATTTTTCTCGTTAAGAAATAGAGATTTAGTGGTGTGGGTCTTTTCTTTGTGTTTTTTGTTTACAATTTCTCTGTTAGCCCTAACCTTTTTTTTTCATTTTAATAATTGGTATGAAATCTTAACCATGGTTAACTTTTAACTCTTCAATTGGGGTTTTTTACTTTGCTTGTAATGTTATAATTGGTTGAGATTCTTAACTCTGGTTAAGTTTTAACTCTTCAATTGTGTTTACAACTTTGCCCAATACCAAAAACATTGACATGTACCCCTTTTGGGATAACATGGTCATTTTACCTCATTATTATTTAATTTATATCTATAAAAAATTAAATTAGTGGGACTCAATCAAATAATATCAATTCAAGTAGAACACATATTACCATATAATCTCATTAGAAAAAAAAATCGACTCAATTTATAATTAGAAATTGGGTAAAGTACACAAATGGTCACAAATTATATCCTAAAATACAAAATAGTCATCAAACTTTTAAAAATTACATAATGGGTATTAAACTTTTGTTTTTGATACAAAATGGTCATTAAACTGTTAGTTTTCATTAAGTGATGACGTGACAGTTACAAAAATTTGAATAATAAAACATTTAATCATCCATATTGACACATTCAATCAATTTATTCTTAGCTTAACCCTCATTATTGAAGTTTAAATTGGTTGAATGTGTAAATATTGAGGATTAAATATGTTATTATACAAATTTTTGTAATTGCCACATATCTCAGTTAAAGTCTCAATGATCATTTTATAATAAAAATTAAAGTTTAATGTCCATTATGTAACTTTTAAAAGTTTGGTGACTATTTTATATTTTTAGGGATAGTTTAGTGACCATTTGTATACTTTAACCTTATAAATTTATAATGGGTTATATTTTGATACACAATCAGTGTAAAATAATTTTACACAACTACTCCTTAATATCTAAAATCTAAAATCTTTACCCTAACACCCAAAATTTTAAACCCGCCCCGTTGCCATCCCTAAATAGGTTTTGCTTACTTGCATGCTTCAAAGAAGGTCTTTGCTTTGGGCTCAATCTGGGCTTTGGCTCCATTGTGCTCGAAGGAGATTCGTTGACTGTGGTGTACTTATGAAGCCTATATACAAAATGGGCCCACTAATTAAATTAAAACAGGCCTATATGCATATAAGGGATTAATGCGGTACATAATTTTTTTTGGATTGATGTGAAAAAAGTGATTGGATTTAAGCACTAAATCATGATTTACCCCTTATTAAAATTAATAACACCTTTATTGTTAATGAAAATACTTATAGATAAGTAAGAATTATAATTTTTTAGTGAGAAATGAGTCTTATAAGTTTACACCAATTATCATTACATTATGCAAGAATATGATGACAAAAAAATTCTCTCTAAGCTAATCCAGATGGCTTTAGAACATGTTTCACAGTCATTATTAAAATTGTATTCACATTTTTTTTCTTATGCTTTTTCGTCGACTGTTTTTTAATACTTTAAAGATTAAAAAAACTCATTTGTATTCTTTGTGGAAAAAAAAAATATTAATCTAAATTTAATCTTGACCGTCTATTTTTATTAATCGAACTATTCAAAAAATGTATAAAACTTACAAGTTTTATCATGTATAAATGGATCATAACCCTAAATAAAAATAGATAATTTAATAATCAAACATTTTTAATTTATTTTTGTTAATTAGAAACAAACTCAGCTTCGAATGTAAAGTTAGAAACCCAAATCATCTACAGAATCGAAAAGAAAACATAACGGAATTCGATTGTTACTAAAAAAATAGAAATTCAAAGTAAAATGAAAATGAAAATGAACAAATATTTTTTCTATATTTTTTATAACCACTAGTATTTAACTCGTTCACTGACTAATTCAGATCGATACGATAGAAATTTATTATGGAGTGACCTTCCAAACTCAATTGTAGGGTTGTAAATGAATCGAACGTTCAGCGGATCGTTCGGCGAGAAATTCGTTTATTTATTAAACGAACAAACATTAACAAGATTTTTTGTTCATTTAATTAAATGAACGAACACGAACAAAGAGCTTGTTCGTTCATTTATGTTCGTGAATGTTCGGTAATCTGTTCGTTTATGTTCATTTATGTTCGTTCGTTTATGTTCGTTCTTTGTGTTCGTTTATGTCCGTTCGTTTATATTCATTTAAGTTTATTCACATATGTCTATGGGTGTTCTTTGTTCAGTTAAACCAAACTAAAACAAAATTGGTTAATCTATTAGATAATTTTAGGTTTCGGTTAATGATTAAGAGTTTTTTCAAATTTCAATTATAGATTAATTTGGTTTAAAATCAGTTAATTAACTACATTAATCGAACTAACCCAAAATATTAAATATTTAACACATTATATATGTTCGTTTTGTTCGTTTATATTCATTTGTGTTCGTTTATCATTTAAACGAACGAACACGAACAAGCTACATTCCTTAATGAACGAACACAAACAAGAAATTTTGTGTTCGTTTATGTTCGTGTTCGTTCATTTGTTCAGTTAAAGTTAAACGAATGAACATGAACACACCCTCGTTTGTGTTCCTTCGGTTCGTTTACATGCCTACTCAATTGTTCTATTCACAATGTCAAGATTTGAACTTTTAATCTTGTTTAAGACAATTAATGTCTTATCCCGTTAGACAACCGGTCGCGTAATGCATGTGCTATCCAGTTTTGCTGATGAAGAGGTCACTATGTATAATGGGGCAACACTCATCTGCAGTTTTGGCAAAGGATATGACCTGAAATTTCATGCGGTGACAAAGTTTCACGTGTGAGTATTTCTGAAGCAGCCTTTTCTATTTCTTTTATTGTAGTTCTTAGCCATATATGGATGTCACTTTATGAACTGTATTCGACAAGAAATGGAAAATAAAGGTAAAGATAAAGTTCATGACCCCATGTTTTCTAGCATTAACACCTGGAGCCAGTGTTTAGCCCTTCAATAATTTTATATTTTGTCAAGTATTATTGGTCCTACTCGCAATGATTCAAACACTCTTGCTTTCCAACTGAGTCGAGACCTAGTCGAGTTAGCTTACTGGAATCTGGAGTTATACTACCATGGTCAGTGATGTTCAGGTCGGATTATGTATACTTCTGTTCGGAATTTATAAGCGGAAAAATATTTAAGATGATATCAATATGTAAGAGGGACAATGTTTAATATGGTTTGGTTTTGTCTACTTTTACAGATGAGAAAAATAAACAATTCACTTAAAAGTAGAAACGTAAATCAGGAAAGAGTACAAATACATTATATGATTATATCTCAAACATTTTTCTAATGTTTCTATCCCCGTAATATTCATCTTTGCAATATAGCCGCAATAGTTGTAGAGATCTTAAAAGAGATTATATTCTATGTCTCTAAAAATAATTTTCTATCGTAATTCTAATAGTTAAAACATATCTTATATTTTTAAAGTCCAGTGTTTGACGACAAAGAAATTTTATTTTATAAAACTTCTTATCTAATATAAAATATAATTTATTAAGTAAACTTAATTATTAAGTATTCTCCAACCACATAAATTATAATAAAATCTAATTTAATTATCAATTAGAATTTGTGTCGATACATAACAATTTCTTCCTTAATACAAATTTGATCCGAGCATTAATCTTCAAATCTTCAACGGTTTTAATTTTTACGTAAAATAAATACTCGTTAAAGCATCGTTGTCAAATCTTCAACGACTTTTCAAATGTTTTACTGTTAGAAATAAAAGCTCATCAAGTGATCACGTTTCCACTTAGGGAATATCCTTGTCATTAGACTCAATCACTTTTTAATTACTTGCTGTAAAAAACGTACACATAACTTTATATTAAAGGGGCAAAATACATAAAAATTAAATAATATACGAATTTTAAATTTTTAAAGGAGGCGACAGTCCCCTTCAACCCCTCCATCCATCTCTGCTTGTTGCACTTAAATGCATAGTATTAAATTGCAGCAGCAATGAGTGTAACGGCTACATCGTAACGAATTTTAAATTCATGCAACCGCGACCGCAATTTAATACTATGCTTAAATTAATGGTTTTTGACGTCTTCTTCCCTTGCTTGGTGTGTCTCACTTTTCTCCTCTCTTTTTTCTTTGTACCGGAAACGACAATGATTGAAACTAACATTGGGTTGGCCTGCAGATCGTGACCTGATGAGCGGACCCATGTCAATACCAGCCTATTTCAAAAGGCTCTGTTAATGGGTTCTTTATGGCATATTCCCAGAATTTCGAACTACTGCAGCCTGCTAGTGCTCTCTGCACCACCCATGCTGCCTAATCGATTATCAAACCGTGACACGTGTAAAACAAAAGGTGGTAGTACATATATTTTCACTATTCAATAATCAAGTCTTGTTGTTTAAACATTGTCTTTATGTTCCAAATTCATCCCTTTTTATTAGAGGCGTGCACTATATACGGCTAACCTTATGTTCGGTGTGTACTCAGACCACATGATCATCTTCTTCAAAAATGTCTGAACTTACGTTTCTGGAAATTCTCTCGAAGTTCCAGTTTCCCACTTTGCATTGTTTGGATAAAGCCAAAAAGGAAATGCTTATGATTGGCGCAGCTATTGCGGGTTGAGTCATCCAAAAAGAGCACCATGCGGCGTTTAGGCGAGCCTATATGGGCAATGGCGGATTTTAAATTTGAACAAATTCATGCATACATGTAAATTACGCTATTCGAATCTATGTTATTTAAAAAGTACAATAACATTCTTTACCATAATTTTTATATAATATTTTTTATAATCATCAATATTCGATTTATTATTTGACTAGTTTAGATCAAATATTACAAAAATTTATATTGGGGACCAGTGCCGTCCCTGGCATGGGCAGGAGGGGCCCAACCCAGGCCCCATTTTTTTATAATATTCGATATTATTAGAGATGTACTCTTAAAATTTATTTATTTAACACTTATTATTAGGACTCATTTTTTTCCAACATTTGTTATTAGGGGTCTACTCTTAAAATTTAATTTTCTCAATATTTGTTATAAGGGGTCCAACTTTTCAATAATTATTATTAAGGGCCTATTTTTCTCAATATTTATTATTAGTGGCATACTCTTAATTTTTTCAATACTTGTTATTAGACCTAATTTTTTTCTAATACTTATAATTAGGGGCTCAATTTCTCATATTTATTATTAGAGACATTCTCTTAAAATTTAATTTTTTAATATTTGTTATTAGGGGTCCAATAGGGACATGATTTTTTTAATATTTGTTATTAGGAACATATTCTTAAAATTTAATTGTTTTCTAAAATTTATTATTAGGGGCCTAATTTTTTTCTAATACTTGTTATTAAGGGCCTAATTTTAAAATTATTTTTTAATATTTATTATTAAGGGTTTAATTTTTTGGTTCGCCCGTGCCACTAAAATTTCAGAAAAGGTTTTGGTGGGGACTTACTCTACTTACAATGTTAATAATCAAACTATTAATTTTAACTAAGAAATCTAACCCTTCATTTAACTAGCTCAATTAATGATAGACATAATTTGTGTCATATGAATTTAAATATCTGAGATTATTGGGTGTAGCATATGCCTGATGACAGTTCAAATTAAAGTTTCGGTGCTACAATATTTATTAGTATTATATTTAGCTTTTTAAGGCTAAAAGGAGAATAAGTTTTGGTAAATTCCGACCAATCTATGAATGTGGGTTGTGGAGGCATCGAATTCGTACACGAATTAATGGGTGCGTTGGATTCTCGCTGATAAACTAATGTGTGCGTTGGTCCACCATTGAAAATTGAAATGTTCTATGCAAAAATATCAACGTGTAAAATTATTATAATCCCTTTCCACCAATTTCTTTTATTATAACCCCTAACTCATTAATCTAATCTTTACCTTATAAATTAAAAGCTTTCTCTGGCATCTGTGCTTTCCACGTCAGCATATCGGATGGTTTTTATTGCACCACGTAGAGCAACTTGATTAGGGATGATAACGTAACTAGTAGGATGAAAATAAAATAAAAATAATTGAATAAAATACTAATTTATTTATTTAATATATAAAAGTGATATTTTCATAATTATTCCAGAGAATTTTTATCATCCCTAGACCTAAAAATGTTTCGGAGTTTAAACTATATTAAATTAGAAAAATTCTACAATGGGCGACGAACATTGATGAACATCACTAACGATGAACATCATTAATTTTTTTTAAAATTTTAAAAATCTAAATGACTAAAATTATAATTAAAATTATCTCTTAAAAAATAAAAATTAAATTTAATAGTTACTTTATAATATTTTTTAATAGGTTAGAATCAAATATACTCAATTCTTCTAAACCCTAACAAAATCAATCTCTTAAAAAATAGAAATCAGTTTATATTTGATTCTAATCTCTTAAAAAATATTATAAAGTAACTATTAAATTTAATCTATTTTTTAAGAGATTGATTTTGTTAGGGTTTAGGAGAATTGGGTATATTTGATTCTAACCTATTAAAAAAAATATTATAAAGTAATTATTAAATTTATTTTTTATTTTTTAAGAGATAATTTTAATTTAATTCTTTTGACTTTTAAAATTAAAAAAAAATTAATGGTGTTCATCGGTGTTCATCGTTAGTGGTGTTCATCAATGTTCATCGCACGTAGTAGACTCATCCAATAAATTATTATAATACTTTTGTTAAAATTACCAACACATATTGAGTTCAGTGATAAATAATTCGATGTTTTTAAAATTCATCTCTTAACCACAAATATAATTAGAATTCATATAACTATCGAACACGTATTAAAGCTAGCAGCCTGACGTGGCATTGCAAAAACAAAACACAATTAGTACAAATTAAACGTGTTTAAACCTGGAAGATGATTGGGGGTTTAGTTTAAATGGAGAGATGCCTACTTTAGGGAACTTTAGACAAACCCCTTTTATTTATTCCTCCGCCTCCCTGATGACGGCAGCAGCCCTCTCTTTGGGCGGCGATGCCGTAATCTCTGACGCATGGCAACGTTATTATAATAACAAATTAACAATACGACATTTGCTAGGGTTTATGAGAATAACCAAAGTCTGTTTAAATTAATATCCTGGTGCCACATTCAAAATTTTCGTCCCCTTTTGCTTTCACTCTCTGCACGTTTAACCTAAACTGATTTTTTTTTTAATTTTGTTTCTCGTGTTTGAATAAACTTCCTTTTATTTAATATATATGAAATGTTTGGTCACTGCTTTGGAGCTCTGATTAAAATCACATATGAATAATATATAAATTGATTATTTTAAAAATAATTAAATATTTTTTGACTATGTCTATAATTATAAAAGGTTTAATTCTAAAATTTATCCTTTATTTTATGGAAATCAAAGAGTTACTCTTTTCATTGTAATTTGTCAAAAGTTTATTAGCACCTAAATTTGAAGTGTTTGTCTTATTAATTTGTTGCATATAAATTGTTGGTTTCTTATAATTATTTTTGTATAAATTGTTAAAGTGTCGGTATTCAAGTCAATGATGTCCATTAAACTAACATTTTTACATTTTTTGTAAAGTACAAGGACCAAATGTTGATAAATTAAAATAAAAGAATAATATCCTCATTTTTTAAAAATCAAGGATGCAATTCATAGTTAGACCCAATTTTTAGATGAATACTTCTTTCATTTTTTTTATTTTTATTTACTTCTTTCAATTTTAATTCTAATAACACTTTAAAAAATAACTCATCTCAGTTTTAGTCAAACCGTTAGAATTAACACTTTAAAAGGAAATATTAAAATAACTAAACATGTCAATAAAAACTCTATAAATTCTTATAATTAATGCTTGTTTTGCTTTATAATTAATGTTTGTTTTGCTTTATAATAAATGGTTGTTTTGCTTTGTAATGAAATCTAGTAAAATGTAACTAAATACATTCCTAAAAAATCATGTTTAATTAATTTTAGGTTGTTTAATGTAATTAATACTCACTTAAAACGGTTTATTGTTTAGAGTTTAGGGTTTGAGGATTTGGATTTAGGGTTAGGGTTTAGTGTTTATGGCTTATGGTTTAAGTTTAGGGTTTGATGTTTAGGGTTTTGGGTTTTGGGTTTGAGGGTTTGGATTTAGGGTTGGAGTTTAGAGTTTATGGCTTATGGTTTAAGTTTTAGGGTTTGATGTTTAGTGTTTAGATTTGAGGTTTGGGGTTTATGATTTAGAGTTTAAGTTTAAGGTTTGGAGTTTGAATTTAGGGTTTTATTGTTTAATTAAATTAAAAAAATTAAATTAATGAAACACAAATTTTTAGGAATGTAATTAATTACATTATACTATATTTTTTAAAAAAAATTAAAAAACATTAATTACAAAAATTTATAGTGTTCTTATTGACAGCCCTTAGGGCTGTCAATAGCATAACCCTATTTTTATTCTTAATTAAAATATCATCAAAGTCTTTGTTATTTAATATGATTAAATTTATTTTTTATTGTATATAAGACAAAGCAGAGAAGCATAAAAAAGCATGCTTCTGCCATTATTTTATCTCTCAAGTTTATTCTTTAATATTAAACTGATTGATCAATTATTGATATTTTTACATTCAAGTTTCAACGTGTTATTTTAAGTTATAAAGTAATGGATTATTTCATATAGATTAGGTCAATAAAATGAACATTGTACCTTTCCCTAACCACTGCTTCCTTGCGGACCCCATAAATTAATTTCGATCCAGTATGAACAAAAATCTTCAGCTTCTTTTCAGTGTTTACATATATTCTAACACTAAAAGAATATTAAATTTTAAGCCTTAAACTTTAAAAATTGAACCATGCACCCTAAATTCTAAATCTACTATTTTAGTGTTGGAGCGTACATAAAAAGTGATAAAAAGAGACATATAATTTTTGTTCGTCCTGTTGTTGCAAACATGACTTTCATGGGGGAGTGGTTATCATTAATAAATCTAATTTTTTTGTATTATTAGTTAATTATTTTATTAATTGAGTTCCAGGTGTCAAATTGCCTGGCGCATTGCTGGGTGCACACAATTCACAAGTTAATTAGTTGAAAAACAACAAAGGGAAATGTATTTGATTAAAGCCTACGAGCTTGTGGGGTTTCATGTTGGGATCCCAGACTGAAGCCAGCCAGTTGGAGTTTTATGGACAGGAAAATGAACAAAAATTAAACATCCAGCTTTCAAGTCTTGAATTTTTTAAACGGTGAAGTGAAATGGAATCTTTCGAGCTCGGTCGGGTTTATGTTGCCTAAAACGGTGGAGTAGGGTTAGTTTTGAAAAATAAGTTGGAATTTAATATTTGGATATGTGCAGATAAGGGGACCGAATTGCATAACTAAATTTGTTAGTAAATTTGTATTTTCATTTTCCCATAACGAATCAAATCAAAAGGTTATATTCTTCAGACTTTGCGACTTATTCTTACTAAATCATGGTTGAAGATTTAAGAATATATATATACAAATATTACTTTCTAACCACATTAAGACTATAATTATTTTGTTTTTTTGTCCACATCATGAAATTACCATTTTATTCTTATACATAACTATTTAAACTTTTTTAAAAAAACCTAAAATTTTTTGCTCTAAAAACTTTAGCCGCCGATATTTTCTTTTGTTCTTTTAATCGCCGGCGGCGGAACCAGTTTTTATACTGGTTGTCGATCGCCGGATCTATTGTTTTTTTTGTTTTTTTTAATAAATTATTCTGCTCTTGTAGCACGATTTAGTCTACCTTTTTGGTACGTATTTTTCTGTCTTTTGGCACGTTTTTTCTTTGTTGTTTTGATTTTCAATTAGGGTTGGATCTGACGACGCCACGACTGATCAAGATGGCGCTCCTTTCATTATGCTGCTGATCCTCCTTCTCGGACCCTTGAACCAGATTCGGATACACGAAGACATCTACCGTTTATTCGCGATTGAGTTGTGGTAATGACCTTTTTGTCAACGTACGATCATTGTAATATGCATTTGTTAATGTTGTTTGTTGATGGTTTTACCCATCATCGTCGATTTGTGGGTGTTTGTATACGTCTTTTGCTTCGAGTCTTTGGATTAGGTTCTTACCTATTCATTGTATGGTCCTATTATGATCTAGAGCCGCTAATTGTTTCTTCTGGATTTGTATCTAGATTTAGGTGTTTGTTTACTCAGCAGTAAACTTTCATTGTAATTTCAGATATTTTCCCGTTTAATAAAATTAGTGGTATCAATTTTCAAAAAAAAAACTATTTAAACTTTTTTTTATTATATATAACTATTTAAACTTAGATGGTAAGAATATAAGAATTATACAAAAAAACCCTATTTTTTATATTTTATGATTAGACATTCTGGAAAATATATAACTTTTATGTTTATTTTGTTTTCTAAAAATACTCTTGTATTTTTATTTACTTTAAAAAATAGCAAAATTAACTAAAAAAAAGCAAATAGAAATGTGACTGCTTGACGTGAATGCAGCCAACATCCATAGAAATGATATTGATTTCCAAATTATAATTTTTTATTTTATTTAAAAAAAATCTATCATAGTTAAAAAAAACATGTCATGTATTAATAGAAAATGTTAATAACATTATAAATCGATCTAATTCACCCACTTTCAAAATATACATTGAATAATTTTATTTAAAAAATAATAATTTGCTCAATTTCGAAATTAATAGTGGACTTAAGCAAACTATTTAAAACCAACCAACTATAACTTTAAGATTTTAGATTAAAATATTTACCTTTCAAACATACAAAAAATAAAATGTCAATTTTTATAGTAAAATGACTAAAATGGACTGCTAGATTTAATACATGGACTAAAAGTTTATTTTATAGTAGTATTTAAATTAAACTTTTAGACATGATATTTGGACTTCTAATATATTTTAACCAAAATAATCGTATAATAAAACTAATAAACGAAATATAACTAAAATTTGCTCAAATAAATCTCATCAAAACTCATACATAATAAAATAAATGAGAATAAAATTTAATGGTAACATAAGGTGTTATGTACAAACCCTACACATTGAAAAAATATATAATATACACGATCATAAATCATGTGGCACATATTCTGTATCAAAGACTTTTTCATACACACAAATAAAGTAATTTGATATATTATACTTATTTATATTATTATATATATGGCTCTAGAATAAAGTAGATCTTTCACGAACTTAAACTTATATTACTGCAGAATACAGTCCCCGACACAAGCCTCCAAAATAAAGGAAAAATTGAAAAAGACAGAGGGCAGCCGTCATTGAACACGTGGCATATAGAAACGTGTCAAATGTAATAATTGTAAACATCAATGTGCCACGTAACACAGGGAAAGCACATTAGTTGAAATTTTGGCAAAATTAGAGAAACGGGGTAGTTTAAATTTTTATTTAAGAGATAAAGATTGTTTGGGAAAAATTTTGGAAAATATGCTAGTTTTTATGGTACACCTCGCCATGTGCAAGTGGCGAGGAGCTGGTAAAATAAAAAAACGCAGCTTTTGTAAAGTTGGCAGGCGTGCAATACACAGGACCTCGCCACTTCCACATGATGAGGTTTAAAGAACGCCATAAGCACATGGCGAGGTCCCCAAATACTGTAGATTTTAGCCTAGATTTTAAAATTTCCCCAAGCAACCCCTATCCCTTAAATAAAAATCTAAATTACCTTATTTCTCCAAATTTGCCTGGAAATTTATTAGATGGTATTGACTCACCACGTCATATATAATCAATCTAATAATATATGTAAAGAAAAAGTTGGTAGTTTTTTTGGATGTTAAAATAAGGTGAGTGAACCTTATTAACTGAGATCATAAAAGACGTGGTGAGCTGAATCTATTTAATAAAATTTTCTATTACGGAGTTATACACGTGGGAGGAAAGTATTGGATGTGATGATGAGAGAAACGAGGTGTGATCCTGTGTGACGTGGGAATGGAATGTCGCTATCGGGAAGAGCCCCCGCCAGTAAGATGAGAGTCTAAAAATAAAGAAGAGAGAGGGCAGGAAGTAGTGATGGCTTAATCACCGCTTTCGTGACACTGCCTTGATCCAAGTGCCATTTGTCCTACTCTTTTCGCCACCGCTTCTGTTTTTAACCGTCGTTAATTACTATTTTTACAGTTTTACTACTACGTTGCTACCCAACATTTTTATCTAGTGTCTAAATTTATAGTAACGAGTTAGACTTCCGGTTGAAAAATGTTTTTGTTTAAAAGTGTTTTTGATATTATAAATAATAAAAACAATGAATTTTGAGATTAAAAAAAAAACATGAAAATTTAAAAAATGTTCTAGAAAATTACTTTGGAGTGTAAAATAGTGAAATATTTTATGCACTGACGGTGTAAATAAAATGTATCTATAAACCTTTTAATTTTAAGGTTTAGCCTTTTGTTTTATAGTTTAATGTTTAGAAGTTAAAATATATGAGTTTAGAATTAGGGTTTAATATTAGATTTTAGTGTTTATATGTCAGGGTTTAGGTTTTAGCATAATATGATTATGAATTTATGTTTTAACCTATAAACCTTAAATGTTAATATTAAATCTTAAAATTTAACCACACACACCTAATTTCGAGAGTCCTATACTTAAACTCCTAAACAACAAATCCTAAATAGAGTTACTCAACCTTAAAAATAAGGCGCTTATAATTTTTTTTGTACTCACCACATGTACTTAGAATAAATACGCGTGTTAAATTATCAAAACTTATACATCTATGGTTCTATTCTTTATATTTTGCAATCAATTATATTTTACAACATATGTTTTAAATATTCGTTTTATCTGTATATTTTTAGAAGCACTTTTTTAAAAGTCACTTTCCAAAACAAAATAACAATAAAAAGTTAATTATTAGGCAACGAGACATTGGTTCAATGATAAGATTGGGATCTTAGATCCTTAGTACATGTTTCATGTTCGAATCTCGCCATGCTTAAATATGCGTTTGTGTGGGTTATTGTACAATTTTTTTATAGTTCAGATCGGGGTCTATTTTAGGTTACAAGTATAATTATAAATATAGTTACAGTTACGTATACCAAAAAACTTATATGAATAACTATAACCATAATCAATTATTATAAAATATACTCAAACGACAAATTAAATGCAATGCATTCAAACATAGGATCTCAAATAAAACTAGGCCTTGTAAGCTTTATAAATTAAATGTACACTTGAATCAAATTAAAATAAACCGTAATAACGTTTTAGTATTGGTTGTCGCAACCGAATTTAATATATATTTTTAGTTTTTTTTTCTTATTTTTTAATGTATTTTAATAAGAATCTATGTCTTTGTGACACACTTTTCTTTGTTTTTGTAGTTTTGTTTCATATGTCGTTTTTGCATGATTTCAACATACTGTAATGGTCGTTCGGTCATTTGGTGCTCGCACAAAGATTTTAACGACGCAAGTTTCTGATTATGATTTTGTCGGTGGTCATAGAAAGTTAAATCCCCACTCGGATGATGGTTGTTTGCCGATATAATTAGTCACGGGCAGCGAAACATTCTACCTGATAGTTTGGGTCGCTTACCACTCTTTCTTCACACCGTTACGTGTCTCGATTGGATAGAGACAAAGAGATTCAAAAAGGCTTCTAAATTTTGTTGGTATGCTATTCTCTATAGAAGTATTCACTTTTCTTTGCACTTTTGAGTTTGTAAAAGTTTTTTTAGATTAGCTCCCATTATTTTTCCTTCTAGATGCGTTGTATTTGTGATATTTCTATAGTTTTTTTAATAAAAATTTAGCGGTCATTATCAGTTTTTTTTTGAATGCACACTTACTAAATTGCTCATTCTTAGAGTAAAAGGGATAATTTGATATTCAATTTATAGTATAAGGACTCATCAGATAATTTAACCTTACCATAATCGTGATAATTAATTTTAGAAATAAAGCCATAAAAGAGAGAGATTCTCATTGTTGGTCATGTAATTAAGCGGAGTTTAAAATGCATAAACAACCCAAAAATCATGATTTATTGTTATTATTATTATTTTATTGGGGTTGGGGTGTTGACGTGTCGTGAATGGTATGGATAGAGATAATGGCGTATGGTAGCAGACAGACATTTCTACAGCCAAATTCTTCTCATCTTCTTCCGCAGATTCGTTCAATCTTAAATGTCCATTAATCCACTTTCGTTATGTTCTTTTTTTTAATCTTCAGCTACAGCAGCAGCAGCTTGTTGAAGGGTAGTGTAATGTTTTAAGTAACTAATAAGATTTACTTTGTATTAAATCTTATTTTAGCTCCAAATTTCTGTTCATAGATCTCTACAGGGGGGAGTGTTGTTATTTGGGTCTGTGGGGTGTCAAACATTAATACCCACATGTTTGATTGTTGTCTTTGCTGCTTGATTTTAGGAATTTAAGGATTTCCTGTCTGATTCTTTTGCCTTGAGGGAAGATTATCTTTAGCTAAGCTTTCATTGATTTGATATCTAATTTCGGGAACCCCTTTGTTTTCTGGACAGTTTTGGCTCATTCTTCTTGTTCTGGACTTTGGGTGGTTGTTAGAAAATCGAAAGTTGGAATCTTGAGGGATTCTTTGATTCTTTTCCTTTTTTATGGTAATTGTGATCTTCCTCAATTCCAGGTCTTATATCTTGCATTTCACAGATAAGATAGCATCTTTTGTTCCTTTTTCCCCTTTCCCGCACGGGTACAACTCCTTCCAATCAATCTCTGTCTTGTAGTCCATTTGGAGTTTGCTGGGTTTTTTTTTTATTTCATTTATTCTCTTATCCCAAGGTTCTTGAGATTTTCTGGTGATGTTGGATTTTGCTAGACAGTTTTTATAGATTTGACATTTGGGGTTTACTGTATATCCTTTACTTAGCTGTTAATTGGTCACAGTTTCTTGGATGAGTCTGCTCCATGTTTTTGGATTTGGTTTAAAGGTGGGGCATCTGGTTTGGATGTTATGTTGCTGGATAGCATCGAAGATCTCGATGAACTGGTTCATTAATGGTGAATTTAAGGACCCCAAGGCTGGCATACTTGGTGATAGTGGTAGCAAGATGTGGTTCAAATGTTGGGATAAAGTCTCAAACTTCAGCTTCAAGATCCACCATCAGTACTACCAGTTCATTGGTTCCAAGAGAGTTTGCAAGTCCTGGTGGAGAAAGCTCTTGTTTTCATGGGTGATTGGTTGGACCTTGGCTTCTGTTTGGGTCTTCTGTTATATGAGCTCTCATGCTACCGAGAAGCGCAAGGAGACGCTCGCGAGCATGTGTGATGAGAGAGCTAGGATGTTGCAGGATCAGTTTAATGTAAGCATGAACCATATCCAGGCTATGTCGATTTTGATCTCAACTTTCCACCATGGCAAAACCCCATCTGCGATTGACCAGGTATGCCGTTTCCTGTTCTAGGAACTTTTGGATAGGATCCTAGAACTTGTTGAGATAGATAATTAAGTGCTTGATTGCCATTGTTCAGTGTTCCATTTTTTCTTGTGCTCAAATCATAGTGTTATTTAAGCATGGCTATTTAAAGATTAAGACGAAAGAGATTTGTGTGTTTTATGTTGTGAATTACGATCACTTGTGGTTTAGTTGACAAAGGAAACTCACTTTAAGAATCTGTAGAGGACTTTTGCGAGGTACACCGAACGAACTGCTTTTGAGAGGCCCCTCACAAGTGGTGTGGCATATGCCGTAAGGGTGCTCCACTCTGAAAGGGAACAATTCGAGAGGCAGCAGGGTTGGACTATTAAGAGGATGTATACTCTTGAACCATCACCAATTCAGGAAGAATATGCTCCTGTTATATTTGCCCAGGATATCGTTTCACATGTGGTTTCTCTCGATATGCTGTCGGGAAAGGTGCGTTCCTTTACTATTTTCTGAAAAGGTTATTGTGATTCCTTCACTAGACATGGTCCATACTCCATAGTGATAAATTTCACCAAAAGTTATGCTATTTCTGATTAAAGAAAATAGCATAGAAGAGAAACCTTAATTTTTATTAAGCATAACAGAACTGAAGAGTTAATATTTATCACTTCTTAGTTTGGAAGAATACAAAGAATTCAATATATTAAGATCCTTGACACAGGTTGAATAAAAAATATTGACTTTTGATTTCTTGTGTATCAATAGGAGGATCGTGAGAACGTATTGCGTGCAAGAAGATCTGGAAAAGGGGTGCTAACAGCTCCTTTTAGGTTACTCAAAACAAACCGTCTTGGAGTTATTTTGACATTTGCAGTCTACAAGAGGGAACTTCCCTCAAATGCAACTCCTAACGAGAGGATTCAAGCAACTGATGGGTATGTTTTCGGTACAAACAATAGTAAACGGAATGTTCAATCAATGTCTCCTTGTTTTATGAAAATTAGCGGGAGGATGATTTCATTATGCGTCCCATCTCCGGGGACAAAAGACGATATCTTTTTAACAAGAGGGAATGTGATGCTCCTTATTAGCAGCTTTGATAAGATCACTTTCATGATAGTCAAAGTGAAGATATATAATACCTCATTGCTCTATCAGGTATCTCGGTGGAGTGTTCGATATCGAGTCACTAGTGGAGAAGTTGCTACAACAGCTTTCAAGTAAACAAACAATCCTTGTGAATGTGTTTGACACATCAAATCAGTCTTACCCTATCAGTATGTATGGTTCTAATACATCAAATGATGGGTTGGAGCACGTCAGCCACCTTAATTTTGGAGATCCTTTCAGAAAGCACGAGATGCGTTGCAGGTAATCCATAGATCTCACATTATCTATTAATATGGGCCTTGTGGTTCATCTTCCCTTCAATATGGGCCTATCTTGTTGATTTTTGACCAAATTATGCTATTTCCTTGAACACCTAAGATTTTAGTAAATCAAGCTTTGCAAATGACATGTCAACCTTTATTTAAATTTCAACCGTTAGTCTATGTCCATAAACCCAATCTACAAGAGGGTCTAAGTTCTTTAAAACATTTCAAAAATAAAGAACTTGTATATACATTGACTGAGTTTGTTCTTTATATAGGTTTAAGCAAAAGCCACCATGGCCATGGGTAGCAATAACTACTTCAATTGGTATCCTTGTAATTGCACTACTTGTCGGGCATATCTTCTATGCAACTGTTAATCGAATTGCCAAGGTGGAAGATGATTGCCATAAGATGACGGAACTCAAAAAACAGGCTGAGGCAGCTGATGTTGCCAAATCTCAGGTATATGATAATCTGATTTATACTCTTATGCCTTTTGACCTGTCTTGGATGTTTGGTCCTGATTATTTGTGACCTTTTTGCAGTTTCTTGCCACCGTTTCCCATGAAATCCGAACCCCAATGAATGGTGTTCTTGGTGAGTCTTTTTCTCTCATGTTATTTCAAGCTTTTTATGATTGTACTTTATAGAATTAAATTAATTAACTAGTAGAGAATATGGTTTTCTTAGCATTGGAATGCGATTCTTTTTTTTTCCAGGAATGTTGGATATGCTTATGGACACGGATTTAGATGTTACACAACTAGATTATGTCAGAACTGCACAAGCTAGTGGAAAGGCACTGGTTGCACTCATAAATGAGGTTTTGGATCAGGCTAAGATTGAATCTGGTAAGCTGGAGCTTGAAGAGGTCCAGTTTGATCTACGAGCCATCTTGGATGATGTGTTGTCACTATTTTCTGGGAAGTCTCAGGAAAAAGGAGTTGAGGTGAGACACCGAAAGGCTTCCAATTCCCTCTATCTCCTTCTCTCGTCTGTCGTTTCTTTATATTTTACCCTTCATATGGTGTTCATCCAAGAGTCTAATGAGAAATCAATTTGTGGGCGAGTGCAGTTGGCTGTTTACATCTCTGACAGAGTGCCTGAGATGCTAATTGGTGATCCCGGGAGGTTTAGACAAATCATCACCAATCTCATGGGAAACTCAATTAAAGTATGTGATTGGTTATCCTTTAATGTATATAAAACTTGTTGAAACTTGAAATTTATTTATATTTTCTATTTTAATGTAAGTTCAGTTTTATCTGAACTATGCTTTTGTATCAATGAACTTATAATTCACTTATTTGTTGTCAGTTCACCGAGAAAGGGCACATCCTTGTTACTGTTCATCTTGTGGAGGAGGTGATTGATTCAATAGAAGTTGAGACAGAATGTTCATCAAAGAACACCTTGAGTGGTTTCCCTGTCGCAGATAGACGTCAGAGCTGGAAAGGATTTAGAACTTTTGGTCAAGAAGGATCCATGCATCCTTTCTCTGACAGAATTAATCTTATTGTATCGGTTGAAGATACAGGAGAAGGAATCCCCCCAGAAGCGCAGCCTCGTGTTTTCAGTCCTTTTATGCAAGTTGGCCCTTCTATTTCTCGAACACATGGAGGCACGGGTATCGGATTAAGCATAAGCAAGTGTTTGGTTGGTCTAATGAATGGAGAAATTGGTTTTGTTAGCATTCCTAAGGTTGGTTCCACCTTCACATTTACTGCCGTTTTCGCTAGTGGCAGCTCTAGTTCAAAGGAGTACAAGAGCCAGCAAATCAACAGTCAGTCTAATTCTGTTTCCTCAGAGTTTCATGGGATGAGAGCATTAGTTTTGGATTCTAGACCTGTCCGGGCCAAGGTATCAACGTATCATATTCAACGTCTGGGAATTCAGGTTGAAGTAGTTTCTGATTGGAAACAATGTTTATCTACCATAGACAGAGGGAATAATGTAATCCACATGGTTCTCATCGAACAAGATGTTTGGGATAGAGATCTAAACAGTTTGGGTCTCTTCATCAATAACTTGGAGAAAATAGGCCGCGGTACTCCTCCAAAGGTATTCCTTTTGTCTAATTCTATCAATTCTTCCAGAGTAAATACTACTACTGGTGCCTTCGACTTGGCCATCATCTCGAAGCCGTTGAGAGCTAGCATGTTAGCGGCATCACTACAACGAGCTTTGGGCATTGGGAACAAAGGGAATCCCCGTAATGGGGAGCTACCAAGCTTGTCTCTTCGGAATCTTCTTCTTGGAAGAAAAATTCTAATTGTAGATGACAACAATGTGAACCTGAAAGTTGCTGCTGGTGCGTTGAAAAAATACGGAGCTGATGTGGTTAGTGCCACAAGAGGAATAAAGGCGATTGAACTGCTTACGCCACCTCACCAATTTGATGCCTGTTTCATGGATATCCAAATGCCGGAAATGGATGGGTATGTAAACTAACTTTGCATTTAGATTCTAGAACTTTATGCAATTCTGACCCGGGTATCGAATTTTGAAACCTTCAGAATAAGATAACAAAATACGGGATTTTTTTCTCTCTAGTTGGTACAATGAGCATTGGTGATGCCTTTTGCAATGTCTTTTATCCAATGGCTGCTGTTTGCATGTCATTAGTTCTCAATCGATTATATTCACAGATAGTCTTTTCTTCTTCTCCCTACAGGTTCGAAGCTACAAGGAGAATTCGGGATGTGGAACAAAACATCAATAATCGTATTCAATTTGGAGAACTATCTGTAGATGCTTGTAACAATGTTTCAAACTGGCATGTACCCATCTTGGCTATGACAGCAGACGTTATCCAGGCTACACACGAGGAATGCCAACGGTGCGGAATGGACGGATATGTGTCGAAACCATTCGAAGCCGAGCAACTATACCGGGAAGTTTCAAGGTTTTTCCAATAGGCATTATCAAATCAGTATCCGTCGGAAGAACATCTACTCATGACATGCCATTGGCATCAATAGGACTGCCTCTACTCTGGCATTCTTTGATATAAATTAATTCAGATTCTTCCCTACAGTGAGTTCCTTAAACCACATCTCAAATTCTCTGAATTTTCAAGTATTTCCATTCATCTTTGTAACGGTCGATGTTTTTGCAGGGAACATTTGTTTTTGGTTGCAGAGTGTACATAGAATCATGCTTGAACATAGGGATTGAGTTTTGGTGTATTTTACAATGAAGATAGCAAAGCCTGTTGGTCCTTTTGCTTGTAAAGTTGGTCATTCCAATTCCAAGCTCTTTCAGCAGGGTTGGTAAAATTGAGATACCTGTGCAGTAAAAAAAAAAACTTATTGACTTTGGGGTAAGGGGAAAAAATGTTACCTGGAGAGTGTATTTATATAGAAAGTTGCAGCTATCCTCCCTTGTGTTAGTAATAAAACTCCCCTGCAAATTCAAAGCTGTTTTATCTGGACATTATTTATTGTACCATAGTGACCAATTGAATTGAAAGAATTGAAGATTGCTTGCTTCTCACTGTACACCAACCTTATATGAATATTGATTGATTACTTTTTTTTGTTAAACTTTGTATGAATTAGGGTTGAGCGTTCGATCGAGTCGAGTTGAGTAAAAAAATTTCGAGTTATTCGAGTTGACGAGTCTAATTTTATCATTCGAACTTTCATTCGATTTTTTTGAGTCGATTCGAGTTGAAGAAATTTGAGTCGAGTTTTCGAGTTCATATAAAAATTTAATTGTAATTATTTATCATGTTATAGTAGGGTTTGATTCTAATTTAAATGGCTTTCTCTAATTATATAAGATATGCACATATATATATATATATGGCAATATTTCTTCATATTTTTATATATCGGTATGTATATATCAATAAAAAATTGAGGGACTCGTCTCGAACCTAAAAATAAATTCACCAATTACTAGAAATTTTGAGTTATTCGAATTTCTATTTTACAACTCAAACTTTATTTGAATTTTTTTCGAGTCGAGTCTATGAAATTTCGAGTCGAGTCAAGACGAGTCGAGTATTTTTACTTCGAGTCAAGTCGAGTTATTCAGTTTTTTCCAGTCGAGTCGAGTTTTGCTCACCCTTAGTATGAATGAGTGGATGCTCGAAAAATTAAATCAAAATTCCAAAAGGTATAATCGTAGATTTGACTCTTGTACTTTATAAAATTAAATTATAACAGGAATGTTGTAATTCCTTCTCTGGTGTGACCAAACAAACAACTACGCTACCTTAAATTCTAACCACAACTTATCAATTCTTTAATTTTTAAACCTTAAATTTTAAAATTAAAGCACTTATGTGTATCGAATATAAATTCGAAAAACAATTAAAAAATGAAAAAAAAAAAACGCAGGCAGCCTCTGTTTGATAGTATGTTGTTTGATTCAAACTGAACCGTTGGATCAATCATCATATAAATTACAAAAGGAAAACCCTTTCTCAAATCTTGGCTCGCCCCTCGCCTCTCATCTTAATCCATCGTTCGTTCATTTCGCCGCTGCTTTCTTCTCTTTCGTCTCGTGAACTCAAATTCATTGAATAAAACAAGAGAAAAAATGGATCCAGATGCAGTAGCGAAGGCCTTCGTCGAGCATTACTACTCGACTTTCGATGCGAACCGGGCCGGTTTAGCCAATCTCTACCAGGAAGGTTCCATGTTGACCTTCGAAGGCCAAAAGATCCAGGGCTCTCAGAACATCGTCGCTAAGCTCACCAGCCTTCCTTTCCAGCAGTGTAAGCACAACATCACCACCGTCGATTGCCAGCCTTCCGGCTCCGGTGGCATGCTCGTCTTCGTCAGTGGTACCCTCCAACTCGCCGGCGAACAGCACGCTCTCAAGTTCAGCCAGGTCAGTTTTCACAGCCTCTGCTTCCTTTCCCTTTTCTATTGTTAGGACTTCAATGTTTACTCATCTGATCCATCTACGGCTAATCTATGTTGTCACTGTTGATTTAATCGGTTATACATTTCGTGTTGATTTCGCGACGCAATTATTAATGGATCCTGTGTTGATGTTTTGACCTGACGCAAGTTAAAGTGGGAATTGACATGTTTACAACGAGATCTTAATAATGGTCTTAACTGTGATGTTTATAACCCTTAATGCTCATCGGGTGTGCTTAAGATAATAAGATTGCATTTCCAGGGATTGCACGATTTTCATTAATTTTGAATCTACATTAACTCTATCAAGAAGGATAGAAAGTGTTATTTAGGCTGTATACCTGATTTCATTTACTTGTGTCATGAATACGTTTCGGAAGATATGGATATTGTTTTGGATCTACCATATTTCCATAGAACCTGCTTCATTTTTATTTTGTTATGCGCTCTGGACTGCACTTTACATGTTCGTACTTCGTAGTAATCAATTAATTGTACCTTATTGCTCTTTATTCCTACACTCTTGCCATAAGCATGGCGCCAGCCTTAGTTGTGCATAATGTGCAAGTAACTGTATGATGATTACGGTCAATGTCGGAGTTATTCACAACGTGGGAGGGGCACTAGGCTGATACCCTACTCCCTTTCCAATCTTTTATGTTCCCTTTGATTTGTACACTAAATTTGAAAATTTTATGGAATAATTATGAATTTCCCCCACTTTTCAAGTAAATAATACTTTGTCTTTGCCCCTCTCCAGTTGGTATCCTGGCTCCGTCCTTGATTACTCAAGAGCTTTATTCCATTTCATGGTGTTTGTTATCCCAGGCCAAGCATCATTTGCCAGTGTTCTTTTCGTTTTTTACTTATGTTTTTTTTGAATGATTAAGTGATGGAGGGTGCTCTCGATGCACACTGAACACTATCTGTCATCGGTCTAGATTTTGTTTCTTGGGACTCTGCAGGATATAAAAGATAATCTACTTCGACACCTCTTTTCACCGATAGACATTGATGATTTTCCTTGTGGTTTATGTCTTTCCTTCATTTGGAGCTAACTTATATACATTGTCATCTGTGTTGATAGTCTCGTTTTATGTCGCCAGCACTATCATGCAGAAACATGTTTCGTTTTGTTCCTGAGAGCACGTTCTTCATCTTCTGTTTAGACAACTAATAGATTTCTCATCCACCAATGCCTCGGTTAAATGACTTTTCATTATCATCTTTGCTAACCTAGATGTCTTTGTCTTGCATTCCGCTCTCAGATGTTTCATTTGATGCCAACACCGCAAGGAAGCTTCTATGTGTTGAATGACATATTCAGGTTGAACTATGCGTGAAGACAAATGGATGGCGATACAATGTGGAGTATTTAAAACACATTTGCTTATTTTAGGCACCTTAAATGAAAATTGTCATTTTTGTGTGTGTTGGTTATGTTTCATTATGGTTTCCATGTCTCTTCAGATTACAGTGACTTATTTGATGTGATTGGTTGAATTGGTGAGAAACGCTATCATATGTTCTGGATGTTTGATTATAACTTATTTTAGTTAAAGCTTATGTCTTTCAAAAAACAGATTTTCCATCAGCGTATCATAGATGTATGCAATTGTATGATTAGTATGAATGGTCTTTCTGTTTCCATTACTATTACTTGCATCTCAACAGGATTTACAAGAAGAAAAGTTCAAAAAAAGAAGATATAGAAAAGTCTGCATCAAGCTCTCGTTTACTCTGGCCACGGATTCGAACCAGGACAAGAGCTGCCATTGCTAAAACCTCGAATGGCTCAGTGTCCTTCACCACTGGATCCCAATCCCAGGTGTGGAAACTCAACATTAGGAAGCTCAGGTACTTGAATCGAGAGGTTCGAACCCGAAGGTTCAACAAGACGATTATATTGTTGTTTTGTAGGTCTTTTCACCGTGTTAACAAGCCAACTTCCAAATGATCTAAAAGGGTGAGTGAAGCCATCTTTAACCTTGAGAAGGAGGGATGCTTCGGAGACTTGCCAGAATAAAGTGATAACGATCATGGCCGAAACAAGGCAATGGGTTATGGTATTCTGCTTCTTTATCTCTTTAATCTCTTTCCTTAATTCTTCCACACCAATTCCCCCGCATCCACCGCTGCTTTCACCTTTTGCCTCTGCTTTATTACTATCGTCCCTTCGAGAATTAAACTCCTCCGGTTCGGATTGCTTCAGCGTTCCATCTTCTTTTAAGGATTCTAACTGTTCAACAACCGTAAGACAACTTCAGTTTCATTTTCCCCCCATCAAGAACAAGAAAAATCCATTTTGCTAGGAATTTGAAACTATGGGTTTGGTTGATATGAAAGAATGAAATGTTAGGTTTTGTTACCTGAGAGAATAATCTGGAGAGGAGCTGGTCATCGTCGTTTCCAGAGTGTTTATCATCGCCAGAGAGATCTTTGATTCTGGTTTCTTCCAAGAGTTTCTGGATTGCCAGGTTGATCAGTTCAGCATCTTCACTTGATTCCATTGGATAAGGTTTGCGATATGGAAATTTCACCGAAAGTTCTGGTTTATGATATTTTTTTGCTCACAGGTAGAAGTCAAAACTTAATAAAGCTTTATGAAAAAAAACCCCTAATAAAGCCGAAGGAAAGTTGAGGTCAGTCGGCAATGGTGTGAGCTTCTCTGGCCCATTATCCCATGTCGTAGGCTTCGAAAAGGCTTAATTCTGGCGGTGGATTTTCTTTCGTTATTTATATTTCCCAAAGTTTTATACTGCCATAAATGAGACTAAATAGATCGCAATTTATTCGAGTGTGACTCAATTAAAATTAAGTTAATACTCTGTTTAAGTTTAAATTTGACTCGAATTATTGACGAGTTGAGTCGAACGCATCACTATTGAGCGCATCAAATTTAAATTTTCAACATTTACAATTTTAATCCTAATTTAACTTTTTAAATATTTACCAATTTAATCACTTTCTTCATTTTTAAAAAATTTCATTTACCCCTTAAAAAACTAAACTACAAAACTTTTGTTCTCCCACTTACCAACACAATGGTGGCTCTCCATTGTCTGTTTAGGCTCTGACCAAGAGTTCTTCTCCCTTTTTTTCCCCTACTGTTTCAGCTTTTTTAAACACAAATCCAAATTCATGCTTTGTTTTCATTTTGGAAACAATAGCGACCCATAAATATAAATTAGATTAAATTAAATTATAATAAATTTTGTCAAATAAATTCGATTGTTGATCCAAAAGGTTATTTTTAAGTCACAAGAACGAATCGAAAATACAAACCTGATTAAATTAAATTTAAACATACAAATCCAAACAAAAACAGAGTTTCAAAAATCAAAATAGAATTCAAACTCAACTACAAGGCAAGTTGTTGTGACCTACGTGCCCACTAAATACATATGACGTCAATGTCCTGAACAATACTCAAACCTATTAACATGTGAGGATGAAGGGTAAATTGTATAAATCATCACTCAACAATCTTTTCACTCCTATTTTGGTCATTCAACTTTTATTTTTTTTATTTAATAACTGAATTTTATGCATCAAACGTTTTTGCTCACTCACGAGTATATTATTATTATTTTTAATTTTTTTAATATTTTTTAATTTAAAAATAATTTAAAATAAATAATAAAATTTTAAAATTATTTAAATAATCACCTTTGCTGTCATCACCCGTCGGCCCCCGTCGACCTTCAAAATTGATGGTCGTTTGACCCCAAACTACACTGGGTGACTCGTTTTGACACGCTGAGTCCGAATCCAGTAGTTGTTTCACCGGAAAATGTCCTAAAACTTGTGAATCTCGATATGAACTTTTCGGTTTCCCCACATTTGATCTTTTTTCGTGGATTTCGGAAAAAATTCTGGTAAAATGAAGACCATATTTGAACTCAGGGGAGTGAGACGAAATAACCGATGAAATATGGGACCGAACGACCACCATATATAGCTAGCGACGACGGCGGCGAATGGTGACCGACGTACAATATAATTTTTCTTTTTTATTTTAAATTTTTTTTATATTAAATAATATTAAAAAAAATCAAAAATAATACTAAAATATTCATAAGTGACCAAAAATGTTTGATGTATAAAGTATAGTTACTAAATAGAAAAAATTAAAAGTTGAGTGACCAAAATAAAAACGAGAAGATTGTTGAGTGATGATCTGTGCAATTTACTCGAGGATGAATAATCGTGTGAGCTTAAAGGCCCAAGATTTAAACTATTAACTTCGAAATCGGAACATTACAACTCACACCTCTTACCACAAAAATTCGTCTTCAAAATTTACCTATACCAAAAAAATACAACACAAGCTTCACCGTCTTTTCGACTCTGAAGTAATGCTTTTTATTAAGCAAAAAGATAATTATATTGTTAAGGTAAATGTCAAGATTCGAACCCGTACGCGATGAGACAATATAAACATTTGTAACCACTAGACCAATTAACGGATCTCTTGAAATACAAACTTTGTTATAAGTTATATCAGATTAATTTAAGTATTTTTTCCCATTCGGGTTAAAACTTGGTTACCCCATAAAATTTTAATGGGTATAAAATTAAAAATTAGTCGGATCTCTTAACATCTTGATGGGTCTAGACTTCAAATATATAATATAAATATAAATGATTAAATATTTAATATTTTCAATTAATTAACCAACAATTAAATTTTAAAATTATTTAACGGTTAATTGATCAAACACCTAATTAATCTACCGATAAAATAAATTTGTGTTCAACCAAATAGTTTAATTTTTAAGTGAATACTAAACACTCATAAAAGTCCCAATAGTACTTTATTAAATTAAAGGCTTAATATCAAAATAAGTGATCAAACTATCTTATTTTTCTCTTTAGATGCTTATTTTTTCCTCTAAAAGAGGTAAAAATGATAATTTAAGCACATAAAATGGGTAAAAAAAAATTAAGCAACTAAAAAAAATAAACGAAATAATTTGCACATTTATAAAGAGTAAAAAAAATTAAACTCTTAAAAAAATATGATAGTTTAAATATTTATTTTAACATTAAACCTAAATTAAATTAGGGTAAACTATACTAATGACCACCGAACTATGGGGTTGGTGTCGATTTGACCACTGTATTTTCAATTGTGTTAAATATACCACATAACTATTTAATTGGTTCCAATGTAGCCACCTGCCGTTAAAAAAAACGAAAAAGTTAACGGGACTGTTAAAATAATTGGTATAATTACACATTTAGTCCCATTTATTTATACAATCATTCAATTTAGTCCTAATTTTAATCTAATAAAATAAATTAATTATTCAATTTAGTCCTAATTGAATAATTTATTTATTTTTATTTTTCTTCCCCAAAGAGCGGTAATTATTTTTATTTTTCTTCCCCAAAGAGCGGTAAAACCGTTGTTGTACAGAGCATGCCGTACTGCAATATGCAAGACAAAACGTGGAGGCTTCAAGGATACGCTTGCAGACGATTTACTTGCCCCTGTTTTGAAGGTTAAATGCTGCTTTTGGTTTTTGTATTGAGTTTTCTTTGACATCCAATTTGTCTTCCCTCCTATCTTAAGTTAATTCTCAATGCAGGCTTTGATAGATAGAACAAAGCTGAATCCAAGTGAAGTTTCTAATATAGTTGTCGGTACAGTTTTGGCACCCGGCTCACAAAGAGGAATAGAGTGTAGGATGGCAGCATACTATGCTGGTTTCCCTGGTATGCCTATTCTTTTAAATTCCTTGCCCCTGGAGCCCTTGCGATTTGTTGTAATTTTAGAGCTTACAACTGTTTGTTGCATTGAAAATTGTTGAATTCCTATCTCATATGTTAATTGGTATTTTATCATGCTAGATGTACAGTCATTAGTCATTACCAAGGTTTTTACTATGTCGATAATAGAGATATAAACTGGAAGACATGCATTGATTTCTAAGTTTCTGGTATCATTTACTTTGTAGGGGTGCCTTTTCTACTACATAACGCTAATATAATTACCTATGAGAACCAGATACGGTGCCTATTAGAACGGTTAACAGGAAATGTTCATCTGGCTTACAAGCTGTTGTTGATGTTGTTGCTTGCATAAAAGCAGAATTTTATGATATTGGCAAGGATATATATATATATATATATATATATATATGCGGGCGACCTTCATGTTGGTTTAACCTTCTTTCTTGGCTTTCAATGAAGGCATTGGTGCTGGATTGGAGAGCATGACAATTGACAAAGTTGTTCCTAGTGTTCCCAAAGTTAACCCAAAGGTACCATGAACATATAGTTTGTATTCACTATTTAGGACATGTTTTACATTAACTTGTTAACATGCGATTGCATTAATCTTTTATAGACAGAGGCTTTTGTCCAAGCCCGGGATTGCCTTCTTCCTATGGGCATGACTTCCGAAAATGTCGCAGAGCGCTATGGTGTGACACGTCTTGAGCAGGTCTAGAGCTCTCTTCAATCTAGCACGAATGAGCACAAGAAATTCATGGAGGATCAGAAACAATCGATGGAAAAACTTCAGCGAACCCTGCAAGATGTGGTCAAACAACTAACTTCGATGTTTACACAAACAACCCAGACAAGCAAGACGAGTTACGACACAGAAGGGTTGGGTGAGGTGCCGATGAATTAAGGATGAAACTGATGATGTTGTTTACAATCGAATAACCTATATACGATATATAATATATTTGGTATTCAATGTACTAGAAAAACTCTTAGCCCATTGGCAAGAGTGTTGCTTTCTTAACCTAATAACCCAGGTTCGATTCCCCTTGGGGACACGTGTCACCACTTAATTGAATAATTACTTTATTTTATTAGATTAAAATTAGGACTAAATTGAATGATTGTATAAATAAATGAGACTAAATGTGTAATTATACCAATTATTTTAACTGTCCCATTAACTTTTTCGTTTTTTTTAACGGCAGGTGGCTACATTGGAACCAATTAAATAGTTATGTGGTATATTTAACACAATTGAAAATATAGTGATCAAATCGACACCAACCCCATAGTTCGGTGGTCATTAGTATAGTTTACCCATTAAATTATAATTGCAAAATTAGACGAAAATGAAATGGCTGCGTTACATTGACGCAAAGAAGCGATGCCCAGTATTTTTTTGATTCAAAATGAACCGTTAGATCAATCTTCCTATAAATAACAAAAAGAAAAAGGAAAACCCTCTCTCAAATCTTGGCTCGCCACTCATCTCAATCCTTCGTTCATTCATTTCGCCGCTGCTTTCTTCTCTTTCGTCTCGTGAACTCAAATTCATTCAATTAAACAAGAAGAAAAAATGGATCCAGATGCAGTAGCGAAGGCCTTCGTCGAGCACTACTACTCGACTTTCGATGCGAACCGGGCCGGTTTAGCCAATCTCTACCAGGAAGGTTCCATGTTGACCTTCGAAGGCCAAAAGATCCAGGGCTCTCAGAACATTGTCGCTAAGCTCACCAGCCTTCCTTTCCAGCAGTGTAAGCACAACATCACAACCGTCGATTGCCAGCCTTCCGGCTCCGGTGGCATGCTCGTCTTCGTCAGTGGTACCCTCCAACTCGCCGGCGAACAGCACGCTCTCAAGTTCAGCCAGGTCATTTTCACATCCTCTGCTTCGTTTCCCTTTTCTATCGTTAGGATTTCAATGTTTACTTACCTGATCCATCTATGTTACTCGTCACTGTTGATTTCACCGATTATACATTTGGTGTTGATTTTGCGACGCAATTATCAATGGATCCTGTGTTGATGTTTTGATCTGATGCAAGTTGAAGTAGGAATTGAAATGTTTACAGCGGAATCTTGATCACGGTCTTAACTCTGATATTTATAACCCTTAATGCTCATCGGATATGCTTAAGATAATAAGATTACATTTCCAGGGATTGAACGATTTTCATTAATTTTGAATCTACATTAATTGTATCCAGAATGATAGAAATTGTTATTTAGTATGTATACCTAATTTCATTAATTTTGGAAGATATGGATTTTTTTTGGATCTACCATAACCTGCTACATTTTTATTTTGCTATGTGCTCTGGACTGCACTTTACATGTTCATACTCATCAATTAATTGTACCCTATTGCTCCTCTGTATTCCTACACTCTTGCCGTAAGCACATCGCCAGGGACGGAGTCGGGGATTGGGCAACGGCCCCATATATACTTGCCTCTGTCATGCCACGAGCCATAGTTGTGCATGCAACTGTATAATGATTACTGTGACTGCATACAAGAGCTTTATTCCATTTCATAGTGTTTATTAACCCAGGTCAAGCATCGTTTGCCAGTGTTCTTTTCATTTTTTACTTGTGTTTTTTTTTTGCATGATTGAGTGATGGAGGGTGCTCTTGTTCCACACTGAAAATTATCCACCATCTCTCTAGATTTTGTTTCTTGGGACTCTGCAGGATATAAAAGATAATCCACTTCGGCACCTCCTCCCTTCACGGTGACATTGATGATTTTCCTTGTGGTTTATGTGTTTTCTTGATTTTAAGCTATCTTATATACATTGTCATCTGTGTTGATTGTCTATCGTTTTATGTTGCCAGTACTATTATGCAGAAACATATTTCATTTTGTTCCTAAGAGCACGGTTTTCTTCTTCTGTTTAGACAACTATTGGATTTCTCAACCACCAATGCCTCGGTTTAGATGTTTCGATAACTTTTCATTATCATCTAACTAACCTAGGTATATTTGTCTTGCATTCCGCTCTCAGATGTTTCATTTGATGCCAACACCGCAAGGAAGCTTCTATGTGTTGAATGACATATTCAGGTTGAACTATGCGTGAAGACGAATGGATGGCGATACAATGTGGAGTATTTAAAACACATTTGCTTATTTTAAGCATCTTAATGAAAATTGGCATTTTTCGTGTTGATTATGTTTCATTATGGTTTCCATGTCTTCAGATTTCAGTGAGACTTATTTGTTGTGATTGGTTGAATTGGTGATAGACGTTATCATATGTTTTGGATGTTTGATTACAACTTATTTTGGTTAAGCTTATGGCTTTCATAAACAGATTTTCCATAAATGAATCGTAGATATATGCAATTGTATGATTAATATGAATGATCTTTCTGTTTCCTTGTGTTTGATAAAATTTGGTTTCTCTCATAGTTGAAATTCGAAAATGTTATGTTACCATACTTTACTATTACTTGCATCTCAACAGGATTTAAAAAAAAAGTTTCGAAAAAGAAGATATAGATTCGAACCATGACTAGAGCTACCATTGCTAAAACCTTCAGAGTCTCAGTGTTCTTCCACTTGAGATGATCTGGTCATCGTCGTTTCCGGAGAGTTTATAACCAGAGATATATTTCATTCTGGTTTCTTCCAAGAGTTTCTGGATTTCCAGGTTGATCAGCTATGCATCTTCACTTGATTCCATTGGATAAGTTTTGCGGTATGGGAAATTCACTGGATGGAACTTCTTGGTTTATAGAATGTTTTTTTTAATCTAAAGTCTATAAAAAATTATAAAATGATCATTTGACTTTTTAGCGTATTAGTCTATTGCCATTAAAAATAAAATAGCTGATCACACATAACAGTTAATATATACCAACATTTATGACTCAATTCTTATGAATACAAGTCCAACGATTCAACTTTCTTATAAGTCTAATAACATATAATGCCTTATCAACAAAATCTAATAAGTTACTTGAAGAATATAAGATTTAGTTTTTTTCAAAAAAATCTCAAAATTTTCCACACAAATAACATCTGATGGAGATGCAGAAGTAGTGATGGGCACGGGTCGTGTTGGGTTGAATTTTTGGCCCACCTGAACCCGAAACGAATAATCTTAAAATTGAACCCGATCCGACTTCATTCCTTAAAAAACCCGATTCGATTCGACCCGAAAATAAATATTTTAAACCCGACCCAGACTCGACCCGACCCCACTTATAGAAAAAAATTAATTTTAGGGACCTAATTGTAAAAATTAATTTTAAGGACCTAATTATAAAAAATATCCCTAAAAAATTTAGGGAAAAATTACACTATTAATTTCGAGTAAGGTCGGATCAAATTTTTTCACCCTAAAATTCAAACCCGACCCGACCTCATTATACACAAAACCCGACCGGAACCTAATTTTTTTTTATAAAAATACTTGACTTGTTCAAACCGGAT
The DNA here is from genome assembly GCA_030270665.1 of Hibiscus trionum. NCBI lineage: Eukaryota > Viridiplantae > Streptophyta > Magnoliopsida > Malvales > Malvaceae > Hibiscus > Hibiscus trionum. The sequence goes on from BSYR01000065.1 coordinate 5,444,934, forward strand.
CGGGTCAAAACCCATCGGGCTCGGGTGAAATGCCCATCCCTATGGACCAGAAGTCATGTTTACTCTACTTTTAATTCAGCCATGAAATCAAAGAGAAGGATTAGACAGGCCATCGATTTTGGAGTTTCTGATGTAGATTGACTTATAGACTGATTAATTGTTTTTTATAAACCACTAGTATTTCTTATTTAATTTAGATTGATTATTGTAAATGTTTATTATAGAGACGACTTTCCCAACCCAAACAGCTCTATTTATAATGTTAAAATTTAAAACTTTTACCTCGTTTGAGAGATCTAGTATCTGATTCTACTAAATCAATTGATTGTTAGTATCTTAATCTAATTACTACATACGTTCAGTGGCAGATCCAAGTGTATGCTAGGGTGGGCATGTGCCCACCATCAACTTTTGAAACTTCACACATTTGGCTTTAACCTTTTTACTTTTTATGAATTAGTCTTTTAAACTTTTTTTATGAGTTTTATCTATCCTGAAATTTTAAAATTTTATGTTCGCCAATACTCAAAAATATATTTGGATCCACCACTGCTCGCTTACGCTAACCATTTACTATAGAATTAAGGGTAAACTATCTGAATGACCACCAATCTATTGGGAAAGTTTTAAAATGACCACCATAAAAAAAACGCGTCATTTGACTACCCAAATTATTAAAATGGGATCAATTTGACCACCGGCCGTTAAGTGTCTAACGAAAGGTGACGTGGCAGTTAAAAAAGTAAAGGTATAATCACACATTTGGTCCTTACTATTTACACATTTTTTCAATTTAGTCCTAATTTTAAACTAATAAAATAAATTAATTAGGTGGTGACACGTGTCAACACCTTATTGGAGGAATTTAATTATTTATATTTGATTAATAAATTATTTTCCTCCTCTAAATAGGTGAGGAGAAAAACAAAGTTCAGCACATATGCCATCCAAGGGAATCGAACCTGGGTGGTGTAGGTGCAAAAGGAGTGGCTAAGCCACTGCACCAAGCACAATTTTGTGCTTTAAAACACCAAATTTAATATATATCTTTTTCCAATCAGTATTCTCCGCCCTTCCCTGGGTTCTCATTATCTTCATCTTCATCATCTCAGTGAAGAACAGTAAAAAAAATAACATTCACAAAAAGAAGAAAAAGAAAAAAGTTGTTCATAATTATTCATCAGGTACAGGGCAGAAAATGGACCTTCATATGATCAAGGTCAGTTTACCTTAGGTTAGAGTCTATATTCCTAAATCGAGTGAAGTTTAGATCCACAAATGAGACAACACTGTAATGACTTCTATCGAACTTGTTAAAAGTTAAATCATATTTGGAATCAAAGAACAGTTAAGAAACCATTCGTCTATAAGAAAAAAGAGTCGATAATTATTTACCAGGAACAAGGGTATTTTGATTTTGCAAATAATAGATTTTCATAATGTGAACTTCAATTTATCTTGGGATAAATCCTATTCCTAAACCAGGAACTCTAGCAGCGGTTTCTACGTTGGTACTCTAGCAACTCATTGTTTAGATACTTGATCTTTGATGGTCAACATAAATAGTTTTTTTTTCCCTTTGGGTGCTTCCATCACTACATTTAAATCTTTAGGATAAAACAAGAATCTTGTTAAGATCATGAATGTGTGGTTTGAAGCGAGATGAGTTCCACAAAAACGAGATGATGAAGATGAAGACAATGAAAACCCAGGGAAGGGCGGAGAACACTGATTGGAAAAAGATATATATTAAATTTGGTGTTTAAAAGCACAAAATTGTGCTTAGTGCGGTGGCTTAGCCACTCCTTTTGCACCTACACTACCTAGGTTCGATTCCCTTGGATGGCATATGTGCTGAACTTTGTTTTTCTCCTCTAAATAGGTGGTGACACGTGTCAACACCTTATTGGAGGAATTTAATTTTTTAACTGCCACGTCACCTTCCATTAGACACTTAACGGCCGGTGGTCAAATTGATCCCATTTTAATAGTTTGGATAGTCAAATGACGCGTTTTTTTTATGGTGGTCATTTTAAAACTTTCCCAATAGATTGGTGGTCATTCAGATAATTTACCGTAGAATTAATTGGACCATTCCTATTTTGGAGGTTTGTGGGCATAAAAGAGGGTTAAAAGGTGTCTGGATTTGATTTTTGGAACACAAACATTCATGTTCTTAAATCAATGTTTGTTTAATGAAGTAAAGGAATTACTTTATATCACTGTTTACGTATCCATATACACTTTGCAGTTTGAGAGTTTATATTATAAGTTTGGAAATTTAATATGCCCACTGAAGAAAGGGTTTTTGGCTTGTTTTACATGTCCAAGCACTTGTGTTATGGGGTCATTTTCATGCTTAAATGTTGACATAAAATCCATGTTCAAACTTGTCTTCTAGGTTAAGCATGCTCCTCAAATTTATTGTCATGTTTATCAAAGAAAATCGTAATGATTTTTCTTTTACAGTTATCGATGTTTGATCAAATTTACTAATGAAATTAGGTATTATAGAAATTTGTTACGAAGGCAACCCTTCTAATTTAATTTGTTTTATTTATAATATTTTTATTTAAAATTTAAACTTTGTTTAAGGAACTCAGTATATTTTCTAATTCAAATGATAAAAATGTTAGATTTGAATTTTCAAGATAAACAAGAAAGATTTTTTTAAACAATTATTATCTATAGGGAAGAGAGAGAAAGTTTGCTTCTAATGGATAATAAATTCACAACTTAAGAAAAAAGAAAATATTAACTAATAATTTTTAACTACATGCTTTTGAGATTGTAATTAAATTTTATAAGGAATCAAGGTTTGATGTGAACATTCGATTTGAATTATCAAATTGATGAATTTTGCTTTATTATTTTATTAATTTGTAATCCATCGATATAATTGTTGAGCTTTTTAAAATTGAATTTGAATTTTAGACTTGAATTTTATTTAAATCAGACTCAGATTTGATGTATTTAAACTTGGATTTGAACTTAAATTAATTTGGTTATTCAGTTCGATCCATTATTATCTTATAAATAAATCGGAAATTCTTAAACTGAAATCACGTGACATGTTGCTTGCAGTTTGGGAATTCTTCCATCTTCCGGAATAGGCGATTTGGTTTTTCTTTGTAACCAACCAAGGGCGGTTCCTTTTTACTTGTTAATCATAAAAATAAAAATGAAAAACAATTAGCGATTGCAATCCGGAAAGAGACGGAGGCTCAATAATGTTGCCACGTCGTCATGGCACCGGCATTTGTCCATTCCCTTTGCCTTTTAAAACCCCTTTCTTTCTCTCTCTCAACAACTACTCAGACCCAGAGTTTCGAAAAAAGCATGGCGGATTGGGGACCGGTGGTGATAGCGGTGGTGATGTTTGTGGTGTTGAGTCCGGGATTGTTGTTCCAGTTGCCGGGGAGGAACAAAGTGGTGGAGTTCGGGAACATGCAGACCAGTGGGGTTTCGATTCTCGTTCATACTGTAATCTTCTTCGGTCTCATCACTATCTTCCTCGTCGCCATAGGTGTCCACATCTACACTGGATAGCGCCCATTACTCTCGTGTTAATGTATTGTTTGGTTTTAGATTTTGGATTTTGGTTTGTTATCTGTTACTGTTAGTCCCAACGCCCTTTGTGAAATAACAGATTTGTGCTTTTATTGTATGCTTCGACTCTGGGTTTTGAATTCACCGGAAACACTGGATTTTGAACTAGTAAACAATCGGATCAGATTCAGAACTAGTGCCGGCCAACAAATTCGTAGATGAATCTGTACTTAACCCTATAATCGAAGGAGTAAAATGGAAAAATGAAAACTTTTTATTTTCTTATCTTTTTGCTGAAAGGAGTCAAATGGATAAAATCAGGGGCAGGCACTGGCAGTTATTTAAACCGCCGTTTAATTTGAGGAAAATGAATTCCAGCCGAGGCTTTGTTTGTTTCTCAGGAAAATTTGGAGGGAAACCAAAAGAGAAAGAGAAAGTGACGAGAGCTGTGCTGTAATTCCGATTAACTGGAATTTTCAGATAGCGAAGAGGAAAAGAATTGCAGTTCTCCTTTATTTTATATTTTGAGGAATAATAATAACTTAAAAAGAAAAGAAAAAGAACAGAGGTTATGCCCGATACCAAGGGAATAAGATTTATTGCCAGCTGCCTCTACCTAAACCGTCCACGTGGCTTTAATGCACTAGCCGTTTTCAGTACATGCGCGGATTTTCACCAACATCATGAACCATAGTAAACTGTTTTTGATTGGTTGATAAGATTTTTTTGTTGCATTTTTTATTCTCAGCGTTAATTTAGATTGACTCGCATCATATACTTAATTTTGATGTGTGAATTTTTGAGCGAAATTTATGCAACGATACCAAGCTGTTTACCGTTTAGATCAGCCCTATTAATATTAATAAATTTATCTTAAACTATACTAATTAAATTAAATAACCGATTGTTCAGTTAATCAAATTATTCAATTTAGTTTGGTGAATGATTTTTTACTTCATCTATTAAAATTTAAGATTTAATAGTACGATAAATTTGAAAATGATTTGGTTGTGGTAGAAGTACAAAATAACTAAAAAATCAAAAATTAAGCTAAAAATAAACTTTAAAGATGATATTTTACTATTATTATATCATTAAAAATATTTCAAGTGATTGAAATAATAATTATAATTCCCAGAAACAAAGATAAATTTTACAGGTTAGGGTCCAATTTAAAGGTTAGGGATCCAATTTAGGGTTCATAGTTTAAAGGTTTAGAATTTAGGGTTTGTGGTTAAAATTCAAGCTTGTGGTTATGATTTAGAGTTAGAGGTTAGGGTTTAGGTTTATATATTAGGGATTTAGGTTTTTATGTATAACCCCTAAATTTTAAATTCAAACCACCATTCCTTAATTCTAAGCATGTAAAACCTAAATCTCTAACCCCTAAAATTAGAATATTTTTAGAAACAAAAAGTTTATACCGCAAGTGTATGGTATAATTAACCTTCTTTAAAATTAAAAAACATTTGATTGAAGAAATAAATTGAAAAAATAAGAAATATACTGATATTAAAGAAGGTTTTTGAAAAAAAAAATTCAAGGTGAAATATAAACTAAGCGCAAAATTTTACTCTAAATTAAGGATAAAAATTTTGTGCCCCTACTTATTCCCCAACACTAAAAAATACTACAAAATTAAATTTCAAGCCCAACTCTAAATTTTAAATCTTAAACCCTCCATTCTATACCCTAAAAAATATACCCTACCATAAATACTCTAAACCCTAACTATAAACACTAACCTAAAAACCCTAAAAGCCCGTTTACCCCCAAATTAAGGACATTATTTTGGTTGGTTTAAAAGTAAATTAAGCACAAAGTTGGAATCTCTTTCAAGTTACAAGCAAGCAACAACATATTATTTCCAAATGGAATCAAACTTGTCAAAGAGAGGTGTTTAATGTTTATAATGACATCCTAATTAAAAAAAGACACGAAAGTTAATACTATTAAATCCACCACATTACACACATTTTGTTTTGCAAAGCTGATATTCTTATGAAAGGAATGCGTACCCCATGCATGCATGCTTTCTTATAAATCTTTTCTCCATGTATCATAGTCACGGTAGCCACCCCGTCATGTAATTATTCACACTCGGACCACCGGTGACGGCCGATATCGTATCGGGCTGGTATCTGCAATCCCACATAATCGGACGGTTAGAATGTGGTGTGTTATAGTCACATTATTTTAATTCGTTGTAAGTGTCAAATACAAGTATGTAGCGGTACCCGATTTGCAAGGTAGGCTCCAAGTCCAATGGATGAAAGAAGACATCCCCCTGAGGCTGATGGGTATGTTGCCGGCCGTAGCCGATATCGTCGGCATTCGGATTCAACTGAAGTGAGTTTAATTGGTAGCCTTCCATCAACTGCAAAAAACCATTGGTTCTCTGGGGTCATTAAGTATGGTCTTTTGGTAATCACAAAAGGTCCTAAAATGGAACCTACCCTTTGTTTTAGGGTCCTATTGGCTTCATTAAGTAGATGTTCCTGCACCAAAGAGAATGAAAATAGTTGTGATATATTTTTTTCGCAAACCAATTGTTTTTATTTTAAAAATACCTTTCGTTGGAGATCAGTGAGCTGATCCAGCATGTATTGAGTCTACAACAGAAACACCCAAATCAGACCTGTAATTCCATGTTTAAGAAATGAACATTTTAGGTGAGTCAAAGTACCCGAGTTGATCGTATCAGCTTTAACGAGGAATCGAGCTGCCTCTCGAGTGACTCAAGCTCTTTGCTGTTCAAAGGGCCCAGATCTTCTCCGAGTAAATTCCTAATCGAAACGAAATAAATGAATCATTTCCATTCGGAAACAGCTTCAATGTGTTAGCATTGATTTAACAATTCCGTGGGTTGCAAGCAAACTCTTACCTTTGGGACCTCTGTAAGGCTTCATAACGTGCTTTGAGCTTCAGATATTCCTGCTGACTGCTTAGCTCCTATAGAGACAGCATGAAGAAGAACACGTTTACTGCATGGGTTGATTTGCCACTAAACTGCAGATTTGCACTAAAAAAACAAAGCTAAATTGTCTTACATATGCACAATCGTTCAAGCAAACACATCTAGTTAACTAGTTTGGTTGGAGATTTCTTAATAGTTAAATTTATTTAAGTACATATTGCATTAGGTAAGACATTTGTGGACATTGTGATCAAGCAGTAAGTTCTATAAATATAGAGTGAGTCTTGAATTTTTAGAATGATCATAGAGGTATAATCCTTATGAGATCTCTATCAGTAAGATAAGTTTTGTAGAGATGCGAGGAAGTAGGAGTGGACAAAACTCGACTCGACGCGAAAAAATTTGATTCATTTTGACTTGACTCGTAATTTCATAAACTCGACTCGACTAAAAAAATCAAATAAAGTTTGAGTTATAAAATAGAAATTCGAATAACGTAAGTTGGTTAGTTTTCAAGTTCAAGTGGAGTCACTCAATTTTTCCGATATATTATGTATATCACATGTGAAAATATGAAGAAATATATATGTATATCATATATGGATATAGAAAGCCGTTTAAATTGGAATCAATATGTATTATGACATTATAAATAATTAGAATTAAATTTGTATAGAAACTCGAAAACTTGACTTGACTCGACACGAATTTCATAAACTCGACTCGAATTGAAAAAATTTCAAATAAAGTTTGAATTATAATATGACTTGTAAACTCGAAATTTTTTGATTTGACTCGATCGAACACCCAGCCCTATGAGGAAGAGTTTGATAAAACATCAAATTAATAATCATGTTTAGGAGCTAAGGAGGCATAGAAACTAGTTTGCTTCGGTACTCTGATTTAGAGTTTGTTTATTGAGTGTTTCAAACTTTTTGTAGGTCTCTAGTGAATTTTGCTTCATTCCTTACTTTTTATTCTTCTTAATCACTCAACCAATTAATGAATATCTAATAATTAGCATGAATAAATTTTTCAATATTGGGAAGGGAAACCGAAAGGGCGTTCTGAGAATCAAACTCGGGACCTCTGGCACTCAAAGCGAGCCGAGAACCATACCACTAGACAGAATGAGTTACCGTATGTGAAAGAATAACCAAAACCGAAGATGTGTATTGTAATAAAAGTTGCAGAGATCAACATTACCAGAGCCTCCCTAGCTGAAACATTTGTCTCTGGAGCTCCATGGCTGCACTTCTGGTACCTCTCCAATGTTTTCACCATGCTATATATATACACCATATAAATCATTAAACGTTTGTTCAAAGATTAAGCACATATAAAGAGAATATCAATTAAAAAGTACTTTAGATCTGAGAGAAACATGGGTTTTTAGTGTTTACAGTTTAGTTCAACCTGAAATAATTGGAAGTTGAAAACCCTAATTACCTGCGGGGAAGCAGCTTTGGGAAAAATCAAAACCCTAGAAAATCCAGAAAGCATTCATGGAGATAGATGTCTCCATCCACTTTCAAGTGATTGAAATAATAATAATATATAATTCCCAGAAAAAAAAAGAGAAGAAAAGAAAGAGAGAGATGATATAATCCATTGGTTTTTCATAAATTAAGCATCAAGCTTTAAAGAAGGATGAAGTTCAAAACTTTGAAATATAACCCTAATTATGAGCTGATTACACTGATTATAATAATTGAAAGGAAAAAAAATAAAGATCTAAACGAGAGAAAATAAAGAAAGGAAGAAAAGAGCTGATTCGTGAAATTCAAAGCTAATATGGAACAGATCTCTGAGCTTCTTCAACTTAGAAGAAACTTGAAAAAAAAGTTAGATCAGAGATTTATAAAAAGACCAGATGATAAACGAGGAAAATGGAAAGGAAAGAAAGGGTTTATAAAACGAAAAGATCAAAGAAGAAAGACACAGAATTGCAGATCTAACATCAACAAGAACATGAAAAACACACAGGCTCTGCCATAAACGCCAAAACATTCACCGAAACGGCAAAACTCAAACGCGACTTTATTTCATAATTTCCCACTCTTTTACTCAAAAATTTTCATTCAAAACTTCAACACCTAAAAACAGCAAAGATCCCACCGTTTCAACCCTCTCAACGTCCAAAAGTCAGAATTCAAAGCAAGCAAAAGAGAAAGAGAGAGAAAAGGAGCATGCTTGGTTTTATGACAAAACAAAAACAACCCTTTGTGGTAAGAAAGAAAAGGGTTTAGTTGTTTTGGTGATATACCTTGAACTACTGCAAAACTCGTACAGTTTTCCTCTATTGGAGAAGATGATGAGAGCAACCTCGGCATCACAAAGAACAGAAAGCTCATAGGCTTTCTTCAAAAGCCCATTCCTTCGCTTAGCAAAAGTCACCTGCCTGTTAATCTTGTTCTCAATCCTCTTCAACTCAACCCTACCTCTACCCATTTTCTTTTTTGTTTTTCCCGAGAAAACAAAACAAAACACTACAATCAGACTATATGTTTCTTTTCTTGTTCTTGCTCACCTTTAATAAGCTAAGAGCTTCATTTTACAACATCTAATTCTAATCAAAAACCAATCTTTTGCTTTGTTTTACACACTAAACAAAAGGCTTTTCCTTTTTCTTTTTCCTTTGTATCTCCAGGGGGACCAAAATTTTGTACTTTTTAGTTAATTTTCAGCCGTTGGATGGTTGATCCGAGGGTGGGAAAAAAGGAGAGAAAGATGAAGCAGCTTGGAAAACCTTAACCAATAAATGCAAAGGGGGGACTGTGACAGTGCCACGTGTCGAAAGGAGAAGTAGATAGACTCAAGTGACCATTTTAGGGTTCGGGCAATCGTATGACCTAACCTTATGAAGTCGAACCCTTTTTCGTAATACGTTCCCTCATATTTACGGAATTACCCTTCTGGGTGTCTCTCGGGCTCAGCTTTCCATGTCCGAATCTCTGTCTTTAGTATTTTGGTTTTTAAGACAAATCCTTGTCTTTGCAACAATCCAGATAACGTAATCATAAGTTGGTTAAAAACAAAACGAGATCTAAAAGGCTAATGCTTCAGCTCTTAACAATGTAACGCGAGATTAAAAATGGTAAAATAATTAATTAAAAAAACCTTGATTTTTACTATAATAAGTTTATGCTGGTATTTGTATACAAAAGGCCTGTGCATGCTGAGATTACTCGAGTTGTCGAGTCAAATCCGTAACTTTAACGATAATTGCATGATTAGAACCGAAGCAAATATTACTGAACGAAATAAGAAAATATGAAAACAGCAAATATATATATAATATATATATTAAAGGTTGGAGAGTTTTGAAGGAAATAAGGAAGAATCTTGCTAAATGCGGCTCCCACATTAATTTCTTAATCCCCTTTGTACATTTTGCAAGCAAACAAGACAGTTTTATTTTGTTGAAACAATTACATGTGTTAGCTGCTTTATATGTGATTAATTCAAATAAAGGATACAAAACCTTTACAATTTGAGAAGTCAAGTCCAAATATTTTATTGGGCTAAAAAAGTTTAGATACTTAATGTGGACAAAAGAAAATCAGGTATCAAATTGTAAATTGAAGTCAAGTTTAAGTGCCAAAATGTATATTTATCCTATATAGATCACATAAAATAAACATAGGCCATGTTTGGTAAGTAGCGGTTTGAGCCAAAATTAGATATTTGAACTAATATTAAAGGTTTGACCGGTCAAACCCGCTAATTTGAATGTTTGGTGAATAGCGAATTCAGGTGAAATTTCGTATTTTGAAAAAGCTTCTAATATGAGCTTTTTTAAAATTAACGGTTTGACATAATAGTTATAAAGACTCTTTACCCTTTATCAAATATCTCCAAATAACCTAAATTTAACCTTTTTTATTTTAATTTTTCACCCTCACGTATTTATATTTTTGACATTTGTAATGTAATACTTTTTGTTTATTTTTTTTATTCTCACACATTTATATTTTTATTTAAATTTAATAATTAATTAAATTGTATTAAAAATAATTACATAAATAATAAATTAATATATAGATCTTCAAATATGCTTAGTATTGTTATATTAAATTTTTTTTATAATCTAATTAATATTAATAGATACAAAATATTTTTTTGAACGGTAATAGATACAAAATATTGATAACTAATAAACTATTCAAAGAACCATCGATTATAATCATGTCCTTACATGTTATTTTGTTTGTTTAAATAGTCAAACAACTATCAGGTATCAGTTAATTTTACCAAACACTTTTATACAATCAACTAATACATTCTGCTAGTCAAATCAGATTATGCAATCAACTATCAGCTAATTCCCAAACATAACCATAATCACAAAATCCTAAATCAAAGCCAATTGTGTGTAAGCACACATGACCACTAGGAGGTACGAAAAGAGTTAAATTTCAGTCAACATTATCTGGATAAGTCTTGAAAACGAGCATGTATTGTTACAGATATAATTACGTTTCTTTGAATTGATCATATAATTAAAGATATATACTAATACTTATATTCGAATATGTGTCGATAACAAGTACAATTTGTGATTGGTTTTGCATTTCCCCCTACTTTTGGTCATCGTTGCATCTGATTACATACGGTCCATTTTTTCTGTAATTTTAAATCGCTATGTGTATTGTTTAAGAGTTAAGAATATGTATAAACAGATATTACATTATAATCGTTTTAAGACTATTTAAAAACAAATAGTAATTTTAAAGAATGTGACACCATTTTTAGTAAGGATTTCGATGTTCCGCGAAACTAAGGAACTGATAGGGTTTTTTTTAGCATGAAGATGAAATCCTTTCATAGGTTCATTCATGTGGTAATAAAACCAGCGTCATTTCCAGTACAAGGATCATTATATTATTGTCGAAGATTGTTTTTGCCTTAAATGATTAAGCATCTAAGATTGTAATTCCTTAATTTCTCCTGGAATAATATGATATTCTGAGAATAAATTCAATCGGATTACCTTTTTAATATATATTAATTGTTTTAGTAATAATCGTAAGATTCTGTTATAGTTTTAAAATGGTAAAATTCTTTTAAAATGGCCGAATTCAGTTTACCTAAACAGTAGCAGTGAAATCTATTAAGTTCAATTCTACTATTAATTTGTATTTTAAAATAGTATTGCGTGTAAATCATAGATTTAGTTCATGTTCTTCAATTTCATCATTTCAAGCTCCTGTAATTTAGTCATATTATCAATGAATTATTTGGGTTAGAACTGAAGTTTTTTTTAAAAGCACATGGACTAAAAATAACTAAATTATAATACCAAGACCAAAACCACAAGTTTTACATAGTGCAAAGACTATTAGTAGATTTCAAGTTAAAATACAAGGAGAAATTAATTATTAAATATTTATGTTTTAATGAATCAAATATATATGTATTGTTGTGAATAAAATAAAGAAGAACAAGAATAAGAACAAGAAAAACAAAGAGATGAGAGAAAGAGGGAGATTTGTATTATTCTCAAATATAGACTTGTATATAATGCCTTCAATGAATCATCTATTTATAGGCATAAGAAGTACATAATACATTAAACTCTAATTCATAGAGATAATATTCCTAATAATAAATAAATCAAACTCCTTTGATAAAGTTCTAATCATGATAGACATCCACATAGATAAATATTCATAACACTCCCCCTTGGATGTCTATGAAGATAATGTGCCTCGTTAAAACCTTACTAAGATAAAAACCCAGTGGAAAAAAAAAATCTTTAGTGAAGGAAAAAGAGTACACACATCTTTGATACGCATAACATGTTGCCTCATTAAAAACCTTACCAAGAAAACCCATTGGGACAAAACCTCGGTTAAGGGAAAAAGAGTGCAACGCGTATTTACTCCCCCTCATGCAAACATCACAGAAGATCTTTGAATCTTCATAATTTAATCTTGAATATCATTTTTCTAAAGATCGTGAGGGATGAAAACTTTGGAGTAATATGTTCCATGATGTATCCACTTTCAAACTGAGATATACATCTTGCGTTATCTTCACACAAGATAGCTTTTATCATATCTTGTAAAAGTAAATCCACATATCTTTTGGATATGTTGGGTCAATAGTCTTAGCCAAACACATTTTTTTTTGGCTTGCCTCGTGCATAACAATTATTTCTACGACATTTGAGGAGGCATCAACGAATGTTTGAAGATCTAAATGCAATGATCTTTGTATATTCATAGATATTTCTTGACCAACTAATATATAGTGCTTCAAGACCAAGAAAAGATATAATTATCTTTATTCACATCCAACAATCTTACAACTATTGGGATACTCAATAGATATGTTCTATTCATATTGAATCTTCTTTAAGATTCTTTTAACTTATGTCTATTCATAGACAAAAGAAAAAATGCTCGATCTTCAGGTCGAGATAAACTTGATGTCAAGATTCAAGTACTTGTATTGAAAGTACTTCATGAGTTTCCAATTTGAAGCTCTTTAGGAGTTCTAAAATTATCATAATGGATCTTGATCCAAACTCCTATATAAAATACATAAGGAAATCCGATCATTCTTATAGTATTTTCTCAATTAGTATTCACTAAGGTGATTATACCAAATACGCCAAAATATTCATGAGACATGTCTAAATAAATTTCCTCAGAAATTTCCAAATGCTTATAGCATTTTAGATCATTCAAGGATAAATATGGATCCACAAATAATTAGACGCATGTAAAATTTTCTAAACTACCAAAGTAATTGCATCCACCATGAAGTAATTAAAACTTTTCATAAATCATAGTTCAAGTCGTATTTACGACTACTTATTTGTGCCTCACTTGCATTACACCTTTAGGTGTTTGGACTGCTGGTCCAAATACTTCTATTTTAGAAGTTCAAAGCGTCTTTCAACATTGACCAATTCAATATCTATACTTCTGGATAGATTTTATACAAGATCCTCGATTTCTTTCTTTACTTCTATAGAAGTATTTTATGTAAAATTGTTTGTAAAATCGTTGTCGACAACTTTCCAATTTTCTGGTTCCATTCTCGTAATGACATAACTCATCGAGATCTCTTCAAGATTTCAATCTTTATTTCAGGTACCTGAAACTCTTATAGAGTTTTATTATTTGTTATGTCTTGGGTCTCTTCAGGAGCACCCGCCTCCAATATACGACCATCTCATATTACTTTCTATTTACGAGAATTTTGATCATTGGAACCATTTCAACTATCATGCTTCAGGCATGATTTACATTCTCTCGCTCTAATATGTAATTTAAACTTAGAGCATTTCAGCTGGTATATGAGACTTAATTACTCTCATTGGGTCAGTAAATATGTCTGGCAGTTGACATGTAATAACATGAATTATCTTATGAACTTCTAGTTCATATACGAGGATCTAGATAATGATAATTCATTTTCCTCTATCCAGCTGATTATTATCTCCCCCTGATGTTGAGAAAAATCATGTCATAAATGATTCTCCAATTAATGTTTAAGAATTTAAACATAAAAGGAGACTCGTACTCAATATATATTCTCAACCCTTTTTATTTACCCATTTTGTGCGTTGTGGTGGAGCAATTCATATCGCACATTCAAAAATCATAAAATGGGAAATGTATGGTTTCTGACCAAAAACCAATCATAACGGAGAGTTTATTATAACTCGTTGGCTTGATGCGTATAAGTGTTGCTATATGGAAACACCATATAAATAATAACTCTTTTGTTCTCATGGTTTAGCTATTAAATAGGAGGCATCCAATTGAAATTTTGCTAAACTATATTTTTTATAATCAATAGGCTTTGTAACAACTGATATAGCCTAAAATATAAACCCACTAGCTTTTCAAGACGAATAGTCTAACTGCATAATCTGAATCTTTTTAGAATCAATCTCACAAACTTCTGGTTGTAAGTCGATAAAACAATGTAGATGCATCTACTAAAATCATATAAAACTTTCCACATTTGTGGATATATGAGCCCATATTTCGTTCAGATATGCAAGACATACAGTCTTAACTTCAGTACAAGAACTTTAAGTTCTAATTCTTTTGGTAAGTGGGATCATCTATATCCTTTGAGAACAAACAACACAAGAACTTCATGTTCTTTTAGTAAGTGGAATTTAATCAATTCCTTTAAGCAACACAAGAACTTCACGTTCTTTAATAAGTGAAATTTAATCCATTTCTTTGAGAATAAGCACCACAAGAACTACAGGTTCTTTTAATACATGCGCACATAAATCTCAATAATTTCTGCACCATTATTGATCAGGATGGTCTAACCGATCATGCCAACTATATATATGTGTGTATATATCTCTGAATTTGTAAACTTCTTGTTTACCATAACATGTAATTCAATCCTACTCGTACATGTCTAGTACGACCATCAAAATTGTTCCTTTAAATAGGAATATATTTAGCTCTTTCGGAGCTTTCAATTGAAATTATCTTTTGGTAGCTATATATAGCTATCCTAGAGCTTTCAACTGACTTTTTGGCTACCAGAACTTATATCCATATTGGCTTGTTTCAAATGCCAATTGATAACATATTTTATCTATAATTTCCAACGGGATATTTTGCGAACTCATATTTCTCTCTTTATGACTTTGACGAGTATAACGCAATGTGAATATGGAATAAAGTTCCATTTGACAATAACATATTTGCTCAACCAGAGCCTTTTGTGATATTAGTACTTCCGGATATAGTACTCACATTATTATCTTGCATTTTAATCGAGACATGCATAATTCTGCACCTTTCAAAATGTGCTTTGTTTCATTTACTTCAGGTAATGAAAATATGTACTTTGTATCATTCACTTCGAGGAATGAAAAATATAAAATATAGCACATCATATCAAGTCGATTATCTATCAGAGATAAACTTTCAAGTGCTCTTCCGAAGTATTGATATTTTAGTACTTTGAGAAATACTACTCATATTTTTCCCTTGCATTTAAATGGGAAAAATATTTCTTATGCTTAAGTACAATATGAGTACTTGCATTATCTGCTAGGCATAAATAGCCACAATTCTAGGCATAAATAGCCACAATTCATTGTATATTTTATTCCGGAAGTAATCATATTCTTCAAATAATAAATTAACATAAAGCGTAAATAAATAATATATGAAATAAATAAACATAAAGCAAACTAACATAAATAAATAATAAATAAAACGAATTAACATAAAAATAAAATAAAATAAAAAAACCAATTATTTCTGTTAGAGGTTATAAGGGAAATAAAATAAATGGTAAGTTATTCCCTTCAAAGATTATGAGAAAATTAACAATATCCAATTGAGTTGGACCAATAACGCCATAAACAAATTTTGTTTATATTTTATTTCATTTATCATTCATGATTATGGATAAAGTCCATAATACTTTGGCGTTTGACAAGTACGAAACCAATGGTTTATAACATCACATTGGTGAAAGGATTTCACTTCCTTATAATGATCTTTATCACTCTTGTCATCCTTATAACTTTGCTACCAGCGGGTAGAAGTATTCTTAAAACAATTATATTTTTCATGTGTATATTCATAGCCTCGACCACGACCACAACTTTTAATGTGATTTTTTATTCCTTCCATAATATAATCTCACATTCACTTCAGGGAATGGAGTAGAGCCAGTGGGCCTTTAAAACCTTTTTCACATATCCTTATCACAGAGAACAAAGATTTAATCCTCGTACGCGGCATTGTTAAACCTGTCCACAAGGTCCTTTAAAAACCTCCTTTGAGACCAGTAGCCTCGCAGAACGGGATGTCCAGCCAATTATACTTGGATTATATCGAAATTATGTCTCTAATTGAATAATGATTTACCATGTTTGCATTCACTTCAGGGAATGAAACAGATCCAATAATCGCATGGAATAAACATCATGCTTGCATTCACTTCAGGGAATGCCCCATCATTGACAATTGCATGGAATAAACATCATGCTTGCATTTACTTCAGTGAATGCCCCATCATTGATAATCGCATAGAATAAACATCATGCTTTGCATTCACTTCAAGGAATGCCTCACATAAAACTTTTTGGATCAAGAAGAATTTTCGTAACTTGAAATTGGGAGAAGTCTATGGTCAAGTTTTTCAACGAATAAGAAATATTGCTTTTGAGCAAATATAGACTTTATAATAATCTTCTTGTAAATTCAAAATCATCATGATTTATCGCACTTTAAAATAATAATATAAAGAAAAAAATAAAACCAAAATTTACCGATATTGATTTTTCTCTCGTGGACAATGGAGATATAGCATATGACCGAGATAGCTTCTCATAGTCCCTTTATATCACATCTCTTTCCAAGCCATTTAAGCATATCATGTAAAACTCAAAACACGGTTAAAAATATTAACTTTTACCAAATAAAATGACATAAATAATAATATGAAAAATATCAAATATAATCATATAAGTAAAAGTATGAATAAGCATACCGCTAATTAACCCTTTTAGGAACAAGAGAAAACACACGTAATTTACACCAAACGCAACCTCTTCGTCTCTGTCAATTCGTCTTTTGGTTTGTGAGAAGACACAAATTTATCTCTTTCCAATGTTCGAATAAAATCAAACATAATTAAGTGCTGATAACGTGTTGTGAATAAAATAAAGAAGAACAAGAATAAGAACAAGAAAAACAAAGAGATGAGAGAAAGAGGGAGATTTGTATTATTCTCAAATATAGACTTGTATATAATGCCTTCAATGAATCATCTATTTATAGGCATAAGAAGTACATAATACATTAAACTCTAATTCATAGAGATAATATTCCTAATAATAAATAAATCAAACTCCTTTGATAAAGTTCTAATCATGATAGACATCCACATAGATAAATATTCATAACATGTATTTATATTATATGATGTTAATATTTTTTTTTCCATAATTTAATTATTAGGCAGACACACTCTTATTGAAATTTCTACATATACAAATAAAATGTGCCCTTCGTTTGAACTATTATTTTTATCATTCTATTTGAGTACAAAACGATATATATACTTACACATTGTAAATTTTTTTAAGTTTTACACGTTTTCTGGATTGTTAGATGAGGAGAATGGATGACTCAGATTAACTCCTTACTCTCTCTTTTTCAAGTGATAATCTTCACATATTTATTGTTAATTTCATTAATTCGTTTCACTCATCCAACGGTCTAAAAAACGTGTAAAACTTAAAAGAATTTTACATTGTGTAAACGAATCCTATCCCATATATTCGGCTACAAATTTAATTAATTTACGTACATTTGTATATTAAACTGTTGTGACCCGAATTATCTAGGTAAAACAGGTCATCTTTTACCAATAACATCACTCCGTAAATCCTCATTGAACTACATTTTAATTAAACCAAAGGGGATTACAAAAAGAAACAGTGCTATATATAGTTTGGGAGGGGCTTTTGCCCCTTATGCACACACACTTTTTTTTACCTTTGTTTTGTATAATTGTTTTTTAAAAATAGATTTATTGTGTTTTTTAGTACTTTCGGTTTTTGAGACTTTGTCTTAATTAATTTGGATCGACCAATATCGTATACTTGGTATTGATGAACTCAAAACGTTCTTAAGCAATACCAATCTATTTACCATTTAAATCAACCCCATTAATATATTCTTTATAAACTTACTCTATTATTTAATATTTATATTTTATCCCGACCTTTAATCTTAATTGTGTCCTGATTAAAAAGGCGAAGGCCAAAAAAGCATGAAAGAGTTATATTAAAAAGCTAGGATTTAGAGACAAAATCAAGAGTCTAAAGATCACGTGGGTTCCTCCTTGTACTCTAAACTGAAGCCAAGTTTCCAGAGGCGGACTTTAATGGAGTCAGAGGGTGCCCTGGCTCCCCAAAACTTGATATAATTACTATTTAGTTCCTCAAAATTTTTAAATATTTTAATTTGGTTCCTTCAAAAAATTTAAAATTATTATTAGATATTAATTTTTTTGAATATTTTTTAAAAAGTTTTCATTAAGTCTCAAATTTTTTTAAAAAAATTAGTTTATTTTTTAAAAAATTTAATTATGCCCATCAAGTTGTTCTACCAAGATCCGCCCTGCAATTTTTCCTGCTCTGCTGCCAGCTTCTAACATTAGTAGCACTCCCCCATTTGAAAGCGATATCTAACCAATCTCTCTGCCCCTTTATTTACATCGCTTCAATCATCAATCGCACTGCCCCATTTGAAAGAGATGGTTTTCAGTAAATTAAACCCCCCAAACGCCTTAAATGTTTTTCGCCGGGATTCAAATCGGCGACCGGTAACTAGAAGAAAAAGGCAAAGCCGGCGTTGAAATTTTGAGGCATGGAAATGAGTTGGGGACCAGTTTTAAAAGGAGTGAAATGAGAAATCCAATGGGTAAAGGTAAATAATTGAAGGTAGAGTAAAGAGATGGGTGGTGCGAGGAAATGTCAGATTTTGATTTCCGTTTTAAGGAAGACACTGTCAATGTCAACATATAGGCACGTGGACGTTTTTCCCATTTTTGGATAATTCTCTTTATGGAAGTCACGTCTTGTGGGGTTCTCGATACCGGTGGCTTTTGTCACCAACCGGCAACCGCAGACGACTACTGAATCATACATTTTTAGTTGATTGTATAAACATGTTGATGTTAATATGAGAAGGCATGGAATAAACGGCGAATTAAGGTGGTGGTGAATTTAAACGATTTGTTTTTGTAGATCTGAGAAGGACAATCGCATACTGTCGTTTGGTAGCGAGAGCTATAATCGAGTTAATATCAGTTCATAGAAGAGAGGGAGGTTGTTCTTGAGATTCGACCTTCCTTCTTTCTTTACTTGCCCGAGTATTTATACAATTACAGTCTCTGAGACTGTTGATGATTGAGTGATGCCAGACCTAATGATGACATATGAACGGGTTGAGAGAAGCAGATCCAACTTTTGAGTACTTAGACGTTGCATGTTGGGCACATAAATATCGTGTTGAGGTACGCGGCTATGCCATATTCTTAAGCATCCTGACTCTTGAGGCCTCTGGAATCATTAGTATTCGAAGGCCAGTAAAACATCTATTATGAATCATCTTTGATTTCCATCAAATATAGTAGAACTGAAAATATTTTTTAAATTGTGCGAAGATAACATTTTTAGATGTAACAAAATAATATGATGAATTCAATATATACATAATCAATACAAACAATGGGAGTTAAAAATCCTTGATAAAAAGGAGTTAAATCTATATTCCACATATTATTTACTTACAAAATGTAACATTATTAAATAAGGTATAAATATATATCAATATTTTGAGATTAATTTTTTTTTCTATTTACCCATGAGGCAACCACCGGTTCCATGTATAACACCGCCGATGGTATTATGCCAATTGATCCAATCCAAATATTTCAGAAGCAAGCATTTTTGCTCTGCAAAATGAAATTATATGAAAATGATGATCCTAAAATATAACTATATAAGAGACAAGACATGAAAACTTGAAACATTCCGTGCCGGACGTGCATAATTGAATTGAAACAAGCAACATCAACATTTATAAGCCACAACATGAAGCACATGGGCTGTGCTTTGAGTTTGATGATGGTCCCCAAATCAAGAGGCTCAAAATTAAGCATCAGCCACCACAACTTCGATCCTCGTGATCAGTGCCAACCAGATTATTCTCTACACCATTTTCAAGTTTTGTACATGGCTTAACAGTAAAATAAGTGTTCAAATTATACTTTTTATAAATACACGTTTGAATTATATTTTGGGTCAAATATGTGCTTAGTTTTTTTCCACGAATCATTTAAGGTTTTTTTGTTGATGATCGTTAAAAAAATCGTCATCCAATCAAAATATGACACGTAACTTAACCGGTCTTTTTTTTTCTTCATTGTTGGGTGTTCGTCGACGGTGTAATCGACGGTTCAGTCGTCGATTTTAGACGACGAGATGATGAAATTTTCAGTAGTAGGGGTCGATGAAGACAAAGGTGACCGGTGGTGGTTGAATCGGTGGTCGGAGTGGAGGAATTTAAGTATTTAGGATTTGAGTTTGGAGTTTTAGAGAAATTAAATGTTATGGGTTAATTAATATTTTTTATTTTCTAATTTTAATTTCAAAAAATAAAAAATTATACCACATGTTTGTATTTCATTAAATAACGAAAAAAATAACATTTGTCTCGAAAAAAATCTTAATAGGTCACAGAAGAAAACGTTGACATTTATTTAGCTTAAAATATAATTCATATATCTATTTAAAAAAAATATAATTTCAACACTTATCTAACGATTAAACCTTTACATAACTATACAACCGAACATTTGAGGTTAAAAAATAACCAAACATAAGATGTTCATGAATCCGGCAATAAGAGTTTACAAATCGTACTACGAAAAAGGAAACAAGTGACAGAAAATAGTAATAATCCATATGATTAAATTATAATTTTGTTTAATTTATAATCTTCAAGATATGATTTCATCATCTTTGGGTTGAATCAGACTATTTGTCGGTAGTAAACTCGTTCTATCTGTTGATATGTTGTCAACCACCGCACATGGGTAAAGGAAAAAAAGTCAGAATTCCAAATTTAATGCACTGCTTTGGCCTTTGAGTGCCGTTCGACTATGTTTTTCTAACGAGAATTTGGCTGTCGAAAAAAAAAATATTGAACGGTCATTTTAAGCATTTTAATCAAAAGTTTTTTTTTTGTTTGATTTATTCTCAAACGAATATTTGTAAAAATAAAATTTTTTAACTTCTCCTTAAACGAACTTTCTCATACAAACGAGCTTTCAATAATTTTCACGTTCGCCAACTTCATCGCCCGGCAATATACATATCATGTTCATGTACTTCTCGTTTAATGTCCGCCACTAATTGAGCAAGTATATTTGACCGGTTGGTCAAACTGCTCATATTTATTTTATTATTTTTTTAGATCATGAGTTCTAGACTCATTATGAGCACTACGTTCCTTCTCCTAAAGTCTTTCTCATTCCCTCTAAATAAAACTAAAATTTGTAAAAAAAAATAAAAAATCAGCCACTAATTAATCTAAATTTAAAGATATTGATTCACCACCCTATAGTCTATCATTTTATTAAATGATACTAACCAAAACTAATAAATTTAGTCGATGGCATGAACGAAACTATGTGGGGTTGGAGAAAGGCAATCGCCTCCGCTTTTTTTTCTTCACTTTTGTTCTTTATTTAAAATAATTTAAAAATTAATTTATTTATAAATTTGTTCTCCGTTCATTTTCAAACATTTATAATTTGTTATCCCAACCTCAAAATCTTAACTCTGTCTTTGGTTGATGATAACTACAGTTTGAAGACTGATTGTCGATTTATTCCATCTCTACCTATTCTATTTTCACGTTCTCTTTTACTTCTATTTTCTATTATTTATGATTTGTTTGTAGATCTGAGTTTATTTGTTTAACAAGTAATTTCTTTTTTCATATAGTAATACTTGTACAAATTTTTATCTTATTTTTGTAAGTTTAGTTTTTTATATTAAGTTTGCTATCGTCTCTCCAGTTGGTGATTGATTAATTATCTTGTTAATTTATTTTTACTTTAAACTTTCGGATAATTCTTTTTTCTTGATAGATGCTAGTAGTCAGCTAAGATATGTCATGTTTGAATTGTAATAGAAAGTTGGTTGCTCGCGTATTGTCATGTTGTACTATTATAAATTAGTATTGATGGTATTCATCCTTCATCATCAATTGTAATTTTGTTTATAAAACTGTATTTTTTGAGTAGTTTGATTAAATTTTCTAACTTCTTCCTTATATGTTACTATTTTATGGAATACATTAATTTATTTTAAATAATGATACTATTTTATGGAATACATTAATTTTTCAACAGCGTAAAGAGCGGTTACAAATGGCTTGTAAATGCAAACCTTGAGTTTCCAGGTTCTCCTCCGATAGTGGCAACGGATTGGTATACGGAATTCTGTAACTCCTTGTGGTCTCTAAAGTTACAAGCCAAAATCAGGATCTTCTTCTGGCGGCTAGTTCATAACTATCTACCAGTACAATCTAATCTTCTTGCTAGAAAGGTCAGCATTCAACCTCTTTGTGTTTTATGTGGTACTGGTTGTGAAACAATTAAGCATATGGTTCTAGAGTGTAACTTTATCAAGCAAGTTATGACTGAAGTTGGGATCAGATTAGGAGTTTTTCCTACTGAAGAGGGAATTACCAGATGGTTTGCTTATCTATTCGAAAATTTGAATCGAGAACAACAAGAACAAATAATCATAGCACTTTGGGCATGTTAGTTTGCGCGGAACAAAATAATTCATGAGAATACCCCTTACCATTCTACCCAGATTGTAAACCTCTGCCGCAAGACCCATCTAGAGGCGTCTCGAATATCTCCGCGTCTGAGTTATCCGTTTATTCCTCGTTCTGCAGCTTGGATTCCCCCTATGACAGATAGAGTAAAAGTAAATTTCGATGCCAGTTTTTCCGAAATAGAGAGAACTTCCAAATCTGGGATTATAATCCGCAACGACAAAGGAGAAATTATGGCAGCGGCTACTTATCTCAAATCGCCGGTTGTAAACCCAGAACATGCAGAAGCATTAGCTTGCGAACAGGCGGTTATTTTTGCACAGGAGTTGGGTTTCCGGCGAATCGAGGTTGAAGGAGATGCCCTAGGAGTTATCACAAAGCTGAAAAGTCAGAACTCACAACGGGGTTTTCTAAGTACCCTCTACAGGAATATTCACCGGAGGGGGGATGGTTTCGATTACCTCCGTTTCATGCATGTTTGCCGGGAAAGGAATGGAGTCGCACACGCCCTCACTCGCCTGGTTGTGACGTCGGACGAACCGTTGATCTGGGTCGAAGAGGCGCCCCGGTCGGTGCTCCACCTGGTCCGGCGGGACCAGTCAGGCCTTAATCCACCCTCTTGATGCCGCGATGGTTTATTGAACTCCGGAGTTTCTCTCATTCTCTCCGGCATGGCTTTTGCCATTGTTTACCCCTCAGTTTTGCTAACCGATTCATATGCCCAAGCCGATGCTTGGCGGTGGGGTTTTGTGTTCCAGAAGCTGCTTTTTTTCCATTTGCTTGTCTCTCTCTTCAATTACTTTTGGTTTAAGTGTGTTGTAATAAAGGGACAGCTGGATTTTGGCTTCCCAATAAATCCCAATAAAAGCAGCTTTACCGGTTCAAAAAAAAATAATATTAAAAAATAGCCTACAACGAGTAAGTTTAGATAAAATTTGAGCCTAAAATAAATGAGTAAGTTTAACTTAATCACTTAAAAAAATGAGCAAGTTCGGATAAAATTTGAGAGCTGTGACATGATTATATATAAATATTATTTTTTAGTGATTTATAGTTGTCTCTTTTAACATTAATCACTTTTAAATTCTAACCTGAATTTTTTTGACGAGTATAATATGTTTAGTCATTACGCTCAATTCTCAATTAGATAAATAAAAATTATTAAATTAAAGAATTAAAAAGGAAGGCTTTTATTAATCGTGAATCTAGTCCTGATTGCCAGATTTATTGATTCGTCATTTAAAGGAGATGGGTATGAAGTTTGTTCAATTCTGGGCATTTTGTTTGGATCTGTTTAAGGCTAAGCAATTGTCTGGTTTTAGTTGTTTCTGGTGGGGTAAACAAAACTCGACTCGAAAAAAATCGAATTTTTTGACTCAACCTGAGACAAAAAAACTCGACTCGAAATTGCATAAACTCGGCTCGACTAGAAAAAATTTCAAATAATATTTGAGTTGGAAAATGTGAAAAAAATATACCGGTATATATATACCGACATAAAAAATATATGCCATATAGGAAGAAATATGTATGCATATCTTATATGATTAGAGAAAATTGTTTAAATTGAAAACAAATTGTACTATAATATGATAAATAATTACAATTAAATTTGTATAGAACTCGAAAACTCGACTCGAACCAAAAGAATTTCAAATAAAATTTAAATTGTAAAATATGACGCGTCAACTCGAATAACTCGAAATTTTTTAACTCGACTAAATCAAACACTCGCCTCTAGTTTCTGGGTTTTTGTGGGGTAAGTTGCTCAACATTTTCTGCATTAAAATTCTTATTGATTAACTTTTTTATTGTACACACGTATATTTCGCAAACCAATAATTGGATTAGTGGGGGAAACAATAGAATGATTATATAGAGAGAGGTTAGGATTAGTGGCGGAAATATATATAGAGATTAATGGGGTTATGGTCTCCACAAAATATTAAAAATTAGTAAAATTTTATGATATATTTATTCTCTTTTTTTTGTTTTGTTGAAAATATGATATTTTTATTCTTTAGAGGAAAAGCGGATGATGTTCATCTTAAGAGACACGGATTCAAATTGTTTTGTCTATAAAGTGTATGTCCATTATCAAAGAGGCTGAGAATATATATGAACAGATACTATCTTCTAATCACTTTTAGAGTATTTAAAAAAAACTAGTATAAAAAGCAGTTGAGCTCAAAATGTCTCTTTTACTAAAAATGTATAATGAATTTTTCTTCGAGCAACACTTCATACAGATAAGATTTTGGTTCGAAAAACGTAAATAATTATATTTCTTTGTTGTTTACGTTTTTTGATACTTAAGTTTCAAATGTCTACTAATAGTAACACATTGGCCAAAACTACGCCAATATAAATAATTGGTCGCCCCTTGTTGTCTCAGTGGTAAAGAATGATGTAATTTATCCAGGTGATCCAGGTTCGAGCACCAGTTATGCACAGTGTGTGTGCCTTATTAAAAAAGTTGAACAGATGTTTCTCTTGTATTACACCAGTATATTCAAAAATAATAATTTATAAATTCGAAACTAGTTAAAAACAACTCTGAACTTTTATTTTTTGTTTTTTAAGGATGCACAAGTACAATTATAAGACGGTAACAATTCTAGAGACAATTACAAGCATGATAAAAGATTACATGTATACACAGAGTAAGAATTAAAATATATATGAACTTATTTAAATAAAATCAAATATGGATCTCAACATTGTTTATACCTCGTCAATCAAGCTCGTAGTGCAATAACAAAACTTATTTAAATAAAATTATAATTTATTAGTAGATCTCAAATTCAATTTCGAACAATTTTATTTCTTTTATTTTAATATCTCGACCAAACAAGAGCTTAAAGCCGCTTTTGAAAACAAAATTAAATCCAAAGGATGAGAGAAGGTTAAAGTCCTGGCCCACTTTGATATGCAAATATAATACAAGGGTTAGGAATTTAGGGTTGCTTTAATTTAATAATACAAATAATAAACAAAAGAGCTGATGAGTTTGATATTTCATTCGGAATTTTCTGCCTAACACAACCAAGGAACCGCATAGGCTGCCTAACACTCTTTTTACAACTTAATTGCTAACTTTTGTTATTATTATTTGCTCATATTTTATTTATTTATTTATTATTATAACAATATTTTTTAACTAAATTTTATATTAATTATTTAATAACTATTTTTTATTTTTATTTTGAAAAGCTAGATACTAAACACATCTTTACTATTTTTATATTTAAAATAAGCTTTTATTCCTATTAACCAAACATGTTTTTCTAATTTTTAGAAAATTAAGAATAAAAATAGAAAACAAAAATATAAAATATTTTCTAAAACCAAATAAAACCTAAAATTTCAATTAATAAAATTTATTAAAATAATATTCATGCAAAATATATATAATATGGAAAATTAAACCAACAAATGTTCATGGATGTAGAAGTAAAAACTTTGTATATAAATCCACTAGTTTTATGTTTGAATCTCAAGTAATACTTTTGATGATTTTATATAAGGCTTAAAGGTATTATTGTTTCTGAGATCCACTAATTGGCTGAGTGGTCAAAAATATTCACGTTGTCTCATTTTGTATGTTTTCAAATTTCAACATTTACATTGAGAATGTAATTTTTATATTTAATAAAAAATATTATTGTCTCCTAAAATATATCATTTTTATCAAGTTGTTTCCTAAATTATTTTAAGATGTTTTGCGCCTTAAGTTTAAAATATTACTTATGTTGTCCCTTTTCTATAACATTCATTAGAAGAAGAAAAAAATATTCAATTAGAACACGCCACAAAAATTCTTAGAAATGTAGGGTGATTAAACAAGAATCATTCTAATTCTTTTTTATGTAGGAGAATTTCGTTGACATAACTTTTTAGGTGAAATCAAGTTTCTTAGATTAACAATTAGCAACAAATTTTCTTCTTCATTGGTTTCCAAATAGTATGCTTATAAATATATTCCAAGTTTCCTCCATAATATTATCTCTAACCAATTAATTTATTAATATTAATTTTTTAGGTATAACGAAAAACTTAACTTTCAACGTTTATACATTTTATCAATTTAATCTCTATTATTTTTAGTTAAATTTGATCATCAATCTTTTAAAAAGAACGGTCTTTAAACCTCAACATGTCAAAAAGAGTTGAATCATTATTTCTTCAACATAAATAGCAGTTAAAGCATTAAATTTTTAATGATACTGACATGACATCCTACCACTACAGTAAAATAGGTTTTTAACGACGTTTTCCGACGCTAAGAAAAGTGCCGCTAAAAAACTGTTTCTATAAACGCCACGGACTGTGGAAAATTAGCGCGTTTACTCTAAAAACCACTAAAAGTACCGTTAAAAACTTGTTTTGCTATAGTGTACATGACAATTCATAATTTTTTTTAAAACTAAAAATATAATTAGAATAAAAACACATCACGAGACTTGATATATATGAGTAGTGTTTAATTAACAAAGTTGAGCGTATACAAGTAGAAAGTAGTACAACAACATGAATTTAAGATGGATCAAAACTCAAAAGAGCAGATGGGGTCACTAGAATGACTAATCCTTTATGTATACAAGAAGTAGAATTATATTATTTACCGAAACTCTGCTTTTGCAAAGACTCCAATCTCTATATATCATTTCCCGGCACTTGTTAACCAGCGGAATCAATCGGCTCTATCAAGCTTAAAACGTTCTCGGACATTAGAAATAAAGCTGGCGGCCTTCATGTCCACATTCTCGTCGCCAGGACCCCAAGTCTTGTTCGCATTATGCTCGTAAAAACCGGGTGGCTTGCAGCTCGCATAGGACACCCTCTGCGTCGAGAACGGAGGATTCGGAAGAGTGGTTTGTTCATAGGAACCGGCAGGTTGGTTGGAGCTGGCATGGGAATAGGGAACCACCTTGCTGGATTGGTGATGAGCGGTGGTGGTGGCTCGTGGCTTGGCCGTGACTCGAGAGTACAAAGACTTGGTTAACCTGCCCTTGAAAAACAGACCCTTCTTCTTAGTTGTCTCCATTTTGGGTTATGTAAACAATAATGAAATGAAACAGAAGAAGAGATGGTTTGGTTTGCATGTCCGGTGGGCAAACTCTCATGTATATATATATATATATATATATATATATATATATATATGGAGTGGGCAACAATCTCCATCAGCATCAGAATCTAGTTTTAAGTTTTAATGGAGTGAAGAAACTAATTTGTATATGGAGATGAAAAGGCCTTGCTGGGCCACGCCGTCCATAATCTAAAAAGAGGAACACAAAATCTGTATAAATCCCGGACAGCGTAGGGGAGTGGATAAATGATACGAATATATTCGAGGCCTATTATTGTATTGTGCTTCCAACTACCGTGTTGCACGACGCGGTCTGCTCATCAGAACTTGCCCCGGACCCGGATACTTCCTCCGCCCCCCCCCCCCCCCCCCCCCAACGGTGATAAGGCGAAAAAAAAAATGTTAGAACTGGGATGGCAATAGAACGGGTCGGACGGACATCCACTTCATTTCATTATGATGTTAGATTTATGACATAATGCTAAAAATTGTTCATACTGTTTGACTGAATAAATATCAAGATTGTTCAATATTCACATTTTAAGAAAAAAAAAGATCTATATTCGTTTTAAAATTAAACCGATCATCAAAGTGGTTTCGATTTAATTGAAATTCAGTTACAATTAAATGTCATGTTTGACGTACAATTGACTCAATAAACAATTATCTATATTCATTTTAGATAATCATGAGAGATTTGTATCAATCGTACTTGCAAAAATTAAACAATTGTCTAGATATGAAAAAAAGGGTTAAATCATAAAGTTACTATTAATATTTGTAAATTTGAACTAATCACATATTTTTTTGAAAGGTAATATAATGCTAATTTATTAAAATTAAGGCAAAAACACCAATATAAACGAAGCTTCGTTAAAAAACTTTTTTAAGTCTAAATGGAAAAAAAAGAGTGCCCACAGACTCTTTACAAACTTACATAGCCCTATAACTATTTCACAATTAAACTTATTCCCCACAGCACCATAACTTACTCACTTGCTGCCAAGTCACCACCATAACTAATCACATATATTATTGGATAACCAAGCCTGTAATCTCAATTTTAACAATTATTATGAGTTTGGGATCAAATTGATGTTAGAGTTTTACATCTTAAGTGTAGTAATTTACTTAATTGATGTAATTCATGTGAATTGATCGAAAATAAATAAAATTTGTTTGTATGTTATTTATTTATTTTGTTGTACATGTTATCCTCAAACTTGAAATTTTATGTAAAAAGATCAAGTGAAAAAGTAAATATCGACTTATTCATTATCTAGTGGTCTATAAATCCAACTTTTAATTCTTAGAAATTACTAATTGCTAAACCCCATTTAGGCATTCTGCCTAACTCAAAGAATTCGATCCACTCTACTAAAGTATTCCAACTTTATATGATATTTATTAAGACAGATGTAGTAAATCTAGTGTTAACGTGTTTCGTGTTAACTCACTGCTTTACATTTTATTAATTATTATGCTTTTTGCTGTGGCATGTGTTTTAACTCTAATGTGGCTTTCATGGAAAATTCTGGAATGACAAAGGATGAAAGTTTGATTAAAATAAGGCGTTTTCTAGGGTTTTTATTTTTTTTGAGCCAAGGTATCAATCGTCAATAATAGTGATTAATCTCCTTACCGAAAGTACTCTGATTAAGAAGTAAACGGCTAGTAATAAAATGTATTTCTACATTCTTATTGGTAGAAATTGAACTCCTAACCTCGAGATTAAGTGAACAATCACCACACCACATCTCATCGTTTAGGATTTTTAACCACTTTCAACTTTGATTTGTATAAAAAAATCAGCTTCAATGCTTCATATTATATAATACATGCAACTCTTACAATTATGGGTAAACATCATATTTTGGTCTTTAAACTATTTTCGCTTTCCTGTTTCAATTATCAAACTGTTATTTTTAATAAAACAAACACTAATGTTATGTTTTTCTTATTTTGATCATCGACCGTTAAAAACTTACGTAAAAACATAAAACCAGGAATAGTTCAATGACTAAAATAGAAAATAAGCAATAGATTAGTGAGCAAACCAGGAACAAAATAACATTACTGACCAAAATAGAAAAAAAACATAACAGTAGTAACGATTTTACATAAAATAATAATTTGGTGACCAAAACAGAAATGCGGAAATAATTTAGTGACCAATGGTGATGTTTACCCTAATATTGTCAAGGTAGATGGAAATGGCTCATAAACAATGCCTCTGCTTTAACAACAAAACATTCGGATTCGAAAGTAGATGGGAATTTCATATATTTTAGTCCCGTGAGAAGGAAAGTGTATGTTGAGTAGCAGTTGCGGATGATCCAGATTGCCCGGTTCGAAAATCTCCATGTCCATGTCGATTAGCGTTGCTACTTCCATTAGTGGCTAGAATGGTTCCAACTCCAAGGTCCTTATGTTGCAAGCTTGGCATCACGGATGGAGGTGTACCTGACTGCACCATGGGGCTCAAACTAATCTCCCGAGTCTCGGCCGGTTGCGATGACAGAAGAGAGAGAGCACGATTAGACTCGATGGTTCGATTTAAGCCATTCGACAACATTTTCCGGCTGCTGCCACCATTGCTTGATGAAGGGTTGGTATTGATTATTGGTTGACAAACAGAAACTCCAGGGAGTGACAAATTAGTACATTGTAAGAATGAGATATTTTGGCTGCTGAAGTTTGATGATGAGCTTGTACCGGTTTCGAATTTTACCGCCCCGGTCGAAAAATTGTTCATTGAGTCGGTTGTGTCCGTCAAGACGCTTCCGGCAGCTCCGTTTCCCTTCATCGAACTCCGCCAACGAATGAAACCTAATAAAATCACATTAACCAGAAACAAAACTCCAAATCATTTATCAAATGAAGTAAGCTAAGAATAAACTCATGGGACAGAATGTTAACAAAGGAGGAAATCACATTAGAACATTTAATAACTCAATTGGCTTTCATGGTGCATAAAGCAAGCATTATGCAGGCAGTAAAATCAAAAGCGATTTCCTAACTGCATGGACTCGATTTCGAGTCCGAAAACGACAGTCTTAGCAGAGATTAATGAGTTGTATCAATTCCAATCTCAAGATAAACAAAACCATACTCATAAAACCTTAAATAACAAAGGAAATTATCCAAATTTCTTCAATCTGCAGACTGCATACATGATACAACAACTTATAATAGTTACCTGCTGCACTGCTGCCAAAAACGTTGCACTTGACCCCTAATCTAAACTTTAGGTGTTTTGGAATGGACTTCGCATACTTTATGACGCCGATGATAGTCCCTGCATTTGCTGAGGTCTGCCGTGCAGCCATCGACCGAGCACGAAGGTGCTCGGTTTCCACTCCCAGGCGGCCGAGCCCTTTTAAATGACGGTGCTGACTCCATCAATGGCACCTTAGTTGTGGGCGGTTAAAACTCTCGGTTTACACCCTCATTTTCTTATAAGTTGTGAGTTCAAGACTTAGTTGAAACAAAAGTTTCTTTTTTTCTCTCTCTAAGTAAAAATTGTTCAAAAAATGTCACCAATAATATGCTTTACAATTTTATTGAAAAAATTTAAATTTAAGTTATAGACACAATTACAAGCTTAGAGTATTTATCACCGTAAATTGAACATCACAAAAAATTATAATGCTTATTTAATAAATTTAATATTTTAAAAATAATTTTGAATTTTACTGGACAACAAATCTTTGCCAATTGGACTTAAAAATAATTTATTGGAAATGTTATAACACATCAATAGAGCGGCCACTCGCATCCCAACCACGAGTAGCATTTGCAAATTGCAATATATTTTTTTGAAACAAAAAGATGGGCTTCGCCCCAGTATTAGTTATTTTATATTAGACTATGAGAGTTAATTGTATTATGAATTATATTTTAAATTGATTTTTAAATTTTTAAATATTTTAATTTTATTTTTAAATTATGACTTTCATTTTAATTTGCTCTTCAAACTTTTGAACATTCCAATTTCATCTCAAATTGTGACTCTCGTTTTAAATTGGTCCTCAATCTTTTAAACATTCTAATTTCATCATTAAATTATCAATATATGTTAATCATATCTTAGGTTAATAAAATCGTTTTAAAAATTATCAGCTATCATGTAAACATCGATGTGTATCATGTAAACATAAGTGAGTATTTGCGGATGAAATTGAAATGTTCAAAAGTTTAGAGATTAATTTAGAATGAGGTCATAGTTTGAGGAGAAACTAGAACATTCAAAAATCTTGGAACTAATTTATAATGAGAGCCATAATTTGAGAATAAAATTGAAACATTTAAAAGTTTAGAGATCAATTTAGAATGATGGTCATAGTTTGAAGACGTGTGATGCAATTAACTCTTTATATTATTATTTTTTTCCTTTTTTATATTAAAACAAAAGGTCTAATATATCATTTAGTATTTGATTTTATCATTTTTTATAAATGTGGTAGTTGTGTTCTTTTTATTCAATTTAGTACATGAATGTGTCATTTATACAAATATAGTACATGTGTTTAGTACGTATATTTGTCAAACATCGTACAAAATGATTTATATTGAATAACTTAAAAACAATAACTAAATTAATTTTAAATTATAACAAATTGTGATGTGAAATCCACAATATATTTTTTTACTAGCATTTAACATTGATTTAATAACTACAATTATTAAATGTATAATATTTGGCAAATATATGTATCAAATTGGTTAAGAAAAACACGCGTACCACATTTATAAAAAAGAAATTTAAATGTCAAATGTGTAATGTTTTATAAATATAATTCCAATTGATTAAAAAACACAAAAACTACATTTATAAAAGGCGAGAAATTCAGTATATTAAAACAAACCTAATATGGAGGCTGCCTCTGCCATATCGGATTCGCACCTTTTTGTGGCTTGTTGCACGAAGACGGCTGCTGACAAATGCGGAAAGGATGAGACGCCACATGACGGATGAGGAACGGTGTGGGGTTTGTGGCAATGGTGTCGAGGATGTACTCCATGTGCTACGCGATTGCAGCGTCGTGCGAGGGGTGTGGCGGACCTTCTTTGGCGAGAGCAGCAGTTTTTTCACTTTCGATTTGGAAGGTTGGTTAGCAGCGAATGTGACGAGCAAAGGTATAGGTGATGCACATGGTCCGGATTGGCACTTGCTATTTTCGATTATTTGTTGGAAATTGTGGTTGAGGAGAAATCAAAAGCTTTTCGATCCGAATTTTGTTGAAAAGGAGGACTTGCGTTTTGCGAGTTTACGGTATTTGGAGGAAGTTAAAGGAGCGAATGCATCGGCCGTTGGAGTTGGGACTACTATGGTTAGTATGACATCGCGGGGAAACCGTTAGAAGTGCCCTCCAAGTGAGTGGGTGAAGATTAACGTTGATGGTGCCGTGAACACTTTGACGGGTGAGGCGTCGTTGGGGGGAGTTTGCCGCACGGATGAGGGTGATTGGATGATAGGCTTTGCTCGCCATATTGGATGTTGTTCGGTATGGATAGCGGAGCTTTGGGCGATTTTGGAAGGGCTGCTTCGTGGATGGAGCTTTGGGTTTTGGAAAGTCATTATTGAATCGGATTGTCGCGAGGCGATTGGCCTTGTCCCGCAATACCCTACGGTACGTACGGATAATGCTCTTGTTGTTACAATTGCGGATGTTGTAAAACGTGGGTGGGAGGTCTCCTTTGAGCATGTCAATCGGGAGTCGAATTGCGTGGTGGATTGGTTGGCGAAAGATATACGGGGTGCCGGTTTGTGTACAAAGACTTGGGAGGAGCCTCCTGCGGATATCTTGACTTTACTTGACGCGGAGAGGTATAATGGTGTGAATTTTCATTCGGATGGCATAGGTTGATGGTTGGGGTTTGTTCTATGTTGGGGGTTAGTCGTCTTGTTTTGTTTCGCTTTCCTTTGTAACTCTAACACATGTACTCTTTTTCCTCCGTTAAGTTTAGGGAGGTTTTTTGACGAGGCATGTGCTAGACGCTTTTTTCCCTTTAAAAAAAAAAAAACAAACCTAAACTCGTACCTTTTGAAATCGCAAATGGTCTCTAAAAATAATTCATCGGAAATGTTGTACCTCGAACTTGTTATTAGTAATATATATTTTCATGTTGGGGGTAGTTTTCAAAGTAAAGGCATTTTGCCTTTATGATTAACTTTTGAATAAATTATGCCGTGGTCATTAAAGCTGGATTAGTTTTTTATTATTAAAATTTAAAAACTATAAAACAACGATGGAGAATTAGTTTTTCACAACTAACCTTCAATCAGACCAACCAACCAAATAGAACATAAAGGCTCATCCATTGCAAAGCTCAACACCTGGCAACAATAAGATCAACAGTGTCCCAAATAATGCAATATTCATTCTTTGTTTTCCCCTTCATGACCCAGATTCCATAGGCCAGGCTCAGGCACAGCCCGTGACCAACAAGCTAGACAAGATCAACCACCATTGCCCACTTCTTAAAACTAAATCAATCTATATTTTTTTACACAACTCGGCAGCCTTTTCATTTCTTGTTTGGTATTAACATAAAGTTATACTCTGCGTCTTAGGCGACGGCACAATGAACTCTAACAGATGAGCATTTCTAGAATGAAGATATACTAACTTCACAAGTTAAAAACATAATCTAGTTCAGTTTAGTATTTAAACAAGCATTACAGTTCCTCTAACCTGCCTTACAAAGTGCAAAATATGGGATGATTCGACCGATGCCTGAAAGCGTCTCCTTATGCCACTGAACCATTCTAGCATTGAAATGGGAAAAAACAGTAATCAGACCCACAAAGTCCTCCTAAAAACTCATTGAAGTGAATTGTACATCATCTACCTTTGATTGCAAGATCTTTTGGCTGTCAATGAAATATTGGTTTGGATGATTGATACCAGCATCGCATGATGAGCCATGAACAGCTTCAAATGTTAAGGTACAAGCTAACTGCACACATTTTCATCATCGCTCACAATTATGATTTTCCACGAAAAATAAACCGTTTTAAATAAAACATCTCGGAGTTAAGGTCAAAAAGACAATCTTATGACCTGATAATGCCTATTGCGCACTTTGTCCATTACATCCTCTACTGCACGACTGCTTACTCCCATTCTTACAAGTGCAGCCTTTAAATTCTCCTCACTGTCATGTAAAAATAGTAAGCAATATAATATGTAAAATAGAGTGAAGATGCCTATATAATAATTGCTTAAGCTATGTTCAATCACACGTCTGCAATAGGACTGATAAATTGATTACAATTAAACAAATTCATGCCTAAACCTATTTGTTATAGGCTGTTGTTTCCGGATCTATTTTTATTAGGAATAACCAAACTAGTATAGCTCAATTCAAGGACACTGTCTGAGGTTTTCCAAGAGGAACAACGCCAACAACGAAGCCTAGCAAACCCTCCTTGATAAAGAAAGTTAGTAACAATATTGACCTGAAATGCCTATAGGGGCAACCATGATGATCTCCAACACCGGGAGTTGACGAGATAATTTTTTGACAGGAATAAGGTGTATAATCCTGCAATAACCATCAAATTATTATGATCACATGATATTAACCTCAAGTTCCAAGAATGAAAGAAAGGCCAAAAATCTAACCTGTAAATAATTTTTCTAGTTTTTTCATGTTATATGAAATACATATAGTAATCTACATTTGAGACACAACACACTTTTACATAGGGATAAGATGGTATCTTACTGTTCTCTTCCCTTCTCTTCCATAATTATGGCGTATGTTGTAAGCATATTCCTTGTCGAACCTCTCGGCACTAACCTATAAGAACTAATTTAGTGTTAATTATCCAGTATTCCACTGCATGGGTATCAAGAAACAAAACATTGAAATATACAAAATGATAACCAAATAAAGTAGCATAATATTCAGATACTCTGTATCAGGAGGGGGAAATTTGGAGGGGGGTATCAAATGCCCATGGTTAGAGATGGAATTTAAGAGGAATTAAACAGCATATTTTTTCTGTTTTGTGCCACAAGGTAAACAGCATACTTCTGCAGCACTAACACACAGAAATAAATACCTGTGCAGCAAACCACTTACCTTTGGTGCAAACTCAGCTTTCCAAAATGCCAGGGCATCATCAAGCTTCAGCCCAACACCCTGAGTAGAAGGAATGGAGAACAACGACAGAGTCATGAGAAAAGAGGAAAGAACTAGGACAGTCGTGATTTATCAGCATGCAATTTTTACAGGTGCTAATATTGACCCTCTTAACAATCAAGTTTAAAGTTTGCATTGAAACTTAATTGGATTTGAACCTCTTCACCTATTATCAATTGGTTTAAGTATTTCCACAATACACTAAAAAACACAAACAAAATGTCTGAACACAAGAATTAATGCATATCCAGCAATGAGACAGGAGTACCATGCCATTGTCCGATTTCCATGGGAAAGATCCTTATAATGCTACTGTTACAGGCAACTATACTGAAGACAAATCAAGTTAGTAAAGTACAACCTTCAAGAAAAGACCTAATTGCATCCTTCCACCATGCTTTAAATGATGATCCTCTCTGACCTGAAAAGTAAAAGATATAGAAGAATTATTTTATTATAAAAAAGAATAGACAACTGAAAATATTGCTAACCATATTTCAAAATCCAATTTCTCTTACCTTTTCAAATAAGTGACGCATACAGAGAGGAAATGAAGTCTTAGCAAAATGATCAATGTCCTTAACAGATATCTCCCCAGCTTCATTTGGCTAAAATATACAGGCAATCGAGTTTAGAAAAATAAGCTTATACATAAAACAGCTATAATCAAGCTAGTTCATGAGCTGATACAATGATGTATAAGCACCTGAGAGTAATCAGGACCCAGATAACTAGTGCATAGTGCTTCCACAATCTAAGCAACAAAGCAGATAGAAAAAGAAAACATTCAATATCAAACAAAATGATATTTCAATAACAAGGTTCACATTCCAATTCTTACTGGAGCCAGGCGATCCTTCTCATGTTCTCTAACAGTAGATGTCCATTTTCTACAAGCAAGATTGCAAATTATGAAACTTGGTAAACACCATGAAATTCATATGAAAAAGCAAAAATTGCAAAACAGAAAAGGAAAAGAAGTTCAACAGCAGAAACTTGGATGTGATACATAAACTTCCTTTACCTTTCAAGTTCATCTCAAGAGAAATTAAATTAATTAATATGAATGATTTTAGCAGCTCCATGCTGGTAAACTAATTATAAACATAATGACATACGAGGAAAGAAAATGTCAAGTGTTTTGCCCTGTTTTTGGGAATATAACCGAGGATGAGTGAAGTAACCCCTGTGCACCAAAATAACTGCTGCCTACCAGAATGACGACAATAGAAAGAATACTAACTACTCCAGGTGAATGTGGAGATTATGATAGCAGCGCATGGATTATGTTCCAAGAAATTTTAATAAATATGGTTCTAGTTACTGCATGAAACATATTACCAACAAATAATAACACATTAGACAAGTAATGATTATTATCCATGCAACTCCGAAGTTGACTTTGCAGTAACTGATTGTTGTCAAACTACATGTTCCGTGCAAGACGTTATATAAATCAAGTTGACACACAGGTGTTAACCTATAGCTTGACAAAGACCAATGCTAATGCTC
This sequence comes from Hibiscus trionum, assembly GCA_030270665.1. NCBI lineage: Eukaryota > Viridiplantae > Streptophyta > Magnoliopsida > Malvales > Malvaceae > Hibiscus > Hibiscus trionum. The sequence continues at coordinate 5,482,531 of BSYR01000065.1, forward strand.
ATAAATGAATATAAGGCAACATTCTGGAGACCTAAATGAACAAAGAAGAAACCTGTTTGTTAAAATGAGTGCCTTTGATAGATAACTTCGAAATTGTGTGACAACAAGAGAAACCACCTGAAAAGATTAAATGGAAAAAGGGGGATAGCAAGTATGAATACTGATTCGAGTTGATCATATTAAAGTTTTTAGGTAAGATTCAAAGATTAATAGAAAGTTATTACCTGATTCATTGCAACATAAGCATGCCCTTTATATATAAACACTCGACGACCAGCTACAAGTTCTGGAACTTCTTCAAAGGGCACCTTCATAGGGTGGAAGCGTGCATAAATAAGACAGTTAAAACTAGAAACTACATCAGATTTTACCCTAGGATAAACCCTGGTCTATGAAGACTAACTATGGGACCATCAGTGTTCTCTCTGAACCACACATCACCAACTGAGAATGATATTATATTTAACACTGTTTAATTCTGACCCCTTTATTTCTCCATCCATGGGATTACTAATACAGGTAAATGTCCAGAGCAATCTATATACCTAATTGCAGTATTATTGAAATAGGTTATTACATTATATTAACACATGGCTACAAAAGATGACTTCCAGTAGCAAATCAATTCTTGATCACAAGGGTAAGCTACCATCCTTCCACTAATTTTTGTTTGAAATGTAGAAGAATCAAGAAAACACAGTAGTACCTTGTAGAATATTGCATCAGCTGCAAAATAAAAGAACAAAGAAAAAAAAAGAAACTCAATCATAATATAGAAAAATGATCAAAGTCGGTTTATTTTTTACCGGTAATCACAGTTTTATGACTTATTGAAAATTTCCTATGAAACCTAAATTATCTAAGGAAAACTAATTATTGAGGACATTCTGTAGCAGAAAATAAATTGGATGTCTTTGAAACATTCTCATTCTAAAATCTAACTGGTTAATTTAACAAACAGTGATAAGCTCAATCAAGGATATGAATGGTTATGCTTCAAAATGGACCTCACAGTAGAGAGATTCCGAGTACTTAAAATAAAGAAAACATATAAAGAATCAGATAACATGTTAAACTTATTTTTCTGTTAGTTTTCAACAAATTTGGTCAGGCCTGATTGTAACTGAATATAGCAGTCACATGAGAGGTGATATAATAAGATAACATACCAAATTTAAAGGTCATGTGCATAATAAAATGACTTAATGCAAAATGAGAAATGATATAATAAGACAGATAAACTTGTGCCTTCCATGTGGAAAATGGGCATAGAAACCAGTCAGTAATCTCATACCAGCAGCTAAAGTCTGACCCATAGAGCGTGCAACTTGGCCCAATTTATCCTTAACACTCTGCCAAAAAAAAACAAATAGCTCCAGTTACTAGGAATTCAAAATCTAGAGAAAATAAAAAGGCACCATATGTACTACTGTAATAAGGTTCAAGCAACTGCATCTTGCTGAAAACAAATAGCTCGAGGGAATTAGAAAATAGTGAAGCGAAAGTACCTCAAATTCTGCATTGCTGACTGCCTTGCAGGGAAGCTTAAACTCAGACATCAATGCCCTCTATAACATCAGCAAACAAGCAATCAGCATAAGCTTAATAAACCAGAAAGCCAACACCAAAAAAGAATGAACATGTGCTACCTGTGCCTCAGAGCTTTCAAAGCGAAAACGGTAGCGAAAGAGAGTAGTCTCCATGGAAAGAAACCATTTTCTTAACTCCTCTCTGATCATAGCAAGAAGAAGAAAAAAAAAGAATAATAATGGCAATATTTTTAATCAATTAGAAAAGAATACAGGAGAAAAGACATCAAAAGATATCACGATCTTACGTTCTACAGTACACAAGTCGTAGAACAAAGTGTGATATAATGTCTTTGTTTGCTTCCTCATTTGCTTGTGGATGTCTCATATTTGCTTTCCAAAGATCCGCTACCTGAGCAAATCAAGTATGTGAAATTGGCGAGGAAAACAATTAAATTGTTACAAAGAAATTTAAACACAATCAATAGTGTTTACCAATTTTTCCATTTCTTCAGGTTTCTTTCCACGGCCTAATCCATCTGAGATACCTTTAAGAACTGCATCGTGCAATTAAAAGAATGAGATAAGACAAAAACATAAATATGAGACTTTGATGGAGCTGAAGCATTTAACCTTTAATCATGAAATCAACTCAAAATCCTTCTGTAAAGTTCTCATACTTTTTTAAACTAGCATAAAACTGAAATCTAATACTCTGGATTCCTATTCTTTAATAACGTTTCGTAAGTAACAAAGCAGTGAACAAAATATACTAAAGCAAAACCTAAAATATCCGTACGAGGGGGTTTTTCCCCTTGACAAATTAAAATTTTAGAAAATAATAACAGAGGGAAATAGAGTACCTCGGAGGCGATCCATGGCGAAGAGCTCGAAATCTTCGAGACGGACTTCGAGGAGAGGTGCGGATCGGTAGAGAGGAAGAGTGGAAACGGCGACATTGTTGGAACTGGGTTTCCTGTGAGATTGAACTACTTCCATTTCTTCGCTCTTTTTCTGTTTGCAATTCCGATTACTGAGCTTACAAACGGCGTTTTCTCGTTTCCCTTTTGTTTGAAACAAAAAGAGAGAGAGAGCCTAATTAAGGGCAGACTAGAAAAGCGCGCCACAAGGTTGGGAGCAGACGGGAATTGGCGGGAATAGGACTGGTCCATTTAATAGAGTATTTTATTAGATTTTAGGGTAAACTACATTTGTTGATCCATTTTCTTTTCGATCTATTTGATTTTGGTCACTAATTTTAAAAAAAGTTACATTTTGATCATTTATATTATTGATTTATGACATTTTGTTTTGAATTATTCAAAATTAATATCGAGTTACAAATAATAATGGTAAAATTTAATCAAACCGAGAATGAAGTCTCAAATTTAACATTAAGCTAAAAGAGGGTGATAATTATTTTAAATCTGATGAATTTATATAGATCTGAGGAGTTTTATCGGCGAAATGGACACCGAAATTCGTGTCAAGGAGGTCAAATGGATGATTTAAAAATTTAGAGTCCAACAGTCATTGTCGACGGTGGCCGACGACAGTAGCGGCAGTCGACGGTGGGGTGAGCAGATTGATTTTTTTAGGCAAACGTATTGCATAATTTCCCACGAGTATATTCTGATTTTTTTTAGATATGTTTTGTAGGAAAACGATAATGCCTTATTTTTTTTACATTAAAGACTCTCACATGTAGGTTTCAGGAGGTCTTCAATCTGTTCTGTAACATATAGCCACTCTCAAATTCCAGTTTAGGAGTTACATATAACAGAGAATCTCTCAAACATAGGAAACACAGTTGGCTACCGGTCGTGCTAACCGGGGATGATAATCGGAAAACCGCGCACTTGAAAGTTTCTTCTGCCTCTCACAGCTCCAACACGAGGTCTACAAACACAAAGCATTTTACTGGATTAGGATACTTGTTTTGAACACTCGGAATAATCTCACCAGTATACATCCGAGTACGATATTTCATAGATGAATTCTCGACAGTCCATGGCATTGTTTCTCAATGGATATTGAAAATGTCGAATGTGTGTATACTATAATACTATACTTACACTCAGCATCTGTTTTGATCCAGCACTCCCGGTTACCATTCGAACCATTGCAGCTAAGTGCGAACTGAGGCGGGTTCGATTGGCTCTTGTAGTTCCGTATGTTCTTTGAAACGGCTCTCTGAGGATATATGATTATGTCATCATCTGCAAGCATATGGCCTCCATCATACAAGATGTCTTCCTTGTTCTCATTCTTTTCGGGCTTGCCGTGCTTATATGTGGTTGTTGGTCTCTCAGGATCAACCTTTTCGTGGAACATGTGCGAGATCTACACACCACATTTCAGCAAATTAGGAAGGTCAATCATTTTGGTATGGTGGTTATGTTTTTTACGTACCTTGTGCAGTTTTGTTTCAGCTGAAGCAGAATCTATATTTCCTGCAGTAGCTTCCTTCATAATGTGCACTGCAGATTTACTCCCCAAATTCTCCTCGGTTATTTTAGTCATCTGAAACAGCTCCCAAAGTGAGGTCCCATGTTCCTTTTTGGCCACTGTAGTTGTTTCTGACAATTCAATTGCTGAGCCTAAAAGATAGCATAGGAGTGGACAAACTGCTATACCATTCCCATTGGTATCTAAATCTTCAATTGTCTGGATCTTCGATTGGCCTTCTTCGTTATCTTCTGCTCCTAGAACCTTCTCCAACTCATCATTAATGAGCTTCAGCTCATTCTCTGTTACAGAAATAGAAAATGTTGGTGTTGACGGGTCGGGAATGTTAGGGTCCGAACCAAGGGTGTCAATTGCTGATGATGAATCCTCTTCATCTACTTGTGCTGCTTCTACACCTGCCTTTCGAAGATGGTCTCTCTGGGATGGCCTGAATGGCTCGGTACCATATTTGGTCTTCGAGTAGAAATGTTGGTCATCCCGAGACGACTTCCCCGTAAGACAAGTACAAGAATGCCCTGACACGAAAAAACGTCGAAAGAGAAACTAGGATGACAATGAGACAGATGAAAGAACAAGTTCTTGCATAGCATTGCAGCAGAGTTAATGAACCTCTATGTATGTACCATCATGCAATTCGTGTTTGGTTCATATGCATGCAGGCCAAATATGCATCACTAGTTAGGTAGCCTCTAGTGCATGACTACAATCTGAGTCATGCATTGTCATTACAGTTTGCATAACTTTTCAAAACAAGCTACATGGCAAGATGACACTCACCAATGGTGAAAGCCTCGAGTGGTACGCCGCTATTTCGGCGAAACTTATGGTTCATCCAACCTAGTAACTGCATCAAAAAGAGAAAAGTTCAGTCCATAGAATCGAGGAAGATCGTCTTCAACGGGCATAACCGAAAAGTGCATACCTTCATCTCAGCTCTCAGAATAATGGGATCACTTGCTGATGGACTGTTATGAATGTGAAATAAATCATGCCCTTTAGCTTCCTAACACCTGAAATATAAATGGGAGAAAAACACATAGATCATTACAAGATTTGTGTTGGCTATTAATTGTCAAGATCACATCATGTAGCCATATAGAAGGTGGGTCCTTTGCTCCAGGAGCCAAGAACTCCATATAAGCCATTCACTCATGTTTAAGTGCAGGCGGGTTACAGGGTTTCATGACTTTTTCCTTTTTTTCTTTTCATCGTCTGTATTTTTCTGCCTGGTCTGTCACACTGCTATAGAAGATCTTTATCATGTGGCATATGTGAATCACACACATGTCCATTAAATCAATAACATGTAATTTACCGGATGCCAGGGACGGAGTCAGAATTGGAGTTAAGGGGCAAATTATAAATGTTTGAAAGTGGGGAGCAAATTCATAAATAAATTAATTTTTAAAAAAATAAATAAATAAGAGAACAAAAGTAGAAAAAAAAATCCCGGAAGCAACAGTTGGAGATCAGTAATATGAAGTGTGCCATGTTGCATATTTTTTGCTTAGGATGATGATGAATATGCGGTCATTTTAAAATAAATGGGTCACTTGGTATTTGGTGGAAGAACAAAATACAAATCTTCAGTGTTTTTTTGTGACTCTATTTAAGCTTCGCATTAAAAAATTAAGTTTAGGATTAGGGTTTACTATTAAGGTTTAAAGAATTATGAGTATGGTGTATTTTTATGGTTTATAGTGTACGATATAGAATTTAGGGTTAGAGCTTAGAATTTAACATTTTTAGTGTTAGGACATAGAAAGTAACACCGAAAAAGGTAAATGATTTTTGTCTGGAAGAACATGACTTCCCTATAATTTTAAATCGTCATAATGCTAAAAAATGACCTTAATATTTGACTGAATATTTATTTTGAACCAATTTAACTACCAATGTTTCATTTGGATCAAAATGACCCATCTGCGAATGAAAATTGTTAGTACAACTTGAAACGGCTTGACAGAACGATACATCAACCGAAAAAATAATTTTATCTAATGTAACATTATTTCAAGTCAACAATTTTGTCATATCAGCGTGCCACGTCATTTCAAGTCATTTACAATTAATTAACTAATTGTTTCCATCCTCATACGGGCTATTTTAACTCAAAATAAATTATTCGCCATTTATTTTAACTTGTGATTGTTGTTCCAGATATGGCTACAACTTGTGTAGATGGGAAAAGACTTGTCTTTTCTGTTAATGTGTAAAGAAAATATTTACATCATTGTCTTTACATTATCATTTTTATTGGAATTCCATGATTTCTACATTTTAAATATATCAAGGATGCAGTAAAAGGAGCTTAGTGTAGAGATGCATTATTATTTGATGCCCGTGCCCTTGTATGTTTCTTGAGGTTTTGAATTTTGATGCAGTGCGAGGGGCGGATGCAGTAAGCTCTGGTAAGAAATATTTTATCAGAAGAATATTATTTTATTTCCAAAAATATTATGTTCGATAGAATGTGCAACGCTATGGTTTTTATATTTTATGACCTATATTTTCTTTTTCTAATGTGAGATTATTATTTCCGCTTTTTCCCAGACATAACAATTTATATTCCCATTTTTTAATAAAAATAAGTCTAATTTAATATTATTTTTTGTAAAAAAAATAATTTAATGTGTAAAATAAAAAAATGCATACCCATTTGAAATTTTTTTAAACCTTCATTCTTTTTTTTTTATTAACGCGTGCCAGCTAGCCTTTTATTAAATGAAGAAAGTAAATAGAAAAGAGTTAAACAAAGCAATAAACCCACCCTTTGGTGTAAAACCGACAGACATGCCGGCAAACCCAAAAGTCACGAAAAACAAAAGGGGAAAAACAGTACAGAACCAGGCGGCTAGTCCAGCAAAACCCTTGCATGGCCGGAGTCCGAAGATAGCTAGAGAAAATGATAATTGAGCAAGGGGGAAAAGGGTCGGTTCAAAAATGAAGGAAAACCAAGCCCTTGAAGAAACGGGGTACAAACCCTAAATCACGATGGCTCGAAACACCGTCTGTCCGTGGCCGCAATAGCCTCAACGCTTGCCGGAGCTTCTTCCACCCATACTAATTTCGTCGTAGAGGTAAGGGGTCAGGGCTAATTCATGATCCGCTTTATTTCCATCCCTCGGTACAAAAGAAAATCTAACACTCTGGAAGTTTTTTGCGAGGTGTAAGGCGTTCCAGACTAAGGCACTCACCTCAGATCTGTCCTCCGCCCCCGATTGAAGCTTCCTCATGATGGAAAGAGCATCCCCTTCAACCACTGCATTTCTGAGACCCAGATCTAGGGCCAATCGGACACCATGCACCACCGCCTCTGCCTCCGCCGCGAAACTGGATGAGGTATGGTCTAACTTTGCTGCTTTCGCTCCCAAAATAAAACTCTTCGTATCTCGAATTAAAACCCCCACTTGTGCCGAGTTTGTGGTAGGAGAGAAACGTGCATCCACGTTGATTTTGACCATCGGAGGAGACGGGGGAGACCAGCGGACCAGGGTAGAAGCATTGACCGGAGCTAAACTTGAGTTAAGTATGCGGAGATCCATACAATATCCCCGAACATAGGTAAGGATTTCTTCGACTTTCGTTACAGTTCCCTCGAAGATAAATTTGTTTCTAGCAAACCATAAGGCGTATAAAGTTATAATTATCTCCTGTAATTTGTGTTGCCCATTAATTTCAAACACTGCTGCAAGCCAATCTTGTAAACTAAGATATGTAGCATTTGATGGTTCTTTGATTGATAATCTATCCCATACATGTTTAGCTAGGACACACTCATAGAGCACATGAATGATATCTTCTGGTGCTTGTAAGCATCTGAAACACAATGGGTCACTTACCACCTTTCTAACACAAAGGTTGGTTTTCGTGGGCACAAAGTTCATAATGAACTTCCAACATTGGATTTTCATTTTTTAGGGACAATTAGACTGCCAGATCTTGCAGAATAGAGTAGTATTCTGGGGGGGTTGAAGTCGAATGCAACAACATTCTGTATCCACTTCGTACCGAGTAATTACATGAATGCTCACCGTACCACACTTTAGAATCAGGTTGAGAGCCCATCGGCAACAGAATACTTAGGATCTCTTGAGCTTCTGTTGGTGAGAAAATAGACCTAACAAGATCGGTTTTCCACTTCCCTGAACCCGTATCGATCAAGTCCGCAACCCAGTTGACATCGGGGGATTGGCTCGAAGAGACTTTCTTAGGAGTAGGCCCAGGTAACCAATAGTCATTCCACATAGAAACCATCCGCCCACAGCCCACCTTCCATCGAATCCCTTTCTCCAGTAAAGCTCGAGCACTCCAAATGCTACGCCATATATTATAAGGATTAGAGCCAAGCCTGGCCCTTATAAAATCAGATGATGGGAAGTATTTAGCCCGAAAAAGCCTGCTAACAAGTGAAGAAGGATTTATCACCATTCTCCACCCTTGCTTAGCCAATAGGGCTATATTGAACTTTGCTAGATCACGAAAGCCCAGCCCACCGAAGTCCTTCAGATTACATAAGGCAGCCCATGAACACCAATGAATACCTCGTTTTTCCTTTGAATTCCTCCACCAAAAACTAGCTAGAATATTCTCTAACTCTTTACAAAATGTTTTTGGTAACAAAAAACAACTCATGGCGTATACCGGTATTGCTTGTAGAATTGCCTTTATTAGAACCTCTTTGCCTCCTTGCGATAGAAATCGAGTTGCCCAATTCGAGATCCAAGATAAAATTTTGTTCCTCAGGTCCAAAAAGGCATGTTTCTTATTTCGGCCCACAAGGATAGGAAGCCCAAGGTATTTTTTCGGGCTAAAACCTTGATTGATTCCTAGTATCCGACGCACCTCACTTTTATCAATATCGAGAGTATTTCCGCTGAAAAAGACTTCAGATTTGTCGAAATTGACTACCTGACCGGAGCAGCTAGCATAAATCCCCAGAAGTTCACTAATGGTGGATGCACCACTCGAAGTAGCCTCCCCAAATATTAAACCGTCATCTACAAAGAAAAGATGAGTAATGGTTGGAGCACCACGAGCAATACGAACCCCAACACCACTGTCAGCCTGTCGGAGAAGAGAACTGAGGCCTTCACTACAAACTAGGAACAAGAAAGGGCTTAACGGGTCTCCTTGTCGAAGCCCACGAGAGGGGAAAAATCTGTCTCCAACTGAACCATTCAAAACCACAGAGTAAGAGATCGAGGAAATACAGTGTATAATAATAGATACCCAAACCGAATCAAAACCCATTTTTAGCAAGAGGGTCTCTATAAATTTCCATTCGACTCTGTCATAGGCCTTACTCATATCCAGCTTTAACGCAAAAAAACTCTTTTTACCTTGACGCTTATTACGTAGAGAATGAATGATCTCGAAGGCAGCCAAAATGTTATCCGTAATAAGACGCCCAGGGACAAAAGCGCTTTGGGCTTCATCAATACACAAAGGCAATACACAAATGTCATAGGCCTTCATTCTTAAATTTACGGATCTCCTATAGATAGTATAGTGCTACGTGAGCACACGAGGGTTCTCTTCCTATTTGCAAATTCAAAGTACAGTAAAATTTTTATAAATTAATATTCTTGAGATTATGAAATTTTATTAATTTAGAGAGATATTAATATATCGGTAAATTAATAATTTATTAATTAAAAGAAAATTTTTCAATTCAACAAATATAACTTTAATAAAGATATTTTGTGCAAATAAATTGTAAATTGTACATAATATTCCAATTAATCAAAAAAAAGTAGATTTATGTATATGTTTTTTTATTAAAGCGGCTAGCTGTCGTTTATTTATTAAAACTAAAAAACGTGCGAAATATAAAACGACAAATACAAGAGACAATTCGGCCAAAGCACCCCGATGCTAGACGACGGGGAGAAAATTTGGGGAAAAAAATTTGGAGATACCCCAAAGACCACCAACACCGTAGAAACCCTACGGCGGTTCAAGAAATCTTCGATCCTCAGCTACACAGCGTTCCACATCCGGCGGAGCTTCTTCAATCCAGAACCGGTCCACCGACGAAGACATCCCTAGCTGAGCAAGTGTATGTGACGCCCTGTTTGCGTTCCGACCGACCTGACGACACCAGCAACGGGAGAATCGGCCCATCAACAGCTTAGCCGTGGAGACGATCGGTCCAATCTCGGAGGTATCTTGAGATGACGATTAAACTCGTCTAATAACTGATCGGGAATCACTCTCTACAATGACGGACGCCAAGACAAGGTCAGCCGCGAAATTTAGACCATCAACCACCGCGAAAGCCTCCGCAGCAAAAGCCGATTGAACCCTCTCTGACCGACGGTGACATGCACCCAACAGGTAGCCCCCTTCGTCCCTTACCACAACCCCCGAGACCGATAATTTCTGATTCCGTGAATATGCAGCATCAACACTAACTTTAGCCATTGTTGCAAGGGGTGGTTGCCAGCGTTCCTCAAACGACCGAGTTGGCCCGAATTTCAGACGAGAAAGGCTATGTAGCTCCAGTAAGAAGCCACAAACAAAGGTAATCAGTTCCTCATTTCTTTGAAACACCCCCTCCTGCTAGAGTTTATTGCGTGAATACCAAATAGACCATAACACTATTACGATCTCCATCCTACGCTGCATACTATTATTGTTAAAAAGCCAAGCCACCCATTCTTTAAAACAAAAAGAAGATATATGGGTAGGCCATGTAATCTGAAAGGAAGATCATATACTAGCTGCATAAGAACAATCACGAAACACATGCTCACAGTTTTCTGTTGCTCCATTACACCTAAAGCACATTGAATCAGTTGCCACACGCTTGATGCATAAGTTGTGCTTAGTTGGGATAAAATTATGAGCGAATTTCCAAATAGCAATACGAATTTTGGAGGGGCGTGGTATTTGCCAGAGTTGTTTGTAGAAACTATCTTGTTGCCCTGTATTGACCACGCCTTGTTGAAGAAGACGATACCCACTCATGACGGTGTAATCTCCAGTATGTTCCCCCGACCAAACCTGAACATCCGGGCGAGGATGCGGGAAGGTCGGAATAGCCAAAATTCTCTCTGCATCTTCGGTAGTGAAATTCGTTTGGATAAGGCCCATGTCTCATTGAGTAGTATTAGGAATCATTAGATCAGAGACCCAATTTAAGCCCTCTACTCTAGGAGTTTGGACTTTGCTAGGTGGATGGCCCGGTAACCAAACTTCATCCCAAATAGAGATTCCCCGCCCAGAACCTATCTGCCAACTCAGGCCCATTTCCAACAGGCCCCTTGAGCTCCAGATGCTGCGCCAAATAACAGACGGATTAGAACCCAGGCGGGCCTTCAGAAATGACGACCCAGGGAAATACTTGGCCCGAAGAAGACGAGCAACCAAGGATGTGGGATTAGACACCAACCTCCACCCTTGTTTAGCTAACAAGGCTATGTTAAATTTACATAGATCCCTGAAGCCCATACCACCGTTCTCCTTTAATTCACAAAGACTGGCCCAATCACACCAATGTATGCCACGCTTACCCGGGGCCTTTTTCCACCAAAATCTAGCCTCTTTTGCCTCCAACGCCTTGTAGAATGTTTTGGGTAATAAAAAACAAGACATGGTGTACATCGGAATGGATTGTAGAACGGCCTTAATAAAAACCTCCTTTCCGCCAACCGATAGAGGCCTAGTAGCCCAACTGTTTATTCGACCATCAAATTTATCAAAGAGTGAAAGAAACACATGTTTTTTATTCCTCCCCACAACCGTAGGAAGGCCCAAATATTTCTCCGGACAAGTTGTACTCGATATTCCCAGAATCCTGCGGATGCTAATACGAACCTCCTCAGGCACGTTCGAGCTAAAAAACAAACCAGATTTGGTGAAATTGACCAACTGTCCCGAAGCCCCCGCATATAACGACATCAAGTCCTTAATGGTACCAGCCTCTATGGATGTGGCAGCACCGAAGATCAAACAATCATCTGCAAACAACAGATGAGAAACTATTGGAGCAGATCGAGCGATTTTTACCCCACTCAAAGCCTCCCGTTGAATTGCCCCCCCTTAGAAGAGCAGACAGGCCTTCACTGCATATAAGAAATAAAAAGGGACTGAGCGGATCCCCTTGTCGAATACCTCTAGCCGGAGAAAACCGAGGACCCACCACCCCGTTAATAACCACAGCATAAGAAACCGACGAAACATAACGACCAATCAAATTAACCCATGATTCTGAAAAACCCATTCTCCGCATAACCGCCTGTAGAAAATGCCATTCCACACGATCGTAGGTTTTACTCATATCCAGTTTCAGTGCAAAGGAGCCTCGTCGACCATACCTCCGATGTTGAAAGGAATAAAGAATCTCATAAGCGGCAATTAGATTGTCCGTGATAAGACGTCCAGGAACAAACACACTCTAAGCCTCGTCGATGCAACAATGTAACACTTCTTGAAAACGGAAAACTAACATCTTCGATATAATTTTATATAAAACATTACATAAACTTATTGGTCGAAAATTTGACATCGAAGAAGGGGAACTTACTTTTGGAATGAGAACGATATGGGTTTCATTAATAGGCTCCAATACTTCAGTTCCATTTATAACATCAAGGCAAAACCGCCCGATATCATCCCCCGCAATAGACCAAAAGCGCTGATAAAAAATAGCCCCAGAGCCGTCTGGCCCAGCAGCCTTCAAGGGGCTCATGGATTTTACGGCAACCAAGACATCATCCATGGAGAAAGGACGACCCAAATCCATATTTGCGTCATCTGATATACAGGGAATAATACCATCCAAGACGGGCCCTAATGCAACCCCAAGACTGCTAGAAAACAAATTCTTAAAATACTCAATAGCGATGATTCATGTATATGTTATTAAATATTTTCATGTATCAAATTATTTATATCTAACTAGACTAATGCATGTACTTAATAATTCATTGTTTCAATTTAATATTGTATTCATGAAATTATGAATTCATTGATACTAATTGAATATTTTCATGTATTTTAGCAAGTTACCAAAGTTAGAGATGAAATTGAATTAGATTAAAATTTTAAAAAGAAACAGATTACAATAGATTCATATTTTAGCAAGTTACCAAAGTAGTAATTGTAATATTTATGAATTATTAATTTATAGTTTTGATGAGACCTTTATATTTATAAATGGGATCTCCAAAAAATTATTATATTATTATCTTATCGAATTTGATGATTTTTTACATTGGCTCAAGTCGAGACCGGAAAAAATTATTATTTAATAGAGTTTATTAATTTAAAGAGTATTAATTTATAGAAGTTTTACTGCACTGCTCTCTTAAATTATGTTGCGATTGAACAATATTGTTCTATATAATTAGGGTAATCTTCACAAGTGATCCCTTTTATTTATGGCGTGTTTTACTTTGATCATTAAAATTGAAAATATGTTTTCTTATATGTTTTCGATGCGTGTTATTTTGGTCACCCAACCATTAGTCCCCGTTAATACGATGATGTGGCACGTTAATAAAAAAGTTAATTTTAAATTTAAATTTGTAACACCCCAAAAATTACGCCCAAGTTGTAAACTCTAAATTTGAAAAATCTCTAATTTAGAAACCTAGTTTTGAAATTACTAATTGAAAACCCTAACAATTGAAAAATTTTAATTCAGAACTCTAACTCTTTTATGAGGGACTAAATAATTTTTTTTATCAAACTTAAAAATTAATATGAAATTTTTTAGAAGTTTAAGGATTGACTCCATAAATAACCATTTATCAAATTGAATTTTAATTTACTTTGTAATTTCGTTTTTTTAATTGTTTATTATATATATATATATAACTTTTAAAACTTTAATTTTCACATCTTTACAAAAAAATTCTTTTTTTTTCTCTAAAATTTTTCTAACCTAAACCCTAACTCTTCCCTCTATAAGTGAATTATAATGCAGATGGAAAGGAACAGACGAGCCCCACCTCGCATACCGATGAAAAGATTGGTGAAGCATCCATTCTTTAAACATGGATTTGATTATATTACATGTAGAAAAAGTTAGTGTATTTTTGTTTAATGTAAAAGGTAAAATCAGAAAAATAAGCTAAATGTTTGTCAGTTCTGCATCTAAACAGCTCGATAGTTTAATGTTAAGTTTGATAGAATGTCTGAACTTTTTTCCTTTTAAGCGGAGATGGACCAGATGGTTAGAAAAATAGAGATCACTTTCCAGCATTATGGTTCACTTATAGAGAGAGGGATTAGGGTTTGGGTCAGAGAAATCTTTTTTAAAGAAATGGAGGGTTTTTTTGTAAAAATGATGAAAAAGTAAAATTTTAAAAGTTTGAAGGTCAAATTTAAAATTATTTTTATTAGCGTATAATGTCACCGTATTAACGGAGGTTAACAGAGGCTAACGATCAGGTGATCAAAACGATAAACGTCGAAAACATAAGTGACCATAACATCGCTTTTTCAAATTTGGTGACCAAAATTATAAATGCAATCATGCAGAGATTTTGAGTTTAAGCGGTTCCTCCTTTTATTTATGACTAGTACATAGCAATTACTTCATCACAAGGATGTTACATTGAACATATGGCTTGGGGAGTTGATTAAGAACCAATGAGGTTTCTTGATGTAACATCTCGAAATTTTTTATGATGTTTCTTGATGTAACATCCTGAAAATTTTTATGTTGGATTTCGATCGATTTCGTATTTAAATTATTTGAATATTAACTATTGGGTCCATTATTAATTTAATTAATAATCTTGGCCAAAGTGTGGCATTATATTGTAGTATATTATGTAGCGACTCAAAGTGTCAATATTGAGATTTTGGATTAATTTGTAAAGGCTGCAAAGTAAGGATAAGCAGTTTGATATTGTTTAAGCATGTCTCGAGTTCAAGGTTTTGTGTATACAAAAGATCTTCGTTGGGAGACTCACCTACCAAAGTCAGTTGTGTGATGCGGGTCGATCCAGATTAATCATAACAAAGACTTGAGGAACCGAGAGGGCAACTAAAAAATACATAAATGGTTGAAGACAATGTTATAAAGGATAAAAATTATCTACCCCTTTTCGGTGCTCCTACTTATGCTCCAACACTAAAAACATTACAAAATTAAATTTCAAGTCCTAACCCTAAATTCTAAATTCTAAACCCTAAACCATATACCCTAAAAATACACTCTACCATGAATTCTCTAAACCCTAACCTAGAACCCTAAACCATATACCCTAAAAATACACCCTACCATGAATTCTCTAAACCCTAACCTAGAACCCTAAACCTACTTTTGAGTGTGGGGGCATAAGTAGGGGCACTGAAAAGGGGTAGAGGATTTCTATCCGTCTATAAACGGGATAAAAATCTTCTACCCCTTTTCGATGTCACTTTCTCTGCCTAACCCTAAAAAATCAAATTATAAGCCTTAACCCTAAACTTTAAGTCCTAAACATTAAACCAGCCCTAAAAAATACATAATACCATAAATTCCTTAAACCATAATTCTAATTTTTTTAATGTGATACAAAAATAAACACCGAAAAGGACTGAGGATTTCTATTCCTATAAACATGCGTCGTTGCCATCCGCGGTCCGCCTCGTATTTGTGCTGAGACATGTTATAAACACGTAACGTGAGATTTTTTTGCTTAACTACAAAATAAGTGCCCAAACTATGCTTCTTTTTGTAATAGGGGCCTAAAGTATTTTTTAGCTGAAATATATGTCTGAAGTTTCGTTTTTTTGCTGAAATAGGTGTATAAAGTTTCATTTTTGCTTGTTTTAAAGCCAACCGAGGCACCTATTTTGACCCAAAAAAATAAGCATCTATTTCAGCCAAAAAAAATTTAGGAGTCTATATCAAAAATAGTATAGTTTAGGCACTTATTTTGTAGTTAAACATTTTTTCTTTTCACAATTTCGTCTAGTCCATACAATTTTCATTTTTTTCTTGTTCAAATTTTGCGTTGGCCCTTTATATTTCCTTTTTCTTTCGATATCGTCCTCCTCCCATCGAAGTCGTATCAGATACATAAAAACTTCCACCCAAGGACGGAGCTAGAATTTGAAGTTATGGAGAGATAAATTCACAATTATCTCAATTTTTTCAAGAAAAATATAAAAAATTAAAGGGTAAAAAAAAATTCCCCTATCCGGGGGCCACAGCCCCTCCCATTGGAGTGCTTCCACCAAAGTCGACATCAGATGACTATGACTTTGCTCGATTTTACATCAATTTCCTAAATACAAACAGAGTTGCACAATTTTCCTATTTTTTAAATACATTTCCCCTAATTTAACCATTAAACGTTCTTAATAATTCATGTCACAGCTTTTCGTTGATGGGACCTATACGTTTGCTTTTTAGCTCTCTCGTTTTTTTCTTTTTATTGATTTAAGATCAAATCAGATATTCTTTTCTTGATGACTAATTAACAAAATCGCAATAGTTGAAGAACAAAAGTATCACATCTCGTCTACATTTTTGCTATTAATACAATCAATTAATTTTATCAAATATTTTTTATACAATCACTTGTTCAATTCAATTAATATAATTTTTTATTCATTATTAATTAATATAATCTATTATTAATAATCCGCTAATTGATAAACATGGTCAGTATTTTTTTTGGTTGTTTGTGGTTCCGACTGCCTTCATGATTTTATGTTTTCCTCTAGCTTTTCAATTATTGTTTTGGAACTTATTCAAAAAAATTATTGTTTTAGATTGATTTGTTGGTCCATAGGCAGAGTGGCCCTGTTTTTAATGACGATTTGTATGATGACACCTGGTACGTCTTTTTTCCAAATCTAGTGTGTTTTTTGTTTGTTTCACTTTGACGTTTTGTAACTTACAGTTGGGACGTGAAATAAAATGGACGTACAGTACAGTCATAGTGATGGGGAGCCGTCTGTTACTAAACCATAAGTCCGTACCCTTATATCATAAACCTTAAACTTTAACGCTAAATTTTAATCTTAAACTCTAAACGCTAAACTATGTTTTTAATATAGAGCGAGCCGATGAGTATATACACAGAGACCGACCTCAGGCGACCTCAATCCTTAAGGTCAGTCGGCATTAGCAACTGATTGTTTGTTTTTTTCTTGTGGCCAAAATCGCAATTGGGAATCAGTCCCCACTTGATTTTTGCTTGTTTGCCGACTAAAAAAGTGAGGATTGAAATGCTGTTTAATGTGGGTTTATACCAATATTGTTTTGGAGTGAATGTAAAAGGCAAAGGCAACTTTCTGTTCTTGGGAGCTTTTAGTTGTCTGCAGAATTTTAAATCATCAAATTTAGTTTGTCTGTCCAGTTTCTAACCATTGAATATAGGATGTAAGATTAAATTATGGTTGTGGTTTCGGTTGCAATTGCATATGCATATGCAGGTTTTGTCCTGTCTAATTTGAATTCGAGACTTGCTTAAGCGATACAATTTTATCATTTTCTATAGGTGAAATATATATATGATAAAATTTTGATACACAGACTATGTAAAATTTAAGCATGCATATTTACATTATCAAAACACAAATCTTAAATTCTTAACTCTAAATCTTAAATTCTAAACTTTGTACTCTAAATTTTAAACTTTAACTTTAGATTCTAAACCTTAAAATTTAGATTCATAAACTAAAACTAAAGTACTTGTGTATTTACATGTATCAATTTTTTTTTTCAAATATAAATAGTGTGGCTTGATGAAGTTTGTGTTAAGCTCACGAGAGTGGTTTTCCGCATAACATTAACCCTATCGATATTGCTGCCCAAACAAATAATATTAATAATATGGTAAATTATACCAAATATCATTAAATTATTAGCCTTAACTCGTTGATGTCGTTGAACATTCAATTTGTTCAATCTTAACACTAAATTTTGTTTTTAACTTTAATTATATCACTAAGTTGTTAACTCGATAATGGCGTGATGATGTGGATGACGATTGTCGATGTGGCCCAAATGACGTCGCTTTAATGTGACTATTAATGCCCAAAATGAAGTCATTTAGGCATTGAACTTTTTAGTGATGTATTGATTTTGTCACCGAACTTTAAAACTATAATATTTTTGCCACTCTACAGTTTGTCCGCTATCACCGATCAATGATAATCGTCGCCCGTCACCGATCATCATTTGTGAAATGATCGGGATTAAAACGTTCATATTATACTCCATTTTCTTTTCCCTATAGTGATTTTTCACAGAATTCAATCAAAATTGACGAAAATTCATCAAAAAGACCTACATGCTAATTCTTTGCTCTCCTTCGACGACTGTCTGATAAAGTTAATTTTGAGGTATCTTGTTCATCTCCTCAAAAGAATGTTTCTCACCGTTTAAATTTTCGAACAAACCCCTCAAAGCCTAAAAATGGTGGTTTTGTTTTTGCTTAATTTCATCGATTTTGAGTAAATTTCGTAAAAAACTAATCCAAAGAAAAGATAGACGAGTGCAATACAAACGTTTTTATACTGATATTATCGCAAATGGTGATCGATGACGGACAACGATTGACTGACACTGACAACTAAAATGTACAAAGACAAAATTTTAATTATTTTAAAGTTTAGTGGCAAAATCGATATACCCTTAAAATTTCAATGCCTAAAACGTCGTTTTAGTGGCATAATTGAAACTAAAACTAAAGTTTAATGTTACGATCGAATAAATTAAAAGTTCAGTAATATTAACTCTTATTAAAACGAGTACTTTTTTTTTTCTCCTTTGTAAGTTCTGATAAAAAGAAAATTACACATTTGGATTCCAAAGACCCCATAAACGAGAATTCAATAATCCCAATATGTCCGGTAACACTTTCCTAGCCAAACCCTTGTGGCCACTTGTCGCCGGCGGTGTACGTACTTCCACGTCGGCGTCTTCCGGCACCAGAAAATCTTCGGTAATTTCCACCACTTCAGCTGGCTCTTCTTCAACATTCTTCTCCGTGGAAATGACGCCATCAGCAATAACCGGTGCTTCCTCGGTAGAACTCTTCAGGACGGGAACTTCTTGTCCTGGGTGACCCGGAATATCAACGACCGGGTCATCGGGGATCCGAGCAACCCTTTCGCCGTTAGTATCCCTTCTTTTGAGCCGCGCATTTTTCTTGGAAGGTTTTAGGGATTCCCCATTGGTTAAATGGTCTTCAAAAGCTTCAATAACTTGATGGATAAGCTCGCGGCTGGGAGAAGAATCCCAACGGAACCAGTAACTGATGTAACAGTCGAAGCAATCGCAATCGAAAACATGCGGCTTGTGGGAGGAGGAGCCGCCACCCTTGTAGGCCAACTTGGCGGCGGTTGGAGGTGGCGGGTGTTTCTTGGAAGATCTTTTATCGGAAGAAGGATCTGGAGAGATCAGAGAAGGGTTGGTGGTGGTGGTGGTGGTTTTAAGGGACCTTGTAATCATGTAAGCTAAAACTTCTCGGTCCTCGACGGAAAGGACAGAAGCAAGAACTAAAATGGCGGCCGGAAGAAGGTTTAAAATCGAAAGATGGTCTTCGCCGGAGGAAAAAGACGACGGAGAAGGGGATGGGTATACTTTACCTTTGTTTTTCAGCTTCATCTTTTTGCTTCCTCCAAGTTCCAAGTTGTAAAAAAACGCAGAAACAAATGTTCGATGTGATAAAAGTAGGGATTTTTATGATACTAGGTTATACGGACGCTCGGCCGAACCGGACCGGTTCATTTCTATCTTTGTCTTTATCTTTCCTAATATAAACTAAAAAAAACATTTGATTAAGTTAATCTCACAAATTAATAGAACACATTTAAGTAACAATTTATTAAAAGATTAAATTTTAAAACGACAGATTTTATTATAAGTGTATTATATATTTCAATAATTTCATTTAAAATATATATATTTGAAACATATGTAAGCACAATGGAAAGATATTTAAACGGTTAGATAATTAATTTCAAGGATTTGGTTCAATCTTTCACGTTGATTTATATATTTTTATATAATTTTTAAGACTATCTCATAATCAAATAATATTATCGAATATGATAATATTACTTAAATAAAATGAATTAATTTAATAGGTATAATATTATTTAAAATTTTATATTTTTCTTGAATAATTATACTCTCTGATGTGATTTTTTAAAAACATTGGTATTTTTTAAATAAAAAATAAACTATTAAAAAATAAAATAAGTCAATACAACTCTCACAGTAGTTAAGTTGAAAATTTTAAAAGAACAAAACGGTGCGTTAAATATTAAAATAAGGACTCATCTCTTAGCCATGAGATAAGGAGTTCGATTATTATAATATTTTGCCTTGGTAGATGAGTAGGACTAGGTAATAAAGTCTATTTAGGTACAAAATACCAATTCAGATGATGCACATGACGTCAAAATCAGAGGATGCTCAATACACCGAGATGTCTTCCACACCATCACAAGGTAACCAAATGATCAACAGAGAATGCTCAAAGCATCAAATACACGAGGTGTTAACAACACCAACAGAGAGTACATAAAGTACTTATTTCAAAAGAGATCTAGACTTTAAGGCATGTCGTTCTACCTAAGACCAACTAGTCAACCAATGACTTATAGTGTCTTTTAATTGAAACAATCACAAGGCAAGTCATTAACAAACTAACATATCAATCATGTAACACATATCATATTGAAAGCATATAAGGTCTATCTTTGATCAAAGTCTCATTGTTTCTAGTATGTATAAGTCACATATATCTATTCATGCAACATGTAACATTCAAAGGTAGTAGCATAACAATCACATAGTACTCATATAATCCATCAATCAAGAATATATACCATGTATCACACAATAGCACCAAACTAGTAGCTAACATAAATAATTTGTTTTTTCATTTAACCTTCTTCCCTTAGAACATTTACCAAATATTAATTAAGTTCATTCCATGCTTTTACGTCATCATATATTAAAATGAAAACATTGGTTAGGACACTAGTCCTAACCTTAAGAATTAACTACACTCACTATACTCTAAGCATAGCTAGTTTTGATCCTTGATGATTATTCCCTTTTTCTTCTTACAAGTTAGACCAGCTCTTAACTCCTCCAAAGTTTCCTAAAATTCTTGATTTTAACATTCATATACAAAACATATAAGAAGTCAATTCAAACATATAATATCATTTACACAAATGCAAACATTAACATTTAAAATCGTTTTTCTTATTAGTAGATTAAGTACTTGTTACTAATTTGGACATATCTTTTTACACACATATCCAAATTTTAATTACTTTACCATTCTAGAAATATTATTCACACAGCTTTACAACCATGTATGGCATATATTTTTCTCATTTCTCAATTAATACAGTTTATTGTTTAAACATAGGTCATTTTGCAGTTCTGGACAGTTTACAGCACCTACGCGATTTCGATTCCAGATTTTTCTATAGAGATCAAATTTTAGTGTCGTTTGTTTCTAGTTAAACTAGACATCTCTAAGTATTTTTTACCAAAATTTCAGGTCTAAATTCCATGTATTTTATTTTTGGTAAATTTTTGAAGGTCACTGTCCAAAACAGGGCAGTGCTGGGCAGATTACACTAATTTCTAACTTAGGCTCTTTACAATTCATATCCATGGCTTCACCATCCAATCCTATTTTACCAGCTAGTTCTACATTTCCTCATAACAATATCTATCACTTTCAAACTTAAATTTTCAGATTTATTACGGATCATTTTAGGCTTTGCCTTTTCAACTTCTCCAAAACAATCCCTTAACTATCTTGTCTTTGCATGTGACTGATTTTTTATTCTTATCAAATAACTCAACTAAATACATATTTCTTATCAACTAACAACTAATTTTAGAATTAAAATTATCATTTACCACAAGCAATTGTAACATTTCATAACATACAAACAACTTAACATGCTACTTTGATTAACTAGTTGAGTAGAAACACTTACCTAGCTTTCTAATTTGATTTCTATAGCAAGATGATCAATATGCAAGCAAATTTTCAAGCTCTTCTTGAGTTTTTCTTCAGCAAAACTCCCTCTCTAAGCTCTCTCTCTCAATCAGATGAAGAGAAGAAAAGAATGAGAAAGAAAAAAACAACTCTCTTAAATTAATAGACTTGTGAGTTGACCGATCTGCCCCTTTTGGTTAAACTATCACTTATTTCAACACAAGGGCAGATTAGAGAAGTCAAATTTTTAACATGCAAGTCCTCATTTTATCATATATTTTTAATTTAGTCATGGCTGAGTTTTTATAATTTATTTGTTATTTTAATTAGGTCCTTATTGCAATTAATTAGAGATTATTCGGTTCATTTAAATTAATTATTTGACCGATTGAGCAAAGTCTTTTAGAGAAAAATTAAGGGTGTTACACGACCAGTGGCGGATCTAGGATCTAAAAAATGGGGGTCCAAAAATTTAATACACTTTTTTTCTTTATAAATGGGTATGCAAAATAAATTTTTCTTTACAAATTACACTGTATTTTTAAATCCCCAAATGGGGATGCATATGCTCCCTATGGGAGCCATATGCATCTGCCCCTGCCCGCAACGAGAGGATTAGTCACCGCTGTTGGCGGTGAATGCCTTAACTCAAACAAAAAATTAAAATAAGGACCAAACAACCGACCAATAATATGCACCACCGACTAATAAAATTTAGGGGCTCAAAATTGTTTGTCTCTTATCTTCTCAATTCGAATAATGAAGCTCAATTTTTAATAAATTGAAATATTTTATTATTTTAAAACAATTTTTTATTTTAAATCATGTGATATGTTAACCACAAAATATTTAAAAATAACACATTTAAAATCGTTAAGAAATAATAATAATTTCATACTTAATTTAAAACAACATGTTGAAAATGAATATTCTCATTCATTGATAATAATACATTGTACATCTGTCTTATATATACACATAAAAGCTTTACTAACAAACTAACTAATTGTAATAATATTTACAACTAACCAACTAACTACTTTTAACACTCCCCTCAAGTTAGAGGATTAAAAATATTTTTAACTCCCAACTTGAAAACAAGATGTTCATGTTGCTGTAAACCAAGTGATTTAGTCATTATGTCTGCAACTTGATTTGCTGAAGCCACATGTTCTGTCTTTATTAGCCCTTCTTTGATCTTTTCTCACACAAAATGACAGTCGACTTCAATGTGCTTTGTACGTTCATGATATACCGAATTTGCTGCAATTTGAATGGTTACCTTGTTATTACAGTACAATTTGATAGGCTTCATTTCTGTCAACCCCAACTCTTGAAGAAGCCTTCTCAACCAAATTAATTCTGCTGTTGTCATCGTCATACTTCGGTATTCAGCTGAAGATCTTGCTATGGTATTTTGTTTCTTTGACTTCCAAGAAACTAAAGCTTCTCCAATTTTAATACAGAAACCAGTAATTGATTTTCTGGACATTGGGCAAGATGCCCAATCTGCATCACAGAATGCTTGAATCTGATAATCTGAATTTGAAGGAAAAAATAAACCTCTGCCTGGTTCTTTCTTGACATACTTTACTATTCTTAAAGCTGCATCCATATGAGATTGTTTAGGATGATGCATAAATTGACTAAGATGATGTACAGAGTATGTAATATTCGACCTTGTATGTGTCAATTAGATTAACCTTCCAATTAATCTCTGAAAACTTGACTTATCTTCCAGCAAACTGTCTTGAGTACTCTGTTGAACCCCTTCATCATACTCAGCAGATGTCAGCTTAAAATTATGTTCAAGAGGAGTTAAGGCTGGTTTTGCATTCTCTAAACCAGTATCACCAATCAATTCCAATGCATACTTTCGTTGATTGAGAACAATTCCCTGTTTTGATCTCAAAACCTCAATACCAGGAAAGTATTTTAATTCACCAAGATCTTTCATTTTGAAATTTTGATGAAGACTAGACTTCAACTCCTCAATCAAGGTCTCATTACTTCCAGTTATAAGAAGATCATCCACATAAATCAATTGGATCACTCTATCATTTCCTTGCGTTTTAGTAAACAAGGAATAATCATGCTTGCTTTGAATGAACCCAGCAGAAATCAAAGCCTCAGTAAGCCTGATATTCCACTACCTTGAAGTCTGCTTCAAACCATACAATGATCTTTGTAGTCGTCAAACCAAGCCCTCCCCCTGACTACAAAGTCCTTGAGGAAGCTGCTTGTAAACCTCTTCATCCAAACGACCTTGAAGAAACGCATTATACACATCCATTTGCCAAATAGGCCACTGAAAAATAGAAGCAAGAGCAAGCACAGTCCTAACTGTCACCATCTTAACAACTGGTGAAAAAGTATCACCATAGTCAATTCCTTCTTGCTGGTTATACCCCTTAGCTACAAGCCGAGCCTTGTATCTTTCAACCTCACCATTTGCATTATATTTGATTCTGTAGACTCATTTGCAGCCAATGGGGATCTTGTTACAAGGTAAAGGTACAACTGACCAAGTATTGTTAGACTGCAAAGCTTGAAGTTCTTCTTCCATAGCCTTAACCCAAAGAGGATTTTTTAGAGCCTCGGAATAAGAAGTAGGCTCAGAAGTAGAAGAAATGGAAGAAAGAAAAGATTGAGTAAAAGAAGGTAAATGAAAATAGGTAACAAGAGAAGAAGAAGGAACATATGGACACTGAAAGTTTTGAAGCCAACTAGGAGGCTTAGAAACTCTAGAAGATCTCCTAGGAACAACAAGATTAGTGGGATTACTTGTTGAGGATGCATCAGCAGAAGTAGGAACAACAGTAGGTGAAATGGGAACACCAGAAGAATTAGAAGACTCAAGGGTGAGAAAATCAGAAAAAGAATCTGAAGTAGAATAAGGAAAAAAAACTGAAGAAGAAGAAATAGGAAAGGAAAAAGGAAATATATCTTCATGGAACCTAACATCTCTACTAATGAAAAAACACTTATTAGTGAGATCAAACAAAAGATAACCTTTTTTGTGGAGGAATAGCAAAAAAAAACAGAAAAAATGACACGAGAAGAGAATTTATCTATTACAACAGGATTGGTTGCATAACATAAGCAACCAAAAACTCGAAAATGGGAAAAAGAAGGACACTTAAGATAAAGTAATTCATAAGGAGACTTCCAGTCAAGAGAAGCAGAAGGTAAACGATTGATTATATAGCAAGCAGTAAGCACACACTCACCCCAAAACTTTAAGGGAACACTGGATTGAAATCTTAAGGCTCTAGCAACCTCTAACAAGTGTCTATGCTTACGCTCAGCTACACCATTTTGCTGGGGAGTATAGACACAAGAACTTTGGTGAATAACACCCAAAGAAGCAAAAAAAGAAGAACAATCAGAACTGAAAAACTCAGAATCATTGTCACTACGAACAATCTTAATATCTGCCTGGAATTGAGTTTTAACCATAGCAAAAAAGGCTTTAAGAGACAAAAGAGCATCAGACTTCAACCTCAACAAGTAAACCCATGTCATCCTAGACTTGTCATCAACTATAGTCAAGAAAAATCTATGACCAGAATGAGTTGAAGTCCTATATGGTCCCCATAAATCAATGTGTATGAGATCAAAACAATTGGCAGACCTAGAAGAACTAAGAGGAAATGGCAACCTAGTTTGCTTAGCTTTAGGACATACAGAACAATGTGGAAAGCTATCAGAATGCAATTTATCAGAGGTAAACACATGCAACTTATTTAAAACTGAAAGAGGAGCATGTCCAAAGCGAGAATGCCAAAGAACAGAAGTATTATTAACACTTGCAGCAGAAACAGAAGACATACAATGAGTAAAAGGCAAATTACCAGGAAAGCCAGAAACAAATGTGAAAGTGGAGAAAAAAATAAAGACCACCAACACGTTTACCAATCCCCACTGTCTAACCAGTTGAGAGATCCTGCAGTAGGCAGAAATCAGGATAAAACAGAACAGTACAATGCAAATCACAAGTAAGCTTTGAAATAGAAATCAAATTATGTTTAAAGTGAGGAACAAACAAAACATCCTTAAGAATGTGACTAGGAGACAAAGACACAGACCCACAGTGAGAGATATGAACAGTTTGACCATGAGGAAGATGAACAAACCGTGAATTAGGCAGACAAATAATAGGATCAATCAAACAATTGAAATCATACAATATATGGTCAGTCGCACCAGTATCTAATATCCAAGAAACAGAACCAGAAGCAGATATACAACAATAATCATTACCTGCCAAATTCACAGTCGAATAACTGGAAACAGGCTTATTGAGAAGACTCAACAACTGGTTGTATTGCTCATGAGTGAACACCGGAGGAGACGGCAGAGAAACAACCTCGAAAGCAACAGGAGACGGTGAGGAAACAGGATCCGATTGAACAGTCAACGCAGCAGGAGCACCTTTCTTCTTGCCAAACTTAAAATCAGCTGGGAAGCCAATAAGCCGATAACAGCTATCCCTCTTGTGACCCTTAACACCACAGTGAGAACAAGTGCCAGAGAAACGACACCGCATCGCAGGAGAAGCACCAGCAGCGTTAGAGAACATAGCAGAAACACCAGAGACACCAGGGATATCCGAGAAAGAAGAAACACCAGATAGATGGAGGCGTTGAGACTATTCTTGAATAAGCATCGAGTAAGCCCGGTTGACGGTAGGCAAAGGTTGCATTAATAGCAACTGACTTCGAACATCAGCATAAGTTTCGTTCAATCCATTAAGAAATTGAAATAGCCTCTGCTGAGTTAAAATTGACAGATTCGCATGAGACTGTTCACAATCACAGAGAGTGAAAGGAACCAAGGCGGAGTACTCATCCCAGAGTAACTTGAGGCGTGTAAAATAGGCAGAAATAGAGAGGTCACCCTGAACGAACATAATGATTTCTCGGTGCAAGAAGAAGATGCGATAGCCATCAATTTTGTGAAAACGTTCATTCAGGTCTTCCCAAACAAGAGCCGTGCTGGAGGCAAAAGCGATGCCGGTCGAAAGATCGGAGCTCACAGCATTCAGAATCCATGAGAGAGTGATAACATTACAACGATCCCAGAGAGGTTGAAGATTCGCAGCAAAGTCAGTCCTCTTGCAAGAACCATCAAGAAATCTAATCTTGTTTTTTGCAAGAAAGGCGATCCGAACGGAACGGCTCCAGACGGAGTAATTCTCGATGCCAGTCAACGGCTGAGAGACAAGAACAACACCAAGAGCATCGGAAGGATGCAAATAGAGTGGATGATGGTAATCGACGGTGACAGAGTCAGTCACCGGAGGAGTAGCACCAGCGGGAGGCATGGAATCAAGAAGAAATCAAAAACGAAAGAAACCCTAGCAGAAAATCGGAAGAATTGGGGAAAAACGAATATGGGAAAAATGGGTATCCACAACGATGACCCAAACAGAAAGAAAGAAATGGGCTCAAAAACGTAAGACCCAAAAACGGCCTGAAACTGATACCATGTTGAAAATGAATATTCTCATTCATTGATAATAATACACTGTACATCTGTCTTATATATACACATAAAAGCTTTACTAACAAACTAACTAATTGTAACAATATTTACAACTAACCAACTAACTACTTTTAACACTCCCCCTCAAGTTGGAGGGTTAAAAATGTTTTTAACTCCCAACTTGGAAACAAGATACTGCATGTTAGACTCACCAACACTTGCAAAAAAAAACTCAAAAAACCAACTGAAAATATTATCAATAAATTTAATATTTTTAGTTTGAGGATAAATTTCAAAACTTATTATCTTTTAACCGTACCCTCAACATACTGCATGTTAGACTCGCCCAAACAAGTTGGCCTGAGATAATAATAAAAGGGAATTGGGCTGCCTTGGATGTAGGTTCCAGCCCGATCTGTGGGTTCGAAAAAAAATTAGTATCACAGTTGAAATGCTAAAGTAATAAAGATGCCAAGATGGTACGAGGTAATGTCAAACTAATTTCAACATTTGTACTCTTGTCGGATTTTGTGTTTGTGTCAGTAACAATCATAATTGTTGTTAAGTATTCATTCCGTCTTTCGTAATGTAAATTAATTAAAAAGACAATTTTACCTTTAAAAATTGAAGTTTGTTTTGTTGGAAAACTAAAAAAGGATAGAAAGGAAAATCAACCTTGTAAAAGTAGTTGATTTTTTCAATGAAACATTTTAAGTGAAACAATTTCAAAACACAAAAGAAATATTTTAAGTGGAACAAGGGGAGTATTAATAAATTTACCATTTTTATCCTTGTAATAAATTTATGATATTACTGAAAATATGTCTTGTTGTCTGAAA
This sequence comes from Hibiscus trionum, assembly GCA_030270665.1. Classification (NCBI taxonomy): domain Eukaryota; kingdom Viridiplantae; phylum Streptophyta; class Magnoliopsida; order Malvales; family Malvaceae; genus Hibiscus; species Hibiscus trionum. The sequence continues at coordinate 5,510,788 of BSYR01000065.1, forward strand.
TATTTTTTTTACTAAACAAGCATCTATTATTATTTGGGTAAATATGTCATGCAACGGTAAAACAAAATGTCTCTATAAATGTTTTAGTTTTAAGATTTATGTATTTACTTCAATGGTTTTGAATTTAAAAATTGTGGTTGGAATTTAGGGTTTATAGTTTTAAACATAACAAAATCTCATGCTATTACAAGGTTTATTAGGCTTAAAACTGAGATTTAGGGGGCTCAATTGAGAAAGAAACGGGATTTGAGGATTAAATTGTAAGTTTTTGAAGTTTGAGGATACTTTTATGAAAAATGTGAAAGTGCGATGGTTAAACACGAATTCTAAAAAAATCAAGACTAAATTGTATTGCTTCGATAATTTGAGGTAAATATGTAAAATCTAGACATTCGGTATCACTTTCGAAAATCCTAAAAAGATAAACAGCTCTATATGCAAATTACTCAATTTTAAAAACGTACCACTGTCGTTATTCGTTAAACTTTTTAGCAGTCCACCGATTAAAATGAATTTTTTTAACGACAATAATTTCAATATTTTTTATTTTGATGACTATTTTAAAAGTGACATAAAAATTTAGTGACCCTCGGTGTAGTTTATATATATATATATATATGAACATAATATCTAAATGGTTTTATTTTGATGCACAAGCTGTGTAAATTTTTTTTACACAACCCTTTTATAAAATTTAAAATTTAAATCACAAACCCTAGCAACCTAAAACCTAAACCCTAAGCCCTAAACCCTAAACTCTAAATTCTAACCATAAACCTTAAATTATATACCCTACATACTAAACTCCTAAACCCTAACCTAAAATCTTAAACCCTAAACCCTAAAATTAAAGAGCTTGCGTAAACTAAATATATATATATTTTCCATATCTAAATATATATATATTTTGATTAAAGTTTATCTAAATATTTGTATTTGATAAAGCCTATAAATTACTGTAATAAATTTACTCAATAAAGTTGCATTGGGGCTCGTACCAATTCTGAAGAGAAAATAAATAAATAAAAAGAAACCCGCAATTCAGAGCCTTCAATCGGAAATTTCCACACTCACCCACGGCCACCACCACCACCACCACTTCATCTTCCTGCCCCCCACAACACCTAACTGAAAGATCTACTCTTTTTTATTGTCTCTATTAATTTCTACAACCCAATAATACTCATCAAAAGAAATTCTTTTTTCCCTTAAAAAAAACATTTTCATTTGACTTCCATCGAAGCTGTGATCGAAAAATTAATATATTCGTACGATCGGTTTCTTCCCCTATGTCTCTTGTGTATTGGATTCTGATTTTGAACCTTTGGATCTTTAAAGCATCGTCGTTGCAAGCGGGATCGCGGGCTCTGCTTCGTGAGATTTCTGATAACAACGGTGGCGGTAATGATCCGAAGGACTACGCCGTTGAATTGAACGCCACGAATTTCGATGCAGTTCTCAAGGACACTCCCGCGACTTATGCTTTAGTTGAATTCTTTGCTCATTGGTTAGTACTCTTCTTTATTTTAAAATTTTCAGCAGAAAACATTCAAATTATGCTTAAGTTTTTATAGTTTTGTTAGCGCTGTTGACCGTGGAAGAAGTACTTTGTTTATTTTTATTTTTTGAATTGCTTACTTGAAGAAAAGTTTAATCTGCCGGAAATTAATCTTTTATTCTGATTTAGTTATCGTTACGAGAATTGTTTATTTTATTTTATTTGAGTTGATAGACAAAAATGATATCTTTTTCAAGCGTAGGAATGGAAATATTGAACCTCTATGTATTATCAGTTCCATTTTCGTATAATTGAATGTATTAGTGTTCTATTCTGTCATTGCATGCAATTTAAAAATTAAAGCGATGACTTTTAGCCAACTTGCTATGGTAAGAAATTGGACACCTTGGATGAACATGAATAGAAGGGTATGGCCATCCAAATTTTGGCAAAAGTTGAGAAAGATTGAACACTGCCTTGTTGACATTTACCAGTTTCCAAAACTATACCTAATGGAATGGTATTCCTGATAGATTCAAATTAAGTCTTCGGAGCTATGGACAAATATTCCTAGCTTAACCTTTTTCAGTGTGATTTTCTTTTCTTTTCTTTTCTTTTTCCAAATGATCTCTGGGCTGTAGCATATTGTCAACTGTTTGCATGGAATAATTTTATTTTGTGCTTTGCCTTATAAGCTGGGGGATCCGGATCTAAGATTTTAGGCTTTGCCTTACAAGTTGAAGATATAAAGATGTGTTCTTTTGGATGGTGGACCACAATGACAATGGCTAACTAATGTTTAGAGTAACAAATGACATTGTTTGTATCCTTTAGAGCGTGCATAGATTATAAGGTAGTTACATCAGTGACAGTTGATGTGTTCAACTGAATGTACTTCTGGTCAAAGCCCATTAGCATATCCGTGGCAATATGTGGTTAAGCATAGTAAATGCAGCTATATGTCTCAAGTCTTTGGGGTTGGCATGTCAAAGCTCTTTGTTCTTCATGGCTACTTTTACCAGACTAGCAGGCTCCTGGATTTCATTAGTTGGATTGTAGGAGAAGGGTCAGCTAACCAATTACCGACTGCAGTTGTTCACATTTCACTGCCTGTTTGTTGTCTTGTATTGATTTACTAGTAGTTGCCTGTCCTTGTTTGCTTGATATTATGTAGCTTATAATTGCATAAGGCTTTCCCTTTTCATAAGAATGTCACCTTTCTACACAGTGGTGTGGTCAAGCAATACACTTGCTTCTTTATCCATATAAAACTTCATGTTTTCTTGGTTAAGTGTACGTAGCTAGTAGTTGAATTCCCTGTTCCAAGCCAGTAATGATGTTATATAACATTTTATTACTTTTCAGGTGCCCCGCTTGCAGAAATTACAAGGTATCACATGGTCTATTTTGCGCTTAGAATTTTTCATATCTTCACATTCTTAAATTTTTGCTGCTTTACTTGCAATTTTTCAGCCCCATTATGAAAAAGTTGCAAGGATTTTCAATGGACCCAATGCTGTGCATCCTGGAATTGTATTGATGACTAGAGTAGACTGTGCACTAAAGGTATTTGTTTCGTCTTCTGAAAACTTGCCAAGTGCACCCTCACGGAAATACTGCTGTAAAATACTTGTTTCTTCAGTAATATATATTCGCCTTACTACCATAATGCTGGGATTAAAGATGGATTTGAAATATTTCTGAATGTGTGGGATTTTGAAAATAAAGTTTGATGTTGTGTTTAATAGCTAGAACAAACACTTCGAATTTGTTTCTTCGGTGGTTTTGTTTAGTTATTGCTCCATTAAAGCATTTATTAACACTGCCAAACATTAATGGTATCTGTTAAAATACTTCTTTATGTATTTGAGAATAGATATCAAAATTCACTTATCCTCTGCTTAAAAGATGTTCAACGACCCCCCCCCCCCCTCTTCCTTAGAAATAAAGCTTAACTATACCTAAGTTGAGCATAGGGCCTCATAAGTCATAAATGACCGGTCTAAATAGGAAAAAAGGTCAAATAGAAAAAATGATCTCCATATTCCAAAGTGCTTGGGAGGTTCAATTAGTTTGAGTCCCCGATTTATTTTTATCACATAACTAATCACTAACCTTGTCCGCAAGGTATCAAGAAATTTTAAATTGGTGTGTACTGAAGGTAATCTGGACAGAGTGGATTTGTTGAATGCTCCTCTAAATTTTCAAGAAATGAGAACTATAGAAACTAAGATTCTTTCAAAATGATTTGTAATGGTTATTTGTTAGGTAGATGTTGGGTATTACAATTACAAACATAAGTTTCTGTTTTACTTTTGTTGACAAGAAACACAAAATTAGAAATTCTGGAACAAGTGAAATTAATATCATCTTGATCAGAAATCCTGGAAGTTAAAATTACATGATTGAGAAAATAATTGCCTTATGATGTTGTTAATGGGATCCTAAGGGTTAGATATTATCACTTTTAATTTTTCTATGACTCAGGCCTTCTCAAGTTTTGGAGTGAAGTTCTTAACGTGGAAATACAATAAAGTAGCACTTTTAATATCATTAGTGAGCCTTGTAGACTAGAATGTAGCCATCTAAGGTGGATGTTCTTTTTACTCCATGTGTTTAGATTTACTACTTATTTAGCCTCATTCTGTTTACCAACCCTGTATAAATGATTATGTTCCATTTTGGAGCATTTCTTTTTGACTGGTTTTGGTTGGAAAATTTTGTCTTGCTAATTTTACTTTGGTTCTTTGTCTTTGTTTGGCAGCACAGATAAATACCAAACTTTGTGATAAGTTTTCTGTGAGTCACTATCCTATGCTGTTTTGGGGTCCTCCTACAAAATTTTCTGCTGGCTGGAGCTCTGATAAAGCAAAAAGTGAATTACGTGTAATTGATGATGGGCGGACTGCAGAACGCTTGCTTAATTGGATCAATAAGCAAATAGGCAGGTAGGAGGTATCTTTATCTGTTACTTATTTATACACTGCATCTTTATAATCTGAACCAGTTCTCTTTTAAATTTTTGGATTCGTAAAGGAAATTATGAGTGATTTACTGAAAGCGGCTATGTCTTTTATTTATCAGAAGTTCTTGCGTCATTATACATTTAGGAATTGCCCAATAATCCGTTTGGGAAAACATGTTATTTTAATAATCTTATAATTATTGACACCACATGGAGGAAGACTTTTTGTTAGATAATTGAATATAGGCCTAATTTTAAAGTTAATTCTGCATTTGGGATGCATCATATTGACATCTCATATAGGAGGAGGATGCATTCTTCAAATTCAATTGCAGCTTATGCATGTGTACGTTTAACCGTGTTGCAGTATTATTACAAAATCCTTGAGAAAGACTGACTGAATAGTTTAATGCTTTGCCAGAAGTTTTATTGTATGCCAAGGTGTGTATGAGTATTGAGTAGGAAGGGCAGCAAGTCCAGTTCCTATACTGTTTGATCTTTTTAACCCTACCTTGACTCAAGTCTGCACCTGATTTCTGAAAAATTAAGAATCGTAGTTTATGGGAAAAATCCAAAATAAAAGTTGAACCGTTATACATTATGTAAATCATTGTGTTAGTCCTGGAAAACTGGGATGGGGTATAGGATTGGAACTTTAGACATTTGGACGTAGGCATCACAATCATGAGCATGGGGGAGGCTTTGGGGTATAATGAAATCTGTTTCTGTTCTGACATTGTAGTTATAAAAAAATGGTGTTTGGTTGATATTGTACTTCTAAGTTAGTGCCAAATATTTGTACTATCTATGAAATTTTAACCTTCAGCTTTTGTTCTCATTTGATTTCTACTGCTTATACTCCCTTTCAGTTCATATAGCCTGGATGATGAAAATTTTGAAAATGAGCATCTTTCACCAAATATATCAGATCCTGGACAGGTTTCTTTGCGCATTTCCAATTTTCTTTCTTGAATAATGCATGTTTGAGATTTTGTCAATATGCTTAGGATTTTATCTTCATTGTTTTGATAAAATTTTGAAAGATTGCTCGAGCTGTGTACGATGTGGAGGAGGCAACCACAACTGCCTTTGACATCATTCTAGAGCATAAGGTTGGAATTTCACTCTCTTGTGTAAATTTCCCTCTTTTTCTCTCATGTTTGTATGCATATAGGCTGGTATTTTTTTTTGGTCTTACTAAAGTTGCTGGAAATGGTGTCCTGCAGATGATTAAATCAGGAACTCGAGCTTCACTAATAAAATTCCTTCAGCTTTTAGTGGCTCATCACCCTTCGAGGAGGTAAAGATCCAACCTTTCAAGTATGCATCTTGGCTTGGCTTTATGTTACTAGAATGTTTGTAACTTAATAACCCTGCTGACAAGAAGGAATTACTGCACAAGGAAAAAGATAACTCTTAATGGCTACTGATATGACCTTGAACGTAAAGAGGGGGCATTTTATTTAGCTTTGGTGAGCTCTTAATTGACAAAAGAATATATCATGATACCATTTTCGTCAAACTTATCCTAAAAAGAAGCATATTAGCTTCATCAGTCGAGTTTCAGAATAATTACCCAAAAACTATGCAACTAGGGATAATGTTTTCCAAGTAAAAGATCACGAGTGATATGTAAGGCAGAACATGTCATTTCTAGGAAGAATGGGGAAGGTAGTATTGGGAATAACGGACATGAGACAATGTATCTCTTTATTCAACAACTACACAAAAATAATGTACTAGATGATTCGATAACTTAATTTAAAGCAGCTTTGGTCAAGGCAAAGTTTCTAAACAACTCCAAAATTTATTAATGATGACCCAATACATGAGGAAAAACAATTCTATTTCTTCTCCTTCATGGCATAAAGTGAATAGAAATGATATCAAAGTGGCAGCAAGCCGAATTAAGAGTATGGTGTAGAGAGAAGAAAATAAGTAGCGAAAGGTGAAGAACTGAAGTACATGCAGAAGAACGAAACTATCAAACCAAAACCAATACCTTGTCTGCAAGCCGAAAGTAATTCTTAAGTTTGATATCAAGTTCTCCTTGGCTTTGTACTAGGTGCCGGAAGGGAAGTGCAGAAGTACTCGTCAACTTCGATGACTTGTGCCCATTAGATATTTGGTCATCAGATAGGCATGATGTTGACACCAGTAACATGATAGGGGTGCTGCGCAATTTCCATATTTGTGGAAAGGATGTTCCCCGTGGATATTGGGTAGGTACTAAAAGGCAATTTGGAATTTTCTTTTCTTTCTGTGTATATTTGAACTTTGAAGCTATTGATATTAGGAAGTACCATGTAGGCTTTTAATTTGCTTTTTCTTTTCTTTCTTTGCATATATTTGAAGCTTGATTGAACTGGAATGATCTAATACAACAATTGATGATTGTTAGTTACCTATAAGTAGTTACAACACCCGTTTTATGTGATTCATTGCCTCTCTATATGTAAGTAGTTAGCTATGACTGATGTTTTCCAGCTGTGAGATTGCCAAATTGATTAAACCCTATAAATACTTTTCGTTTTTATTTTCTCCAATATAAAATATACTCTTTTGAAAACTTTACATTTTCAATTTTTAATGGTTGCTTTATTCCACATTTGGATGTTCTTTTTTGCAGATGTTTTGTCGTGGCAGCCGGAACGATACCCGGGGCTTTAGGTATTGATTAAACACCCTCCTTAATTTTTAGCTCATGCAATTTTGAAAGAACTTTTGAAACTTCTCCAATCTGAAGTCTTTCACTCTCTTTATGCATTGCTTTTGGTATGAAATTGTTTTACTTCTCTATGAATCCACGAAGTACTAGCACTCTTTCCATAGGGTCTGGACGTGAGGGATGGCCTGGGGTTGCAAGTAGGCTTTTTACAGATTTGAGTGCAATTATTACTGCTTATGTTCTTTAATTCATGTTAACATTGTATTGTGATATATTGCGGTGAACGAGATATGCTGATGCATTAAGAGAAGGGTTAGTTACAAACTAATAATGTTACTAGGGTCAAGATAGGTGTCAACTGTGTGCAATTATTTTAGCAAGCTTAGTTTACACTAGTTAATGTTATTTTTTCATATTTTAGCCATAGAAAAAAAAAACAAAAAATCAAGCCATTTTGCAATGTACGATGTAAAAGAATATTTTTCACAACTTCTCTGCCTTGCATATGATGGCGATCATAATGGAGAGTTTCCTTCAGATGAAATTGATTTTATATCTGTAAATAATCGCACATATTTTGTATGCAGTTGTGGCTTGTGGGTTTTAATGCATTCACTCTCCGTGAGGATTGAGGATGGAGAGAGCCAGTCTACATTTACATCTATATGTGATTTTATTCACAACTTCTTTATTTGTGAGGAGTGCCGTCAACATTTTTATGAGATGTGTTCAAGGTAAATTTGATTCCAAAGCAAGTTATTTTCTTAAATATCTAAGTTAGTTTCATCTAACTGCGAAAGTTCAATTTGCAGCGTTAAAAGTCCTTTCAAAACAGCTCGTGACTTTGCCCTTTGGTTGTGGAGCGCACATAATGAAGTCAATGAGAGGTTAATGAAGGAAGAAGCATCTCTAGGAACCGGAGATCCTAAATTCCCAAAGATTATTTGGCCTCCAAAACAGCTTTGTCCTTCATGTCAACATTCCCAAGCTCCCAAGGATAAAGGAAGCAGTCAGATAGAGTGGAACCGGGATGAAGTGTTCAAGTTCTTAATTAGCTATTACGGAAATACGCTTGTATCTTTGTACAAAGAAAAGGGTCTTCTAGCTGAAGATGGAACTGACGTTATTCTGGATGATTCCTCAACTAACGCAGTCGTGGTGCCGGTTGGGGCTGCATTGGCTATTGCTCTTGCCAGCTGCGCATTTGGAGCCCTCGCTTGCTACTGGCGATCTCGGCAGAAGAGCCGGAAGTATTTCCATCAACTACACTCTTTAAAGAACATATGATGACGTGGGTTCTTTCAAATAGGATTATAAGCATTTGAGTCGAAAGAGAAACAATGAATTCGGAGTGTCCTAAAGGGTTATGACAGAAGAAGAAGAAGAAAGGGATTGTTTTTGTTGAAGCAAAGGAACCATCTTTCCTTTTAATCTCTCGTTGGTTTAGTGCAAGATTAAAGGTATGGTTTTGAGGTGAAGCAAGCAAGAGATTGAGTGCAAAACTTATAGCTATCTCAAATCCTTGCCCTCTCTCTCTGGTATCGTAGGTTTGAATCTTGGAGGAGGGAGTTTGGATCCAAGTGAAACTGTGAAAGGAAAGATTCCTTAAGTTTTTCAATTTACATACAACGGTTGTATTATTTTTGGCGGGACTGAAACGAATGTTTTCAGAAATGGAGGTAAGTGGTGTGTTTAATGTGTTGTTTCAAAAATATTTTCTACTTTATAATTAGGTTTAGGTGTGGTGGGTATGGAACTGGCAAGAATCATGGAAAATGAGAGTCGGTGCCCATCAAATCCATTAAAGATAAATAATACTTAATCAAAAGAGAGAAGAAAGAAAAAAATCCCAACTTGGTTTGGTGGACCCCATGCATTCAGGGTTCAATTGCATGCATGTATCGATCAAAATACAACATGCCCCACCCCTTAATTCTTTTCCTCCAAAACATATGGTACATCCTTTTACTTATTGTTTTTGGCTTAAAGGTGCTGACCTATATATATTTTTTAGTTTGGTATTTAACGCTTTTTTTTTGTAATTTAAATTAGATTTTTTTATTTACGATCGTTAAAGATAAATAGTCATTCAATTATAACATGGCATGTGATTTTGTTTTTTTTATTTATCTCATTTCTAAATTTTATTTAAAAATATGAATTTCTTAAAAAAATTTAAAGTTTTAATTTCTTTTGATCAAACTCTCAAATCACATCTCCCTTACGGTCCGGCATCTCCCACTGTCGTTGGTTCACTATTCACCACCCAAATGTCTTGTACCTTATCGCTCAGCATCTTCCACTCTCTAGTCGTCGATTAGAAGCCTAAAATTTTAAAATAGACATCATTCATTTTCCAACTAAGTCCACTTGTAGGATTCACATCGTTTTACTTATATTTTTCACTAAAAATTATGTCTATAAATATTTTTATCAAGAAAAAATAGTAAATAGATGATTATTAGAAATAGACTATTCAAACAATTACATTATAATAAGATATATTATATTCTCGATAAAAGATTTAGGTTCGATTCTTGAATATAGTAGTATTACGACCGACTGAAATCTAAAACAATAAAATGTATATTTAGATTACGGTTCACAAAATATGCGGAGAATCGTAATCTAAAAGCACCATGATTATTTAATGTGAAAATATCTAACGGTAGAAACAAAAAAAAAATGTTTTTAATTTTAGGGTTTCAAAACTTAATTCTTGAATTAAGACATAATCAACATGTTTATTATCTAATATTTTTGTTTAAAATGAAAATATCGTACATTTTTTCGAAAACACTAATTAAGAGTGCCCAAGCATCCAAATCTCTGATTTAATTTATATCTTCTGAACTTTCCTCTTCGCCTTCAATTCTCTGTCTATAAGAACCAAACGAAACAAATTGGTGCACACCGCAGCCAAACACCCGCCTCCTCCCCTACCCTTTCAGTGTCTGAAAGAAAGAAAATTCCCACTCTCCCACAATTCTTATCCTTTGTTTTTGCTTGATTTTTTTGTTTTTAATCTGTTGTACACTTTCTTACAGATTAACCCAAAAACAATGGCTATTGCTTGGTCTGAAAAAACTTCTTCCATGGAGGCTTTGTCCCTGTCTCTGTCTTTGCCTCCACCCGTTATCCTAACCCAAGACGAATTGAAAAAGATCGCCGCTTACAAAGCCGCCGAGTTCGTCGAATCAGGCATGGTTCTGGGTCTAGGCACAGGTTCGACGGCCAAACACGCCGTGGACCGGATCGGCGAGTTGCTTCGTCAAGGCAAGCTAAACAACATAATAGGAATCCCCACCTCGAAGCAGACGCAAGAACAAGCTACTTCATTAGGCATCCCACTCTCGGATCTCGACAGCCACCCCACCATCGATTTGGCAATCGACGGCGCCGATGAAGTCGACCCGCATCTCAACCTCGTCAAAGGCAGAGCCGGGTCTCTTCTAAGGGAGAAAATGGTGGAAGGAGCTTGCAAGAAATTCGTTTGCATCGTTGATGAATCCAAGCTGGTTAAGCATTTGGGAGGCAGCGGTTTGGCTTTGCCGATCGAAGTGGTTCCATTTTGCTGGAAATTCAACGCCGGTAAACTCCGGAACTTGTTTCAAGATTCGGGTTGCGTTGCCAAGCTGAGGAATGAGTGTAAAGGGCGGCCTTTCGTGACGGACAATGGGAATTACATTGTCGAGTTGTATCTGAAGAGAGAGATCGGGGATTTGCAGGTTGCAGGTGATGCTATATTGAGGATTGCAGGTGTGGTTGAACACGGGATGTTTCTTGATATGGCCACTACTGTTATTGTTGCCGGTGAGCTTGGAATCACCATCAAGAACAAGCAGTAGAATCTGAAATTTTGCCTCTTTTTTTAAACTATTTTCTTAATTATTCCGGAATTGATTTTGGCATCTATTGATCGATCAGACAACAAGTTTTGTTAGAATTTAAAGCAGTTGAACTAGTTGAGCTATGTATGTCATCTGTTATGTTAATTTTAAAGGTAAATTACATAAATAGTCACTAAACTATCTTAAAAAATACAAAATGGTCACCAAACTTTCAAAAGTTATATAATAGGTATTAAACTTTAGTTTTTGTTGCAAAATAGTCATTAACTGTTGTTAACTTGGTGACATGACGGTTACCAAAATTTGTATAACAACACATTTAATCTTTAATATTTGCACATTTAATTAATTTATACATTAATAATGAGGGTTAAATTAGGGCTAAATTGATTGAATATGTAAATATAGAGGATTAAATGTGTTACTATTCAAATTTTCATAACTGTCACGTCATTCACTCAACGACAATTAACAGCTCAATGATCATTTTATAACAAAAATTAAAGTTTAATGCTCATTATGTAACTTTTGAAAGTTTGGTCATAAATTACGTAAATCATCATTGAACTTTATTTTTAAACCTATTTTGGTTACTGAAATTTCAAAACGTTTAATTTACTCACTAAAGTTTAGACATTGAACGTTTTTTTTCGTTTTTTTACTCTAAACGGTCATAGATGATGATCATTCGATCCCAAATTTCATTAGTCATTTTGTCTCGGCCCCATGAGTCTGAATTCGACCTCTCTTTTGTCAAAAAGTACTCCAAAATTCACAAATCGGTTCTGTCCATCCCTTCTTCTGCCATCGGATGAAACATGTTTCTCGATATGCTGCTTCTCTCGTGTCGACAAAAATTTTCACCGTTGGAATCTTAGAAAAGTTCCTTCGTTCGCCAGTAAATGAACGTCCTCAAAAAATTAACGAAAAAGTGATAAAAAAAGTTTAATATTTAAATTTCAGTGAGTAAATTAAACATGTTAAAATTTTAATGACCAAAATAAGTTTAAGAGTAAAATTCAATGATGATTTACGTAATTTACCCTTTTGGATTCTATTCATTTAAATAGCACAAGTATTGTATTAAATTTTATGTTAAAAAATTAATCATAAAATTAGATTATTGTTTGGATACTGTAATTTTGAAGGTATTTTTGAATTGAGTGGCAGAATTAGATGTTCTATTTTGAGGACTAATTATAAAAAATATTAATAGTAATTTTATATATTAAACCTATACGTTTACACATGACTTGAGAAATAAATATAGAATTATAACAGGTATTTTTCGCAATTTTTTTCTTAAAAATTTATTAGGAATTTTTTTTTGAATATGCTGGTGCGATGCAAGGGTAGCATCTGTTTAACTTTTTTAGTCTTTTCAAAGACGGCATACACAACATGCATAACTGGTGCTCGAAAACTATAGAGACAGGCATTGTCACTCAACTTATTGAAAGAACTGTTCTTTGAAAACTGTACAACAAATTAATAATGATTTTATAGAATAAAGTATGAGTTTAAAAGTGTTTAGAATACTATGTGAGATCGTTAGATATTTTCAATTTTCACCAATTCAAAACTTTATAAGAAAAATTAAATTTTAGTTTCTCCAAATATAATTTTTATCAGTTTATTTTTATTTGAAAAATGTCCTTGATTTAAGAAATATGAATAAAAAATGATATTAAAATGAAAACTAGAGAAAAAAGACTAAATTTATATGTAAATGCATATTCGTCATCCCTTATCAATGTTATATTATTCTAGAAGTTGTACTAGTAGAAAAAAGTAGTGTTTTAAAAATAAGTATAAATTCACATATTTCTGATATTTACAATTTAGATTGTAAATATAATTTATATCTTAAGAATATCAATCTAGTTTAATTTATAAATATATATATTAATGCAAAACTTTTAACAATTTTAAAATAACAATAATTTTTTCAAATATTTCGAGAGAATCAAATAAAAGTTTTTACAAATTTCAAGGGACCTAATAATAATTTTCCCAAATTTTGGAAGAGACATGGCCGCCTTTAGCCCCCATAGAGTTTATACCCCAACTTGAATCCCATGCAATAGTTTTTAGTTTTCACAAACTTAATTCTGCAAAACATATCTCAAAAGACAAAATTTTGATGGAAAAGGGGACAGCAGCAATGTTGATGACACTTTCCTACTAACAAATTAACCAAAACAAGAGTTTTCATACTAATTGATCAAGCTACATGGTTGGCAGCAATCTAAAGTAAACCACTATATAGAGAGACAATGAAAATAGGGCAAACAAATGCTGCCAGAAGAGAAGTGCTGAAGCCTCACTAACCGCATAACTCCGCAAACTCGCGATGGCTCCCAATAGAATGGCACTTGGTGTAGTGTATTGCAACAAGAGCACGAATCGGTACATTGCATCACCAGCTACAAGAAGGTTCATTTTGCTAGCAAGTGTCACAATCCCTATTCCTAGCAAAGGAAGCACCAACAGCCTTGCCACTATTATACCAATGGTAGTTCTGAGTCCGAGCTTAGACTCGTTTGGACCCTCGGCTAGCATACCGCCAAGAATGAGCATCACAGAAGGCACCATTGCACCGGCTAAAATCTCCAAGCTGTCTGTTATGAAAGATAGGGGAGCATCGTATCCAAAGACAACAGATTTTAAATGAGGCACCGTACCAACAATGATTGCTAGTAAAGATGCAATCGTAGGGGGCTGAAGTATGTGTTGTATCGGAGTTTGTTCAGCAACAGTGCGGATCCTCCTGACTACTCTAGGTTCAGCTAAGCACCGAATGGACATGTGATTACTCCCTCCAGTCTCTCCAATGATATCAAGGTCAGGAAAAGTGGTTGCGGAATGATTAGAGCTGTTAAAAACCCTGGCAATGAACGGTGTCTTAGAATGTTCAGTCTCTTTTTCTTCAATACCCGGCCATTCAGCTTCGATGAGAAGAGGCCTGCTGATATCATTATTAGCCGGACTCTGTTCCTCAATTTCAGTCCCTTCTTCAACAACATCATAGAACTCCAACGGCGGCTCCATCATGTGATAAACCAAAGTATAGACAAGAATAACAGCGACCCACTGTGCAAAAGAGACATAGGCCACACCCCTCGAGTGGCAATGGGGTCCAAACGGCGAATTCGAAGTGTGACACACAGATCCAACAATGGCAATACATAGGTTTCCCGTATTGCCAAAGGCAGTCATAATGATGGTAAACCTCTTGTACTCCGGTGGCGGGCGACATATGAGAACCACCAAAAACCCAAGCAAGCAACCAACAAAAGTACTGATCAACACATTGACCGGAATAAACCACCACCGAGCAATGCTATCGAACGTAATACTTTCACCCAATTCAGTAAAAATCAGGCAGGGCAAGAATAGAACAAAAACAAGCTTGCTTAGTAGCTTAAACGTGGCTCTCGGAATGATTTGAGTTCTGGGATGTGCAAGAACTAATCCTATAGCCGTTAGAGACAAAAGTTTCAACAAAGGCACAATCGCACTTAACAAATCTTCACCGCTAGATTTCATATCATTTTTATAAATTTCAGCTAAGTACCGAATCATCTTAGATCTTTCTTCCAGATAACAATTTTAAAATCTCTTCCTGCGATGTAAATGCAGAACCAAAGTTACACAATCGAACCAGCAAAAATCCAAGATAATCTCTAAAACCCAGTTGAATTCTAATCCGTATGAGTTGGGTTCAATACGAGATTATTAAACAAAAACATCAAATCAGAATGCAGAGAAGGGTATAAAAAACTTGCATAAATAATAAATCAAAGCTATTAACAAATTATAAAAATCCTAAGCGGCAGAACATCTAGAACTTACGGAGTAGAATTGTGGAGAAGCAAAACGGAGTTGAAGAGAAGAGAAATAGAAGTGAAATATCAAAGATTCACGGAAAATCTGTCAACTCGCAAGTAGAGTTGTAGGAAAACTGAATCACGTTTTTTTACCAAAAAGCCCAATTATCGGTGAAAGCATGATAAAACGAGGAAACCTCCGAATATTTATATTATTTTTATACATCAATGGTCAATAATATTTGAGTAAATTTTATTTTAAAGTTATGTTATGATCGCTTACATTATCTGAATAAATTCTATTGTTAACTTTGTTAATTTGATGAGGTGATACGTTTAGGGATAAGTATTTTATTCAGGTCTGATAAATTTCGACTCGACCCGATTCGCTCTAAGATTAATAGTGTAATTTTTTCTTAAATTTTTTAAAGATATTTATAATAATACTACTCTTTATATTTTTTATAATTAAATCTTTAAAATTATTTTTTATTTATAATTTAGTAATTTAAATTATAAATTTTACAATTAAATCCCTTGTTTTTTTCACAATTAGGTCTCTAAAATTAATTTATTTTATATAGGTCGGGTCGGGGTCAAATTTAGTACATTTATTTCGGGTCAGGTCGAATCTTTTTAAAAAAAATATGTTCAGGTTAAATGCAGATTTATGGTATTTATTTTCTGGTCGAGTCCAGTGAGCCAAAAACCCGACTCGTGCCCATCCCTAGATACTTTAACCCAATAATCATTAATCAGTATCTGATTTGAGCCCTAAAATATAGCTAACCTAATACGGAATTGTGTGTTTACTCGTGATATATTTTACATATTTTTATAGTAATTTAATTTATAGAAAAATGAGTTTGATTGTATGCTTTTTGTGTTTAAAGTGTCATATACTTTTATTTTTTATATGTTAATAATTGATTTTATATAGAGCTTGAGTTTTCATGTATTCATGTTTGTTAATAGTATATTTTAATTATTTCTAATTATTAAGTCTCTATCATGCCTAAATTCTTCTTATATTTTTAGAATATTTACCATGCCGATTCGTTTGAATTCTAAATTTACAAACTTAAAACTAAATTAATGGATATGCTTTTTAATGGTCTAAAAGTGATTGTAAGGTAGTATTTGTTCATAGATATTCTTAACCATTTGATAATGAACGTATCTTTTGAATTTTAGATGAAAATTATCCGCTTTTTCACTTGAATTACTTGTTGGGTTTAAATTAATGCATATGCTAAACATTGGTATAATTAACATAAATATAATATCTAAAACTTTGATCTAATTTTCCGAAACAAGGACATATTTCATTGATATTAAAAATCAACTCAAACCAATTTGGATGAAATGTTTATAAGAAACTGAAAAAAATGAGAGATATTATTTGTTATAAAAGGTTAAGTATTTTAATTAATCTTGGCTTTAAAATGGATAGTTTTAATTTTTTTTTTTAAAATCAACTTATCTTTTTAATATATATAACTTCATCTTGTTCAACTTCTTTTTTTGGATATGTATAAATGAGTTTTTATTCAATTTTTAAATTTTAAACAATATTATTCAAATATTTTAATTAAAAAGCTTAATATGTTATATATTGGGTCCAGATATTGCAAGAATACAACGCCAAATTGTATATAACAAACAATTGATCAGAAAAAATAGGCATGAATGATCTCTTCTTCGGATCTAGCAATCTTCATTTACTGATAAGCTTCTTTTTTTCTGCAACAACCTGCATCAGAAAATGCAAGAATAGTTAGTAGGGTTAATTAACATGTGGAACTTAAATATATATCGAAAATCACTAAATCAGTATTATACTATAATTGTTTAAGAAGTTGATACTAAGAGGGAGCTCCCTTCAGTCCAAGACGTGACAGATAGAACCAAACGCAGCTCCTGCATCGTTGGATCGCAAACACATCACCATGGTTCCCGGGCCAGCAGTGTGTTGTGTGATCGATGAGCTTTTGAACCAACGAGTCAGCAGCCAAGTTTTTGCCCTCTCAACTGCCTCGGACTGGACTGAAGAGAGCTCCTTCGTTTGTAATACCCTAACAACAAATACACAACGCCAAATACCAACACTGCCTTTGTATATAGAGAGAGAATGAAACTTGTGAGAGAGAGCGAGATGAATTAATTAAGAAAAGTGAGGCAAAAGCCAAGTCTAGGGTTCTATGGAAAGCTTTACAGGAGAGGGGAAAGGACTGCCTAGCTAGGGTTTCATTCATGTAACTTTCACCATGCATTATATATATTGATGTAAAAGATAAAGGCTGAAGCAACCCTTTTATAGAAGGAGAGAAGGAAAAAAAAAACAAAAGGCTTCCTATTTATCCTTGCATGAACTAGATTCAGAATCTGTTAAGTTACAAAGTAAAAGATTTAAACCGACGAGGTTGATCCAAGTAGTAAGAAGTCTGATATCGTTTCAATATGTCTCGAGTTTGAGACCATATGTATTTAGAAAAATTAAAACTCACCTACTAAAACCATGTGTGCGACGTGAGTCGATCCGAATTAATAGCCAAAACCCTAAAAAACCGAGGGGGTGAAGAAGCATACTCAAGTGTGGTTTGAATATGGTAAGTGTTAATAGTGCAGAGACTGAACAAGATAAGGAATAAAAAAACAGTAGTCGTACACTGCTAAATATCTCATCATACAGCTGGTATGTATGCATTCTAATGTCAACTACAGTGGACATATGAGCTAACATTTCTCCTGCTTTGGGGCCGAGAATCTCGTTGATGCAGTAGAATTCATATAGCCAAGAATCCAACTTTAAATCTAGCTAGTTTCATTTTAACTCATTAGTTCGTGCACTCTGCTCAGCCATAAATGCATAGATACTGTTTGACAATTAGCTGATAGCTGATAGCTGATAGCGGATTACATTAACTGATTGTATTAGCTAATTTGACTAGTGGATTGTATTAACTAATAGTATAAAAGTGTTTGGTAAAATTAACTGATAGTTGTTAACTGTTTGATTATTTAAACAAATAAAATGACATATAAAGACATGATTATATTCGTACTTATTTGAATAGTTTAATAGTTATCAATATCTTGTATCTATTAATATTAATTAGATTATGAAAAATAATTTTTAATATAACATTATTAAGCATATTTGAAATATCTATATATTAATTTATTATTTATATAATTATTTTTAATATAATTTAATTAATTATTAAATTTCAATACAGATATAAATGTGTGAGAATAGAAAGAAAAAAAAAACTTAAAATGATTAGTTTATAAATGTCATAATGTAAATTCGTGAGGTTGAAGAATTAAAATAGAAATGGTTAAATTTAGGTTATTTGGAGATTTTTGGCAATTGTTAAGGGTAAAAGGGTCTTTATAACTCTTATATCAAAACCTCTAATTTCGAAAAGCTCTTATTAGTAACTTTTTCAAAATTAGAGATTTCACCCCAATCCGCTATTTCAATCCGCTCTTTACCAAACATCTAAATTAATAGATTTGACCGCTCAAACCTCTAATTTTATCTCAAACCTCTTTTTACCAAACATGGCCATAATCTTAAAAATTACTATCAAGTGATATTTCATTTTTTGATATAAAAATAAAACAAGTGATATTTCATTCATGATGAGACCTCGGTTATGTTTAGAAATGATAGTAAGCTAGATATATTTAATTTTTGAATTGTTCGAATTTTAATTCGTTAATTATTTTTACTTACATGTTTGTTGATGACTAAAATGATTAAATACTAGACAAGAAAGGTGGAGAAGATGATGAATATAATTGGAGACGATTCTAAACATTTTATCTCCTGTAAATTTAGCTAGAACTTCTCTTTACTAAACATGGTCATAATTTTAAAAATTACTATCAAGTGATATTTTATTTTTTGATATAAAAAAACAAGTGATATTTCATTCCTGATGAGACCTCGGTTATGTTTAGAAATGATAGTAAGCTAGATATATTTAAGATTTGAATTGTTCGAATTTTAATTCGTTAATTATTTTTACTTATATGTTTGTTGATGTCTAAATTGATTAAATACTAGACAAAAAGGTGGAGAAGAAGATGAATATAATTGGAGACGATTCCAGACATTTTATCTCCCGTAAATTTGAAGTATAGCGCCGCGACGATGATTAAAATAAAAAATAAGAGAAGAGATGAGAAAGAGAGAAGTTCTTTCCGTTGTTTTCTTTTGTCCCTTTTGTTGTGCGGACCCTTTCATTATTGATGATACGAGGGTATTTGTAATGCACAATAAACTTTAATTGGTGAAAATGTCAGGGCTAACGTTATGATGGTTACTGATCACATACTAAATTGAACGTTATGATGGATACAACTATGGATAGTGTCTCGGAGGATAATCCTCTGGGCCCAGAAGCTGCTAAGCGTCCTCGTGTTCTATCATCTTTCGATGTTTCTCTTCCCGTGGATTCATCAGAGATCAATAATGTTACATCGGCCGGCCTTGATAATCAGGCCCGCCGCTTGCAATGAAAATAATGAGTTGGAATGTCCGTGGTTTGGGGAAACTACGGGCTACCAGAAGACTCAACAACAAGTTGAGAGAGGTTCGTCCCCAAGTTATGTTTTTAATGGAGACCAAAGTGTCTATGTCTAAAATGCAGAAAATTAGGCGGAAGTGTGGTTTTCCCTCTGGGTTTGATGTTTCGGCTGAGGGGTCTAGAGGAGGTCTTTCTTTTGGATGGTCCTCGTCTCTTACAGCCACGGTTCAATCTTCATCTATAGCTCACATCGATGTTCTCTTTGTGGATAACAACAATAGTACACGCTGGAGAATTACGGGTTTCTATGGGAATCCGGTCGAAGCTCTCAGGTATCGTTCGTGGCAACTTCTTCGATCCCTTGATTATGACCCTAGTATTCCATGGCTTGTTATGGGTGATTTCAACGAGATCTTGCTTGCTGAAGAAAAAAGGGGTGGAAGGGTTCGTTCGGACCGCAGTATGCAAGCTTTTCGGGAAACCTTATTGGACTGTGGGCTTGATGACATGGTCTATGATGGTACCTGGTACACATGGGAGAAAGGTAGGATTCCGGCAACCAACATTCGGGAACGCCTTGACAGGGGAGTTTCTAACCTAGCTTGGCGTACTCTCTTCCCTACTTCGTCGGTAACTCATCTTACACACTCTATATCTGATCATTGTCCTATCCTTGTTTCTACTTCTTCGGACCGGGATTTTGATTATCAGAGACAGTCTTTTTTTAAGTTTGATGCGAGTTGGG
The DNA here is from genome assembly GCA_030270665.1 of Hibiscus trionum. Lineage (NCBI taxonomy): Eukaryota > Viridiplantae > Streptophyta > Magnoliopsida > Malvales > Malvaceae > Hibiscus > Hibiscus trionum. The sequence goes on from BSYR01000065.1 coordinate 5,530,883, forward strand.
CCTTAGAGTATGGTTTTGAGTCTTTCTTTCGCACCAAATGGAGTTTGATTAATGAGGCTCTCCCCGGGAAATTGTTGAAATTGGCAGAGGCCATTAAAGATTGGAGTAGGAATCTGAAGAAGGATCGAGCCAAACGAAGAGGGTCACTTAATGCTAAGCTTGCAGAGCTTTCTATGGATGATCCGGATGATGAGAATTTAGCCCAACTATTGGATGTGAAGATAGCTCTCAATATGGAAGCTGATAAGGAGGAAATATTTTGGGAACAGAAGGCTCGCGTGAACTGGTTGAAAAATGGTGACCGGAACACATCGTTTTTTCACAATTGGGCGAAGACCCGGAAGACGAAGAACTTAATCCGTAAATTAGATGATGATTCTGGTATTCGTGTGACGGATGACGATAAAATGGCTGATATTGCCAACTCCTATTTTCAGTCTCTTTTCACGAGTTCGCCCACGTCGGATATTGATACTATTCTTGAGTCCGTACAGCCGTCTATTTCTAGTACGATGAATTATAATCTTCTGATTCCGTTCACTAAGGAGGAAATCTTTGCAGCTGTCAAGAGCATGGCCCCATTGAAGGCGTCTGGGCTGGATGGGTACCCGGCTTATTTTTACCAGAAATTTTGGCCCATTGTGGGTGATGAAGTTGCTTGCTTTTGTATTTCAGTTCTGGAGGGTAATTTGAATCTTGCCGATATTAATGTTACTTCTATTTCCCTTATACCTAAAGTTCCTGATCCCACCCGTATGGTCCAATTCAGGCCCATAAGCCTATGCAATGTCTTATATAAGATAATTGCTAAGACTCTTGCTAATAGGCTTCGGACTGTCCTCGATCAGTGTATTCATGAGTCCCAGAGTGCATTTGTCCCTGGAAGACTCATCACGGATAATATTCTCATTGCATATGAGCTGCTCCATGCAATGAAACACCGGAAGGCTGGATCGAATGGGAATTTTGCTCTAAAACTTGATATGGCTAAAGCCTATGATCGTATGGATTGGGGCTTTCTTAGACAGATGCTTCTGCGTGTTGGTATTGCGGATAGGTTTGTCTCCATGATCATGGCTTATGTTAAGACGGTTTCGTACACAGTTCTTTTTAATGGTGTGAATGGCAATGTTTTTTCACCAACAAGAGGGCTGCGTCAAGGAGATCCTATGAGTCCGTACCTTTTTATTCTTTGTGCTGAAGGTCTCTCCTCTGTGCTGAATTCGAGTCGAAATGATGGCCTCTTACATGGTACTAAAGCTGGGAGGTATGGAGTTCCTGTCACGCACCTTTTCTTTGCTGACGATAGTATTGTGTTCGGGAAAAGTAGTGTTGCGGAGGCTATGAGGATCAAAAATATTCTGACAATTTATGAAAATGCCTCGGGACAACAGGTTAATTTTTCGAAATCCCTTATCTACTTTAGTAGCAATCTTTCTACGTCAATTAAAGATGCCATCAGCAGTATTTTTGGCGTTCGGGTTTCATCTAATCCGGAGAGATATCTTGGTCTACCTACTATGGTGGGACGCTGCAAGAAAGCTGCTTTCGCGGATCTTCGGGATAAGATGCATAAACTTACTGATAATTGGCACAATAGGCATCTATCTATGGGTGGGAAGGAGGTCTTTGTAAAGTCTGTCCTACAAGCTACCCCTATATATGCTATGCAGTGCTTCCTGTTTCCGAAATCTATTTGTACAGAATTAGAGTCTATTATGTGTCGTTTCTGGTGGAGAAATAGTGGTTCTAGGAGGGGTATTCATTGGGCGAGTTGGAGCTCTTTATGTTCTTCTAAGAAGGTTGGAGGTATGGGCTTCCGAGACCTCGTGAAATTTAATATCGCTCTGCTTGCTAAACAAGGCTGGAATCTCTTAATTAACCCGGGGAGTCTTTTGGCTAGGGTCCTTAAAGGTAGGTATTATCCTCATACGACTTTTCTTAATGCGGAGTTGGGCTCCCTACCTTCTTATACTTGGAAAAACATCCGAAGTGCTAGAGGGCTTATTGAATTGGGCATTGGCAGAAGAGTGGGCTCGGGCAATACTATCAGTATTTGGGCTGAGGCTTGGATTTCGGGTAAAGGAAGTGGGAGAGTTCCCCAGTCTGTCTCATCTACGAGGTATAACCTAGTTTCTGATCTTATTGATCAGGATAATAGAAGATGGAAAGTAGATGTTGTTCAAAATCTTTTTCCTACAGAAACTGCCATCCAAATCCTGTGTATGCCGTTACCGACTATGCCTATAACAGATTCGTACTACTGGAGAGGGGATAGGTCTGGAGTATATACTGTTAAAAGTGGGTATCGATGGCTTATTAACTCTACCCCTAGCCACAATGGTGATCCGAACATACCAGCTGTTGATGAATTTTCAGGTTTATTTGCATACATTTGGGCAAGTAATCTACCAGCTAAAATCAAAATTCACTTCTGGCGTATGGTGAAGAATTATCTCCCTACTTTTACCAATTTACGCATCCGACGTATAAATATTAAACCAAAATGCAAACTGTGTAACGAAGGGGAGGAATCTACCTTCCACTTGTTCTGTGACTGCCCCTTTGTTAAGAAAGTGTCGGACAGCATTGGTGTGGTAATCCCTCAGGTTGGAAATGCTACTAGCCTCCTAAGTTGGTTGATTGATCTTATCGTTAACCTGCAAGCCCAAAGTCGCCGATTACTGTTTATTTTATTTTGGGCGATTTGGTTTACCCGTAACAAAATCATCCATGATAATATCTACCAATCTACGATTGCGGTGGCTAATTTTGTCAAGATTTACCTTCAGGAGCTTGATGCACTTCCAGCAGGTCCCTCTGGCCCCCCGAGAGTTGCTGACGATGGATGGTCTCCCCCTCCGACTGATTGCATAAAGGCAAATTTTGATGCCCATTTTAGCTTAACCCAACAATCATCCTTTTCGGGTTTTGTTTACAGGGATAGTGAAGGACAAGTCATGGCTGCGGGTACTTACCCCCATGCGTTCGTGGCGTCGCCTGAAATGGCTGAAGCACTGGCGTGCTGCGAAGCGGTCGCAACGGCGGTAGATCTGGGCTTTCGGCGCGTCATTGTTGAGGGCGATGCATTGTCGGTTATCACAAAGATCAGATCGGCAACGGAAGATATGTCAGATTTAGCCCCGATCATCGCAAAAATAAAGGCAACGAAGTCCAGTTTCGAGTATCTTACCTTCAGGCATGTGAATCGTCGCTTCAATGCTGCGGCACACGAGTTGGCACGGCTGGGCCGCTCCTTTCCTTCGAAGACGGTCTGGGTGGAGGAAGCTCCTCCCACCATTTTGCATGTCACCGATAAGGAGAGGGGTGTTGTGTAGATGGTGTTTCTTGTTGTTGGCCTCGCTCCCCTGACCGGAATCGGGTGTATTTCCCCATTTATCGATCTCCCGATTTTTTCATAGCCTCCCCCTTTTCTTTCGAACCCTGACGTTTGTGTTGTCTGGGTAGGGGTGGGTAGTTTAACTGTGTTCTTTCTCTCCCCCGTTTTTTTGCGGTTGTTATTTATTTCCTTCAGTTTCATTTTTCTGTAATTAATATCCAATAGCACTCTTTTCCCCACCTAGGCTTAGGGGGTTTTTAATGAGGCTATTGTTTATTAAAATCTATTCCTTGAATAAAAGCAGTTAAACGGTTCAAAAAAAAAACAAATCATATTAAAATTTTAAAATTATTAACTACTCATCACATACTCGTTTTTCGAATCCATGAATAAGGATAAGTTGCAGGTAGAGGGACTAAATTAAAACTTTATGTTAGGATCTTAATTTTCTTTGAATATCGTAAGATGATGTGTTTCACTGTTTTGTAGATTCAAATTGAATATATATAATATTAATATTTGACGCGCTAAAGAAATGTGTATCACCAGTTAATCATATGAAAAACAGATCATATTAAAATTTTAAAATTATTTTTTAATCTATTTTTTATGAAATAGAAAGGTATTTACGTTCTCAAAGTAAATGTCAGAATTCGAATTTATACAAAATGAAACAATATAAGCATCGTTGGATACTTGATTAACTATACATATACACATAGACAACACATGATTTGATGTTAAGGGGGCGTATCGATAAAACTCTAAGGATGTGAACTTATAAAATCTTAGAGGACGAAAATAAATTTTTAATAGAAAATATATAAAAAAATTAAAAATTTTAAATTATATAAAAAATTTAATTTTATAGAGAAACGACCGCCCTCTCTAGCCCCTCCTCGGTCCATCCCTACATATACATAAAATGATGTATAATATGTCAAATACTCACCCATACATATTAGCTAAAAAGTAAAAAGCATGGATGGTAGACAAGTGCAAGGAAGTTCTAGGGATGAGGGGACTTAAAATGAGACGCAACCGAAATTCTTATAAAATTTGTAAAAATTTCGATATTAATTTTATCGATCTATACTGAATTTTTTATAAAAAAATTTAAAAATTTCGAAAGGGTAAAATTTTTGACATCTTACACTTTTTGTAAAAAATTCGGTATATACTAAAAAATTGATACTAAAATTCTTAAAATTTTATAAAAAATTCGATTGCGTCTTTTTTTAGCCTCATTTTAAGGCTCCTCATATTAGAAAACTAACAAGTGCAAGAACATATTGCTCAAAAGAAATGGAGTCGTAAGTGGTAACAGAACCAAACTTGTCCAATTTCAACTATGATTGCCACATGGTACAAAGTAATTTGCACAGTAGATATTGTTGAAGCAAATAAAAGCATTTGGGACACATGTGATGTGATATAAATAGTTGAGGTTTGTACCATAAGTTTGCGAGACAGCGTACGATGTGGTAGGGAGGCATTGATGTGGCACCAAGACTTGTAACCTCTCTCACTTGCAGTTACAGGCACAGGACAGGATTAATACTAATAAATCAGGGAGGGAATCTCGCCTGTAGGCTGTAACCCTACTACATGGACTTGTCATTTCACCACTTTACACAATTGCACTTTTTTATTAAGGTCCCTTTGTTTGCGTTTGGCAACTCAAACGAACTTTTTTAAGTGTTTTTTTTTTATGTTTTTAGTTTCTTTTATAATTAATTTTTTTACCTAAACTAAAAAACTAGATTTTATAGTTTATTGGGTGAAAAAGTTAATTTGAAATTAAAATTATTTTTTATCATTTTTATTTAATTATAATTTAATGTACATTATGCATACATAATTGTAAAATAATATATATTATAAGATTTATATTGAGAATAAAATTATTTTATTTGTAATTTATTTTATATTTATTATTAATTTGTAAGTGATATGTTCGTATATAACTTAGAATGTAGCTTATATTTTCAAATTAAATTTTATAAAAAATAAAAATTTTATTATAATTAAAATTAACTTATTTTATATATCATAACATTAACTATTTGAACATCACCAAGTTTACTTTTACTTTTCAATATCATGTTTAAAATAGACATTTTATCTCCTCAAAATCACTTTTTGATATCAATGACAAACACTAATAAGCTTTTCAAAACTATTTTTCAATAGCTAGTTTGAAAATTATTTTTTTCACCGTACTTTTTAAAAGCAACCGCAAATTAAGCCTAAAATAAATTTTTTTATGTGGTTAATATATTTTAGATTTCGTATTTTTTAATATTTTTGTCGTGTCATTTTTAGTCTTAAATTAAGGTTTTGTATTTTAGACTTAATCATTGATGTTGCAAACCGTGTGGGAAAAAAAATGTTGGCTAAAAGTTAAAATTTTCAGCCGTTATCAAATGCTCGTTTGGATGTTAAAAATAGTTAGCAAACAGCGGTTGGGACGAAACTGATCCATTTGACGTGATTTTTTTAAAAAAGAAAAAGGTAAGTAGGCCTCGTTAAAAACCTCCTCTAAATCCTAAGGAGGAAAAGAGTACCTACCCCCCATTATCCATTAATAGCGTCAAGAATTACAATGCTTTCAATACAATTAGGACATTCATCATAAAAGTAAATACAATGATTTTCAGTGAAAGCCCAATGCGCCAAGGTGTGAGCCGCTTCATTTGCCGATCGGGGAATGAATGCGACCCTAAGATGGGGGTTTGCGCGCAGCGTCTGTCTAACCTCCGCAAAGCTCTGAGCTAGTAAGGATCTTCCATCATCACGGCTAGCTAGCTGGTTGACCACATTGGCTGCATCTCCCTCTATGCGAACACTCGTCCAACCTTGGTCAATAGCAAAAAGCATGGCTGCATAGAAGGCATGGCTCTCTACCATCTCAGCTGACTCTGCTCTCGGCAGCATGCGTGCACATCCGCCAAGCACTAGTCCATGATGATCACGTGCAAGGAAACCAAATGCTCCAGATTTGGAATGCACCTGGAACATACCGTCAACAGTAATAGAAATCATACCTGCGGTCGGTTTCATCCAATTTGCTCTCGTCGGCTGACTTGGAAAACCAGAAGGAAGAGCGGTAATAGTTGCCCCATTAAACTCACGGTGCAGGTGCTGTGCATTCTCAACTATAAGGAACGCGGGTTGTAGCTTTCGGTCATGAATAAGAGTGTTCCTCCTGTTCCACATATTCCAAAGCAAAACAACAAACTCAGCGAACTTGTCAACCGGGAGAATTGACTCACAATGCTCAAGCCAATCAATCGAAGACTGAGATCTATCCATAATGAGACGACCAGGAAGATTAATCAAATGCAACACTTCCTTGGTCATAGGACAATCCCGTAAGGCATGCAAAACAGTCTCAATATCAGATTGGCAAAGAGGACATATGCCATTCGGAGAGCTAAGCACCCCAATACGTCCATAAACAGGTAACGCCTCATGTGCAACTCTCCATATAAAAATACGGATCTTCGGAAGAACTTTAAGCCTCGACAATTTATGCCAAAGCTTGGATGGAACGTCCGGTCCATGAAATTCCTGCATAAGCCATGCATATCCTGATCTAGTGGAATAAGTACCACTAGAGTGATTACCCCAAACAAGGATGTCTCCTGGTCTATTAGCAATAGGACATGCTAGTATTTTAGAAGCATCATCCGCACTAAAGACCTGTCTCACCTTGGTAGCATCACATCCATTAAAGGATGGAATCATAAACTCTCCGCAAGTGATCGGGGAAACCATGTTGTCCACATATGCATCGGATAAGGTAACTTTATGTGCACCACCCCATGGAGCAGATAAGATAGGGACAGAGCTATCCATCCCAACCTGCCAAAAGAAACCCTCACGGAGCTTCTGAAGAGCAGTGAAAATAGATCTCCAAGCATAGGATGGTTTGTCACCAAGTCTCGCATCCAACACAGATTTTCCTGAATAATATTTGCATGACAAAACACGTGAAACAAGACACTGGGGGTCAGTCAACAGCCTCCAAACCTGTTTACCCAACAAAGCTAGGTTAAACTGGTGAAGATCCCGAAAAGCCAATCCACCAGCTCGCTTAGGTGTGCATAGTTTCTGCCAAGCAATCATCGGCCACCCACGTCCCGTCATCCTACCCGACCACCAATAGTTTCGCATAACGCTTACTATTTGGGTGATCAAGCAGTCAGGTAATAAGTAACAAGTCATCACATATGTCGGCAAGGCTTGAGCAACTGCTTTAAGAAAAACCTCCCTACCACCATAGGAAAGAAGGTTCTTCGTCCAACCACGAACCCGCTTTGCCACACGATCAAGGAGAAACCCCAATTTCACTGACTTATTTTTGCCAATGATTAGGGACATCCCGAGGTAATGACCTGGATCATCAACTTCAGTAATGGGAAAGGCTACCTGAAATCTGTCTCTACTCTGCTGAGTAGTAGAAGGACTAAAATAAATCATGGACTTTGAATAGTTAATTTTCTGCCCAGAAGACTCGGAATAAAGATCAAGTATTTCCTTCACACGAACAATTTCCTTCACTGAATTCTTAACAAACAACAGGCTGTCATCGGCATAGAGAAGATGAGTAATGCTCGGACCATGCATACTAGTACGTATGCCTCTAATTGTGCCCTGTTGTTTTGCATTATGCAAAAGAGCTGATAACCCCTATGTACAAAAGAGGAAAAGAAAGGGAGATAAAGGATCCCCCTGACGAATACCACGGCTCGGAACAATAACCTCTGATAAAACCCCATTAAGTCGGACCTGGTAGGAAACCGTCGTAATGCATCTCATAATGATTGACACCCACTGAGGGGCGAACCCAAGACGAAGCATAATAGCTTCCAAGAATGACCACTCAACGCGATCATATGCCTTTTCTATGTCCAGCTTCAGTGCAGCACCCTTATTAGGGCCATTTTTTGATGACTGCATATAGTGGAAGATCTCGTGAGCAATAAGAATGTTGTCAGAAATATGTCTTCCCGGAACAAAAGCAGCTTGTTCCTCATCAATGCAGATAGGCATCAGCGGTCTCAAGCGGTTGACAAGAAATTTGGAGACGGCTTTGTACACAACGGTACATAAGCTAATCGGGCGAAATTGCCGCATGTATGCCGGATCATCAACTTTCGGAATCAGGACAAGGACAGTCTTGTTAACATCAGACATGCTAACTCTGTCATATAAAATGTCAAGGCAAAGGTTGAGAACATCATCCCCGACAATGTCCCAATATTTCCTGTAAAAGCTAGATGGCAAGCCATCTATTCCCGGTGCCTTGGAGGGGTGAATCTGCATAATTGCCTGGTGAACCTCTTCCTTAGTGAACGGGGCAAGTAGTACATCATTCATCGATGATGTAATAGTGGGTGCAATGCACTCCAAGATCTCCGAAGATGGAGAACATCTATTCGACCGGTATAAGGAATGAAAATAGTCCTCGGCAATGCCAAGCATATCAGCCCGTCGGTCGTACCATTGGCCATCATCACGTGTTAGACCTCGCACCAAATTCTTCTTTTTCCGCCCGGTAGCACGAGCATGGAAAAATTTGGTGTTACGATCTCCATCTCTTAACCACTGAACACGTGATCTCTAAAGCCAATAAGCCTCATCTTTATCAAGCAAAGCCTTTAATTCAGCTTTTGCGGTAGATAGAGATGATAAATCAGCATTACCATTAGCATGTGCAAGAATCTCTGCAATGTTTTTCCGTAGGGCCTTAATACGCCCCTGTGAGTGCTGTCTTCTGTCTTGTTGCCACGAGTTAAGAGTACAACCAACCTGCTGAATTTTAGAAAGGGTTGATCCATCAGGACCCACCCATCCACGGACAACCTGCTCTCGGCAAGCATCCTCCGATGCCCAGCAAGCATCAAATTTAAAATAATCACTCTGATTATTAGCAGGCAAGTGAACCACCGGATCCGTATCAAGGATCAAGAAACAATGATCAGAAGCTTCAGAAAACTCTGTAATTACTCGATGATTTCCATGATTTGCCAACCAATCCGAAGATGCAACAAATCTGTCCAACCTCTCGCACATGGCCGGTGCACTTTTGTGCCAAGTGAACCAACCTCGAGAAGGTTGTATATCAAAAAGATTCGAGGCGTCAAGGACATCCCGAAATTGCTGGATATCACCTCTCGGTCGTCTACGCCCGCCTTGTTTTTCATTGTCTAGGAGGATTTCATTGAAGTCCCCTCCTAGGAGCCAAGGCATATTTGATGTTGTATGTAACCGGGAAATAAGATTCCAAGTTTGTTGTTTATTTGTGCAAGAACCATGGAAACCGGTGAAACGGAAAGTAGAACCATTACTTGTGATGGAAGCATCAATGTGGAGATTCGAATACGATGAAAGTACACAACTGATTTTATTACACCATAGTAGGGCCAAACCGGTACACGATTGGCCATTATCAACAGAAATAAAAGCTTCAAATCCTAACACCCGCCTAACATGATCAATGCGGGATTTTTTCAACCTAGTTTCACAAAGAAATATAAAGTCGGGAGCTTGAAGTTCCACAAAGCGCTGAAGCGCACGAATTGTACAAGGGTTCCCAAGCCCTTGACAATTCCATATTAACACCTTCAATTTGCCGGGCGGGGCTGTCCAACAGCCTCCGCCGATTCGTTTGTGGAAACAGTAGCATCGGAAGCACTCAAATTAGCACCAGACCTTGAGCGCTTGGCATGGGAGCTTGGGCGGTGCTTGGAGTGGTCCTTGCGCTTAGGTTTGCGCACCAGCTCAAAACGGTCACGGCCAGCACCGTGACTAATCTCATCCGCAGCCATCTCGGACACAACAGCAACATTGGGCTCAACACGCCCCGGCAAGGATTTGCGCCTAAATGTGCCCGGAGTGCGCTGCCCGGAACCCTTGGGTGAGTCCCCTGCATGTACAAGCTTATCCCCCGCCACTTTCTCGGCCACTAAGGAGTCGTAAGACCTCTTTTTATTCGAGCCCTCCCTGTTGCGAAGGATCTGCCCAATAGGCACATTATCCTCGGCCAAAGAACGAGCTGCCACCTTGTCTATCCCCTCGGCAGAAGCAACTTTCATCTTCCCCCGATCCGCACGCTCAATCAGAGCCTTTGGCTTCGCCTTGGCAGCACCCTCATCCGCACGATCACTTGGACGGCTTGTCTTGAACTTAGCAGCATCATACGGTATTTCCTTTGCCATAGGCGGTCTTGGTATATCATCTTTTGGCTCGGCTTGGACAACCTTGCCAACATCCTTCTCAATCGATTCAACATGGGCAGCCTTGCCCTCCATTTCTGTCTCACGTGGTTCGGCTTGAGCAGCCTTACCATTACCATCCTTCACACCCAAATCAGCAACAATAGGAGGAGCATTCACCTCCCTTTCGGGCAACGGAACCACATCATCACCAAGTAATTCTGAAATAATTTCTGCCGTCTTCACCAGGTCATCTCCAAAAGCTGGAAGGTCTATCTCGAGTGCATCAATATCCCCCATGGTGAGACCTTCATCACTAGCACCCAACAGCATCCTATTACCCACCTCTTGTGCGGGAACCGCTGGAACAATCACACTAGCACCCGATGGTGCTGGAACAACCGCACTCGAAGGGGGGACACCCGATGGTGCTGGAACAATAGCACTCGAGGGGGGACACCCAACGGTGCTGGAGCAATAGCACTCGAAGGGGGAACATCCGATGGTGCTGGAGCAGTAGCACTCAAAGAGGGAGCACCCGACAATGCTGGAGCTGTAGCACTCGAAGAAGGAGCATCCGACGGGGCTGGTAACATAGGGCCGCTTGGAACCCTTGGTAAAGCAATCTCCCTAGCAGCAACAATGCCTCTCATCGCCCCCGGTCTTGGCATCCTCGTCTCCACCGAAACGCTCAACCAAGGGCCATAAGGTAGTGTTTCATTCTTTGGCACCTCTTGCGGACATAGTTCAACTTCATGTCCTAGCACTCCACAAAAGTAGCAATACTTTTGAAGCTTCTCGTACTGAATAGGACAAATTCTAGGGCCACCATCACCATTCGGTAACATAACCATTCTCAAGAGTGGTTGAGTGATATTCAACTCCACTTTGACGCGGAAGTATTCACCCAAATTCCCATTAATTTGGCGACAATCAACATGATCCAAGTCACCAAAGCAAGCACCAATCTTTCGAGCCATCGTCATTGTCATTTTCTCCAAAGGTAAATCATATACTCGAATCCACCAAGCCATGGTTTCAAACCGATATTCAGCTAAGGACAAGGCTGGTTGGAAAATGTTCATCGCAATTGGCTCACCATCATAAAGCCAAGGCCCACGCTTGATAAGGCTTTCAAGGTTAGTTTCGGTTGGAACCTTGAAGAGAAAGATGCCCGGCTTCAATGACATGATCTCTACATTTTCATCTGCCATCACACTTGAAAACACTCGAATAAAATTGTTAGCATTAATCAGCCTCGGAGTGATGACCTTACCAACTAAACCGTACTTAACATCCGCAGCCATAGAAACATCATCGGATGGGCAGCTTTCAAGGACAGCCGCCTTCTCTTTCTCAGTGAAACGGAGATTTGCCATCATAGCATGAAGATTAGCAGCCATCTTGATAGTAGATAATTCAGAGCTTTCGAGAACAAAAGCAGAAGAAATAAAAGAACCAAATGAATTTGCCTCCTCACTTAAATAGCCAAAGGCAACCGGCGGTTTAATAGTCAACACATGACATAGTGGCAACCGTCCACTAACCAAACCATGGAGAACATGGCAATTGTGGGATAACCGCCCAAATGAACTGAAAATTAAATAAGCTGTTGTGCTTATCACATATAATATATCACCTCGGTTTGTATTAAAGAAACACAACCAAGCACAATCGTTAATCGAACAGCCCCAGTTAGCTGTTACGATTTCATAAATCACATCCAACGGCCACAAGTAATCCGTCACACGGATTGAGTCAAGGGTCCCGTGATCAATCCTCTTCCAAGCCAAACATCGATGGTGAATTGGTTGTAAGAACAGCACTGACCCAGGATCGAATCCAAGTGATGCCATCCAGGTAGTCTCAACATAAACACTAGGTAAACCATAAGACACGAGATCAAATCCCGTGGAGGCCCTCCATGTGTCGGTCACACTAAGAGATGTGTGATTGAATCCACCAGGAACCATAATGTGCAGCCTACAATCGGACCTTGTCATCCGACATGGCTCAATGGTAACCGTCTTGGAACCAGCCCGCACCCCGTGAAACTGCTTTGAACTGCTATTAACCGTCACTTGGTCAAGGCCATATTGGACCCAGGTTCGCAGGTCCCGCATCCAGACCCTTACGTATCCCGTCGAAATAAACCATGAACCCACCAGCCAATGAACCATAGGGTCAGTCCGGTGCAACCCTATGCTATGGAACTGTCCGTAACCGCCAGATCCAACTATCCAACGGTTCATCCATCTTCCTTGCCACAACGGTTGATCCAATGGTTGTAAACCCATAGCAACAACAAAATCCAAGAATCCATCATCAAATCGGATCAAACCCAAGACTAAAAATCTGGAAAAATAATTTAATTCCTTAACAATCTCAATGTTCATATATGAACTGTCCACAATTGTTATAGAATTTAAAATTAAAATCCAGAGACGTGAGCGTTGCCTCACGAAGCATGCTGAAATCTGAGAATTAAAGTTGAAAATCTCATGAATCCCTAAGGATTCGTCCACAATTTCCTTAACTATAATCTGCAGAATTTCAAAAAGACGCGTTCTTTGCCACACGAAGCTTGAAGAAAATAAAGAATATAACCGCCAAGAAACTGTCCAATACCACCATCCAATATCATGAATTGAATTTCCAGAATTTAATTTTGTGATAGCAACCATATCAACATGATAATCACAATATTTTTCCTGCATCCCTGAATTGATTACATTTCCAGACTTCAAAATCTGGAAAATAGCTTCATCCACGAAGAAGGTAACTACCTTCCAATGGCGGTTACCAAGGTAACTACCTTTGATTATCCAAAAAAGATGATAATCATGCTCATAACTGTTTAGAAACAATTCCTTTGATGTAGATCCATCCACAAACAGGTTGAATCGTCCAAAATCCAGGCCAAATAAGTGTGGAAACTCATGAACTTCAAGGACCCAAGTTTTCCACAAACCGTCAAACACTACAAATTGAATTGTAGTGAACCATGATTGTTGAAATCCATTGCATACATCTCGCATTTGATACATGCAACTTCCATTGCGAAGAAATCCAATTCTAATCTCAAAACAATCCAAGAAAATCGAAAAATTTTGATGAAAAGAAAATAACCGCTCCAGAGAAAAAATCAGAGAAAAATCCATCTCCCTCCTGATCCATTTGACGTGAAAATGAGAGATAAAGGGGCGTTGGAGCCCTGGCATCAACAAAAAATGAGGCCTTATTGTATACTTATCGGTTGTCTCATCTCTTTTTTGTGTCTTGTATGCTCTAATGGTTTTGTTCGGTAAATAATTTTTTAATTAAAATTAAAGGTTTCATCGGTCAAATTCGTTGATTGAGATGTTTGATAAATGAAAAATTGTAATAAAAGGTATGGTGAAAACACTCAATTTGAAAAGGCTAATGAGCTTTTTTTAATTAGAAGTTTAAATAAAAGAACTGTAAATATTTTTTTGTCATTGATAATTACAAAAAAAATTCTAAATAACATAAAAAATTAACATATACATATAAATTTAAGGATTTAAGGGTTGTGTATAAGAACTACTAAATTCCTATCATTAATTTTTATTTTACTTTTCAATAGAATTTATTAGAATATAATTAATTACATTCTTAAAATATTAAACATCATTGATTCAGGGTGTTTAATGTAATTAATAATTATGTAAAATGGTTTAGGTGTTTAGGGTTTATAATTTATATTTTTTAGGGATTAGAGTTTATTGTTTTAGGGTTTTAGTGTTGTATTTTTATGGTTTTTATGGCTTATGGTTTATAGTTTATGGTTATGATTTTGTGCTTATGATTAATATTTAGGGTTTATGTTTTATAGTTTAGGGTTAGAGTTAGAGTTTAGCATTTCTAGAGTTTGGGTTAATTGTTTAGGGTTTAGGATGTCATTCCTCACATTTCATCAGAAATATTATCTCTTCTAGCAGCATTGAATCTCATTCTTCATATTTCATCAGAAATATAAAAATCCGTCCTCATTTTCGTGATCACCTAAAGGAATTTTATTTTCAAAATTCTTTTGAGTTTTATTTTGATTTCGTAGTGCCTAAATTTGTAGAAAGAAAGTGGAGGTTTTTTCTCTCTTTTTATCGAAAAATAAAATGCTTGTCTTTGTTTAAGGTAGTTTATTTTCAGACAGATTTTTTGGATTTTATTTCCCTTATTGGAGAGGGTTGATAGTATTTTATGGTAAATATTGTTTTTTGGGTTTATTTAAAAGTAAAATACGTTTCAAAGTTTGAATCTTTCAATTTTTTTAAGTTGTGAATTGGAAAGTAGTATATATTGCATGGATTAGATAATGATATAAAGATGAAAACGATTAAGGTTTATAATGGAAGAAATAGTAAGAAAAAAAAAAGAGAAGGGGAGGAAGATGAAGGAAGAAGAAGATTTTGAGATTTTTTTATTTTATAAAATAAAATGGTCAAATTGCTTAAAAGTCTTTTTGATTATTTTTTTATTTTTTTAATAGAAATTTCACGTGGCAACATATGAGCTTGCCACGTGGCCTACCACATCACCGGATAACGGTGTTAGACGTGAGGGGCATTCTATATAACGAAAGAAAAGTTTAAGGGTACATTGAACGCGTCTAAAATTTAGGTATCACATTGAACTTTCTGTTAAAGTATAGGGGGCATTGGTGTCATTATCCCAATTTTCTTTTATGATTTAATCACTTGTTTTTATTAGAATGTTTAGACGGTAAAATTGAATAATGGAATAGTCTCTTTAACGAAGTATCCCAACAACATAAGAATGTCATTCATCTTAAGTGATTTGAATCAAATAATTTTGTTTATAAGACGTATAAATTATTAAATAATTAAAAAATATATGAGCATGTATTACCTTATATTCATATTTTTTAAGGGTAAACTACATAAGTGGTCCCCCGACTATGCTCTAATTATCTTTTTCATCCCTTGACTATCAGAAGTTACATATTGGTCCCTTGACTAATCGAGACATACAAAGTAGTCCCATTCCGTTAAAAAATAAACGGATGGCTAACCTGGACGTTAACCTACTGACTGGGTTTTTTTTTTACATGTTAACAAAGACAAAGCTTCTTTCTTTTCATTTTCCATGGCCATGGAACCTCAACCTCCGCCCCCAAAGTTCCTAACCCGGCTTAACTCTGTTGTGGCCAATAGTCGAGTCGAAAACGTTTCAAACTTACTGAGCGAAACTCTACTTTCACAACCGAGTTATGTGCCGACACAACCATGTTTCTCACCATGACTTACATCTTGGCATTCAATTCTTCCATCCTCACAGACTTCGACGACCCTTGCAGTGTTTATGATTGCGTTTCTTTATGCTCAGTCCCTTTCGTTCCTTTATACTAATAGAAATGCAAGTAAACCCTATCTTTTTTGTACCCGAATCTTGCAAACTTTATAAAAATCTCAACATCACCCCCGAGCTATTGCTGCATATTTTACCATGTTATGGACTCGTATAGGTTAGTTTCTGCCATTAGAACGTACAAGAAGATATATTAGGATCGAACATGAAGATGACCTCGTAAAAACCATAGAGTTTCTAACCAATATTCTAGTTTATTCTTCTCAAACATTAACATGAAATTTAAAAATGAACTAGGAGTGAAAATAAAAGTAACACACTTGAGACATATGTTGTTAGCAAGCTCCGTTGCAAACAAGTGGTTTGAATTTGCCTTTTTCAAAGGTTCACAAAAAATTGCCACTGGTAGATCATCAACAGGAGAAGCCTATACTAATGTAGCAAAATTTGGCCATTCAAATTGTGTATCCCAGTGGACCAAAGTTTGCATCCATGCCCGACCACTTCCTCGCCTTGCATACATCACACATCTTTTTTGCCAAATATCAGAAGATGGCAGAGTATTTGGGATAGTTTGATCGCGCTGATGATTATAAATTAAAAATTCCTTTTTCATAAGGTAATTAGAGCAACCAAGAACTCCAAGAACTAGCTTCCCATCCTCGATCAAGGCTGGCGTTACACCATACTGGTCACCACGTGCAAAATAAAACATCTTCATCTCTAAATTGTTGCTGCAAAAGGTCCTCATCTTTGCAGCAATATAACTTGTAAAAGGTCTTCATCTTTGCAGCAATCTTCTTGGCTGCAAGGGCCACCGGAGTCGGCGAGGATGGAAGTATAAATTGCTAAGATGTAAGCCACGGTGAGAAACGCGGTTGTGCCAGTACATTACTTGGGTGTGAAAGTAGAGTTCCGTTAAGTGAGATTGAAACGTTTCACGACTCGACTATTGGCCACGACAGATTTAAGCTGGGTTAGGAACTTTGTGGGCGGTGGTTGAGGTTCTATGGCCATGGAAAATGAAAAGAAAGAAGTTTTGTCTTTGTTAGCAGGTAAGAAAAAAACCCAGTCAACATGTTAACGTCTAGGTCAGCCGTCCGTTTATTTTTTAACGGAATGGGACTGCTTTGTATGTCCCGATTAGTCAATGGACCAATTTATAATTTCTGATAGTCAAGGGACGCAAAAAATAATTAGAGCATAGTCAGTGGACTATTTATGTAGTTTACCTTTTTTAAAAAATAATCGGGCCTCATTAAAAACTCTTTCTATCCTTATAAGAAGAAAATAGTGCCCATTAAATATAATAATAATAATAATAATAATAATAATAATAATAATAATAAAGTACATATGTCTAATTATTACAGAAAAACCAATGGCTGAAGCAGATCTCAATACAACCTGCTCGACCATCTTACACCAAAATGAAATACATACTAACCATTACCCAATGCCGGATTTGGCTAAAGCATCAGCCGTCGAATTACAGCATCTCGGAATCCATTTAGTCATAAAGACGAAGAACATATATAATATCTACTTTTTAAATAGTCATGTTAAGATTACTAAAAAATTAATTAATACCGGATAAAATATGTAAATGAAATTTCTATTCAAGAGAAAATTTACAATATCTATTTTTAAAATATATATATATAAATAATTAAATGTTTTAAAAATGAAGAGACGAAGAACATCGAAATCTGATTATTATTGAGAAAAGAAGTGGAGCCAAGAGTAATAACCACGGATAAACAATAAATTCTTCTTCTCTTAGATAATTAAAGAATAGATATTCACAAGAAATAATTTTAAATAGAAAAAATAGATTTGTTCCAAAGTATTTTTTTTATTAAAATAAGTATATGAAATATTTTTTTGTCAAAATAAAAATTAAAGTATTTGTTCGTCAAAGTAAGTAGCCAAAGTATATATATTTTTTTGTCAAAATAAGTACTTAAATTATTTTTTAATCAATGTCACATGTGAATTTTTAAGAACATAGATTAAAAAAGTATACTTTAGGTACCTATTTTGACCAAAAATATTTTAGGTACATATTTTGACCAAAAAAAAATTTAAGTGCTTCAATAAAAATAATATACTTTAAGTACTTATTTGTGATATAACTCTTATTTTTATGTTCTTTTGTTAGTTATAAATTTTAAAGGTATTTTATATTTAGAATAAAAAAAATAAAAATTAGAACCCAATAAGTGGTCTTAATAGAAAAACAAATGATGTTCATCCTAGCAAACTTGAATAATGTGATTCGTGTTTTTTATGTTCTGGCTTAATATGTAAAAGTGCTCAAATTATATATCTTTATAACTTTAGGTGCTCAAACTATTTTTTTTTATAAAATAGGTGTCTAACATTTTATTTAATTAATTTTAAGTGATTAGTCGTTAACTGTCGTTAAAAAACAGCTCACCAATTAAAATGTGACGCGATATTTTTTTTAATTTCTTTTAATTATTTTTTATCTTTAGAAAAACTCAAACTTTACCATATTTTACCAAAAGCCTCTAAATTTCGAAAATTCTAATTCAAATCTCAAAGTAGTCTTCGACACTCGTCGTTGCTGTTATCGTCACTAAAATAAAATCCCCCCTTATTATCACATAATCTAACGTCGTCTGTTGCCCTTCCGGTCGTTGTTCATCGCTCATCATATGAATAAAGGTTTCGCGTTTGACGTTTGATTGGGACGACATTCGTCGTTTCACGATGATGTGTGATTGTGTCATTGTGTGGGTTTTCCGACGAGAGTGGTGGGCTACGACATGTCAATAGACGACGACAGTGACTAAATTTGAAATTTAAGTTTTGGGTGTTAGGGTTTTTGAATTTGGGTTATTTTTGTGAATTTTACAAAATTTAGTGTTTTTTTTTTACAAAAAAATACATTTTGCAAACAAAATCATATCCTTACATGGTAAACTCAAAACGATGTATATATACAGATATGAAAGAAAGTTGCTTAGAAGCAAAGTAGATTGGCGGAATGAAAGCAATAACAACCGGAAAAAGAATTCTAAACCATCCTTTCAATTAATTACAATATTCACAGTGATTTCATAAATTGGATAATTACTTCCAACAAATATGCTTTCAAATCAGAAGACGTCGAAGTTTCTTCACCCTTTTATCACCTGCATGACATGGTACATAACAATGGCGAACGTAGTTGGCAGGCTGAACAGAAAAAGAACCGCCATTCCCAAAGCCAAGCTCGGCCTCGTTTCCATTAACTTGGTCTGCAAATACCCCACCGCTTCACAAACATCGTTGTCGTAATTCGCTTTCTTGTACTCCTTCTCCCACTCCATCCAATGTGGCGGCGGCTCGTAATTGTTCTCCGACATCGTCATCTCGTGTATCCGCCTCCTCAGCACGATCATGCCCTCGTCCACGAGCTTGCCGTCGAAGTTATGGCTGTGTGCGTCTCGTTTCGACGCTAGAATTCTGAAACCCTTTCCCCGGCACGTCGTCGACTTGCCGGAGAATGGACGACGAAGCGGAAGAGATGAAGCTAAGGAATGGTTGTTAAAAAGAGCTGTGGTTTCCATGGGGTTTGGAGGTTGAAAAAAAATGTTGTAAAATGGACGATGAATGAAGCTTGAATTTATAAGTTGGTTTAATTCGGGCAGAAGATTAAGGTTGTTCGGACATTCGTTAGGGTGACGCGTGGAAGGATGTTTGCGGTAGGGAAGATTCTATGTTCGAAACTGGAAATTAGAAACGTAATGGCGGGGGCGGCGGTTCCACCGCGTAATAATGATTAGATAAATTAAGATATTTTTAGTTGGTTAAATTCTTGTACTACTCCTTTCATTATGTCTATGTTTTGGATTTAGTCTATGTACTCTAATTTAGTCAATTTTTTATTAAATAAAGAGATATTATGTTCTCAAGGTGAATGTCAAATAGTGGATCACAATTTGGATATATAATTATATATTTTGTAAATAATTAAAATAGTGATCGAATTTTGTTATATCATTAAATCCATCATCTCAAATTTTATTATTAGTATTTTTGCTATATGTAAATTCTAGATTTAGTTTATGTTCTTTGGTTTGATTATTTAGAGCTTCTATAAATCAATCATGTTGTCCATGTTGATACTAGGTCAAGACTTAAATTTTTAAATTCGAAACGTATAAAAACTAAATTCAGTCACGTTAATGTATAAGAACTAAAACTATAGTTACGGACAGTGCAAGGACTAGTAGTGGAATTTAACCTTTTGAGGTTTCTTTTAAATTAAGGTTCCAAGTGGACGCATCAGGTGAGGCGTGATTAGGCTTCCAATCGCGTTCGTACACACTATTCCAACCAACTCTTTAGTAATCCAAATTGACCTTTATTACGTTTATTTCTTTTAGCGTCCCATATTATTTAGATCCTTATTTCTGTCTTTTTATAAATATTATTGTTCGAATTTAAATCATCAAAAAAAATTACCTTATATTATTAGATTTTTTTTTAAAAAAAATTTAACTCAATAAGTGTTTTAGTAGAAAAGCCGATGATCTTCATCCTAGAAGACACAAGTTCAAATCGCTTCATCTATAAAGTATATACGCATTGTCAAAAGATTAAAAATATGTACGAACAGATACTACTCTGTAATTACATTTAGAACATTAAAAAAATTCTTTTTAAAATTCTTATTGCGTTTAATTTTGAAATGGGATTTTTTTTGTGTGTTTATTGCCACGCCTCAACCCATGAAAAGTTTTCTTTTCACCCCAGGAAATTGAGTCCATATAGAGAGAGAGATTTACTTACCTAATATACAAATTACAAAGTTTTATACTAATTTTAAACTATCTGATTTAATAAGTGTAAATTTATGGTTAAGAATGTCTATTCATCTTTTAACGCTAAATAAAACAACCCGAATGCAACAATAATAAATAAATTGAGTTAGAACATGATATTAAAAATTAAAAAATGATATTGATAAGAATTTTTGACGTCGAATTTAAAGACGATAAAACTCGAAACGTGTCGTCTATTTCAAATGAATGATCATCATAATTTTTAAATAATTTTTATTAATGTTTATATTTTAAATAACTTTTCAATATTTTTATAGTATGCATTATATTTGTATTATATGTATATATTTAAAATTATTTTTTATAGTTGAGTAGTGGCACCTCAAACATTTGCCAAGTCTATCCCACTGGTTCATTAGTGATTTAGTGGTCAAATTTAAGGGTGGACAAAACTCGACACAAAAAAACCTAAATTATTCTATTTGGTTCGTCGTGAAAATAGTTAACTCGTCTTGACTCGACTTGTAATTTCATAAACTCAACTTGACTCGAAAAATTTCAAATAAAGTTTGAGTTGTAAAATAAAAAATTCGAATAATTAAAAAAAATAGTAATTAGTGCATCGGTTTTCAAGTTCGAGTTGAGTCTCTCAATCCTTCCTGACATATATATGTATATATCACATGTAAAAAATATGAAGAAATATATGTGTATTGTATATGGTTATAAAAAACCATTTTAATTTGAACTAATTAGTACTATAACATTATAAATATTTACAATAAATTTGAATAGAAATTCGAACTCCACTCAACTCGAAAAAACTGAATTATTTGACTCGACTCGATGTGAAAATACTCAACTCGTCTTGACTCGGCTCAAAAAATTTCAAATAAAGTTTGAGTTATAAAATGAATTTTAGTAATTAGTGCATCAGTTTTCATTTTTCAAGTTCAAGTCGTGTTGTGTCGTGTCTCTCACTTCTGCTTGACACACACACACACACACACATATATATATATATATATTATATCACTTATGAAGAATTATATATGTATTGTATGTGGTTATAGAAAATCGTTTAAATTAAAACTAATTAATACATACCATTATAAATGTTTTACAGTTAAATTTGAATAGAAACTCAAACTCGACTTGGAAAAATTTCAAATAAAATTTGAGTTATAAAATTTGACTCTTGAACTCAACTAACTCATTTTTTTACTCGACTAGATCGAATCCTCTAATCAAACCGGCTTAATTGATTTTTTTGTTAACAATATGAGTTTAGTTGGGTGTAATTTGTAAACATGTTTCAAGGTTTAGTTGTTTTTTATTCTTTGTCAGGGTTTTTTCTACTCTTTAGCCTTTTAAATATTTTAGTATTTTTTTTAAAAAAAATTACTTGATGAGCAAATAAATATTTAAATTTTTTTAAAAAATATGATTAAATTTTTCTACCACGTCTCTATTCACATGTAAAATGTCATATTAACAAATTTAATTGTTAGACCAGTATCAACAATAAAACCCCTTCATTATAAAGGCTATATGATTCAATATGCCAATTTCAATGGTTATTGAATGTAAAAAAGAACACATAAATTTAATTGATTTTTTAAAAAAAAAGAAGCTTAATTTTTCTTAGACTACTGAGAAAAAAGAACCTGAAGGGCGAGGCATTTTAGGTTGATGTGACAATAATTTTGCCTTGTAGCCCATAGGCCATATAGGGAACTTCAGTAATGCATTGGGGTCATGGGTTCACCTTTGTTTATGATTAAAATGATGATATTTTATCAACAATGGTAGGGGGTAAGTGTAACCGTGTAATGATAATACATATTATTTTCTTAATAAAAGAATTTGAGTTCGAATTATGAAAACAACATTATTAGAAGAAGAGCTATAAATCTCAAACATAAATTATAAAATAAACACAAATTATATAAAATAATATTGTCTAAACCTCTTTCACTAATAGTGTGTAGCGATGTATATTATCGTTTTAAAAATTTTCTTTCTGTAAAGTAATTTTAGTGGCAAAAGGTAAAAAAATAGCCCACAACGTTTCACCTTTAGGTCATTTTAACCACATCCTTCTTTTGGTGCAAACAACCACCTAACGTTTCATTTTTCGTTCAAATTTCACACATGTTGGATGAAAACTGTTAGTCAACTAACAATCAACACTTGAGGCTGACGTGGCATGCTGCAGGGCATGAGGAGATGACCTGACACTGTCACGTGGCATTTTGCTAATGTGACGATTGATTAAAAATATTTTCTCTAAAAGTAATTAATTTTTTTATTTTTTAAAATATCACGTAAACAAAAATGCCATGTGGTAGTGCCACGTCATCTGCCCATACCTTGCAGACATGTCACGTCAGTCTCAAGCTTTGACCGTTAGTTGATTAACGATTTTCATTCAACAAAAGTGAAAACGAAAAATGAAACGTTAGTGTTCATTTGTACAAAAAAATAAGATTAAAATAACCAAAAATATAAAATGTTGGGGTTATTTTTTATTTTTGCACGGAACATTTCTTCTAGAGAGTATTGGAATAAATAATAGGGAGCAATTATTGTTTTCATCAACACTAACTTACGTTAGGCCATTTTCAAGAAAACAGTTGTATTGAATGACACAGATGTTGTGAATAATCAATTGGGCAATCGGATGCCAATTCAAGTACTCAACAACCCACTCATTAATTCCCGAGTTAGCCTAACATTTTGTATCAAATCTACTCGGAGGATGTGCTGAAATTAGGCACAAACGGATAAATAAACACATAAATATCTCAAAATTCATCGCCATGGTTAATATAATTATATATGCTTTATAATATATGGAGTATATTTAAAATATCATTATTAAAAACTAATTATGTTTAGTTCGATTAATATTATTGTCAGTACAATATACAAGAAGATGTAAGATTAAACACGTTTAAATGTTCAATATCATTCGATTTAAAAATGAAGAGAGGCCCGGACAATAATTTTTTTAATATAGTTTACGTCTATTTTATGGTTTATGTTCGAAATTTACGACTCTCCTTTCGATTAATGTTTGGTGGACCATATTAATACCGATTACCTTTAACAATGTTATTATTACAAATATGACTAAAAACATTTACTCTAGTTTGATTTAAATGATATATATATATGTATATATATATATATAAGTTTCAAGTTTGTATTTGATACGTTGTACAATGAGCATGTGATAGAATTATCTGAAATTATATCTTAAAAAATTTAATTAATCATTAAACGGTTTAAGCATACCGATCAATTTAATCTCAATTTTTATACATTTTACCATTCTTATTGAGTTAAATCCAATCTGAACCTTTAAAAAATTAAATTACTTTATTAATAAAAATCTTAGTTAAAACATCGAATTTTAACGTTTCTGAAATGACAGTCTACATATGTTTTATGTCGATATGACATTATTTATCTTATATATTATATAAAGAAATATTTTAAAATTATAAATTTTAAAAAAGTTGCGCGAAAAACCGCATGAAGATTAATTTTAATAACATTTCTATTAGAATTATAGTCATCCTTTAAACAAATACACAACTAATATTTTTTTCATTTTAATTTTAGAATTATAAATTATGGAAGTTTTTCCTCTTTGCTTATGAAAAAAAAAATCCATTTTTTATATAAAAACTATTTCCCCCCACATCTGATGCTTAGCACGTGATTACCACTCCTGGATCTCATTTGACCCAAGGCCCAAGTGGCTGGCCTATATTGCTCATCGTGAGTTTATGAGGATTGGAGAGGTGTTTCCTTGACGGCGGCGCGTCATATTCACGCGTGGTTGAAGATCGTGAAAATGATTTTAAGCTTCTTCTTTTTTTTCACACGCAAAGAAAAACAGAGTTTACTCCATAAGTTTTTTTTTTGGATCAAATTATCAGAAAAACAAATAGAAAATCTGAAGATTGAAAATTCAATGTTCATCTCTCCACCTAAGCCAAATCTGCTCCCCGTCCCCAACAATAAAAACTCCAATCCTAGTTAATTCTTTCACATTCAAGAATTTTCATTTCAACATCAAAACAGGAAATTTTACACAAACAACCAAAAAAAGAGAAGGAAAAACCCTGTAATCATATTCGTTCGCATCACAGAAAGGGAAAGAGAGTTGAGCAACAAATTAAAGAAAAAAACACCAAAAGAGCTGTACTGTGCTGATCTAGATTTTATAATCAATGGTGTTGAGTCCTCTGAAACCAAAGATCCGACCCGTCTCCCGTAACATCTTCAAAATCCAAATTCAACCCAGATTTCCTAATTCGATCATCAATAGACCCATATGCTCAAAAGTCAATCTTTGAATCAAATTTCACCACAATTTTCGAATTACCCTTAAAACAGTATTGTTATGGGAGCTGAAAAGAAATGGTTTTTCAGTATTCTTTCCCTTACATTTCTCTCCGTTCTCCTCCTAGTATTTCACTCGATCTCAACTTCCAGCTCCCATAGACCTTTCCCTTCACTAGTCCAACTCGGCGTTCCTTATCCACCAGCTTTTGGGTATTATATATTCGGTGGAAATGGTGATAAAGATCGGGTCTTTAGGCTACTGCTTGCTATCTATCATCCCAGGAACCGATACGTGTTGCATCTTGGAGCTGATGCCACAGATGGCGAAAGGCATAGTTTGGTCGTGGCTTTGAAATCTGTGCCTGCTATTAGGAGCTTTGCAAATGTAGATGTTATTGGGAACCCTGATCGGCTTTCGTATATGGGTTCTTCGTTTACTGCTGCCACGTTGCACGCTGCTGCTGTTTTGATGAAGATTGATCCTAGATGGGATTGGTTTATTGCTTTGAGTGCTTTGGATTATCCCTTGATTACTCAAGACGGTAAGCGGTTTCGGTTTATTCTCTAGTTTGTTGGATTTATGTTGTTTCTTTTTGTATGGAGTAGCTATAGGAATTGAGGTTTTGATTTGGAGAAATAGTTTGAATTGTTTGAAATTTGGATGAATTCACATTGTTTCAATACATAATATACCGTTGCATAAGAAATGAAACTTCGAGATTGTCCGGTTCAGGTGTTCTTTATGATCTTAGATGCACATATGTTCTAAATTGGTTTAGATTGCTTTTTGCTTGGAAATTAGTGGAATCGATATAAATTAACCTCAATAGATAGTTTCCTTATAGTTATAGTTGCTCTTTTGTGGTGCAACACTTCTAATCTTAAAATATTTCCTGCAGTCTCAAAATTGGATATGATTCAACGGAAATTCTTTAGTTTGATCTCGTTTCTAGCTTCCTCTAAGTTATCTCGATTCAAGTATAGTCGATTTTAAGATGTAATCTGATCCTGAGAATAGATAACCAAGGCCCTGCCTCTGTGGAACGAATTCTCCGGTACATAATCATATGTACATGACACTTAGGCTATCAGATTGAGAGACTAGATAGTGGAAGGCATGTGGACGACTGGCATGTTTTTCTCTTAAGGTGTCGCTTGAAGTTCCAAATCTGCAGAGTTTTGCATAACTTTTAATTTTAATGGAGGAAACCCTGGAGCAAATTTCTACCTGGAACAGTAGTTTTTGCTTATACCTGGTCTGACATTCTCAGTGTTCAATTTCTAGGTTTGTTTTTAAATGGGTTATATATGAATCAGTTTAGAAACTATCGGTCGCTTTACAAATGAAGCTAGTCCCTTAAGCTAATACACTTTAGCATTTGGACATGGTTGATTTCCTCATATAGTTTTAACCAGAGATCCCGGAAATCATATAATTTGCTTTCCTAGCTGAAAATGAGTGATTTCTTTTCAACAGAAACCTTTCTATCTATAGATTGCATCTGTTTTGGTTAATTGTCTACTTAAGAAGTTAACACCAATTTATTAAAAGATTTGGTTGGTTGTTAAGTATTACAACAGTAGGTTAAAGGGAAAAGAAAGGGGCTTACTGTCCTTTGTGACTTTAGTGAGAAGAATTATCGGAATTCGGAAGGAAGGAAGGTATATTAATTTATGGAGCTGAAAGTGCTATGATCGAGTTTCTGATGTTCTTTACTTGTTTTGTTATATGCATTTGTGCTGAGACTGGGAAAAGTAACACTTTTGCAACCGGACAACCCAGGTCCACGAATTCAGTTATTTATATACTTTTTGACGTTACATTGTTTGCATATCTAAAACTTAGTAATATTCCCAGCCATTCATTATTGGCACCAAACTTCGGTGTCATATTGAACAAAATCTCAGATGCCCATCTTTTCCCTGCAATTCTGTTTATTTCAAATTTCAATGGCAGGTTTCGCCTTTCTGTTCTTAATTGTACTAACCTTTTTTTTTCTTTTCTCCCGTATCTCAGATTTGTCGCATGTGTTTTCCTCTGTTAGGAGGGACCTCAATTTCATTGATCATACTAGTGACTTGGGGTGGAAAGTGTAGGCAAACCCTTTTCATAAGTTGTATAGATCATTTGCTGCATGATTGTAAATACATCTAATATATTGGTTTGTTTTTTATTCAGATATCACCGATTTCAGCCTATTGTAGTTGACCCGGCGCTTTACCTCGCAAGGAAAACCAAAATTTTTCTTGCTTCGCAGAGACGGTCGATGCCTGATGCATTTAAGATATTCACAGGCAAATTTTAAATTCCATATCATTGGTGTCCATTACTTCTCGTGAAATAAAAATATATTTGACTGTTGTCTTCTGTGGAGATGCCACACTCATTTAGGGTTTCATATCGAATTGCAGGTTCACCGTGGGTCGTGTTAAGCAGATCCTTTCTGGAATTTTGCATCGTTGGGTGGGATAATCTACCACGGACCCTTCTGATGTATTTCAACAATGTTATGTTATCCGAAGAAAGCTATTTCCAGTCCGTCATTTGCAATTCACCAGAATTCAAGAACTCTACCGTAAACGGTGATTTAAGATATATGATCTGGGACAATCCTCCGAAGATGGAACCCCACTTCCTCAACATTTCTGATTACGATCAAATGGTTCAAAGTGGAGCTGCATTTGCAAGAATGTTTAAAGAAAACGATCCTGTATTGGACATGGTTGATGAGAAGATCCTCAAGCGCGAGCGAAAGCAAGTTGCCCCAGGGGCATGGTGCACTGGCTGGAAGAGCTGGTGGAGTGATCCTTGCTCGCAGTGGGGTGATGTAAATGTCGTTAAGGCCGGACCTCAGGTGAAGAAGTTCAGTGAAACCATAACGAACCTTCTCGATGACTGGAATTCACATTCCAATCAGTGCACATGAAGCAGGTGAATATTACAGAGACTCCCTGCATCTGAATTTTCATGAAAGGTTCAAAAGAACACCATCAGATTAGACACATTCTTTTGGTCTGTATGTCTATTTTTTGAGGGTTTCCTCTTGATTATACAGTCGAGAGAGAAACAAGTGAATTCATTCGAGATTTTGGTCGACAATGGTGAAAAAGCCGCCTAGAAGCCTTCATTAAGAGGACTTTCCTCTTGAGCTGCCCATTTGCATGCTGTTGTATGTTCCAGTTCCACCCTGCTTTCATTTGGCACGTTGAATTGATGCTAGAAACACATAACTCATTCATTCAATTCTCCTATGTGTTTCTGTTTGCCTTTTAGTCTTATTTTACCAATCAAACGCAATTCGAGAACTTCCGATGTAACTCTTCATCGCTTGATAAGCGCTGGGGGGATGAACATGAACGAGGGTATTCCAGAAAATGTCGAGTCAGTCGGGCTGAGAGCCAACTGTGAGTAGTTATGAAATTATAGTAAGGATGTTTTGCAACGAGGATAAAGTGGATATAGCAATGCAGGTTTGGAAACAGATGAAGGCTAAGGGTGTCCTCCCAGGGATGCATATGTTGTCACTTGTTTGATTTGAAATCTAATCTTTCTTGTAGATCTGGCAAACTTATCCGAGACTCGGATCAATTTATCTGACTCGAGATCTGATATCGACACGAACATAAAGACCTGAGTTTATCCAAAACTTGAAATAAATTGAACCGAACTGAAAGCGACCTAAATTTTAGTTGAACTAGAATAGACACAAACCGATTTTCAACTGAATCGAATGAACTCGAACCAATAGCAACATGAACCGAAGGCAACACGAAATATAAAATATTAAAATAAATAAAGAAAGATGAGATGTGAACTACTGCACAACTCACTAAAAAGTCATATACAGGGGTGTAAAAAACTGATCCGACCTAAAAACCTGATTGAAACGGCCGATTCAAAGGTTGACCTTCATTAAAACTGATTGACTTTCTGTTGACTCAAACCGAAAATTAACCAACTTGATATGACTCGAATCACCATAAAATCGAACTAAAACTGAACCAGATCATAATTGAAATTGAATGTAGTTACACTCGAACCAAGCTCAAACCGAACGACCCGTTTACCGGATCATAATGTAGTTTCACCTGAAATTCTTCAAAATTACGAGCAGGCCCACGATCCATGTGGGACTATCTAAGTGGGGGCGGTTGTACTCTCTACTCTACACTCTGTAACCCCTCTCAATCTTTTATTAAAATTTTGAAGCATCAGCTGCTGATGTGATATTCAGAGAAATTTTATATCTTTGGGAACTGAAACTGTTTTTTGGATCAAAATAAAAGAAAGAAATGAAAATGAAGTGAGTGGCAGTTATGGTAAATTGATGGGAATAAAAATCAACAAGACTTGATGGAGAAGCAAAGGGCAGTGGCAGGCAGTGGAATTTGGAAAAAGCTTTTAAGGGTTGGGGACAGTGAAGATTGCAGGTAATGGAGGTAGCATGTAATGATGGCCCTAACACACAGTCTCACGCACTTGAACCACAACCGGACCAACATCTCACTCTTTTTCACTTGTTTTATCGCTTTGTGTGATTGCGTGCTTTGGGAAAACAAAAGGCTCGAAATTGTCCACACACCTGAAACCTCTAACCCACACAACACAACCTCCTCCTGCTGCTGCTGGTTGAATGCGCGTTTTTGGTCTGGTTTTTTTGTTGTTGTGTCTTTCAATGCAGGAAAAAAAGGGTTAAAATAAGGGCACGTATGATTGGGAATTGTGAACTATACAGTTGAACCCCCCCCCCCCACCTCATTTCTTTTGGTTCCTTTCTCACGTTTCAGTCCCACCTTCATTTGGACTGACCACTCTCTCACCTTGTTTCTGTATTTCTTTAAAAATAGTCCTCATGTGTACATAACTTTATACATGTATAAGAAGTTGTTTTTGTATTTTTTATTTAACTCGATCGAACGGCCAACTATAAGATTAGAGTGGAGAGTGAGAAAGGGACAATCTTCACAAGTCCCAAGCTGAGTTAAATAAGGCCGTTGGTCCCAACTCCCAACAGGCAACAGGTCCATTACAAAACCACTCTATCATTCGCTAAAGTATACTTATGGGAACCAACCATTTCAGCAAAAGAATTCAGAATTCAATTCACAGAGTATCGTTGCAAAAGCTTTGATTTTTCAGTGAATTTTTACCATCTTCAAAAGGATGCATGTGACAAACACAGGACAGGGCTAGAAGTCGGCTTGTCAAGTCGCTGTTCTTCTTTTATTGTTTTCTCTTCAGTATTTAACGTTAAATCACATCATCTCAGAATTCGAAACAGCTGCAGCAATTCCCAGTCCCCCAAAACCCCCCACCCTTCCCTCTCTCTATTATATTATTATATAATCTTTCTTCTGACTTGCATTTTACACTCTCTCTCCTTGTCTGCTTTACTTTGTTGGTATTAAAGGAAGGAAAAGAAACAAGCTTTCAAGCTTAAAAAGTCCATGTGCTTTACTTTTCTTCTATTTTGAGTTGTAGTGTTGAGCAAGAGAAGTAAGCAACAA
Source organism: Hibiscus trionum (assembly GCA_030270665.1). Taxonomy (NCBI): domain Eukaryota; kingdom Viridiplantae; phylum Streptophyta; class Magnoliopsida; order Malvales; family Malvaceae; genus Hibiscus; species Hibiscus trionum. The sequence continues at coordinate 5,561,458 of BSYR01000065.1, forward strand.
CCAAGCGAAAAAAAAATGAGTGGTTGTGGAACTTGAATTTCACATTCAACCCACTGTTTAAATCTTCTCTAGCTTACCTGCCTTAACCTTTACTTTATTTACTCCTGTATTTCCTCTTAGTGAACTATAGTGAAGAAATGACTAAAGAAGAAGACTTTAAGCTGCTCAAGATTCAGGTCTTTCCCTTGCTACCCTTCTTTTTGATTTGTTTATTATTATCTTTTTGAAATATATATGTACACCATATGTAGGTGATGCTGGTTTTTTATTCTGAAGAATCTTTCTTTTTATCTTGTTTTGTTTCTTATCCAGACTTGTGTTCTCAAAGTGAACATACATTGTGAGGGTTGTAAGCAGAAGGTGAAGAAACTCCTTCAGAGAATTGAAGGTGCTCATCATTTGCATTTTTGTTCTTTTCTGGCGTCTGACTGTGGACTGCTCTTTTTTTCCTCTCTCTCTCCTATGTTCATTCTTGTATGTTAACATGTTTTTACTTCCTAGAAACTGTTTTGCAGCTTGGCTGCTGAGAAAATTAGGAAATGAGACCAAAATAAAGCACCAATCTTATGCTTGTAGTTACAAACATTGATCTCAATGATACATAATAGTGAAGCTTTGGGATTTTTCAGTTGTAATGATTTATGATCCGGTCTGTGTCCCATTTCATCTTTCATTTGAGAAATGATTACTCATCATGGACATTCTTGACTTAGAGTTAACTTAAGATATTTAGACTGATGGGAAAATTTACAACTCATTGGTCCTCATAATTGGTGTTACATGCTTTGGCTTAATCTTTTTCATGTGATTTTGTACTTGTTTTGTTCTCTTTTTTTCAGGTGTTTATCAGGTAAGCATAGATGCAGAGCAGCAGAAAGTTACAGTCTTAGGGAGTGTTGATTCTGCAACTTTGATCAAGAAATTGGTCAGAGCTGATAAATATGCTGAGGTTTGGTCCCAAAAGTCCAACCAGAACCAGAATCAAAACCACAAGCAAAAGATTAACTGCGCAAAAAATGACAACAATAGCAGCAACAGCAAAGGCCAAAAGCAAGGCATACTCAAAGGGGTCGAAGCATTCAAGAATCAGCATCAGCAGAAGTTTCCCAGTTCCATTCCTGAGGAAGATGATTATATAGATGATTACGACGAAGACGACGAAGAAGATGAGATGCAGTTTCTCAAACCGAATCAGCTCGGTCAGTTGGGTCAGCTTGGTGGTTTGCTTAGACAACAAGCTCTTGATGCTGCAAATAATGCTAAAAGAGGTGTTGGGAACATTTCTGCAGGTTCCAGCAATAACAACAATATGATGAGTGGGAATGCTGGAAAGAAAGGGAACCCGAACCAGAATATGGGAATGAAGGCCAACCCTGGTTTGATTGATCAGAAAACATTGGCAGCTCTGAAGATGAATAATGCTCAGTTAGGTGGTGTTAACTTAAATGCTGGAGCTGAGTCCAAGAGGGGAAATGACATAAACTCCATCGCCGGTCTTTCGGGTTTTCATGGGACCGGTGCAAACGTTGTTCCTAATGCTTCTGTTATAGGAGCCAATCCCAATGGTGTTGCAGGATACCATCAAGTTCAATCCAACAATTGCTTGCAGGGGCCATCTGCAACAAGCTTCCCGAACAACGGTGGATTCACTTCCGGTCAATATCCATCACCGATGCTCATGAACATCAACGGCTATAACTATCCGTCGTCATCGATGATGAACATGATGAACCTGCAGAACAGGCATGCAGTGCAGCAACAACCTCAGATGATGTATCATAGATCCCCTTTAATCCCCCCTAGCACAGGCTATTACTACAATTACAACCCTCCACCATACTCATTCCCTGAAGTCCCCTATTACAATGCCGATCATCAATCTACTACAGCAACAGCCCATATGTTCAGTGATGACAACACTAGCAGCATCTGTTCAATAATGTAAGGAGAGAATGAATGTTAGTAATTCTACTGTGTACTGTAGAGGGTTAGCAAAGATGCTGGAATGGGCACATGTTCTAGTCAGACTCTTTATCTGTGTATTGTGTAGTTGTTAAGTGGATGTTATCTTAATCTTATTTAAGTAAGGATTTGAACTTCATGTTTTAGAATATATTTCAATACTTTTGAGAACTATTGTCAAATTAAGAGTGGGGTCTTATTTTATTCCACTAGGTGACATCGGTTGCTGCAACTTCACAGAGAATAATGACACACTGGCAGAAAAGGTAGGGCCAAGCTGGGTTGACACTATGTGTCACGTTAGTGCTGCCATTTGCTGAGTGACGGTGTCAGTCAGCTCCGGCCAATAGGAAAAAGGACAGGGACCACCCTAACCCAACATCACCATCTGCAATATAAAAGCAGAGAGAAGAAGAGTAATGGATCCCATGTGATGATGGTTTGAATTTTCTTCCAATAGTTGACATGAAGTTGGTGCAGTTTTAATTCTATCAAATAGGAAGAATGTGAACATGATGACTAAGATACTCTGAGAATAATTTGAAGATGGCATTTAATAAAAGGGAGATGGAAAAGCAGGTAGTATTATGTTTTGAGTGTTGGCGTTTAATAAATGAGTAGGAAGTAGGAACTAGGAAGTCATAATCATAGCCAAAAGTATTAATGGGTCTGCATAATTGACATAAGCATTTCCTCATGGAAGGTGAACTTGTTGTACTGCAGACAAATTTGTGCAGAGGGTTTGATTTTGTATTGTGCAGCAGTTCAAGCACATTCCCAAAACAAAAATTTAGCTTGGAATTGATCAGCATGAGCAATATTAAGAGGATAAAAATATTCTGACCCTTTTTGGTGCCCATATTTATGCCTCAACACTAAAAAACACAATAAAATTAAATTCCAAGCTCTAACCCTAAAATTCTAAATCCTAAACCTACATCATATATTCTAAAAATATACCCTATCTTAAATTTCCTAAATCCTAACTATAACCCCTAACCTAAGACCCTAAACCTAATTTTGAGGGTAGGGGGCATAAGTAGGGGCACCGAAAAGAAATAGAGGATTTACATCCCATTAAGAATATTGGCGTTGTTTGTGCTCTATAATATCGTTTTGTTGTCGTGCATACCAACGGAAGTACAAGAAACTTGAGCATCGAGATTAAATAGATTCAGTATCGTTATCGGTACATACAAAACCGTCTATTATTCGGGGATGGACCGAAAAGAGTTGGAGGGACCTTTCTTGAAAATTTAAAATTTGCATGACTTGAAAATATAGTAGAATATTTTTATATATTAATATTATAGATTCATCCCCTAACATAAAGTCTTACGTCCGTCTCTGATACTACGGACCATAGTTAGTACTAGGGGTGTGAATTGTCGGGTACCCGGAAAACCGGGTACCTCATTAAACGGCCCGTGTCCCGGCCCATTATATCCGGGTACCCGGGATTCGGGTACCCGCAAAATTCGGGTACTCGAGTAATCGGGTACCGGGTACCCGGTTCTTATTTTTTTTATTTTTTATTTTTAAAATTAAAAAAAATCACATGTTAAACACAAAAATATTTTTTAAAAAATTAAACTTAAAACTTAAAAGAATATAATACAAACATAGAAAAAATGTAGGGATTTAAACTTAATTTTAGAGTGAAAATATTAAGAAACATAAAATAAAAATATAATTTTAAATATAAAATATATATATATATTAAATTTTATCGGGTCGGGTCGGGTACCCGGTAAGAGAAACTTTCGGCGCGTGTCCCGGGAAATTTGCCGGGTCGGGTAATTTTTTTTCAGGAATTACCCGGTATTTTGTTTTAGGTTTTCGGGTCGGGTCAATCGGGTCGGGTATTTTCTCCCACCCCTAATTAGTACGCATGCGAAAGCATCTTTCTTGCTTACACTCCTGAGTCCTGATCCTAGTTTAAATGACACGCTCTTTTACTTTCAATTATTCATCGATCATAAAATACATGAATAGTAAAATGAATAAAATATTTAACAAAGATTTTCATGGTTTCACCCTAGAAAGTGAGGAAAAAATGCAAATATATTACAGGATGAAAATCTTTTTTATGCCCTATTTTAAAATAGTGAGTTTAGATTTTAGAGTACAAGGTTTAAGGTTATGGGTTGTGGTTAAAGTTTAGGGAATTAGGGGTATGGTGTGTTTTTAGGTTGTAGGGTTTAGGATGTAGAAATTAGAATGAAAATTTAAAATTTAATTTTTAAGTGATTTTCAGTGTGGTACATAGAATGAGGCATGATTAGGGCAGATATTTTTACCATATATTACAACGTTCATCCAAAATATATTTTTGGGTCTTGAACATCTTTAGATTTATGTCAGAATCAAATCCTCAGGAATTAGAACTTCACTCGAACATTATTTTCAACCTTTGTCAATTGGATTATAATCGTATAGATCGGAGGTAGAATAAAGTTTTCACAAGCGGAGTTATTTAGTGGTTTAGGGTTTTAGTTTAAAGTTTACAGGTTATGAGGTTTAGGTTGTAGGGTATAAAATTTAAGATTTGTGGTTCAATGTTTAGGTTTTGGGTTAGAGTTTTAGGGGTTGCAGGGTATAGAATATAAATTTTATTGTTAGAATTTAAGGTTTAATATTTAAGTTTTAGGTTAGAATTTTAAGTGTTTAGAGTTAAAAGTTTAGATTTTAGGCTCTTGGCTTGAAAATAGGCATGGTTGTATATTTTTTTTTATATTAGTAATATATCAAATACTCACCATCTTGAATTTACTTTAAATCATATTTCATTAATTGATTTTAAGAAAATAAAAAAATCAAAATTTTCAAAAACTTGGATTGAACCCAAAATTTTCAATTCTTTTGTTTGAGCTTATTTTCGAAATAATATAGCACACACATTTATTTTCACTAATTAATTTGTTAAAGTCTCTTTTTTGTTGTTGTTGTTGAAGAATCTCAAAAACATCATTGGGCTTTTGAACACGGGCTCTAATTGGACAGATTCTACTTTGGAGCTTAACTTGGAACCATAGTTTGTGCTGGATGTATCATTTTTTTAATAAAATTTACGTAAATCTTACGGTTAATACCGTTCGAATTAAAAAATAGAAAGTATAATTTTTTTCTAATCTGAATTTTAAAAATTAGAGTTTAAATTACTAATTTTATTTGAGAGGTGGACTTTCCCAATAAATGGCTATAAAAAATCTATCTGAACTACAATACAATGAAAAATTTTATGATAAGAATCTTATACACAAGCACATAGCAAGGGCATGAATTGAGGGAGAAAACATAAATATTTAAAAGTTGAGGATATATAAAATAATTTAATTTTTATTTTGTATATATATAATAATAACAAAGGTAAAAAAAACATTAGAGCGCATGGGGCAATTGCCCCTCTCACAGCCTACATACCCGTCTATGTACATCAAAATAATTTTTTAATAATTTAAAGGTAATTATAAGGTAGTATCTGTTTATAGATATTCTTAACATTTTGACAATGCACACACCTTGCAAACATTGTGATTGAACATGTATCTCCTAAAATAAAGATTATCCGCTTTTCCACTAAGACACTTGTTAGGTTATCAAAATAATTTAATCCGTTGAATCAAAATGAAACTTTACACTAATCTCACTTCATAATTGATATTACCCCAGCAAGTTGAGACCCAAGCAGGGCCACTAAAATTTCCCACCGGTAGGTGAGCAGAGCACCATATTCGCACAAACAAGTGGTGTTCAGTTCACCAACTCATCAGTTTGTACCCAATTGCTTTACACTTTGGACATCCACACCAAATTAAACAAATAATGATCATCTTTAAGGTTTATGTACAACGCTCCATTCCTTTGTTCGAAAAATGTTCAAACCAATTACTCATGCTCATTGTTAAAATCAAAGTCAAAATAAGCACATTCTTTAGTTAGTGGTGGAGTTAAGATTTTCATATAATGGAATCATAGTAGACTTTGGGATACGAGAAATCTCATACCACTATAATATAAATATTATTGACATTATACCCAAACAAATCAAGTGGGGTCAATTTTAATATTTCCATGAAAAATTTTATAATAACTCCTTAAAAACCTCATTTAACTATTTGAAGATCTTATACCACAACCAATCAAGTGGGGTCAATTGACCCCCCCTTAAATTCTATGTGGCTCTGCCACTGCTTCTAGTTGCTTCAACAAAAAAATTTGATACACAAATTCTGTAAACTTTAGTTTACACAAGTTTATTAATTTTAAGGTTTATGATGTTAATTTAGGTCGCAAGGTTTAGAATTTAAAATTTATGGCTTAGGTTTAGAGCTTAGGTTTTAGGGTTAGATAGGGACAAAACCAGCATTTGGGGTTGGGGATAAACTATAAATGTTTGAAAGTTAGGGAAATTCATAAATAAACTATTTAAAAAAAAATTTAAATAAGGGAACAAAGTTGGAAAAAAATTCTTCATAAAAATCTATATTTTAGATTTTAAAGAAGGGTTGTGTAATATTTTTTTACACAAACTTATATATTAAATATAATTTAAAAAAATTAAATTTAACACTCTAAACCCTAAAATTAACAACTTATGTAAATTAAAATTTATGCATCAAATGTATGAAAGTCTTTTCCAACATAAAATCCTATTTGTTCTGAAATATTGTTTGGTCATTAAATCTAAAAAAAAAGTAAAAACACTAATGGCAGTGGGAAAGACTTTTGGGGATGATGTTAACGGTTGATCCAGCAGAGAGTAATAAAAGTTTGGTTGTGGTTTGAAAATTCTGCGGGTAGTTCTGCTGCGAGGCCGTTAATATACGGCTAATATACGACGTGACCGATTAAATAGGTGACCGATTAAACATAATAAAATAGGTAAAATTACCTATTTTGTTGATAAGAGTATCAAGATATCTAGTAATATTATCTATTTTGTTGATAAAAGTATCAACATATCAAGTAAAATTACCTATTTTGTTGATACTTTTGAATAAATTACTTATTTTATTGATACATTCGAAAGTATCTATATTTTTCTAAAAGTATCGATACTTTTTTAAAAAGCAATGCAACCGGTTGCAAATGTGGCTCGAAAGTATAGATACTTTTAAAAAAGTATCAACAAAAAGTATCGATACTTTTTTAAAAAGCAATGTAACCGGTTGCAATGTAGCTCGAAAGTATCGATACTTTTTTAAAAAAGTATGGATACTTTAAAAAAGTATAGATACTTTCGAAAGTATCAACAAAATAAGTAATTTACTCAAAAGTATCAACAAAATAAGTAATTTACTCAAAAAATATAGATACTTTCGAAGGCCCCATCGGCTTAAAATAAGTAATTTACTAGATATGTTGATACTCTTATCAACAAAATAGGTAATTTTACCTATTTTGTTATCGTCGGATTTCCAAGACCCCATCAGCTTAAACTTTAATAACAAAATAGGTAAAGCACTACCGAATATGTTTATACTCTTATCAACAAAATAAGTAATTTTAACTATTTTGTTATCGTGGGATTTCCTAGGCCCCATCAGCTTAAACTTTAATAGCTACCTAATATGTTGATACTATTATCAACAAAATAAATAAAATTTTACCTATTTTATTATACCTACCGATAACTTAAGTTTGCCGGTTACTATTTTTTTAATATTTTCTACCGGATACATTATTTTAAATCAACATATCCGGTAGCGCTTTACCTATTTTATTATTTATCTTACAATATTTCTGGTAACACCGTTTCTTAGCCGTATATTAGTCCACCTTTTATTAGAATTTCCCAAATTCTGCACAGATTGAGACAAAAAAACATCAGGTTTCAAAGGGAACACGGGACAGAACCTGTAGAAAGATGGATTGCTTTGGCTAAATGTAGGGTCCCATTCGGTTGACGCTACACATATGCCTTGGTCAACCAGAAAAATCTGGCACCTTCAACTCCACTCCTCTATTAAACCTATTCTTTTTAATATGAATTTCTATTTTATGGTTTATGTTCGGGTGCGAAGCTGACCTTTTCAATAATATCGTCTCTAAATTTTATACTTGCATTCTTTCCTTAAGAGTATAATGTGTTTTATCAATGCACCCGACATTTGTTGGTAGAAAAAAAATATAGAAGTTTGGGGAAAAAAATCTTACACTAATCTCTATGAGAAGAAAACTAGAAGACGGCAATGTCATTGCTTTGGAATAAATTCCTTTGCTCATACCTTTGGGTAAGAATAAAATATATGGTTGAGAATTATTTGATTATTTTTTTATAAAAATACGATTAAGTTAGAATAAAAAATTTAAACTCTAAGATTAAAAGTCCGTTTATCCCCAATGAAAACTCTTACAAAAATCTATTAATTGGTCTAGTAGTTAAAAATATTTATGTTATCCCATATTATATGGTTTTAAATATTAATATTTGTCTTTGAAAGGTAAATCTCTCTGCTTAATATAGAAAGAAAAAAAAAGCTCTCGAGAAAATTAATTACTCAAATTCATGAGGTTTGATGGAAATTCCACTTACTCTTGTAATTTTTAAAGCACACAATTAGTCCTTAAAGTTTAATGAAAGATACACTAATCAAGTAATCCACACCACTTAAATACAAAGGCAAATATACGCTATCATTATTTATCTATATATTTTCTATTTTTCTATTTTTAATTACAAAATAATGAAAATTTCAGTAAGATGAAATTGTATTTAAAACTAAAAAGTTGAACTCTAATTAAATTACGTTAAGCTTCAAGTAGAGTTAAGCGTTTTGAACTTATATTTAATACAATTACATGTGAACTTTTGAATTTATTAAATTTTTATTTAAATTTAAAGGAGCATAAATTAGTGTTCTTTTTATGTTATTCAAAAGTAGACGAAAAACCGTGTCATAGAGGTAGACAAATAAACGCAACAAGTAGTACATAACACTCCTGCAGAAAAAGAAACTAGAAAACACTTTTGGAGACAAAAACATTAAAATGTATACTTAAATAAAAATCTTCCTGATTTTACTTAAAGTCTGAATAAAAATATCTACTATATTTTATTTTTTAACTACTAATTATTCAATTATTTTTTAATACTCTTGTATAATTATAAGATAATATATGCTCATTAATAATGTACATACACCATATAAATAAATTGTTCACACTCGTTTAAGTGTAACAACACTCTCTTCTCTACTAGGATCACTTGATGGATTCAATTAAATGAGAATGCTTAAATGCTTATTATTAATGCATTTATTCTAAAGTGTAATTTCATGTTTAATAATATACATTTAATTTTAAAATTTTAATAATAAAAATAAACTATTATATTGTCCATATATAATAAACAATAAAAAGTAAGTTCATGTTATTAGATTTTTAGAACTCAAGTGGTTTCAACGGAAAAGAGGATGATGTTAATCTTTTGAGACTCGAGAATTTAAGCAGCTTTGTCTGTAAGGTGTGCGCGCGTTACCGGCAAATTAAGAAAAAAATATAAACAAATACAACCAGGTAATCACCTTAAGACTATTAAAAAAATATTACCAAATTTTAATTCACATGCGGTGCATGTGATTTTACATGTTTATTTTTTATTTCATTATATTCAGAATTTTAAACATAATCACAAATAATAAAATTTCTGAATTAGTTTGTGCTATATTATTTAAAACAATATATTTTAAATTAAATATTTTTTAATAGTTTAATTGTGATTACAAGATAGTATATGTTTATAGACATTCTTAACTCTTTGACAATGCACACACCTTACAGATAAAACGATTGAACTCGGATCTCTTCGGATGAACATCATCTGCTTTTTCATTAGGACCACTTGTTGGGTTTTAAAATTTAATATTTTAAATTATAGTGAAAGTGTTATTTTATATGGATACAAAGTGTAATTTTAGTTTAATAAAAATAGTTTTTACCATTCTCAATTTAATAAAAAAATTCAATTGCAACGATAAAAACTCGGTTTGATTATACCTTTATATATAAATAATTAATTTCATATATATATATATATATATATAAATAATTAATTTCATATATATATATATATATATATATATATATATATATATATTGGTCCTGTTTAACAATTAGCGGATAGTTGATAGCGGATAACGGATTACATTAGCTGATAGCTGATTGCATTAGCTAATTTGACTAGCGGATTGTATTAGCTGATTGTATAAAATTGTTTGATAAAATTAACTGATAGCTGATAGATTATTTAAACAAGTAAAATGACACATAAGGACATGATTATATTCAACACTTGTTTAAATAATTTATTAGTTATTAATATTTTGTATCTAACTAATATTAATTAGATCTATAAAATTATTTTTAATATAATTTTTCTAAACATATTTGAATGATTTATATATTAGTTTATTATTTATATAATTATTTTAATATAATTTAATTAATTAATTAATTTAAATACTCATATAAATATGTGATAATAAAAAAAGTAAATAGGATTAGCTTATAAATAGGGTGAAAAAATATTTAATTTAAGTTATTTTGAGATTTTTGGTAACTGTTAGGGTAAAAGGGTCTTTACAACTCTAATATCAAACCTCTAATCTCAAAAAGCTCATATTATAAAATATTACAGACAAACTAACAAGGGAGCAGCCATGGCGGAGGGCGTTAGAAGAGGCTCAGGATCAAGTTTTAATGGAAGGGTGGAGCAGCAGTCGTTCTCGACGGGTTGCTGGACTCTTTTTGTTGATAATCTGAGCAGAAGAGTGCATAGAGGTGCATTGAGAGAGCTTTTTAACCATCATGGGAAGGTAGTGAGAGTCTTCATACCGAATAACAACAGGAAATCCAAATACAGAACATCCACATTTGCTTTCGTATCGGTGGCAAATCGAACAGACATGGAAAAGATGATTCAAAGGATGGATAGGACCTTCATTGATGGGATGATGGTTAGAGTATCAAAAGCCAAATTCCCGAACCCTCGGGAAAACGGAAACAATGTGAGGGTCTGGTCAACTAAAGACAAGGACAAGAGGAATTCTTCTACCCCGGCGGAGAATCTGGGAGAGACTGGTACGGAGCGCAAAGGGGAAAAGAATGGGAAGTCGTACAAAGAAGCACTCCTTAACAAACCGGGGAGTGCTGGGGAAGACTTGGAGAAACCAGTTATGTGTGAGAGCGATCTGAACGTTAACATTGGAGAAGAAGAGGTGACGTGGCTTCAACATTGCCTGGTTGGGGTACTCAAGCCAATTTATGAGATAGGTTTCGTTCAACAAGCCTTATCGCATGAGGGAATTGAGGCAAGAATATCGAGATGGGGGGTGGAATGTGAATCGTACGTTATCCAGTTTGAATCCAAAGCCACCTTGGAGGAAGTTTGGACACAGAAAAGTGAAGCCATTTGGTTCTGGTTCGACCATCTGGCTCCTCTCTGCGTTGGAGGGATCCCGTTACAGTTCTATCCAGTCCTCCTTAAAGGCGTGTCGTTAGCTTGCTGACATGAAGGTTTCTTTGCTGCTCTCGGGAATAAATGGGGCTCCTTTGTTGCTGTTGACAAACGGACCAAGGACAAAGATAGATTCAACGTTGCTAGGGTGTGGATACGAGCCGCGAGTCGATCAGTGTTTCCAAGTTGCATTAGGGTTAATTCGATGGGTTTCATTTATTCCATCAACCTATCATTTGGTGATATCATGGAAGAGCCTTCTTACAAAGGAGAGGATGATCGTGGAGTTAACCTGGCGGATGATTGGCAAAGCAGTGAGAAAAGTGATGATGAACTTCCGCCGGAGGAGAGACCGGAAGGTGATACGACGAGGAAGGATGATCATGTGGATCTGTCTGCGGCAAATGGTGCCCAGGATTCGATGCGTCAAAACTCACCGACAGAAAATTCAATGGTGAAAAATAATGACGACGATAGTCCCAAAAGAATGTATGAAGTTTCGAGACAGGAAGTTAGAGAGGGGGCGTTCCCTTCTCCTGGGTCCCAGGAGATACATGATAAGATGGGTGGGTCAACTCCGAATCTGGAGTCAGAGGAATGTCAGAACCTAGTCATTTCTCCCAAAGTGATGGGCCTAAATGAAATTAGTATTGATAACTTTGGGCCAATAGTGAATGGGCATGATAGAGTGGATCCAGAAGTTAGAGTTTCGGTGGATCTACCAGAACCGGTCCCAGGGGTTAGGGAAGAGACCAGGATCGTGGAGGGTTGTAAAACTAAAATTGATTTTGATATAACATAAAAATTTAAGGACCAAATTGCAAAATAAATAAATTTTTAAGAACTCTTTAAATGTTCAAATATTAACAAAATGTTTTGTATAAAATATTGTTTGAAGATCGGATCTCAAAACATTAAGTTTCTCAAACCTTTTTCATGATGTAATTCTGAATGAACATTGCGTATCGATACACTTGAAACTTACTGTAATTCTGAATGAACATTGCGTATCGATACACCCTTCATACGTATCGATACAGTGTTCATCTGGGCAACCGTACCGATACGCTTAATAAACGTATCGATACGCTAAGCATAATTATTTGAAAATTTATTTTGACCGTTATAACGTATCGATACTCTTGGTCACAGTATCGATACACATTGATGCAACAAATAAAATGGTTTAACAGAGACTTTGGACCGTATCGATACGACCCCCGTATCGATACGCTTTGATGCAACAAACTTAACAGAGAATTTGGACCGTATCGATACGCCTAGTGTATCGATACGCCCTGTTTTTACGCACAACGGCTAGTTTGAATTTAAACTAGCGTATCGATACAGCCTTGTCGTGTATCGATACGCGGTGCTGGGGAGCTGCCTTAATAGCTGGAAAAATGTTCCCAACGGCTCTTTCAATAAGTCAAATGATCCAAACGGCTAGAAACTGATTCAAGGGTATAAATACAAGCTTCATTTCACCAGGAAGATCAATAATACACATTCAAGCATCATCAAAGCAAAAATCCAAATCCTAGAGCTATTCAAAGCTATATTCTTGTGCCCAACTCTTTGTATTTCATTTTGTCATATTATTGAGAGTTTTTGGGTTGCTGTAATTGTAAGTGGGTAGACAATCATCCTTTGAGAGGAAATACTTGAGTTTACCAAAAATCTTCTTTGTATTTGAGTGGATTAAGCTTGGGGTTGAAAAGCTTAATCGATATTGTAAGGTTTCCTCCTCATCCAAGAAAAGGGGACGAATTCAAGTAGTGAATTGTTTTGGAAAATCCTTAGTGGGAGCTAAGGTAGTGGATGTAGAGTTCGGTTGTTGAACTTGAACCACTATAACCCCTTGTGTCATTTTATTTTCCAATATTCTCTTCACAAAAATTTTAATTGCCAATTCACCCCCCTCTTGGCCATTTGCAATTGTTTGATCAACTCAACAATTGGCATCAGAGCTACACTCATTGGAAGGATTACAACCCTCTTGAGTCGATCCTTGGAAAGTTGAAAGTTTGATCAACAACAAGTCAAGCAATGGCATCCACCTCCAACTATGAATCTCAATCCACCACCAAGCCACCATTCTTCAATGGGGATAACTATCTTTATTGGAAGAATAGGATGAGGCTCTTCATTAAATCTACCGACTTTATGGTGTGGGATGTAGTTGAAGAAGGTCCATACATTCCCATGAGGAGAGATGGAGAAAGGCTTGTTCCAAAAATCAAAGCCGAAATGACCGATGATGAAAGAAGAAGGATGCAAGTGAACGACAAAGCTCTACATGTAATATTTTGTGCACTTGGTCCGGATATCTACTCTAAGGTGTCTTCAATCGAAAATGCCAAGGAGGTTTGGGACACTCTCGAGACAACATATGAAGGGACTAGCGATGTAAAGGAGACAAAGATTGGACTACTCAATCTAAACTATGAGAACTTCAAGATGGATCCCGATGAAAGTGTTTCCCAAATGTTTGATCGATTCTCGGTCATTGTCAACGGTTTAAAGGGTTTCGGAGAAATCATTCCCGAAGACAAGCTAGTGAGAAAGTTGTTATACTCTCTTCCGGAATCATGGGATAGCAAGAGAACGGCCATAATTGAAGCCAAAGATTTGAAGACTCTTAAATTAGATGCTCTTGTTGGATCTCTACTCACACATGAGATTATGAGAAAGGGAAGAGAACAAGAGAAGAAGATAGTAGAAAAGAAGGAAGCTGAGAAAAAGAAAGTTGGAATCGCATTAAAGGCTTCACAATTAGAAAACGATTCTAGTGAGGATGAAGAAGAGGAAATGGCTATGTTGGCCAAACGATTTACTCAGTTTATGAAGTCAAATCGTGGAAGAAAATTCATGAGAAGAAGGGACTTCAAGAGTAAAAACAAGGAAGAGGAAATAGACCCAATTACTTGCTATGAATGCAACAAACCGGGTCACATTCGTTCCGAGTGTCCTCAATTGAAAAAGAAAAGCTTTGGGAGGAAGAACAAGCTCAAAGCACAAATTGCAACTTGGAGTGATGATGAGTCTTCCGAGGAAGAGGAAGAAGTGGCCAACCTATGTCTCATGGCCATCGATGATGAATCAAAGGTAACCTCTAATTCATACAATTTAGATTTTTCTATTGAAGAACTTCAAGATGCTTATGATGAACTTCAAGAAGTGTATGATGAGTTGGTAGAAAAATACAAGGAGTCCATTTTGAAAAACAAGAAAATAATTTCTGATTTAAAAATTCAAAATGAGACATTTTTAAAAAATAACTCCGAATTGGAAAAGAAAGTTTTATCTTTAGTTAATTTTTCAAATGATCTTAAAACTAAAAATCTTGAACTTGAAAAACTTCTTTCCGATTTTCAAGATTATCACGCAAAGGAAGTAGATAATCTTAAAACATCTTTTGATATTGGGAAAAAGAATTTTGAGAAAGAAAATCATTTTAAACCCCAATATATAAAAAGAAAATATTTTATACCTAAACAAAGAAATTTTTATAAGCAAACTAAAAGTCATAAAATTAGAAATGTTTGGGTTCCTAAAGAACTTATCACTTCTAATAACTTAAATGCTATTGCTTCTTGGATTCCCAAGGGAACCAAATTGTTAAAGGCTAACACTCATGGACCCAAGATGAGTTGGGTACCAAAAACCAAGGCCTAAATTCTTTGTTTGTAGGGGGAGCATTGCTTCAAGGCTAAAGCTTCAAGCAAAAATTCTTGGTACCTTGATAGTGGATGCTCAAGACATATGACCGGTGACAAAAGTAGATTTGTGGAAATAAAGCCTAAAAGTGGTGGAGTAGTAACCTTCGGCGATAACTCAAAAGGACTCATTGAAGGAATAAGCTCTATTGGTAATCACTCTTCTATCTACATTAAAGATGTTTTGTATGTCAACGGTCTTAAACATAATTTGTTGAGCATTAGTCAGTTATGTGATAAAGGTTTTAATGTTTTATTTGATAAAAGTGGTTGTAAAATTGTAAACATTAAAACAAATCAAACAATGCTCATAGGACATAGAATAGGCAATATTTACATGGTGCATTTAGATGACATCCATTCATCCCATGCATGTTTAGTTGCACATGATGAACATGACTCATGGCTATGGCATAGAAAGTTAGGACATGCAAGCATGAGTGTTCTAGAAAAATTAAATTCCCTTAATCTAGTCAGAGGTTTACCCAAACTTAATTTTTCAAATGATAAAATTTGTGATGCATGTTCAAAGGGTAAACAACATAGGAGTTCTTTTAAATCCATAAATGATGTCTCTACTAGTAGATGTTTACAATTGATTCATATGGATCTTTTTGGGCCAATTAGGACAATGAGCTTGGGTGGAAAATCATATGCATTTGTGCTTGTAGATGACTATTCTAGATATACTTGGGTTCTATTCTTAAGAACAAAAGATGAGGCTTTAGAAAAATTCATCACATTTTCTAAAATAACTCAAAATGATCTTGAACTTAAAATTTCTCATATTAGAAGTGATCATGGAACTGAATTTCAAAATTTGGGTTTTGATGAGTTTTTAAATGAAAATGGGATTAGCCATAATTTTTCTGCACCTCGCACTCCTCAACAAAATGGGGTAGTTGAGAGGAAAAATCGAACTTTAGAAGAAATGGCTAGAACCATGCTTTGCGAAAATAATTTACCTAAATATTTTTGGGCAGAAGCTACAAATACTGCTTGCTATATAATAAATCGAGTAATGATTAGGCCAATCTTAAAGAAGACATCTTATGAGATTTTAAAGTCCAAAAAGCCTAACATTAGCTATTTTCATCCTTTTGGATGTAAGTGTTTTGTTTTAAATAATGGTAAAGAAAACCTAGGTAAATTTGATGCTAAAAGTGATGAAGCCATTTTCTTAGGGTATTCTTCAAACTCTAAAGCCTACCGTGTATTTAATAAAAGAACTCTAGTTGTTGAAGAGTCAATACATGTTGTTTTCGATGATAACCTCCTTTCGAGAAAGGAATCTTGTGATGATGATGATGTAGGAATCATTGATACTATTGATGGAGAACAAACATCAAAAGAGGATAAGATTCCAACTAAAGAAGAAGACTCACAAGAACCTCCTCTTGAAGGCTTAAAAGACTTAGCTCATGAAGAAAAAGAGGTATCTTACCCAAGGGAGTTAAACTATGTCAAAGATGGTGAAATCTTAGGTGATCCATCCAAGGGGGTAACCACTAGATCCTCTCTCAAATTAATGAATCATGTTGCGTTTCTTTCATGCATTGAGCCTAAAAACATTAAAGAAGCTTTAAAAGATGATTTTTGGATTTTGGCCATGCAAGAGGAATTAAACCAATTTGAGAGAAGTAAAGTTTGGACATTAGTAGAAAGGCCTAATAATCAATCTACTATAGGTACAAAATGGGTTTTTAGGAATAAATTAGATGAAAACGGTAATATAGTGAGAAACAAGGCTAGGCTTGTTGCTCAAGGCTATACTCAAGAAGAGGGAATTGATTTTGATGAGACTTATGCACCCGTAGCAAGAATGGAAGCTATTAGAATGTTACTTGCATTTGCATGTTATCATGATTTCAAGCTTTTTCAAATGGATGTAAAAAGTGCCTTTTTAAATGGTTTTATAAATGAAGAGGTATATGTTGAACAACCCCCAGGTTTTGAGGATTCAAAATTTCCAAACCATGTGTTTAAACTTACAAAAGCTCTCTATGGTTTAAAACAAGCTCCAAGAGCTTGGTATGAGAGACTTTCAACTTTCTTAATTGAAAAGGGTTTTGAAAAAGAAAAGGTGGATACAACACTCTTCATAAAAAGATATAACAATGACATCTTAGTAGTTCAAATTTATGTTGATGATATTATTTTTGGTTCTACTAATGAATGTTATTGTAAGGATTTTTCTAAGCTAATGCAAGGTGAGTTCGAGATGAGCATGATGGGGGAGCTCTCATTCTTTTTGGGACTCCAAATCAAACAAATGAGTGATGGCACCTTCATAAATCAAGCTAAATACGTAAGTGATATGCTCAAGAAGTTTGGCTTAGAGAATGCAAAACCTCAAGCCACACCTATGAGTTCTTCCATAAATCTTGACAAAGATGAAGGAGGTAAATGTGTTGATTCTAAGCTTTATAGATCCATGATAGGTTCTTTGCTTTATCTTACCGCAAGCAGACCGGATATTATGTTTAGTGTTTGCTTGTGTGCTAGGTTTCAAGCTAGTCCTAAAGAATCACACCTAGTTGCCATTAAAAGAATTTTTAGATACCTAATAGACACACCGACCTTAGGCCTTTGGTATCCTAAGGATTCAACTTTTAGTCTTCATGCTTTTTCGGATGCGGATTATGGGGGATGTAAGATAGATAGGAAAAGTACTTCCGGTACATGTCAATTCTTAGGTAGTATGCTCGTATCTTGGTTCTCTAAGAAACAAAATAGCGTAGCCTTATCTACCACCGAAGCGGAGTATATATCCTTAGGGAGTTGTTGTGCTCAAGTCCTTTGGATGAAGCAACAACTCTTAGACTATGGTGTTAAAATGGAAACCATACCCCTTAGGTGTGACAACACTAGTGCCATTTGTCTCACTAAGAATCCCATTCAACACTCTCGAACTAAACACATAGAAATTAGACATCATTTTATTAGAGATCATGTTTCGAAAAATGATGTTGTTATAGAATTTGTTGACACCTTGAACCAATTAGCGGACATATTTACTAAACCTTTAGATAAAGAGCGCTTTTGGACACTTAGAAGAGAGTTAGGTCTAACTTGTCTCTCTTAATTTTTTTTTGGTCCCAAAATGACAAAAATTTGCTTGAGATTGTTTGTAATTCATGTTTATGTTGATTTTGTTCTTTTTGCTTCTACACATATTGCTAAAGGAGTATGTATCATGTTAAGTCATTAAAACTTGTTCATATAACACATACATGCATTTAGGGGCGTTTCAAATTGGATTTTTGCACATAAAAATACCAAAATTGCAGAAACAGGCAAGCGCGTATCGATACTGCGTATCAGCGTATCGATACGGTATTCAAATCTGGGATTTTTGCAGATGAATGCGTATCGATACAGCATAGTGTATCGATACGGCAAGAGTCAAGGGAAAAAGTCAACACCGGTGCGTATCGATACGTCAACTGTATCGATACACATAAAACGACAAAGATAAAATTAGGTTATAGCGTATCGATACGCATGCATAGCGTATCGATACTCGACGGACGGAGAGCCTATTTAGGGCTGTTTTAATCAAAATCCCACAATTTTAAAACTCCTCTTCTCCTCTTCAAAAACCCTAACCGAAAACCCCTATAAAAACCCTCTAAATTCTTCAAAATTTTACACAAATCTTCAAAATTTCTCGAGGGATTTTACTTCATACATCAAGGCTATCCTTGGGCATCAATCTTGTGCACTAACACACCCTCTTTCATCCACTCTAAGAAATCAAGGTAAATTTTTTTTTAATTTTTTTTTCCGTCAATTTTCAATTATTATTTCAACTGATTTTTATATACATTATGATTAACTTACTATGGGTTTCATATTGTTCATAAAATTTTTCAAAAATAAATTTTTTTTTTCGAATATATTTTATATTCGATAAAATTTTTTCGAAAACTAAAATTTGTTGTAAATATTCTTTAAAACATTTTTTAAAACAAAATTACCTTGAATTATTAGAATCTATTGGATTAAATTGGATGTTAATTGCATACATATTCGAATCCTTTTTGATGTATTTTCAGGATTATGGCACCTAAAAAAGGGAATAAGAGACATCGCACCGCTTCCGTTTCTAATGAGGATGAGGGTAATCCTACTCCTAACCTTCCTCATATTATCCAAACTAGTTTTCCCACAGCCCTAGCTAGAGAAGCCTATAAGCTTTGTATGGGAATCAATCTTAGGGAAGAACGAATCGTGTCTATTCCGTTTTTAAACTCTGCTAAATTCAAATTTAAATATCTCCCTTTAATTAGGCAATGGAAACTTTTAACCTTTTTAAACATTCCTCCTATTTTATATAGGAATCTTGTCATTGTCTTCTTTTCAAATGCTTATTGTGTCAATGATGACGCCAATGAGCATGTTATTGCCATTGAATCCTCGGTTATGGGAACTCCTATTCGAATTGATCAAAAAGTCTTATGCACTGTTTTTGGTTTTGAGGATGTCGGGATTGATGATGAACACTCTTTAGGTTCGGGTTACATAGGTCCGGCAAAAGTTTTAGATGCTCATGATCGTATACTTCATCTTATTATCTCTTGGTTTATTTGTCCCTCGGGTGGTAGATATTCTACCATTCGTCAAATTGATGATTTTTGGCTTACATGCTTTAGGGAGGGTAAACGACCAAATCTTTGTCAAATCATGTTTGCCGATCTTGTGTTTTTGGTTCAAAACCGTTACACCAAACTTGTTCAATCTTTTTACTACACTTCGGCCTTGAGTTGTCTATTTCATTCCCTTGGTGTTGACTGCACACATGACCTTCCCGAAAAACTTGGCCAACCCATTGATGAGCATTCCCTTTCTCGCTCTGGTTTCTCTTTTGTCGGTAATGAATGGGTTCGCAACCCTCAAGCTGATCCTCCCGCTGCCCCGGTCAATGCCTCTCGCGCATCCTCTAGCCGTGCTTCTCATGACTCCTCCTCCATGGCAAATCTCATGACTTTCCTCAATGAGAAGTTCAATGCTATGGACGGTCGCTTCACCGCTATAGATAATCGGTTTACATCAATGGAAGAACGACTCCAAGGCATGGACAAGAAAATAGATACCTTGAGTGCTCGCCAAGACTCAATGGATCTTTCTCTTACAGCTTTCCATGGTGCTTGGATCAACCAAAACCAAAGGAACCAAACACCTCGAGAAGACGAAGACGAGGAAGAAGATGATGAGGATGACCATGATGATGGTGGAGACGCGTAGATGCATCTCATATTAGGACTTTTTAGGATTTCATTGCATTTTTATTAGAACTTGAATTATGCCTATTTTCTATGTTTTAGGATTTTTAAAAGGTTTGGATTATTATGCTTGCTTGCTTGGTTTATGAATTTGGAGCTTTATGTTTATTCTTATGATTGATATTCCTATGCTTGATTATTCTAATCCTTGTGTTTCTTTTTGATCTAACAAAAAGGGGGAGAAGGATTCATTGTGTAAAGGTCAAAATTTTTCAAAATTCTCTATCTTTAAGTAAGGGGGAGAAACAAATTTGTTTTTAAACATTTATCTTAAAGCAAGGGGGAGAAAAGCCTTTTTCAAAGTTTTCAAAAACTTAAAAATTTATTATGGTTTTGTTATATCAAAAAGGGGGAGATTGTAAAACTAAAATTGATTTTGATATAACATAAAAATTTAAGGACCAAATTGCAAAATAAATAAATTTTTAAGAACTCTTTAAATGTTCAAATATTAACAAAATGTTTTGTATAAAATATTGTTTGAAGATCGGATCTCAAAACATTAAGTTTCTCAAACCTTTTTCATGATTTTCAAACCAAAATTATGCAAAAATGGCCTTGCGTATCGATACACTCACTGTATCGATACACTTGAAACTTACTGTAATTCTGAATGAACATTGCGTATCGATACACCCTTCATACGTATCGATACAGTGTTCATCTGGGCAACCGTACCGATACGCTTAATAAACGTATCGATACGCTAAGCATAATTATTTGAAAATTTATTTTGACCGTTATAACGTATCGATACTCTTGGTCACAGTATCGATACACATTGATGCAACAAATAAAATGGTTTAACAGAGACTTTGGACCGTATCGATACGACCAAATTGTTATATCAAAAAGGGGGAGATTGTAAAACTAAAATTGATTTTGATATAACATAAAAATTTAAGGACCAAATTGCAAAATAAATAAATTTTTAAGAACTCTTTAAATGTTCAAATATTAACAAAATGTTTTGTATAAAATATTGTTTGAAGATCGGATCTCAAAACATTAAGTTTCTCAAACCTTTTTCATGATTTTCAAACCAAAATTATGCAAAAATGGCCTTGCGTATCGATACACTCACTGTATCGATACACTTGAAACTTACTGTAATTCTGAATGAACATTGCGTATCGATACACCCTTCATACGTATCGATACAGTGTTCATCTGGGCAACCGTACCGATACGCTTAATAAACGTATCGATACGCTAAGCATAATTATTTGAAAATTTATTTTGACCGTTATAACGTATCGATACTCTTGGTCACAGTATCGATACACATTGATGCAACAAATAAAATGGTTTAACAGAGACTTTGGACCGTATCGATACGACCCCCGTATCGATACGCTTTGATGCAACAAACTTAACAGAGAATTTGGACCGTATCGATACGCCTAGTGTATCGATACGCCCTGTTTTTACGCACAACGGCTAGTTTGAATTTAAACTAGCGTATCGATACAGCCTTGTCGTGTATCGATACGCGGTGCTGGGGAGCTGCCTTAATAGCTGGAAAAATGTTCCCAACGGCTCTTTCAATAAGTCAAATGATCCAAACGGCTAGAAACTGATTCAAGGGTATAAATACAAGCTTCATTTCACCAGGAAGATCAATAATACACATTCAAGCATCATCAAAGCAAAAATCCAAATCCTAGAGCTATTCAAAGCTATATTCTTGTGCCCAACTCTTTGTATTTCATTTTGTCATATTATTGAGAGTTTTTGGGTTGCTGTAATTGTAAGTGGGTAGACAATCATCCTTTGAGAGGAAATACTTGAGTTTACCAAAAATCTTCTTTGTATTTGAGTGGATTAAGCTTGGGGTTGAAAAGCTTAATCGATATTGTAAGGTTTCCTCCTCATCCAAGAAAAGGGGACGAATTCAAGTAGTGAATTGTTTTGGAAAATCCTTAGTGGGAGCTAAGGTAGTGGATGTAGTGTTCGGTTGTTGAACTTGAACCACTATAACCCCTTGTGTCATTTTATTTTCCAATATTCTCTTCACAAAAATTTTAATTGCCAATTCACCCCCCTCTTGGCCATTTGCAATTGTTTGATCAACTCAACAAGGGTTCTGACAGGTCAAGAGGAACGTCGGTGAACCGAGACAGCCTATCTGCTTTCCTGTCAAATGGATTACATATAGACTCTCTTGATATGGTACCTGATAGTTTCGACGTTGGCCTGCATGGGTGTGGACTTAGTATTTCGACAGTGGATAAAGTTGAGGGGATTGGTTCTCTTGGCAAGGTCAACACGAAAGGAGGGTTTTTTCGTGCTGATACGAGGAAGCGGATTAGGAGACAGATTCGAGACTCCCTGGAGGATGTGCCTTTAAGACTTGAACTCTCGGAGCACCACTCGGTGGAGAGGATAGATAAGTCGATAGAGGAGGTCGAAGCGGAGGCGGTGTGGGCGGTTAGTAATTTGCTGGAAGTATCATTCAAAGGAGGAAGGGAAGTCGTGATCAAACGGGTAAGAGAGCTTGAACAGGAATTGGAAAATGATTTGTAGGTCCGGCGGGTCTTCTGGGAATTAAAACATTGATAATGATGAATCTAAGCATAGTATCATGGAACGTCAGAGGAATTAGGAGAAGGGAGAAGCAAAGTGCAGTCAGGGGGTTAGTTAAAAAATTCAATCCTTGTTTCTTGCTACTTCAAGAAACGAAATTGGAATTGGTTGAACCAGCTATTGTTAAAAAATTGTGGAATGGAAATGGCATTGAATCAGTTTATTCACCGGCAGTAGGATCATCGGGAGGTTTAATCAGTTTGTGGAACAAGGATTTGTTTCAAGTTTCGAACACTATTGTGACACAACGGTACATAGCAATAATTGGATCATTCCATAGCGGCAGTTTCATGTGTGGGATTCTGAACATTTATGGACCGGTAATCGATTCGGAAAAAAGGAGTTTTTATGAAGAATTACTTATTTTTCTACAGCAGTGGAGTATACCTTGGTGTTTAGGCGGCGATTTCAACGTGTTCTTAAATGCAGAGGAGAAATTGGGTTTCACTCTTAACCATTCACTGCTGGAAATGTTCAATAATTTTGTTTTTGAAGCTGGGTTAGTAGATCTGCCACTACAGGGTGGGCGTTTTACTTGGAGCAATAACCGTGATCCACCAACCTTCATCCGGTTAGATCGTTTCTTATTATCTCATGAATTTGTATCAAATTTTCCTGATCAGAAAGTATGTGACAAGTCGTTATCGGATCATTGTGCAATTGTTCTTTTCGAAGAAAAGGAAAATTGGGGGCCGAAGCCTTTTCGGTGTTTTAATTACTGGCTTAGTGATGAAGGTTTTGTCGATTCCATTAGAAGCTCGAT
Source organism: Hibiscus trionum (assembly GCA_030270665.1). Classification (NCBI taxonomy): domain Eukaryota; kingdom Viridiplantae; phylum Streptophyta; class Magnoliopsida; order Malvales; family Malvaceae; genus Hibiscus; species Hibiscus trionum. The sequence goes on from BSYR01000065.1 coordinate 5,585,233, forward strand.
CCGCAATCTGAAGTTCGCAAAGCCGGGCTCTCGAATTTCCAAGGTGTTAAAAGTTTCTAAGGTGGCAGCAAGGAAGTGGTATGGGGAACATGGCACTAACGGCAGAACAAAAATTATTGAGTTAGAAAGGAATATTTCGAATTTAGAAAACCAGCTCCAAATTGGCATAGCCGCAGCTGATGCTTGGTACAGGCTGTGTGCGTTGAAAAATGCATTGTGGCATGAATACAGGATTGAGGAGAGCATTTGGATCCAGAAATCAAGACTTCGGTGGATCCAAGAGGGAGACAGGAACACGCGGTTTTTCCATTTGGTAGCTTTAGAGAGAAAAAGAGTGAATGCCATCAAGAACATTGTGGTGGATAACAGGTCCATCGAAGATCCGAATTGCATCAAACAAGTGGTGTCTGAGCACTTTAGAGATGCCTATAATAGGACTCATGCATTGGATATTGATAGCTTAGTTCTGGACTTCCAAAAGATTAGCGAAGACAAGAGGAACTCCCTGCAGAAGCGTTTCTCGGAAGAAGAAATTTAGGCAGCAGTGGCAGCGACCGAAAGTAACAAAGCACCAGGTCCTGACGGGTTTAATATGGGACAATGAATTTGTATCAAATTTTCCTGAAGTAAATCAGAAAGTATGTGACAAGTCGTTATCGGATCATTGTGCAATTGTTCTTTTCAAAGAAAAGGAAAATTGGGGGCCGAAGCCTTTTCGGTGTTTTAATTACTGGCTTAGTGATGAAGGTTTTGTCGATTCCATTAGAAGCTCGATCCGCAATCTAAAGTTCGCAAAGCCGGGCTCTCGAATTTCCAAGGTGTTGAAAGTTTCTAAGGTGGCAGCAAGGAAGTGGTATGGGGAACATGGTAGTAACGTCAGAACAAAAATTATTGAGTTAGAAAGGAATATTTCGAATTTAGAAAACCAGCTCCAAATTGGCATAGCCGCAGCTGATGCTTGGTACAGGCTGTGTGCGTTGAAAAATGCATTGTGGCATGAATACAGGATTGAGGAGAGCATTTGGATCCAGAAATCAAGACTTCGGTGGATCCAAGAGGGAGACAGGAACACGCGGTTTTTCCATTTGGTAGCTTTAGAGAGAAAAAGAGTGAATGCCATCAAGAACATTGTGGTGGATAACAGGTCCATCGAAGATCCGAATTGCATCAAACAAGTGGTGTCTGAGCACTTTAGAGATGCCTATAATAGGACTCATGCATTGGATATTGATAGCTTAGTTCTGGACTTCCAAAAGATTAGCGAAGACGAGAGGAACTCCCTGCAGAAGCGTTTCTCGGAAGAAGAAATTTGGGCAGCAGTGGCAGCGACTGAAAGTAACAAAGCACCAGGTCCTGACGGGTTTAATATGGGGTTTTATAAAAAATTCTGGCCAGAGCTGAAACCGGAGATAATGCGATTTTTTCATGAGTTTTATGAGGGGAAGAAGTGGGATCCCGGAGTTAACCATTCTTTTATTACACTGATTCCGAAGGTTTTAAACCCAACCTCATTATCAGAGTACCGTCCGATTAGCTTGGTTGGAGGATTATATAAAATCTTGTCAAAGGTCCTGGCTCGGAGGCTACATTTGGTGCTTCCAAAATTGGTAGGTGAATCCCAATTCGCTTTCATTCCGGGGCGACAAATCTTAGATTGCTCACTGATAGCGAATGAAGTTATTGATTTTATTGCAAAGAGTGGAATGAGAGGTGTGGCCTTTAAAATTGACTTTAAAAAGGCCTATGACACAGTCAGTTGGGATTTCCTTGTTAAAGTGCTGAAGGAATGTGGTTTCGGCGAGAAGTGGTGTAAATGGATTAAGTGCTGCATCTCGATATCTGTCTTGGTCAACGGTGCCCCAACGGAGAGATTCTCTATCAAGAGAGGTTTGAGACAAGGTTGTTCGTTGTCACCCTTACTTTTTAACTTAGTTGGGGAAGCCTTAAATTTAATGCTGAAGAAAGCAGTGGCGAAGGGATTATTTTCGGGTGCTGTGGTCGGTAGAAATGGGGAAAATACTGAGATCTCACACCTTCAGTTTGCTGACGATCTAATAATTTTTTGTGATGGCGAAGAACGCCAAGTCCGCAATGTGAAAAGGGTGCTTCGTGTGTTTGAGCTTGCTTCCGGTTTGGAGCTTAATTTGAAAAAGAGCCGTTTGTTCGGTATTAATGTGGCTGAGTCAGATTTAAGGTGTTGGGCGAGAGCTGTAGGGTGCCAATCGTGTCAGTTTCCTACGACTTATTTGAGGCTCCCGCTTGGGGCGAAACGCAATATCATTTCATTATGGGAGCCAATTATTAGTAAGTTTGTGAGATGGTTAGAAGGTTGGAAATCTAAACTACTGTCGATTGGTGGTCGTGTAACAATGTTGAAGGCTGTCCTATCTAGTTTACCTGTTTACTACATGTCGTTATTCAGATTGCCAAAATCAGTGGAAAAAAGGCTGAATTCTTTAATGGCAAATTTCCTATGGGGGGGTGATGCAAACAAGTCAAGAATACATTGGGTGAACTGGAAGTTAGTATGCTCAAGTAAAGCTACGGGGGGCTTGGGAATTGCTAATCTCGGGCTTACAAACAGTGCCCTGCTCGGGAAGTGGGTGTGGCGCTTCGGCAACGAGCATGATAGCCTTTGGAGGCGTGTAATCTGGAGCCTGGTGAGGAACGATGCTTCGGAACTGTTGGTGCCAAATAATTCGGCGAAGTCGACTTCATGGATTTGGAAGGGTATCGCAAACTCTTTCTCTCGAGAAGATAACGTGGGGCAGTGCTTAAGGGAGAACTGTGCGCTTCAAGTGGGCGATGGTAAGTCGATAAAATTCTAGAGCGAACCTTGGCTAGGAGGAATCTTGTTGAAGGTTCGGTTTCCTCGCATCTTTGCCTTAGCAAAGAACAAACAGGGGAGTATAGCAGATTTTGGTACAAGAGGAGAGTCAAGGTGGTCTTGGAACATCCAATTGCGCAGACAAGTCTTCGATTGGGAGAGAGGTCAATGGAATGAAATGATGGAAATGCTGAACAGTTTCGTCCCGAGTATGGTTGCAAGAGACTGGGTTAGCTGGCGTGGGAACAGTGATGGGGTGTATACAGTTCGTTCTATGAAGTTGTTGACAAAGGAGCATAATTCGAACCATGCAGACTGGCCTAAGAAAGTTTGGATTGGCGTGGCACCGCCAAAGGTCGAGGTGCTGGTCTGGAGGATTATGTGGGGTCGCGTCCCAGTGAAGAAGGAATTATTGAAGCGTGGCGTAGTGCTGAACGGAGATGAGAATTGTCTTTTGTGGGGGAAGATAGAGGAGTCGGTGTTCCATTTGTTTTTTAGTTGCCAAGTAGCTTGGCAGATTTGGATGCACTTTTGCTGGTGTTTGGGCGTGCATTTGGTTATGCCAGGCTTGTCGACAAATTTCCTGGAAGTCTGGAGTGGGTTAGCAGTGGCTCGGGACAGAGTTTGGTGGGAGGTGATCCCATTCGCAGTGTTTTGGACCATATGGCTCGGCAGGAATGAAACCGTTTTCTAAAAGAAAAAATTGGACCTACTGCAGCTCATTTTCTTGGCAAAATGCCGCTGGGCAACGTGGTTAAAGGTAAAATTTCCAGGGGGCTCAGTCTCGATAGATAGTTTGGTAGCTGATCCGGTATTAGCTCGTGTACTTTTGGGAGGCAGTACAAGTGTTGCTTCGACCCTCAGTTGGGAGCCCCCCCCGACTGGTTTTGTTAAGCTCAATATTGATGGTGCAGTGTCCCGTTCCAGTGGGAAGTGCGGCATCGGAGGCATCCTCAGGGACTCCCAAGGTAATTCGCTTATGCACTTCTCAGGTCCAAGCAGACCGGGACCACCTACTTTGATCAAGTTTCAGGCAGCAGCGGAGGGGATTGAAAGATTTAAACAGTCAGCTTGGAGTCGAAATCACCGGCTCATAGTGGAGTCGGACTGCAAGACCCTGGTGCAATGGTTGACAGGTAATGTAGAAGCCCCGAGCTACATCTTGTCTTCAGTTTTGGAGATGAGAAGTTTGATCCAGCAACGAGGTTGGGTAGTCAGATGGATTCATAGATCCCGCAACTTGGAGGCGGACAATCTGGCGAAGAAGGGTATTGGCTAGTTTGGTTTTAGGGGTGGAAGTTTCATGGGTAGTTTTGAACGTGGGTTTGTTTTCGGCTTGTTTTCTCATTACAAACATGAACTAATTGGTGTAACTCTAATTAATCTCGATTAATAAAATGAAGGGTACTCTTTTCCCCTAATAGGATTAGAGGGGTTTTTAACGAGGCCCTAAACTTTTCAAAAAAAAAAGCTCATATTATGAGCTTTTTCAAAATTAGCGGTTTCACCCCAATCCGCTCTTTCAATCCGCTATTTACCAAAAAACAATATTAGCGGATTTGACTGGTCAAGCCTCTAATTATGCTTCAAACCTCTAATTTTTGCCCAAACCTCTCTTTACCAAATAGGGCCATTATAAATTATGGATGATAGACCCATGCAAGGATGAACGCGAAATTTTATGATAAGGGGGCGAACCTATAAAATTTTGAGGGGCGAAAGTAGATATTTAGTAAGAAATACATAAACAGTTTCTAAAAACAATTTAAATCATATAAAATTTTTAAATTTTTAGAGGGAAACTACGTTAATTAAGTATTTCATTAGAAATCAGATTAGAATTTTACTATCTAATGAGTACTAATTAGATTCAGAATTATAATATAAAACTTCAATTTTATATTATTTAATCTAATTTAATACTTAGTATATTTTTCACAAATAGAAGTTAAAAAATTAAACTTAAAATTTAATGTTAACCAGAAGTTTCTTTCAATAGAAATTCTTTTATTTTTGCACCACAAATTTGGTTGGCGAATGTACTATTTTTTAATTGTTAATAATTTATAATAAGAAACATCAACCTCAACCAAGTATTGGCCTAACATTGCACTGAAGAGAAGTATAATGGCAATGTCCTAATATTGTCTTTAATATATGTTAAAAAATATTATTATTTTGGTAATATATATGTCCGATTTATGGTCTATGTTCGAGGTGTAAAACTATTTTTTTAAGAGTGTTGTTTCCAAAGCTTGAACTCACGTCCTCTCATTGAGAGTTTAATGTGCATTACTAATACACCAAATATTTATTGCTAAAAAAATCGTCTTTAGTAAGGGACGTACGCATAATATTATCTAACCTAAAACCGTTGGTATTCCTTTAAAATTAACCATAATATGATAATAATAAATCTATAATGTACTAATACGAGTGGCCATTTAGACAACTAAAATATTTATGTATCTACAAATATATGTAATTAACCATAATATGGTAACATGTATGACATTTAACGTCACCATAACCAAAATATTATAAACCGATAACATAAATAGTTATAAAACAATAATTACAATGATTAAAACATTCCTTTTTTTTTAAAAAAAAATTGTTAAATAAGGTGATCAGCAATATTCAGTTCAAAAAAATTTTGCTAAACAAAAGTGAATATTTATTAAACGAAAATATTATTACAGTAATTTACTCATAATCTAATTAAATGAACGGTAAAATTGGTTAAGACGATGAAAAACATAAATTTAAATTCCTGACGATGATATTTACAAACTCTAGACTCTAATGTCGGAGCTGGCAAGGTGGATTTAGAAACTTATCTGCCTAATAATAAAAGTTTTTTTCTTTCTTTTTAGCTATTACCTTATACCATTATCTTGTTCATGGAATCTACTTACGGATAAATTATTAGATGAATCCGGTTTATTATGTTATCCGTAGTCACAGTCAATAAGGTCCATCCACTTCAAAATAATTACACATATTTTATTAACATGTAGAAAAGAGGTGAAAGTTCACATTAAAAAAATGAGATGAATTGAACTTATTAACTGGGGCCACATATGACATAGTGAGTCGATAATGTCATAATAATAATAATAATAATAATAATAATAATTAAAATTTATATTTGATTAATCCGTGATTTAGACTTTGAATAAAAGTATAAATTTGTATTGAAATATACTTTTTTATTAAATCCTATTTCTTTCTTATTGCGTATTAGACTCTATAAATATATAACGTGAATTAGATTTTATGATTAAGTGATTTATCCGCCGCGTACACCCTCTCGTAATTTCAATTTATAGTAAATTTCTGGCCGGAGTTTTTCCTTTTTTAGTTTTTCTGTATAAAATTATGTTTTTTTCTTGTTAGGTAGGTCGTAAAACGACGGCGTATAAATACACAGCATATAAAAAATATTAATATGAAAACTATATAAACAGAAAGAATCTATAAGAGGTAAAACTCGTGAGTGAGGTAAACCACTGAGTGGCCATCGCTTCCGAAAGCATTATCTCTGTCTCTGTTTTGGGTTCCCATGAGGACGAATCTGCTGTTCCATCTCCTAGTTTTAGTTCTGGTCGGAAAGCTCAGCGCTGAAGAAGATGGGCTTCTGAATCCGTCACGGTTAAGGATGTTCGTCGACGAGCTTCCCGATATGCCTAAAATCCCAGGTTTTCGTATGGTGAAGGCTTCCCCCAAGCCCAAGTTACTCTCCATTGGCATGTTCAAGAAGAAATGGGTAAGAAAAATTGATTTCTTTCGTATATATGTAGGGAGTATTGTTCTAGCAATAGCAATCCCTTTCCTTTTCAATTCGTTCTGGGTTAGAAAAGTGTGAAGAAACTTTTGCAAATTCGGCGAACTGAATGATGTAATTGAAGTAAGCTATGAGCTGTAGCCGTTCATCATCTTGTAGTTTGGTTAATTTGTTTTTTTACTAAATTCTAGTCCCGTGCGCTTTGGCAGCTTTTTCCAATCTTCTTAGTTTTCGTTTTCAGATTCTTTCTAAATTTTAATTAAATGATGTTGGTAAAATCGAGGAGAAAATAATGTTTTTTCAACATCATAGTAATCGATCTGCTTTGTCTTTGTTTCTCTGTTTTCGAGATTGCAGAGATTCCACAGGGACTTACCTCCGACGCCAGTTTACGCCTATGGTGCTTCATTGCGGACTGCGACGGTCCCCGGCCCGACTATCGAGGCACTTCACGGCGTCGACACTTACGTGACGTGGAGGAACTATCTCCCTCCGAAGCACATACTGCCGTGGGATCCGACAATCCCCACTGCAAAACCTGCCGGCAGGATGGGAATCCCTACGGTGGTGCACCTCCATGGCGGTATTCATGAACCCGCCAGTGATGGGAACTCGAACGCGTGGTTCACCGCCGGATTCAAAGAGAAGGGTCCCGCCTGGAACAAGACGACATATCACTACAACAATAACCAACAGCCTGGAAATCTATGGTACCATGATCATGCCATGGGGTTGACCCGAGTCAACCTATTGGCCGGTCTGGTTGGGGCCTATGTTATTCGCCACCCTGAGGTCGAGGGCCCGCTTAAACTTCCCGCCGGCGCCGAGTTTGATCGGAATTTAATCGTCTTCGATCGTGGTTTTCGAAAGGATGGGTCCATATACATGAACTCAACCGGAAACAATCCCTCTATACATCCGCAGTGGCAGCCGGAGTATTTCGGCGATGTAATCATAGTGAACGGGAAAGCATGGCCGAAGATGACGGTACGACGTCGTAAATACAGATTCCGTATCATCAATGCCAGCAATGCGAGATTTTTCAGATTCTTTTTCACCAATGGCTTGGAATTCGTCCACGTGGCATCCGACTCGACTTATCTTGGAGAACCCGTGGTGACCAATCAAACCCTGCTGGCCCCATCTGAGATTGCTGACGTGGTTGTTGACTTTTCAAAGTCGAAGACTGATGAAGCCGTTCTAGCCAACGATGCACCCTACCCTTACCCGTCTGGTGATCCTGTCAATGAATCCAACGGTAAGATCATGAAATTTAACATCAAGAAAAGGCGGGAATTCGACACATGGCAGGTACCCGACAAATTGATCAAATATCCGTCACCGGATTCATCCAGCGCGACGCATACACGATACATTGCGATGTACGAATACACGAGCAACGCGGATGAGCCTACACACCTTTACATCAACGCAAAGCCATACGAAGCGCCGGCGACAGAGACGCCGAAGGCGGGGACGAGCGAGATCTGGAATGTGATTAATTTGACGGATGATAATCATCCGATGCACATTCATTTGGGACTGTTCACGGTGTTGGATCAAACGGAGCTAGTGAAGCTAGAGGAGTTCAAGGAATGCATGTCGAAAAAGAACGACGCCGTGAAGTGCCAAATAAGCAAGTACGCACGTGGCAAAAAGATAGAGGTGGCGGCACATGAGAAAGGGTGGAAGAATGTGTACAAAATGACACCTGGATACGTGACAAGGATATTGGTTAGGTTTTCTTACATACATTCCAACACTTCATACACATTTGACCCAACTGGGATGCCTGGCTACGTGTATCATTGTCACGTAAGTATCTATTTTCATTTTATGTTTCTAAAATATTCGTATTCGACACATATTTGAATATAAAATATCGAATATGATTTGGAAATGCAGATATTGGACCACGAAGATAATGCGATGATGAGGCCACTTATAGTGATGAAATGAGAAGAGCATGTTGTAAAGTTGCCAGAAACTTGAGTTGTTTATCACTAATTAGTAAGTACAAGCAGAGGGAATTTTATAAAGTGGTAGACATAAAAGAACATGAATGTTAAAGTGTAGAAATATTGATTAAAAAAAATAAAGTGGATGTATCTTTACGAACTGGAAATGTAATGTTGTTAAAGTGTGGTTTTACATTATCCCCCGTTAATTCCTTCGAGTTTTATTCTTGCGAACATACTCCCCAAGCAGGATACTTAACACATTAGCTACAGCACTGCAAGGGTCGATACGCACAATGCTAGTATCCATCGTTTACGGCTAGAACTACTGAGGTATATAATCCCACTCAACATGTTATTGTGATTATTTCTCCTTTTTTTTTATAAAAAAAGTTATTTAATACCATATACATAATTATTGTTCATAAGTTATAAAATTTTCTCAAGACATGCCTTATAGATGAACAAAAATTCTCTCGCACCAACTTTAATTTATAAATTATAAATTATAATCCAGAAACTCTGTCTACTATAATATATGAATAAAATAAACATAAGTATGTTAATTAAAATATATGAAGCAGGGATTTAAATAATTATAAATGAGTCTTTTTATATCCTATCAATCGGACAAGACACATCACATTAATTATAATCAATTATTGACATTCATATTTTGTGACACAACTATAACGTAATCATGTAATGTATCACATAATCATAGATACCACATGAACTAGTATTGATATGCATCCCCATATTTTAAGTGTGTTTATATTATATTGGTACTCGTTCGTTGAGTATCAATACTGAAACTTAATTTTTTTATATAAAAAAAACTATATTTAAACTTAGTAGGGCCTCCAACTAATATATGAAAAATAAACTTGAAAATATGTTTAAGAAGGAATTTTTCCGGATACTTTCTTAAAATAAAAATCAATAAGAAATGAAGTAAAATATCAAGATATCAACTTGCGATTCAATCTAGAAAATATTAGTTAAAGACCATTAAAAGAGTAAGCATTTTGATCGAGTTGAGTTTTAGAGTTTTTTTAGCAAATATATTTTATTAAAAATAGGAAAAAAAGAGTACACACAACTAAGCACATACAACACAATACAACGTCCAACACACCACAACTAAGTACAATCAAACACGATCCAAAGACCTAATCACTACACAAACACTACAAAAATACAAATTGAAAGACATGAATTAAAGAGTTTTATTTTATAACTCAAATTTTATACACTTGCGTTATCAATTTTTAAAGTTGTGACCATTGGGACGTTAAACGGTGTTAGTTTGATGACATGACACGTTAGTAAAAGAGGTTAATTTTAAATTTGAGCCTTGAGCTTTAAATAAACACTAATTTGACCTTTGAACTTCAGATGATATATTATTTTAAGCTTTAAACTTTAGATAAAATATTACTTTGACCCTGAATAAAATTAAAAATATTAAAATATATTTCTCATTTCTTGATATTTATTAATTCTTGTAATTTACTCACCAACTTCTTCTCTATTATTGTCTCTTTTTGCTCTCTTTTTTCTTTTTACAAATTTTAATTCTGATTTTAATCTTATCTAGAAAGAAGGGAAAGAGAAGACTCTAGGGAAAGAAATAAGTGCTCTTAGTGGATTTAAAACCCATGACCCAAGAGAATATGATGGAATGAAGATGAGCAGTTTGGCCAACCCTCCAAATATGCGTGGTCTACGAAGTCCATGAAATGGCTAACGCCACCTCCTGCACTTAATTCAAGCAACTCATTAATTTGGATGACCTTTTTTTATATCAAATCTGATATGATTCAGGTCGATGGCTCAAGTAAAAAATTTAACCCCTTTAATGAATTTAAACATTGAACATGTTTAAGGGAATAGAAGTCTATGAAGCACTGGTATTTCAATCTAAAGTCGTCTTACGTATTCGATACATCTCTGTACAGAGTACATATTGGATACGACTTAAGAAACTATAAGTATTTTATTGCAATGAATAAAGTCCAATGCTAAACATGAATCTCAACATTCTACTTACTTGAGGGGAAATACAAGACCAAACCTCTATTATATGAAATCTCAACTAGTTCGCTTTATATTCACCAAGCTTGTGCTTTTCATCATACAGCTACTTCAATACATAATCAATCTCTGGAAATGCAGACAAAAGCAATAACTATAGTTTTTTTATTAAGAAGAAAATGACAAATGTCAATATTCGAACTCATATAAGATGTAATAATATGAGTATCCCTACCCATTTGGTTAATTAATAAATCTCGCATAACTATAGTTTTATTAGGCTTAATTACAACTAATTTTTACATCTTAAATGAAAAATAATATAAAAATATATATTATGTTTCAAATTGATACATGAACTTAACTTTATGATCCAAATTAGTATTTTTGATAAATGATTTATTGAAACTAATTTGAACCATGAAGTCAAATTGAACCAAAAAAGTAAAGTTTCAATACCTAATTAATTGAGTAATTGGACCAAAAAAATTAAGTTCTAAAATGAACTTGAGAATTGAGATCAACTCTAAGTACCTAATCGGACTTGCGTAATAAATTACATCTCGAAGTCTAATTCAAATACCAGAATATATATTTATCTATATAAAAAAGTCAAGCCTAATATTGATTTAAATAAAGGGTAATTATTCCGTGCACAAGCGCATGCGAAAACAAACTTTAAAGTTTAATGTTTAGGGGTTTAAGTGTAATAGTTTTGAACTTATAGAATGTTGATAGAATTCTAAAGTCAGGGTTAAAATTTAAGATTTATATATTAAAACCTAAATCCCTAATGATATTACCCTAAAATCTAAACGCTAACCCTTAATTTTAAACCCTAAATTAAAACTTTAAAGCTTAAATTATAACACTTATGAAAGAAGAAAAAATTTATTGTTCGTGTATGAAATAATAATCCTAAATGAAAAGCTCAAATGAAGCCAAAAAGAAAGATTCAAAAACGAGTTTTATTTCAAGTGTTAATGATTTTTTATTTGTTGTTACCTATTTTTTAAAAGATTTGATTAGATGTATGTAATTGATTTAAATTCCCCGTTTGAAGTGGTTCGGATCCGATTTTTAGGCATATGCTAAAAGTTTTTGGACATCAATGTCAGACTCAGACTTTAGTGATATTTGTTAATAATGGTCCTTGCCGTTGCCGATGTAGAATATTTAATTTTGTCGGTAACCATTGTATAAAGATTCCGAATGGTTCAAATTGGAGAAAAGGCAAAAATATAAGGCCAAAGTCCGTCCAATGCAATTATGCAACATATTGCAATTGAATTCTTAAACTACCATTCAAAATTTTAACATACCTAAAGTCTTCTCTACAACTAAAGGTCACGCGAAATTTAGAAAAAAACTATGGAGTGAAGGCTCATAGTCAATCGTAAGGTTCTAAGTGTTTTTTTATATAATATTGTAAATGAAGTTTTTTTTTTTTATAAATGGAGTATGATAATTTTTTGATTAAATAGAGGTGTATTTCATTCTCATGTCGAGATTCAAACTCATACAAGATGAATGAAGATGAGCATCTTTAGCCACTAGTCCAATTAGTGGATCTCAGTGTATGTCAAATACTTTAAAACTAATTAGACATTGAGGACTAATATTTTTATGGGAAATATTTTGATACACAAGTTTGTGTAAAATTTAGTTTACATAAATCTTTTAATTTTAGGGTTTAAGGATTTAGGTTAGAGTTTAGAGGTTTAGTGTGCATAGTGTAGAATTATTACAATAGAAAGAGAGAGAAAATCCTAATATATTGAAAAGGCTTAAATATAATATATCTTATTTTTTAAATATACTAGTGTGATTACACCTAGTAAATTTGACCCGAAATCCGAGAATCGAACCAATTTACCCGAAATTGACCTGAAATCAAAAGCGAACCAAAATTAAACTGATTTTTAGTTGAACCGAATGAACCCAAATCAAATGGACCTGAACCGAAGACAAGCTGAAATAAATAAAAGATATTAATATAAATAAAGAAAAATGAGATATGAACAACCACACAACTCACCAAAAAGTAAAATATATTAGCTTTATAAAGCAATATGTAGGGTGTAAAAAATTGACCAACCTAAAAACTTGATTAAAACGACCGATCTCCAATTGAACCGAATCGAAATAATCGAACCGAAAATAACTGAACCGAAATGACCCGAAGCATAATAGAATCGAACCGAAATCGAATATGAACCGAATGATATCAGACCCGAAATAACCGAAATAGAAATGACCCGAACCGATTGACCCGTTTGTCACCTCTAAGCGTGATTATATGATACTATCCGTTCATACTTTTTCTTAATTTTTTGACAAAGCACACATAAATGCTCGAACCCGAATATCTTATAATGAACATCATTCACTTTTTCACTGGAATCCCTGATTAGGTTCTAATACATCTTATTCTTGAATATAATGTCGAGACGAATTGGAACGTCATGAACAAAATTTCATAAATTTTTATTTCTAAAGTCATCAACCACTAGATTGATATACACTTTTCGGTGTGTCGAATCTGCCAATGTTGTACTAATCCATACCAAAAACCTGTGAGGAAGTCAACCATCATTATCAAATGTGTGCACAAGACTCAATATAGGCTCGAGAGAATCGAATCACTACGGACGTGATAGACACAAGTAGTTCTCGACTCGAGCTTGTTCAAATACGAAAATTTACCGATGGCCGGCGAATGAAGGAAGGACGACGACCTTGAGTTCAATATCAGAGCTTATGAAAGTGATTAAGTTCCGGTACTATACATAAATAAATCCTAATCGTTAAAATAGACAGATGGATGAAGATGATGATGGCAAGGAGAAAAGAGAGACTGTTTGTTAAGATGTCGCCATTGTTGTTGAGAAAAGAAAAAACTATCAGTCAACTTAAACAACATGTGACGGTGCCAAGTCCCAACTCCCATTTCTTCTTCTGATACCGATATATCATTGGCCAATCAACCAAGTTTGTATTTATACATGCATGAATACATATATTAAAAAGCATAGTCCACTCAAAGATTTAGAGTGTTATGTGTAATTTATTAAAACGAAGCTCTCAAATTTATAAAAAAACCCTTAAATGTTTATTAATTTATTGTGTGCACCGTAGGGTGACTTTTTTCTGAGGTGTATGCGGTCGCTCGTATTGCACCCGTTCAAAACCACCCGATGACACCAAAACCACCAGTCAACTCAACACCCTCTTCCTCATTTTCCCTTCATCTATTAAATGCCCATAATTCAATATTTTATGTAGCAGCAGCAGCAAGAAGAAGAAGAAGAAGAAGCAACCCTTAATATATATCTTCTTTTCATTGTACGATCTTTGGCTATATATTTTCCTTTTTCCCTTAATGAGGAAGCCTTGCTGTGATAAGCAAGACACGAATAAAGGGGCTTGGTCTAAGCAAGAAGATGAGAAGCTCATAAATTACATTCGAATTCATGGGGAAGGTTGCTGGCGTACTCTCCCTCAAGCTGCAGGTTAATGAATCAACCTAGAAAACACTGGCAAAGGGTGTTTGATTTAAAAGCAACATCAATGAAGCTAATTCTCCTACTTTTGCTTCTTTTTTCGTAATAATTTGGTTTAGGTCTCCTCCGATGTGGGAAAAGTTGTAGGCTGAGATGGATAAATTATCTAAGGCCAGACCTTAAAAGAGGCAACTTCACTGAAGATGAAGAGGATCTCATTATCAAGCTTCATGCACTCTTAGGCAACCGGTACTACCATTTCTCTAACACTGTACTAGTATTTATTAATGGTGGTTTTAAGATTTCCTTTTTTGTGCTCAGCGTATCTATGTTTTAATCTGCATAAACTTTGATAACTTGGTCGTGAAATGATTCAGGTGGTCGTTGATAGCCGGAAGATTGCCCGGAAGGACTGACAATGAGGTGAAGAATTATTGGAACTCTCATTTAAGAAGGAAGCTTATAAACATGGGCGTCGATCCGAATAAACATAGGCTAATGACTCGCAACCTGCTTCCCCGCCCTCCAATCCCAAGTAATTCCCATGCTGGTGCAACTGGAATATTATCCGGTCCGAAAGTTTCGATTATCGGTGATGCTGATATTCATCCGCCGGATGAATTCCGACGTGACAACGATCGAGTTTCCGATGCCGAAAGCTGCTTAGACGAGAGTAATCAGCTCCCTGATTTGAACCTGGATCTCACCATCAGTGTTTCAGCTGCGAGATGAACAAATTATAGGATATTTCACAGCAGTCAATTTGCTTGTCAAAATTAAGAGGGACGTGATAGAAAACTTGGATATACATTAAAAAAATCTTAGTCACATGCTCTCCAGAATCTGATTATGGAAAAAAAATCCATACAATATAATTAGAACCCGAACGAAGTTTAATTTAATTGGTTCATGAAATCGACAATCGTCATGTAAATTAGTATATCTCAACTTGAACCTTGACGTATACTATTATTATAACTGTATCTCTCTCACACATATATATATATATATATATATATATATAGAATTTAATAAGTGGTCTCAATAAAAAAGATGATGATGTTTATTTTATGAGATTCGAGTTCGAGCAGCTTTGTATGTAAGGTTTGTATCAACTATCAAATATTAAAAAATATATACATAGATACTATGAGTGGAATGGATAGATGAGATGAAAAGTTGAAAATAAAGAGATTTTTAAGGAGAAAAAGAAGAGGAGTGTTTAGTCTCATCCAATAACCATGAATTAGTGTAAAACTAAATAAATTTTACACCATGGTAAGGCAGAGCATGAAGTAATTTCTTTATGTGTCTAATCGATAATTATTTGGTCTTGAAACAGTAAATTACTTAGCAATTTGATGGAAATCGTCTGCCCCAAATCATGTCCCCTTCTATGCCCCCACTTTAAAAAAATGAGTTTGGAGTTTAATGTTTAAGATTAGAAATTGTGGTTAGGGTTTAGGGAATTAGAGGTATGATATATTTTTAGAGTTTAGAATTTAAGGGTTAGGATGTGAAAACTAAAGTTAAGGTTTAAAATTTAATTTTTAAATAATTTATTAGTGTGAGACATAAAAGATGGCATGATTAAGGTGCATAGAATTTTTACCCTCGCAAATTTAATTCTCAGATTAGGATTATGTTACAAATTATATCAGCAATAAAAACATATGGAATTTTTCTCATATTACATGACAGCAGAATAGGATATAATAGGTAGTTTTAATTAATATTCTTTCATAAAATAATGTCTGCTTTGAGAATATAATATTTCTTAATCGAACAACGAACGTGAAATGTTTCAATTGTTTGACATTTAATTGACATATTTCTCGCTGATTATCGGTAATAGGTGGTTAGAGAAAATGGGAGAGAGGCTCTAACGACGACAATAGTAAGATCCGACAAGGCTATCGACAACGATAATGACGTTAATTTTAAAATTTGGGTGTTTTATGGATTAATGAATTTTTGAAGATTTTTAAAAGTTGTAGATTTTATTAAAAAAATTATTTTATTTTTTCAAATTTTTGAGAAAAAAATAAGAAACTAAAATAAAAATACGTTTCAATTTCTGATTGGGTGATGATTATTTTTAACGGCGTTAGCTTAAAACAGTAACATGATAAGATTTTAGGCATTTGTTTCAAACAAAAAAACGTTAGACACTTATTTTAGCCAAAAAATATTTTAGACACCAATTATAAAAAAGAGGTACGTTTTAGGCACATACTTTATAGTTAAGCCAATACAAAAATAACAAATTTAAACTTATCGGGTAGGTATGCGGTATGGAAGGGTAGGATGCAGCACCAACTGAAAATGTTACAAAAATCGAAACACAAAACATTATATTTTTTGTAACATTTTTGGTACTTACAAAAACATAAAATGTTATCAAAAGTAATAAAAATTCCAAAATTCAAAATAAAGTTCCAAAATTTACCATTAATTAAAAATATTATCAAACTGTATTACATTTTTAATTTTTTACTTTAAAATTTATAACATTCTCAGTTGATGTCCCACCGTACCTTACCGCACACATTATACACACCCAATTTATCACTCGAAAGTGCTGTAAATCTCTTTCTCTCTCTGTTAATCCAATTATTTATTAATTATTAATATTATTTTCTACCGTTTCCTGCAGCTTTCGCATTTCGTCAATCCTTCATCTTTTTCTTTGAAAGTCTCTTTTTATTGACACGTCTCTTTCCAAACAGGAGCCAACGCCTGGCTTTGTAAAATGGCCGGCGGAGTCGGCTCCCCTGAAGACGGCAGCGCTTCTCCCGCGTTCTTGCTCCGCCTTGTCCTCGAAATCATCTCCGCCAATGCAGCCGACAGAACTCACGCCGCCCATGCCATCTTTAAAAAGGATTGCACGGATCTGGTTAGGAGGATTGCTCTCTTCACGCATTTGCTCGAGGAAATCAGAGATTCTGGTGAATCCTCTGATAATGACCGTGCCTATGCTTCCTCTTCTGCTTCTTCATGGTCAGCGGATCTGGCCGTGGCTCTCCAGGAGGCTAAACGTCTCGTGTCCGTCGCCTCCTCCTACAATTCCGATAATTCCTCCGTAATGAATCCATCTGTCTGTCTCTTTTTTAGCTCCTTTTCATAATGAGCATTATATGATTGGATTGATTGATTCTAAAAGTTTTTACAAATGTGGATATGTTGTCATGCTTGTTATTTTACCATTTTAATACTAATAATACGTTTCATTTTGGATTTTATTGATGAGATCAATTGTTATGCGAAATTGATAGACTTGGACACTTTTTCTCCTTCCATGTCAATTTCTGTAACTTTGATAGATAGCTCCATTTTTGGGGGAAAGTCGAGTTAATCATAAGATTTATTGAGATTGTCAATAGTAATTTCAACAACCTCTCCCGCCAAAATCAGAAGCAAAGTTTTGATCAATTGGTAGAACTTGCCTCTGTAAATGTAGCAATTCTAATTAATTAACTGCACATTGGAGATCATGAGGAAATGCAGGATAAGGAATATGTTAATTTTTGTTAAGGAAAGCAGCTGTTGCTGGAATTTTATTGCGGATATGCACATTTCTTCTTAATATGTTCTGTTAGAAGTATCTCTAAAACTTGCTATTTCTTGATGTAAGGCTGGAGGTGCGAAAAGATTGTCTTTCCAATTCCAATGTGTTACATTGAAGCTGGAGGAAGCTTTAGGGAAAATACCATATGATCAATATCAAATCTCTGAGGAGGTTCAAGAACAGGTAACTCCAGAATTTTTATGTTTCTGCATTTGTCCCCCCCTCCCCCTATTCACTCGCCTTTTTTACACCAATTTCTTTTTCAGGTATCACTGGTAAAAGGTCAATTGAGAAGAGCAACAGAAAGATACGGGTCTTTGAATTCGAGAAAAGTTTCTAATGCATCGTCTCTGCCGCTCAAAAAACAATGTGGGAGTACCAACAGTGAAATTTCGGCAAAGCTAGATAACATTTCGGAAATTTGTGGTATGACGAGTACAAGACATGATGCAGATCCAACAACTAAGATATTGGAAAGAGTGAAGAGCTCTTCAACCTCTTCTGAGGTTTGCCTATCGGATGAAATTGATCCTAAGGGGCTAGAGAACGTAGCCACTGAGTTTCCTGAAGAAACAAAGAAGCCTGGTGCACTAGTAATTCCTGAAGATTTTCTGTGTCCTATATCTTTGGAACTAATGAGGGATCCGGTGATTGTGTCAACAGGACAGGTAATCTGCTCACCCAACTACTGCCTGCATTTCGATTTCTTTTTCTGTAGTCAGCCTTCGCCCTTTGCTATCTCGTATAATCTTGCCTATTGATTCATCGTCTTCTTGATTTTACAGACATATGAAAGGTCTTACATACAGAGATGGATAGATTGTGGCAATGCAACGTGTCCAAAAACTCAGCAGAAGCTGGAAAATTTATCTCTAACCCCTAATTATGTTTTGAGAAGTCTGATAACTCAATGGTGTGCCAAACATAATCTTGAGCAGCCAAGCGGATTAACAAATGGTAGGCTTAAAAAGAGCGATGGATCTTTACACGATGTTGGTGGTGACATGGCAACCATCCAGGCTCTGGTCTGTAAATTATCGAGTCAATGCTTAGAGGAACGTAGGACTGCCGTGGTTGAAATCCGGTCATTATCTAAAAGAAGTACAGATAACAGGATACTAATTGCAGATGCAGGAGCTATACCTGTGCTGGTCAACCTTTTAACAACAGATGACGTGTCATTACAAGAACATGCAGTGACTTCGATTCTTAACCTTTCCATATTTGAAAATAACAAGTCTCTCATTATGCTTGCTGGTGCCATTCCTTCCATTGTCCAAGTCCTCAGAGCTGGAAGCATGGAAGCAAGAGAGAATGCAGCGGCGACCCTTCTTAGTTTGTCACTCGCAGATGAGAACAAAATAATAATCGGTGCATCTGGGGCGATACCAGCTTTGGTAGATTTGCTACAAAACGGGAACACTAGAGGGAAGAAAGATGCTGCGACTGCTCTGTTCAACCTATGCATATATCAGGGTAACAAAGGCAGGGCTGTGAGAGCTGGAATTATAACAGCACTACCGAAGATGCTTACGGATTCAAGTAACTGTATGGTCGATATGGCTCTAACAATACTGTCGGTTCTTGCTAGCAACCATGAGGCTAAGGCTGCTATCGTAAAGGCTGGTACCGTACTTGTTTTAATCGATCTTTTAAGAACAGGTTTGCCTCGCAACAAAGAGAATGCAGCTGCCATTTTGCTTGCTTTGTGTAAAAGAGATATAGAGGGTCTTTCCTGCATAGGTAGGCTTGGGGCTGCCATACCCTTGACGGAGCTTACAAAGAGCGGCACAGAGAGGGCCAAGCGTAAGGCTACTACATTGTTGGAACATCTTTGCAGATTACAGCTGCTGTGACCGTTATGGTTGCACTAGACAGTTTATTATTTTATTTTGATTGACTCTAATTGCTTGATATGGAATACACAAATAGAGCTGGGCCCTGCAAGTAAAAGACTTCCAAGGCGATGAGCGGACTGTCAATTTAGACCAGAATCAGAAAAGGAGCCAAGTTTAGCAGTCTTTTTTTTCTATATTTCCAACGTTGGATTAGATTTCTTCAAAGTCAGTCTTTCACATGTGCGGTTTGAAGATTCAAGTCTTGAATTCGTTTCCCCTGCCGTGATTACCGTTATCCTTTTTCCACTACACAAACAATGATTTTCACCATCTTCTCTTCTCCCCCACTTATCACGCCTATAACTTTCCAAATCACCTGAGGTCAAATTGAAAGTTATTTTGTTGAATTACGGTTAAATTAATTTTATCAGATTACACGCCGATTGAGTTTAATTTGATTGATATTGTTACGATATAATTGAGTTATGCAATAAAAATCATTTGATTGAAAGCGACTTTATCTTTGTCAAACATTAACTTTGCCCACGATTTTCAAATGGTTTGCCCTCGTTTTTGACCATTGATCCCATTAACCTTCAAAAACACATGCATGATAAACACGCACACACATATATATATATATATATATGTGTGTGTGTGTGTCCTTATCCTTGATTCTTACAAACATCATAATTCTTACCAAACCACATTCATCTTGTCCGAGGAAATATGGGGAATAGTTTGGGAGCGAAAAAGACAACCAAAGTGATGAAGATAAACGGGGAAACAACGAAGTTGAAGACACCAGTGACGGCGGAGGAGGTGTTGAAAGATTATCCGGGGCATGTTTTGTTAGAATCGGAAGCGGTTAAGCATTACGGTGTACGGGCGAAGCCGTTGCAGCCGCAGCAAAGGTTGGAGGCCAAGAGGCTTTACTTCCTGGTGGTGTTGCCCGAGGCTCCCAAAGAGATAGTTCCGAGAAGGGTTCGGTCGGGTATAAACATGAGTGCTAAAGACAGGCTCGAGAGCTTGATGTTGTCGAGGAGGTCGGTGTCGGATCTTACGCTTTTGACACCGACGATTGCGATACCGGAGGGGGATGAAGGAGGAGCAATGAGGGTGAAAATGAGGCTTCCCAAGGCGGAAGTTGAGAGGTTGATGAAAGAGAGCGAGAATGAGAGGGAGGCGGCTGAGAAAATCATGCAACTTTGTATGGGAAAGGCCGGAAACAGCCCACGTGGTGAAGTCGCCGAGCAGCGACAAGAGCATTGGAACGCTGGCCATGGAAGCAGCATCGATGAAGGTTTCAAGCCCCGTGAGGTTAGTTTCTTACCGGACAATGACACCATTTTCATGCTACTTTTTATTGATTTTACTAAGCTTGTAACTTGTAAGTTGTAATGATAAACTTGGGCGCCATACTGAATTGTATAATCCAATCAACAACTACGTTAACACAAATGATGAAAACTACACACAATCTGACCAAACTCCTAAATCGAAAACAATTACACTTGTACGCACACTTACAAATTACGCTGTTCTAACCCGAGTCACCGAGGGGAAACATCTTACATCTTTTGAGTGATAATGCTTATAATTTAACCAAAGTTGTGTGGTTGTTCTTTTTTTTTTTTTCAGAAACGAGTGAGTTTCATGGCAATGAATGGAGGGAGCCAAATAGCAGTGACTTCTTAGCAGAGCCATGGAAAAAGCTCAGCCTACATTTTATACTCTGTTGTTGTTGCTTCTTCTTCTTCTTTTGTTTGTACATACAACAAAGTTAGCTTTGAAGCTTTAGGGTTTTCATGGAAAAAGCTTAGAGTGAGTGAGAGATGTAACCTTTTCCGCATATGATTATATAGAAAACTTCTACATTCTCTCCCTCTCGAATCTCGATTTATATATTTACATGGTTATTTATATATTCACTCATGCTTAAAGACGGAGTTAGGATCAAATATTGAGAGGGATAATAGTTTATTAAGCCTTTAAATTTAAAAATTAGAAGGGCAATTAACTTGTTTGATTAACATTTAAACTAAAAAAATCTAAAATATTGTTATAATTTTTTTTTGAGAGGATAACAACCTTACTCATCCTATAAATGGCTCTGTACATGCTGAAATTAACAAATAATAAATTATATATAATATATATTAAAAAAAGTAAAAGTAATGGGAAAACCTGGAATAATAATTGCAAGAGTAGATAAATAATGAATGAATAAATACAGTTTTATCTAAAAACATAAAAGATATAAAAACATCCTTATAATAATAATCTTAATTATCACCTACAAAAGTCTAAAATCAATCCATCACTTGCACGATTATAGAGTAAAAAAAAATTCAAGAAATTATAAACAATGGATTTTATGTGGGTCTCACCACTTTCACAATTATAGAGCCAAATGTAACTTTTGCTTTGGTCAAGCACCAAAATTATTATGCAGCAACACAAGGAATGTGTTCATAGGAAATTACCTTTTGATTTCATGTGGTTTACGGTAAAAAGTTGTGTTGATTGTGTTAGTGCTTCTGTTGACTGTTTAGGTAATATTATTTTCTGTTGAGAAACTGTTGAAATGTAATTTGTGCAACCTCTGAATGATTTGAGGAGTTCTATTCAACTAGAAAGATGATTGAATTCTTTCGACTACTTTGGAGAAAAGTACTGAGCGATTAGTCTTAACGTGAATACAATGCATTATCTGTTTATATTTTTTTCTTAATTCTTTGATAAGACACATTTGCAGACAGTTGCTCAAATCCGAATCTCGTAGGACGAACACGGAACATCATTTTTTTTTTACTTATAGAACACTTGGTGAGTCCAATGCTGCTTGCAAATTTACAGGCGCACATGGATGAACAGCTCAAGGTCCAACTTTTCTTGCTTTACCATCAAAATTCCCTAAAGAATCAATAATACACACACACTTAATGCTATAATGAAACGTGTTAAGGATTAAAAAAACACCCTTTGATTCTTCCTGGAAACTTTTTGCACATGCACAACAGAAAAGATATACACATTAAAAAGGTGTCCCTCAACTCTTCCTTTCCTTCAGAGGTCATTAAAAACAGCTCCTCTAAAGGGATTTTGTTCCTCCTCCATGTGCATAGATCAAAATCCTACCCACAAAGAGGGATTTTTTCGAAAAAGAACAAGCCGAGGAGAAAAGAACAAAACCTGGGGGGAACACGGAAAGAGAGGTCCCTTCTCAAATTGTCCACAATTACAGTTACTTCTGCCTTTATTAATGAACCAATGAATCAATGATGAAACGGGATCATGATGTCCATTGATCAGGTACTGTGAGAAAATATGTAGTCATAGCCTTCCGGAATCTTTTCTTGTATTGTTCCGGAGAAATAATTGTCGGGGATGCATTCTTCGGCCCACCCAGTATCCCAGATGCTTTAACCCATGTCTCCAAGTGCTTGTCCCAGGTATATTGCCTCATGAAATCAATAATTCCCAGGACAAGCTCTTTGCGCTCCTCGTCCACTCCGACCAGCAGTGAATAGTCCATGACCCCAACAGACTGAAAATAGCATAATACAACATTCAAAACATTGTTGCTTGAATCAAAATACAAATGGGGAAAATAAACAGCCTAAAAGTCCAATAGAAGAACTCCCTTAACGTTGTTATAGCATCGGTCAACTTGGAAACCATTTTACAAGTTCGTGTTAAAAGCAACTTACTGCCAGAAAAGATGTGTCGTTCCAAATGGCTCTCTCGAGACTTCTTTTTGCCTTGCTTCCAAGAAAAATAGGCTCTGTCCGCAATGTTTCTAACAGATTCAGGTCCAGCAGTACTTTGTTTCTCCCGGTTGTATCTGGATTATACCGGGATCTTGCAGAGCCCTTGAGATCATAAATCCTAGATATACTTCTTTTGAAGAATAGGTTCTCCATCACCACAAGATCCATTTTTGTTTCCTTTCCACCTTTCAGGTGTTTTACAGAGACCTATCATCAAGCCAACCAAAAGATATTACAATTAAAACTGGTATACTGGATCATCCATACTACAACTGGATGTGCACTTAGGTTTGGAAAGGAAAAGTAAGAGGACAAACCTGATAAATACCAAGAACTTTAGCAAGGCAAGTTGGGCTTCCTGAACTAAGGGAATCTGTCATATACTTGAAGTATTGGGGTGCAAATTCATAAAAAGATTCCAGCTCGGTTTTTTGTACTTGCTTTATAATAAATCTCTCATCTAAAGATTTGGCAAAATACACATTGCTCTTCCCCCCTTGTGCACTCCATTTCTGACAGCGGCTCAAGGAACGCAAAAAATCCATGTCACTAGGGCAACATTTTCTTCTAAGAGAATTAAACTGTTTCGCAAAATAACAAGTCACGGAAAACTTCACTTTGCCACCAGCAGCAGAAGAATAATCTCCAAAAGAAACTGTTAAATGTGGAGACCTTCTCTTATCAGCAAAAATGGCACCCATAGATGAATGGGTATCTTCAGATCCAAAACTTGCATAATGTTCATAATCCAGGTCAAGAGAACCAAATGACTGCCAGGGTGAAAAGCCGGAAGGTGCACAATCTTCTTTACTCCTGTCATTGACATTGCAGCCTCCTCCAATTCCAATGGACTTATCAGCAACCCATTCATCATATTCTTTGGAACTAAGAGCATATGATATTATACTTGCAGGATCATTGTCATAAACAGCGATAACATTATCATCATGGCCCCTCTGCGCAAGAAGTAGCCGAGCCCCTTCAGCCACATGAGATGCAGAGGTGATTAAAGCAGGTGTGGAACTGAGTAACAGATTCAACTTTTGCGCCTCTAGTGGCAATGTATAGGACTGACTCCTTGTTACATTAGAAATAGGATCCCTTACCATGATCCTATAATCTCCAGAAGCATGAAAAGATCTGAGCGTCGGGAAATGCGACGATGAGGGGTGCAATCCCTTCTGAATTCTTGCATCGAGTCTCAACACAGAATCAAAAGAATGAGCCCTCATTGGTGCAGCAACCTTTCTTAAAGGAAGATTATACATTTTACTCGTTGGCCTGATCAAACCAGCTTGAAGCTCATCTCCCTGGGATGCTTCTGAAGGTTGAACTTTCAACGCAAGTAGGTCGGTACCTGTCCAAGCAGAATCTATTTTCTCAGATAACATAGATGCAGGAGAACGGATGCTTTCATCTGGCTGCCTATTCTCCTCCCTCTTTTCAATGCACATTGTGAAGTCAGATTCTTCTGGCACATCAGATTCCAAGGATAGTGAACTAAAGTTCTGCTCCAACTGTGCGTAGCTCTTAGGAGGCTCCACTGAATTTGAGGATTTGCAGGTGTTTTCTTCATGAGCATCAAGATTTCCATCCTCAGAGAGACCAGCTTCAGCTTTGAAAGAACTTTTCGCAGGAAAAGTGTCTAATGAATTAAGCTGTCGATCCCATATATGCAAACTTATTAGAAGTGAACGCCTTATGCGATTCAGTTCTAGGATGTCCACAGCTGCTGGACCAAGGTATGATGTCTCCATAAGAACTGGTTGTAGCAAACCCTACAAAAAAAACTAGTCAACGAATGATAAACTTCATCTTTCAACAATAAATTTTAAGTATAAAATAGACATACAAAATATCATGTACATGCTACTAAAAAACACTCGAGGTCATACAGATAACTAATATTCAGTGTGCTTACATTGTAATCAGTTCTCTCCTTACGAATCTGATCTCTCAGTTCCATAATGTGATTGGATAACTCACTTGCATCTGATGACTTACTCTTCAGTTCAATGTTGTCAAGTATATCAGATATCTCCGCATACAACATTTCCATTTTGACCATTAGCTATAGGAGACAAAACAGTTAGTTCGGACATCGGAATATGCGGATTTTACTGGCATAAGAACAAAAGGGAGATAGATAACAAACCTCGGCTGCCTCTCTTCTAATCCGCTCATGTTGAACATCTCCCCCAAATTCAAGCACTGATGGAGGCAGATGTACCGATAGTATATTGATTGGGGAATAGCGGAAGAATGCAATCATGTTTCCAAATCTGTCAAATCATACTCATAGGTATCAACATCATACTTACTGTCAAAAAGGATTAAAGGATTAAACTTTACAGAATTTACCCATAGAAACGAAGGCAGTCCCTCTGCAACGAATGACCACAAGTTGCAACACGATTAGCAGTCACATGATTTGAAAAACTAAGCTCCAAAAACTTTCCAAAAGAAAGTCCCCAAGCAGCATCAGACATAGCCACTCTATGAGTTGCTGGAGGAACCCCATCTATATGAGCACACCTAAGGCATCGATGCCACATCCATATCTTCCCATCCCGTTCACCAGGTAGCTTAAGAGAGGAAAGGCGCCTTACGTTGATTGTCAAATTTCCCTGCTGGTGCGTATAGCAAATGACATGGGCTTCAGCTGGCTCATTACATGATCGGCAGCTAGATGCCTGCAAAGAGAACATACTAAATTATAACTGAATCATAGAAAAAGTTTTTTCAAATTTCAACTAAAGACACCAAAAGTCAGAAATAAGTTACTTGATCAAACAGGTCATCTTGAAGATATCTTCCCAGTGGTTTATCAAAAGATCCATAGAACTTTATTCGCAAGAGCCGTGAACGTTCACATATAGTTCCTTTCAGCACACACCGGCTTGAGATGGAAACCAATATACTCTGGTGCGTGTCAGCGGCTGAAAAATATTCGCTGGAAGCTTCATCTTCTTTAATCTTTTCAGATTTTTCCAATTTATTTATCTCGTCAAGATGCCTCTCGTCTTCAGTGATGGTTTCTTGCAACTCTGATCGGGGAAAATCTCTAATATCACAGGGCAGCATAGCAGACATATTTAAATCCTTCATTTGTTCTAAAGAACACGAGTCCATGCCCACAATAGGTGCCAAATCATTATCGCATGCATCAAGAACAGAACCACCTGACAAAGAGAAGAAATGACTTTGATCACCCTGATCAGGCAATGATTCCAACACTCCTTGCTCTGGATTGAGACTCAGAGATGCTTCGTTTAGAGCAGAAGTATTGGCTATAGTATTCAAACTGGATTGACTATTGTCAATCTGCATTTTCTCTGGCCCAGCAATTGAATGTCTTATCTTCATCTTAGGAAGAGTAGCACCTTCATCAGCAAGGAAGGAAGTTTCAAGAGATAAGTGATAGGCGGCAAAAACAGCATATTGGACAACATGTTTAACCTTCTTTAGTTCTTCACGTGATCTACCCCTCAGCAAGACCTATAAAGAGAAATAAAGCAATTTGATTAGAAACAATCATGCTAAACGCCTTAGGAAATTATGACAAGAAGATCTAATATAGTTCATTAAAGACAGGTTAATGAATGCTTGCCAACAACAAAGATTGCCCTTTCAATTTCATTTTACATGCTAATTATCCAGATACTTACAATCCCAATGTTATTTAACCATCCACATGAGCCAATTAATTACTAGTCCTCAACAGCCTATATGGATCAGAAAGAGAGGAAAAACACCATCAAACTAAATCGCACCTAACCTTTCACCAATACACTTCACTTTCTGCACTGAACACATAACAACAACACTTCTAGGTAAAGGTGACACAACAACTTGGATATAATCAAACCAAACATATTAGTATACAAAGACATATATAAATGGAGGCAAAGGCGTAAAAGAATTTATTAGAAGAAAGAAAACATAAGCATGGGGCCAACTATTGTTGCAACAGAAAAGGAAGACAACCTTAAACAAGGAAATTGGGTCAAGCATCAACTAAAGATGTTTTGCCACATACAGAAACAAAAAACAAATTAATCGAAATAATGGAAATGCACTAGAGCTCCAGGAATGGAAACAACCAAAGCCTCAAAATTCAAATATGTGGAGACCCAGTGTATACCATATGAATAGAAAGAAAATATTACCGTGCAACCTAAGCGCCTGGGACATCCTTCAAAGAACATTAGTGTTTTTGATGACTTCTTGTTGAACCGATTGGACATCTCATGTTCTTCGGATGCTTTCTCCACATGGAACAGTTCACAATGTCCCAATCGTGCAGTAGATAAATTATCAATTGATGGACAAACAAGACCGCCACTGCACCTTGCTATACGCTCCAACAATGGCCTTTTAACATTGAGCACTAATGATATTTCCTTTGCAAGTAGATACTCTTGAGCATAAGAAGAAACACTTTTTTCTACAAGTAAAACATTGGGTCGAAGAGCCTCAATCTTTGCAATCATCATCTTGAGATGATCATTTTCCTGTCAAATCACAAACAATTATAACACGCAAATGCAATTGTTAATAACAGAAAAACCTTTAATCGACCTACATAACTGAAACAAGTTTTTTGAACAAACCTGTTGAAGTAATGTACTAAATGATGCCAGTTGATTTGGAACTTTCAGAAATTCAAGGGCTCCTCCTAAAAGAAGTAATCTAGGATTTTTGTATTGTGAGGTCATGCGTTTGTGTTTAATATTTTTCGTACAAACCACTCCCTTGACAAGTGTGCTGCGAGAATGATAGAATTCACAAGTTCAGAACATTTAAAATAAGAATTGAAACCGAAAAAAACAATAGAAAATTTTGAATTTCGAAAGGCTGAAGAGAGTCAAAGCAGACCATACCTTTCACTGGGAGTTCCTGATGCTATACACTTAACCTTCACATAATCCCCAGGATCCATACTACCTCCTCTGCTAGTATCTGGTTTCACAAATTTTGCAGCTTGCCATGCTATTGTTGTTATAATGTCAAGCCAGTCCCCAGCATTATCTTCTTTACCAACTTTGATGCCCTCACCCAGTAAAAGTTGAGAGACCAGAGCCCTAAAATGCCCTTGTATTACAGCTTTGAGAGGTTCTTTGTTTCCCTCATTTTGTTTCTCCCTTGCTGGGAACACACTTGAAAGGCTACTA
Source organism: Hibiscus trionum (assembly GCA_030270665.1). Lineage (NCBI taxonomy): Eukaryota > Viridiplantae > Streptophyta > Magnoliopsida > Malvales > Malvaceae > Hibiscus > Hibiscus trionum. Next base: position 5,613,698 of record BSYR01000065.1, read on the forward strand.
CTTGATGAGAACATTGCAGCAGACTCCCCAATATCATCATCTTCATCATCATATGCAAAGAAGTTACTCTCTGCCTCATCGTTCTCATGTTCAGGTGGTGGTGGATACCATATTAGACCATTGTTTTCAAAATCCAATGGCTTATGTGACTTTGCATATTGATTACAAAGTATAGGATCATCAGGGTAAACATCAATATTCTCCTGTTCCTCATTCCCTGACTCTGGCTTTCTTAAAGCAGCCATGTTTTCTTGATAAAAGGGACCAACATCCTGAGCCATTGGGCTCCCTTCTTGCCTCTTATGTACAGAAATCCCAACTCTATAAGGAGTAAAATTGTTCCTAGAGGGGCTGACTGAAGGACTTGATCCCGCAGACTTAAAAGTATAAAACTCGTGTCTAGCGCTAATATTATGTGAATCTATATCTGAAACATCCTGACAATAGTCAGCTGAAGGGCTCAAAAAATGCTTACCAGAATCAACAGCATCTTCTTCATCACTCCTACACCAGTAAATACACAAATAAGAACATTCAGTACCAGGGAAAGATATTTCAGCATAATTATTGTCAAGTAAACCACTATATATACCTGCAGGGAGATCGCCGAATAGATACTGAAGAAGGATGAGTACTAAATGAAGTCATACTCTGGCTAGTTACTGACTGCATAGAAAACCCACAATCACGGGATTCACTATTCAAAGAACAAGGTGATGGCGGTTCCGGGCTCTCCCGGGGAGACTCAAAAGGATGCACTTTCTCACAATACTTCCTTCCTCCACTTTCACGTTGCTCACTAACCCCATCACAACAAAATTTGCAAAACTCGGTACTCAACATCCTAGAAAAATCATTACCCTTCATGTTATACGATTGATCAACATCAATCGTAACAGGGGATTCATATCTTTCAACACATTTAGAACATAGCCAGCGACCACAGCTTTGGCAATAGTATCGATTAGTGAATTCATCACCGAACTCCATATCACATTCACAATAACAATTTTTTCTGCAAACACCCTTTTTCAGCACCCCAAATTCGTCACCAATTGAATAGGAAAGATCACTTTCTCCCCAAGAAAACCAAGACCTAACTTTTCTTATTAGATCAGATACTGAAGTATTTGGTATTACCATAAGAATCCCAAACAAAACACCAAAGTATTCCTATCACCCTCTTTCCCCCTTTTTCTTCTTCCAAATCAGCATCTAGGGAAACAAAAATCTTTTTGACATGGAAATATTGAAACATAAAAAGAACCCACAATAAAAAAAAATGGAGGGTTCTAATTGATATCTAGGGTATGTGTATTGACTTCCTTTTTCTTTCACTGTCTTGTATCAAACTTTTAATAAAAGGAATTGAAACTCAAAATATTCCAAGGAATCACAAAATAATTTCAAGGCGGAAACTAAATCATAATCTTCCCGGAAAACTAGACATAAAAACAATATTTACACATAAAAATAACAAAAAAATCATTAAAAACAACAACACGAATTTTCCCAGTTACGAATTCAACAACACAATTACGAACCCTAAAATTCAAAAATACAACTGAAACTTGACCCCGAAAAAAACCCAGAAATTTTGAAAATTTTCAGAGCTTAACCATCCTCGGATTCATCAAGAATGCATCCAAAGATTGATTCAAGCATCAAAATCACCGTGACATATATGGGTTTTAGTTCTTCCACAAATACCAAGAAGTTCAATCACTGTGAAGACCAAGAAGAAGATGAAAAAGAAGAAATGTTAAAAGTGAACAATTAAGTACAACCAAAGAAGAAGAAAGAACTTTTTTCAGTGATTTGAAGTGAAGACTAAACTTAGATGCGAGGCAAAATGAGAATCAAAAGGAGGAAAAGGAGGAGTACGGAGAAGGTTTCTGATCTACCGGAATCTGCAAGCATTTCCAGCACTTTTTCCTGATCTGTCGCAACACTTAATTTTCCTTCTTCTTTACTCACCGATTATACTATTTCTGCTGCTGCCATTTTCATTCCTTCTCAGCTCTTTTTCTCTCCGGTTCCTTCCTTGTTCCCTCTGTCAATACTAAAAAATACTTTCCTTTCTCTATCTCTCTTCTTTTGCTTTTATTTTTATTTTTAATTTGAATTCTTTGATTTAATTAGGGTTTATGTATTGGGTGAGGATTGTTTGTATTGTGCCTGATTAAATATTCTTTTTTTAATTTGTTTATTTTAATAAACCCTCCGTCTGTCTTAAAGCTTTCTCCTCCCATTGGTCACCGGTCAGCATCAATGTTTTTAACTCTTTTTTTATATTTTTTTCATGCATCGATGATTATTAATTAATATTTATCCCATATAATTTTATAGACGTGGGATGAAGCTTTGCATAATTTTTGTTTATTTTTTTTAATTCCATCCCAATATATTAATAAATGTTCCATTTTTAATAACAATAAATAATATTTGATGAACCCAGTATTTTTAAGCAAATATTACGTTTTAAATATTATTTATGGATCAGTTACTCAAAAAATAAAATTTTAGGGAATTCGTCATACTAATCATACGAGATTCAGAAATAGGTGTTAAATTGAAAATTAATGTTTTTCGGTGTTAGATCTGTAAATAATTTTAATAAATGGAATGTTTGGGTAAAAATAATCACTGAGTGGTCTTAGTATTAAAGGATAACATTGTTAGTTCACATGTGTACATAAATATATCCAAATTTAAAATATTACCATAATATTAAAGTTTTAAAAAATTTACAATCAATATATCAAATAATAATCTATTTTTAAATATTTGAAGCATTGTATTTCACTATCAATATAATACTATGTGGTTACTTATTTTATATTAAATCATAAATTATACTTAAATGATCATTTTGGTCATTAAAATTTTAAAAATTATAAAATGATCATTAAACTTTTGAAACGGTTATGAGACTGTCATTAAATTTTTTTAAATGTTATAAAATGATTGCTCAATTTTATCGAAATGTTACACAATAATCATTAAACTTATTAAAAACTATCCCTAACAGCTAACATTTTGTAATACAATCAAAAGACTAATGGTCAATTTATAACTTTTGAAAGTTCAATAATCAAAAAATCATCCCAACATAGTTTAGTGACATTTTTATACTTTATCATTTTTATTATTTTGAAGGGAAAAAAACTTCACTACGAAATGAAGACTACAAGTTTTAATATTAAAGAAATGAGGAAAAAAATATAGTCAAGCTTTAACATAACATTTATTAGATTAGGTGTAAATGAATTATTACGATTCATTTATTGTAAAATCCACTTTTCATATTTGATCAAGTTGCTATTTAAAAGTTTTTATATTAATTGCAATATTTAATATATTGAAAAATAATAATTTAATATAATTTTATTAAGATTAGAACTGCACTATTTTAAAAACCTATGGATTAGATTAGAGGGATTAACAAATAGGGGTTCCAATAAATAAATAAATAAAACTAGTGGGAGTGATAAATAAAGGAGAATTTGCGTGATTCCATTATCACGCTTTTCCTACCTCCGTGCAATTCACGCTCCATTGACAACATCCAGAAGAAGTTGGCCATTCAACTGGGTCAGGTCGGCGGATCTCTCTTCACCCGACTTATCTCCTTCATCCTTTTCCATATATGTATTATTTTTTTTTATAATATTTAATTTATTAGTTGATTAATCTAAATTAAATAATATAATATTTTTTATAACAGAATTTTTTTATCTAATTATTTTATTTATAGTGTTAAGATTTAAACTACCTAACTTTTAATTTTATAATAAATTTTCTACCCATAAATTTAAAACATTATATTTGCTGTTGGAATTTAAAATGTATTTGCATTTATGATTGTGTGGTTGGAATTTTAATATGAAATATATTCATCATTAAATTTATAAATATAGATTGGTTAATATTAAATAGGAAATGAGAACAAATTTATGAAAAATACGTAGATTCTTTTCATTTAAAGATTTTAACCTCACTCATTTGTTTCGGTTAAACTAACGATCTAAAAATGGTAAAAAAATAAATTTTATACTACTATATAAGTGGATCATAAGTCCCTAACCTATGTATTCAGATTTGTTTTTGCGAAGCAGCCTATAAGTTTGCTTTGGTTCGCTCGTCACTCCTTCATCATCTTAAAAGCGTCTACTGTCATTCCGACGTTAGGTTACTGGAATAATATGAATGATAGGATTTAGATTCAAAAGAATGCTTCGACTGTCATTGCGACGTTAGGTTTTTTTTCATTGTATTCTTTGTTTAGGTTTTGGTGGACATAGTTCTCAAATTCCTTTCTTTGTGTAGTTGCATTGTTACAGTTGTACCTTCTTTTGTTTCAATAAAATTCATTATTGTTTTAAGATTAAAAAAAACTATGTATTAAAATTATATAGAATAAATCAAGAATCAGTTGATCTAGTGGGTTGATGTACTAGATCCCTTAAGTAAGATAAGTGATTGAAGTCATGCCGTTGTAAACGAAACAAATTGAATAGGGAGGGTCTCTATAATAAATTTTAATAATATTCGATTTGAATTAATTAGCCAATGAATCTTTGCGTCTTTTTTAAAACCCTATATATATGTGGAACTTTCTCTGTATGATTTTTATCCAAACAAATAAATTAGTTTTTGAAATTGCGGAAATATTTTTAGAAATAATATTTCTTTAAGCGTTCATGCAAATATGTTTTTGGCATTTGGTTTGGTGAGAAGATTACATCTGCAAAGGTGTCTATGACTGTGTGCTACCAAGACATGGTGTGCCGAAAGATGTTGCTTTTTTTTTCATTTTTCAATTTTTCTCTATTCTTTATTTGGAAATTTCCATGGTGCTTTTTTAATATAATATTGAATATTAAAAGGTTTAAAAAAATATTTTCCTTTTAACGCTCAAAATTAAGTAATGAACATGTGTTAAGAAATTTTGTCTGAATATTAAGTGTTATATATATACTCCAATAATAAAAATCAAAATGAGTGGTATATATGTATTTTTTTTACAAACTCTTATCCAAATTTTACTTAGAGGGAGGGAAGGGAAAAAATTTAGAGAAAGGAACGAGGTGCTCCTACCGAGTCTAAAATCCATGACCTAAAAGAATGTGAGGAATAAAAATGAATAACTTAGCCAAATATGCTTGCCCTGGTATATATGCATTAGAAGTGTATATTATTAGAGTTGCTGATGATAAATGTTGTCATTAAATTCATAAATGTGGCCAAATTGGAAGTTGATAACTATAATTAATCAAAGTGATCAATAGCTTGATATTGCTTAAACAAGTTTTAAGTCCGATGTCTTATGTATGTAAAAAAAATTTGTTGGAAGACTCACTCACTAAATTTAGGTGCACGACGTAGACCGGTCCAAATTAATCAGGATAAAATCATGAAAATCGAAAAAAAAATTGATAAGAGTACGTAGATCCCCTCCAATTACATCATGCATATACAAGTATAGTCAGTTAAAAGCAAAATGATAATAGTAGAGTAAGCCGCCCACCCTATCATCATCATCATAATTATAATTTATGACTCATCTCCATGTGACAATTCATGTGTTTAATGATTTCTTTTTGTTGATTTCACCTTTGGTATGGTTGGTGTAAGAACCCATGCCACTCTATTAATTTAATTTTCTTTGTCAACTTGGGGCTTTAAAGGCCCCACTTATGCTTTATTCTATCAAGTTTAAAACCCTAAATTAACCCTAATATATTTTGTTAATTATAGTTAGAGTTTTGATTTTTATATTGCATTCTCAATGGAAAATAGAACATGTGGGAAATTGAATAGAAGAAAAATTGAATTTAAAATAAAATTTAATTCACAATTTAACTTTTCAAAAATAAATGTTTTTTAATTTTTTCTTAATTGTCTTTAAGGTAATTGCGTTGGGTTCGAATACAATTAACCAAATATTGCTAATGAAAGATGTAATCACTCTTGTGAACTTGGGAAGCAAAAATCGAAACAAATATGGATAATTTGACACGATCAATTTTAGAATGGTTCAACCTTTTCATCTAAAAGTCTACATCCACTATCTTAGCATCCACACTAAAGATTTCTCAATTCACTAATGAATTTTTCTTTTTAAGGACAAAAAGATAACATTTACAACTCTATCTTTTTAATGGTTAAGGTAGAACCACTCTAATTTTTCTAAGGCTAAACGAGAACCTATGTCTCTATCATGAGGTTTTGACATTGTAAACATTATACCTTTCTAAGTGGGTTTTTACACAATTAAGCTCACTAAGATTGGACTCTAAATTTTTTTACAATAGATTACAAAGAAATAGACAATTTAAACCATCTTTATGCTTGGAGGTCAATCTCTAACTTCTTGAAGTGTCATTGATGTGTATTTATAAGTATAAATGAGTTTATAGCCATTTATAGCCGTTGTGGATGGATTAGAGCTGTTTGAAGATGATTTTTTTTAACTTTTTAAGTTCCCTACACAGCCTATACTCAGTGGTTTTGAAACTTTATCAAAATATAGTCGTTACATGCTCAAAAATTGAGTTTATGGCAGAAAGGTTTCGAAACCATGAAGAGTACCCGTGTATGAACAGTGCCAAACAATGGTTAGATAATGTTTTCATGTTTTAAACGCTTTAAAATTATTTTTAAACACTTTAAAAATATTTTAATCAACTCAAAAATATTTTATAAATATAAAACAATTAATCACCCATATTTTTAGATTTTAAAACTTTGAAACATATTTTTCAAGTTTGTTAGACTTTGAATTATTTTTGCAATATTTGAATAAGTAAAAAAAAAAACATTTTTCTCTTAAATTGTTATATCAAAATATTTATCTCAACAGATTGCAAGGTAGTATTTGTTCATACATATTCTTAACCCTTTGACAAAGCACAAACACCTTGCGAACAAAGCGATTTCAACCCGGGTCTCTTAGGATAAGCATCATCTTTTTTTCTATTGGAACCACTTGTAGCCCTAAGATTCAAATGTTTCTTAAATTATACCATAGATTTTTTTATCATTTTAATATTCTAAATATATTTATTTATTTTATTTTGCATTCTGAAAATGATTTCCTTATATATTTTGACTTATTTTTTTTAAAAAAAATAATGTCATCTTTACTTTATATATTCTAAATAATTTCATATTTGACACCATTTTAATCCATAAAATATACATACCTCACACATTAGTATTTTTGATCCATTATGCACCATCAAGTTGAGCTCTTAAGAATGCATTGGCATGATGTTATTATGGTGTCATCATTCACTTTTATGATCAAATAATTAGTCCCCAAGTGAAAAAATTAAGCACTCGAATCTCTTTGGTGCCCATCATTAATTACTTACAATGATCCATAATTTCGGGGTAAAAATGTAATGTTTTCTTATCAAATGTTTTGTTCAAATAAATTATATATTATATAGTCAATAACTCAACATTAAGCATTCTAACCCCTGTTTCTCCATCATCTTATTCTTTCAAAAATAATATATTATCTCCTTGCTAATGAGAAAGGGATTAGAGATATATCGACTTTTTTTTATCAGATATATAATTTAAGCATATAATTTAATACAATATTTATGTTATTTAATCTCTTTCTCACTTATAAATTAAAAAAAAATATTAAGCGCTTAAATATGTACATTTTTATAATCATTATGTACTGTACCAACAGAAATGTCAATTAAATTAACTTTAATCAAGTTTTTTTATCATATATATGTTCAATGTTTATGTCAAATCTGAGATTCACTAACTGACCTAGTGGTTAAAGATGCTCATTCTTGTCTTATCTTGTGTGAGTTTGAATCCCGGTATGAGAATATAATACATCTCTAGTTAATCAAAAAAGTTTATGTCAAATCTTAGTATAAAATAAAACTAAGGTTTTGTCTTTTTTTTTATTAATAAGGGAGAGTAACGCCACATGCCTCGTTAAAAACTCCCCCTAAACTTAAATGGGGGAAAATAGTACATGTGGTGTTACATACAAATCATAAAGAGAAAACTCCCCTAAACTAAGGTTTTGTCTTTGATGAAACTTGACAAAATTTTAAAATATTCTATTATCTGACGTCATTATAATCTATTAGATTAGATAGTGGTTGGGGGCTAATTGCAATTTTGTGTTTTGTATTTGCTTATATTTGTAAGAATCAAACAAATACAAAGAAAATAATGGAAGGCTTTCTTCCTTGAGTTCTCTTCCTAAAACCTAAAAGCTCTTCAACAAGGTCTTGCATTATCCAAAAGTATATAAAATAAATTTAAAAAATTCGGAACTTATTTACACTCATTCTTAGGTATTTGTAAATTTCTTTCATTTTTATTTTCAAATGTAGTTTTAAATTTCATAAATCAAATGTAGTACATAATTTTATAGAACTCTTTTTATGGCTCAACTTAATAAGAATCGTGAAATAAATGTTATTGGATAGAATAAAACATAAAAGTTAACGTGCTATATTAAAAGGACATCTACCAACAAAAGTTGTGTGCATTGATCAGACACATTGCATTCTCAACATAGATTTTAGAAACGTCGTTGTTGAAAGGGACAACTTTACACTCCCAAACATAAATCGTAAGACGGACATACATAATAATAAAAAAAAAACGACATCTCATGGTTTCCGATGATCCATATTCCATTGTACGGGTTTGGTTTTGTAGGTTAGATATGAATATCAATTTTCGAACTCAATATTTCAACTGAACTACTAGAAGAGTAATGCTAGGCCTAGGCTCTTGACTTTAATGATATGATGCTTCAAACCTTATATTATTTCAATCCTTAAAAGAACAAGCCAATCTTGTTACAGTCAATGCCTCAATGGGCGGTGGTGTTGGCTAAGACAGCATGATATGACCCCCTACTTCTTTCCCTTTTTCTGCCCCTCGTTGTCTTTTATAAATGGATAATCTACAACGGAGATCACTCGATTATAAATAAAATTATATTTGGGTTACCTAATTATTAAAAGTTACTTTTGAATCACTTAATTGTGTGTAAAATTACATTTGGATCACTCAATTAATAAAAATATAATAAATATATCGGGTCAGAATGAAAATTTTCTATCTTAAACCTAATCTCGACTCACCCCTACTAAATTATTTTTCAAAACTGCTCCATTTCAAACTCAAAACTCAAGAGTAGAACGAGACAGAACAAATCAGATTCGAATAATTTTACCATTTTAGGATGTAATTTATAATAGTATGTTCGGTAAATATATCATTTATTAAAAAATGAAAATTACTTTATCAAGATCATGAAAAATATTTGAGTTGTTAAATTTCAGTTGATCAATAGCAAATTAAATTGGTTAGAAATCAAGTTGGACTTTGTATAAAGATTGTTCAGGGAGTAAAATCCGAAATTCTTGTCAGCTGAACATCGATACCACTCCCAATAAAAAAAAGAGGGAATTTGGTCTTTTATTTGTGTGCAGTATGTTTTGTATTTTTACCTTTAGAAAACTTTTCAATATCACCGCCTAATTAAATGATTAATTTATTAAATTAAATTAAATTTAGGGCTAAATTGATAGGACGTGTAAGTAACAGAGACTATATGTGTAATAATACAAATTCATGTTAATTGCCACATCACCCTCTCCGTTAGGTTTTAAAGGAAGGTGGCTTAATTGGTATCACTTAAATAATTAAATGGTCAAACTGACACAATTAAAACTATAGTGGTCACATCGAAACAAATCCTATAATAGGTGGTCATTTATATAATTTACCCTAAAATTAAAGTAGTTCATTGTATGTGTATCGAATTTTTTTTTTTCAATTTTGTTGTAAGAAAAAAAAACAATACAACTTATTAAATATGTCAAAATGTTGAACATGAATACACTATATAATATTATATTTGCATTTTGGGGGCCAATCAGAAGTGAAAATTCGTTCAAATCTCTTGAATTATTCAACATGGGATTCCTTCAATTCAAGTCAAACCAGCAATTGGTGGCTGATGGGCGATGGACCCTCTCCAAACTCCAACTAGGTATGGCCCTATTTACCGCATCCACTTATCATCTATTATATTTATTCAATAATTCGATTATATCGCACTTTCAAAAAAAAATTCGATTATATCGATTTCGAGTACTCACTCTTTGGATCGAGTAAATGGTTCGATTTAATTGATTGAATATTCATTAGTACTATGATAAATGTTAATATGAGTCCGTTTGGCTTGTAAATGTATAGGGTATAAATGTAGAGAATTGAGCATTTGGTCATTGTTTTCTATTAAAAACTGCAACTTTCTTTTATCTTTTTCAATAATATATTAAGGATTAATATGCAATTTTAACTTGAGTGTTTGATAAGATATGGTAGGCATGATGCAAAGTCATATGCCACCCCACCCACAATGCCCACTAAAGTTGAAGCAAACCCTTAAAAACTTAGCTAAAAAGGGGTTTTCACAAATTTGTTTTTGAAAGTGCTATACCATCCATTTATCAGACAAATGCCTCATTTTGGCCCCCAATGTACATTATTTTGTGCCACAATATATATAGAGAGGACCCGTTTACACAGTGTAAAACTCTTTAAGTTTTACACGTTTTTTGAACCGTTGGATGAGTGAAACGAATATTAGATGAGATTAACAGTAAATATGTGAAGATTGTCACTTGAAAAAAAGAGAGTAAAGAGTTAATCTGAGCTGTCCATTCCCCCAATCAAACGATCTAAAAAACGTGTAAAACTTAAAGAGTTTTACATTGTGTAAGTTGATCCTAACTCGTATATATTCAAATCACATTTCTTCTTCCTCTTCTACTCTTGTTATGGTCAATGTTTCATAATGCAACCAATGACCAGAACCCCTAAATCTATAAATGAATTGAATCCAATTTCTGTAATTAATATGAACCCAAACTGACTTCCATAATCAAACAACAAAACAAAACCATCTACTAAACAACGGTGGTTCTAGACATGTGCAAGTAAAGCGACCGTACAGGCCAAAAAAAAAAACCCTAAAATTAAAGACCAAACATAAATTAAATAATTATAAATTTTTATATTCGATAATTAACAATTTGCGAACAACTTACAACGTCTTTCAAATTAATTGTATAATACGAACATATATATCTCATAAGGAGTCATTTAGAATCGAAAATTTCTTTTATATTTTCAATATAGTCATTACTTCTTTGGATACAAGATTTGAACAATATCAATTATATTTTAATATTTTTTGGCTTTTGTTTCATTATGATAAATCACATTCGTTGGACGCCATTAATCTTAAAACTCATTGTAATAATTTTGAAAATACTGTTAAGAAAGGTGATTTATTAGAATTTTTAAAATATTTTAATTGCTTCTCAACTGTGACAATTGTTTATAGAATTTTATTGACTATTTCTATTATTGTTGTTTCTCCATAACAAAATTTTTCGAAATTGAAGTTGTTGAAGTTATACTTACAGAAAACTATGCCGCAAGAATGGTTAAATGAACTTGCTTCAATGACAATCGAGAGCGATCTTTTGGAAGAAGTTAATATTAAAAATGTTGTAAATGATTTTACTTTAAAACATGCAAAAAGAGCGACACTTTTACGTGAAAATGTTAGATTCTTAAATGTTTATAAGTGAACTTTTGTTATTCAATAAGGTAAATAAATAATTTTTTTGTATTATGGTAATTCTTTTTGAAAAAAATTATTTTTTACATAATGTAAACTAAGGACCTTACTTTAATAAATTGCACAGGGCCCCCAAAATCATTGAATTGCACTTGCTACTAAATATTCCAAAATTCATATCCATGAATTCAGCTTTAGTAAACTTAGGCTCTGATTAGTAAAATGGAAAGAGAACAGAAAATATGTAAAAGTCGAAGTAAAAATGTAGTAATATGAAGTGTTGGTGTGTTTAGTAGGAAAAATAAAAAAGTATTCGGTCCTCGAGAAAGGGACGAACATCTTAAACAATAAGAGAAAACAAAAGGTGTAAAATTCTAAACACAAACGCTCATATAATACACAGTAAAGCATATCTTTTGATATTTATTGATATGGACCTTCACCATCAGGCTGCAGAAATGCCAAGACAGCCATATTGTCAGCATAATAAATTTCAATAGAGCTACAATTCTTGTCAACTATGTCTATATGTACAATTATATTCCTATATATCTTGTTATAAAACAGTAGCTTATCACTCATCAGCTCTTTAAACCACACTATTGAAGCAAGGAAAGTGAAACTTTCGGTACAATTTCTCCACATACGGAATTTTGAAACTTTCGAAATTTTCTTAATACGATCATGTCAGAAAACTACAATACTATCAAATCTATTTATCACTAGTTGATTTTACTATCTGACAACTAAAATTACACTTCCTTTGCATAGTATTCACCGGCCACAACTATCCGCTAAACAAAAAAAAAATCCGCCTAAAACTACCACCATCCCATCCTTGGCATCAACAAAACTCTACTAATATATACTCACCCGATCAAGTGGTTAAGATTTTGGGCCCTAAGCTTTTGTTTTAATCCACACATAAGTTCCTTCTATGCAGGGGCAGAACTAAAAATTTGTAAAGGGAACCAAAATAAAATTAAAAAGAAACTAAAATTTTATAAAATAGGTTAAAATGGTATTAAAATTTTGAAGGGGTTATACTACGATTTTACAAACTTTGAAGGGATTCTAGAGGTAATTTTACCTTTTTTCTAAATAGATTATTGACGAAGACCAAACCCAGTGCCATCCCTGAACATGGGCAGGAGGGGTGCCCTCCCAGGGCCCCATCTTTTTTTTATAATATTTGATATTAAAATTTATTTATTTTATTTATTATAAGAGGTATACTCTTAAAATTTATTTATTTAACACTTATTATTAGGACTCAATTTTTTCCAATTATTAAGGGTCTACTTTTAAAATTTAATTTTTCTCAATATTTTTTCAATAATTATTATTAAGGGCCTATTTTTTTCTCAATATTTATTGCTAGTGACATACTCTTAATTTTTTTATTACTTGTTATTAGACCCGGTTTTTTAATACTTATAATTACAGGCCCAATTCCCCCATATTTGTTATTAGGGACATTCTCTTAAATTTTATTTTTTTAATATTTGTTATTAGGGGTCCAATAGGAACATGATTTTTTTTCAATATTTGTTATTAGTAATATACTCTTAAATTTTAATTTTTTCTAATATTTGTTATTAGAAACTTAACTTTTTTCTAATACTTGTTATTAAGGGTCTACTTTTAAAATTCATTTATAATATTTATTATTAGATGCCTATTTTTTTTCTAATACTTGTTACTAGAGGCCTACTTTTAAAATTATTTTTTAATATTTATTATTAGATGCCTAATTTTTGGTTCGTCCTTAGGCCACTAAAATCTCAGAAACGGCTCTGACCAAACATCCTTAAACCCCCTATGTTCCGCCACTGCTTCTATGGCTACAATATTAAAGGCCCAGAAGAAACCCACTTCATGAACTTGGATAAGGTTAACATCGGCCATGCAACAATTAATGTAATTATAATTGAAAACAAGCAAAGAATTACATGTCCGATGAATTTTCCACCAAAAAGACTGCGCGAAATTTCCCGGAACTGTATTCTAAAACCACGTTTAATAGCATTCCAAAATTATATGTCCATTTTTTATTATAAAAAAAAAAGAGAAAAATCAGCAGACTTTGTTTGATCTTCAAAGCAAAATTTAGTTAGCTGTTGTAGAAAGTATGATATTTTAAACGGACATGTTCACTGTGTTTCTAAAATGGCTGCTATTGCGATGTTGAACTATGACTTTCCCTTGAAAATTAAGCTAGAGTGAACGAAAATTACTCATACCATATTAATAATTCGATGTTTGAAAATAATTAAAAAATCAAACATTCCCACTATCTTTGTTCTATAATAATCGTTCCCTAGTCTAAACCAACGGCATTTCCCGACCGCTGTTCTTTTTGTTTCGTTGTATATAATCTTTGTTGCACTCATTGTTTCAACAACATAGGCAACTGAAACTCAAGCTATGCGGTGTTCGGAGGAATGTTTCAAGTGTTCGAGGCTCGTCGTCGTCGTTTTGCTTCTGTTGCTGTCGAGAGCTTCCGTCGGAGGATGCGTCCGGCCGATAAGCAAAGGTACTACGAGTTTAGGACATTTGTACAATACTCAACTTCCTCGAGGACCGGTGCCTCCTTCGGGGCCTTCTCCGTGCCATGAAAAGCTTGGTCCTTATAATCAGAGACAGATCTCTTATCCTGATGATTTTATCATATGTCCATGATGAATTGATCGCTCAATCTTCTCTTTTTCTTTGTTTAATTTTTCTGTTTGTTTCTTTTCCAACTTAGAAGAGAAATTTGCAGTACATACTAAATAATATTGATTTTTTTAATGTTGGAATTTCTGTTACATGGGTTCTATTTAGAGTAATATTTAAGGTTTAGAGTTTATGTATTAGTATTTAGTATCATTTAAATAGGGATTAAAGTTAAAACGTGACTGTTTGCGAAATTATTTTTTTCACGCATATCAAATAATCTCTATTTTTCAACCGGGACATTCTTTGTTTAAAAAACAATTGTAGTAACCTGCTGTAATTTGTAAAAAAATGTTATTGGAATTTTGTTTGTTTGTTTATAATTTAGGTAACTAAATCTAAAATGTAAATGTTGGACTAAACAAATAATAAGTTGTTTAGAATTTTTTTGATAAAAGTTATTTAGAATTTTAAAAATGCAAAAAAATTAAAGCAAAACGATATCTATATTATATGATGTATTAAACCATTGATTAGGATGGTGTCATAAGTCAACACTAACTTAATCGAGCTTATCCCTTGTGTCTTGGTGGCAAAGGTAGATGTTTATCATCCTTTGGGACCCGAATTCGAGCACTAGTAATGCATGTTGTGTGTGTCGTCTTTGAAAAGACTAAGAAAATTTAACAGATGCTACCCTTGCATCGCACCAGCATATTAAAAAAAACACTAACTTAATCAACAAATAACTAACTTTTTTTAAGTATAATAGATATTATAATAATTTTTTTCATGTTTTATAATTTTCAATTATAACAACTAAAAACTTTTACTTAAAAATCGAAAACAAGATAATTGCATTTTTATACATATCTTTCATCACTCCACCTACCTATGATCATTTAATATAGGGTAAACTACTCTAGTGGCCATCGAACTATTAAGACATACTTATTTTAACTACCGAATAATCGAACTCGTCAATCAGACCATCAAACTTATTAAATCGACCTATCTTGACCATCGACGTTAAACTAACGAAAGGGTGACATAGCAGTTAACAAAAATTCGTAAAATTACATATTTAGTTCATGTTATTTACCTATAACATCAATTTGGTCCTAACCAAACCAACAACACCAAAAAAACCAATCACCTAGCCTCCATTGAAGCTCTTTCAAGCTTCAATCACCAACTTTCATCCATATCCACATTCGACCATAACCTCACCGCCTCCTCACCTTAAAACCAAAATCAACCTACATTCTTCACCCTTCATCCATTTTCAAAACCTCGCCATTACCGAAAATCACTGTCATCCTTCCCCTCACCTTGCGCTCCCCAAAACGGAAGAAAGAAAAATAAGAGCAAAACCAGAAAAGAAAATCAAAACTCAAAGCGAGATAAAAGGGATTATCGTTTTGGTCGGAGCTCGTTGCCGGCGTTCAGAGTGTCGTCGTCCCAATCCCAACGGTGAGTATGTTCCAAGTGGTGAGGGGAGCAACATATTTTGGTTTGACAATGATCTAACGATGGACGAAGGAGATCCGACGAGAAGAAATCAAACGGCTCAAGGCCATTTTCGTGAAGATTGGAATGCTTTTTCGAAAAACTATTTTGAGGGAAAGAAAAGGACGGCGAGAGGAGTCTATCGATGGCGATGGTGTGTCGAATCGATGCCAGATGGCGGCTGAGCGGCGACGAGGAGACGCGACAACACTTGTCTTTTTCTTGAAGAGCCAGGTTGATATTATAAGTAAATAACATGACTAAATGTGTAATTTTACGAATTTTTGTTAATTGCCATGTCACCCCTCCTTTAGTTTTTTTAATGACGGTGGTCAAAATAAGTCGATTTAATAAGTTTGGTGATCTGATTGACGAGTTCGATAGTTCGATGGTTAAAATAAGTATTCTTCTAAAATTCGATGGTCACTGAAGTAGTTTACCCTTTAATATATATATATTTCTAAATATATAAATATATTACGTGTTCAAAGTAATTGATATCATTTGAATTTAGTAAAGGAAAAGAAAAGGTTGGTTAAATTTCCAATGTAAAGAATGAATGTTGAAGAAGTGGATGTCCCCTTTGCTTGCCCCTTGGGTCACGGTGCTGTAATCAAATTCAAGGGATCAACACGCATGAGGCGGCAAACCCAAAAATGAATGAATCAAAAGCTTTAATTCGTGTAAAAAAATCTTTTTGTCTCTATTCGTTGCTTTTTTTAGTGCTATAACATTAAAAAAATATTAATAAATTAAATTTTAAACTTTAATCTTATATTTTAAATTTTATACTTTAAAAATATATGTTACCCAAATTTTTTGAACTCTAAACCCTAAACCTTAAATTTAATATTTAGTGTAAGAACATAAATAGATCACCATAAAAGGTACGTAGATGATTTCTATTCTTAATTCGTTGAATTTCATATCCATCAGTATCAACGACTATTCATACATTTTCCACTCCCCCTAATAATGGCCAATGCTACTTAATATATTATCGAGCTAAGGGTAAGCTATACCGGTAATCCTTAGACTTTTAGGACATTTTAATTCGTTTTTATCATGACATGATTGTTAGCTACCGTTAAGAAATACTGACGTGATACGTTAAAGTTTTATTCTTAAATTTTTAAAATTTTTAAATTGGCAACCATTGTAAAGGTCAAGTTTTCGTTGAACATATCGATTGTTGATCAATCTCAAAAGTGGAAAGAGATTAGCATGGTTCGGTTGAAAGCTGATTTCAGAGTCAACAATAGATTGAAAAGTTTCGACTTTATATTTGAGAAGATTTGAAAGTTTTTCGATGATTTTGAATAGAAGGAAAGGAGGAGAAGAAGAGTAGTAGCTTGATGTTATTTTCGATCGAAGAAATTATCAAACTGTGGTACAAATGACGACGAAAGAAGGTAATGGTCCAATTGAAACTAAAAGTTAAAATTTTTTGACTCGCCATTGTTAATCTTTAGATCGACTTGAAATCCAACTATGTTAATTTTCTAGCTAAACAGAACTTTCACATCGTTAAGATTAATCGACGACCACCTCGTTTATTGAAAACTCAACCTTTACAATGACTATCAATTTAAAATATTTAAATTATTAAAAAAAATTAATATATCACGTCAATATTTTCATTTCTTGTACGTGCTAAGAGATCGGAATAGCATGACGGGTCATATGGATATGACGTGTTTGGTTAGTCGGAAATTGAGTCAAAGCATGGTGGTAGTCATTAATTTGTGTTAAGAGTGTTGGCTAGTCTATGTTATAATTGGATAAAAAAAATTGTCATTTTTCGGTGCTTTTTTTATGTTTTAACGCTAAAAAATATTATAAAATTAAATTTTAAGCTCTATTTTTAGATTTTAAATCCTTAACCCTACATCATATACTCTAAAAATACACCTACCCTAAATTCTCTAAACCCTAACCACAAACTTTAACCTTAAACCCTAAACTCTAAACATAATTTTTAGTATATGTGCATAAATAAGAACACCAAAAAGGGACATGAGATTTATATTCGTTATAGTTAAACACTAGGATAGGTAAGTTGGATTAGGATAGTAATATGAATAGAAATTCTCTATTCTTTTTTTTGTGTTTTTATTTATCACCGTACTAAAAAATAGGTTTAGGGTTTAGATTAAAAATTAGGGCTTAAGATTAGAGAATTAAGGGTATGATGTATTTTTAGAGTTTATGGTTCATAGATTAAGATTTAAAATTTATGGTTAGGACTTAGAAGCATAGAATTTTTATTTAGTATTATGGCGTTGATTATGTTCTGAGTGTTTGTAATAATTTTTTTTTCAAAAGTTAAAGTATTTCTTATACCTTTAAACCTATATTTTTTTTCGATTAAAAGGGAATCAAGCGTCTAACACATGCCTCGTTAAAAAACCTGCCTAAACCTAACGGAGGAAAAAGAGTACATGTGTTAGAGCTACAAAGGAATGCGAAACAAGAAAAGACAACTAACCCCCAACATAGAACAACGCCCAACCATCAACCGATGCCATCCGAATGAAAATTCACACCATTATACCTATCCGCGTCAAGTAAAGTCAAGACATCCGCTGGTGGCTCCTCCCAAGTCTTCGTGCACAAACCGGCACCCCGTATATCCTTCGCCAACCAATCCACCACGCAATTCGACTCCCGATTTACATGCTCAAAGGAGACCTCCCACCCGCGTTTTACTATATCCGCAATCGCAACAACAAGAGCATTATCCGTACGTACCGTAGGGTTTTGCAGGACAAGGTCAATCGCCTCGCGACAATCCGATTCGATAATGACTTTCCGAAACCCAAAGCTCCATCCACGAATCAACCCTTCCAAAATCGCCCAAAGCTCCGCTATCAATGCCGAGCAACATCCAATTTGGCGAGCAAAGCCTATCATCCAATCACCCCCATCCGTGCGGCAAACTCCCCCCAACGACGCCTCACCCGTCAAAGTGTTCACGACACCATCGACGTTAATCTTCACCCACTCACTTGGAGGGCACTTCCAACGGTTTTCCCGCGATGTCATACGAGCCATAGTATTCCCAACTCCAACGGCCGACGCATTCGCTCCTTTAACTTCCTTCAAATACCGAAAACTCGCAAACCGCAAGTCCTCCTTTTCAACAAAATCCGGATCGAAAAGCTTTTGATTTCTCCTCGACCACAATTTCCAACAAATAATCGAAAATAACAAGTGCCAATCCCGGCCATGTGCATCACCTATACCTCTGCTCGTCACATTCGCTGCTAACCAACCTTCTAAATTTAAGTTGAAAAAACTGCTACTCTCGCCAAAGAAGGTCCGCCACACCCCTCGCGCGACGCTGCAATCGCGTAGCACATGGAGTACATCCTCGATACCATTACCGCAAACCCCACACCGTTCATCATCCGTCATATGGCGTCGCACCCTTTCCGCATTTGTCAGCAGCCGTCTTCGTGCAACAAGCCACAAAAAGGTGCGAATTCGATATGGCAGAGGCAACCTCCAAATTAGTTTCCAAATCCCCGAAGTTGCCTCAGTACCAACACCCAATAGATTATTATAGGCTGATTTAACAGTGAACCGATATCGCTTGTCGTCATACCAACCAAGCTGGTCTGGACCAAGGCGACTGGCGGGCGGATAGCACGCTAAAACCTGCTGCACCACCCCCTCCGGCAACGCCTCACGAAGAGCTTGCACATTCCATTGCTCGTCAACAGTCGTATAGGCCACCACCGGACAAGGCTCGGGCTGCGTATCATCGTGGAAATACTCCACAAGCTGTCCCAACTCACCTAGCCATGTATCATACCAAAAATCCACCGTACACACATCCCGGACAATCCACCTCATCCCCTCGACAACCTTACCCCAAACATTGCTAATACCGGCCCACAAACGGCTACCACTACGAATCGATACACTCCCCGGCAAGGCACCCTCCACCTTATACTTGGCACGAAGAACTCGAACCCAAAGTTTGTCATTTTCCGTAAGCACCTGATAGCCCAATTTCATAAGAAAAGAGTGGTTAACTAATTCTAATTTCCTCAAACCAAGACCACCTTCCATCATGGGTCTTTGCACATCATCCCAACGAACTAGACTAATACCCTTATGATCACCACTACTTCCCCAAATGAACCCACGAATAAGCTTTTCAATTTCCGTGCAAACACATTTCGGAAGCCATGATGCTTGCATCGTATAAGTGGGAATCGCCTGTAACACAGACTTAGCCAAAGTGACACGCCCCGCGAAAGCAAGAGCCCGAAACGATCTCGAATTCAATTGGTCCTTCACTTTATCAATCAGATAACTATATGTCGCCCGAGAAACTCTATTATGAAGTAAAGGGATCCCCAAATACTTCCCCAGATCCGCAACTTCAGAGAAACCGAAACCACCAACAATAGAAGACCTCAAACGCACGGGGGTATTACTCGAAAAAAAGATGTTTGTCTTAGGCCTACTAACCTTACGACCCGAAGTATCACAGAATAAACCCAGCACTCGGCTAATAACATGCATTTGCGACATAGTAGCTTCAGAAAACAAAACAATATCATCAGCAAAAAATAAATGCTAGATACCAGGTCCACCCCGACTCAATCTGATCACCGACCACCTTCCATTCGCAATTTCCACATCGATAGCCTGAGATAACCGCTCCATACATAACACAAAGATGTACGGTGACATCGGGTCTCCTTGGCGAATCCCACGGGTAGGAGTGAAGCTATCCGTCAACTCACCGTTCCAACTTATATTAGTTGTGACGGATGTTATACAACACATGATCAAGTGAACAAAATCCTCAGGTAGCCCAGCATCAGCTAAAGTATCCGCAATAAAACCCCATTCAAGCCTATCATAGGCTTTTTCAAGGTCTATCATCAAAGCCATCCAACCTTTACGCCCACGTTTAGAACGCATTGTATGTATAACCTCCTGCGCTAAAATCACATTGTCCATGATATTTCTGCCCGAAACAAAACTAACTTGAGATGGTGAAATCAAATTAGGCAACTGTGATGTCAGCCAAAGGCATTCGGGTTGATCCACACAAGGTCAAGGCGGTGATGAGTTGGAAGATGCCTAAATTGGTGATGGAGGTGCGAAGTTTGCTTGGGTTGGCTTGATATTATCGATGGTGAAATCAAATTAGGCAACAGCGGCTTGAGACGATTGACTATAACCTTAGTCAAAGTTTTGTACACCACCGAGCACAAGCTAATCGGCCGGAAATGTCCAAAAGTTTCTGGCGGCACCACTTTTGGGATTAAGACCAAAATAGTCTTGTTAATCCCATCACAAATCTCCCAAGAGTTAAAATATTCACGGACAAAACCAACAACACTCTCCTTCACAATGGGCCAATTCCTCTGATAGAACATAGCGTGCACACCGTCAAATCTGGGAGCTTTCAAGGGCTCCATGTCAAACAACGCCTTTTGCACCTCGTCTTCCTCAACCGGCAGCATCAAACGCGACCTTTCCAGGTCCGATAAAACCGCAAACCGCCCACGGATACTCCATTGAGGTAAGCTAGACGGGGAAGCTGTAAAGAGCTTGTGAAAAAACTCCACCACGCCTTGCTTAATTTCGGAATTATCATCACTCCAGACGCCATTTTGTAACTTAATCATAGTCACCTTACGCCGAACTTGCCTCGCCTTGGTAGTACGATGATAGAAGCGCGTATTTCGATCACCATCGCGAATCCACTGAGTCCGGGCACGCTGAAACCACAAGCTTTCTTCCTGTGCTAAAACATCATTCAATTCATTTTTCAAATTAACCTCAAGCTCACTCAGGAAAACACTAGGGGAGAACTCTAATTTCTTTTCAATCCCTTGTATCCGGGCTAACAGACGGAAACAAACCTAATATATACAACCATAACTAAACAGATTACTCTTAAATACCGAGCATCAAATGCAAAACCGGCATTTTAAAAATACACAAAAATCCTCCAAAAAAACACTTTGGGACAGAGACTGCAGAGACACGATCCATATGAATACAACAACTATCGATCTCGATAGAGGAACTCGGTCAGAGTATCCGATTTAATATTCACACCCAAAGAAAGGACACATCGGATACAAATAATTATATAAAAATATTTCAATTAATTGATCTTATATGGATATAGTTGATAGATTAAATTATTAAAAAAATATTTATATATGACGAGAAATTTTGAGCTTATAAGGTCGTACATTAATCAACGAACATATATATGTTATCAAAATGTGAGATTGTTGGATTAAATTTTTTTTTTATGATGGACGCAAATGTGTAACGTATAATTTTATTGTAGAGTGTTATGTGATACATAATTAAGTGATCAACTATGTTACAAGTAGCATAAATATTAAATTAGTGTCATGAAATAATATCAGATGTTATAAGTTGTCCAAAAAAATAAATATTTTGTATTTTTTTCTATATCCATAAGAGAGTTGTACGATAAGGAAAAAACTTATTTTCTTAGAAGATAAAAACCTCCGGTACAATCTCCATTAATCAATATAGATGAACTTTTACATCTAATTTTTGTTTTTAATGATCTAACATGAAATATCTTAAATTATGAAATTTTATTTGTTTTGGTTCCCAACATAAAGTTCATCTAGTTTAGTAGATAAATCAAAATCAACCAATAACCTAACTAATCAAAAAAGTACAAAGCTTTTAATCACTATAATCTTGCCGATATCTAAAAAATTAGAGTTACAATTCAATTAACCGTTATAATTACATTTTAAATATAAAATTCAATTCAATCCAGCTAGTTTAGTGGGATCATACATTAATTTTTTTTTAAAAGATTAAATGTTTAAATTTTAGCGTTATAAATATTAAATAGAACAAATATGATTGGAACTTGAAAGGACCACCCTATAATAAATTTATGTAATGTTCAATCTAGATTAATCGACCAAAATATCAAATAAAATAATGTTATGAGCTAAAAAAATTAAACAATGTTAGGCAAGTATGAAATTAGGTTAGATGTGGCAAATGTACTTTTTTGTGGAAGATAATTACTTTTTTAATCGAATGTATTTTTTATATAAAAAAATAGGGTTAGGCAAGTATGAAACTAGTGTTAGCCGAATTTATTGTTGGATTTCATTACTGTCGTCATAAATTAGGTATTACAATTATGTTATTACAATGTTGTCTCCAAGGTTCGAACTCACGTCCTCTCTATAAGAATGCAATGTGTCTTACCAATGCAACCAACACTTGTTAGTATTTTTATTATTTTTAATTGTGTATATATTTGTTTTTAAATTTAATTATTTTTTTATTTTTAAAGATTTGCCTACGTTATAATTATCAATATCTGATTCGTTGACCGATTAATCTATATCGAGTATTGTAAAGGTTCATTATGGGTGACCATTCTAATCTTGTTTGTTTCATTTATGACACCAGAATTCGAATCATTCTCCTAATCAAAAATCTAAAACTTCATCCTTCTAGACCAGCTAATAACGTACTAACTTTAAAACGAGAGGCTGGCAAAATAAATTTGAAGAGAAGGTTTCAAGTCGCCACATGCAACCACAAACTTAAGTAAATATATTAGTTGTTTGAAAGTAGGAATTGTTATTGAATATGTAATTTGTTGGAATTTCATCTGAATAACAAGAACATCAACGCCCTTCAATTCTATCCTATTACTGATTTGAAGTCACAGAAAATGGAATCCACAAACTTTGCTTTATGAACAAGTGGGTTGAAATGTCTGATCAACGTTGGTGTATTGGAAAAGAATCTCATGTGCAAACTGACTCAACATTAATGCTTCTTATCCATAAGGAACATCAATGTTCAGTGAAAATTCATTTCCATGTACCCTGGAAATGGATGGTTCAGTGGCTTTGCTAGCTTAGTTTGATAACCTGGAATTGCTGTTCAACTTGCTTATAGTGGTATAGACACATCTGAAACCGCGATACTTAAAACCGTTATGTCTATAATAGTATCTGTTATTAAAAAAAATTATGTCTGCAACTGCGATAAATACAATAAGACCAGAAATGTGACTGCAGTCTGCAACTGTAATTTAAATCCCTGCAAGGAAGTAGAGCTTGGGGGAGATGGGGTAGAGGGTAGATGAGAGAATCACACAAGCTCAGCTAACCTCTTCACTTTGGTTCTTATTCACCATTCTTTTCCATCTACTGAAGCTGATTAAAGCAATCAACCCCTTTGCTTTGCTGCTGTTTTCTTAAATTCATGGGGGCGGAGTGGTTGGTTTTGAAGAGAAAAATGCACATGCACCTGCGAGTCAAAGGCAAAACCTCCTCACTTGCCAAACTTACTAATTTAAGGACATGACTCGTACACTTTTATAACAGTTAAATTCCACTTTCACTTTTGTTTTACGGTCTCATTATATCTATAAATTAGGCTCCGCTCATACACATCATTTACACTACATAGTTTTCTTTTTCCCTAGCTTTTCTTCCCTTGTAAGAGCTCACTTTTGATTGTTTTCCATCAGTTCCAGCAGGCAGCAGATTCGTAAAGCAACAACAGGTGAGTGGTTTTCCATGCCATGCTTGTCAAGTGAGCAGCCCTTTTCTGGTTAGCCTTTATCTCGTTGTCTGTTCGACCTTGAATCCGTAATTATTACAAAACATGATTCTAGTTCTCAGTTAGAGCTGGAGTTGGAGATGTCTCGATCAAAACAGTTCCACGTGATACCAACATCGAGTTCTAGCAAAACAAACATTTTACACCAGGAATTGCTGTAATGTGTAAAGTTTAAGGTCGAACTGATAGCGAAACTGAGGTTTAGAGGAAAAGGGCTATTGATTTGACAAGGCTTTGCATGGAATTCAACACCTTAATATTGTTTAAAACACACAGAAAACGGCAGCAAAACAGCAACTTGCATGTCCATAATCCATATCCCAGGTTTGGTCTCTCTTTCTAATAAAGGAAATGTTTCAAGGGATATTAATATAAATAACATAGCATTTAGCAGTTGAGAACTCCTGCAGCTGAGAACTTTATCCCCATTTAGTATATTTAGGGTTTCAATAAGCCTCTAATTCTTATCCTTGTATATAAGCCTCAATATTGTTTTTGTTTTGCAGATTAGACAGTGATTGTTGCCTCTAATGACCAAAATGGTCACCACATAGTTAAGTGTCGTTGAGAGACGACATAGTAGTTAAGAAAATTTGTATAATATCACGTTTAGTTATTCATATTTATGTATTTAAAAAAAATAGTCTTAATGTGAAATAAATAAATATAGCTCTCATTATTTGTACATTTTAACAATTTGTCACTATTTATTGGAGAAAAATAAATGGAAGAGAAAAAAAATTGATGGTGGGACTTGAACCTGGGAAGAAAGAAAAAATGAGGTGTGCCCAACAAATTACTAAACCAAAGCCAGTTCTTGGTTATAAATGACAATATTTATATATTACTAGTTTTCTCTGACACATGTGTTTATTTTATATTATGAAATAAAATATTTTATTTAATGCAAAGATAATTTAAATATATAAATATAAAATGTTGTAAAAGTTAAGAATTTGAAATCATAATTTGTGTAATTTTATAATATCAGGATTTTATAAATTTATAAAACTTAGAAACCATATATGTAAACGTTACAAATTACCTAAATAATTATGAAGTTATAATAGCTTATAATAAAATACTTATTGGAAAATAAAACTTTTTTTTATAAAAGTATAATTATTATTATTATGATTACAAATAGCTTAAATAAAATTACGATTAATAATAGCATTTCATTCTAAATGAAACATTCGCATCGATAAATTTAATATTTTATTCAAAAAATACTCATAAGTTCAAACATTAAAAAATATATATTTTTTGAAATAGCTACTAAATTTTCATTAAACCATAGAAAAATTTAATTGCAACGTAATTAAGAAGAAGAAGAAATTGAGTTAAAATAACTCAAAAAATTCTTACAACTCAAAAACAATGAAAATAAAAATTTCTATGGAAATACGCATACCAACGAAAATTCAAAAGCTTCCTGAATCTCCTTGTCTCTGTCCAAACGAGACGCATAAAGAAGGAAAGAGTGGTGCGCGATCCATTCTGTCAGGCAAAAGGTACCGCTACCTAGGACTGATTTTATCGGCAAACAACCATCAATGAGTGGGGATAAAACATTCCAAGTGACCACCGACAACACCATGAATCAGAAACTAGCGCTGAGTGAATCTCTGTGCGAACAACAATCGAACGTTAAGGTATGCTGAAACCTGCCACGAAGACAGATGAACCAAACCAAGAAAACAAAACAAAAACATGTCACAAAGACAGAAAAAGAAGCGTGTCACTAGGACAGAGAAAGAGCGTGCTACAGAAGCAGAGATTCTTATTAAAATAAAAACAAGAAAACTGATAAAATCGGTGGTCGACAATCAATACAAAAATTGATTGCCGACCACCGATTAAAGAAATTGAACAAAAGAAAAAGTGGCTAAAATTACAACAATTTTGAGAGAACGACTAGAGTTTTCACCGATTAAAAAATATTTTTAAAAACTATCATATAAAACAAACTAAATAAAGGCAATATTCATTACTTCATTATCAATTTGAATGATTTTTTTATCTCTTTCCAATGCCATTGTCTTTAGAATACAACTTGATACTTCCTCTCCAAAGTACAATTATTTTTAGACTTAACTACTGGAATAGTCACTTATGTTTCCCTACAGTACAGAGTTAGTCACCAATTTTGAAAAACAACCAATTAAATCACTTACGTTTTCGGAGCGTAAACTTTTGCTCACTCAACTATTTGTTGTCGTTAAACATTGCCAGCTTGCTGACCTAACAACGAAAAAATAAGAGCAAACTACTGCAATGACTACTAAAATTTATCCCACGTACATTTTTGCTCCCCAATTTTAAAAAATATACATTATGGTCACTACTGAAAAAGTTTCCTTATAATTTCACCCTTAAATTTTTAAAAATTCATTTTTCAACCCTAAAACTTTACAATCAATTAGTACAATAATATTATAAAGGCTTAAATGAAAAATAGATGCACAAAGTATATCATGTTTAAATTTTAGGTGCCCAAATTGCTCCTATTTAATAACTAAACTTTTTAAATTACTCTTATTTTTTTCACTCTGGATTATTTTATTATTATTATAACATGACATGTTATTTTTTTTATTTTTAAATAAAAAATAATTTAAAAATAAAATAAAATCAATTTTATTATTATTAAATTTAAAATATTAAAAAAATATTGCTTCTTAAAATAATTTAGGCGTCTAAAGTATTTTTTTCATAAAAATAGGTGCCCAAAGTTTCGATAGTTACAATTTTAGGTGCTCGACTGTTAAATGGGTGTTAAAAAAATTGTCAACCAATCGGTGCTTGACATGTGGCATTAATTTTATTTTTTAAATTTCTTTTAATGGAAAATACCCAAATTTTTATAAAATTTCAAAATTTTACAAGCTTCGCAAAACAGTCCCTAAATCCCTAAAAATTCTCAAACTTCCGCAGTCGATTGCCGCCGCTTCCGCCACCGACGGCTGAAATTATAAAAAAACATTTTCAATAGTGACCATAATGTTTATTTTTTAATGGTATACTTTGGGAACCTATTTTTCATTTAAGCCTTTATAATATTATTGCACTAATTGATTGTAAAGTTTTAGGGTTGAAAAATAAATTTTTAAAAATTCAATGGTGAAATTATAAAAAACATTTTTAATAGTGATCATAATGTTTATTTTTTAAAATTAGGGAGCAGAAATGTACATGAGATAAACATTAGTGGCCATTGCAGTAGTTTACCCTTATTTTTTCGCTGACAGATCAGCAAACCGTCAATGTTTAACGGCAACAAATGGCTGAGTGACCAAAAATTTACGCCCCGAAAACGTAAGTGACCTTACTGGTCGTTTTTCTAAATTTGTGGCCAATTTTATATTGTGGGAAACATAAATGACTATTTCAGTAGTTAATTCTTACTTTAACGTTCACTTCTCTCTAAGATACTTCTAATTATTAATACTAATAACTTAAGATGTTATTTTAATTGAAAATGTTCAACTAGTTTATATAATTTACAGTGTTAAATTTTACTTTTAATTTGTATATAAATACCATTAATTCAGTGATAATTAATGATTAAAATTTATAAGTAATTGATGATATTTTATCTCCAATCTTATAAAAATATAATAATCAAATCAATAATAATAATTTTCTTAGTAAAAAAAACAATTTTCAGACCCCAAACGTTGAATTTAATCCAATTATAAATTAAAGAACCCATAAATAAAATAACGAAAAATAATAAATAAAAATAATAAAGAGATGAGAGAAAGAAGAGATTCGTATTATTATCAAAATAAGACTTGTGTACAATGTCTTCATGTATTTATAGACATAAAAATAGATAATACATTAAACTTTAATTAATGAAGATAATATTATTAATCATAAAGTAAATTAAATCTCCTAGATAAAGTTATTATCAGTATAAACATTCACATAGATAAATATTTATAATAATAATAATCTTCTTTGTGAAAAAAACAATTTTCAACCCCAAACGTTGAATTTAATCCAATTATAAATTAAAGAATCCAGAACAATAATTTTCCACGTGTCACCATCACAAGTGTTGATCAAAATTCAAAACCGTCACGTCATCAGTGGAGAAATATAGAAGGCGCGAAAAGCAAGCTTTTTCATAAATATCTCCAATCTTGAAAACAAAATATCTTCTAAACCCATACATATCCACAAGTTCTCCACATGTTTTGTGAAAAAACTTACGTCTTCCCGAACATTCCCGATCCACATCAATCTCAGATATTTTCTACCGTCTCTTTATATATATATAACCCAATGCCCGCCTCTTAGTTTTCAATCCCACCATGCTACGGCTTTAACATTAACACCATTATAACATTCATCGAGCTTTTGGAGTTTCCAGTTTTCAGCACTGATTCTCAGATATCGGGTTGTTTTTTTGTTAAACGTCGGGAAATAAAATTTGGGTCTGTGACGATGGAGGCTAAACGCTGTTCACCATCGTATTATAATGTTCTGGGAGTGAAGGCCGATGCTTCTATTCAAGATATCAAGCGTGCTTATCGAAAGCTTGCAATGGTAAGCTCTCTTTTTGTTTTTTCCTGCTTTGAACGGACAAAGACACGTTTTGGGTTAATGTTTTGTTTGATTTATGAATGTGGGGAGCAGCAATGGCATCCGGATAAGTGGACGAGAACACCTTCTGTATTGAGTGAAGCCAAGCGTAAGTTCCAGCAAATTCAAGAAGCTTATTCTGGTAAGCTAAGTTGTCTTGTCTGACAGTCTGAGTTTAATGAACATGCGTTGTTGGTTATGTTTTGATTCCTGTTTGTCTGTTGTGTTGGTAGTTTTATCAGACCAGAGGAAAAGAAATCTGTACGATGCTGGGTTATATGATCCGGATGATGAAGATGATGAGGTGGGTTTTTATTCTTATTTGAACTAAGCCCATTTCCAATAGTCTTGTTTTCCATAAAGTTTTTGTGTTGTGTGCAGGGCTTCTCTGATTTTATGGCTGAAATGCTCTCTCTTATGTCCCAAACGAGAGAGGTAAGGCTTGATTACATCTAAAATGGCAATTCTGATTTGTTCTCCAAGTCTTTGTACATAAACTTTGTGGTTTCAGGAGAAAGTTTGCAGCCTGGAGGAGTTGCAGAAGATGTTAAGGGACATGGCGCAAGAATTTCAAACACCAAATGGGATTCGAGTGTGTATGAAACCCGGAGTTGCTGAGCCCCAAGCATTTCATTGCGGAAGAAGCTGAATCCTTTTGCTGTAGAACCGACGGGGGATGGTAAAACCCTGCACTCTGCAGCTTCTGTTTTGGGGTTCGGAGAGTGCTTGGGGATTTTAACACCACATCCACCTAGGCCATGTTAACTGGTTTTTGTGTATTAACAAACAGCCCATAAATTTTTGTTGTTGGGTTCATAACAGTCCATTCATGACGGGCAAAGCTTATAATATACATATATGTAATATGTGGGTCTATCTCTGTACTCAATCATTGAAATCATGAGTTACATGAGCAGTATTAATATTTACAAGGAAGCTTCCATGGGACGGTGGCTTTTTCTCACTAGCAACTAACATTTCATACTAATAATTAAGGGTAAGTAAGATTGGGTATTCGGTCAATTTGTTCAGCATTAATTTTTGTTTCGATAGTCACGAATTCTTGAAAATTGAGACTAGTTTCGATCATAACGAGTCTTAAATTTTATGAATTGGTCTTGGTACTAGTAGGAACTGATATCAGTACCGGATATCTGACCAATTAATCTATTATTAAAAAATATTGAATAACATGAGAAAAATTTTCAACCAATAATAATAATATTAAATAATAAAGTCAGAATATTTTAAATTTAAAAGTTGAAGTCTTAAAATGAGTAAAAAAAGTACATGACATAGAAATGAACATAAAAACAATAAACAAAAGAAGTAGCATAAAATCACTCTGACGATCATCTAAAATAACTTGGTTTAAGATTAAATCGTTCATACTGTCAAAAAGAAAATAAAAATTAGCACAAAATCAGTATTGGGCCTTTAGGTGTGAACAAAGAATTAGTAAAAGAGTTTTGGGTTTTAATTTTGGACTAAATGGTCTTAACAGACTCAGACTAGTATCAAGTATCCGATACAGGTTCTGATCCTATTAGGTATTTACCGGGTATCAGATTCAAAAAATCAGAATTCAATCTTAGTTCTGATCGCAATTAAAACTTAAATTTTAGATTTAATTTCGGTCTCACCGAAATCAATTCCTAATAATGATCTATTGAGTTTGACTGTGTTCAAAACTGGGACCAAGTAACTAAGTTTTTTTCCCACCCCTACTAATAATCTCTTCTTCTTCCCTCATCTTCAAAGTGGCCTTTCTAATCCAACTCCTCTTCTCACCCATTAATCCTCATTTTCTACCTTTTCTTGGTATTAGGCCATTAATTACAAATTAGAAGTTGCATGAATTTTCCAATTCTGAAAAGTGGAACATGACCTAATGTTTATTTATTAGGCCATTAATTACAAATGAGTCTGATAATTAATGTTTATGTCTGAGCTGTGACTCACTTCCCCTCCTCCTCTACTTTTTATTTATTTATTAAAAGCTCTTAATCTTCTGGGATAGTGACAATTGATTGTTATTTTGTGGTATTCCATGGCCTTTATGCTCACATCTTTCCTATCCAAATATTTTTGTTCCATTTCAATATTTCATGCTCTTCTTTAAAAATGAGATTCTAAAAGCAGTAATTAAAAAAATTCCCAAATAAATTTATCATTCATTTTTTAAAGTTAGAATTATAAAAACAGTAATTAAAAACGTATTGATAATCGAAAGGTACTTGAATTTAGATTTATACAAATTTTGTATAGAATTCTCTACTTTAAACCGAAATCTAATTTAATTCAGATTATAAACTCTAACTGCTAACAAATTACTAAAAAATCCCGACCTCAAATAACTTATCTGTATATTACCATGAATTCATGGAAATTGATTAGTATTTTTGCATGTTGATAATTAGTTTGGCATACCATTCCCTTATTTGGTGAAAATTAGAGTTGCATTTAATCCACTTTAAAATGAAAATAATAATAATCCACCGACAAGAAGATATATATTAGATTAAATGATAGAAGTTGTGTCTCATCATCATTTTAATATTTGAAGAATTTTTTTATTAAAATTAATCTTTGAATTTTGCATCTCAAAAGTACGTTGCTCATATATATATATATATATATAAGGTAGTATATGTACATAGATATTTTTAACCCTTTGACAATATACATACATTATGTAAACAAAGAGATTTAAACCCGTGTCTCAAAACGATTACATAAATATCAACAAAACGTGTCATAAAAGATAGATGTGCCATAAAAACATTAAAAAAGTCGTGTCATAAAGATAGAAAAAAAATAATCACAAGTGATATACATCTCCAAATATCAAAATATCATTTAACCCACACGTATATATTAAATTGATGATTATAACTAAAACTAGCTTCAATAATACATATAAACAAAAGTATAATTACAATCAGTATATTTGGTCAGTTGGTCAAACTGCTCATCTTCATTTCCTTCTTTTTTTTAGGTCATGAATTCTAGACCCACCAAGAGTACTGATTTTCTTCTCTAGAGAGAAACTCTCCTCTAGACAGGAATAAGATCAAACTTTGTCAAAAACAAGTAAATATTTTCATACTTAATAAAAAAAATAAAGTAAATTTGCTTTTAATCAATAGTATCAATTTCATAACTCAAATCATATCCTTAATTACATAATTAAAACAATAAGTTATTTATGAAATACATTGATTAGAATTTAAAAGAAGAAAGAAACCCATAATTTTGTTACAAATTAATGAGTTATATGCCATGTTTGGTAAAGAGAGGTTTGAGCAAAAATTATAGGTTTGAGGCATAATTAGAGGTTTGACCAATTAAATACGCTAATATTGTTGTTTGGTAAACAGCGGATTGGGGTGAAACCGCTAATTTTGAAAAAGCTCATAATATGAGTTTTTTTAGATTAAAAGTTTGATATTAGAGTTGTAAAGACTCTCTTACCCTTACAAGTTACCAAAAATTTCAAAATAACCTAAATTAAATATTTTCTCACTCTCTTTATAAGCTAATCCTATTAACTTCTTTCTTTTTATTATCACGTATTTATATGTGTATTTAAATTTATTAATTAGTGAAATTATATTGAAATAATTATATAAATAATAAATTAATATATAAATCATTCGAAAATATTTAGAAAAATTATATTAAAAATAATTTTATAGATCTAATTAATAATAATTAGATACAAAATATTGATAACTAATAAACTATTCAAACAAGTATTGAATATAATTATGTCATTATATGTCATTTTGCTTGTTTAAATAATCTCACACCTATCCGTCATCAGTTAATTTTACCAAACACTTTTATACAATCAGCTAATACAATCTGTTAGTCAAATCAACTAATACAATCAACTATCAACTATCAACTAATATAATCCGCTATCAACTATCCGCTAATTGTCAAACAGTGTCATAGTGTATATCGCATATGATGGCTTCCATCCCCATAATTCCCACATGCAATGGGATTCCCTTACTTCACAAGGCAGCGAATCAAACTTCCTACTATAATTAATTAATTAATTAATCAATCAATCAATCAATCAAGTAATAAAAGAACCCTTAACAACACGTTTCATTCACTCCATTTTGCTATTTGCACTATCAAAATTCTTAGCCATTGTTTCCCAATTTCACTTTTTGAGCTTTTCCAAGCCATTCATGTGCCTCCTAACATAATATCACCCGCTAGCTCTTCATATTTCCACAAAGTCCTCCACCACCATCGCCGCCCATGCTGCCGCCACCTACACCGAAAAAGCCGCCGACCCAATACTCTCCGCCACCACCTAGTCCACCATCCTTTATTTACATAACTGGTCCACCAGGGAGCCTTTACCCTGTTGACCAAACCTATGGTGCTGCAAGCGGGAGATTTGAATTGGGGCTGTTGCCTTTGGTCTCTGGTTTCTTGGTCTGTCTTGCCTTTTGAATTGGGATCTGAGTGTCCTAACTCCTAATGATCATGGTACAAGAAATTGGACACAGTAAGTACAATCATATTTTCTTTTAAGGACAAGCAAAAGAATAGTTGTTTTTTTTACAAGGAGAAAGCTTTAGGATCCAGGGTTTTAAATCGCGGTCGCGGTTACGACGTTATATCGCAGTTTCGAACAAAAACGACTGAATTGTAGTAATTGCGGATCACTTTTTACCTTATTGCAGTTTTAGAAGGCGACATAACTTCTATATCACGGCCGATATGACGGTCGCGGTTAGCTTTTTAAATCCATGTCAGGACCTACTGGTTTTTGTACCCGCTGTATCTTGATATCGGTCAAATCAATAATAAACAATTTAGATTCTTTTGTTCCTGATTTTAGGAACAACATATTTAGGCAATTTTGGGTGAAAAACCCCTTTTTAATTAATATTGGAGAAAATGGCTCCCAAAAACTATTATTTGGCAAAATGACCCCCAAACTTGCCAGGTAGGCAGACCTCGCGTTGTGTATAACGCGAGGTATGAAATCGCGTTCTGTAGAACGCGATTTTAGTCGACGTGGCATTGCTGTCCGTGTTAACGGTTTCACAGTACCTCACGTTCTGCAGAACGCGAGGTCCCCGAGAAATTGAAAAGGCGGCTGGAATATATCGCACTGACCTCGCGTTCTGTAGGACGCGAGGTCTGTGCATTTCCAGCCTGAACAACAAGGAAAAAAAGTGTAAGTAGGCCTGTTCGAACCCAATTTCGAGCGTGTAAATGGTATATTTTTAGCGATCATCGAGTTTGGGGTTGTAGTACTGAAAATTGTCTATCGTATGATACCAACATGGTTAATTTCCGTCAATTATACAATGATTTAAAATGGCTTCGAAAACCCTATGCCATCATATTTTTTTTGATTGAAGTTGCATTTCAACTAATGTCGATTTTCGGTTTTTTAATCCCATTAAATTTATTAAAAACAAAAATTAAATAAACATTATAAAGTTTAATTATAATATGCAAACAAAATTATAATTCGTAAACAAAATTATAATACGACATTATAAAATTTAAAAGTGTTTTACATAAATATTAAAAACATAAGTAGAAAACAACAAAAAAAAGACTAAAAATGCCTATGTCCACCCGTTCCGCAGTCGGGTGGATGACGCTCACGATCCGGATACCTCCTGTCTCCATCCTGTGGTGGTCCCTGGTCCCTATCATCCTGACCATCGTGCGCGATCTGCGGATCTGTGCTGGGCCCAGGCGGAGAGTAAAACAAACTACCTATAGGCGTACTGTCCACAATCGGAAACCCATACTGAGGTGGATAATCGATAAGCATAAGGTCAGTCGTGGGCGTATGGGGACGATAGGCATCAGTGGAGCCGTACTGGGGTGGAGGCATCGTCTGCTGGAAAGTCGATGGACCGCTATGCAATGGTGGGGCAGAAGATGATGCCCCTGGAGTGTCATATCGTGGTCTCGGACCGCGCTGCGTCGACTGCCTCTGGGTCTGCCTCTGGGTCTGGGACTGACTCTGGGTCTGGCTCGCTCGCCCGCTCCCGCGTGGGCGGTTTTGGGGTTGCTGGGGAAGCCCTGCTTCGCGCTCGGCCGGAGTAAGGATATGTGGCATCCCATTGTTCATATACCACTGTTCATAATTGAAAGTGACCGAAGGACCCCCTACCATAATTTGTTGGAGAAACTGTGGGCGTCTGAGAAATCGTTGACCCCAAAACGCTATCCAGCTAGCGTGGTGCTCGGCCCAGTCAACCTCCGTCTTCCCCTGACGCGTAAGATTGTGGAAGGAGTCCATATTTTGCGGAGGGGGTGGAACATTTTGGACGTACTCGAACTATCGGAGTACCCTATCCGTAGAATGCCACACGCAAATTTCGTAGTTCAGCAGCGGCACGACGAAAATCCAGAGGTCTCGCTCTTGCACAATATCTGCTGGAGTAATCTCGCGAATCTCCTCTAAAGCGTAGGGCCTCCACACGAACTAAAAAGAATGAAAAAATTTGTAACGGTTATATGAAATTTATTGGAAAAATAGTATGGAAATAACCAAAATAATCGTTGAATTACCTTGTCCTCCGTCAAGGCATTGAATATATATCTGTATGCTTTCTGGGACTCCGGTAGGCCGGTGTGGGATAGTGCGGTGGTCCACCTTTAAAGAATGAAAAAGATCTTTAAATAAAATAATTTAATAAAAAAATTATAGTAGATTGTGTAGTACCTCCGTAGAAGCGGAAATGACAAAGGAGAGGGAACCCTAAGCTGTGGTGCCAAAGAAGGGATCCGAAGCCAAACCCAAGCCTGCAGGAATAAACAGCATCCTCCCATCGATGCTTTGGAGGCGTCAACGTTTCTGCAGAGGTCTCTGATAAGAAACGCCAAGACAGCTGACCTCCAAGATTTTTGTGTAGACTCATCTAAATTTGTCAGATGACGAAGCCACATAACGTGCACTTTGTTGCGAGTTTTGTCGGGCATTAATATCCCGCCAATAATGCGCAAGATGTGGGCTCGCGCACACCGCTGTGAATATATAAATTAATAAAGGCATCCTAATTAAAAAAATTGTAAGTTCATCCTAAATAAAAAAATTGTAAGTTCATCATAAATATAGATTAAATATAGATTTAATAAATGCATGCAAAGAAATTAGTAACTTAATCCTAATTTGTAAATAAATATTTGTAATTTATCCTAAATATTTAATGTAGGCAACCTAAATATTTAATAAAGTATCGTAAATATTTACTGAATTCATCCTAAATATTTATCCTAAATATTTATAATTTATCCTAAATATTTATTAAAAAGATCCTAAATATTGTCTGAATTCATCCTACAAAATTCATAAAGCAACCTAATGTGCAAATAAATAATTTAAATTTAATCATAAATATAATAAAAGCATACTAAATATAATAAAAAAAATACCTGAAGTGCAACTTCATCCGCATCGGGGGGAGGGTTTCCAAACTGCTCCTCCAAGTACGGTATAGAAATTTTCCCTCCGTCCCACACTCTATCAGGGGGCATCACGCCCATTTGTTCAACAAATAGGATTGACCAATGCGCCATCGCTATACCAGTAATAACGCTGCCATTTGTAGGCAACCCCAGAATGTAGGCAACATCCTCCAACGTAATTGTTGCCTCGCCAAATGGAAGATGAAACGTGTGCGTCTCGGGTCTCCACCGTTCTATCAGCGCGCTGATCAACGACGGTCTAACCTTCACCCCCTATATAGCGAGCTATGTGCCCAAAACCAGCCCGCTCAATCAAACGCATAACAGCAGGAACGAGTGCGACAGTGATACGATTAAGGTAACATTGTAAGTTACGTTCGTATCCCTGGAAAAAAATAAAATAAAATAGTTAGTAAAAATAAAAAAATATAATTTAATTACAAAATTTAGACTATAAAAGGGAAAAAAATAATACCTCTTCATTGTTTCACCAATATTCACTGCAGTGACTCGCTTGGTTGCGTAGCAAGGACTCCTCCATGTGATCGAACGATATATAAAAGTTACTGACACTTTTTTGTAAAATTTCTATAGAACTCGCGTTCTGTGGAGGTTTTTAGAAAAAAAACCTGCAATTTATAGAGGACCTCGCGTCGTTTGGGATGCGAGGTTAATGAACCTCGCGTTCTATAGAACGCGATATTCATGGACCTCGCGTCCTATAGAACGCGAGGTTCATTGGAAAGGCGCGTCAATGAACAGACGCGTGAACTGAACGGTCAGAAGGGACCTCGCGTCCTATAGAACGCGATGTTCTAAAGAAATCGCGTTCTACAGGACGCGAGGTCGTGGGGTTTTTTAAATTAGAGTTTTTAAAGCGGGAAACTCATTTAATATTTAATATTACAATTTTTATTTACAATAATAACAATAAAAAAATAATAATAATAATTATTATTATAATTAAAATAATAATAATATTAATAATAATAACAACAATAATAATAAATGATAGTAAGAATAAAAATTATTAGTATGATAGTAATAATAAGAACAATAATAATAATAACAATAATGAATCATACTAAAAACTTCCAAAATATTAGTATGTTTTCAGTAGTAACTAAAAATAACGACATAGCGCAATATTTTGGAAGTTAAATTAAAATAAAACTTCCAAAATATGCGCTATGTTGCCATTAGTAGCTGCAAGCGAAAACTGCGTACGTGAATACAGAAAAAAATTTATGTGGGTGGTCCTTGCCTCTCCAAAAGTTTGTTATTTATAGAGGGAGGTGAGTATGATGACGTGGCAACATCGCGTCCTGTAGGACGCGAGGTCACTCGTACCTCGCGTTGTACAGAACGCGAGGTCTATGAGATGTTTGTATATATATATATATATGCAGTGAGATGAATTTTTGTAAGCAGTTAAGTTTAGTTTAGGTCAGTTGAATATGAGTTCGTGTAATGCTGCGTTTTTTGCCGTTGCAATTTTTATGTCCGAAATATTGTTCATTTATGATAGTTGGAGTTCACTTAAAGATTTGTGTTCCGCGGGGGTACATACCTTAATATTTACCGACATATCGCAATATTTTGGAGGTTGTATGCTACAGTAGTGGCTTCAATGGCAGCTTCTGTAGCCGCCGTCGAGAGGATCCCCGGCTACAGTTTTGAAAAGAAAGGACTTTTAGGAAGCGGGGGCGGATTCAGATCGACATTTTCAGATGCGGCGGGTGCCGATTACATTTGTTAATGTGGATCAAAGCTGCTACCATTTACTCATTTCAGATGCGGCGTGGCAGCCAACATTTACATCTGGATTTCACTCTCTGCTTCTTTCAGTTGGGACCTCTGATCAAATTTGCCCGCCGGAGCTGCTGAATATATTGTTTCGAATTTTATAGATAATGTATGTAGTTGTCTCAATTTACTTATTAAAGAATACATGTTGAAAGTTTTGTTAAATGAAATGCGACTTAAATTTACTTATGTGGTGTTTTTCCTTTCCTATAAATACCCATGAATTCCACCATCATTTACTCATTTCAAATTCTCTCTAAACACCCAATCCTTGCTCACCTTATGGCAAAATTTAAGGCAACATTTTATTTTCTCGATACTTATTTTGAGTCAACAATCACCGGCAAAATGTCACTGAAAGATTTAATACAATTGACAACAATCGAGGTTAGTAAACACACCGACAAACAAATTTCTTTCATGGAATGTCGAATCTCAACATCGTCAGCTAATGAAACGCACTACGTTATGAAGCTTACGAACGAAACAGACGTTCGTAACATGTATGACCGGCTCAATTCCGTCGGAGCTAGAGACGTCGATTTCAATGTTAAGTTTGTCAACGCCGGCGAAGGTAGTACGTCTGCACCCGTAGAACCTGCTCTGAACACTGAACACGCACCGTCTTCACCGGATGTTGATGCGGCTGTGGAGGAGCTGCAACTTTTTATGTACAGGCGTAGACAAAGAAAACAACAGATGATCGAAGAACTAAACCTAAGTTCAGACGTGTCCACTGACTACGATGATTCGGATTAACCATTAACTTATGAAATTATCTTCCAATTATGTTATATGACGTCTTATTTCATCCTTTATTAATGTTAAACGGACTTCAAGTTATGTAAAACTACTAGTACTCAATTACATTATGGGCACCAGTAGTAGTAGTATTCAATTACCGGACTACAATTGTCTCAAATTCTCGAACATGTTCTCAATTGCACAAACAAACAAATAGTAAATAGTACGGTTATTATAACTTCTGACGGAATGTCTGAAACAAAGCATTTAAAGTGACCTCGCGTTCTATAGAACGCGATGTTCTAAAGATATCGCGTTCTATAGAACGCGAGGTACTAATATCGCGTTCTACAGAACGCGAGGTACTGGTTAACCCTGCCTCCCATCAAATCTATCCCTTACTTGTCGAAAGTTAGGGGACTGCCTCCCAGGCACACGCCATTCCTGACTTGTTCATCATTTACCTGCTTATCGGTTTTAGGTAATGGACAAGCAAAGTTACCTCTCTGAACCATTATTTGCCTTACACAACCAGATTCTCCTGGATTGCAAGGGCCAATAATTTTTCCTATATATGAAGAAGAACCATAAAACGAAAATATAAATTTCAATTGGCAATCAATTCCTAGAATTTTCTAAGTATCAAAATTTCAAAAGTCTTTCATAAAATATTCAAATGGCCGGACGAGGCGTTACTACGCAAGTTTACTACGATGGGCAGATATTCTAGGGTACCGAACTCGGCGTCCTTTTTCACTGCGAAGATCCGCTAACGATAAATCTTCCGAGGAGATTATCGTTCAAGAAGTTGGTCAAGGAACTGGAGGCAAAAGTTCCTCATTTCGATAATCATGGTTTGTCCGACGTGAAGTATCGGGTGCCAATATCTATAGACCCTTTAGAGTACTCTGTATGCCAAATTGCGGAAAATGTTGATGTGCAAATGATGATGGAAGCCCACTTCGAGTATTCAATTGGGGGGCCCCTCGAGCTGTATGTATCGTTCTCCGAGTCTAATCCAGTTGTCGAAATACCAAGCTGGGGCCGGGCGAATTTCGACTTCGATCCGAATGCCAACGTTGATAGCCCGACCGCAGGTCTACGACGTGATTTTGGCCTACTCTGTCGAGACAACGAAGTTGGTGCATCGTCATCTGCTCCTCCAAGGCAGTCCTGCGTAGCTAGTATCGGGTTCGACCTGAACCAACCCCCAAACGATGAATTCGATGCACCAACAAATGCATCGTACAGTCCATACAATCCATACAATCCTTATAGTTTTGGGGGGGAGGGAACGTCGGCTCCTTACGTTACGCACGACCATGAAGCATCATATGGCCGACACTCAATGTATGTCCCTGGCACTGACTATGGTCAACCATCTATGGGGAGACATTCTTCTTTTGGGGGTGAGGGAGCATCGTCTTCTTACGCTATGCACGACCATGATTCCTCATATGGACGACACTCAACGTATGTCCCAAGCACGGAGTACGTTCAACCATCTATGGGAATACATTCTTCTTATGGTGATCTTGATTTTGGTCTTGGAAATGAGGTTCGTGAGCGATCTCGTGAGAGGTCTCCCGCTCATCGACCCCAATCCTCGCCTCAAAGGGTAGTGATTCCAGAAGCTCTACTATTCCAGCTCCTGGAGGATGCTTCTGACGAAGAACCGATTAGAGAACCCGGGCCAGACGGAGACGAGCTGGGGCCATTCTATCCCGAACCAGAAGACTTGACAGAGTTACCAGAAGACCTAGAAGACAATGTCGTTCCACCACCAGATTTGGACGAAGAACCGACTGCCACCAACTTTCCTGTAGCCGCAAGACCAATTTCTATGTTCCAGCCACCATCCCACTTCACAACGGTTGATATGGATGCAATGGACGTCCCTGATTTTCCCCATGACGACACAATAGATGGCCGAGTCCACCGTTCTAATGGTGAACTAAGAATTGGTATGGCGTTCTCGAACAAGGAAATTGCGGTGGCGGCAGTTAAGCAGTACAACCTTCGTCATAATGTTGAGACGACGGTGAAGAAAACCCAAGCCAAATACTACAAGGCTCACTGCGTCCAAAAGGATCAAGGCTGTAAATGGAAAATCCGTATATCAGAGTTGAAGAGGGCAGGCAACCGTTGGAAAATAACAAAACTTGAGGGGCCCCATACATGCACCGTTGCTAGCCTCAACCAGGATCACAAGAACCTGGATGCAAAGTTCCTCGCGGACATCTTTTCCACACTGGTGAAAACAAATCCCACTGTGTCGGTCCCCACATGTTAGGCTGCAGCTCTAGCAGTCACCGGCTTCCGTCCAGGTTATTGGAAAGCATGGTATGCAAGGAAAAAGGCCAAAGAGGAATTTCATGGCCGGTGGGAGGAATCTTACAAAGAGTTGCGCCCGTGGCTTAATCTCATGCAGAAACACATCCCCAGAATGGTTGTCAAACTTGATACGGTTCTGGCATACGAAAATGATCGTGTCGTCCGAGGTGTTTGTCAATTCCACCGGTTATTTTGGACTTTCCCCCAGTGCATCAACGCATTCAAGCACTGCAAACCGATGGTCCAAATCGACGGCACATGGTTGTACGGTAGATATACACAGATCCTACTTCTAGCTATAGCACAGGACGGCAATCGCAAATGCGTTCCTGTTGCATTCGCAATTGTCCCGAAGGAGGATTTGGAGTCTTGGACGTTCTTCCTTAAGAACCTACGAAAATATGTCCTTGATCATGTAATACGAAGAAGAAGGGATGAAGGGGTGTGTGTTATTTCAGACAGAGGCACAGCGCTGCTGTGGGCGATACAAAATTTGGGTGACTATTGGAAGCCTCCATACATTCACCACCGTTTCTGCTTGCGGCACATAGCCGCAAACTACCTCCTGCAATACAAGAACCGTAATGAACGTCAAATGATGCTCGATATGGGTACGTCCTTATGGCATTTTCATTTACTATATTATTTCTTACTCCCATAACTATTCAACTGTCATTCTGTAGGCAACTCACACTACAAAC
The DNA here is from genome assembly GCA_030270665.1 of Hibiscus trionum. Classification (NCBI taxonomy): domain Eukaryota; kingdom Viridiplantae; phylum Streptophyta; class Magnoliopsida; order Malvales; family Malvaceae; genus Hibiscus; species Hibiscus trionum. The sequence continues at coordinate 5,655,785 of BSYR01000065.1, forward strand.
AAGAGGTGGCTGACCTGCTCGAGGAATTGAGAGCGAGAAACAAAAAAGGCGCAGAATACCTTGAAAAAATCCCAAAGGAAAAATGGCTTCGATCGTATGACGAGGGTAAACGTTATGGTCACATGACAATGAACTTGGCTGAGGCAGTGAACTCATCACTGAAGGGAGTTCGCCAGTTGCCTATCACTTCCATTGTCAAAGCGACCTATTATCGATTAGCTACCCTTTTTGCAACCTTGGGCAGGCAAGCAACTGAGTACATGACAGGTGGACACAAAGTCCATCCAGATTTCCGCACAAGATTGCATATTCAATTGGGCCAATCAAGACAGATGCAAGCAACTCTCTTCTCGCGAGAAGGACACTTGTTTCGTGTTGCGGAATTTTCCAGGCGGTTGGAAGGCATTCAACACAACGCTTACGTGGTAGATCTGAGGGAAAAAACCTGCGAGTGCGGAATTTTCCAAACTTTCAAATACCCCTGCGCACACGCCATTGCTGCTTGCACTAACCAACGAATAGAATATATGCATATGGTTGATCCAGTATACTTACTCAAAACGGTGCTTAAGGTTTACGAAAAAGAGTTTCCTCCAATCGGAAATGAGGTTGATCCGAATGCTGTGGACACTGAACCGATCATACGCCCAGATCCAGCACTACTACGAGCCAAAGGACGTCCACCTTCTACAAGAATATACTGTGCCGAGGATTTGGTCAAACATCGAGAGAAAACCGGACAAAAGTAGCATTGTTCTATATGTCGAAATACTGGGCACACAGCTCCTAAGTGTCCTAATCGCTCAGCCCCTCGTATTAATTAATTATTTTTAATTTGTATATGTGAGTTCGCACATGACAATCTAATCAATAAAGTCAGTCCACTTCGATTTATACAATCTGTCATCTTATATTTTCAATCATTCAAAAAAATATGTTATGATAGTGTTTTCGAATCAACTTTAAATCAGCGTACAATGGACGAAAATTGACCGTGTCAGTGTCATACGATAGAGAATTTCCAGTACTACAACCCCAAACTCGATGTTAGCTAAAAATTTAAAATTTATACGTATGAAATTCTGCTCGAACATGCCTATAGACATTTGTTGAAATGCAACTTCAATAAAAAAAAAATGATGGCATAGGGTTTTCGAAGCCATTTTAAATCATTGTATAATTGACGAAAATTAACTATGTTGGTATCATACGATACACAATTTCCAGTACTACGACCCCAAACTCGATGATCGCTAAAAATATACAATTTACACGCTCGAAATTCAGTTCGAACAAGCCTACCAACGTTTGTTTTTCCTTGTTGTTTAGGCTGGAAATGCACAGACCTCGCGTCCTACAGAACGCGAGGTCAGTGCGATATATTCCAGCCGCCTTTTCAATTTCTCGGGTACCTCGCGTTCTGCAGAACGCGAGGTACTGTAAAACCGTTAACACGGACAACAATGCCACGTCGACTAACATCACGTTCTGCAGAACGCGATTTCGTACCTCGCGTTCTACACAACGCGAGGTCTGCCGACCTGGCAAGTTTGGGGGTCATTTTGCCAAATAATAGTTTTTGGGAGCCATTTTTCCCAATATTAATTAAAAAGGGGGTTTTCACCCAAAATTGCCACATATTTAGCTCTGGATGATGACAAACAATTACCGAGGGGAAATTATTTAATTAATTGCTTTTGAAATTTTCAGGGGATAAAAATAAAAATGAAGAAGAACGACTTATGAATAAGAGATTAATTAGCTAAGATAATTGAAGATCAAGTATAATTTTTAAAGTAAGATAAAAATAACTCACTTAAGATAAAACTCAAACTTGGAACCTAAAATTTCAGAACCTTCCAACACTATTTTTTAATAATATCTGATTTTTTTTTGCTCGGCAACGTATAATAACAAAGATAATACAAAACTAACAAGACCTCATTGACGAACAATAAATTATTTTTTGAGAAAATAAAAAGAAAAGTCCCTAAAAAACTATGGGTAAACTATAACGGAGATCACTCAATTATGGGTAAAGTTACATTTGGGTCACTCAATTATTAAAAGTTACATTTGGATCACTCAATTATGGGTAAGGTTACATTTGGGTCACCCAATTATTAAAGGTTACATTTGGATCACTCAATTATGGGTAAAGTTACGTTTGGGTCACCCTTCATTTTTAAAAAAAGTGCATCAACTTATGTATTAGATTAATTAATGATTTCAAATGAAGTACTCTAATGTTAACGAGGATATACACGTGATTTCGAAGAAAAAATGACTAAATTGATGAACTTTTTTAAATATGAAAGGTGACTCAAACGTAACTTTACCCATAATTGAGTGATCTAAATGTAACCTTTAATAATTGGGTGACCCAAATGTAACCTTACCCATAATTGAGTGACCCAAATGTAACTTTTAATAGTTGAGTGACCCAAATGTATCCTTACCCATAATTGAGTGACCTCCGTTGTAGTTTACCCAAAAACTAAAGTGGTGCCTATAATGATAGTAGGGATTGATTGAGCTTCAATGTTAGGTATGCATTTGGACATTTACGATTCTTTCTAACAAATGCATGCACTTAATCAATGTTTTGGTGGACTTGAAACAAATATAGTGGTGATGAAGGGACAATCATACCTCTAAAATTTCAAACTCTCATATAATTTATGTATTTTTTTATATATTTTTTATATTTTTTATTGATTATTCAAGTTCGTATCCCTTAAAATTTTATAATTTTATACCCTTAAATTTCTAATATAACTCCATAACAATTTGTATCATCTATTATAAAATCTTACATCTATCTCTCAATGTACCTTTATAATGTTTTATATTATAGGGTTTTGTTTAACTAAGTATTATTTAATTATAAATTTAACAAATTACTTTCACTAAATTAAGACAACATTATTAGGTATATATTTTATTTGTGGGTAAAATTTTGATACAATGATGTGTAAAATTAATTTTACACAGGCCTGAGCAAGCGTTGATGGTCGGTTAGTCAGAGCTGCTCACCTGCTCCCTTCTCTTTCCCTTAAATTTCGAGTTCAAAACCCAGCAGTAACATTCTTTCCCTTAGAGTATCTCTTCCCCTCTAGGTAAAATAGAAGTAGTATACATGTAAACTACCATCAATAATGATATGTGTATCAAATTTTTTTTTCTTTATATACTACTATCATCTATGAAAGTAGTATTAGACACAAATTAATAGTTTTTTATATTATATTTTATGAGTTTGGAATCAATAATGTAGTAGTTAGTAGTCAACTACCGCACCACGCGTCAAAAACAAAAGGTTGCACTAAAAAATGAAATAAACATCAAAATCTTTGGTCCACCGACACTGAAATTTTTTGAAAAAATACCCCAATTTCCCGTCTCTTTGTCTATACTAAAACACTTGAGTTTAATTATTTTTAGTCTTTTAAAAAAATAAATGCTACAACAATAATAACACTAATTAAATTAATGTTAATCAAAAGATTAGAAAAAAGTTCAAATTTTCTGCCAATACAGCAGTGTATTGAGCAAATTTGGATAGAGGAATTGTCATTCCAAGGACAATTAAGTAAAAAAGTGTTGAATTAATTAAATCATTGTATTTTTATATTCTTAAATATGTTAATATATTTGTATCGTGTTTATTTTATTTTTCATAACTTGTAAGTTCTTTTTTTATCATATAACATTGTATATTTTAATTATTTTCAATTGTTCCATATTTCCAGTCATCACATTTCTAGTGTCGCTTTAGTGTGTTACCATACATTTTTTATGATCTGTTGCATGTCGTGTTTATTTTATTTCTCATATCTTATTTATGTATTTGTTTTTTTTTTCATGTATTAATAGTATGAAAAGTTTTTGACACTTCCATGTATGTATCACGTTAATGTTATTTCTCATATTGTGATTTAATTTTCACTTTAATTATTATACTCGAAAATCAATTCATGTATTAATTAATTTTTTAAATTCTATCCTCGAACCAATAAAACTTATAAATATATTTAATTTAAGAAAAAATATTCGTACACGGGTGGTAGAAAATATTTTGTTTCTATAAGCGCTCTAATTTAGGGTTTAGTGATTTATTTTAAGATTTAAAGTTTATGAGTTTAGGCGTAGGTAGGGATGGGCACGGTACCCGGACCCGACGGGTTCCGGCCCGACCCGGCCCGATCGGGTCGGGTATTTTTATGAAAAAAAAATCGGGTTCGGGTCGGGTTTTGTGTAGGGTGAGGTCGAGTCGGGTTCGGGTTTTAGGGTGAAAAAATCCGACCCGACCCGAGACTAATAGTGTAATTTCCCCCTAAAATTTTTAGGGATATTTGTAATAATACCCCCTCTTTATATTTTTTTATAATTAGGTCCTTAAAATTAATTTTTTATTTACATTTTAATCCTTAAAATTATTATTTTTTATAATTATGCCTCTTAAAATTATTTTTTTACAATTAGGTCCCTAAAATTAATTTTTTTTTCTATAGGTCGGGTCGGGTCGGGTTTAGAATATTTATTTTTCGGGTCGGGTTGGGTCGGATTTTTTAAAGAATTGGATCGGGTCGGGTCGGGTCGGTTTTAGGATAATTAGTTTCGGGTCAGGTTCGGGTGGGCCAAAAACCCGACCCGACCCAACTCGTGCCCATCCCTAGGCGTAGGATTAGAATTTAAGGGTCATGGTTAGAATTTAAGGTTTAGATTTTACAGAAATATATTAAGAGTTTAGGTTTTAACCTATAACCCTAAATTCTAACCACAACTCGTAAATTCCAAACTCATACATATAAATTCTTAAACTTTAAACCCATAATAAATCCCTAAACCTAAAAATTAAACATTTACGTAAACAAAAAATTTACACCACCTGTGCATGAAACAATTGTCCATATATTATGAAATCAACTGATTCTCTGCTTCTATTAGTTTGATCATGCATCAAAAGCTGCAATTTAGAATATTTCAGAGGCATTCTTGTTGTCAGATTACTCAAATTCTTCAAGAATTTATGGTTAAAACAGAGAATATTTAGAAAGAAAACTGAAACAAAATGAAAATTCTTTAAATGTAGTTAAAAGAAACAGAGGCCCCTGTTTTAGTTTCTTATGTTGAATTATAACCTCTGGAACCACAAGATTCCATCTCTCCAAATGCAATCTTCAACTACCCTTTGTTCAAAACATCTCATTGCTCATAATGAAGTCTTCATTGCCAAGTTTCTAAGTGCCATGGGTCCAGAAATGTGACTTTAGTACTAGATAACATTATTTTTCAATAAGTGTTAAAATCAAAATCAATATAGAATATGTAGTTTTTTTAAGTTGAAAATTTGAAAATTTTAACTTTATAAAAAAATATTTTAAAGCAAAATTTCCTTTAATTTTACTATTTGGCATAAAAGGTGGGCTCTGTTTGAGCAACTTTTAACACAAAGGACACTAAGTAGCTAAGCTTTACTTTTCGATCCTTCAATTTCCTTTATTTGGCTCTTTAAATCCAACTTTGAGACTTGACCTAAAAAGCTTGAAAAAAAAGAAAACCCAGTTTAATTTCATTCATCCAACTTACTCCACTCTTCTCCCACCTACTTTTCTTTCTAACATGGCCAACACAGTACTTAACAAAGCTCTCACAACCTCCTTCTTCTTCTTCACCTTCTTTATTCAAACCAAGCAAGATAACCCATGTCCTTATCCATGTTACCCGCCACCAACAGGCACCGGAGGAGGCAGCATCGGCGGCGGCGGTGGTGGCACAGTCACTCAAACGCCTCCAGCTAGTTATTCACCACCTGCACAAACGGGGGTGTACACTCCGCCTACAGGGAACTTACCGTATTACACTCAACCACCGCCTTACGGTGGCAATTCTTTCTACGGTCAGCCCCCTCCTGACCCTATCTTGCCTTACTTCCCGTTCTACTATAGAAAACCTCCGCACCAAACGGATAATCAGTCATCGGGAACAACAGTTGGGCCGGGAAAATCAATCTTCATCATCACTGCTACCACAAATCTGCTTGTGTTTATTATTCTAGTTGTTTCTGGTTTAGGGAATTGCTAGCTGGTTAGTGGTTAAAGTAAGAGTATTTAAATGATTAAGCCATGTTTAATAATAGTTCAAAAGAAAGGGGAGTTTGGTATGTGTTTTTAGTTGCAGAAAGAAAAAGGTGTAGAAATGGTGAAGTGAGAGACAAAGGAACCAAGGAGGTGGTGGAGGTGGTCCATGCACTGTTTTATTTGGTAATGGATTAGATGATTTTAAGTATGTTTAATATTAATTCCTCTTCTAATCTCCATGTTTTTGTTTTGAATTGTTTCTCAATTACAATTTTGCTTACCTACTTGATTGCATCACCTATTTTGTATTGATTTCATAATGGATGATAATGGAAATTCAAACGATAATGCAAAATCTCCTGGTATAGATGTTTGATAAATCGATTATCTCAAAGCTCAAAACCTCCATAATTTAACTATCTATGGTTGATTTCATAATGCTTAATAAAGCAAAAAAAGAGAGCAAATGTTGAGTAAAAGAAGCATTTTCCTCCTATCAATGAGTTGGTGCTCTATTGGGACGAGACACAAGATCCGAATTTTGATATTGTGAATAGAATAAATTTAACCGAATTTTAAACCCCATTCTTTGGATTTCTAAATTGGATCGGCCACTTATGTTGGCGGAGGTGGTAGGTAAGGGAGACAAACAACAACAACAAAGCTACCATTATTAACTGACTAGAATTCCCGCTAAAGGTTGCGTTACACGGCCCGTAATTTAAGTTGTTTTCAGTAATTCTGAAACACTACTATCAACAATCTATTGGCCTTTGCCATTTCACTTTTTCCATCGCAAGGAATCTGGTTTTCAATGTAAACCTGGCACCACCCACATTCCTGGTATAGTATACATTCAGTGTGCATTTAAGGCAACACGTGATTAAATAATTCGAAGATACCTGTGCGCGTGCGCAGGCTAAATGGGTGAAGATTAGACACCATGGGTGATCATTTCAGGAAGCCACAACTGCCAAACGACCCATACCAGAATTATTCTTCCTCATAACCTCTCGGCTCCTTCTCTGGGGTCCAACTTTTGGCATGCCATCATTCTTATGATCTTTTACAACCTTACCATTCTCTGGTATTCGATGTTTTAGCAAATTACTGCCCTCTTTCCCTCTCTCTTGCTTTGAAAGGATAATGTTTTGTGTGACAGATGCTGGGGAGCTGTGACTGCCAGTTGGTGGAGTCGAGGATATGATGCCAGATTGAGATGGTGACTCGACTGTATTGAAGTTTGACTCACCTTCAGATCCACCAGCAGAAAGGACCTCTTTCTTTGCTTCCCTGGAGAGTGATGGTGATCTTGCGGTTGATCCCATTCCTGGATTCGCTGAGTTCGGTCCTACTTTAGCTGGTTTCTTGGTAGATGATGCAGCCTGAGAAAGAAATAGAAGAAAGCCAGTGTTAAATCTATCGACAAATGGAACAAAAGTATGAAATAAGCTATTTGGATGATCATAGGACAATGAATCACATGAAAAAGTAGGAAAATATAAACAGGTCCATAATAAGATATACAAGTTCAACTTCCTATGAGAGCTAAGGCAATTTATGCATCTTCTATGGAGCTGGCCTAAAATTAAGTGTCACATTTTACGTCATCAACCATTATAAGAATTATACATAGTCCACGGTTACAAACAAACTCAGATATCAACCTTGTGCTTCTCAAGTCATTAACTATCTTGTTTTCCCTTCTTTGACTGCTTCATTTGGATGGTGCAACTCATTTCTAATTCTCTCATATCTTAAAAGGATTTTCTTCGGACCAAGGAATTCTACTAAAACCAACATGAAAATATCCAGTAGAAACATTAAGGAAAAAGTTGCAAACAACCAACAAAGATCCAAGACCCTACAACAATTGTGCAAAGAACAAAATATAAATACTATCTTTTACTACTATCGCTTCACATAATTAAATAAAATGCTCCACATGCAATTTCAAAATTTTCAATGTCAGTGAGTCACTAAAGCTATTATGCTAGACTAAGGTTACATATGGGCCTATGTAAGAACCTCCAAGTTAGACATGCACTCATGAGGACATGCTTCCTTGAACTAATCACACAGAAGACATGAGCTGCATTACAAAATCAAAGTAATAGCTTAGCTTCTAATGTACCTTGTTTCCATTAGACCCTGGTGCTGTGGCAACATGATAGAAAGAAGGTATGGGTTTTGCTTTGAAATTAAGGCTTTTCCGCAACTGCTTAATTTCAGCCTTCGTCTTCTCCTGTAATGAGACCAAAGCATTCAATTTATTTGTGAAGTTAGCAACCCAGGCTGGATAACCATAGATATAAACCATGGAAAAGCAAAGCATCAGCACGGTGCTTCATTTCCAATAGTAAACCATGAATATTGCATGCTTCCCTTACCTGTGTTTTTGCTTGGATCTGATTCATCTCAGCCTCTTTGGCGTGTATTTTCTCTTCCAATTTCATGGAGAACTGATAACATTTTATGACAAAAAGAAAAAAGACATTAAAGTTTATCCATAAACTAAATAATTAAAAAAAGTTTGAGAATGACAGCATGCTTGCTTGCCTCTTTTCTCCTTTCAGCTCGTTCACCACTTTTGAAATGGAATGACCCAGCAGTTGACTTTACATCTGCCTTAATTGAATTGACGGTCTGCTTAACCCTATATAAAAGAATAGGCTATGTTAAGGTTGAAACTCAATTTTTTTTATGACATAAAGCAGTTCCCACGATGTTAATACAGACCTATTTGGTGTCGGGCGAGCAACAGGTTCAATCTTCTTCGATGAAGAAGGTCGAGCTTCAATTACTTTCTGTTTCACTCCTTTTATACTGTCAGAAGAATGAAATAATCATTTGAACTGTCCCAAAAAAAGAAACATACATATTCTTCAAATGCAAGAAATAGGAAGTACCTTTTATGCTCAGTGCTTAAGTTTGCATTGTCTCTATCAGAATCCTGGACAAGAAAGACCAAGGAAAAGGGAATTCAAATAGCAGAATGAAATCTTAATAAAAATGGTTAATAGAGAATAAAAACTAGGTAATACAGATGTCGTTCATTTAGCTTTCAGGTCTAAGTCCAAACCTTCACCTCTTTTTTTGGAGATCTGAGCATTGGACGTCTAGTTGGAGTGGCAGTTCGTGCTTGTAATTTTTCTGCTTTTGTTCTCCTTGTGGTCTCTTTTTCCTTTCTTTCTAGTACCCTTGCAGCTACTTTTGAAGGATCAGAAGAAATGTTTTTCATGGAATGATCAGGACTCATTTGAGACTTCAACCTTGGTTTAGTAGCTTTTACAATAGTAGGCTTCAACTACAATTAAAAAAAAGTATAAGCTACAAGTAGGTAAACACAAAACAAAATGAAGTGCATGTATCACATTAGGGGAAAAAAGTGAAATCAAGTTTCTGGCTACTGCAACAAATGCCACTTTTCAGAAACCAACAAGAAGTAATATAAATATAAACTCATACCTTTGGAGAATGACTTTGCTGAATTTCTAACTTAGAAGTATCAACTTCTCCAGTGGTTCCAGCAATGGGAGATGGATCCCTGGACTTAAGTGATTCATCAATGCTAACTGCTTCGCCATCATGGTTTTCCTCTACCTTTTTCTCTGGTTTATCATTGCTACTAAGTGGCTTATCATGTCTAATTTCACTGTGAGGACTCTCCTCAGGTTTAACATCTCCAGGAACCAAAACATGAGTTTCATGAGTGGATAAATCTTCAGGATATTCTGTTCCACATTCAATCAATGCACCCTCCCCAAGATATTCAGAATCTTCAGGACTATTATCAAAGTGAGAACAAATGCTACCTTCATTTGCATAATCAGACTGGTTCCCTTCATTTTCATGATCAAATAAGCTTCCTTGATTTCCACAACAAAAATCTTCCCCATAATTTGCATAATCCAAGCCATTCTCATCAGAATGATTGTAATAGCTATCTCTACTTAAACTATCAGATTCTTCTCCATAAGTCTTGTTCTCTGCAACATGATTCTCAACCGTTTGATATTCTCCGTAACCCTCATTCTCCACAGCATCATTCTCACCGGTTTGAGCTTCACCTCCATTTTGGCCTTCAGATGAACCTTGGAGAAGACGTGCCTTCCTTCTAAAGTGAGCTTCAAAATAAGCTTTCTTCTCAATAACTGAACCTGGTTTTGAGAATTTCTCAACTTCTTCAAGATATCTATTGTGTGAGAAAGAGGATCTCCTTTCCCAAGCTAAGGGTTCATTTTCAAATCTGCCAAATGATATAGAACCAGAATGCAGAGATTCTGTCTGCGCAGTACACAAAATAAGTGCAGTTAGAATAAAACAAATAGGTGGACAAATTATCTCCTATAGTATAACGAAAATTGAATTTTATCAGTCATTTCATTGATCAGAAACTCATAAAATAGGTAAGGAAGACAAAATTCACCAGCATTTAAATGCTATATTGGAAGGTATATGAGATATTGTAAGGAATTAATCCTAATAACTATCTTCTATAGGTTTTCAAAGTTTCAGAAATAATATAGTAGAAATTTCTAATGGCACAATACTGGTGCCATACACAATTTGAAAAGGAATGAGTAACATATCTAATTATATAATTATACCAGTTAGTGTCAAAACAAGTAGCTAAAATCAAAATTGATATAGGAAACACTGACCGTTGATCAAACTACAACAAATCAAGCAATGAATTAAGAGAGACTGAAACCTAAACAGCAAGTAAATGAACTTTTGAAGCTTAAACTTCAATCATCGAAAGGGGAAACATACACAGATTTCTTTGTTCCCAAAAAATCAAGGAGACGTATAGCATCAAAGATTAAAATCATTCTATGAATAAGAAGCAAATTCACATAGCAAATGAAGTGAACCAATCACTATTTTCGTTATACTCTTAAACTGCATCAATCAGACAATCATTTCTCTTCCTTTTAGGCCATAACGAGATTATCATTTTCATCGGTTAAAATATAAGATTCATAATTTCTAATCATAAAACGTTCTCACAGTATTCAGTAAGCACAACAAACAACTACACAATTAACAAAAATAATTCCAATTCGGTAAACACATAATCCAAATTCCGAACACCTAACCAAAAGGACAGAAAGAGAAAGAAAATATTTACCAAAAAACTGATGTTGAAAGGCTCCTGAATCTCTCCTGCCATTCGCCAACCAAAAAATCAAGCTCGAAAAAAATAGCAGTTACCTCAAGAATCAAGAGCGAGTAACCGACATCCGTAGCGAATCAAACGGATCAAATCAAGTCAATCCAATTCAAAACATAACACATTCCTTAAGAACTTAGACAGTAAAAAACGAAGAAGCAAAATACCAAAACTAAAGCTCCGGGATTTTCAGATCTTTCTTCAAAAAAGAAAATGAAATTGTGAATCTGTTTGTGCGCAGCAGTGCTGCTGAGTGCTAAAAGCTTGTGAACGTAATGAAGAGCTTAAAAAGGTTAGATCGAATCATTAATATATTTATTTTTTTCACTAAAAAGGAAAAAAGAAATCTTTTATATCATGTGGGGTTGGTTGTCTTTTTTTTTTTTTTGTTCTGATCAAATCACATCACATCTACAATCAGACGGCTGCGATTGCGGATCATAGTAAGAAGACGATTCAGATGAAGTTTGTGTTTGGGGCCCCAACGACACCGTTTTACTATGGCTGGTCATGCAACTGCTGGGAACTTTACTACCAATTAATGGAGAAACGGAATTTTTGATGATTTTGAATTTGATATGTGGGATTTTAATAATTTAATTGCTAGTAGTTGAAAGCTAAACTACCGATATTATTCGTTATTTATTTTGGACCATAATGTTTATTGACTAAATTTGTTACATTATAGTATGGAGTTAATGGCATCAATTCTTCATGAAAATATATAAATTTATAAATTAAATTATAAACAACATTTTCATGACAAACCTTTATAATATTAAATTTAAATTTATCGGTCAATAATAAAGTTCTTGGTTGTTAGCACATTTTGTTGTGTTTCTTCATCTGTCTTATGGCACGATTTTCGTTTATCTTTATAGTAGTCTCCGACCCTTTAAATTACCTGTTTTAATTTTTTGTTAAGAGTTTTCTTACTGGAATTGGTTCTCAAAGTTCTTTTTATGATTTGAGTATTGTATTTGTTATATCTTTCTTTATATTTAATAAAATCTAGTTTATTGCTCTTGTTCAACAAAAATACAATATAAATTTATTCAACATATATATTCTTAACAACAGAAATAGGCGGTTACATTGTAACTTTCATATACATTTAATTACTTATTACTAAAATTTAAGAAAGAAAAAAAGCAAATGGGTCCTATTTTTTTCTTTATTGAATAAAAAATAACAAAAAATCACTAATGTCTAAATTAGTAAACCCAAAAAAAAGTTAATAAAAGGAAAACAAGTTTTAAATCCATGATGATTGGATAGAGTCACAAGAGCCAAATAATTCATATGGATATAGATGTGGATGTGGGGAGATATAGAAAAGGGTAAACTACACCGGTGGTCCCCTAACTATGTCTGTCTTCCTACTTTGGTCCCACAACTTTGTTTTTCGGCAAAAGAGTCCCTTCCGTCACATAGTTTTCCTATTTTGGTCCCCGACGTTAAATAACTAACGGTTTTGCTGACGTGGCATTTTTTAATATTTTTTAAGGCTGACGTGGCATTTTTTTTAATATTTTTTAAATCAAAGTCGGGGACCAAAATAGGAAGACAGACATAGTTAGGGGACCAAAATAGGAAAACTATGTGACATAGTTAGGGGACCAAAAATATTAAAAAATGCCACGTCAGCAAAACCGTTAGTTATTTAACGTTGGGGACCAAAATAGGAAAACTATGTGACGGAAGGGACTCTTTTGCCGAAAAACAAAGTTGTGGGACCAAAGTAGGAAGACAGACATAGTTAGGGGACCACCGGTATAGTTTTCCCTATAGAAAAATGTATACAACTTTTTCATGCAATGATTGTGGTAAAGGTCTTCGATTGATGCAATGATTAGGGGTCGTTGGATTTGAGAGGTGGGAAGCAAGCAAGCAAGGATTAACATTTTTTTCAATTAAGTCATTGAACTTGGTATTAAGGTCTAATTAGGTACATTAAATTTTTTTGGATCCAACTAGATATTTTTGACGGGTTTTTTTTGGGTTCAAATAGGTATTTTGACTTGGCTTTTTGTTTTAAATTGATTAAAAATTGTAAATATCTATTTGAACTAAAAAGTCGAATTCAAATATCAATTTGAATCAAAAGTCAAATTTAAGTACCAAATTAAGCCCTAAAATTAAATTTAGATGCCTAATTGAATAAACACCTGCGTACCAAATTGAATATTGAAACTAAGGACAAGTACCAAAATATATATTCAACCTTTTCTATTTTGGTAAGGATTAAGCAGGTCCCTTGCACGTGTATGGGCCGTCCATGTCTTCGCAATCCCAAGTTCCCAACCCCTGTCCTCCATGGTACAAGATCGGTTGTCCCCTTCCCCGTACTCATCTCATCATTATCCCTTCACATTCATTTTCGGGCTTTTCTTTTTAGGGAAAATTATACCGGTGGTCCCCAAACTATTACTATTTTCTTATTTTGGTCCCTAAACTATGTTTTTTTGCAAAATCGTCCCTTCTGTTACATAGTTCTCCTGTTTTGGTCCCCGACGTTAAATAGCTAACGGTTTTGCTGACGTGGCATTTTTTTAAGAGGAGAGAGAAATGATTAAAAAATATTTAAAAAATGTCACGTCAGCAAAACTGTTAGCTATTTAACGTCGGGGACCAAAACAGGAGAACTATGTAACAGAAGGGACGATTTTGCCGAAAAACATAGTTTGGGGGACCAAAATTAGAAGAATAGTAATAGTTTGGGGACCACCAGTGTAATTTTCCCTTCTTTTTACTAGGCCTAGGTTTTTAGCTCAATCTCCGCCCTACACGTCATCAATAGGTCCACATAATCATGATACGGTTAAGAAAATATATCACGAGCTATTAGTACTACATGATTGAGTGGTTTTAGTTGACTGAGATCATAACTGATTTGATCTAAATAACACATAATTAACGAGAGAGCCACCTTAGCCGAGGGGCAATTGCCCCCAAATTTGATGAATTAATTATGTTTTATGCCCTAAGAATCTTTCAACTAAAATTAAAAAATTAAACTTTGATCGTTCATTATTTTGGATTAATTATTTTTCAAGATTTTTTATAAATGTTAAAATTTGTAAAATTAAATTAAATTCTTTTAATTTTTATAATTTAATTATTTTTTAAAATTTATTTATCTCAAAATTAATTAGTCTATCTCTCGTATAGTTCAATCTTTATTTCATCCCTCATGTAATATAATTTTCCAATCAGGCGGCAGATCTTGGAATCTAGCCTAAAATGAAATATCAAAACAAAATTCTCCAAAAACATGTGACGGAGAAGATTATATCATCATAAAACTATTCCGAACACATGAAAGTACCGTCACGTAAGGGCTTCACTATTTTCTGAAAGAGAAATGACCCCATAATTCACGTGAGTACACTGTACACGTGTCTTTATATATTTCCAGAAACTTTGATTAAGCTTTTATCTATTATTAGATGATGTATTTTATCCAGATAATTTGGGTTCGAGCACTATATATATACAGTGTGTGTTTTATTAAAATGGTTAAGAAAATTAAACAGATACTACCTTGTAAACACGCCAGCATATTAAAAAATGCAGCAAAACAAATAACATTGCACGTTCCAAGTTTACAATTGATGAGCACATGCAGTGACGGAAAGAAAGAAAAAAAACCCTAAGCAAGATTGCTTCTGGACATGCTCTTCACAAAAGAAGCTGGTTTGGTTAATTCATGTAGAGGTTTATCCGTAAACCTAATCAAATTATAAACAAATCCTCCCATTATAGTGCCAATGATCGGTCCGGCCATATAAACCCATATGCCGTCGTACACACGCATCACTATAGCCGGTCCAAGAGTCCTCGCCGGGTTCATCGATGCCCCGGATACCGGTCTATCAATTTTAACCAAAAACAATACTTAGACCGGATGAATCAATAATTAATTCACTAATCGGGATTAATAAACTGAATTACCCGACAATGAAGACGTTTAACATCACCGTCATTCCCACTGCAATTCCGGCCAGTTCTCCGATCTGCAAAACAAATTCCCTATAACAATTTCGTATTCCCAATGCAGCATACATGTTACATGTATGTAACGTTAAGATTATTACTTACAGCACGACTATCTGTAGCGACGCCGGAGACGACGAACATTAAGAGAAATGAAATGATAATCTCGAGGATGAAAGACCGATAAGCGGATCCGAGCGGTACTGTTCCGAAGAAGGCCTTCGGAGGTATATCCCAAATCAGATTTAAAGTTTCGCTTGCTAGGATTGATCCAAGGAGCTGTGCAACCAAGTAAAGAGGCACCTGCCATGCATGCATGCAACAACAAAATTTATTAACGTAGTATAATTAGTATAAATAATTATATGTTGTTGTTTCTGCATGAAATTTTTAGGGTTTTACGTACTTGTTTGAGTGGGAAACGACGAAAGATGGCGAAAGTAATGGTGACGGCGGGATTAAAATGAGCACCGGAAATATGACCGACGGAGTAAATCATGACCATCACAATGAGACCCCAGACTATACATATCCCAGGGAATGTAATGGTGCCGCCGTATAACTTGTTCACCACCACCGAACCACACCCTGCAAATATTAAGAAATATGTTCCCACGATCTCTGCTATTACCTGACACTCATGACGAAATATAATCAATTCACTATATTCAAAATTTACGAAATATTCAAATTTTTAAAGTTTAATATAAATTTTTAAAAAACTTGAAGGGCTAAATGAAAAATTTTATGGCCAAAATTCGAATTTTCTAAAATTTTGTGAGGTCGTGGCCTTCACCAGTCCCTTAAAGGATACACCCTTGATTAAGGTAATTATAAATTAGTATTGGTTCATACTTTTTCATAATACACACCGTACATACAAAGCTGCTTGAACTATGATCTTCTAGGTGGAACATTATACTATTTTCCGTCGTGACCACTCATTGAGTTTCGTTAAACCCATCTATTTTCTTCCTGGTATCCAACCAATTGGTTGGTTAATTCGGATCGAGTAATGCAGAGGTTCATTATGAGGGCGACCCTCACAATTTAATTTGATTCATTTACAATGTATTCGAACTCTAACCTTGCTTAAGAAATCTAATGTATCCAGAGAGATGTTTATTTACCTTTTGCAAAAGTGTAACTGCTTCGGGTGAATAGCATAGATGAGTGACAGCATTTGAGGATCTCCCCTCTTCCACATCTGACTTTTCTATACTAGACATTGTTTAACTAATTTCTTTGGTTTTTAATCTTTATTTGATTATAATTTTTCGGGGTATCTAATTTCTTTTTATTGCAAGATTTATTAGATAATTTTTTCTTCTTATTCTGCCAAGTGAAAAAAAGAAGTGTATATGGTTTTAAATGCACTGGGAAACAGGTAGTTGAGCTGTTTAAGGGGTAGTAAGTGGAGATACACACTTGTTTTGACAATTTATGCCCTAATAAATCTCAAATAACTACCACAACTTACTACTCATTTATCTAGTCTTAAGCTGTAATTCCCTTTATTTTCTAACATACATTATATTCTCCCACCTTTTTTTCATGTATTTTTATCAATAACTACGCTCATTTTTATTTACTTTAATAATAATTAGTTTTGTCAGTTAAATTTTGTAAAATATTTTTTTTTATTTTTTCACTCGCACAATTTAAAATCAAATAATAATATGCCACAGTTTATTAACTCTTGTGTGTAAATTAAACAAGTCCTTTTATATGAACTCCTCTAGTATTTTCTATATAATTTGGGCTCCTTCCCATCTTCCACATAATTTTGTGTTGGGCTGATGATGCAATATGAACTCACATGAGCAATTTGACATATTTTTTTGAACCAAAAGGGCAGATAGACCCAACAAGGCAATCAGTTTCAAGCCCCCGAAGGATTAAAATTCAACTCCATCAAACATTGACATTGTTTGGTAAAGAGTGGTTTGGGCAAAAATTATAAATTTTAGGCATAATTAGAGGTTTGACCAGTTAAATTCGCTAATATTGTTGTTTGGTAAACAGCGGATTGAAAGAGTAGATTGAGGTGAAACCGCTAATTTTGAAAAAGCTTCTAATAAGAGCTTTTTGAGATTAGAGGTTTGATATTAGAGTTGTAAAGACTCATTTACCCTTATCAGTTACCAAAAATCTCAAAATAACCTAAATTAAATATTTTCTCACCTTATTTATAAGCTAATCCTATTTATTTTTTCTTTTTATTATCACATATTTATATGTGTATTTAAATTTATTAACTAATTAAATTATATTAAAATAATTATATAAATAATAAATTAATATATAAATCATTCGAATATGTTTAGAAAAATTATATTAAAAATAATTTTATAAATCTAATTAATATTAATTAAATACAAAATATCGATAACTAATAAACTATTCAAACAAGTATTGAATATAATCATGTCCTTATATGTCATTTTGTTTGTTTAAATAATCTAACAGCTATCAGTTAATTTTACGAAACACTTTTATACAATCAGCTAATACAATTCGCTAGTCAAATCAACTAATGCAATCAGCTATCAGCTAATGTAATCCGCTATTATATCACATCCAAGAAAAAAGCGAGTTGTTTGGCCTAATAATTAAGAACGTTCATCGTTCAACTTATATTGTAAGATTAAATCATATAATTTGTTTGTTTGTGATACGTACAGGTAAGAGAAACAGATGAATTATGAAATGTCGTCGTGCAAAAACGATGTCCAAAAGAAAAGAAAAAAAACATTCCTAAATTTTAATGTTCGAAATGTAAATTCTGATGGATTGGTTGGTAAAGAAAGAAAAACCTCCCCACAGTTTGATGGTCCCGTGCAGCTTTGGTTAAGTGGTCCATCGTGTCCCGATTCATGTCCGTGGTTCACCCTACATCGACCGTGACCCCTCTCAACTGTCTTTGTTAGCTTGTATTTATTCCCGTCCCAACCATGGCCCCAACGTATGCTGGAGAATGAGGCCACGCAGTCTACGACACCACCATATGTATGTTTCACGAAATTTAACATCCATCCATTAAATTGATTCGATTAAAAATTGACGACTTGTTTAATTTATATAATTTAAACCGAATAAACAAACGAATAAATCTATCAAAATAGTTTAATACTGACTCGATTTTTATTATTGATCAACACTTTAACATCTTTGTTTTATCAAAGGTCAAAAACAAAGCTAATACTGTTATGAGATCACATTAAGAATGTATAACACCACTTATCCGATGATGTGACTTTAAGTATATTTTTTCGTTAAATGTTTATTTAATATTAAACTAATTGATTTTACCATTTTAATTCTCTATCCGATATTTTTTAAGATTGTGCCGACCTAATAATGCAACCATGCATATAATTTTATAATTATATGATAATATGTAATTGACTAAGGGGATGTCCATCTCATTGTACTCACGTGCATGTGTCGCTTAAAGATATGAAAAAATCTTAGTTTGAAAAAAAAAAGTTTAAAATAATAAATAATTTTAGTTTGTCAATCTGTTCTTAAGATTTTGCTAATCTAGTATAGTAACACATCGTCATTATCAATTTAATGACAAGCTTAATTATCTAAAAGTCAAAAACTGAAATTGCACACATCAACTTGCTCAATAAGCTCTATTTTCTGATAAAGTATCTGTGTATGGCTAGAATTGTATTTAAGCTGAAATTTGCTAAGTTGCGATGAATTTTTTTTCCATCTGAAAGAAAAAGGAAAAAAAGAATTGAAAATGTTTAAACAAGAATGGAAAGTGCATGATAAAACTAAAGCAGTTGAGTTGCGAATAGAATTTATCTGTTCTTTTTTTGTATCTCTGACATAAAATTATTCGTAGGACATATAAAGATGCAAAAAAACATAAAAATCTTTCGGTAAATTATTGATTGATGAAACTTTTTAGTTTCTGGATGATTCATTGTGGGGACAAATCTGGGTCCATATATCTTTGAAATGTCAATTTAAAAGTGTTGAATTAGTTGCTATTCTCAAAACCTAAACCAGTTGTCCCTACATTACTTGGAATTCATGTCCTCTCCAACTTCTCTTTCATTCTCTCTCACATTCCTCACTTGCAATAATTCGTTGCTTTATTTAGGGTTTTTCTTCTTCTTCTGATTCTTTTGACTTCAATCACCGTTGCATGCCCTAACACCACATGATAGCAGCATGGGCGTACACATGAAAATGGACCCACCCCCATAAGTTTTAGCCACGCGTGCATGCACGATACGATGATGATCATGTGAATCCATGGATCCCATGTATGATGATGGTGGTGACGACGGCGAGAGAGGGACACAACATAGAGGAAAACAGTCCAAAAACAGGCATGTCTAGAGATCATATGCCTAGGGTTGGAATAACATGAAGGGGAGTTTGGCCATTGGAAACAAACAAGGGAAATGGAGACATCAAAACTTTGAATGATTTGAAAGAAAATGAAAAAGAAAAGGAATTTTTTTACCCTCTTTTGTTATGTAGATGCAAAGAATTTAATACAAATCTCTAAGCCTTTGTTTGTTTGGGTGGAAAAGTGAAATTATGGAAGAAGGGGGATGGAAAGAAAATAAATTTTAAGTGTGCTTGATAGGAAATAAAAGTGGGAGGAGATAACGATAAAGGGATGATCGTTTTCCATGCTCATGTGTAAAAACTAATCATCCTAAAATTGGGAGGAGAAGAGGAGAGAAAATGTGGGAGAGATAGAGTTAATTCAAAATATGAATTTTTTATTTTGGCCCAACCAAACAAAGCCTAAACTTTGTCTCCAGAAACATGGATTGTTGTTCAAGTTGCCCGCTATCCTTTGATCTATTTGTTTGCAGTAGACTAGTTCCTTTTTGAGAAAATCTTAGAAATGATTTAAACTCGTATTTTTAAGATGAACATCGTCCACTTTTCTACTAAGACACTTGTTGGTTTCATCGTAATTATAATTATAACTTCTTTATTTCACAAATTGATTGATAAAAAAGCCTTTACGTGTTTATTTAATGATTGATGTGCGTCATGAAAGATAATATTTTATTAAAATTGGAATTTTTGTTTGATTGCAGACAATGAACGCAAGAAATTAAAGAAAAGATGGAGAAAGGAAACCGGAAGGAATGAAAAGAGAAGAAATATGCTACCATTTATCTATTTAATTAATTTCTTTAATAAATGAGGGGAAAGGGAAAGAAAAGGCCTACCTGATATATTTTGAGCATATTCCATTTGATTTTAAAGAATTTTTTATTTTTATTTTAATTTTTTTAAATTGAAAAATACATCTAGAAAATAAAAATAAAAATAAAATTTTATTTTTAAGAAAATGTCTTATTTTTGAAAGCTAAGGTGATTACTAGTATCTATTTTGAATATATTCTCAACTATTTGACAATGCATGCTCAATCACCCTGTTGCAGTGCTGGCGCTTGAACTCGTGACCTCTAGAAACAACAATCGTTTCATTAACCATTAAGACAAGTTGAATCTGAACATAATTTTTTTTTATTTCTCTTTGCCACATTTATAACAAAAGAATGTTAATCCTCCTAATAATGTCATGTTCAGAATTTGTACATGAATTTTTTCTTTGAGATTATAATATACCTTATTAGTACAGCTAATATCAACTTTTACAAATAAATGAAAATTAAAAAGTATAAATATCAATTTTATTTTATCAATTAAACCTATTATATAATGATTAATGATAAATGTTTTTATTGAAATGAAATATTAATTAATACTAGATTTGAGTTCCATCTTTAAATAAAAAAATTTAGATCCTCTTATAAAAAAAATTATATTTAATATATTGACTGACTTTTAACTCGATTAATATTATTATTATTGTAACATTCAAAAGGATGTGAGTTTAAACGTGATCAAACATATATTATCATCTGATTTATGAGTGAGATGAAGTTTAGGAATTGTATTTAATGTTTTTTATTTTTTAAACTACAATTTTTTATATAAAAAGTAAAAACCCGCCTTTCATATCATGCGGGCCTAGCACCAATGAAGATCCATTTGTTGGCCTAAAAGGCTAAATCCTTAGCTGCCAATGCCATACTCGGTCACAATGGACCACATGCTTAATTCCAAACCCAATGAAGACGAATCAACCACTTCCTAATCCATGTCCCACAGGATGGGCCAGAATTTGAGTTTGAAGGACAAAATATAAATGTTAAAAAGTGGGAGGAAACAAATTTATAATTTATATATATCTATATCTATATATATATAGCAAAGATAAAAAAAAATCTTAAAAAACTTTAAGTACTAAATTAAATCATAAAGTCAAATGAATGGGAAAATTAAATACCAAATGACATCTTGAAACTAAATTCAGATTCTAAAATATTACTTATCCTTAAATTTAATCCAGAAATCAATATCAAATGTAATAAATATTTATGGTTCATTTGTCTTTTCAACTATGTTTTCTCTATCTCTAAATTCCATTATAAGAATACATTGGACTTGTTCAAGTATCAAATAAAAGTAGAATTGACACCCAAAAGTCAAAACAGAGTCCAACCTCCAATCAACTTAAACAATACTCATATATCAATATCATCTCATTATAATTAAATTTGAAAATGGTTTCTAGTTGGAACTTAATGGATGTTCTCTCTATTTTTTTAAATATTTAATGTGATTTTAAAATAATATTTTTTATCTTAATTATTTAATAATATAAATATATTTTATAGATAAAATATTTAAATCTGATCTCCTAAAATATTATATTTCCATTAAAACCATTCAATATTTATTTCCCTATTAATTTATATGCGGTGTGTCCTTGTGAATTCTGACCACACACTGAATTAAATTTTGATATTGGTCACGTGCCCTCAACCCACCAATGAGAATTGACCAATTAAAATATGATATACAAATTAGGATATCAACATATATTGATTTCACATTTTGTCTCTTATAAATTGTTAACAAATCAAAATTTATAAAATAAAAAATATTTTGAAAATTATTATAATATATGAAATAAATCAATACAATATAAATATATGAATTATCCCATTTAACACAAAGGATTGAAGCAAACTAAAGAAGAGGAGTTGAAATATTTGACTAAACCAGCACGTAAACCTAACTAGAATGAAAACATGTTTTTGTAGGTTAGGATTGGTGGTTATTTTGTTAATCATCATATTTGATTTATTAACCGATTAATTTGAATAAAATTTTATTTGGTTTAATAATCACTTTAAGTTTTAATTTTTTATTACATTAGTCTTCAACGTTTCATTTTGAATTAAAATAACATTTGATTGAATGAAAACTGTTAGTTAACTACTGGTTAATGACTACTGGCCAACATGTCACATTTTGTGTCTAAATTGTTAAGGTGGCACTACAACATGTTTATAAGTGGTGACATAACACATGTCACGTTAGCACTTTGAACACATAAGACATGTCACGCCAACAATAGGCATTAGCTGTTATTTAGTTAACGATTTCTATTCAATTAAAGATTATTTTGACTCAACATTAAATGTTGAAGGATAGAGTGCTCAAAGATAAATGACAAAATAATTAATAAATTAAATAAGTATATTGTCAAAAAATGTCTTAACGTTTGACTGAATAGTCTTTTTGGCTCATTTTTTTGAAGTATTTTGACCCTCAATATTTCATTTTCAGTCAAAATGGTCCCTCCGCATATGAAAATTATTAGTCAACTAACATTAAATGGCTTGAAATGATGTGACAAACCTTCACAGCAGTGCACACTGACATAACAATGTCACATACACAAATGTGCTAACTTTACAAAATGACACATCAATCAAGAAATAATTTTTATAAAATTGTATAAAATATAAAATTATTTTTTCTAATGATGTGTCATTTTGTCAAGTTATTTCAAGCCATTTATCGTCAGTTGAATGATAGTTTTCATTCACATTTGAGCCATTTTAACCTAAAATAAATGTTAAAGATCAAACTTAAAATACATAAAAGAATATAAATCAAAATTACTATTCAATTAGAAGTTAGCTGCAATTTTTGGTGTTGTGCTAATTAAATATTAGGGGAAATTTTGGACATTATGGCCTTCTAAAACCAATGCTTCACTTTACTTATAAAATTGCCTTTTCCCTTTGCGTGAAAGTTCGGTAGTGAAATGTCTTTGTCTAAACCAAAAATCCAATTAAAGGTGAATGAGTAATCACTAATCAGCAATAAACTCCTTTTTAATCATTATAAACAAATCAAAGTAGAAAAAGCAAGCGCAAATCATTGCTGCTTCTACGGAAAATCAACACTAACTACAAAATAAATAGAGATTAATAAACCAAACCAAAAGAATAACCCTTTTTCTTCTACTTCATTTCATTAATCATATCCCTTTGTCCATTTCCAAACATGAGAACATTAAACAAGAAAGATTAAGTGAAACCCTCGTTTTCCTCTTCTCTCAAAAAACTCTAGGAAACTTTAACAACTTGGCTTTTAATGGGGAACATTGCCACATTGGTCCTTGTATTAGGGGAGGACATTCAGCTCCAAAAATATTGGAACCCTTTGCCAAATAGTTTTGTAATAAAACTTTTTTCTTCTTCCTGGAAATCCTCATGTTTTAATTAATTAAGGATGTAATCCGGTGTTGATCAATGCTTGCTTCCAAACCAACCCCCTTACTCTGTCTTAATATAGAACAAAAAAGGAAAAAGAAAACCCTCATAATCCTAGAAGAATATAGTACACCAGTGTAATTGGTAATGCTATCAACATCCCAAATATAACCCTGCAAAATTGCAAATCAAGACATCAGTTCTGTGCCATAGATTCGATTTATCCGGTTATTTCGTTTTCTTTAAAAAATATTCGTGTTCAACACATATTTTAAACACGAATAACGTTGTCGATTGTTGTTATTTACTTACGCAGTGCTAAGAATTGCAGGGTGAACATTGTACTCCTTGGCGAACACAAAGGGTACAATTCCTTGCGGCAGAGCAGCCTATTAATTAGATGAAAAATTACTTCAATCAGTTAGTGACATTCAAAGAAGGAAATGGTCATGGAGGAAAGGTGAGTTTTTTTCCTCTCTTTTCTCTTTGTACCTGAACAATGGCGATGCGGAGGAGGGTTCCGCGCAACCCTACTGCAATCGAAGCGGCGGCCATGACGGCCGGACCAGTCAAGAACCTAACTGCCATGGCAAAGGTGGCTACAGAGTTGCCACAAGCGATCAACTTGGGTTGCAGAGCCATAAACAGACCTTTTCACCATATAAAAAAATTAATCAACAACGAGGACTTTCCATAATTGCCAATTAACAGAAAAAAATGCTCACCTAAGCTAAACATGGCCATTCCTAGTCCAGCATCTGACAAGATGGAGATAGATTTCTCTAATATTTTCGGCATATGCACATTCCACCTGAAAGCAATTAGGGACCAAACCAGTCCAATGATGCTGGAATATGTGTTGGGGTTCCGGATAAGCTTGCGCCAAACCATTATCAATATCAATCGGGTCATTACGCTTGCCGGCGGCATTTGTTTGCCAACACCCGACGGTGCTCCGGCGGCGAACTTATTGACTTCATTGGACCCTTCTTTCTCTCTCTCATCTTCCCCATCTCTTCCGGCAAAGCTATAGTTTTCTCCGTTGAAGTCACCACTGCCTGCTGCCATAGCTTCACACCAAAGTTAGCACAAATTTGAAGAAATTCAAGAATAAATTATTTAAGTTATTTGCTTATTAAATATACCTTTGTTTTCCCCGTTTTGAGGTTGATCGGCAACCAGCATCCTGATCTCTTTAGCACCCTGATCAGACCGTCCAGATTGCTCAGACTCCGTCCCACCGAAGACGTGGAGTCCGTCGCCTTCCGATACCGGCAAAGCACTGGAACTCCACACAAACATGTGCAGTTCCTTTGCATCATGATTCGCTTTATTATTCTCCTGCTGTTGCTGCTGGGCCTGGGACTGGCTGTTTTTACTAGTGTTCTTTGTGAGTGACGAAAACTCAGGATTCGGAGCAGGGTACGATGAAGGAACCGACTGAGTCTGAGCTGGATAAAACCCAAATCGTGGAGACACGACCGTACAATTCTCTTCAAAATTTGACGGTCTGGGAGTCGGTCCTCTCGATGACTGAACCGAGTACAAATCAGCTGGACCGAAATTAGATTGCCTTCCGGGAAACCCCATCATGGAATAAAAGTCGGAGTTGTTAAAATTCGAGCCTCTCGGAGTCGGATT
The DNA here is from genome assembly GCA_030270665.1 of Hibiscus trionum. Classification (NCBI taxonomy): domain Eukaryota; kingdom Viridiplantae; phylum Streptophyta; class Magnoliopsida; order Malvales; family Malvaceae; genus Hibiscus; species Hibiscus trionum. The sequence continues at coordinate 5,681,308 of BSYR01000065.1, forward strand.
CCGAGACGAGCTCAAGCTGTATATCTCAGCACCGGTGAGATTCGATGGCCTAGGCGTCAATGCCAACGACCGTCTCGACGCATTGGATTTCCTCACCACGACGTGCAGCTTCCCGTCTTGGCCGATTTCAGCGTCGGTTTCGAGGAAATCACGGCCGTCGAGCGAAACCACATCGGAATCAACTTTGAAGGAAACAATGGAAGCCGCGGTTTCAGGAAACTGCTCCATGATGAGTATTTTGGCACCACGATACTCGAATAAGAAAAGAAGCAGAGTGTACCAAATAATACATTGAAGCACCACGACTTGAACCATCAGCATTCCCGAGTACTTCCCGTACATGGCGATCAGCAGCGGAATCCCCATGACGAGAGTGTTCGGAAGCGTGGATAGCGAGAAAATGGTAATCATCCATTCGAGGCTTCCATTTTTAGTGAAATTAGCCCACAACCCGAGCACAAACAACATGATGAGTTTCTGAAGAGTGTCGGCCGCTACGAACTTGAAGTTCATGGCGTAAGGGTCGTTGGTGGAGATGAAATGGAAAGACAGGAGAGGAACGGCGAATATAGCAACGAATCGATTGATTCCCGAGCACTGGTCCGGCGAGAAAATCTTCCACCAACGGACGGAGCCGTAAGCTAAGATCATAGCGACGTATAGTGGGATCACCGCCGTTAAAACGCTGTAAAGATCGCCCCAACTGATCATCTTTACAAACCCCCTCTCTTTTTTCCTGACTGTGGAAGAAGATAGGGATGGTGAAGGAAATATGGGTGTGAAGGAAGGGCAAAATGGGGATAATGAAAAACCGTTGCCCAACGAGGATAAAATCTCTGTGTTTCTTTGACAACTGCCTGCTGCTTGTTGAGACTTGTTTCAGACACTGAAATTTTTATTTTATGAATAGTACTTAAAATATGCGGGTGACGAAACTAATGATGTTTGGGAAGAAAGAAAATGAGAATAGAAAATTGGTTTTTACTAATTTAATATAGAGATGTAAAAAACATATAAATACTTAAATATATATAAGGTGGAGGGACAAGGAGGAAGAGGAGAATTATGTAATGTGCAGGGAGAGAATCGGAATAACACGAAAGAAAAAGAAAATTAGTGAGGGAGAGACGTTTTTACCTAAATATACCTATTAAATGTTTATTTTCTGAATCCACGTCCTTTCAAAATTAATTCTCGAATTAACTTTATTTATCGACCCACAAGACAAAGACACAATTTACCTATCTTACTTTTTGGAAGGTACATTAATAGTGTACGTCTATGTCTTACGTGACAGTTAAGTGACTTAAGTCAATAAATTTTTAAAAAATCACACTTACATGAATGACACGTCTTTTAAGATGGTTTTTTAAGAGTTTTAAAAAATTAGAAAATTTTCATATTACATGTGACAATTTTTTAGATTTAATCGAGTTTGAAAATAAATTAATTTAAAAGTATTTGAGTTTGTATCGAGGTAAGGTTTTCGGGTGATTCATAGGGACGAAGTTGTTATAAACTTAGGGGTTGTTGTCTCTCCTATTTTTTTTATATTTATAAATATAATAGAAAATTTTCTCACTTAAACCCTCAACTTTCAATTTATTTGAACTTTACCCCCGCATTTTAGTTTCCATGATCAAACTAAGATTGTGATTACGTTTTCAGCCGCGATATTTTTTTCGTGGTTGCGGTCATTACGTAACATTATTTTTCACAATAACGATTTCAACGGTAAATGACCACTATTTGAATCCTCGAGCTCGACTAAGCCGGTGGTCTCTAATCCCTCCTCGCTACAAGGCCTTGTTGTTATTGTACATGAGTTATAACCATCAATCGCATTCATATACCTAAAATATCACTCTCCTTTTCTCCTCCATGATTGATTGCATTACCATATTTAACACAGAGGCGGCAGCTTTTGGCACCGAGGCTTACCCACCATGATTTTTTTAATTTAATATATAGAAACTTAGTGAATTTTTAAGGATAAATTATGCTTATAAAGTATTTTTTTTTCTTTCTTCCGTTGTTCGAGCTAAAATTCTACTTAAACGAAAATTATTATCGAGGCTTGCTTTCTTTTGAAAAAAAATTAACTGTATCGTTTGTCACTTTTTAAAGCAATGGAGAACGAGACTTGTGGTATAACTTATTTTTTAGAATCCTCAAACTATCACGTTCCCCATTGACTAGAAATTTAAAACCCTGACGATTTTATTAAATCTTCAAATAGAGTTTTTGGTAACAAAATTAAAAAAATTACTTTCTACTGTTTTAAACCAAGTCTATATCTAAAAAGGGAAATTTATTTATTAATACAAAGTCAATATGTAGAAACTTTAAGGTTCCCAAAAAAAAATTGATTAAGTATAGAGGATAGGCTGTTGTACAATTAAAATTCATAAAAGTAAATTTAGTTTTAAATGTGTATATTTTTATCAAATTAGTCTTTATTTTTTCCCCTAATTCCGGCAGCCAATCTTAAAAAAAGTTAAATCAAATTTCGACAAAAATATACTTAAAATTTCGGGTAAAAATCATGTGCCCCTAATCATGCCTTTTCTATGCCCTACACTAAAAAAATAATTATTTCAAATTTTTTTAAATTGTAATATAATATTTTTAAGGTAATTACATGATACACCAATGATGTTACAATACTCTTATTTCAATTTTAAACTCTAAAATTATAAGTCTCAAACTCTAAATTATGTATAAATTGTAATTTAATATTTTTAAGATAATTATTCGATACATAGACATTGTAACAATGCTCATATTTCGATCTTAAACCCTGATATTAATTAAAAGATTTAAGGGGTAATTTTGCCCATGTAGCAACCCAAATCAACAATGTTGTCATTGTTTTTAATTGCATCAATTTAGCTATTGTATTCTTCTAAAATTAGCAATGTTGCTCGTTCTTTTTAATTTCATCAATTTAACCCTTGAACTCTTGAATTGTATAAATCTCGCTCTTTTATTGTCGTTAACGGACATAGCTATTAAAATTTGTGTATGTGGCCGCTACTTATTTCCACATCAATCATTATCGACAACTGTCTTGACATGTCGATGATGACGGGCCAGTTTCGATGATGTGATAATATGAATGATTTTTTTAGAATTAATTAATTATTTTAAAATTACATATCTTTTGTATAAAAAAAATATATGTCAATTATACTGTCGTGTCATCAAAATTGACTCGTCACATTACTTTATTAAATTAAAATAACACATGGACATGTTAATTTAGGCGTTGTTAATTATTTAACGACAGAGTGTTTGATATGACTAAGGGCGATTAATGATAACAATTATATTAGCCAACGACAATCAAGGAGTGAGATTGATGCAATTCAAGGGTTAGAGGACTAAATTGATGAAATTAAAAAAGGATGGATAACATTTTTTATTTTGAAAGACTACAAAGACTAAATTGATACAATTAAAAATGAGAGACAATAGTGTTGTTTTAAGATTATTACAAAGACTAAATTATCTCTTTAAGCCTAGTTAAAATTCAAGAAATTTTCTTCGTACTATATAAATAACGAATATAGTTGAGAAAAGAAATTTTTTAACCTCGAACATGTGTAATTTTTAGTAGCATATATGAGTAGGAATGGAATTGAGGAGTGATTGTAAAGATTGGTTGGCATAAATGTGTGATATGAAAAGCATGGAAAGGATTGAATCCAATAATGGTGGTCATTGTCTACTTTTTTTTTTCAGAATTTTTAAAAGTAAACACAAAATTTAGGGGAGTTTAACGTACAACAGGTCTAGGGTGCGACAAGTTTCGAAACTTGTTTAAGAACTTAATTATTTTTAGATAATATTTTAGGCTGATTTGTTTCGTGATTTTTTACTAATATTAATATTTTGTCCAAAAATTTAAAATTTTATAAAAAACCAAATATCAATACTTGTTTTGTAAGTATCGATATTCGTAAAAAAAATTATGAACAATCTAACTTAAAATATTACCTAAAACTCTAATATTTTTTGTTATTAAACAAATTTCGAAACTTACTATTTTTTAGCTGCACCTAAATCTGTGACTCGCCCAAAATTGAGGACCCAAAAGCCTGCTCGTAAAAGAACACTGCTAATTTTTGTAAAGTTTGTATCACCGTTATTATATAGGCACGTGAAAATACACATGCATTTGCTTTCTTTCTTAGGGCAACCTGACACACACGTGCAGTTTCTCAATACTATCTACATATATACATTGTTACTCTCTCTCTCTCTCTTTTCATTTAGAAACACTTTTAATTTTATTTGAGTTACAATCTATATAAATCATGTACGGATTTTTAGTTATAGTTAGTTGTTGAATAATTTGTAAATTTATAACATGTAATGATTGATCTTGATTATAATTGTTGTTTTAGTTGATACTAAGTCATACAGTAAATAACTATAAGAATTGATTTTCTGTGTAAAATATTGCTCTACTTGTAATTTTAAATATATTATTTTATTCGAGTTATATATATTCACACACGAGGGGACAAACAGAAAATTTTATATAAGAGGACTAAACTATTAAGAAGTTATATCAGAAATGCATGGGATGTAAATTACAAAATTTTAAGTTCGCAAAGTTAGATGATCAATAGAAAATACAAATAAAATATTTAAACTATAGGAAAATTTAAAAAAATTTAGAGGCACGATTGCGGATTGCCCCTTCCAACATCCCTCTATCCATCCCTTACACACGCATAATTACTGTGGTTATATTAGTAAATTTATACACAACTCTATGAATTTGCGTCTATTTTTGAATTTTATAAAAAAATACTCAAAATAATGCTAGTCTAATCAAGGGTTTTACAATAGTAGAGGTATAAATTATAGACGAAATTAATTAATTTCATAGCTTTATGGCATTTGTAACTATTGTGTATATGATATTCTTATTTTTCAATTATCTAAAAATAGAAACTATTGTATATAGCAATAGTGTGTCATGTGGTAGCCAATAAGTCGGTGCCAGTGGTAGGTCCACTATAGGCTAGGAAGTCGGTCCGTTGGGAATCTTCTTTGGTAAAGCAGTTATCCGGCCCACAATCACTTATTTTACTCGATTTTTTTTTTATAATTATCGATATTCGATTCATTTATTCATTAATTTAGATAAAATATTATAAAATAACTCTTTTAATTTTTTTAAACTAAGGTGATTACAAGTAGTATCTGTTCTGAATATACTCTCAACCATTTGACAATGCATGCTCAATCACCCTGCTACAGCTGATGGTGCTCGAACCCGTGACCTCTAAAAACAACAACAGTTCCCCTAATCACTGAGGCAAGTGGGTGGTCGAACTCGACCCTACCAACACTCACCCGTCGTGCTAATGATCCCAATATGCTTATTGTATCGGACCAAGCGTGGAAATTTTATGAGTTTATCAGCTGAACAATCCAATGCCAAATTCAAAGACTAAAGCACATGGCTTGAATTGGTCAAATGTAGAACACCCTTTACACATGTTCTTCTTTTCTCTTCTTTGTCCGAAGGGGAGTGCTAAATAGCAAGCTTTGAATCCAATTATTGTGATTAAATTCATAGGCTGGGTGCAACATTGAGTGGATATGCCACCAATCTTTAAACCCCACACGAGGCTTTTTTTTGGACCTAAAAGGTTCACAAAAAACCTTAACCAAGACCAAGAATTCAGGACCATGTAGCTCAACGAGTGGTGGGGGTAGGGTGGTTGTTAAAGACTCTTTACCCAACAATGTGGTAGGGCTTTTGAGAGCCTAGACGTTTCAACCATCGATATGTGCAAATGATCTTTACTCAAAAATGTGTCCTTTATGCAATGGTATATCGATGATGCCTTGCACACTCGGTTTGACTTGTTCAAAGTTACTCATTTGGCCCACTCTAATTAATAGAAATAAGAACAACTAATCGTAATTCAATCTTTGAACAGATCTACACGTACAAACTGTAAATCCATTGAGTGGTCTTAGTTGTAAATTATGATGTTATTTTTCTTAAGTAATTTGAAATTAAATAGTGTAATCTACATGTATATGTGAGTTTTACAAATCAGCCCACCCGTCAAAGAGCAAATCCTTATGAATAGGGGTGAGCAAAACTCGACTCGACTCGAAAAAATCGATTTTTTTTTCAATTTCGAGTTATTCGAGTCAACTCGAAAAAATTTCGATTTCGAGTCGGTTTGGAATTTGCCCAACTCGAAAAATCGAAAAACCGAATTTTACAGTTTTGCAATTTAGTCACTGATTTCATTTTTCTTCAATTCCTCCTTCATTTTAAGTCCATTTTTGACCAAATTTGAACCACGTATTCCTAAACCAGCGTAGAATACGTATTTATCTTCAATTTATATTTTTGAAAATAAATTTCATATTTTTTCAATTCAGCCCCTTAACTTTGTATGATTTCCTCATTTTTTCAATATCTCTTTCGTTTTAAGTCAATTTTGACTAAAATTGAACCACATGCTCCTAAACCAATGTAGAAACTAGAATACCTATTTAGCTTCAATTCATATTTTTAAATTAAATTTCCTACTTTTGTAATTTAGCCCCTCAACTTTGAATGTTTCCCATTTCTTTAATTTCTCTTTCGTTTTAAGTCTATTTTTTTACCAAAATTAAACCACATGATTCACTAACACTATATAATATCTATATAACTTCAATTCATATTTTTAACAAAATTATTCTTTTTTAATTTAGCCCTTTAACTTTATATTTTATTCAATTTGATCATTCGACCGAATTTTTTGTAATTTTTTTCTTTACATCAATTCATTGACCCATTTATACCCCCATCAGCACTTTATCCTTAAAAGTTCCTTATTTAAAAATAATATTATAAATATATTTTAGAAGTTTAGATGATATTTTTTTATTAAATAATACTACAAATCTTACTTATGCATGTGAAAAATAATATGAAGAAATATATATATATATATATATATATATATGAATAGAGAAAGTCGTTTAAATTGGAATCAAATCATACTATAACATGGTAAATAATTACAATTAAATTTGTATAGAAACTCGAAAACTCGACTCGACTCGACTCAAAATCGACTCGAATTTCATAAACTCGAATCGAATCGAAAAAATTTCAAATTAAGTTCAAGTCGTAAAATATGACGCGTCAACTCGAATAACTCGAAATTTTTTGACTCGACTCGACTCGCTCGAACGCTCACCCCTACTTATGAAGCCTTGCTATTATTTTATTTGGACCGACAATAAAATTGTTTGGCCCGATTTTATGGATTCCCTTATAAATTATATGAAACATATATGTTGACCTCTATATTTTTTTTTATAGGAATATGTTGCCTCTATTTGTGTGGCTCCTAGTAGGACAGATTATAAATTTAATTATATACTCACAAATTAAAATAAACACAAAAGACTACTACTTGTCATCTTATGCGCATTGTGCCTCTTACTAGGAGTGTAAACGAGTCGAATGGAGTTTGAATAGTGTTGAGTTTCGAATCGGCTCGTTAGGAACTCGAGTCAAACCCAATAGTGTTGAGTTCGACTCAGCTCGTTTAAAACTCGAGTCAAGTATTGACCAAACTTTGACTGAGTCGGACTCCAATAGCTCGCGATTTGTCTGTCTCGTTACAACCCTACCACTAACCCAAACTTTCACCGTTCTTCATAGTTTTGAGGTGCTGGATACATCGACTTCAGCCTAGGGCCACAATCATGCTTGAGATAAGGTTTAATCATTACTAGAGAACAATGTAATAATTGAAGATGAAAGAACATTACGAGACTAATGAACTTTCATTTGCACCAATGAGAACTTTGTATGAGAATTCGGTGCTTATCAAAGAATCCAAAGCCTTCCATGTGAAAAGAACATTCTTTTAATACGGTGTCACTCGACCACAACAATGGAAGATGGGGACCTGTTGAGTTTAGGGTTGGTTTTTTGACACACTATGGGTTACAAATTTTATAAACAATGCATCCAATTGCAGTGGCAACGAAATCATTGAGAATCAACGAGTTTTAAGTTTTAGGGCATGTCCTAGAAAAGTGAAATAAAGAATGGAGATGTAGGGTAGGGTGTCTTTGTCTCTTTGGGTTTATGTGAGAAAGGGGAGGAACCCTCCTGTTCTGCTAGCTGTTGTTGCCCCAATCATCAAAGATTTCTCAAAATTACTGTGGTAATATGCCAAACCTGTAGTCTATGTGCAATGTCGAAACAAGCATGCCAGCCAGAATACAAATTGGCTTCTGTATGCTTAGTTCTGCTTTGAGGATTTAGAAGAAACACTGAAACAAAGCTTCCATTTCGCGTATGAATTTCACTTTTTTATGTTGGGTCGGGAACTGCTACTATTTGCCTGATACATATGTTCAGTTCCTTTGGGCTTTTTTCTAGGCATGGCCGGGTTGGATTCGGATTCATCCAAAACAGTGGCTTTTTAATATAAACAAGGCTTAATGGGTAAAATAATAACCAAACTATACCTTTTTCTCATACAGGTGCTTAAAATATTTTTCGGTCTTTATTATTTTGGATAACTGCATGTTTGGTACCTTATCTTGACTTGTTTTTTATTTTGGTACCTCACCTATTTTTTTTAGACAAAATGGTACCTAATGATACGTTTTTATTTCTATTTTAGTACCTCGCAGTTAAAAAGTTAACAATATGCTGACTAGTACAGAGAAAAGCACACGTGGTGTGCTGACAAGGAGAGAGAAAATCATATTTGGCGGGTTGTCACATCATTTTCTCTCTCTTAGTTAGTCTATCATTAACATTTTAACAATGCGGTACCAAAATAGAAACAAAACGTAATATTATGTACCATTTTGCCAAAAAAAAGTGGGGCACAAAAACAGAAAAACAGATAAAGGTAGAAACAACAGGGCCATTGGCGGTCGAATAAGTGACAAACGACATATGTATGTTGCGACAAGAGGGGGAGGCTTCATTTTGTCATTAACAACATGATGAACGACGACAATGACTGAATTTGAGGATCTAAAAATTTTGGAATTATTTTATAAATTTTAAAAAATTTAGAGATTTTTTTAAAAATTAAATTAAATGAAATAAAAATATTAAAATAAAAACCACGTTTAAGAAAAATAATTTAAACACATATCTGAACAAAATATAATTTTGACACTTATTTACCTATTAAGGCTCTAAACATCCATAAAAAAATTATTTTTTTTTTTGAAAAATTAGCTCGAGAAGAAGATACCACGTGAGCAGCACGTGACAAGTTGCTCTATAAATGAACAAGTATTTTGAGTTAGGGTTTTCATCCAGCCGCTCTGTCATGGCCAAGCAGCCAGACCTGGAGAATCTGCGACAATTAGGTTTCGAGTGAAGCCTTCAATTCAATTGAATCCAATCATCAAAAGTCTTTGTTTTATTTATCTTAATATGTTTCATTCGTTAAAGCTTAGGGGCTGTGGCAAATGGGGGAGAGCAGTGTTTCCGTGGCTCTTAAAATACCTGTGGGTTCTCTACAGGCTGCCCCGCCTCTAAATCAGCCCCGCACATCAAACCTTTTATCAATGGCATCATAGTACGGGTTTCGTGCTCCTTTATCTGCTGGGGTTTTGTCGTTGGAATGGGATCTCTGGTTTTCCCCTCTTTCGCCATCCCCTGCAGATGCGTTTCTTCACATTCCCGCCTCCAAACGCCATTACATTACATTAATACTCATTTCCTCAATATCTACGCTCATTCTTCTTCATCCCTGATATTTTAATTTGATTCCTTTATCAAAATCATTTTTTTCTGTTGAAGGGCTGAGTAATCTGAATTGGTGCAGTACACGATGTCATGTCTTGAGGCTAATAAGTTTAGATTGAATGAGATTCTCAGATTTTGATTACTTAACCATTTGGTCCTCCTTGATTTCATTGTTTGGACCCTTAAAACATTGAGAACGATGCTCAGGAAAAGGATCTAATGGCATATGACTGTTTTTGCAACACAAGACCAGGATTTAAAATGATGTTGCTGCTGCATTTTCTATTGTGTTCTGTTTATGCACATCCTTATCCGGTGACGTGGTAGGCCACGTGGCAAGTTCCTATTTTGTCTCGTAGAATTTTCATTAAAAATTAACAAAAAAATTAATTAAAAGGGTATTTAAGCAATTTAACCATTTTATTTTATAAAATAAGAAAAGAAAGAAAAAGAATGGGGTCTGCGGATCTTGTTGTACAACCCTTGATTGTCTTCCTCGTGTAAGCTCTGATCGGTTCTTGACCGAACATAGTTTTACTCAGCCGCGTCTTGGTTTGAAGCATTCTCAGCAATCGCCATAGCCTGATGATTAGATAATCCCAAAAAAAAAGAACACCATTTTGTTCAATTGTACCAGAAATTTATAAACCCAAACAACAAAAAATCGAATTTTGAAATGTTGAGTATATGAAAATAATGGAATCGAATTCGAAACTAAGCTACACGGCATCAATCATTGCCATTTAAGACTTACAAAACAACAAACCCACCTCGAGATCACTACGAAAAACGCAAAATTAAAACAAAGTCAACAAGATAACAAAGTATGATACTCAAGAACAATTAAAAAATGTCATAATCAAATTATAAATTCAGGAAAATATTTCGAATCAAAAGGACCAAAAAAATTACGACAATCATGCAATTAAGCCAAGAATAAAGCCATAAGAGAGTGGGTGAAAAGAAACCAGTGTTTGTTGTGAATTGGGAAAGAAGATGAACGATGCGGTTTTTTTTTTTTTATAAAACAAAATAATCAAATTGCTTAAAAGCCCTTTTGATTAATTTTTGCTTGATTTTTATAATAAAAATTCTCCTTGGCAATATAAGAGCTTGCCACATGGCAGTGTTAGACGTGGGGCATTCTATATAGCGGAAGAAAAGTTTAGGGGACACATTGAACCTGTCTAAAGTTTAAGTATCACATTGATCTTTTTGTTAAGTACAGGAGGCATTGGTGTCATTATTCCTTTTTTAAATCCCTACACATGAACTGCTATTTAAATACACATGACAAGTTTTACCAAGTTTCTAAGGAATAGAAATCACATGTCATTTTTGGTATCTTATTATATTTAAAAATAGGGTTTAAGGTATTTTCAGGGCTTAAGGGTTAGGGTTTAAAGTTTTGGTGTATTTTAAATTTTAAAGTTTAAAATTTAATTTTTTTAATCTTAAAACATAGACGAATACGTTGAAAAGGAATACATAAAACAAGACACCGAGAAGAAACAGATTATCGTTGTTACTCAAACACAAGGGAACCTGAGTTTCCTTTTATTGGATAGCATTTGATTAGATAGCTTAAAACTATTGATATCTTAAAGCACAAGAGCAATTTAATTCAGAGGGTTTACTTCCCACCAAACTGGCCCTTCTCCAAGACCCAATCCTCAATCATAGCCTGTGAATTCAAAGGTTGGTCAGCAGGCAAAAGATGGCCAGCCCCTGAAACCACAACATGGGTCAAGCCTCCCCATTTTTGCAGGTACCCTGCTAGCTCTCCCTTCACTCTCCAAATCACTCTGTCAGCCATCATGAACTTCTCGATTCCTTCCCATTCCATCGTCTTCACCCACGCCTCTGTTGATACCACACCATCCTTTAAATCATACAACCCTTGATACAACAACACCTTGCTCTTCTTCACCAGCAACTCCACCATGTACTTGACGCTCTTCATCACGTCTTCATGCAATGCTTCCGCCACGATATCGCTGCACTCCTCGAAAACCATCGATTCGTTCACTCCTAACGCTTTCTTTACCTCGGCTATGTTGAGAAACGTTGGATAACTTGTCTGGTAAGGTTTTTTCTTTGTAAAGTCATACAATGTGGCCAAACCAGTCATGTTTCCCAACATTTCGATGACCTTGGCTCTAGCATTTGTTGCATTACTCCAGTTTTTCATCTTAATCAACTCAACGAGCTCCCTTTGTGCTTTCTCAAGATCAAGTTTTTGTCTTTCGTTGACTAAACCAGAATAGTAAACGCTGTCGGCATGAGTTGCAACTTGGGTGATTGGATCTGTTAGTCCATCGCCGATGGCGACACCCGCCAAGTTCACTCTTCGTGACACTGGCAACTTGGGGTTCTTGTTCAAAATATAGTACCCAATTGCAGGCAGATACTTTCCTGCATAACTCTCACCGGTAATATAAATAGGACGATCCTTAAACGAAGGATGTAATGAAGTAAAACCAGTGATGGCAGCAAAGAGATGCTTGGCGACAGAATGTTGGTCTCTGGGAATCTCCTGCGGGGTTGCTGCAATACTAAACCCTGTTCCGATAGGATTATCAAGAAAAAGAAGACCAAACAAGCGGTTCCAAGAACCTGGATTTGGCTCAAGAGACAAATCATGAGCGACACGCCATGGTCCGAGCTCAAAGAAGTTGCCGGTCATGGATGAACAGCCAGGTCCACCTTGGAGCCAAATGAGAAGAGGGGTTTTGGAGAGAGGGGAAGTGGGGGCTTGAGCTTCATAGAAGGCATAGAAAATAGCAGAACCGGTGGTAGGGTTGACCGGGAGGTAGCCTGTATTGGTCGGAAGGGCCTCTCTGGGAAAGAGAGGAGCTGAAGTAGAAGGGTAAAACGAGGAGTAAAGGCAGAGGAGGAAGAAGCAAGTGCTTGTAGTTGTTGACTTAGTCCTTGCCATTATCGTCACTAGTGTTGTAAGCTACTCAGCTCTATACTTATAGTCACTAAAGTTTGGATTTTTTAATTTTGACTACTAAAGTATCATACGTTGCATTTTGGTTACTAAATAATTATTTTTACCTTTTTCTTTTTTTTTCATTAATTTGCTATTTGTTTTTCTCTCCCACAATTTCAATTTTATCAATTGAAAAAAGTTTGGTTTAATCAACAAAATCTAGGTTGAAAATATGAGTGATTTCATAAGATTGATAAGAAAAATAGTTCCTTGAAAGAGCATAAATGAAAGCGACGAAGCTGATCTAATAATCAGGTACACACATTTGCTTCATTCTTCTATGGCGGCGCCTCCTTTAGTGACTTCATTCACTCCTTAAAGTGGAATGGTTTTTGTCATTAGAATCCTTGTCTTCTTAGAAAAATTGTGTATCTTTGTGGATTAAGTTTTAGATAGTGTATTAGAATTATGACCTTAATTCTATTTTAGATCAGCCTGAATATTTATACAGAAATAGTAGTAAAAGTTAGAACATATCTGGGCCGGTGAACCAATTTATTCTTATAAGTAGATAACAAGGATTAAAGAATCATCAGTTGTAATCTATTTTAATATAGTGAAAATTTTCTATGTTATCGGGCTAATAGTTATAACATACGTTGAATGAAAATAGAAAGGTTTTAGGGTAAATATCACAATGGTCACTTTCGTTTAATAAGTGTTTATTTTTAGCCATCGAATTTAAAAAAGTCATATTTTGGTCAATGAGACAAGGTAAATGTTGTTAATCAACTTAAGATGAATAATGAATGATTACAAAGTAATATACATGCTCAAACTTTTTTAAAACTGTTTGAATTCGAATCACTTAGAATGAACATTATTTTTTAATCTATTAAAACCACTTGAGTTCATGTTATTTGGTTCTTTAATTAACAAATAAAGTATATGAACAAAATCAAACATATAGAAAACATTCTTTCTTCTTCTTTTTTTTTTTTTTGAATATGAGGGGCCGAAGGCCATACATTATCGACTAATGTCTAATATAAGGAGGGCCATTAAGGTCCCTGTATAAAAAATCCGCAGCTCCCTCGGGAGGTTCATGGAAGACGGCGATCGATCCATCGGCTGCAGGAGACAGTTTGTTGATTGCTCACGACGAATTGTTTGTTGATTGCTCTGTGCAAATGTTGTATTTTGTAATTGAGATTGTTGTTTATTTTCTTGCTCATTGATAATACAAGAGAAACTGAATGCATTTTTCTAAGATTTTTTTTATCAGCAAACATTGATAGTTTTAGATTTCAATACATTTTTCTAAGATTTTTTTATCAGCAAAATGCGAATTTTATTAAAAAAAGTAATAACCTAAAAAGTCTAATAATCAAAATAAAATTATTATGGCAAGCAGACACCGAAAAAAAAAATAAAAACACGAACATAAAAAAAAATTAAAATCAAATACCTAAAGCATAGTGAGCATAGAGAAAATTCAACAAACTCATCTGAATGCATGCATAGTCATGCAAAAATAAATATTACATATAAATTATAATATTTATTTTTGTATGGCTAATCAAATGTATTACATATACATTGTAAAAAATGACAAGCATCATCATTTTTTAAACAATTTTTGCAAAAAGTTTCTTCCTCCCTACTTTCTGAAAAGTTTAGAGAAAACTGCAGCGCTGCAAGCTTAACATTTGGTCCTCGTTACTTATACACTCTATTAACTTGACCTTAATTTTAATTTAATAAAATAAATTATTTATTTAATTAAGTGGTGACACCTTATTGGATGACTTTAATTATTTATATTTGATTTAATAATTTTATTGTCACCAAATTAAAAGAAAACAATGAAAAAAAATGAGCATGGCAGGTTTCAACCCCAAGATACCTAGGTTGAGAGTGATGTGCACCTACCATTGTACCAACTATATCTCTATGATATATGTTACAAAATCTAGTATATATCGTAGTATGTTGCTCATGCTAGGAAAAAGAAAATAAATATGAATTAAGAGAACTCGAATATGACACTTTTGGGATGCATAAAAATATTTAAATTACTGAAATAGATCTAATAAAAAAAATTCATATAAATTTTTAAGTAAATTAATAAAAATTTTAAAGTTATATCAATTCATTTAAATTATGTTCGTTAGTTTAGATTCGTTAAATAAAATTTCAAAATTTTGATTTTTAATATAATAATTTAATTAAAAATTAATAAAAATAAAAATTATGAATAATTTAATTATTAGAACAATTTTAGTGGTTTAAATATTTTTTATGCATCCCGAAAGTGTCATGTTCGAGTGCCCTTAATTTATATTTATTTTTTTTTCCTAACATGAGCAACAAATTAAGATATATATTAGATTTTGTAACATGTATCATAAATAGATTGTTGGCTTAGTGGTATGTGTGCATCGCTCTCAACCCAAGTAACATGGGTTTGAAACTCGCCAGAGGCTAGATGTTCATTTCTTTCATTTTTTTCCTTTTAATCTGGTGACACCAGATGATTGAGGAAGAAAATAAAATTATTAAATAAAATATATTATATAATTGAAGTCCTCCAATAAGGTAGTGTCACGTGCCACTACATAATTAAATAAATAATTTATTTTATTAAATTAAAATTAGGACCAATTGATAGAATGTATAAGTAACAAGGATCAAATGTGTAATTATTCAAACTTTTACTAACTGTCATGTCACTCCTTCGGTAAGATTTTAATGGCATGTGATCACATTAAATCTATTTTAATAGTATGGTGATCTATTTATTTCAATTAGAAGCATAGTGATCAAATCAAGTCTAAAACCATAGTATCGTGATCATTTATATAATTTACCCAAAATAAAACTACTTTACTAACATATCAAGCCATCAAACATTCTTAAAAAAAAGGGTAAACTATACTAATGACCACCGTACTATGGGGTTGGTGTCGATTTGACCACTATATTTTCAATTGTGTTAAATATACCACATAACTATTTAATTGGTTCCAATGTAGCCACCTGCCATTAAAAAACGAAAATTAGCAGTCTCGTTAAAATAATTGGTATAATTACATATTTAGTCCCCTTTATATTATTTTACAATTATCCAGTGGTTTCTAGTTTTTTTAAAATGCTAGTTTCTCATTTCAAAATATAAACTGCAACTCTACATTCTTAAAGAGAACTTGTTTACAGGAGGCAGTTAATTTGTTTAGCAGCGCATCAATTAGTTATCTTCTCTGTATCTGAAACAAAAATAAAAAAATCAGCCTTTACTTTAGTCTTTTTTTTTCAAGTGGGGGTTGTAATTGTATAGATTGTCAAAACACACTAGTTTTTTTTTGTTTGGACAAATGAGTTTGGGTAGAGTATACCGTTCGGCTTCACTAAACTTGAATCACGAAGTGAGTGATGGGAAGAGTCACAGTTCGGGTTCGTGAGATGTACGTTTGGATTAGGGAGGAAAAGAGTTGGGATATCATATGAGACGGAGGATTTAACAACGCCTCTTGATTTTGCCACCAATGTTCCATTGTTGAAAAGGCAATGCAGCTAGAGGATGGTGGTGGTGCCGAGGGCTGATGATTACCATGAGAAATCTGCTCTCGAATCACTTCCTCAAGATGTTCTTGTAAATACTATCCAAGCCCAAAGTTTCATTTTTTTTTGGTTTTGGATTTCGAGTTGTGATTGACGAGAAATTTTTTTTTTGTTTTGTTTTTTTACTTTTGCAGGTTAGGATTATTTGTGGTGTCGACCATGAAGATTTGAAGCAGCTTTTTAATGTTTCTAAATCAATCAGAGAAGTAGTGAGTACAGAAAAGCAGTTTAATTTGGATTGTAATTTGCTCCATTTCTTGATGAACACTATTAATTCTGATTTTGACTCCGATTAAGCCTTTTTTTTTGCAATTCTCAGACTGTAATTGTAAAGCAGTCGTATTTTGCGTATAGCACACCAACAAAGATGGAAGCTTTTCGAACTTTTATAGATTTTGAGGAATCAAATGAACTAGACGACATTGAAGCTTCAAATGCTCCAAGGCAATGGAGGTCTCACAGGTCAATCAACAAGAAGAAACTTGTTGCTATTTCCGTGGCACTATTTGCTTGACACGGAAAAGATTTTAAATATAGCATGTAGTAGTAGCAGCAGTTGTAGATGAAAAGGGGATTGATTGGTGGATATGGTGGTCGGATCTTAGTACAGGGGTAAGATTCTTGGCAAGCAATTTCTTCAAATGTTTGGTAAACCTTTGCCATTTCCACGATTCTCAGGTTCGAATCCTACCATTACCAATTACATAGCTTTTAATTTTTTTCTCCAATCGGATAACACATATACGACATATATTATATTTGGTATTTCATATACTGAAAACATGCTTAGCCCAGTAGTAAGAGTGTTGCTTTCTTTCCCTAATGACCCAGGTTCAATTCCCACCGAGAAAACGCAAATCAGAGCCGAGCACCTGAGAAACTCATCACAAGCGCAAATTGCATATCCAAATTCAAACGTACCAAACGGTAGAGAAAAGCGTGTCATAAAAACATATTTATTGAATTAAAAAGACTGAAAATCAAAAGAACGAAACAAATAAATGAAAGAGGGTGACCGGCGGTCGACAAATAACTCAAAAGTTATTATCGCCGCCGGCCTATGTTCGAATCAAAGGAAAAAAGAGCGGCGGCACGAAGAAAAAAAAAAAGAGAAAAACCCTTACTGTGTCAAGCTATCAAATTAACACCATTTAATATTACAGTAACTAAAATTTTATAAACAATAACATAATGGAGTATAAAAGAATTTTAAAATTCGATGAAAAAAATAAAAACTTACGATTATTGTACAATAGCCACGGATCAATAAACAATTGGTGTAACCTGTTTGTTCCTCCCGCCTCCCGCCTCCTGGGACGCCACATGTTCGATAAAATGTCTCAATAATAAGACAGTTCCCTCTTACAAATACTTGAAACTTTCAGAAGCAATCATGATGCTCTCTAACCTTGTTGACGGCTTCAATGAAATTCTGAAGATTCAAAAGTTTCGACGAATCGTCTCATACACTGGATTCTATTGCTTTGTTGCTGTTTTGAGCTACGCTTATACAAACAATACGTACGTTCAATTGCTAGTTTTTTTTTTGTGAATTTTAATCCTTTCTTGGCCGTTTTCTTTTGATGGGTTTGCCTTGTTTTGGCGTTTATTTTGCAGAACTAGAGCTGGGTATTCGAGGGCTGATCAATTCTACGCTTCTTATCCTGCTGGAACGGAGCTTTTAACTGACACTGCTAAAGTACCCTTCTTTTCATTCTCTTCGTTTTATCGCTTTTGTAATTTAGTTTCGCATTTGGTTGATATTTGCTTGGTTTGGATAGCTATACAAAGCAGCATTAGGCAATTGCTTTGAGTCGGAGGAATGGGGTCCGATTGAGTTCTGTATCATGGCTAAACACTTCGAGCGTCAAGGGAAATCGCCATATGCCTATCATGCGGTAAATTACACATTGCAATTATATATGTTTGTTTTTGTGTTTGTGTAATTGTGTGGATTCTTTTTATAATCTACTTATGATTTCTTTTGTGGTATTCAATTTAGGATTTTTTTTTTCGGGTTTTAAATGATAGTTGAAACCTTAATTAGAACTGGCTTTCTGTTTGTGCATTATTCAAGCATGGTTCAGTTGTTTCTTTTGGAAATTCATTATTTGTTGCTTCAATGGAAGTTTAAAGCAATTGCTTCAAATCGGCTCGAGCATCGATAAGTGTAAATTTTGTAATATTTCCTGATTTCAGCTGATCCTGGTTTAGAAAATAGTTTGTTTTCCAATCTACCATTACTTTTTGATCATATGGAGTTTCAAACAGAACACTTTAAAATGATTCCTCTAGAATAAATTTCCTGTGATAATTAGAACATGTTGCAATCAGAATAAAATGGTGGTAAAAAGGGTCAAAAGATGAGTTCTAGAAAGTTTGCTTGCTCAGATTTCTATTCTATCCTATCCATATGTTGTTAGTACCAGTCAGGAGTTTGAGTTGTGTTGAATGGAGTAACTTCTTTCATTTTGCAATCCCATGATACTTGTCATCTCCCTCTTCCCCTGCTTTTAAATTTCTCCAAATCCAACCTGCCTTATCCATGAGAGGAGTTGCTCAACTGCAGGGCAGGCACCTAGGCACATTTTCTTAGGATAGTTTATTTGGCCATTTTTTACTCTGTGAATGAAGGGACTATTTGATTTTTCAACTCATCCAAGTAGTGCCTGATTGAGTGGAATAAACCATCACATTGTTGTATTTTGTGTATAAACCATAGACAAATTTCCTTTTGAGTTGATAAGAATTAGGTTGTTTTTGTGCTAAATTTTCATCGCCCGTTGCTCCATGCTCTCTAATTCAGATGATTGTTATATGATTGCAGCAATACATGGCGCACCTCCTTTCTCATGGTCAACTAGATGGAAGTGGCTAGAAGGTGCCAAGGTGGTAAGTTCAAGAAACAAAGATCATTGCTACATGAGTAGAAACGTATCAGTACCATACACCTGAGATATGGACTCACAGTGATCCTTATAGCAATGTGAGAAGAGCAGGAACCATACGATTTGTAGACACAAACTTTTATGTTTAACATTAGAACTTGTGCTTACATCTTTTACTTGCCATTGCACTTTAATATTGGCTCCTCGGCCTATGCCCTAGAATTCGTTTAGACTTTAGAGGCCGTAGTTTCCAGTATTTTGCATGATTTTAAAGTTTACTGATATATATGAATGTCATTTTGTTCTTTCTTCAATTTGTTACACTCTGCTGATAAGCATCTGCCACCAATTGAACTAGAATTGCATGTTTCATGCTTATAAATATGATACTGGTTTGATATGTACAATAAAAATGGCAAAATGTGCCTGTATTTAAATCGCTTGATTCATGTGTTAAATTACTTCTAAATCAAGTCATGCTATTTTTTTTCCTTGTCCAGAGTACAACAGAATGGATACAGTACAAGTCCAACATATTTGGTTAATTAAGACAGATTAAGGACCTCCAAAAGTAATGTTTTGGGCATAGCAAAAGAAAACAAGAACCAGCAGATCCTTTTCGAACATTTGCACGTTTCCAAGTATGTTAAGCAACCAGTTTCTGCACTTCCCTGTGAACCTGGAAAGAGTAGATAAGTGAGATAGACATACCGAACCCTTTGTGAATTGAAAAAGGTCAAAAGCATAGTTAAAGTTACATACCCCATGAGGTTTTCGAACGACACCCACACACCTAGAAGCACTGATGCTTTCGCTTTTTAACAGGCGGCGGCCATTTTCTGTAGGTTTGCCAGAGGCTTTTCGAGTCCCTGATACATTTTGGTTTGCATAATCCGTAGTCCCCAACACATTTTGGTTGGCACATTCCGGTTCCCTGGATCCTTGCAACTCCGTAGGGCTCTGAAGTGATGCACGATTAGCAGAAGCCGTTGTACGTTTTTTCGATTGGTCACTGTTTTCAGTATCGTCATTGCAGACTCGCTCCCTAAGAAATAAATGATCACCACTCAATAAAAAAAGAAGCATATTCAAGTCAAAGAAGTAACAAATAAGAATGTGTGAACATAATATATTTCAAGAAATTCACCTAGGCAAAGATACATATTTCCTTGTGAGTACAATGCCTCTTTCATTTTTGCACTCAAGACATGCAAACTGTTGCCTATACCGATCAACTCCGCTGGGTTGACATAAAACACTGGGTTAAAATTCTAAAGCATTTTTAGTATTACTGCAAGTTATGCATATAACAAAACATAACAATTCGTCACATTATAGTTTTAGCATCCGAGACCTGACCGTGACCATCTGTCGTGACACTTAAAAGAGGGTTTGATGTTTATGATTTATGTTCGGTGTCACTGCTAGTTGGATGCTTTACCTCGGATACATGAAGCTAATATGATCTTTGCCTTGGAGGTATTCCTGAAGCATCTGTGGATGGTACTCTAATATCTATTTGTAATTTAAGATCAGATGAACAAGGAAACACTAAATAAAAGAGGGCATTGAAACCGGAAAAAATATCACTCGGGAAAGAGAATTAATCTATATGCACATAAATACCTCTCTGTAAATTAGCTCTCGGACGTCGTCTTCGGATAATTTCTTTCTTTCAAACTCAAATTCCAATTTCGAAATGGGTTTCATGGATGGTTCATTGTCCACATTTGCCAATCCATGGAAATATGGATCAGCTAATGCCTGCATAAAAAAATCATAAAAGTTTAAAAAATATAATAGAGTAGGAGAAGGGATTGAAATCTTAAAATATTATAACCCCTGGGGTTTACCTCTTCAGCAGTTGGACGATCATAAGGATCGAATGCGACCAGACGCTCGAGTAATTTGAGGGCCAATGGATCTTTATTTGGGAATTTTTCAGAGAAAGGGATTGGTTTCTTTTTTCTCAAGCTATTCAAATAATTTCTAGCTTTTTCATTCTTAATCTGCAGATATTATGAATAATCAAGATGGTTAGAAAAGATCTTGGCCCTGTTTAGGAAAAGCTAGGGAAGTAACTTAAAAGAGGTTCCCAACAAGCTTTGATGAAAATTCTCATTAATGGAAAAGGAGATGGCAAACCCTTGCGATTGTTTCAGCAGAGGGAGTGCCAAGCAAATCGGTCACAAGATCCAATTCATCCACCACATTCTTCCCGGGAAACAATGGTTTTCCGGTAATCAACTCGGCAAATATACATCCTACACTCCAAATATCAACAGCAGGGGTGTACTGCAGAAAACATAGGTTTTAAAGTTCAATTAAACATAGCTTTTAAGAGAAATTTAGCTCAAGTTGGTTCACCAAAACAGAATAGAATTTCTACTAGCAGTGTCTGTGTTTATGACATATATGTGTGTGTGCGCGTGCGTAAGAAAGCAGCTTCGTACTTGAGCATCAACTATTTTACAGCTCAAACTATGCAGAAATCATTACATAACCAGAAAACTAAAATATCATTGTTGTTGCTAATTAACATAAAATCCCTAAAAAGACTAAAAGAAGGCAATATTTACCTTGGAGAAAAATGAACCGCATAGTTCAGGAGCACGATACCATCGAGTTGCCACATAATCCTTAAAAGAGTAAATGATGATCAGATGGCAATACCAGCTAACTTGGTATACACAATGGCCATGAATAACAAAGCAGTCATAACCAAGAAAGAAGCACTTACAGTCCAAAATATAGCAGAAGGAACGTCGGTAAATGACACCCGAGCGAGTCCAAAATCACAAAGCTTCAGCTTGCAATCCGAGTTAGCAAGTATATTATTTGGCTTCAAATCTCTATGGAAAACATGTGCTGAAAAATTGGAAGGATAATAAAAAGTGGGTCATTTATAATCACAGATTGGAGAAACCTCTACATCAATTGATACATAAAGGAAGCCAACCTGTGTGGATGAATTTCAGACCCCGAAGAAGCTGGTACAAGAAAAATTGATGATGGTCGGGGGTGAGATCATCATTTATTTTTATAACATGGTGCAGATCAGATTCCATCAACTCAAAAACAACAAATATATCTTTGAACTCTCTTCGACACGGAGGAAGCATTATGTGTTTTATCTGAACTATGTCCGGGTGACGCAGCAGGCGTAGGAGTTTGATCTCTCTAAGGATCCGTGTGGCATCGGAGGTGTGCTCGAAGATATTGGCCATCTTCTTGATAGCTACCTTCTCTCCGGTGTGAGTATCGATTGCAGATGCAACCACACCATAACTTCCTTTGCCAACTACTTCTTTTATTTCATATTGACTTGCTTCGCCATACTCAGTGAAAAAGTCTTTGTCGAACATTTTCTGATTAAACTAAATAACCATTAGATTCCATATGAAAGAAAAGTAGCATGAAAAACTTAAACCTAAGCATGCTCACGGCGTACTCGGAGGTCGGAGCAAGGTCGGAGCAATACAATGGAAGCATACAAAACCACCTAGCCTAGCCTTAGATGTCAACCTTCTAAGCATTCAAATGCATTTGTACTAGGGATATGAAAAAGTGAAATTCAAGTAAATCGCCATTAACTATTGAATTTTTACTATCATTTTCATGTAATGAATACACTTATCTTCAAAATCCATGGAAAATATTGAAACCAAATTGAAGATCCCAAAAATCTGTTTCTAGACATGGTATAACTCTTAACATTAATTTTCTTCAAAGATATGTAATTATGCAGATCTCTAGCAACCATAACAAGACAAAAACATACACATCAAAAGTAATCTTCTTTTTCCATTCCCTTTCAAAAAAAAAATTAAACATAAGAATAACTGTCGCCATTTGGAGAATATTTAAGACTTAGAAAAGAATCCCCCAAAAAAATAACATATTTATGCAGACAAATACTAATTACTATGAAAAGTCAAGAAAAGAAATTCAACCCAATAATCTTATAAAAATACCATTTCTAAATTCATTTTCATCGTAAAGGCTAAAATTTGCACCATATAAGCAAACCAAATTCAAACCACAAAATAAAAAAGAGGAGGAAATTGGAGATTCCAAAACTCATTTAAAGGGAAAACAGAGATGAATGGATTAAGGAGCAAAAAAAGAGAAATTACTGTTTTTTCTGTCGGCAGAGGAGAGCTTGGAGAATGAATGAAAAGAGCTTTCCTTCAAATATACTCGGAGACAAGATATGAACTGCTCAAATAACACCTGCAACAACTTGTACGTATGTGAATACAGTATAGCCTGAACGTATATTTATACGTATATATAAAGTCGTATCAAGTGGGATGCTGACAAAACTTGAACATATCAAAACCAAACTGCTGCCATAAAGGTCATTATTACTACTATTTATGTAAAAAAAATTGAAACTTTGATAAAATAAAATATTAGAATCGAATTTAAAAAGAAAAAGTCTATCCTTTTTTCTTTTGTGGCATATTTATCTGAAAAAGGGTTTTCTTTGCTCGAAATTCGAACCTTATCTTATCTCCCCACGTTTCCGGAGCTATAAAGAAAGAGGTTTTGGGATGAGGTGAGCTGATGCCGCTTCAAGTTATTGATGCGGCGGCGAGTTAGGGTTAAGCTCCGGCGCCTCCACCACGTTCCTCGCACCTCCTACATTTCAGGTTTTATTAGCGTTTGCCAAATGTCGTGTTTGTGGATGAAAATGAAGGAGGTGGTGCCACGTAAGCCTACTATTTTGGAGGTTCCACGTTTTCGGACTGCAACTTGTGGAAGTAAAATTGTCGGCTGTGTTACAGAAGTTAACTCGATATTCCCAAATTATTTTTTGCGGCCGAAAAATTAGTACTTTTTGGGTAAATAACACAAATGGTCACTAAACTATCCTTAAAAATACAAAAAGGTCACTAAATTTTCAAAAATTATATAGTAATCATTTAACTTTAATTTTTATTATAAAATGGTCACTGGGCCGTTAACTAGGAGATGCGACAGTTACGAAAATTTGTATAACAACATATTTAATCATTAATATTTGTACATTCAATCAATTTAAACATCAATAATGAATGTTAAATTAGAAATAAATTAATTAAATGTGTCAATACAGAAAATTAAATGTTATATTATTCAAATTTCTGTAATAAGAAATTATTTTTATCTTACATATTTTTCAGTTGATTTTGTTATTTTTCAACTCTGTAATTATTCTATTTACGATAAATAGCAATTTATAATTAATCAGTTTTGGAGGAAAATTATTAACATCTCATCGGCTTATGAATCTCGACCTTTCAACCGTGTTGGAGGTTAAATTTTAATTTATTTTGTTGTTGTTGTATGAATTAACAACAATTAAGCATGCTTATCTATAGTAATGAATGATGATCCTGTGATGTTATTTTATGTTTAAATACTACTAAATATTAGTGATTGACATTTGAGAAGCAACAACAATTTTAGCATTTTCTTCTCTTTTTTACTTTTTTTTTTATATTATGCCATATTTTTAAAACAGTCAATGATGTAACCATTGAGATGATTAGTCTATAGACATTGTATTAATATTATTTTAGTTGTATCAACAAGGATTGGGTAGAGCAAGTGTACTTATTCGGTTGATGAAGCTATTTTATAGTTTGAGCATTTATTTTATAATTTAGCCAATATTTTAATAGTGAGATGAGTTTTGGGCCTGAGCCTAATTAAGAAAAATAGAAGAAAAAAAATTAGGATCAACCCAAATGCCAATTTCCCCAAACATTCATCCCTCTGGCTCTATGAAATCTAAAAACTCCATAATAAAAAGAACTTTGTAATTAACATGTTAATAGGATGGTGAACATGGGCAACTGTGCTGTGTTCATATTTGGGAATTTTAATCAGAGCAACTAAATATGATTAACGAATATTTCTCTTCAATTCACTGAAATTGTTAAATATTTCCTTTTTTCTTTTTGCATCGAATGATGTTTTCCTTGAAACAACGAAGTAAATAAATTAGGCAGACCTGTCTGTACACCCCTATTTCAAGAGTTTATTTCTTAAAAACCTATTAATTAATCAAGTAATTAATAATATTTATATTATTTTATTATAAATTCGAATTCTAATATTTATCGTAAAAATGTAATATATCTCTTTAATAAGAAAGGTTTGTTTTTTCTGAACAATTTTTTAAAATTCTGCAAGAGCCAGAAATATACACATGTACTTATGATAGGGTGGTTGGAATTTAGATAAAATTAATTTTACGTAAAATTACATAAAATGTTATCAATTTTTACTCAATGATGTAATAATTTGTGTTTTTTATGCAATTAGTGTTGCTCGTAATAGTGATCATTCCTCACTAGTATATGTTCATACATATTCTTAAATCTTTGACAATGTACACACGTCTTGCAAACAAAACGATTGAACCCGTGTCTCATAGAATGAACATCATTCATTTTTCCACTATGATCACTTGTTGGTTTCGTGTTATTGTGAGTTTTAAGTGTTGATCTTAGAGGTGAAAAATATAGATTGTTAAGTATGGGTGCACCTACAATTTTGTGAGTGTATGATTGGGAGTTAAACCACTTCTTGTACTAGTTGTTCTAGTGGATTTTTCATTGAGTTTGGCTTCACAAACATGACATTCCTTTGATCTGAAAATTAATCAAACCAAATCATGTTATATGTGTAGGTTTAAACATGAAATTTTATGACTTGGTTTCTTTATTTTTATTGTTATTTATTTATTATTTATATATATATATATGTAATAACAGGATAATTAATAATATTAGTGATAAATATATAATTAATAGTAAATACATATTTTTGTATATCAAATAAATGTTGTAAGTTTATTTTTTAAATTCTTTACTATTATTGTTATATAAATAAATATTTATTTGATTACTTTATTTTTATTTCCAACTGAAATAGGAAAATAACTAGGTTTGCTCTGTAAATTTGTAATCATATTTTTAAGTTTAATATTATTTTGGTTAAAATTAAATAAAAAATATTGTTTGGTTTGGTGGTTAGGTATTAGGCTCAAAATTGGTTAGGTTTTTTTCTTTGGTTCAATCCATCTTAGAAGCATTTGATATATATTTTTGCACAAGCATGATTTTTTTCCTTTGGTTTTATCCACCATTTAAATTTGAATTTTGTTATAAAATGATCATTGAGTCTTTAACTATCATTAAGAGGTGGCGTGATTGTTAATAAAATGTATATGATAACACATTTAAGCCTTCATATTTGTAGAACGACCGTGACAATGACTCGTGACGAGAGTGTCATAAAATTTGAGTGAAAGAGAATATCAAAATAAGAGAGATGAAATCATTAATCTCACAACATAAAATAAAAGAGAGGTCATGGAGTATAAAAGCGTCGCTTGCACATTTTTTCAAACATATATTTAGAAAAAAAGCAATGACTACATAACAAATAATAATACATTATCTAATATATTAATATATTTAAAATACATTTATTAAACAATTAAAATATTGTAACATCGTACGATTAACTACAATTTAGCATATATGGTAAATTGTTACCATTTTTAAAAAAAATATTTACTTTAGTCTAATGGTTAGGCATGCCCTATTCTCTCTTTACGCCTTGATTCGAGTCTCTGTTCTCTTTATTTTTATTATACAATTATTTTAACTGTCGTATCACCACCTAACGATAATTAATGATTTAGTGCTCATTTATAACAAAAATTAAAGTTTAATACCCATAATATAATATTTAAAATGAACATTTTATAATATTTAGAATAATTTAATGATTATTTGTCAACTTTTGAAGTGTTTAACACGAGAGGTTGGTAGGTATTAAAATTGAGAGAGTGAGTAGCTTTTCATGATTAACCCCTTTTGATTTTTTTTGTTATAAAATATTAAGAATGATCTAATTACTATTTTTTATTTTATATAAATTATATATGTTAAAATTAAAAAAAATCATTTATGTTAAAACATAATTGATCTGATGGATGAAACATTAAGCAAGGTTAAAGATTCAAGTCATAGTATTTTAATTGAAATGGTCACTCCCCCAAAAAACTTTAACTTAATTGGTATACCATAAATTTAGTTTTAAATGTTTATATATTTTTATAGGTTATATTTTGATACACAAGCTATGTAAAAAAAATACACAACGCTCATCCCTTTGTGTCCTGGTGGCAAAGGTTGATGTTTATCATCCCTTAAGACTCGAGATCGAGCACTAGTATTGCATGTTGTGTGTGCCTTCGTTGAAAAAAGGCTAAAAGAAAGTTGAACAGATGCTACCCTTGCATCACACCAGCATATTCTAAAAAAAATACATTACCCTTCGTATTTAAACTATAAAACTTGAAGCATAAATTCCTACTAAACCCTAAACTCTAAATTTTAGTCATAAATCTTAAATTCTACACCCTACAACTTAAACCCTAAACTCTAACATAAATCTCTAAACGCTAAAATTGAAAGGCTTGTGTCAAAGTATTTTTTATTTTTTAAATAGTTATATTTTGATACACAAGTTGTATAAAAAAGGGTAAACTACATGAAATGCCACTAAACATTAACCTTTGTATCGAACATACTACTAAACTATAAAATGATACTATTGTACCACTAAATATTATTTTTTTTGGTATTATTATACCACTGAACTTTGTTTTTTGTTCAATCCAAGCATTGGACCGTTAAACTGTAACAGACCGTTAAATTCAAAACGGCATTGTTTTGGTATAGTTGCTTTGATGCCTAAAATAGGCCAAAACGACGTCGTTTTGTTGGTAAAAAATTAAGAAAACGCTACATTTAAGGAGTATTGAACCAATGACCTTTAAGATGAAAGGTTTACAATAAACCACCAAACCAACTTAAAGACTTGATATAATTTTAACGGAAATAGTATATAAATAATATTACAGTTGAACTTAATTCCATTTATCTCAGGATATAATTTTATAATATTTATAATATAATTTTATAAATATATTAACTTTATAAATAAATATTATTTATAGTTTGTATTATAAAACTAATTTATAATATATATATATAATTAAACCCAAAACGTAAACCCTAAACCATATATATAATTAAACCCAAAACCCAAAACCATATATATAAATAAATCCTAAATCATAAACCCTAAATTATATATTAACTAAACCCTATATATATAACTAAACCTTAAAACTAAAATATCATTTATAATTTATATTACAAATCCTAATATATATTATAAATAATATTTTAATTTTAAGGTTTTGGGTTCGAGATTTGTGATTTAATTATATATATTTAGGGTTTGGGGTTTGAAATTTTAGATTTAATTATATATAGGGTTTAGGGGTTGTAGTTTAGTTAGTTGCATGTATAATTTAGGGTTTAAGTTGTATCTATTATAAATAATATTTTAATTTTATAATATAAATTATATATAATATTTTAGTTTTATAATATAAATTATAAATAATATTTATTTATAAAGTTAATATATTATAAAATTATATTATAAATATTATAAAATTATATCATGAGATAAATGAAACTAAGTTCAACTGCAGTATTATTTATATACTATTTTTGTTAAGATTATATCAAGTTTTTAAGTTAGCTTGGTGGTTTGGTGTAAATCTTTCATCTTAGAAGTCATTGGTTTAATCCTCCTCAAATGCAGTGTTTTCTTAATTTTTTTACTAGCAAACGACGTCGTTTTGGCCTATCTTAGGCATCAAAGCAACTATACCAAAACGACGTCGTTTTGGATTTAACAGTCAAGTGTTTTGATTGAACAAAAAATAAAGTTCAGTGGTATAATAATAGCAAAAAGTGTTTAGTGGTACAATAGTATCATTTTATAGTTCAGTGGTATGTTCGATACAAAAGTTAAAGTTTAGTGGCATTTTGTATAGTTTACCCTAAAAAACTTTACACAATGCTTCATATTTAAGCTATAAAATCTAAAACATAATTCTCTAGCCCTAACACACTAAACCCTAAACCCTAAACTCTACATTATAACCACAAAATCTTAAATTTTATACTGTACAACCTAAACCTTTAAACCATAAATCATAACTTAAATCTCTAAACCCTAAAAATTAGAAAGCTAGTGTAAACTACAAGCTATTTTCCTTTTTTAAATGGGTGACTATTATTTTTTAGTTAAATTTGACTCTCCACTTTTAACAAAATAAATTAAGGTTTTTTAATCGAAATATTGACAATACATTAATTTTTAACGATTTTGAGGTGACATATCACATGGTATTATCCATACAATTCATATTAACATGATATTATTTGTCTTAAATACACACCAACAAATAATTTAAAATTCTAAATATAAAAGTTATAAAATAAATTGAATAGTTAGGTGAAATATTAAGTCCGATGAGTTAAAAGTTTAACGTTTTAGTCAATATTTATGTTAATAATCATTGGTTTGACTCACTTCAAAAAGTTGAAGATAAAATTCATTTTTTTTAAGTTGAAGGTTAAATTTAACTTGAGAAAGGACGAGGACCAAATTAACAAAAAAAAAAATATAAACATTGTGTCAAAATTATCTTTATACCTATTTATTTTTCTGATTGATAATTTGTTTTTATCTTATTTCAAGTACATTAGTGTTCAGTTGTTTCGTAAAACCAACCTAATCGATTATTAACTTCTATTTTTTTGATAAACAAATACTCCTACATTTTTATCATATTTTAACTATTTATTTTTCCAACCAATCTTTTTAACTATCTATAATAACATTTAAACATTATTTTAATAGAATTGAGGTTCGATTAATTCATGAAAGTTCAGTTAATTACTTTTATTTTAAAAATAATATTTCGCCTTTCTCAATTTAAAAAAATATTTGAAAAAATAGTTTCAAATATTGTTCAAAAAACAATACTAATAATTAGCAGTAGAAAAAGAAAAAAAGGGAAGAAACACGGTGAGGAAAACAAGCGGGAGCAAATAGTCTCCAACAAAGAGAAGCGTAGAAGCCAAAGAAAAAGAAGAAACAATTTTCAAAATTTTCATAATTTTATTCTCAAGAAAAAGAAGAAAAAGATTTCATTTTTGATTGATAACCGATTCCTCCCAAGCAAAGCAAAGCAAAGAAAAAGTGCAGTACAGACTACTATTGCGGGAAGGGGAAAAAGAAACCTGATTTTTTTTTATTCTTTTCGAGCAAAAGAAGAAGAAGAAAAATTAATGGACGATGAAGTTGTCCAAAGAGTATTCCAAGAAGGAGGACGAGACTATTTCCAGCAACAACCTTCGACTTCTACTTCGTCTTCTTCTTCTATTCTCCAATATCTACCTCTCCACGTGGTCAGTCCCCCTTTAATCTTTGTTTTTAATCAAATTGCTTGATTTGTTCCGAGTTCTTCGATTCTGGGTTGTTGGGTATCTTTTTATTTCTCCAATCAAATTTGGGTTCTGAAGATTCTTGTTATTAGACTTTTTCTTTTTGGTTTATTAGGTTCGAAAAACAAGAACCGTAACTTGGGTAATTCAGGAAACAAATTATGTTATCTTTTTTTTTTTTTTTTTGGGGGGGGGGGCTACTTATTGAATCATGATGAGCATTTGATTATTCTTGCCTTAGTTCATTTACTGTTTTACACATTCGTTGAATTTGTGGTTGTTCACAGTATCTCATTTACTTAATGTCATCTTGAGCTATGGTATTTCAACCTAGTATGGGATTTTTTTATGCTGCCTTTATGTTATTGATAAATTGATGATTGTTCCTGTCATTAGAAAAAAACTTGACAAGTATCATCCAAAAGCTGTGCTGATTAGGGTTGAATATGTGACTTAAGGAAAAATTGGTTCCATCATAGTTATGTCAAATGCACACACGTTTGCTCTCTCTTCTCAAATTTTCTTCAAGTTTCTCGGCATGTTTGAAAGCTGTTACCTTCCTTCTATTTCTTGTCCTTGACCTATATCAGTGTTGTCAAGGCATGCACCCTTGATAACCCAAAACTATATTGTTGGTATGGTATGAACATCTTGGTTAATGAATTTTGGTAAGCTTATTTTGTTGTTTTATTGGTTGCTTGTGTTTTTATATTGTGGTGCTTTATATCTTAGGTTCCCAAATTTTCTATTTCAAGTTCATCCTATATGATATTGAAGTAGGAATGTTTGCTCTCATATTAACTTCGTACTTTTCTGTTGGTCGTTTGAGTGTGTTAATTTCCCTCAAAATTTGCTTTCGGGTGTGATGAGCGTTTTGGTTGTAATGATGCAGTCATTTGATCATGGCTATTATTTGCTTGTAAAATCCGTACAAGAACTCAGAGAGAAAAAGGAGGGTCTTGTCACAGTTGGCATTGGTGGTCCCAGTGGATCAGGCAAAACTAGGTGTGCATGCTATTTAGATTTCTGTTTAGTTATCTGATGTCTCTCCCTCTACTAATTATCTATCTAGTTGCTTTTCAAAAGAAAGCTTGTAAGAATCTGGACAAAGGGTGCTACATGCTTTCTTTATTTTCTTGTGATAATGATTTTGGGTTTTATCTGGTGGTCTCAATTTCCAAAAGCTTAGCAGAGAAGGTAGCATCTGTTATTGGTTGCACTGTTATACCAATGGAGAACTACCGGGATGGAGTTGATGAAGGGACTGATTTGGATTCAATAGATTTTGATGCATTGATCCAAAATCTTGAGGTTTGTACATTTCTTTGCAATGTTTCAATAGATTTTGACGTTTTAAGATTTGGCGGCAAAAAATGATGGGTGGTTGGATAAGTATGGTCTATAACCTACGATGCAGATATATCAAAGGGAATTTGGAAAAGTAATTGGACACAAAAGGACGTAAATGCTTTTTATATTCCTAAACTATAACCATACAAATAGATTCTGCCCAGTGGCGAATGCAGAAATATTTTTGAGGGTGGGCACACATATATTGTACTTGGATCCAGAAATTTCAGGGTGGCCACAATCAGTAAAATAGATAACTAACAAAAGGAAATTCAGATTTCAGGGTGCATGCAATCAGTAAAATGGATAACTAACCAAAGGAATTTCAGACCTGCCACTGATTCTGCCTGCAAACCCTGTAATTTTGATTTGGTTATATGCTTCCTAGTTGTAATCAACTCATTTTTCATTTTACAATAACGAATGACTTGTACATTCTGGTATATTTTATTAATTTCTTAGTAACACGTCGTTTGTTGACTTGTTTAGGTATGTAACTAAATTGTAGTTTGACTGGCACATTCATCTAATTATTGCCAATCAAAATTATTTCTGAATCTCGATATGTTTGGGGCTACTCTAAATGTATACATCTTAAAGTTTGCCCTTTGTTTTTGGTTAAACACAGGATTTGACAGAAGGGAAAGATACTATGATACCAGTGTTTGATTTCCAACAAAAGAAACGTGTTGGCTCCAAAGCTATTAAGAGTGCTATGTCTGGGGTGGTAAGAAAGTGTAAAATAGGATCTATTTCACATTATGGCTGCTTTGGACTTGATCCGCTTATACATTTTTCAGGTAATAGTTGATGGTACTTATGCTCTACATGCGAAATTGCGCTCTCTGCTTGATATCCGGGTTGCAGTGGTAATATCTTCTTTCCCTTAATAGTTAGGTTTGATTAAGGCTTGTGCAGTTATCACTTCTTTTCATCAGATTTTTACATAGTGCTTCTGAATATTTGGGTGGTGTATCAGGTTGGTGGTGTTCATTTTAGTCTTCTTTCCAAAGTTCGATATGATATAGGGGATTCTTGCTCACTGGATTACCTTATTGATAGCATTTTTCCTTTGTTTAGAAAGCACATTGAGCCAGACCTTCATCATGCACAGGTTTTTTTGTTTTTGTTTCTCCTTATGTTCTTACTTAATGGAATTTAACTGGCAATTCCTCAGTAATTGGGTTTATCATGCAGATTAGAATTAACAACAGCTTTGTATCATCATTTAGAGAAGCAATCTACAAGCTGAAATGCAGAAGTGAGGTATGTGATACTTTTTATCTTATTGTTAAATAAAATTCTAAGCATGTCATGCATAGAAGATGTGATCATGATCTGTTTGGAGTCAAGAAAGAATGTACATTGTCATAAACACTGTCAAATTATCTTGATAATTTATGTTTTGTAAATTATATTATTAGTTTACATACTTGACTTGGGATTTCTTTTGCCTTTTTTCTCAATCTTCTCTTTGTGGGGTTTGGTACTTTGGACAGTGACTATTGCAGTCTAAGTGGTGAATATATAAGCTGGACGAAATTTCTTGATCTTAATTCAGCTTAAAAATTTATTTGCGGTTTGCAATTAGATTAAACTCATTTTAACATTATATTGTTATGGCAGTCACCTGACGGACATTCTTCCTTTTTCCTTAAAGAAGATGAGGCAGAAACTGATAAGTAAGTGGTTTTGACTATTATCACATGTTATCTTTATGCTGAGTGTTAGTTATGTATGTCCCCCATAGCCTTTTACTTTCTATGTTTTTGGACTGAAATGAAAACTTCATTTTGC
The DNA here is from genome assembly GCA_030270665.1 of Hibiscus trionum. Classification (NCBI taxonomy): domain Eukaryota; kingdom Viridiplantae; phylum Streptophyta; class Magnoliopsida; order Malvales; family Malvaceae; genus Hibiscus; species Hibiscus trionum. Next base: position 5,715,040 of record BSYR01000065.1, read on the forward strand.
TTTAGTTTCATTGAGATGTACCTTAGACCCCCATCAGCTAGTGAAGAAGCACGGATAAATGATTGGATCAAGGTGCGACAATCTGGTATTCGATATTATCTGTCACTCGGGGATCAGAGAATTGTGGACAAAAATTTCATCATCAGACCAAAAGCTGAATTTGAGGTCAGACATTTTGTCCTTTGCAGTTCTAGTGTAGCCATTGTTGTCAAACTGAAGTAGTGCTCCCTAATGTTTCATATAGGTTTTCTTTTCCAGTGTTACTGTCAAAATGGTTTTACATACCAACTAGTTCCATTTTAATCTATCAATTTATTTTCTTTTTACCTTTTATTGCAGGTGTTATTATACTCGACTTTTTAACTCTTTAAATTCAGGATTAATCAATGAAATAAGTGTGTTTTTACTTTTTATTATGGTATCAAAGTAGTTGAGACAATTTTGTCAAACGAGTAACTATGTGTGATAATACAACTGTATTCTGCAATATTAGCTAATATGCAAAATGATTAAAAGCAAGGTTGCGGGTGATCAACACACCTTTATTGGTCCTCGATCTTGTTCTTCTGTATCATTTAAGGAGATACTGCATAACATTTTGATTTTTGGTAACATATCTAACAAACCAGCTAAAAGTCAGCCCAATATGCATTCTTGGATCGTTATAACTCTCTTGTTAGATAAAAGACATGGTTATTTGTGTTGGAAACTTATATAATAAATCATCTGAAAGTTAGCTCATTGTCCCAACTTAATGTGGTTTTGTTTACCTTTTTTTTATATCTAATCTTGAACAGGTTGGACGGATGACACTAGGTGGACTGTTGGCGTTGGGCTACAATGTTGTTGTCAGTTATAAAAGGGCATCGACATCTGTTAATATTGGCAGTCTTTCTTTTTCATTTGAAACAATTGACACACTTGGGGAAACCTTCTTGGTGCTTAGGGGCACAGATAGGAAAGTATGCACTTAACTTTCTTCCAATGGAAACATCCAAGTTTTTTTTTAGTTTGTTATATTTGCATCAAAGTATTCCTTTCTACCATCATAAAATATTCATATAATTTGCATTGATTGGCACACACTCCTGTATAAGATGCTTTTGCTTGATGTAAGTTGCCTATCTGTCAGTTATTAATGGTCCACGACTAACATTCACGTGTGTATTTGTTGCTGTTAGATTGCTTTATGTTTTAGGAAAGTTTTGAGAAATGAGATAATTATGAAGGGGTGTTTTCTTATCCACTAGGTATGCTTAATGAGGTTATCACCTAGCAGCTTTTCATTGAGAACTGACTTTGATGTAAGGGACATATGTGGAAAAAAGAAATATAATTGGACCTTCTATGACCAGTCAAAAAGCTGCTGCTTTTGTTTGGTTCAGCATTGAATGAGAGTGATCATATGCCATTGCTTAAGCATCATACTGAAAACTCAATGAAAACCAGTTGATATAAACTTATATTTGTTTTGGTTGATATAATGTTGCATAGACAGTTGGAGCAGAAGCATTGAGGCTGGGAATTACTGGACAATGGATCACTAAATCATATCTAGAAATGATTCTTGAAAGAAAAGGTTGTTCACTAGACGTGACCTCCATCTAACTGTCCGTTCAATGCAACTATTCTTGGTTTTCTTTTTGGCTCAACTCATTTCCACTTTCAGGTGTACCACGCCTCAATACTCCTCCACTTGTTTCTCCTACATCTATCTCCAGTACTCAAGAAAAAGTGATTGCAGCACCAAAGCCCATTCGTACCACTCCAAACCTTGTAACCCGGCTTGAGGATTTATCTCAGCCTTGGACTCGATCTCCAACAAAATCTCAAATGGAACCTGTATTACCAACATGGCATTTTGCCTCATCAGATCCTTCACATGGTGGTTCAGTTATAGGTATGCCTTCTCTATGTGGACAGCTTGATAACTTTTCAAGTAATTCTTTTTCTCAAGTACATCATGGAAGAGTTGTAATTTGCTTCATGCATAGACTTTCTCATGAAGCAGCTACAGGTTCTTCTGCTTTCAGGGATACAATGAAACTTGCCCCAATGCCTGATTCATATGACTTGGATCGAGGCTTACTTCTTGCCGTGCAAGGAATACAGGTGATGAAGGAAGAGCTCTTATAATGAAATGGCTCATAATGTTAAATTGTTGTCAGAATATCAGTCACTCATGTCCAAAGCTGATGCCATTTTTTTTCTTCTTTTTTTGGTTTACTTGTTTCAGTTTTTGTTGGAGAATAAAGGGGTTCCGGTTATAGTTGGAATTGGTAATTTTAATAAATAGACATCTCTCTCCCTTTCTCTCTTTTGGTTGGTCCGTCATTCCTTTTGTCATGTCGTTCTAATTTAATTTTTTTGTTAATACAAACTTCAATGAAGTTTTTAATAATGTTTGGGTGTGTGAAACTTAGTCTTAACATAGCTATTTCTCTTCATAAATTTAGAGTATGGCTGGACATCTGAAAGTGTGTGGGCTATCGAACATTTCTGTTAGCTCTCTTTGGATTGCTGCAGAATAAATTCTTTGATGGTTATTATCTTTAAATATAATATGGAATGCAGTATTAATATGCTTTTACCATGATTTAACTTTATTTGCCTCCGTCACGTTTTATGAATCTTAATTGTTGTAGTGTAATTCTTCTGGCCCACTAAGGAACCGATTTTGAAATCCAAAGTTTCTCTTCCTGTTTTTGTATTTGACTCTTAAGTTCTTGCCCTATATAAAAAAAGAAAGAAAGAAATTCATGTAATTTTTTGTAATCACTATTTATATCTTCTAATTGCAGAATTCATACGTTGTTGATATCTCACCTGCATTTGCAGGTGGTCCTAGTGGATCAGGAAAGACTAGTTTGGCACATAAAATGGCAAATATTGTTGGTTGTGAAGTAGTTTCCCTTGAAAGCTATTTTAAATCAGAGCAAGTTAAGGATTTCAAATATGATGACTTTAACTCTCTTGATTTGCCTTTGCTTTCGAAGGTAAGCTTTTGTGTAATTCGATTAAGTTAATGCATGGCTTAAGGATTTAGGCCGAATGAGGCATTGAAATTTAGTTGAACCGTAATAGTGGCAAATCATGCAGCTTGTAAGCTGAACACTAACTAAAGATTTGTAAGGATTATGATTACATGTCAACTAAATTCCATTTCCAGTAATGTCTCACTGTTGTATTTTTGTCTTTTGCAGAACATTGGTGACATAAGGCATGGTCGAAAGACAAAAATACCTGTATTCGACTTGGAGACTGGTTCTCGTAGTTGTTTCAAAGATCTTGAAATTTCTGAAGATTGTGGTGTGGTCTGTTACACATTCATTTCATTGCTGTCAAACCTTGCTTCTTTTCTAAATTTATTTATTGTGTATTGAAATATAAAAAGGTAAATAGATATCAACTGGTTAGAAACTAAAAGATCAATTCCTAAGGTGAAATATTTGTTCTTTCTTTATCCAAGAGGCCTGTTACTTTGTTTTTAAGGGTTTCTTTATCATAGATATTACCTGATATTTCTGCAATTGAAACCTTTGCTGGGTTGTTCTGCTTTGGATTCAATACTTCTAACATTTTAAATTTAATTCATTTCTGTTGACCAGATCATTTTTGAGGGGGTTTATGCTTTGCATCCTGAAATCCGAAAATCCCTTGACTTGTGGATTGCTGTTGTAAGATGACTTTCTTAACCTATCTTTACAGCTTGATTTTCTCATGGCGATACATGTATTATCTTGTATTGTTTGAGAAAAGATAGGGTATTAATTGGCTGTTTTCTGCAAAACCAGGTTGGAGGTGTTCATTCACACCTGATTTCTCGAGTTCAAAGGGACAAAAGCAGAGTGGGGTGTTTTATGTCCCAAAATGAGATCATGATGACAGTGTTTCCAATATTCCAGCAGCACATTGAACCACATCTTGTTCATGCACATGTCAGTATATGAATATCTCAAACTTTTATTACACGTGCTTAGACATATAAAAGAACTTTTGGTATTTCTTTCTTTCTGATTTTGTGTAGGCACACGTGTTGATAAAGTATTTCACTGTGTATGTATTTAATCCATTGCATGACCATATGTATTGCGTGTACATATATGCATGTTAAGGTATGGTTCTATGAGCAGTAATCTGATAACATTGCTAACTTTGTGTTGCAACGTTTTTTATACTATTGCAGCTAAAAATTAGAAATGACTTTGATCCCGTTCTTTCTCCTGAGAGTTCACTATTCGTTTTGAAGAGTAATAAACAAGTAAGTATCATAAAGTCTCTAGTCCAAAACTCATGTCCCTCCCCTTGTTATTGACGATACATTCCTACTTGTTCATGGTATCAGGTGGCCTATCAAGATATTTTGAATATCCTTGACTCTGCTAAGTTCTGTAGTTCTGTTCAGAATTTCATTGATATATATTTAAGGCTTCCCGGAAGTCCTACAAATGGGCACTTAGCAGAGAGTGACTGCGTACGTGTCAGAATATGCGAGGGCAGATTTGCATTACTTATACGAGAGGTTAGTAGTGAAATTTATGTAAAATGTCGTTTAGTCCCTGCAATGCAGTTGCATTTTCTAAAACCATAGCAAATAGCTGATATTTTGATTTCTTCTCTATTCTCTTTGTTAGCCAATTAGGGAAGGGAATTTCATCATTCAGCCCAAAGTGGATTTTGACATTAGCATCAGTACAGTGTCTGGCCTTCTTAATCTTGGGTAAGTCAAATATTTAATGTTAACATTCACTACAACTTTGCTATTATGGATTGTTATTTTATACTAGGCACTGAATAAAAATATGGTTACTATTACAATGTTAAAATCTGTCATTGCCAATTAGAATGAGGTTTGCGCAGACATTTCCCAGGATTGATCCAAAAGGATTGCAATTTTCCCCCTTCTCTTGAGAGAGGGAGGGGGGATTAAGTGGTATGGTTGTACAATAAGTTGATACTCTTCCATATGAGTTTCGGAAAATGAAAACACTGGTTAGATGTGTAGTTTAATGAGTGGTAACTTCTGAGAATATGACATAAAATCTTCAACTGTTGACATAAATGTCACCTTTTGGTATAGATGGTAGCCTTGATTTTCAGAATCTACATATTTGAAAAAATAGTAATCGGGCATATTCTGCCATTTTCACTTTTCTTCTTTTGAACTCATTGATAAGTTCATGTTCAATTGATTGGGTAATTATATATTCCTTTCCCTGGTGTCAGGTATCAAGCTGTAGCCTACATTGAAGCATCTGCACTGATTTACCAAGATGGCAAGGTAATACTAGTTTTGGGTTTTGTAATACCCATTTTGTGTCGACATGAGTGGCTTTCAGAATAATAAATAACTATGACTTACGACTTAAAGAGCCGGTTTCTAGTTTTTTTCAATGTTCTGACTTCATTCTAATTCGTGATTAATACCAAATATTCCTTTCTACTCTGGGCCATTTCGGAAGTCTGCACTTAAATTTAGTTGAATTTTGCTGTTAAATTTTGATTTGAGTAATTCTGGACAAAATTAACAAGGATGTAATACACTGTATTGTATTAATATGAAGAATATGATGTTGGTTTTCTGGATTAGTCATATTTCCTAGCTCTTGAGTATTCCTTTCGTGTGAATAGATTTTCTCAATTCATTTGGAAAGTGTGAAGGATTTAGTGGCCTAACTATTATTCAATCTTCTCTACATGTATCTAATACCATTGAAAACCACACTATTCTTGAACCGTTTTTTTTAATATATATATTTTGGATACACTATTCTTGAAAGTGAGTCAATCGGTGTGGCATTTTTTCCCTTGATTATTTCCCACATATATGCACTCGTGTCTTTATGCAGACATTAAGTAATAACATTATTTGGGTGAAAAAATGGTTGGAGTTGGTGCATTGTCTCAGTTGCCTAATAAAAGATGGCATTGTTCTGCCTTGTAGATTCTTATCGAGGTTGATCATCTACAAGATGCCCGTAGCCCTTACGTACAGATCAAAGGGGTCAATAAAGAGGCTGTGGCAGCTGCTGGTTCAGCATTGAAACTCGATGGGTCATACACAACAAAGGTTTTGTCTTTGATTGTGTGAGATATTTCGGTATTTCTGTTAATTAAACTTGATATGACATATATCTTGTAGAGTTATCTCCAAATAATTTTGGAAGGATTACCGTTGGTCGAAAGAAGTTACAGTGGAATTCACACTCATCAAGCTGCAAGGTTGCAGGAACTTGTGGAGTCGATACAAGCCCAGGTGCTCATTGTTAAATAAAATTAAACAATCAACACATTGATATAAGCCTTTAATTTAAGCTTATTCGTACATTGGTTGTGCTGGATTAGAATCAGCATAATCATGGCAATCCGTGTTTGCAATCAGCATGGTTATGGTGATTTAGAATCTGCATCTCAACGAAGAAATATCTTGAACAGATTTGAGAATGAACAAGTTTAGGAAGAAGAATGATTCTTGTTATTTCTTCTAATCTGAATACAACCTTTTAAAGAAGAGAAAAGCAGAAAAAAAATAAAAAAGAAATTCCTAGAATTAAGGCAGAAAATCTGCTTAATTTAAGGGATTCCAACTAAGGCAGATTTTCTGCCTTAATTTAAGGGATTCCCACTAAGGCAGAAAATCTGCTTAATTTAAGGGATTCCAACTAAGGCAGATTTTCTGCCTTAATTTAAGGGATTCCCACTAAGGCAGAAAATCTGCTGATTTTAAGGGATTCCAACACTCCCCCTCAAGCTGGTGTGTAGATATTCATCAAACCCAGCTTGCCAATAAAATCTTCAAACATGTTCTTACTCAGACTTTTAGTTAGTAAGTCTGCAACTTGTTGCTTAGTAGGAAGATAGATAATACAAACTTCTCCTGCATTGACCTTCTCTTTGATGAAATGACGATCTATCTCCACGTGTTTAGTACGATCGTGATGAACTGGGTTATGTGCTATACTGACAGCAGCTTGATTATCACAGTATACCTTCATAGGTTTAACATAGGAAGCTTTTAGTTCCTTCATTAATCTTTGTAACCAAATTCCCTCACATATACCATGAGATAAAGCTCGGTATTCTGCCTCTGCACTGCTACGAGCCACAACGGACTGTTTTTTACTTCTCCATGTCACAAGATTACCCCACACATAGCTACAATAACCACTTGTAGATCGTCTGTCGCTCACTGATCCTGCCCAATCTGCATCAGTGTAAAGCTCTATGTCACGACTGGTGTTTTTCTTGAAATGAAGACCTTTACCCGGTGTTCCCTTCAAATACCTTAGTATCCTGTAAACTGCCTCTAAATGTTTTTCCTTTGGAGCATGCATATACTGACTGATGACACTCACACCAAATGCAATATCAGGTCGGGTATGAGATAGATAAATAAGTTTTCCCACAAGACGCTGGTATCTCCCCCTGTCCACTTCTTCCCCATCATCTTCGGTGCCTAGCTTCAAATTGAACTCCATTGGGGTCTCGACAGGTTTACAACCCAACATGCCAGTTTCAGCCAATAAATCAAGAACATACTTTCGTTGGGAAATAGAAATACTTGTCCGAGTCCTTGCTACTTCCATGCCAAGGAAGTATTTGAGATTACCCAAATCCTTAAGCTCAAATTCTGTGCTAAGGAAGTCTTTTAAGTTCATCAACTCACTCGAATCATCCCCTGTTAGGATAATATCATCAACATAGACGATGAGAATAGAGCATTTACCATCCCCCGAGTGTTTGTAAAACAGTGTGTGATCTGCTTGCCCTTGGGTGTAATTTCTGCTGGTCATAGCCTTGGCAAACCGACTGAACCAAGCTCTTGGGGACTGTTTTAGTCCGTATAGTGACTTCTTTAACCTGCATACTCGCCCTTTTTCTTCTTCAAAACCTGGTGGAAAGTCCATATATACCTCCTCATTCAAGTCTCCGTTGAGGAATGCATTTTTTACATCAAGTTGTGTCAAGGACCAATCAAGATTAACAGCTAAGGAAAGAAGAACTCGAACGGTATTGAGCTTTGCAACGGGGGCAAATGTTTCATCATAATCGAGACCATAGGTTTGAGTAAAGCCTCTTGCCACAAGTCGGGCCTTGTGCCGATCAATACTCCCATCAGGCTTGAATTTTGTGGTAAAAATCCATTTACAGCCCACGGTTTTCTTCCCTTCTGGCAGATCCGTAACTTCCCATGTCCCATTATTTTTGAGAGCACTCATTTCTTCAAAAACAGCATGTCTCCATTCAGTTGATTTTAGAGCATCTTTCACATTCCTTGGAGTCACTACACTGTCAATATTAGTTACAAAAGTTTTGTAAGCTTTAGACAAATTTCCATAGGATACAAACCGAGATATTGGATGCTGTGTGCAGGTTCTTGTGCCTTTACGAATAGCAATGGGAAGGTTCGTATTAGACGAACCAGGAGACAAATCTGGAACAGGACAGTCCTCGGAGTTGGATGAATTTGGCACTGCTGTTGTGTCTATTTCAGAAGGGGAATGTCGCCGTGAATAAACAAGGAGTTCTGGAGGTTGTTGCTGGTGTTTTTCAGAGGGATTAGGCTGCGGAAGCTCAGCTTCAATGGGAATTTCATTGCTGGTAAATTCATTCCTCTGCAGTGGAACACTCAAATCTGGAATTATGACTACAGAGTTATCTTGTGTGACAGTGGTGTTAGGGGTAGGCTCTGGAGGTATAATGAGAAGTGTATGAAGAGTCTCCTCTTCACTAAGAGTCTCCCCCTGAAGATGAGTGGCAGAAAAATATGAATCGTTTTCAAAAAACGTGACATCACGGGAAATAAATATGCGACGCAAGGTGGGTGAGTAACATTTGTATCCTTTTTGTGTGGATGAGTAGCCAATAAAGACGCATAGGTGTGCTCGGGGATCAAGTTTGGATTGATTAGGTTGGTGATTATGTACAAAAGCTTTACAACCAAATATCTTGGCTGGTAGGATAGGAACACGAAATAGAGGGAAGGTTTTTTGTAGGACATGTAAAGGTGTTTGGAGATTAAGGACTCTAGAGGGCATGCGGTTTATTAAATAGCATGCAGTAAGGACAGCCTCCCCCCATAGGTTTTTTGGAACTTTCATGGTAAACATTAAGGCTCGAGCAACAGCTAGTAGGTGTCTATTTTTTCTTTCTGAAATCCCGTTTTGTTGAGGTGTGTCAGGACAAGAGCTTTGATGAATGATACCTTGTTCAGAGAGATAGGAGCTTAAAGCAGAATTGAAATACTCTCTTCCATTATCAGTTCGAAGCGTGTGTATGTTTGAGTCAAATTGGGTTCGAATCATGGAATGAAAATTCTGAAATACTTTTGGGGTTTCTGTTTTTTCTTTGAGAAGATAAACCCAACATACTCTAGTATGGTCATCAATAAAGGTTATGAACCATCTAGCACCTGTGATGTTTTTAACACGACTAGGCCCCCATAGGTCACTATGAATCAAGGAGAAAGGTTGGGATTGTATATAAGGCTTCAAAGGATACGGAACACGGGTATGTTTTGACAATTGACAGATTTCACACTTCAAGGAATTGATTTTTTTATTTCGAAATAACATAGGAAGCAAATGCTTCAAATATAGGAAATTTGGATGTCCTAACCTACGGTGCCACATCATGACAATGTCCTCGTTTGAAGCAGATAGAGCAAATACTCCCTTTTTATTCTTATCCTTGTAGTCATCCCATATATAAAGTCCATCATCAACCTTAGCAGTGCCAATCATCCTCCCCGATTTCTGTTCCTGTATAATACAACCATCAGCAAAAAATTCAGCACAAACAGCCTTGTCTTCAGTAAGTTTACTTATTGACAGTAAATTGCAAGATAAATTAGGAACATGAAGGACTTTCTCGAGCGAGAAGTCCTTAGTGAGTTGAACAGCTCCGATCCCAGCAACAGGTGAGTATGAACCATCAGCTATCCGAATTTGAGATTGGTTGTGGCAGGGGGCATACGTATGGAATAGTGATAAATTACCTGTCATGTGATCGGATGCTCCTGAATCTAGAATCCAGGATGGCTGATTACTAGACTCAGAAGTAATATTAAAGGCAGTACCTTGAATAGCCAAGGAACCATGGCTTATTTGAGCACCAAGTAACTTGTGAAGAGTTTCAAGTTGGGACTTTGTTAGGCGAACATCCTGGACGACTTCAGCAGGTGCAGGGGTGGCAGTGGATGAGTTGCCCAAGGACAAAAAAGCCTTATTTTCCTTCTGAATTTTTGTTGTACCAGGGTAACCGTGGAGCTTGAAACATTTCTCCTTTGTGTGACCAGTACGGTTACAGTAGCTGCACCAAACTCGATCTACTGAGCGACTTTGTCCTGAATCATTCCCTACTCGATTCTTCTGAGATTGAGGGGCCCTTGAGACCAGGGCAGATGATTCAGTAGGACGATGACCAGAACTGGTCAAAAATTTTGGTTCCTTGAAATCTCCCATCATTACTCGGCGACGATTTTCTTCTCTCCGAACCTCTGCAAATGCTTCTCCAATGGTTGGAAGAGGGGTCCTACCCAGAATACGGCCACGAACTTCATCTAAGTCTCGGTTTAGCCCTGCTAGGAACTCATAGAGCCGTTCTTTGTTGAGATGTGAAATGAACTTGGTGTGCTCCAAGCCTTCACCCCAGTCCACTTCATAGTACATATCGAGTTCCTGCCATAGGATCTTCAAGTTGTTGTAGTACTGTGTAACTTCAAGAGTTCCTTGCTGAATGTCTTTTAATTTCAGCTTGATTTCAAAGACTTGAGAAGCATTTCCTAGATCAGAATAGTTCTCCTTGACTGCATCCCACATTTCTTTTGCAGTCTTGAATAAGAGGTAGGTTCGGCTTATGTGGCTCTCCATTGAGTTGATCAGCCAAGCCATGACAATAGAATTATTGAGTTCCCACGTAGCATACGTAGGATCAGTAAGGGAAGGACGTGGAATTTCTCCATTGATATACCCTAATTTCCCACGGCCTCGAATCACCATGAGTACCGATTGGGACCACTGTAAAAAATTCTTCCCATCTAATCGGTGATTAGTGATTATGAGGGATGAATTAACATCACCATAAGATGGTGCTTGATTGACATTCTGAGTTACTTGTGAAGTCTCAGAATCAGAAACATTTCCAGCATTGTTTGCCATGATAGGAAGGCAAGACAAGGTAGAAATCTAAAGAAATAGAATGGATCGGAAAAAAATATCCCTATAGCTCTGATGCCATGAACAGATTTGAGAATGAACAAGTTTAGGAAGAAGAATGATTCTTGTTATTTCTTCTAATCTGAATACAACCTTTTAAAGAAGAGAAAAGCAGAAAAAAAATAAAAAAGAAATTCCTAGAATTAAGGCAGAAAATCTGCTTAATTTAAGGGATTCCCACTAAGGCAGAAAATCTGCTTAATTTAAGGGATTCCAACTAAGTCAGATTTTCTGCCTTAATTTAAGGGATTCCCACTAAGGCAGAAAATCTGCTGATTTTAAGGGATTCCAACATATCTTTCTATGAAATAGCATGGGAAGCAAATGATTTGAAAAATCAGGTTATAAACATGTAAATGTTATTTGCATATTCTTGATAATTCGAGTGCCACATGTTAATAAAAACAGTAGTTTTTTTATGCATCGGAACAGGCTGTAATCGATGTTCATAACAAAATTCTTAATTTTTAATAATGTTTTAGTGGACCAAACAGGGTGGCGGCACACCATCAGAATCTTCACATGGTAGGGAGGCTTCTCCGATGGATAGCATAATAGAAGACATGCAGTCCCGGATACGGAGGCTTGAACGATGGCAAACCATCAATACGGTACTCTCCTTACTGTTCCCTTATATATATATATATTATATTTCTTTCCCGTGCTTGATTGCTTCGATTCGTCTTGTCGATAATCATGATCAGCAGGTGCTTTGGACGTTTTTGATGTCTGCTCTTGTTGGTTATTCGCTTTACCAAAGGCAGCGACAATAACACGACTTCCTATAGATTTTCTACCACAATATGATACAGTTATGTGCTAGAAGCTGACCAAAAGAAAGTCCTCACAAAATGTCTGCGTTGCAGCCAAATTACAGGCATTACAATTCAAAAATACTAATGTTTATTGTTTTAGTTCATCCATTTTCATTCTGTAAATACCAGATTATAAACATATGGGTCAAAACTGGAAACTCTCTTTTCTTGAGCTATACAAGTAGTCAGTGCCACTTTTTCGTGAAATTATTGCAACTTTGCTTTTCCCTGCAAATTTATCCCAAATTTCATGGGAGACAGGTTAGGTTAATCGTTGGTCAATTATTTTGATTAACCGGTAAATTTGGTTTGTTAAATTCTCGATACTGTATCGATTGAATCAGATAACGGATTGAATCAGATAACCGGTAATTCTATTTATAATTCTCTCCTTTTTGACCATTAAAGATGTAGCAAATTTATGTTTCCTTTCCAAGAGGTTGAAAAATCTGTTGCCACACATTGTTTCTATGAGCTTTGATGCTTCAACCACATTAATCCAGCTTCGGAAGAACGGGGAATTAAGGGAAAACAAGAGATCTTGGTACATAAACTGGGTAAACCACGTCCTGGAATTGCACCAAGGCACCACTTTAAATGATTTTAGGGTTTGTTTCGATTTCGATTCGATTTGCAGACATGATATAGATAGCTGGTTTCGTTTCGCTATATCGAAGAGGGTTCGGAAACTCGAATTCGACTTTGAACAAGTAGCGGAGGAAACTTGGCTGCCGGGATTGAGATGGCATTGTATATCGAATATGCTCCGGTTTTGGCCGATGTGCTTATAGGTGGGAACTTAGGTGATGAGCCGGCTTTTGCTTTTTGCCCTCTTTCAAGCTATCTTAGTCAGCTGGAGACTCTTACATTTGAGATGAGTGCTGTAAGTGTTTGCTGCAATCTTCATGTCTTGCTTTTGTTTCGCTGTTTCGGTTTCTCATTATAAATCGATGTGGATTTCGTTACATATCTACTCGAACATGGAGAAGATGAGTATTAGTTGTTGCCATCCGAGTTGGATCGGGAAAATATGGGAGTGGGAGTCGATCAAAGAAAGAGAGGAGGCAATAAATCATGCTCTGCAACTCAAATCAAAAGCATCTCCAACAACTGAATTTGTAGTCGTATAATAAAGTCCGATCAGCCCTGCTGGTTCACAGGGTGCCCTTGTGTTACTCGGATTGAGTCCGCTGGACTATGGCCACCTAGTGTTATTACTCTCCTACAAGCTTGATTAGTATTCTTTTCAAGCTGAGCTTGAGTAGCTTTAGAGCATAGATGTTTTGGAGTTTTTTGGTATGTATGGAACTAATGCTTTATTTTCAAGTTCTAATAAAAAAGTTGGTTTTCCGATTTGGACCTTAAAAATTGAAAACTTTTTGATTAAATAGAGATGTATTGTATTCTTATACTGAGATTTAAACTCTTATAAAATAAAACAATATGAGAGTATCCTTAGCCTTAGCCACTAGCCCAAGTAGTAGATCTCTCAAAAATTAAACTTTTGCCGACTCCATATTTATATATGAAAATTTGGATTCTTTTTAATTGATTTAAGAGTTAATTATTATTAAGTGGAATTTTTTCCTACAAACCCGACTAGTTTTACTCAAAATTAAAATCTAAATTCTTGACCCTAAATCTTAACCCTTAAAATATAAATTATAACTATAAGCTCTAAATTTTAAACACTACAACTTAATCTTTAAACCAAACCCTAAACTTTAAATTAGACCAACTTATGGAAAACATGTTTTCCACCACCAGTACATGCGATATTTTCTCATTGTAAAATTTATATTCAATACACATGGGTGGAAACAAAAAGTTTTCACAAGTGCCTTAATTTTAGGGTTTATGGTTAGATTTTATGGTTTAGAGGTTAGGGATTTAAGTTAGTGGTTTAGAATTTAGGGGTTATAGTTAGAATTTAGGATTTAAAGGTTATAGTTTAGGGTAATACGGTTAGGGATTTGGGTGTTGACCTATAAACCCTAAATTCTAACCCCAACCCACCAATTCTAAACCACTAAACCTAAACCTCTAACATCTAACCATAAACCCTAAAGCTAAGGCGTTTGTAAAAAATTTTTGTTTCAACCACATGTGTATGAAATAATTACCTTATTTAAATACTCGAATTAACAGTGATATGATATCAACAAAAAGAAATTTTACAAATTATTTTATTGACCATGTTTTAATTTGACTATAATAATAATTATTTTAATAATCTACATTTTGTGAGTTTAAATGTGTTTAAGCACGTAATTTTCTCTGATTAGGGAAGTTGATGTTTTGGTTAGGTTTGGAGGTCCTCAAGTTCTAAGGTTGGGGATAAAGAGTATGTTCATTAATCATTAATTTGGTGGGCACTCTAACTAATTTGCAATGACAACTTATTGAAGGGAACTGATTAATCAGTGGAATCTAAATTATTGTTTGGTTGAAACTTGCAAATTGAATTTTATTTATTCTCAATCCTTTTTCTGCTCCACAATTTATTTATTGAATTATTAAGAGCATTAGGTTTGTTCAGAGGACTTTTTAACAATCTGCTTGCTCTCTGTTGATCAAGGCAATAATTAAACAATTTGTTTGTATGTGTCAATTTTTTGTGATGCCGAGGTCTGGTATTTGTTCTTTTGGACCAATTAATAATATTCACATCAACATTGCAATGAAAACGATACAAATGACCACACTTTTCAAAACCAATTTGATTAGATTAGACCCTATTCCATTCATGCATCAACAAATGACATCTTTAAAACAAAAAATAAGATTGAAATATCGAATGTGCTTCAGGCGGAACTTTAGGACATTTACGAAGGTTTAAAATAGGCTCGTTCTCTTAATGTTGATCGCTCGATTGTTCAAACTGACAATATCAATGCATATCGGCTGCATACCAACCAGTCTCATTTAAGCCCTCATATTTTAATTAATTAAATTTTATAAACATATATTCTTTTTTTTTTTGCTCGGCAAATTGGATTTTTATTAATATTTCGCCGAACCAGCATATGTGCCTCGTTAAAAACCTCCCTAAAACCTAGTTGGAGGAAAAGAGTACACATATGTTGGTGGAAGATTGGTACACTGTAGAGGTGAGAGGATACTTAATTCTAGCACAAGCTAACAGGAACAATACAAAACTGAATTCTTCTTATGTTGATTTTTCTTACCGCCATCGAACCAATACAAAATCTGCGAATACGAGCTCATGTAGACGGTCCCTGGTTGCAGTTCCGTGTGTGTGGGGGGGGGGGGATGTTGAGAGGATGACCGCCGAACAGGAAATTACCACAAATTGAATTCTTTTGGCTTACCACCATGCTGAAAACAGAGATGTCCTTTGCAAACCCAGTTTGGCCAGGTGATCGGCCATTGAATTAAAGTTCCTCGGGGAATAAACAAACGAAATTTGGCCATTAACACTTCGAAGTTTGTCGATCTCTTCGAACAAATTCCACCATTTCCATGGTCTTGATTGAGTAGAGAGAATCCAATTGAGTGCTACTTGTGAGTCTGTCTCGATTACCAGTGGAGATGAAACATTCAAACCTGAATCAGAGATAATTTGTAGGGCGGTCTTTATTGCAAACAGCTCAGCGAAATCTGGTCCCTGGGGGGTGTTGGTCCTGAGAACATGGCTCTAATCAAACCATCTTTACTGCTTAAAATACCACCACATCCTGCTTTATTGTTGGAAGCAGCTCCATCTACATTGAAGAATAAAGAGTTTTCCTCCATGTTTATACGATGGGATAAGGACGATCCTGGTGTTGGAGATTTTATGCTTATGCCGGGATTGGTCCACCAAAATTTTTCATCTCCCATGTTGTCCGGATTAGTAGCTTTAAACCAGGTCAGGGCTCTCATCTTAGCAACAAAGAGTAGTTCTGGGCAAGCTATTGATTTATTTTGAAAAAGCTTCTCATTTCTTGCTAACCACAAACTCCAGAAGGCCGCAACAACACATGTCAACCAAGGCGATTTCAATTTATCTTCCCAGTGCAAATCTAAGCAGAAATTGAAAAACATCTCCACATTTGAAGGAAATGGCCAGATTATTTTCCACCATGAGCAAAATATTTTCCAGAAACCATCAGCAAATTTACATAGAATGAAGAGGTGGTCAATGTCCTCTATTTCGGATTCGCACCAAGGACAGATGAGATGTTCGTGTGACATGATAATACCTCTCTTCTTGAGAAATTCTTTTGTCGGCAGTCTTTTGATTATGAGCATCCAGAGGAAGTTTCTCACTTTTGGCGGTACTTTAAGTTTCCAGACTTTGTCGAAATTGAAAGCAGGGTATTCAATCTTAGTACAAACCAGAAGTTCTGAGAGTTTTTTGACAGAAAACATACCTGCAGTATCATGAACCCAGATTAGTCGATCAGCTATCCCATTCCTTACTTTGAAAGCTTTGGTCGATTCTTTGATTTTGTTGACTATGTCCAGTTCTCGATCCAGTAGTGGTCTAGAGAAGAGATCATCCCAATTTTCCATTAACCAACCTTCTGAGTTTAATACCTCTTCGACGGATGCACGTTTCTTGGTCACCAACCGGTAGAGCCTTGCAAATAAAATGTTCAGAGGTTTGATTTCGCACCAAGAGTCTTCCCAAAAGAGGATGGTTTTGCCGTCTCCTAGCTGCCATTTATATGATTCAAAATCCATCCAAGTTGCAACATATTCATTCGAGAGGTTCTTCATTATGCCTTTCCAAATATTAGACATATTGCTTGAGTTTCCGATTTGTGGTTTCCAGGACGGCAAGAAAGGGCCGTACTTGTGAAGGATTACCTTACGCCATAGGGCCTAATTTTCGTTGGCAAAACGTCAACCCCATTTCGCTAGAAGCGCTTTGTTTTTAGCCTCTATGTTTATGATTCCCGCACCACCTTTGCTTTTTGGGAGACATAGTCTTCCCCAACCAACTCTGGCTAGTTTCGGATGGCCATCGCTATTTGAGCCCCAAAGGAATTCTCTTCTTAGTGTGTCAATCTTCTTTATTACTGCTTTGGGGATGTTGAAGATTGACATAAAATAGAGTGGAAGAGCTGATAACACAGAGTTAATGAGAACGATTCTTCCCGCAAAGGAAAGTGATCTGCCTTTCCATCCTACAAGCTTGGATTTGCATCTCTCTATAATTGGATCCCAGGTTGCAATAAGTCTTGGATCCGAGCCCAAGGGAATCCCAAGGTATGTAAAAGGAATTTTTATGATTGAACATCCACAAGAGCTAGCTAAAGCATTAACCTTTTCTGGTAGAACACCTATCCCCACAATTCCGGATTTTTTGAAGTTTATACTCAAACCTGAGCATACTTCGAAGCATCGTAGGATCTTTTTCACGTTTTTAATGTAGCTTTTCTCTGGCTGTAGGAATAGTATGGTGTCATCAGCAAATTGGAGATGGGAAATTTGTTGAAGCGGGGCTGCTACAGTGATACCCTTGATCAGTTCATTTGCTTCGGCTTTTTCAAGGATTTTGTGTAGTGCTTCCGTGACTATAATAAAAAGGAACGGGGACAACGGATCTCCCTGCCTCAATCCGCGCTGCATTCTGAATTCTTTTGTAGGCGAGCCGTTAATTAATACTGAGACTTTTGCCGAGGATACACATTCCAGAATCCAGTTTCGCCATTTTGATTCAAATCCCATTTTTCCGAGTATCATATCCAAGAACTCCCAACAGACACAGTCGAATGCTTTGGAGAAATCCAGTTTTAAGATCACACCTTTTTTCCTATTTGATGCTGATTTCAAGGAGTGAATTATCTCGTTTGCAATTAGTATCCCGTCGAATATTTGCCTTCCTTTTATGAATGCGCATTGAGTGTCGCTTATAATCTTGTTCATCACCAAGCTGATTCTGCGCGAAAGAAGCTTTGACACGATCTTGTATAGGGAACTAATCAAACTGATTGGCCTGTAATCTGAGATGCTTGTGGGACTTGAATTCTTCGGGATGAGTGTTATAAATGTGGAATTTATGTTTGTTTCCAGCTTCCCCGTTTTGTGGAAATTTTCCATCATCCTTTCTAAGTCTTTGTGAATGAGGCTCCAACTTTTCTTAAAGAATATAGAGTTGAATCCGTCCGGCCCTGGTGCTTTTGTGTCGTCACAGTTCCATACTACTTCTTTTATCTCTGCCAGAGAGAAAGGTGACTCTAATGCTTTTGCTTCTTCTTCTGATAGCCTAGAGAAATCGAGTTCAAAAATGGCAGACCAGTTTCTTTTGCTGCAGCTGAAATGATTTTGGAAGTGTTCAAGTGCCTTTTGTTTCAGAATGTTGGGATTGGTTTCACCAGGAGAATCAAAGTTAATTCCCAGTATTGATTTCTTTTTGCAGCGAAACTTCACTGCTCTGTGGAAAAATGCAGTGTTACCATCACCATTTTTTAGCCAAGTCATTCTGGATTTTTGCCGCCACAAATCTTCCTTAGCTTTGAGGGAGTCCCAAAGAACCAGGTTGCAGTGGGAGAGTTCTTCAATAAGTTCTTCATTAAGAGAGTCTGAATCACCCAGGCTTTCGATTTCACTGATTCTTTTGATCATTGATTTCGCTTTTTGGTCGAAGTCGTTGCATGTTTCTTTGTTCCATTGCTTCAGAGCCTTTTTGATTGTTTTCAGTTTGAGGCTCAGTTTAGCAGAAGTAAGTGTAGTAGATCCAAGAGCTTAATTTACGATAGAGGCGTAACCTTCTTGATTTGTCCATGCATTGATGAACTTGAATGGTCTAGGACCCCAGTCGATTTTCTCCAGTGTCATTAGGAGTGGGATGTGATCAGAAACTGTTCTAGGTAATGCTTTTAAGTGAGCATCAGAGTTATTGAATAGCCAGTCTTCTTCTACCATGATTCTATCAATCCTGCTTCTCTTGTTGTTTGGGCCGTACCAGGTATATTTTATTCCAATCAGTGGTAGATCAAAGAATTTGCAGTCGTCAATGAAAGAATTGAATTCCTTTATACATGCTTTGCTGTTGGAGACACTTCTTCTTTCAGACAACTTCCTGATTGCGTTGAAGTCTCCTCCCAAGAACCAACAAACACATGACACAATTTTCTGAGATCTAATCTCCTCCCAGAGTAGTTTTTGATTGTGGATTGAGCAAGGGGCATACACATTTGCCAGAGCGATTTGTAGATTTGTAGACATCCATTTTCCTTCGATAAATAAGAAGCTTTCTTTGATTGTGTAGGACGTTTCTTCAAATTTGTTCTTGTCCCAGATAGTTAAAATACCCCCTGATTTGCCGATGGACCCTACGAACCTGAAGTCAAAGTTATCATCTGCCCAGAATTTCCTCACCAATTCTATTGAGATCATTTCTTTTTTTGTTTCTTGAATGAATGCAATGTCAATATTGTTTTCCCGAACGATTCTTCTTGCTTCAGAGATTTTTACCCTGGAACCTAAGCCTCTGATATTCCAGGAAAGTAGTCTCATTTTACTGATCGCAGTATTCCAAACGAGCCAATTCTCTCACCACTTCTTCTTCAGAGCCTACGATCCGGATACCCAGGTTCTTGCCGAGAGATAGAGTTTTTCGTGCTTTCTTGGTCATTTGTTCCCATCTTGAATTCATACCAGGATTCGATGTGATTTCATCATCAGGATCTGAAGTCGAGGTGTTGTTCTTCTTCTTTTTTGTCTTCTTCAGGGTGAGGAGCTTTCTCGGATTTGGTGGAGGTTTATAGATGGTAAGGGGAAGATGAGTATTTGGGTTATTGTCAGAAGAGTGGGGGGTTAAATCCACAGGAAGAGGGGAGGGGTTGTTGAGCCTGTCGATGCTTTCAGCCCAGGATGAAGGATTCAGAATATTATCATCTATCTTCTGTATACAAATCCGGGCTAGTTCTTGTTTTTTGAAGCCCATAACCATTATGTCTTGCATAGCTTGGCAGCTGGAGTGATCAGATTCGGATTGTGGGCCAACTTCATTATCGATTCTAATCCCCACATCCAAGATTAAGGCCCTGGGAGGTTCATCCGAAGTAGTTACCACGTTTCCCATGTTTAAAATGGGGGTTGTAGTTAGGTTTTGGGAATCGGTGAGGGCTGTTATTTCAATGTCTTGTGTCGAGGTAACATTATTGGTGGCTATTCCCCACATATCTGAAAGGTCTGCTAGTCTGCTTTCATTGAATTTCTGAGATTCTGTGCCGGTATTGAATATGTTCCCCATACAGTTTGCTGGCAACGCATCGAATTCCCTCCTTGGAGAGATGTTACCCAAATCCATGTCTGAATTACTCCGGTCAGAATCCGAAGAGTTTTCCGACGAGGATGTGTCCATACTTTCCTGGTTTTCCGACTGCGCGTGGTTATTGTTTCCACCAAACTTTTCCTCAATCTTTGAATCAGATATCCCCAGCTCCGTTGCTTGGATAAGGAAACTATCACGTCCCACTTCCATCTCTAGCGTTTCAGTGATTTGATGTTTTTGGTTTGTTGATATGAGTAAGTTTGCCGATTCTCCATTGCTTGGGGAAGTGACATTTTCGCCCACTGCAAGAAGAGAGCCAAACATGTTGGCAATGTTTTTCCAAGTTGTGTAATTCCAGCAGTGTAAGGGTGTTCCTCTGATTTGGATCCATGTTATCCTTTCCGAAATTCTGAAAGATTCTGACCATGGTTCTATTTCGGAGAAGATTTCAAGGAGGTAGGACCATTTGAGATCTTCTAGCAATTGATAGAGGTCAGGGTCTTTGATCTCGAGTAAGAATTTTTGACTGCCCAGGTGTTTGACATCAATTTCTCCAAGACTCCACTCGTGTAGCCTTTCTTTGACTCTTGAGGTGCTGCAAACTGTAGCCATAGTTCCTACCAAGCATTTGTTTAGTCTGGCCAGTTGTTCTTCATCGACATGTCCTACAAGGCTTCTAATTTTCTTACCAGATTGTGTATCAATATAAGTGCTGCCAGATGAACCTGGGGTATTGTTAGCTACTTCTTGGGTTTCCTGGAAATTTCTTCGAGTTTTTGGGATGCTTGTCCCTGGATCATTGACCCTTGACTGGAAGTGATTTTTTTGATTCCCCTAGCTTCGGCTCCTTGCATCATATTTTGCTTCGCAGACATTGATTTTGTAGCCAAATAGGTGATATCCGTTGAGTCTTTCTATACCCCTGATAAGTTCCTCTTTGTTTGTAAATCTTACAAAGCCGAACCTCTTTCCGAATTTATCAAGTTTTCTGGCAATGTATGCTCCGATTATGTCCCCGTGTCGCCCGAAAACATGTCAGAGTCTTTTCCAATGGAGTGCCGGTGGTAGATTTTGCACAAACAGGTTGACTGTGCTTTCTGATGTGTTTCCTTCATGTTTACCATTATAGTGAGTTCCTCTGTGATTTTTGCTTCCATATTCTGATGTTCTTTGCCTATTTCTTGCTGGTACTCGCTGCTGAATCTGTGCATCGGATATTTGTTGTTCCCTTGATTGAGTTCTCTGTTGATCATTCTCCGGTGCACGATGTTGCTCCTTCTCCGATGCTCTCTGATGTTCTCTCGCCGCTTCCATCTTGTAGTTGTTATCAACCACTTTATAAACATATATTCTAAAATTACTTTATTCTTATTTTTCTTTCGAATTTGTGAATAAGAACATACATTGAACCAAAATTGTGAGCAGTACTATCCAGTCATTTCTATGAATTTAAAGTCCAAATTGATATATTTTTTATGTTATTTAGAAGACTCTTTGTATACAATTTACACAATCTTCTTTACTAGTCCATTATGTATTTTAGTATATATTTCTAAGTATCCACTCATTTTTTTTGTTAATTCATCATATGTTTAGCAATATATGTATGAGAATGTGTAATTAGGATAGTTAAATCAACTCATATACAAATCTATAACAAGTACGTGAGGTTACATTAATTGATGATACATGATATTGATTAAAATATAAAAATAAAATATGTAAAATTGAATTAAAATAAATATACAATGAACACGGACGGCACGTAAGCCGACAGATGAATATGCTTCTTGTGGAGGTATCCTGCGGGATCATACTGGGGCATGGTTGGAAGGTTTTGCCAAATTTATTAGGGTTTGTTCCATTATGTGGCGTTTATGTTGGACTTAGCTATGCGTGGAAGCAGTGAGCCAGTGACAGAACCATGTAGGTTGTGGGTGGGGCTGTTGCCCCTCCCAATTTTTTTGGTATAATTATATTTTTAGTCTCTTTTAGTTTAAATGTTAATCAAATAAAGTTTTTACCCCTCTCAACTTTTAAATTTAATAGTTTAATAGACACGCTCCTCCCAGCATTAAATCTTAGCTCCGTTGCGTGGGAGTTGAATTTAAGTCAGGTTGCTCTTGAAGTTGATAGCTTTGATGTATTTCGTGTGCTTAAGTTAGGGGTGATGCCGTAAGGTTCATCGACCATCGTCTCTAGTTGTGGATCTGAATGAACTGAAAAACCGTGGATGAGTGATTCGGTTGTCTGATACGCATCGTGGAGGGAACAAAACGGCTGATGCGATAACAAAGCTTGCTCCGAATGGTAGGTTGAAAACCCAGTTTTTTTAGCAGCCCCCACTGGCTTTGGTGACAGTGTTGACGGAGGATGTGGCCGCTACTGTGTAAACATCCTTGTCTTTAGTAAGGCATACCCTTCTCTTTGATGATTTTTTTTTAAAAAAAATAACCTTACATACGGGGAGTTCTAGGGAACAACCTTTAAATACAGGCTAAAAAACAACAAACCTGTTTACCGGGTAAAAAGCGGTACACAAATTGTTACAACAAATATACACAAATTGGTACAAATTTGTAAGAAAAAACGGTATATACCTTTTTTATTATAAAGTTTCATGAAGGTTCAAATGGCTCTTGTACTTGTACAGAAATGTGTACATACATAATTTCTTACGCAAAAACATATTTTGGTATAAGTTTTATAAAGATTTGTGTATATACACATATTAGTAGCAAATCTACACAAATTAGTACAAATTTGTAAGAGAAAATGGTATATACCTTTTTTATTACACAGTTTCACGAAGGTTCAAAATGGCTCTTGCACTTGTACAGAAATGTGTACATACATAATTTCTTACGCAAAAACATATTTTGGTACAAGTTTTATAAGGATTTGTGTATATACACATATTAGTAACAAATCTACACAAATTTGTATAAATTTGTAAGAGAAACGGTATATACCTTTTTTATTACACAGTTTCACGAAAGTTCAAAATGGCTCTAATACTTGTAAGGAAATGTGTACATACACAATTTCTTACCCAAAAGCATACTTTGGTACAAGTTTCATTAGGATTTGTGTATATACACTTATTAGTAGCAAATATAAACAAAATGATACAACTTTTTAAGAGAAAATGGTATATATCTTTTTTATTACACAATTTCTCCAAGGTTCAAAATGGCTCATGTACTTGTAAGGAAATGTGTATATATACAAATGAGTACAAAATGTACACAATTGTAACAATTTTGTAAGAGAAAAAAAAAATATTTTTTTTAATATGCTATTTCATAGGGGTGGGAAAAAATACCCGACCCGATTGACCCGACGACTCGAACCTAAAATGTCGGGTAATTTCAGGAAAAAAAATTACCCGGTCGGGCCGGGTACCCGACCCGATAAAAATTAATATATATTTTTTTATTTAAAATTATATTTTTATTTTATATTTCTTAATATTTTCACTCTAAAATTAAGTTTAAATCTCTATATTTTTTCTATGTTTGGATTATATTCTTTTAAGTTTAATTTTTTTAAATTTTTTTTGTGTTTAACATGTGATTTTTTTAATTTTAGAATTAAAAAAAAAAAAGAACCGGAATAAACCGAGTACCCGACAATTCCCACCCCTACTATTTCACCAAGGGGGCATCCATACCACCTTTAGGTGGTATGGATGCTGGTTTGGCAGACATGAAAAAAAAAACTATTTCACCAAGGGGGCATCGATACCACCTTTAAGTGGTATCGATGCTGATTTGGCATACATGAAAAAAATTAGTACATTTGTTATACAAAATGTGTATATACACAAAATATTACACAATGTGCATAGACACAAATGAGTACAAAATGTACACAAATTGTAACAATTTTGTAAGAGAAAAAAGTATATACCTTTTTTAATATGCTATTTCACCAAGGGGGCATCCATACCACCTATAGGTGGTATTGATGCTGGTTTGGCTGACATGAAAAATATGTTATTTCACTAAGGGGGTATCGATACCACTTTTAGGTGGTATCGATGCTAGTATGACAAACATGAAAAAATTAGTACATTTCTGTTCTTTGATTTTCCTTTCATCTACGGATAATTTTTTTTCGAGGATTTTTCTTAGGCTATTTATGTTCTTCTGCAGACTTCCAATGATGGGTTTTTTCTTTTTCTTAATTAACTTAAAAAAATCTCTGCAATTTTTTAGGTCGTGCTCAAGAAAAATGGACAGACGCATCAATGGCGGGAGGGGTTTTTTGTTTTCTTTAGCAGCGCAATTTGCTCGTCCAGGTTCCCATGCGAGTTAGAATTCACCGAAGACCCCATCGTTTCTTCTCTTATAACTTTAGATTCCATTTTTTTTCCTCAAAATGAGAATTATTCAAGAGATTTATGGGAAGAGAAGTAGAAAAGGGTAAAGAAAAAAGAAATGAAGCGTTGGTGAAGAAGAACCAGTGCTTTTGTGAAAGATGGAGACGAAAACATAAAGGTTACCGGTTTACCGGGTAACTTTTTATTTATTTATTTTTAATCTAACGGTCACTATAAAAGTGGCTTTATCCAATGGCCTAAATTAAAGGTTGGTATTTAGTTGGTATTTAAGCCGCCTGTTTTTAGAAAAGCCCCTTACATATTTGAATTTTTAAAACATACATTTAACATGAATAGAAATCTTCTAGCCCTTTTCGATATCTCTATTTATGTCTCATATTCTACTTGATTTGTTGGGTACAAGGTTAACAATACTTATTCTAGTCGTATGGGAATCTCACATACCTCATACTCTACTCTGACCGCACTATATAAAAATCATGGCTCTGCCACTGGTGAGGTCAATTTTAAATGAGTTATTTTGGGTATGGGTTGCATTCAATTTAGCTTCAATTCAGGTCAGAATGAATCTGGTTTGGATTTAGTTTGGGTCTATGGTAAATCGAGTTTTGGATCAGTTCACTATTAGATCGGTTAATTTCGAGCCGAGTCAATATCAAATTAGTCAATTTTTGGTCTGGTCAACCGTTGGATCTTCGAGCCAATTCAAATTGAGCTGGTATGAGTCCAATCGAATATATATAGAGTTATCAGTTATCAATATATTCTTATTAAAAATATCTTTTTTTTATCAATCTTAGCATTTAGGCTCGATTTCAACTTTTAATAGTTTAATATTTCGAATTTGTAACATGAATTTCGTATTTGATTCTATGCAACCTACTTTGCGAATAAATAAAATTAGGAGAAAAAAGAAAATCAATGGCGGATGTGAAGGAAATAAGGTTACACATTGAATCCAATTCGACTCAAGACAACAAAAAAATCAATTTGTTGGTTTTCGGACTGCAACAAATACAACGATTTTCTTAGTGAGTCTAAAACATATGATCTAAAAGGATATAAAAGAACAAAAATGAGCAGCTTGACCAACCAGCTAAATGTGCTTGCTCATTAATGCGTACACTATTTATATCTACTAATATTATAAGATTTAAGAGAGATGATGTTTGACTTTTTACACCCCCTTATTTATTTTCAAGCTTTATGAAAAACACTCTTTATTTGTGACTTATGTTTTATATTAATTTGTGTTTGTAAAACAAAATAAAATTATTATTCGGTCCAATTAAAATTTAAATCAATTTCGATTTAATTCGATTTATTTTGGACTTCGAATCAAGTTTGAGCCATCATATTGTGTTCATATCAAATTATAGATTAAAGAAATTAATTCAGATAATCAGAATCAAATCAAATTTGCGAAATACATAATAAGATATCATTTAACCCTATTGCAATAAAATTATTATTTTTACTCATTTTTATCATCTTATCGTGCACAAATTTCATTTTTATACATGATTGTACTTTCCTTTTATTCTTTTTAAGGTAAGGGATATCATATTAGTCTATATTGGATTGGATAACATACAAGTGATCAATAGTTTGATATCGTTTAAGCAAGTTTTAAATTTGAAGTTTTGTGTATGCAGAAAATTTATGTTGAGAGATTCACCTATCAAAATTACATATACGACGCGAGCCGGTTTAAATTAGTCGGGACAAAACTCTGAAACTGAAATAACAAAAAAAAATGTCAACGGCAAATTCTTACAATTCTTGGGTGATACGTTTGATTCTATTACATTTTAGAGTTTGGTAAGAAGATAACTACTCTGAATTGAATACGGATAATACTCCCCCCAGTTGTCAATTTGATAAAATTTAGGGACACGACATTGTCCTATTGCCTTAGCAATTAGCATACCATCCACTAATATTATAACTTTTTATTACATCTAATGCTATTCTACACTAGGTTTAGCCCCAAATTAATTCCTAACCTAATTGATTAAAATAACAGACTGGATTATTGAAAAAAGTGAACAAATTATTGGATCGATTACACCTTTTATTTGGGGATGAAACAACTTTAATATTTATGATCAACGTCTATTTATTATATAAATCTACAAAACACAAAAATATATTATATTAAATTCAATCTAATAGATATTTCGAAAAAAAACAAAATATGAACTCTATATTCTAAATCATAAAAAATCTTGTAAAAAACTTGATCCAACCATCTTTAATGTGATTATATTTCATCACATCCTCATGATAGGTGAAAAACATTTTAAATAAAATTTTATTTAACATAGGACTGATTAGTAAAAATACTTAAAAATCTACCTATAAATTTATTTTTTTACAAATAGAGATATATTATGTTCTTAAAACAAATGCTGAGATTTGAACTTATACTAAATAGGATAATGCAAACATATTTAACTACTCGACCAATTAGTTGATATCTACGTATAAATTTATTGATGTTATGTTTGGTTTTTAAATAATTTATTTAATCGTTTTATGTAATAATTATAAAAAAGAAATAAAATTTTATAATAATATTAGTTACTTTCAAACTAAATAAAATTGGACCAAAACTTCCACTTTAAGTTCAAAACGTGCTCTCCCCTCGTTCCCAACTTCCCATCACTACAAACATCCAAACAGAGAATATTTCCATTTTCTTTTCTTTCTCTTTTCATTTCGCTTCCATTTTTTTTCTTTTCTTCTCTCTCCTTCTCCCACACCAACAGGAGAGAAAAGAAAGGAAAAGAAAAGAAAAGAAAAATTCAAAGTTTTCGTCTTTCTCTATAACGCAGCCATTAAAGAAGACAAGAATTTATAAACCAAGCGGAAATTTCTTTTCTTTTCTTAATTTTCAAATGCATGCCAAAAATAGGATTCCAAGTAGCGGTCACAGCACCCCATCACCGCCGGCGTCACCACTCCGGTCACCGAGGTACCGCCACGGAAGGAAGCCGGGTCGGTTCAGCCCGTTCCTTCCCGGGCGGACCATAGCCCATCGTCTCGCTTGGTTACTTCTTTCGGTTCTTCTCCGTCGACAAGGGATTTTCCTCTTTGCTCCTCTCATTTACATCTCCGGGATGCTTCTTTACATGGGCACCGTTTCCTTTGATGTCGTTCCCGTTATTAAACACCGACCCGCCCCCGGCTCCGTTTACCGGAGTCCTCAGCTTTATGAGAAGCTTAAGATCGATATGAATGCTGATAATTCCTCTGTTGATGCGGTGAGTCACTTGTTTCTGATTTGTTCCTTTTTACTCAATTCGGATGGCTTCTTGGATCTTATTATTGCGGGTTGAATTTTAGTAAGATTTTATGTTTTAGGTCGGATTTGTTTGTTGAACCATTCCAAATTTTGAGTTTTTTTTTTTTTTAATTTCTATTTCATTCTTGGTTTGGATCTTGGTGGAATTTTCAGCAACTTGGATAATATAGTTACTGATATCTTTTCCAATTCTGTTAATGATTTGAGCTAGACTTAAAGATTTCTGAATAGTTCTTCCAATTCTTGAAGGTTTTAAAACAACATGGGGATTTTATTTTATTTTCTCAATTTGAAGATTCCCTTGAAATAGATGCTGAATCAAGGAATCATTTTTAGCATTATTCTTTTTTATTATTATTTCAATGTCACTGTTGTTTGCTGAGGAAGTAGACCCTTGTGTCTTGTTGTACATGCTTCATTTCCAGCTGTAACAATCTTTAGGATCGTATCTGGATCTGAAGAACATGGAAAACTCAGTGATATTATAGTAAAGATAATTGTCCCAGCGTCCATTTACAGCACAAATCAATCGAAATCAGAAGCTTCCGTTGATTGACTAAATCTTTTTACAGAGCAGTACTGGTGATTTGCTTCTTCTAAACCTAAGTTGGTAATTTGATGATTGTCTTTTTACTGAATATCAATATGAATAACTCAATCACTTTATTACTGGAACTCTAGGATGGTAAACAGATGCTATGGTATCATTTAATAATTGAGTGCATTTGTTATTTGCTTGTATCAGTTACCAACTGTGTAATTGAACTGTCCATTTAACTTGTGTAGTCTATACTGCAATAGTTGCTTGGTGAAGGCTTTGTGCATTTTGAATTGATGTGATTTACATCTGGCTCTTATTCATTATTTGTGATTATAGCTGTCCTAAACTTATTCAATTTGTTGCAGATTTCGACTATTTGGAAAAATTCCTATAAAGGAGGGGAGTGGAGGCCTTGTGTAGACCAGTCGTCTGAAGGTATGGAACTATGGATTATTCCTTTCATTTGATTTTAAGAAGTTTATGTTTCTGTAGCTTTGTTGATATTAATTAGGTTCTTATAGTTCTCCGCCAACTAATTGTCCATCTCTAACTATATTATAAGAAATATCCATATTGATGAATCTCATTGTTGGCATTACCTTTGGAAAATGGGAACAAATTGCCTTTGACTTGTATCTAGCATCTACTTTATCTTTTGGTTGATGGTAATTGCTGTAAGCATCAAAATTTGACTATAAAGAATTGGAATAGTAGTAATTTTCTAAATGTATGGTACATGCCAAAAAGGAGTTGGAATTGACACTTGATGAGTTAAAATCTTTTGCTGGAGCTTCCTAGCCCTCCGTAATTTATATAATTTTCAACCCCATGTATAAATCCAGTTTAGATGTAGAAACCATTTGTTTAAAGGTCAGACAGCTCAGTTATTGTTCGACTAGGTTTTCAGGCTGGTAAGTCAATGATCTTGGAGTACTAAGGATTCCTATTGGCTTCTTATGTTGATGACAGTTTAAATAGTATTGTCTTGTCTTCAACCTGGCTAAGTTTTGCAATAACTTTTAGCCATTATGCCAAGGAGACTAATAGCATTAGGAAAAACACTGTTTGTGCTAAAGGTGTGTGGAACTGTCTCATATCTATTCATGTTTGGTTGATGTGATTTCTTTCGCCTTAAGTTGAGTCTGAGTAACAGCATTTGAGAGTGCTATTGAGAGAGTAGATTTGGCAGTCCAACCATGTGAGAGGATAACTTGTTAGACCTTCTGCAAAAATCAAATTATGTCTGGAGCTCAGATGCTTCATTAATATGCTAGTGTAAATATTGCGCATGTGCTGTGGTGCTTTGCAGATTTGAGGTATTTGTTTGTTTTCAATGTGCATGCATTCTCCAATTTTACATGCATGAGTACAGTTTTTGGTTGTTGACTATCATCATTAGTTTAAAACTGGGATGTTCTTTTAACTACTATAGGCTTGCCTGAATCAAATGGTTACATATATGTTGAGGCTAATGGAGGCTTAAATCAGCAGAGGACATCGGTTGGTTTTATTTCCCATTTGTTTCGATTAAGCATTTATGTTTATGTTTTACCTCCATTTTATAAAGGCCTACCTATTTTATGATCTCTACATGGTTGATTTTTGATACTTTGCAGATATGCAATGCAGTTGCTGTGGCTGGCTATCTTAATGCAACACTTCTAATTCCGAATTTCCATTTTCATAGCATATGGCGAGATCCCAGGTTTGTGATAATTTATTTTTAGTTGTCATGTCATGTTCATAGTGTACCATCATGGAGAAGTAATAAAAGTTCTGAAAATTTCCTTGAACCAAAAATAGCTTTGATTTTCAATCTTTTTGGTTCATGTACCTCAACTGTTGGTTACCACTCATTTCTTTTGTGCATTACACTAGTTCCTTATAAACATCATGTAATATGATCATATGTTACCTATCATTTTGTTATCATGTCAACTGATGTCTGTATACCTTTTAACCTTTCCAGCAAATTCAAAGATATCTATGATGAAGATTATTTCATTAGTGCCTTGAAGAATGATGTACGAATTGTTGATAAGATTCCCGTGTACATAATGGAACGATTTGATCACAATTTGACCAATGTTTACAACTTCAGAATTAAAGCATGGTCGTCCATTCAGTATTATAAGGATGTAGTCCTACCCAAGCTCCTCGAAGAAAAGTGAGTTTGAACTTTTTCGACACTTTGGTTGCATAATTGTTTCTTTTCAACTTTAGCTTGTTTACTTGAATGACATGGTGATTCTAAACGTTATTGCTTACCGGAACATTGCATGGAGAAAAAACGATAATCTTTTCTCTCCATGCATGCAGCATAGACCAGCATATTTTCTCCAATTTACTATCGTCTAGTTGTCTTTATCTATTAATAAAGTACACCATTTATACTTGTCGTAATTTAAGCTACTTGCTTTCTGATTGAATGACTCAGGATCATAAGGATTTCTCCTTTTGCAAACCGCTTATCATTTGATGCTCCTCCAGCTGTTCAAAGACTTAGGTGCTTGGCAAATTATGAAGCTTTACGGTTTTCAAGTCCAATACTAAACCTTGGGGAAACTTTAGTTGCAAGAATGAAAGAGCTCAGTGCAAATAGTGGTGGAAAGTATGTTTCTGTACATCTTCGCTTTGAGGAGGTTAGTATTGTGATTGTCCTTTCAACACAAAAAGATTACTGCTACAACTGTTGGTCACCATAGTTTTTTCACTGTTAAAAGCTGGTAGTTTATCGACTCCATTTTTGTAAGAAGTGTATAACCTACTCTTAATGTGCAGGATATGGTTGCCTTCTCTTGTTGCGTATTTGATGGTGGGGAGCAGGAAAAAGAAGACATGACAAAAGCAAGGGAAAGAGGTTGGAAAGGGAAGTTTACAAAACCTGGCCGAGTTATACGCCCTGGAGCAATCAGGATTAATGGGAAATGTCCACTTACTCCTTTAGAGGTATTGTTGGTTGCACTTTTTTTGTTTACTAAAGTAGCTTTCAATTGAAAATTGAACTGGAGCCATCTCTACAAACAATATAATTATTGATAGCCATCCAAAAATGCAAAGATAATTTATTGTTGTTAGATTGGGATGGTACTTGGAGATTAGTGTAGGTGAAAGAACATCTTTATGAATGGGTTTATAGGTTTTCTTGATTAGTTTATTAATTATTTTATGTCTTGTTTGCCGGTGGTAGTCAGTGGCTCTGAAAATATTTATATTACCTGTTGAAGTTTCTCTATCCATAAACTAATATATATATATATATAGTTAGTCAATTTTCATTCTTGTATCTCTCAAGGACTGTTCTCAGAATTTGACGACTCAGTAATGCTTGAAGTAATGGAATCTTAAGAAAGATGACTTACTGTTGCTCTTGTACTGCCTTATGGAATTTCTTTGGCTATTTGACAGTTTAATTTGTTTGTTGCTTGACCTTAATAAGGTTGGCATATTTAAGTGACGTATTAAAAGAAATGTTTACATAACATGGTAGGCATTGCTACTGTAACGCCTATGATAGTTTTGTGTTAATTATTGTTAAGGAGATAGTAAATATATATTTACAGACACTGATATTGTTTCCCATATCAATTATAACTCTGTTTTCTTGCACATATTAGGTTGGATTGATGCTTAGAGGAATGGGGTTTGATAACAATACTTTTATCTTTTTGGCATCTGGGAAAATATACAATGCTGAGAAAACAATGGCTCCATTATTAGAAATGTTTCCCAACTTGCAAACAAAAGAGATGTTGGCGACCGAGGAAGAACTTGCACCATATAAGGTTGGAATATATAAGATTTCACCTTATTCTTATTCTTCTTCTCTCTCTCTCTTTAACTTGGGTTACTGCTTTCAGAACTTTTCTTCCAGGATGGCTGCCATAGACTATACTGTCTGCCTTCATAGTGAGGTATTTGTGACTACTCAAGGTGGGAATTTTCCTCATTTTCTGATGGGCCACAGGAGATACTTGAATGGAGGACACTCAAAGACAATCCGACCTGACAAGCGGAAGTTGGCATTACTATTTGATAATCCTAATATTGGGTATGCATTTATCTTATTTCCTAATCTATCTATACTTTTAGTTGCCTGTTTTTCTTGGACCAAAATGATTGATTTAGTGGGAGAAAAAAAGGAGGGTGAAAATGATTGAAAGATATGCAATGTCTATTAGGATTCGGGTCAATACAGGGATTAGTTTCTCCTTTACGTTTAATGGCAATTAGATGAGCATGAAGAAATAACAACTATCTTATTTGTGTAATACTTGGAATAAGAATTGCTTGATTCCATTCACATTCCTTTTTATTCCAGGTGGAAAAGTTTCAAGCGACAAATGCTGAATATGCGATCTCATAGTGACGCAAAGGGATTCGAGCTGAAAAGGCCAAGTGATTCAATATATACTTTTCCATGCCCTGATTGCATGTGTCGTACAAACAAATCAGCAGACTCAAAATCATCATTGGCGACGTGATCAACTTGGAGAGATTTTGATGAGCATTTCTTGTACCTGTATAATTTAGTGAGCACAACATGCTGCTGACCCCACTTTTGTGTCTAACCTTTAATTTTGTTATCCTCTTCATGTTGCAAGAGGACACAATTGGTTTTGGGAGCTTTGAGGATTTTTTCCGGAGGTCACATTGATCTATGGATCTAATTACTTCACCGGGATTGAGTTGATCGGGGAGTTGCATCTTTTTGTATATGATGCCAGAGAATGGGAAATCGACAATTTTGCTATTTGAGGGGTAATCCCATCATTAACCGGAGATTGTTTCACGATTGCAGTCACAGCTGCTGTATCTAACAAGGCTGTTGGTATAACACTGTATTCTTTCACACCCTGGTTTTGTTATTGTTTGTAAATTAGTTGCAGTTTGAATTTTAAGGAGTGTTAAGACAGGAAGGAATTTGGTGTACATTTTGTCAGAAATCAGGGTCCTGATTTTTCATGTAAAACTCTTCGGTTTCAAGAGTTTGTTTTTGTTAGCAGCAATTATTGCTGGATAAGCATTCATTTAATCAGTTTTAGTCATTGGTCTGTTTCAGACATGTATCTCACATCTGTATTTGTCTTAAAATTCTCACGCAGGAAACAAAGAGCAGTAGTTTTTCAAGGTTTTTCGCTTAATCTTTTGTGTACAAGAGTATTTTCCCTGACCCGAACGACCCGATTGTCACCTAGAGCCCGAGTTTTGTTTGACTAAATCAAACAGCAATACATAATTGTATTTTCCCGCAGACAATGACTATTAAGGCTGGACTGTCGTCTCACAACACCCTCTCCCAGCAACATTTGAGTGTAAAAAAGAGAGAAACAAATACATAATAAACAAACAGACAGATACTAGAAAACAGATGCCTAGCAGCAGGGAAAATGCGATCAGTGAATGGTAGAGGCGTGACTGTGAGAGTAAAAAGGTTCCAAGTCCAAAGATTTCAGAAGGGGAAAACAAGGTAATAAGCTTCTCTTTTCCACACCATTTGTTCTCAAATTCTCATACTCAAGTTAACTTCTACCTGATTCCACATATTTAGTTTTTAGAGAACTAACTCAAAAGCCACTTATTTTTGCACTGTATAGAGCAACTCAGGATTATCCCATTTGGTCATTTATGCTCAGCTGCAATGACAATATTTAGAGGTGGAGTAAGAGCTGCAGTTTTCTCCATGTATATTAGTATCTTGATTTGTTCTCAGTTAGGTTTGCATCTGCCTGTTCATAATGAAGAAGCCAGCAGCAGTAGTAGTGTTGCTGAGTCTTTCACGTCTCACTCTCATCCCCCAAGGAAAACCCAGTTTTTGGACACGGCTTCTTTTCATGCTCAGTTTCATGGGAATGAAGATGATAAGAGGATAGTTCATACAGGTCCTAATCCTCTTCACAACTAGGGAAGTTTTCTACTTTTTTTTTCCCTTCATGTTACCAGGTTTTCCCTTTTCTTTCCTTGTATTATTATTAGTATTATTATTTATTACAGTGGATGAGAGAGTATTGAGTTTTTAGCCTTTTTCAGTGAGAGGTTTAAATGAGGGTTTTATAGGGCAGTGCAGCTTTAGCCATGGTCTAGAGAATGGGGAGGGAAAAAGGGTGGCGTTAATGCTCTTGTTTCTTCTGTACCTGCTCCTTGTTATAATGCTATAAGATTCAGTATGGTTTTGGCTTTTGCATTAAATTCTTATGCAATTACTTTCACTCATCTACTTTACTATGTTCTGCAACTGTTGTTATGCCTGCCCATAACACTGGTTTCCTTTCCCCTCCACATTTCTTCATGAAAACTAAGGGACAAAACCAAACCATTGCTTCACTCCTTTCAACCAATTTTAATTCCCCAACAAGGAAAAATATGAAAAGTCGACATAGGTGGAAGCTGAGGCAATTTCTGACATTTGAGAATACTACTATTATTAGGTTTCAGCCTAGGGATATGTAGGTTACGGTTTTAATACATCCAAACTGTATCAACCAACTATATAAAGCAGTCGGTTATCTATTTCATTCGTCTAACGATCCAAAAAAACGTGTAAAATTTATAGTTTTACATTATGTGTAAGTATATGAATTATTATCTCATACATTGGTGGTGGAAATTTTAGTTTTCACAAGCATGCTAGTTTAGGGGTTTAGGGTTTTAATTTAAGGATTTAGATTGTATGGTATATATTTTAAGGTTTAGGGTTCAGTATTTAAGAGTTTAGAGTCAAAGATTTTAATTTTAAATTTTAACCTTGGATTAGACAAACTTGTGTAAAAAACTTTGTATCGCATGTGTATAGAATAAGTCTTAGAGAGAGAAAGTCAGTGCGTGTTATTATCATATGTAATCTTAAGTTCTGAATTCTACTTATTAATTATGTAATATATTAATAAAAATTTAAATTAATTTTAACATCGTCCATACACAAAACAAAGTTCAACCCTTAAAAAAGAACAAAAGAGACTTATAAGACACAGAAGTCATAAAAACTCTTTTAAAACCAGTTCTCTCAAACTGAATCGAGGAAGAAGAACCCTTTAAAATATAATATTGACTTGAAAAAAATAGAGAGATTTTTCTTCACTATTTGTTTAATGTATATATTATAAAGTTTTGTGTGGTTCAAAAGATTCTATAGATGTATGAGAAGAAGCAGATATATGAAGAGAAGCTATTAGTTTCATCAAGGAACTTGTATTTATTTATTTTTACTTGAGGAAGGTGTATTCATTAGTTTTAAACTTGCATGTGTAGCAAGTGGTCTAGTGAAAAAGATAATGTTCACAAGATTAATTCGAACTTTTAATCTTAAATTGAGATCTAATAATTCATCCCACTAGATCAACTCATTCTTGGTAACATTTTCTTGATTTTTAATTGTGCTTTTTAACGTTCTTATGTTGTACTCATGTCAACATAAAAATTGACCATCCAAAAAACACTTATATGAAAAAAATTGAAACTTTAACTTTGAAGAGTGAAATTGAAAAAAAATATATAAATGTTGTAGATTTTTTTTTATCATTATGCCTTATTATCCACTATTTTTCTTATTAAGCAATAATTTATATAGGAAAAAAACTTTGACACATGCTGTGTAACTTACACAAGCTTTTTAGTTTTAGGGATTAAGGGTTTAGTTTTGGATTTAAAATTTATGGGTTTAGAACTTAAAGTTAATGTTTAGACTTTACGGTATATGATTTAGAATTTAAGGTTTAGTTGTATAGCGTTTAGGGTTAAAAATTTAAGATTTAAATTTTATAATATATATACATGTTTGTGTAAAATAAATTTTTCACGGTCTGTATCAAAATTTTACCCATTTATATATTATCTACCCAACAAACAAAGGTCCAAACTGAAAACATAATCCCAACTACCAATTTTAAAACCAAAGGCCCAAAGTGTGAAAATCGGATCCAAGGCTCAAATTCGATTAATCCTAATGGGCCCAATTCTAAAACCAATTTTTTTAGTTATATTGGTATAGTAATAGATCCATTTACACCGGTGCAAAACCAGATGAGTTTTGTATGTTTCAATAAGTTTTTATACGATTAATATTTTAAAATTCAACCGTTAAATTTAATAGTTGTATTTATTATGCAAGTAAACTTTTAAATTAGTTAGATATTTTTATCATGTCGATTTAGAGTAATATCTTTATTAATATACAATCAATAATTGACAACTTTTAAATAAAATAAATAATTAGATATTTTTCAACTTATTGAAAACTTAACCTGCATGATTTACATAAATAGAATGTGAAATTAAATGATTAAATCGTTAAAATATTAATAATACAAAACTTACGAAATTGTTTAAACTCACTCAATTTTATAATAATGTGAGTTGATCTCTTGTCTAGATAAAATAAAATATATAATGACATTGTTTGGTAAAGAGAGATTTAAGCTAAAATTAGATATTTGACCGGTCAAATCCGTTAATTTGAATGTTTAGTAAAGAGCAGATTGAAATAACAGATTGGGTCAAACCTCTAATTTTGAAAAAGCTGCTAATAGAAGATTTTTGAAATTACTCACTCAATTTTATAATAATGTGAGTTGATCTCTTCTCTAGATAAAATAAAATATATAATGGCACTGTTTGGTAAAGAGAGATTTGAGTCAAAATTAGAGGTTTAAGCTAAAATTAGATATTTGACCGGTCAAATTCGCTAATTTGGATGTTTGGTAAAGAGCGGATTGAAATAACGGATTGTGGTGAAACCTTTAATTTTGAAAAAACTGCTAATAGAAGCTTTTTGAAATTAGAGGTTTTGACATAAGAGTTATAAATACCTTTTTACTCTTAAAAATTATAAAAAAATACTTCAAATAATTTAAATTTAATCATTTTAATTTTAATTTTTTAACCTCAAGTATATACATTGTGACATTTGTAAAATAATATTTTTTTTCTTTTTATTCTCACACATTTATATTTGTATTTAAATTTAATAATCAATTAAATTGTATTAAAAATAATTATATAAATAATAAATTAGTATATAAATCCTTCAAATATACTCAGTAATGTTATATTGAAAATTATTTTTCATAATCTAATTAATATTAATAGATACAAAATATTGATAATTAATAAACTATTCAAATAGATATCAAACATAATCATATCTTTATATGTCATTTTGTTTGTTTAAATAATCAAACAGTTATCGACTATCAGTTAATTTTACTAAACGACGTTTATACAATCAGTTAAATTAATCCGTTAAAGTTTTTGTTTCTAGGGCTGTATCCCTATTCTCGTTTTGAGCCGCTTGTGGCCATATTTTCTGCAGGCCTTGTTGGGGTTCTGCATTGTCAGTTGGGTTGTGATGCCTTTTGTATACATTTTCTGTTGGTTTAGATGAGAACGTCTTTGATAAAAAAATAATTTTTTTTTTGATGAAAGTTAAAGTGATTACAAGTAGTATCTGTTCTAAATTTACTCTCAACTATTTGACAATGAATGCTCAATCACCCTGCTGCAGCTGCTGGTGCTCGAACCCGTAACCTCTAGAAACAATAATCGTTCCCTTAACCACTGAGATAAGTTGGTTCGTGCAAAAAAATAAATATTTATTTGTAAGCTGAGAGTACATATTACATAAGATATATTTTTCTATTTTAAAAAGATGTATGAGAAAAAAATTCTAAATCACATATGACGTCAGCCATAATTTAGAATATCGATAGCAAATAATATAATATATATGATATCTGACTAAGAGAGAGGGTACGCTGTCCAGCAAATTAATTATTATTTTTTGTCAATATAATAAAAGTCTAGACTAAACTTCAGGCGAAAACATTGATGTGATTTTTTTTTTGAATAGTTTTAAGATAATTATAAAATAATATATGTTTATATTAAATTGATTTTTTATTTCAACTTTTATGAGTTTTTATACATTATTGGAGTTTATATATATATATATAGATAGATAGATTTAGGATCAACTTACACGGTGTAAAATTCTTTAAGTTTTATACGTTTTTTGGATCGTTGGATGGAGAAAATGGATGATTGAGATTAACTCCTTACTTTTTTTTTTCCAAGTGATAAACTTCACATATTCTATTGTTAATCTCATCCATCCAACGATCCAAAAAACGTGTAAAACTTAGAGAGTTTTATATCGTGTAACTAGATCTTATCTCATACATACATACATACATACACACACACATATATATATATATATATATATTATGGGTGTCGAGGTTTATTGTCATGTAAAAATATTAGAGTTTATTTAGTTCTATAGAATATGAGTCAATTTTTATTTTTTTAAAAAATAAAAAACGTTGAAGAAAACATGTTTGGTTGTAAAATTAGAAAAAGATTTATAGAAAATAGAAAAATAAAAACCAATTGGACTCTTAATTTTTTATTTTCGAGTAGCTTGAGATTACTCCACTAACAAATATGATCTCGTCTCCAAGATCCACTAATTGTCGAGTAGTCAGGATGCTCATGTTGTTTTATTTTATGAGTTTGAATTCTGATATTTATGTTCGGAATGTAATATCTCTTTATTTAATAAAAAAATGATATTGTTAAGGTTGATTTTAATTTTACTATTTTAACAACAACACATATGGTTTCGAGTTTTTTTAATATTTACTTTACTTCTTTTCTTTCTTTGTTTTTTATTGAAAGACGGTAAGTTATATTATTGTGTATTTTTTTTGTTTTTTCGGTTTTCAGGACTTTGTCATGACTAATCTGAATTGATCCACGTTGTACACTTGATTTTGGTGGGTGAGTCTCCCGGCAAAAAAATTTGTATAAAAAAAAACTCGAACCTAAATAATTTTGAGTAAATTAATAAGATATAATATATACAACACGAATCTGAATAATATACGCACACATCATCCAAATTACTCGAACTTAAATCACCTAAAAAATATTATTTTTCCATCGAAATGACTTAATGATTTTTAAATTGATTAATAATTAAACCGTCCATTCAGTTACAATCACATGAACTGAGATGTCAATAAGTATATCTAATATATTTTGTAGAAGATCTCATAATATTTAAATAGCCACGTGATGAACAACTCAACTTTTTTCCCGCAAAGCAATAATGTATTTTATTAGAGAATAATAAAAGATCTCATAATATATTTTTTTTTGAAAATAAGATCTCATAATATTTAAATAGCCACGTGGTGAACAACTCAACTCGACCGATGCAACCAACTCGCACAATAATTTGTCGGGTGATCTTAACTACTTCACCTGACAAATAGACTAGTAGGATCAAACAAAAACCAAATAAATCTTCAAAATTTCCCTATGGCCCATACTTGAATTATAGTAATAAAATCATTTAATAATTTAATGTTAGTACGTTTATGCGTGGATAGGTACATCAGAAAATTGTTTAAATCTGAATAAAAACTTCTAAAAGCGAATAAAATATTAACATAACGAGTGATTTTAGTGGAAAAAAATAATATTTATTTTAAAAGACTTGAGTTTATCTAGAATTAAACTTGAGATGTCTAGAAAGTATATGTATCTTATTAAAAAATTTAAAAAAATATGAACAATTTTTTTGTGTAAATTAAAATAAGTTTGATTAATTATAAGTCTTCGTAGAGGATCACAAAATGAAACTCATCATAGACAATTATGCACCCCCTTTAAAATCAAACATCTCAAACCCAATATCAATACAATCAGGAGAAAAGCAAAATCCTCTTCATAAGCAAAATCCTAAAACAATCATCAAGAAGAACATATGAGAGGACAACGAGTTATAAACACGAGAAACAAATAATATTTTATAATTACCTTAAAATCATTTAAAAAAACTAACAATATATATATTAGTTTAATGATTTTAAGCAATATTAACATATTTAATTATTTTAAACAATAATTTATACTTATTTAATTTTATATATAAGTAGAAGAAATTTTCTCTGTTGTTCTCAACCCATTTTTCCATCCTTTCATCTTTTGAAGGAGAAAATTTGAAAGTGCGCCCGATAATTATAATATAATTAAATCTGAACAAGGCCCGATTTCTTGTAAAAAAAATAACTTTTCCACACTACAATATTATATTGTCATGTCCTTTTACGTTATCTTCATGATTAAAACTGGATATTTAAAATTCAACTTGGAATTTTTTATTTTTGGATTTTCAAACTGTTACAGAATTTTGGATTTGATTTGGATTTGCTATTAGTCATTAGATCCTGCCTTGACGAAGGCGAGCCATGGATACTAAAAGCTCTATCAACATTTTACTATTGTGTACATTTTGTCTACTTTATTTTATTTTGTCCACATCAATTTTCTTATAAAAGAAGGTGAGTTTGTCTAGAATTAAACTTGAGATCTAATGTCAACGCAAACTAAAATGAATTCTCTAATCAATATACTATGGATTTGATTGAGCAAGGACAACTCAAAGATTAAAAGAGTCATGTGCAACTTATCAAGATAGACTTCAATAATTTTTAAAAATTAAATGTTTATTGACTTATTGCGTATGTAATAAAATGCCTTTTGAATAATAATGAGTTTAACATAACTCAAAATTCATTAGCTACATTATCATTTTGCTTTTCATATGTGTTTTTTCACAAGTCCATAACTAACATTTAAATTTTAAAAATATTTTTTTTGAAATCGTGTATTACATCTGTCTCAAACCATCCTATGATTGATCGTATCACATTTTCGTTAAATCTTATTCTTTTTCACACGAATATGAAAAAAAACATTTGAAGTTCGAGTTATAATACAATATAACCTAAAAAAAAGCTTTACTACAACAAATTTAACTTTTCGTGACCTTTTAAAACAAGTTATTTTTTGCGACGTTTCCTATGGAAAGGAAAATTAAGAGAAAAATCATTATGTAAGATTACTATTTTAGTAAACAAATGTTGGAGTAAGCAGTGAATTCTCTGGTGACATTTTATTTCTCTCTAAGTCATGAATTTAATGTCTACAAATTTTGGATGGAATTCGGGCGGATCTACCCCTTCCTTTGAGCTACAGTTGATGAGGTCCTGTTATTCGGAAGAGCATGGTTTCTGGTTTTCAATCTCGTCGGATTTCAACATGGTTCAGGATTGATTTATCTCTGCTGCTGCGATCCTTGCCAACTTGCTGTGGCTACAACGAAGGGGTTACGTTCCGCTTGCCTTGACAAGGCCCATCTCGAGTGGAGTGGGAGCCTGCCTCCGGAAGGAGCTCTCAGGCGAGTTTCGAGCATTTCTCTGTTGTGTCAAGCTTCGGCTGGACGTTGTTGGATCGCTGCTGATTCCCTAGCTGCTTAGTTGTTGCTTAAAGCTATCACCGGTTGAACCAGTTGACGCTGCCTTAATTTCAGCATCGTGCGAATGCTGAAATTTTATGTCGTTTGTTGGTTTTACTTCATTGTTGTTGGATGATGGTTTTTTAGGTGTTGCTGTGTCTTTGTCATGCTCTATCGATATGTGAGTGTTGGGTTTGCCCATCAGACATGGAAGGCTTTGGGTCTCGCTGCATCTATGCGATCTTGTTTGTGGTTCACCGTAGTACTTGCCTTGACAAGGACCATTCCCTTCGCAATGGAAGCCTGCCTCTGGATAGAGCTCTCAGGCGTTGCTCAAGTGGTTGCTCCTCCTACAAGAACGTGGGTGATAGTTTTGTCCCATGCCAAACTTTTCCATGCTGGCTCCCTTTTGCCAACGTTACCTTCGCCTCGGACGATGGTCGTGGCTCTTCCCTCTCCTTTTGTAAAGGTTTATCGGCTCTTGTTCCGGTTTTAGGTCTCAGTTATGTTGTTGTTAATCTTTGCCCGTGGGCAAGATGGTTTGTTTTCCCTTTTGATGTTTCGGCTTTTGGCTATGTTGTGTATGGCGGCTTACCGCCCGGATGTTTATTTTTATGGTAATGAATCAGTTCCCCTTTGATAAACAAAAATAATGTCTACTAGAAGCATTCTATCCTTTGCCCTCTCCTAGGTTATAGATACTGTTAAAAAAATTACAATTTTAGTATTGCTTGTCCCCTGGATTTAACGTCACCGAAGAGTGAATTTTTCCTGACGCTTTTAAGGATCTTTGGTGACATTTTAAAACCTTACTAATGTAAAACGTTTTCATGATGCTTAAAACCCCTGACTTTCCGTAACATTTTTATTGGGGTATGGTGTATTTTTTATGGCCTAAGGTTTAGGATTTAGAATTTAAGGTTATGACTTAAAATTTAATTTTGTAGTATTTTTTTAGTGTTGATGCATAAGTAGGGGCAGAAGATTTCTATCTGGATGGAAATCGTCTGCCTCCCTACCATGCCACCTTTATGGATTTAGGGTTTAGAGTTTAAGGTTAGGGTTTAGGGAATTAGGGGTAGGGTGTATTTGGTAGGTTGTAGGGTTTAGGGTTTAGGACGTGGAAATTAGGTTTAAAGTTTAGAATTTAATTTTTAAATAATTTTTAGTACGAGGGGCATAAAAGAGACATTATAATTAGGTGCATAGGATTTTTACCCAAACTGAAGCACACGATACATTCAATTGTAGACATAATTAAACAACAAACATACATGAAAATACCAAGTTCCCTCCCTCTGACAGCACACCAATCCAAACATATATATTCAGATTATACATAAGAAATGCTGTCAACTTATTCTCGATACATAAGAAAGATAGCGTAGTAGCAACAGTGAGATTCGATCCTTTACTTAGCCTGGGTGAGGTGAGCGTCGATGTCCTTGGAGATATCCAGCCCGAGTTGCAGCAGAGTCTCGGGATGGTCAATCCCATCGTGCAACTTCTCGTACTCCATCTTCCAGTGCACTATGCTGCCACTGCCCTCGCTCTTCGGAAATGCTTGAAGCGTCAGTAAAAAGCTCTTGTACTCTTTCATCAGATCTCCATCGATCACTCTGAAAACGATCAAGTTCTTATCAGGATCTACTGCTTCAACCACCTCCTTTGCCACTTTATCCTTTCCATCTGAACAAACACATTTGTTTATCGTATTAAAAAGTTCCCAAGATTAACGAATAAAAAAGAGCAAGAAATCATGCATATAGCAGGAAGTGAAACAATACCGTGAGTATAATGGAATTCGAAAACGGTACCGACGTTTCCCCATTCACCTTCGTGTAAATCGCATCCTCGAACCTTGTCGTTGCAGGTATGGTGTACGTGGTGCAGTTTGTTGGCGAACATATCGTGAAACTGCTCGGCAGAAGCCTTGATCTCTACATCGGCTTCAACCTTACCGGTCAGAGTTGAAGACGCCATTGGTTTACCTCAGGATAAAGCTAGTTTGTTTGTTGATTTCACAAAGGGCCATTATATAGACCGCGGTCTGTGCCCAGTCACTGAATAGGAATTCTCTATCTATTCTGAGCGTTACTATTTATGTCTCATATCTAAAAGTTAGATTTAGGGTTAAAGTTTAAGGTTGAAATTGAAGTTTATGGTCATGTTTAGGGAATTAGGGTA
The DNA here is from genome assembly GCA_030270665.1 of Hibiscus trionum. Taxonomy (NCBI): domain Eukaryota; kingdom Viridiplantae; phylum Streptophyta; class Magnoliopsida; order Malvales; family Malvaceae; genus Hibiscus; species Hibiscus trionum. The sequence continues at coordinate 5,758,978 of BSYR01000065.1, forward strand.
TAGTGTATTTTATGAGGTTTAGGATTTAAAATTTAAAGTTAGGGCTAGGGGTGAGCGTTCGATCGAGTCGAGTCAAAAAATTTCGAGTTATTCGAGTTGACGAGTCATATTTTACAACTCAAACTTTATTTGAAATTTTTTCGATTCGAGTCGAGTCGAATTTTCGAGTTCTTACAAAAATTTAATTGTAATTATATATAATGTTATAGTACGTTTTGATTCCAATTTAAACGACTTTCTCTAATCATATAAGATATGCATATATATATATATATATATATTTCTTCATATTTTTTTATATGTGGCAATATTTCTTCATATTTTTATATATCGGTATGTATATATCATTAAAAATTGAGGTACTCGTCTTGAACTTAAAAATAAATTTATTAATTACTAAAAATTTCGAGTTATTCGAGTTATTTGAATTTCCATTTTACAATTCAAACTTTATTTGAAATTTTTACAAGTCGAGTCGAGTCTATGAAATTTCGAGTCGAGTCAAGACGAGTCGAGTATTTTCGCCTCGAGTCGAGTTATTCGGTTTTTTCGAATCGAGTCGAGTTTTGCTCACCCCTAGTTAGGGCATATAATTTAATTTTTTTATTTTCAGAGCATAGAAAAGAGCACCGAAAAGTGATAAAATGGTTTTTGTTCATGGCACTAGGCACTAGCACAATGAATAGAAATCTTCTGCCTCTTTTCGGTGCCTCTATTTATGGCTCATATTTAAAATTAGGTTTAGTGTTTAAGAAATTTGGGGTATGATGTATTTTTTAAGATATAGGGGGTAGGGTTTAGGATTTAAAATTTAAAGTTATTGCTTGAAATTTATTTTTTAGTATTTTTAATGTCGGGAATAGAAATGAGTATTGAAAAGAGTTAGAAGATTTTTATCCCTAGCACAACATTCTCAAATGATTTCCGTTAGCCAGTAGTGGCCCACCACGTATGTGATTTTACATGCTTAATCTCCTTACCGGCTTCACTTCGGATTAACTCGATTTGATGAGTATAAAATTTAGTGAAACCCATCAAACATTTGAATCAATTAATAGTATTACTTCAGCTTAATCAAAGTTTTGAGTTTGATTTTCTGGGAATGTAACAACGAGATATATATGTTTTTTGGACCGTTAGATAAGTGAAACGAATGGATGAGATTAACAATAAATATGTGAAGATTATCATTTGAAAAAGAGTTAATCTGAGTCATCTATTCCCCTCATCTAACAATCCATAAAACGTTTAAAATTTAAAGAGTTTTACATTGTGTAAGTTAATCCCATCTCTCTATATAAAAGAGTGTATTGTTATTCTTACTGTCCTATCAAATTCGACATTGGAAATTGATGAAAGATACCCGTTGTTCTTAAAAATAGTGAATAAATTGATTAAAAGAGACAAAAGAAATCAATTTTTGGTATTCTAAATAACATTGGAAATATAAGCATTACATTAGAAAAATAATTAAAACATGAAGTAACATAAAAAATTTCAAAAAAGGGACAACATATATATAGTATATATTTATGTCAAAATTTATATAGATTTATATTTCCTGTGGCAAAACCGAGATTTGAGCATATAGTTGATGTTCTTACTATTAGTTTGACATTGTTTTTAAAAAGTATATTAGATAATAATTTTGGATTGTTTGATTTAAAATTTAAGCGTCTAATATAATTTTAAAATGTATTTCTAAATAGATAATATATATATTTTAAAAATTATTTTTGAAGTACAAAATATTTGATAATATAAATTAAGAGTAAATAAATAATTTTACTTAAAATAGTTTTTGGATAAAATAAAAAACCAGAAATTTCAGTTCTGAGAAGTTCCTTTTAACTTGAGTTAAAAGTACTTTTACCTTTTAAAAAAATTATCTATTCTATATTGTTTTTGGACAAATTTAGTGAAATAATGTTGTTGGAAAGGAGAAATAGGGAATTGGGTAGCTGGTGATTTATTTATAGATTTGGAGTATTTTCTACGGTAATCACTAGAGTCATCAAATGTTCCTGACGGCATTAGAGAAGTAGTCATACCTTTCCGATGACTTTTACATTATATATAACAATAAAAATTAAATTTTATTAAAAAATCATAAAAAATGTCACAAAACAACACATAAAAAACATCGTTTGCCTACATTTTTTTTGAAAACTTTCATTTAAATCCCTACAATTTTAATTTCATTCAATTTGGTCCTGAAATGTAAAAGAAAAATAGAGCAAAATCATCTCGAAGGCATGACGACTTTGCTAAAACTATCATACCTTCTTGATAACTTTGATAGTCACTGTAGCATTCACCATATTTTCTATTTTTTTTCGGAAGATTTACAAAAATATTGTAGTTGGAATCTAATATTTTCCAATCTATTAAAGTTGCCCGATTATTTCCGAAAATATTGTGAATTGAACAGTGCAATTTGAAGTCGCCTCCACGGATCCACCTGAAACCAACGGCTAAATTGAATAAATTGAAAAAAAAATTAAACTCGGATTCTAATGAATCCGGTTTTGATTTAAAAAAAAAAAAGAGAAGTCGGATTCTAATGAATCCGATTTTGAGAAAAAAAAACAAAAAAAAATTGAAAACCGGAGCCATTTGGATCCGACTTTGGCTTGGCAGCAGTGGGGCAAAATGGGGGCCAAGGCCTCTTCACGGGTAATGATGAAAAAAAAAATAAAAGGGGTTGAAATTTGCATGGGTTAAAAGGGGTGGGTGACGGGTAATGATGAAAAAAAAATAAAATGGTTGAAATTTAATTTTTTTGAGGTTAAAAGGTGTGGGTGACGGGTAATGATGAAAAAAAAATAAAATGGTTGAAATTTAATTTTTTTGAGGTTAAAAGGGGTGGGTTGAATGTAGATAGTGGGAGAGAAAGTTAAGGTTAAAAATATTTTAAAATGTATAGGGGTATAGGTTAAAAATTTATAGTTGTTAGATAGGCAGAGATAAGGGTAGTATAAGGGATAAGAAAATTTATTTTTCTGTTAAATAGTTAAGTTAAGGTTGAAGGAAAGTTAAGATTGAAGGAGTAGAAGAAGAAGAAGATAAAAAAAGTAGTGAGAAGAAAAGACTGTAAGTAGATTCGAATTGTTTTAGAGTTTTGTTTTTTTGTTTGATAATTTTATTTTGTTATTTTGTAAGTAGATTCGAATTTTTGAATTTGGTAATTTTTTCAGTTTGGTATTTTATTTTGTTATTTTGTATGTTTCATATATTTTTAATTTTTTCATGTAGTTTATTCGAGTTACTTCGAATTTGGATTGGACAAATGGTATATTTTTTCATGTAGTTTATTTGAGTTAGTTTGGTAGTTTTAAATTTTAATTTCAGTTTATTTTGTAAGTTGATTTACTATGTTAGAAAAAATATATTCGAAATATATTTATTATTTTTATTTTATTATGAGCATTTTGATTTAGTATGTTTTATTTCGATCATGCAGAAAAAATGAGCAACAACAAATTTATGGTGATTGTTCATTACAATGGACAAATGGTGAAAACTGATGTCGGGGTTGTATTTGATTGTGAAAGTAGTACGAAGATGAGATTCGAGAAAGAAATCATGTTTCGAGAAATGAAGGAGAAAATATCACAGAAAATTAGAAAAGAGATTCATGGTTTACGTTACCGATCGATGACATGTAACAATCCGGTCAAATATTGTGCAATCACTCTTCAAGATGATGACGATGTTTCTTTGATGATCGCAGAGCATGATTCTATGGGAATTCGATATATCGAGTTGTTTGCCGAGGTGCGTGATGTTCCCGACCCATCTACAAACGTAGTTGGAGAATCAGCTCAAATAAACTTTGGTGATGAGATTGATATGCCCGGAGGCAGTTTTGTTGCAATGCTGACAAGTGGGACATCAAATACATTTCATGAAGCCGGGCCTTCAACATATGCTTCATCACACGGGCCGAGTGTTGATCCTGCTGTTGAAGTTGGTGTGGAACCCTCACGAGGTCGGTGGGGAGAATCACTTGCCGATTCCAGCGAAGATGAAGATATTGGGGATCCCGATTTGTTCCCTGATGACGTTGGTGCAGCCCCTGATTTTGGTGTTGGCGAATTTGTTTCGTCCGGGGGCGACATTACATTCTATGAACCTCTTTCTCACATGAGTTCGGTGGATTTTGATGCAATGAGAGCGCCAGAATTCTCGGATTTGGCCCGATTAACCTCGAGTCAAGACGGTGAATTATATGTTAAGCTTCAATTTGATGACAAGAATGAAGCTATATTGGCAGTGAAAGAGTACAGCATCAAGAACCACGTGGACTACGTTGTCGCAGAATCCAGCACGAGGACCTTCTTTGCCAAATGTGTGAAATACGGACAAGAGTGCAATTGGAAGATCCGAGTGACAAAGCTGCAGAGGTCAAATCGTTGGGAGGTCACAAAGTATAATGGTGTTCACACATGTTTACGAACTTCCATCAACCAAGACCACCGGAAATTGGACTCCAACGTAATATGTCGTCACATAATGAAGTTGGTTGAAGCAAATCCACGGGTTACAGTTTCAACGATTCAGGCAAGCATTGCGCAGCAATTTGAATACCAAATAAAATACAAGAAGGCCTGGCGTGCAAGGGAAAAGGCAATGGACTTGGTGTACGGTGATTACGATAAGTCGTACAACGAGCTACCGGCTTTATTACTAGCACTGACAAATTTTATCCCAGGCACCATAGTGAGGTATCAAATCAAGGATGCGAAAGACCGAGAAGGACAAATTGTTGAAGGCTATAAATTTTTTCATCGACTTTTCTGGGCGTTCAAGCCTGCTATCGAAGGCTTTCCCTATTGCCAAGGAGTATCCAAAAAACGAAGATACCTTACATTGACCATATTGCCAGATTTATCCGGCATCAGTATACCTCCGATCATCTGTAGGATATATGCTCGACTGACCATATTAATTTCTTCAACTGTATTATACTCGGAGAGTTGAAATTCTCTCTCTAGCCAACTCATTTTCACACGAGACCCTTTCACGTCACTTCCATAGGGTTCCTTCCCAAGGAACCTTTGACAAATTTCAGCCGTTGAGCCTACGGTACGCTCGACCACTGGCTTCCCATTTACTGGGACCCCAATAAGATAAACCACGTCCTCGAGGGTGATCGTGCATTCTCCGCAAGGCATATGGAAGGTATGCGTTTCAGGTCTCCAACGCTCAATTAAAGCAGTAATCAATCCGGGCACCAACTTGTACCCACGAAGGAACGTGGCATGATAAAATCCCGCCATATATAAAAAATTCACGATTCTGTGGTCTAGGGGTTTGTCTACCATGCACAAATGATGTTTAAATGTTTCCTCTGCATCCTGTAAATAACACATTATTTAAACATAATGGATCACAAAAAAACACAGAAGTGACATATTTCGTAATGAAACAATTTTTAAAAAAATTATACCAGCTCATCAACTCTAAGGCTAGTAATGTGTCGATTCTGTAAATGCAACAATGGAGCTTGCTCAGCCATCCTACATGACAAATAAGAAAATATTAGTAAACCGAGACTAAATCTACCACATTAAAAATAACAATTAAAATAAATGTCGTATTTGCTTATTGTCTATTAAATCATCAATTTAACGTTTTATTCAATCACCTATAAATAAATATAATTAAATTAACGAACTTAAATAAAATAATAAAATCTATCCACCTATTTTTCTATATTCTCAAAATAAATGTATTTTCCCGTTTCTTCTCTTATATTCAAACAATTTTTTCTATATTCTCAATATCTCTACACCTATTTAACACAAAAATATTTAAACTATATTTTCTTATCATATCTTCACATATTTAACACAAAACTTTCAAATTACATTCCCTCAAAATAACATCAAAAATTCAAGGAACTTCAAAATAAAAATTAAAAAAAAATTAACGAATTTAAAGTGAACAATATACAACAAAATATTTCTCAAACCCCCATCTATTTAACACAAAATTCAAACAACAACTTCAAATTTAATCAAACAAACAACTTAACTTACTATATTCTCTTCAACCACCTATTTAACACAAAAAAATTTAAACTTTAACTTAAAAACACAAATATCCGATTTTCGTAATTACTATAAAATAAAATATACAAAAAAAACAAATTACAAAAAATAAACTACATGAAAAAATTAAAAATATATGAAACATACAAAATAACAAAATAAAATACCAAACTGAAAAAATTACCAAATTCAAAAATTCGAATCTACTTACAAAATAACAAAATAAAATTATCAAACAAAAAAACAAAACTCAAAAACAATTCGAATCTACTTACAGTCTTTTCTTCTTACTACTTTTTTTATCTTCTTCTTCTTCTACTCCTTCAATCTTAACTTTCCTTCAACCTTAACTTAACTATTTAACAGAAAAATAAATTTTCTTATCCCTTATACTACCCATATCTCTGCCTATCTAACAACTATAAATTTTTAAACTATACCCCTATACATTTTAAAATATTTTTAACCTTAACTTTCTCTCCCACTATCTACATTCAACACACCCCTTTTAACCTCAAAAAAATTAAATTTCAACCATTTTTTTTCCATCATTACCCGTCACCCACCCCTTTTAACCCTTTTAACCCATGCAAATTTCAATCCCTTTTATTTTTTTTCATCATTACCCGTGAAGAGGCCTTGGCCCCCATTTTGCCCCACTGCTGCCAAGCCAAAGTCGGATCCAAATGGCTCCGGTTTTCAATTTTTTTTCTTCTCAAAATCGGATTCATTAGAATCCGACTTCTCTTTTTTTTTTTAAATCAAAACCGGATTCATTAGAATCCGAGTTTAATTTTTTTTCTTCAATTTATTCAATTTCGGTTTCAGGTGGATCCGACTTCAAATTGCACTGTTCAATACACAATATTTTCGGAAATAATCGGGCAACTTCAATAGATTGGAAAATATTAGATTCCAACTACAATATTTTTGTAAATCTTCCTTTTTTTTCATATCAACATTTTTCTAAATTTTATTTTCAACCACAACATTTCACTAATTTTACCTTATTTTTGTTTAGAACTACTTTTGATTCCAGAATTGCTTTTAAAAAGCAACTACTGCTGTTGGGTAATGATGCATCCTGCTTTGTCCGTTTGCATGGTTTTCTCCTGATGTTGTCGTGGTGTATGTTTTTCGTTTTCTTTTGTTTTCCGGTAAGCTTTCAGCTTTTTTTTTTTAATTTGTTCGATTCATTTTATTCGGTTTATGAGTCTAAAATAGCAATACACACAACTGCATATCACTAACGCAACACAGAGCTGTATACTATTAAATTTTTAATGATTTTTTTATTATTATTAAAAATCTCAAGGGATTAAAGATATAATTAAAATTATTTCAAAATAAAATTAGAATTTAAATTCAATAAACTATCTATATTTATTTTAATAATATTTTTAATTAAAAATATTAAAATCAAATCTTCCACCATCTACAAACCCTAACCTCAACCTCAAACTTTTTTCTTTAGGCAGAAAATCAAATCTTCCATATCTATTGTATTTCTTTTGTTAGAAATACCGGTTTTTGTTGCGAAAGACTCAAAGATGCTTGTGATAGGAAACTTGTATCTTTGGTTCGCACCAAAGATGCAGGGCCGGTCCTGAGCTTTTGGAGGCCCGGGACAAATTTAAAAAATGGGTCTTAAATTGAAGATTTAAATTGTAATTATAGTTACAGTCCTATTTTCAGTTGTGTTGTGTTTATCATGATTGTGGATATAATAAATGCTATTTTGTTTATTGCGAGTATTGCGGTTATGAAATTTTTTAGTAACATATGTTATTGTGGACATAATGGTTGCATGTATCACGGTTTTAAATAATGCCAATACCATCAGATAATGATCATTGTTGTGGTTGCATGCCGCTATTTAAATTTGTCCCTAATAGCAAGTAATATGAAAGAAATTAAATTTTAAGAGTTGGTCCATCGTAACAAGTATTGAAAAAATTGGTCCCCTAATAACAAGTATTGAAAAAATTAAATTTTAAAACTATGAAAAAAATTGATACACATGCCGTGTAAACTTTAGTTTACATGTGCCTTTTAGTTTTAGGGGTTAGGATTTTAGTTTAGGGTTTAAGTTGTAGGGTTTAAAATTTAAGGTTAGTGTTTAGAATTAGGGTATAGGCTTTAAGGTTTAGTTTTTTAGGGTTAGGGTTAGAATTTAGGATTTGAGTTTTATAATGTAAATATGCAGGCTTGTGTAAAATTAGTTTTACCCAGCATGTATATCGAAATTTTACCTTAAAATTATGCTCATAATAACAAATATTGGAAAAAAACTAGAGCCCTAGTAACAAGTACTAGAAAAAAATGAATCTTAAGAGTAGATCTCTAATAATAAATATCGGGAAAAAAACTCAGCCCCTAATAACAAGTATTAGAAAAAAATTGAATATTAAGAGTATACCCCTACTAATAATTATTGAAAAAAACTCAACCCCTAATAAAAAAATATTAAAAAATAGGCCTCTAATAACAAGCATTAGAAAAAATGAATATTAAGAGTAGATCTTTAATAATTAATATTAAAAAAATCTTAGCCCTTATTAACAAATATTAAAAAATAGGCCCTAATAACAAATATTAGAAAAATAGCCCTGGGCGGGCGCCCTTATTGCCCCTGCGCAGGGCCGGCTCTGCAAAGATGATGCAGTGGAGTTCATGGAATATGCCATTGAACAGAAATTCCATGTCATGGTTATGTCATGTTTGCAAGGTTAGGTTAGGTTAGGTTAGGTTAGGGTTTGTGGACGGTGTCCGATTTGATTTTAATATTTCCTATGTCCCACGAAGATTACTCTTTATTGACTTTTTAAAAGTTAAAATTTTTAAATATTGACTATAATTATATTAAATATTTTAAGTGATTAAATTTTATAAAATATATATTTAAAAACTATTTGATTAGAGGTTTTTAAAATATATTTTCATATTTTTATGAATAATAAATTTTAAATAATTATGATTCAAAGTTGAAAAAAATTGACAAAAAAAAGTGAATAAAGCACAATCTTCGTGGGATAGAGGGAATATAAAACAATTACGAATGGTTTATTAAATCAAAATTCTAATTTTGTTTTGAAATAATTTTAATTATATGTTCAATCCTTGATATCTTTAATAATAATTTACGAGTCACTAAATATTTAATGGTGTGCATGGTGTGTTGCGTTAGTAGTGTGCAACAGTGTATTTTACGTGTATAGGCATTCTTGTTTGTATAATAGGATTGTTATTGTTTCTTTTGTGGTTTTTTGGTCTCTTTAGATTTTGATCTCGTATCTGATTGTGATGCACTCTTTCATTTAAAATTAGAAATTTTTTTAATGAGGTACTCAACTCAAATTTCAGTTCTATTTTCAACCTTTTAATTAAAATTATATTTATCGAGAAAAAAAAATTACTCTTCTCTTCCTTCGATTGAATAATGATTTGATTGAATTTTGCAAAAGTTTCTAATAAGACCTCAACATAATTTTAAAAAAATAATTTATATGCATAATTATAACATTTGACTATATATAAATAAAATATAATTATATAAATATGTGGATCACGAGATTTAAATTAATGTTAATTTTATTATATTTTATAAGATACAATCTTTAACCAATCAAATCAAATCAAATCAAATCATTCATTTTTTTAATATATATGTTCATTTGAGTTTAAATTTATATTTCATTAAGTATATTCGTAATGAAAGATCTAAGCACCAATTTGCCACTATTATTTAGGGATGGCAAAAATATCCGGCCCCGACCCGACCCGAGGTGCCCCGACCCGACCCGACTGGGTATTTTTCTTAAAATTTCGGGGATCGGGGCGGAAAAAGTATGAAGTCGGGGCGGGGCGGGTTCGGGTATTTGCTAGAAATTCCCCGCCCCGCCCCGCCCCGCCCCGGTATATTTTTATATTTATATATATATTTTTATTATATTTATAAAAAAATATCATTATATTTAAATATTTTATGTGTTTTGAGCTATTTTTTTGTTTTTGTTTTGGTTCGTACATTTTGTAAAATTTTGTTAGATGTTGTTCAAGTTTTGATATATTCGATTCTAACGGTCAATGATTCAAGTTTATTCTTTTAAATATGTAGTTTAACACGTGTATAATTTAAAATTGGTTTTATTTTATTTTTTTATATAAGTTTGAAGTCCCTTGAAACCATAATTTGTGATTGTGGTGAAAGATTGGTCAATCTAACATTTACCGTCGACGAAGATTAATTTTTTTTTAATTTTTCGGGGCGGGTCGGGGCGGGGTCAGGTTTAAGGGTTATTGTATCGGGGCAGATCGGGGCGGGTAAATTAATATTTTTATTCGGGGCGGGACGGGATCGGGTATAGTATCTTATAGGTCGGGGCGGGTTCGGGGCGGCCAAAAACCCGCCCCGCCCCGTTGCCATCCCTATTTTGGATATTATTCTCAAATAATAATTAAAAAAGAAAAATAACTTTTTAAAATTGTGGATGTGCTCGTACTTGCAGAGATGAATAATAAAGAAATCTATCTGGATTGGATTCAGCAACACAATTATTGCTATTCTTTTATAGCACAATTATTGCTACTTTTGTCTGTGTGGGTATTGAATTTTTTTGCTATTATTTTTTTTAAATATGCTAGTGTAATGGAATGGTAGTATTTGTTTAACTTTTTTAGTTTTTTCAAAGACGACACACACAACAAGTATTACCGATGCTCGAATTCGAATCTTAAAAGATGATAAACATCTACCTTTGTCACCAAGACACAAGAAGATGATCATTTTTTAAGGAGGTACGTAACATTGTTTGCCATCTAATTTCTAATGTCATTCTTAGCTCTCGAAATATTTTAGAGAGGTTGTTTTAAGTTTTAAAATTTTTCAATTTTTTAGTCTTCGAATATTTATTTATTTTGTTAATTTTAAATTAATTAACAGAAAATAATATATTTTTATTTTTTTCAAACTTCATATTTTATCCATTTATATATATTTTTATATTTTTAATAATTTAAAATATATTTTTACAGATTTTGTAGTTTTTAAATATTTTTTATTTTAAAAAAACTATAATAACTAACACCAATATTGACAAATGAACTAAATAATTTACGCTTCAGTCGGTTCAATTTGACACACACAAAAAAAATGCTCGAAGACATAAAAAGAAAGTTTGAGATTAAAATGACATTTGTTTTCGAAAAATTTGAGGACATAAAAATATCATTAGATCGGATCAAAACTAAAATGATATCTTTTACAAAAGGTTATTATTTTATATACTTTGGCTATAATTAAGCACCTGATTTTTTTCACCTAATTAAGTCTTTAAATTAATTAAAATTTTTGACTAATTTTGACGATTTTTTAAGATATTACTGACATGTGACATTTACAGATTTTTCAAAAAACAATTTTTTTTTATAATTTTTATAAGTTTTTTAAGAACTTTAAAGAACGTTTTAAATAAGATTAAAATTTTAAAAAATGTCAATTGACAACACTGTAAAACGACACGTTGCACAAATTGATCCAAAAAATGTTAGATTTAATAGCCAATATTGATCAAAGGAGTAAATTGATGAAATTTTAGAATACAAAGGCTTAATTGGGTGTAAAAAATTAGTGGCTCAATTGATTTTTTTCAAAAGTTCAAAGGCTTATGATACTCTTACGCCTAACTTTTTTATACAAGCGTGTCGATTTTAATTTATTTTATTAAATAAAGGTGTATTACATTCCCATATCGAGATTCGTATCTATACAAGATGAAACAAGATGAGCATCCTTAGCCACTAGGCCAATTAGTAGATCTTTTTAGTTTTAAAATCTAACATTAAATTCCTACCATTAAAACCCTAAATAATAAACTTAAAATAATATCTATTTTAATTAGGTGATTTAATTATTTCATCAAAATATTCGATTTATAAAATAAAAATATAAAGCAAGAATGGAATTGGTTCTTTTATCATTTTTAATTAAAAGTAAAAAACAAACTGATTTAAAAACTACCTATCATTTTAAGATATTCTATTTATAAAATAAAAATATAAAGCAAGAATGGAATTTGTTCTTTTATCGTTTTTAATTAAAAGTAAAAAACAAACTGATTTAAAAACTACTTATCATTTTTAGATATTATTTTAAGGGTTATATTTTGATATACTAAAAGTGGACACAATTCCGCCACCACCCTATGTATCTTCAAGTTCGGTTTAAGTTCACACGAATAGGGGTTAACACACCATTGCGTCTCCAGGATGTCAATAGTCAAGTCCAACACCTTTATCCAATATAAAGAACGTAGTTTAATTAAGAAAAAAACTTTCGCAACACATAATTTTTTCTTATTAAACATTAACTCATTTCGTGTTGAAGTCAGATTTTCTAGAGTTTTCTTGATTTCTTAATTTGGGGAAGAACGGGTGTTTGAGAGAAAATACGATAAGCAAAGAAAAGTTTTATTAAATAACCAAAACGCAAGCAATAGTGTCGTATTTACAAAACTGATTAAAAAAGGAAACTAAGAGTCTGTTTATATACTAAGCAAGAAACTAAACAAGAAAGCTTAACTAAACAAAAAACAAAATACAAGAAAGACTAACTAAAAACTGAATTCTGTTAGCCCCCCTCAAGTTGGAGCATATATGTTATGTATGCCCAACTTGGAGACTAAAGAATGAAAAAGATAGCTTGGCAACGCCTTAGTTGGACAGTCTGCAATCTGATTGTTAGATGAAACATGCAGCAACTTTAAGAAACCTTGATGAAGCCGCTCTCGAACAATATGACAATCAATGTCTATGTGTTTTGTCCTTTCGTGATGAACCGGGTTCTCTGCAATCTGTATAGCAGACAAATTATCACAGTATAAGTTCGCAGGTTGTAAATTTAAATGAAAGTCTTGAAGTAAATAACAGATCCATTGCAATTCACAAGTTACAGAAGCAAGAGCTCTATACTCTGCTTCACTAGAAGATTTTGAAACTGTCTGTTGCTTCTTAGACTTCCAAGAAATTAAAGAAGTACCCAGAAAAACACAATATCCTGTAATAGACTTTCTTGAGTCAGGGCAAGATGCCCAATCAGAGTCAGAAAAAGCATTCAAATTTAAGGTATTATCTGCTGAAAAGAAAAGACCCTGACCAGGTGTACCCTTCAAATACCTAAGGATCCTATGAGCAGCATTCAAATGCTCAGTTGTAGGACAAGATAAATATTGTGATAACTGTTGAACAGAAAAAGATATATCTGGTTTAATATTAGTCAGATATAACAATTTTCCTACCAACCTCCTATAAGCAGTGATGTCTTCTAGAGGAATTCCATCATTTTTAGATAAACGTTTAGCACCTCTAGTAACAACAATTGGGGTTGAAACAGGTTTAGAATTTGAAAAACCAGTTTCATCAAGTAACTCTAAAATATATTTTCTTTGACAAACATTTATACCAGCAGCTAATCTTGCAATTTCAAGCCCTAGGAAAAACTTTAAATCTCCCAAGTCTTTTATTTTGAACTTGTCATGTAAGAAACTTTTGATGTCTTGAATCTGTGCTGAACTAGGACTAGCTAGAACAATATCATCAACATAGACTGCTAAAGCTATAAAATTATTGTCTTTTCCTTTAGTGAATAAATTAGTGTCAGCAGAGGATTGTTTAAAACCTTGCTCAAGTAAAGCTAGAGTCAGTTTTTCATTCCACTGCCTACTGGCCTGTTTTAATCCATACAAACTTTTGTTTAACTTGCAAACTAAGCCACTGTTTTTATCACTATTAAGACCAGGTGGCATTTTCATATAAACTTCCTCATGTAAGGAACCATGAAGGAAAGCATTGTTAACATCCAGTTGTTGAAGATTCCAATTCCTAGAGGCTGCAATAGTAATTATAGTTCTTATTGTTGTCATCTTAGCAACAGGGCTAAATGTGCTTAAGAAATCTACACCTAGCTGCTGAGTATAACCTTTGGCCACTAATCTTGCTTTATACCTATCTAATGACTCATCAGACTTTAGTTTAGTTCTAAAAATCCACTTGCAGCCTACAGTCTTTTTATTAGGAGGTAAAGGAACAATATCCCATGTCTTATTATTATTTAAGGCACTGAGTTCATCTTTCATGGCATTTCTCCAACATTCATGAACAACAGCATGTTTATAATTCTTAGGCTCAGTTAACAAATCAACACTAGCAATAAACGAAGCATGCTGATCAGAAATTTTATCATAAGAAACAACATTAGAAATAACATGCTTTGAAGTTCGAGATTTAGGTAGATTTACCTGAAAATCTTGAAATCTTTGAGGTAATTTAACAGACCTTGAAGGTCTGGCCACTGAAGGAACACTTATAACAGAATCAAGAGGGAGATTCTGATTTTGATGTTGCTCAACAGAAACAAAATCATTATTGACACACTCAGTAGAAACAAAGTCACTATCATCAAAATTATCAACAGAATTCTTAGAATTCTGATTTTGACTGTTTTGTTCAAAATTTTGATTTTGACAATGTTGTGAAGAATTTTGATTTTGATCACTTTTAGAAATGATAAAATCATGCAAAAGACTTGAACCATCACAGTTAGGTAAAATCACAGTAGGTGAAGATGCAGAAAAAGGAAAAACAGATTCATTGAAAAACACATCCCTAGAAACAAAAACAGACTTAGTTTCTAAATTGTAAAGTCTGAATCCTTTCATATTTTTAGGAAAACCAATAAAAACAGATTTTATAGCTCTAGCATGCATCTTGGTAGCAGACTTAGGCAATTGAGATGCATATGCTAAGCATCCAAAGATTTTAAGATGGTTTAAAACAGTAGGTTTGTTATAAAGAGCTTCATAGGGAGTTTTATTTTTAAGAATAGGAGTAGGTGTGTAAGATTTATCAAAAAACATGAATGGAGCACACAGTCAATCCAAAAACTTAAAGGCAAATTTGCATGAATCCTAAGAGCTCTAGCCACAGCAAGTAAATGCTGATGTTTTCTCTCCACAACACTATTCTGTTGTGGAGTGTAAACACAAGAAGTCTGATGCACTATACCTTTTTCTTTAAAAAAAGAATACATTTGAAATTCTTGTGCATTATCTGACCTTATAGCTTTAATTTTAACAGAAAACTGGGTTAAAACAAAATTATAAAAATCCACTAATAACTGTCTTACTTCAGACTTATTGGAAAAAGGAAAAATCCATGTAAATCTACTGTGATCATCAACAACTGTCAAGAAATAACTGTGACCATAAAGACTTTTCACAGGAAAAGGACCCCACACATCAGTATGAACAAGATCAAAAGCATAATCAGAACAAGACACACTAATGGGGAAAGGCAATCTTTTATGTTTGGCAAGATGGCAAACATCACAATCAGGGACACGACCATAAGAAATATCATTAAACAGTTTTGAAAACTCTAGCAACCTAGGATTAGAAGGGTGTCCTAACCTAGCATGCCAATCAACAAGATTTTTTACATCAACAATAACTTTACTAGGCTTAACACACCCAGAATGTCCAATAAAGGAATTAACATTAGAAGCATTACTAACAAACTTAGCATCGGCAGCATTATTAGTAATAAAACCATCAGCACAACAACCAGAATTAAGAGTCACAGCAGAGAAAATATTGGACCTTTCATGAGCACTGGAAAAATGATATAGACCCTTTATTACTTCAGCTGAACCAATCATCTTCAAGGATTGAACATCCTGAAGAAAACAACCTTTGTTAGTAAATGAAACAGAAACATTCGAATGTGACAAAAGCTGACTCACAAATATCAAATTAAAACCAAAAGTAGATATATACAAAACATTATACAGAACCAAATCCTTATTAAGCTGAACATCACCAATATGAGACACTTTAACAAGATGACCATTAGGCAACCTAACAAACTTATTACTAATCTCAGAATAAGACCTGAACAATTGCAGATTATTACAAATATGGTCAGTAGCTCCAGAATCTATAATCCATGAAGAAAAACACAAAGAAACAGTAGAATAAACCATACCTGGGTCTTCAGAAGAAACAAGTTCTGTCGTCAAAGCATTGACAGAAGATTGAAACTCAGGAGCAGATACATCCTTCAAAGAAGACTTACTTTGCAACAGGGAAAGTAATCCCTCATACTGTTCTTTAGTAAAAGAACATCTTTCCAAAGAGTTATCAAAACGAGACTTTTCAGAAGGACCACTAGACCTATCAGATTTTTCAGAACTCATATTCCCAACAAAATTGACATTTCCAGACACAAGAGCAGACTTCGACTTGTACCCTGGTGGGAAACCATGCTTTTTATAGCATTTATCGACCAAATGACCATAAAGACCACAAAAAGAACACAGTGGCCTACGACTGTTCAAAGAAGACGCATTAAAACGTTTTTGAAATTTCCCAGAAGGACCTCTATCAACAACAAGCACATTACTATCACAGGTAATACCAGCAGACAAAGACCTTTCATGTTGAACGAGTATAGAAAATATTTCATGTATTTCAGGGAAGGGTTTGGCCATCAGAATTTGGGATTTTGGAACTGCAAAAGACTCATTTAGACCACGAATGAAACGAAGAGAAAAATCTTGATTACGATACTTAACGGCTGAACAAGAACAATGAGAAATTGGGCGTAAAACGGACAACTCATCCCAAATAGATTTTAACTGAGTATAGAAAGTCGTCACAGAACTTATACCTTGATTAAGGGAATAAAATTCCTGTTGAAGGTCAGAGACCCGGATGAGATCACCTTGGCTGAACCGCTTACGCAAATCTTCCCACAACTCATACGCAGTATCAAACCAAAGAACACTCTGAGCGATTTCAGGACTAATAGCACGCTGCAACCAAGACAACACCAGATTGTTGCACTTGACCCACGGGAAATAGCTGACATCGGCTTCAATCGGTTCTTTAATCGAACCATCAACAAATTGATATTTGTTCTTTGAAATCAGCGCCATGCGCATAGACCTTGCCCAAGAATGATAGTTCGAGCCGGATAACGGAACAGAAGTGAGAACGAGGGATGGATTCTCACTGGGATGAATGAAGAATTCATCATTGGAATCGAGATTCTTGAAACGAGAAGCGGAAGAATCAGAGGAACGCGAATCGGAAGACTCAACTGATACCATGTTGAAGTCAGATTTTCTAGGGTTTTCTTGATTTCTTAATTTGGGGAAGAACGGGTGTTTGAGAGAAAATACGATAAGCAAAGAAAAGTTTTATTGAATAACCAAAACGCAAGCAATAGTGTCGTATTTACAAAACTGATTAAAAAAGGAAACTAAGAGTCTGTTTATATACTAAACAAGAAAGCTTAACTAAACAAAAAACAAAATACAAGAAAGACTAACTAAAAATTGAATTCTGTTATTTCGAGGCATCCAAATTAGATCCGAATAATAACTTAAAAAAACAATATATTTAGACTAACAATGGATAAATATATGGAATTTTGTTTCTTTGCTATATAAAGACAATGAATTAGTGCCGAGATAGAAACATCCACTAAGGTGGTCTTTCAACCATCTAGTTTACCAGCCTAGCTAGCATCCTTGTAAATTATAAGAATAACATTTGTTTCTTTTAAAAGACTATATTTATACACTTGTGTTAGCCTGACCACAAGTCAGTTGTGACAACCCTCGTGTATGTGTATTGTCTTCATTCGAGTATTTTAAAAAGATGGCGATTATTCGACCACAAGACTATATTTATACACTTGTATTAGTCTTTTTAATTTAATAAATCTGTCTTTATGACACGCTTTTCTTTACCGTTTGGTACGTTTTTCTTCTTTTTAGCATGTTATTCTGTCTCTTGGCACGTTTTTCCATTATTTGTTTTCTATGAGGGTTGATTTGACGACGCCACGACTGATCAAGATGGCGATTATTTGTAATCATGTTGATCTTCTCTGCTATGGACATTCGGTTTGAATTTGGATATGCGGTTTGCGCTTGTGATGAGTTTTCAGGTGCTCGGCTCTGATCTGCGTTTTCTCGGTGGTCTATCAATAGCTTCATCCCCTTTTGTGGTTCGTTTTGCCGATGCAGTCAGGTTTCGTATCTATTTTCAATCGAGTATTTGGATGGGTTTATAACCTTTTTATGTATGGTTCATATCTGATCTAAAGTGGCTAGTTTTAGGAGGAACTCCAAATTATGTAATTATTTTACAATGATAGTTTGTAAACTCTTATTGTAATTTTGGGTATTTTCTCATTAATAAAACTAGTGACTTATTTTCAAAAAAAGAAGAAGACTATATTTATACATTTTTAAAAAGTTAATATCTAATTAATGTGAGATATTATAATGTAAAGAAATAAATCTCACATTGATTAAATATTGATTAGCCTTTTCAAATGTTTAAATATAATCTTTAGACATATACTCATTTAATGATTGAAGACAAAATTCTTACAATTGTTTTGTGATCGTTGCTCGACTTATGCTCGTGCTAACACGTGTGTTAAAGATATGTAGTGCATGTCTTCTTCTATTTGCACAAAGTTCATATAATTTTTCATTTTTTCATTACTTTTCCTTTATTCATTTTAGTCCTTGACAATCAAACTTGATCGTATATTATTCAAAACCTATGAAAGACACGCTTTGTCAATTGCACCTTTATATGATCATGCAATGTCCGTCAAAAGCGCACCCAATCATCTATTCCTTTTATAAGTTTAAATGAAAGGGTGTCATTTCGATAAATAATAAATAAAAATTATCATTTTAATATTTGATTTATATATATACACGAACTATCCGGGGAAGAGAGGAGGAATGGCCTAGGGTTTGACCGAAGACGAGGAAGGAATGGGACAAGTAATTTACAATATAACAAATAAAACTATATTGTCAAGTGATGTGGTATTGATTTATATAACAAATAAATCTACACGTCAACTGATCTCATAATGATTAATTATATAACAAATACAACTACACACGTCAACTATGTGATATTTATTAACTATATACATGGTAATTCAACTATGTGATATTGATGTAATCACGTATATATATATATATATATTGCTCAGCAATCAAATTCTTTTATTTTATTAAAGACTAAAATTAGACGCCTCGTTAAAAACCTCCTTAATCTTAATGGAGGAAAAGAGTACGATCCAATTTGGTTTCTGTTACACGGACTTCTCACATAACACCAGCAAACAACACTGTTCAAATACAAAAACACGAAACAAAACCTAACTCACCACCAGTAATCACGTATATTTTATTCTCTCTGTCCTACAAAATTTGTTCTTTTTAAATTTTTTTACCTAATTTTAGGGAAAAAAAATAAAAACGTGTTGTAAGATAGTTAAAATGATAATTTTATCATTAAAAAGTTTATTTTGTTAGAAAATTAAAATATAATAAAAAAATACAACTAGTAAAAATGATTGAGTTTTTCAATGAGACAATTTAAGTGAGACAATTTTAAAATATAAAAGGGACGGAATTTTACTGGGAAGTTTATGAATATATATATATATATATAGGTATACAATGGATGCTTCAAATGCATATATAATTTCCTACTTGAGTATTCTGTTCTTAATTAGTTTTTATTTTAGTTACCAGAAACTTATTACCTCTGTTAGCAAACTTAAATCTCTACTAATGAATAAAAATCATATGCAGTTTAAGTATGCCCTTTTATATGCAGCACACTATAAAATACTAAAAAAATTAAATTCTAAACATTAACCTTAAATTCTACATCCTAAACCCTAAACTCATCACCTTAAAAATAATCATATCCTAATTCCTTAAGCCCTAACTATAAACTCTTACTTTAAAACCTAAATCTTAAACTCATATTTTTAAAGTAGGGTTACCAAAAAGGGCAGACGACTTCCATCCTTATACTAATATATCTCCCTTGAAAAATAAAGGAAAAAAGTGGAATTAAATTATGAAATCAAACTCATATATTTAGAACACAAGCAGAAGCATAGATACATTCAGATTGATACATGATTTAACAACACACATTCAATGAAATAGAAATCATACTCTCTTTTAGCAGCGTATTCATCCAAATATACATATTCGGATTGAAACACATAAGAAAGGAAGCTGTCAATTTATTCTTGACATAGATGAGTGCAGCTTCAAACAGTAGTACTAATAATAAGACATGCCATTTCGTTGACCGAACATCTAGTTTTGTTGGGTGAGGTGAGCGTCGATGTCTTTAGAGACATCCCTCACGAATTCGAGCAGAGTCTCAGGATGGTCAATCCCTTCGTGCAGCTTCTCGTATTCCAAAGTCCAGTGCACGACGCTGCCGTTGCCATCGCTCTTGGGCGAAGCCTGAATGGTGATTACAAAGCTCTTGTACTCTTCCATTAGATCTCCCTCGATCACTCGGAAAGTGATCAAGTTCTTGTCGGGATCTACTGCTTCAACCACCTCCTTTGCCTTCTTAGCCTTTCCGTCTAAATTAACAAACAATCACACTCGTTATACTATATTATTGTTAAGATTATCAACAAACAGATGGAACAAGAAATGAAGCGAAAAGCATGAAAAACCATACCATGCACATAATTCCAGTGGACAATGGTACCCACTTGCCCCCATTCACCTTCATGCAAATCACAACTTTGAATCTTGTCATAGCAGGTATGGTGCACATGGTGCGGTTTGTTGGCGAACATGTCGTGAAATTGCTCGGGAGAAGCCTTGATCTCTACGTCGACCTCAAGCTTATGAGCTAGAGCTGATGAAGCCATTGTTGAACAAGGTGATCTCTTCACTATAACACTAAATAATTAGCTTTCAACTGGGAGTGGATTGTTCCATGGTTTAGCAACGCTATTTATAGAAGGGAGTCGATGCCTAAGGTGGTGACTCTACAAATGACGCTACGCATTTTCCTTTTCCTTAACCAATTATCGCCTGCCACGTATTTGATTTGACACGCTAATGAACGTGATGGGTTTGCACTGTCTGACTTGGAGACAGAAATAAGTCATACCATTAACAGAAACAATTATTGTACACTTCCTATTTTAATTGAAATTATTGCTACATGATTAATCACTTTGAAATGAATTGTATTTTTTTTTTCAGCACAATATGATTTTATTAATGAGAACGAGGCTCGTAATTCGGGATTAAGATTGGAATGATAATATTTGCCTATTTTTAGGCTACTCATCATCAATAAAATCAAATGTTGCAGGTAAAAAAAAACATAAGGTTCAATAACGAGCTCCTTGCAAAATAAACTGCACCATACACAGAATTGTTTATTCAACTTGCCACACACATATATATAAGAATTCAATAAAAAATTGAGTTTGAAGATCTGAAATCAAACATGGGTGGCAGTTCGTGTACATCTGGAATCAGCATCCAATTAATTAAAAAAACTTGAATGAGCAGTTTAACTACTTCAAAACTTGGGTGATTACTTTAATCACATGATTCACCTTGTTTCAGTGCATTCTAAAATCAATCTTGTCCGAGCTTTCACGTGTTCTTCTTTTGGTTTTACCATTATTGGCATGGGATAAGGATATGAAAAAATAATATAAAGGCAAGGGACTGGTCGGTCGCCTGCTTCTATTCACAAATAATATTATTTTTCTAAAGTATAACTTTTCTAAAGTATGGGTGTCCAGGTATGTTCACTCACTACAATAACAATTTTTTTTAATATGCTGGTGTGACATTTGTTCAACTTTCTTAGTAAAGACAATACACAATATATATTATTAGTGTTCGAACTCAGGTCTTAAGGAATAATAAACATCTATCTTTATCACTATAACGCAAAAAATAGGCACTACAATAACAAATTTAGTATTTCCTAACCCTTTCAAAACGTCACGAAAAGTTATATTTTTTATAAAGTTTACTATGAAAAAGGTAAATCAATGAAACATCATAAAATATATAAAACTCTTAATGATTGAAATTAAAACACTTAAAATATATAAAGTTCACTAGATAATTCACTTTGTTTTTTTCTGCAAAAACCCTATCATTACATGGTAATGATAACAATTTTAATCTTAAAATATATAATTTTATTAACTTTGCCCTCATTTTCTAGAGTTTACCTTATATATATATATATATATATATATATATATATATATATATATATATATACTTCAGTTCTCACCGCTTTAGTTTTAGGGTATAGTGAGTTAGTTTAGGGCATAAGATTTATGGGTTTAGGTGTAGGGGGTTAGAATTTAGGGATAGTTGTTTTAATTTAAGGTTTAGGGTTATAATTTAGGGTTTATAGGTTAAAACCTAAATTCTCATCATATTACCCTAAAAACTAAACCCTAACCTATAAAACCTAAATTATAACCCAAAACCTTAAATTGAAACAACTATCCCTAAATTCTAAACCCCTACACCTAAACCCCTAAACCCTATACCCTAAACTAACTCCCTATACCCTAAAACTAAGGTGGAAACTTTCAGTTTCCACCGCCAGTGTATAGGATATTAATCATATATATATATAATTTGAGATCTACTTATTGACCAATGGTTATGAATGTTAATTTCCTTCATTCTTTGTGTGAGTTTGAATTCCGACATTTCCCTTGAGAATATTGTTGTAATATAATTTAATAAAAATATATATATAATTTCCTATTTAATTCCTCCTATTAATTAATTTTAGTGTAATGTGTCCTATTAATTAATAAAAAACATATAGTAACATCTGTTTGCAAACTTAGATCTTTACTAACATTCATATTCACTATTCTCATTTGCTTCAATTCAAATGAGATGGTGTAAGTTAGTTGTTTTGCAAAAGGTTGATTGAATCTCAAATATATCTCTACTGAAAATTAAACAGCTCAAAACTTGAAAGAAAAAAATAGAAATAAATTATGAAACCATACTCATATATTTAGCACACAAATAGAAGCATAGATACATTCAGATTGATACATGATTTAACAACACACATTCAATAACTCATCAACACATAAGAAAGGAAGCTGACAATTTATTCTTGAAATAGATGAGTGCAGCTTCAAACAGTAGTACTAGTAATAAGACATGCCATTTCATTGACCGAACATCTAGTTTTGTTGGGTGAGATGAGCGTCGATGTCTTTGGAGACATCCCTCACGAATTCGAGCAGAGTCTCGGGATGGTCAACCCCTTCATGCAGCTTCTCGTATTCCAAAGTCCAGTGCACTACGCTGCCGTTGCCATCGCTCTTGGGCGAAGCCTGAATGGTGATTACAAAGCTCTTGTACTCTTCCATTAGATCTCCCTCGATCACTCGGAAAGTGATCAAGTTCTTGTCGGGATCTATTGCTTCAACCACCTCCTTTGCCTTCTTAGCCTTTCCGTCTAAATAAACAATACTTCTCATCATACTATATTGTTGTTAAGATTATTAACAAACAAAAGGAACAAGAAATCAAGCGAAAGCATGGAAAAACATACCATGCACATAACTCCAGTGGACAACGGTTCCCACTTTACCCCATTCACCTTCATGCAAATCACATCCTTGAATCTTGTCAGAGCAGGTATGGTGCACATGGTGCGGTTTGTTGGCGAACATGTCGTGAAATTGTTCGGGAGAAGCCTTGATCTCTACATCGACCTCGAGCTTATGAGCCAGAGCTGATGAAGCCATTGTTTCAACAAGGTGATCTCTTCACTATAACACTCGATGATTAGCTTTCAAGTGGGAGTGGTTTGTTTCAAGTTTTAGCAACGCTATTTATAGAATGGATTCCATGCCTAAGGTGGATGGAAATCCCCTACCCCTTTTCGGTGCGCTTACATATGTCTCACGCTCAAAATTAACTTTAGGGTTTAGGGTTTTAGGTTTAGGGTTGTGGTTAGGGTTTAGAGAATTTAGGATATGGTATATTTTTAGGCTATAGGGTGTAGGGTTTAGAATTTAGAGTTAGGGCTTAGAATTTAATTTTGTAATATTTTTTAGTGTTGGGGCATATGTAGGGGTACCAATAAGGGGCAGACAAATTTTATCCGCCTAAGGTGATAATTCTCCAATGATACTACTTGCTTTCCTTTTTTAGGGTAAAAATCCTCTCCCCTAATCATGTCCCATTCTATGCCCCACACTAAAAATCACTTAAAAATTAAATTCTAAACCCAAACTCTAATTTTCACATCTTAAACCCTAAAAATATATCTTACCCCTAATTATCTAAACCCTAACCACATTCCCTAAACTCACTATTTTAAAGCGGAGGCCTAAAAGGAGGCATGATAAGGGACATATAATTTCTATTCTTTTTTATGTTAGGAGACTAACTTATAAAAATTTAAAGAGAAAATATATAGAAAAAAATTTAATTTTTTTTAAAATCATGTACAATTTTCCAATTTGCAAATTATCTCCTCGGTCTATTCCTATCCCTATCCAATTATCTCCTGCCACGTATTTGATTTGACACGCTAATGAGTGTGGATGGGCTTGCTCTTGCTGGCTTGCAGACAGAGATTTGGCATACCAATCAATTATGCAAAATGCCAAACAATTAATGAAATTATTGCCAAACAATTATTGAACAAAAGGTTCAATAACGAGTCCCTACCATTATTGGAAGCCACACTCAATTAATTAAATAGCTTGGATAAGCAGTTAAAGTTTAATTACTTCAAAAGGGTTGCTCTTTTGGATTTACCATTATTGGAAGTAAAACGTCAATGATGATGCTTCAAAGCCATGCACAATCCCAAAGGTTATAAAATATGGTAAAAATATATTAGGATATGGAAAAATAATAATAGGGTAAACTACACCCATAGTCTTTTTATTGTAGGTTTTATAACAAATATGTCATTTTTCTTTTAAAAGTTACAAACATATCATTCAATTAACATATTGTTGCAAGCTAGTCATTGTATCGCTAAATTAAAACGGACATGTAATGTGTCATGGTATAATAATATTTTAGTCCTTAAAATTTATACACTTGATATCTTTTAATTCAAAACAATTTAATAAATTTAACTCTTCATATTTTAAAAAAATTCTCCAGTTTAGTGTTTTTTTATAGATATTTCCAAATCAAATGAGCCCATAGGATTAAAGTTGTAGTTAGATAATTGTATTTTCTCATAAAACAACTAGTTATTGTTAAATTGTTATTATGCCAAGAAAGTAACAAGAAAATAATGTAATATTTCTGAAAGAATAATAAATATTAAAATGATAGGATTTTAAAATATAAACAATTAAATTTATTCAATATATAAGTATAGACGAAGATAAACTAAATAATAATCCTATATTTTTAAAGATAAACTAATTAATATTTTTTTGAACAATTTATATCTAAGGGGAGCTGGGGAGGGGGAATTTGCTCCTAATAGACTTCGAACTCACAACCTAGGGAAAATAGGAAGGTGTTAACTGAAAGTTTTAACCACTTGCTCTAAAGATTGTTGTCAACTAATTGCACTAATGTAAAATTAAATGAATTTATACATCTTAATAAGATTTCTTTTTTTATCTAATGGTTGAATTTAGTTTATCTTTTAAAAAAATTGTTTCAATCTAATAGTGACCGACGGCTATGGAAATATCGGTGGTCTTTCCAAAGAATTGATGCTACTTGAGGTAAATTTCCTCAGCTTTGCTTTCATAACGTACCACGAGAGGCGAATAGTATTGTGGATACCCTTACAAAGGGGGTGTGGGACGTGTCTCATGGCTGCGAGTTGTGCACTTATATGCAACTTTGGTGTTAGTGATTTAAGTTGTTTTGTTGGCTGCATGGATTGATTTTGTTTTTGGCTTTTTTTTTTGGCGTTTGTTCCATGATTCGTAATATAACTGTGTGTATTATTTTCTCATTTAAGTTTAAAGAGATTTTTAACGAGTTTCACGGTTATATAAATAAAGTTATTTAATAATAATTTGCTTTGCTGATTAAAAAAAAGGAAAAGAATCAATATGTGGTTTTGAGCTCCATTGATAGCTTTTCATCTTTCTTTTGATTGCCAGCCTTTTTTAAAGTTGTTTTTTTTATTGTTAGGTGCTGATCTAGGGATGCCTGTGTTAGAAACGCCTATATGTCAAATGTTTTAGTTTCTCTAATATTTGTTATTAATAGAAATTAAGCTGAGATTTATCAATTGGCTAAGTGATTAAAAAAGTTTATATTATCCTATCTTATATTTTTGGCTAAAGGGTCAAATTTGCCCCTGTAGTAATCCAAAATCAGCAATGTTGCCCCTAACTTTTTTTTTCTGTAATTTTGCCCTCAAAGTCAGTCAATTGTAGCAATGTTGCCCTTTGACCGATTTTGACCGTTAAATGCTGACGTGGCAGTTAACGGTGCTGACGGGGCAATTTTACCCTCGAAGTCATTCATGCAATTTTGCCCTCGAAGTCATTAATTGCAACACTTTTACCCTTGGTTTATTTAGTTTTTGAATAAAATTGGATAAATAATTTGGTTTTTTCGAGTTGAACTTTAACAAACAGAATATATGAAAAATCGATTAACAAATTGATGTAAATATCCTTTGAGTCCCTAGTAGTTTTAAAAAATAAGCAAAATGAGAACTCTCACAAAAAATCAAAATATTATTCAATTTTTTTAAAAAAATCTATAAACTTAATAAAACTAAATACGATATTCAAAAAAAATTATTGAAAATAAACCAACGAGAAGCGTGTTAATTGAACGGTGAACGCGAACTATTCTATTCGAACGACGTTCGATTGACACACTTACCGACGATGAGTTGTTAGGAAAAAATGTACGATGATCTCAGAAAACGACATTAGTGGTTTATTTCATGTTCACCGCTCAATTAACACGCTTCTCGTTGGTTTATTTTCAATAAATTTTTTTAAATATCGTATTTATTTTTATTAAGTTTATAGATTTAAAAAAATGAATAATATTTTGATTTTTTGTGAGAGTTCTCATTTTGCTTATTTTTAAAATTACTATGGACTCAAAGAATATTTACATCAATTTGTCAATCGATTTTTCATATATTCTGTTTGTTAAAGTTCAACTCGAAAAAACTAAATTATTTATCCAATTTTATTCAAAAACTAAATAAACCAAGGGTAAAAGTGCTGCAATTAATGACTTCGAGGGCAAAATTGCATGAATGACTTCGAGGGTAAAATTGCCCCGTCAGCACCGTTAACTGCCACATCAGCATTTAACGGTCAAAATCGGTCAAAGGGCAACATTGCTACAATTGATTGACTTTGAGGGCAAAATTACGGGAAAAAAAGTTAGGGGCAACATTGCTGATTTCGGATTACTACAGGGGCAAATTTGACCCTTTAGCCTATATTTTTATATGGTTCGAATCTCAAAAATTACTTTAAAAATATAATATCTCTCTACATAATTACAAACAAATAAAAATTAACAGGGGCGTTCTTCGCACGAAAAAGAGAATAACGAGTGCCATTTTTTCTGGACTTGTAGACAATCAAGGGTCAGACTTTGCTAAATTAACAACCATTAAAACTACACTGCAAATTTTCATTGAAGCAAAATGGGAAGGGAATGAAAGTTTGGTTATAGAATCAGACTCGAAGGTAGTGTTGAACTAGATAGGCGACCCAACGTAAAGACCATGGCAATGGTGGGCGGATATAATGGCGACTGATGCTCTAGCTAGAGAAATTAGCAAGGTAAAATTCTCTCACGTATGCCGACAAGGTAATACTATGGCAGACGCGCTGGCAAAATAAGGTATGCTCCGTCATGACATGTTAAAAGCATGGTGGTTAATGTATTGATTTTGTGGGAATTAAGCTTGTGATGGGTAGGTTTTGTGGAATTGATTCAACCCTTATATCATGCTCCTCTTATGTTAAGAATCTGCAGTAAAATCTTGTATTCTGGTGAGGGTTGCTCTTAAGGTAGATTTCTAGGGGATTGATTGATGATTTTGAGTTTGTTTTTTTTTTTTTTTGAAAATTAAAGGGCCTCATTAAAAAACCCCCTCTAAGCCTAATAGGGGAAAAAGAGTGCCCAAGTTTATTCACTTCAGAGCAGAGGTACAGGCATGAGGAAAACTGAGGCTTCTTGGTAAAGAGACAGCCCTCAGATACACTCTACATAGCAGCAGCCGGGCACACGAGAGCCTAAAAACTAAATACAACGTACAAGGCAATCCAAGACACAATGACGCTGTTGATGAAGAGAAGGTAGCATCGCCCCTCAGCTTGGGCAGTCGCGAACATGGGTGATCACTCGAACCTTATGGGCGGGCTTGATCACACAACGCTGGGGGAACCTGGTGAATTCTGTGATTGAAGGGCACGATGTAGGCCATTTGGCTTTGACCCAAAATCCCATCCGAAGTACCGCTAAATCAAATAATTGCTGTGCGGACGTGATTTTGTTATTGAACACCCTGTCGTTTCTCCCAAGCCAAACTGTCCACATAATGCTAGGAAACGCTAACCGCCAAATTTGTTTCGCTTCGGACTGAATTGCTGCATTTTCCCAGCTCGTTAGGAAGTCTTTAAGGTTACCAGGGATGATGAAGTGAAGATTCCAAAGCGAACACCACCTGGACCATATCAACCAGGTAAACTGACAGTGGCAAAGTAAGTGGCTGACGGTTTCAACTTCCTTCTCGCAGAGAGAACAGAGCGTGTTGTTAGGATCGATGATTCTCCTAGCCGCGAGTTCAGAACGAGTTGGTAGTCTTCCCTAAATAGCTCTCCAGACAAAGGCTTCCACATTTGGTGGCGCGAGGTTCTTCCACACTAAGTTCCAATGCGAGTCTGTAAAACTAAAATTGATTTTGATATAACATAAAAATTTAAGGACCAAATTGCAAAATAAATAAATTTTTAAGAACTCTTTAAATGTTCAAATATTAACAAAATGTTTTGTATAAAATATTGTTTGAAGATCGGATCTCAAAACATTAAGTTTCTCAAACCTTTTTCATGATTTTCAAAACCAAAATTATGCAAAAATGGCCTTGCGTATCGATACAGTGTTCATCTGGGCAACCGTACCGATACGCTTAATAAACGTATCGATACGCTAAGCATAATTATTTGAAAATTTATTTTGACCGTTATAACGTATCGATACTCTTGGTCACAGTATCGATACACATTGATGCAACAAATAAAATGGTTTAACAGAGACTTTGGACCGTATCGATACGACCCCCGTATCGATACGCTTTGATGCAACAAACTTAACAGAGAGTTTGGACCGTATCGATACGCCTAGTGTATCGATACGCCCTGTTTTTACGCACAACGGCTAGTTTGAATTTAAACTAGCGTATCGATACAGCCTTGTCGTGTATCGATACGCGGTGCTGGGGAGCTGCCTTAATAGCTGGAAAAATGTTCCCAACGGCTCTTTCAATAAGTCAAATGATCCAAACGGCTAGAAACTGATTCAAGGGTATAAATACAAGCTTCATTTCACCAGGAAGATCAACAATATACATTCAAGCATCATCAAAGCAAAAATCCAAATCCTAGAGCTATTCAAAGCTATATTCTTGTGCCCAACTCTTTGTATTTCATTTTGTCATATTATTGAGAGTTTTTGGGTTGCTGTAATTGTAAGTGGGTAGACAATCATCCTTTGAGAGGAAATACTTGAGTTTACCAAAAATCTTCTTTGTATTTGAGTGGATTAAGCTTGGGGTTGAAAAGCTTAATCGATATTGTAAGGTTTCCTCCTCATCCAAGAAAAGGGGACGAATTCAAGTAGTGAATTGTTTTGGAAAATCCTTAGTGGGAGCTAAGGTAGTGGATGTAGAGTTCGGTTGTTGAACTTGAACCACTATAACCCCTTGTGTCATTTTATTTTCCAATATTCTCTTCACAAAAATTTTAATTGCCAATTCACCCCCCTCTTGGCCATTTGCAATTGTTTGATCAACTCAACAATTGGCATCAGAGCTACACTCATTGGAAGGATTACAACCCTCTTGAGTCGATCCTTGGAAAGTTGAAAGTTTGATCAACAACAAGTCAAGCAATGGCATCCACCTCCAACTATGAATCTCAATCCACCACCAAGCCACCATTCTTCAATGG
The DNA here is from genome assembly GCA_030270665.1 of Hibiscus trionum. Taxonomy (NCBI): domain Eukaryota; kingdom Viridiplantae; phylum Streptophyta; class Magnoliopsida; order Malvales; family Malvaceae; genus Hibiscus; species Hibiscus trionum. Next base: position 5,789,115 of record BSYR01000065.1, read on the forward strand.
GGATAACTATCTTTATTGGAAGAATAGGATGAGGCTCTTCATTAAATCTACCGACTTTATGGTGTGGGATGTAGTTGAAGAAGGTCCATACATTCCCATGAGGAGAGATGGAGAAAGGCTTGTTCCAAAAATCAAAGCCGAAATGACCGATGATGAAAGAAGAAGGATGCAAGTGAACGACAAAGCTCTTCATGTAATATTTTGTGCACTTGGTCCGGATATCTACTCTAAGGTGTCTTCAATCGAAAATGCCAAGGAGGTTTGGGACACTCTCGAGACAACATATGAAGGGACTAGCGATGTAAAGGAGACAAAGATTGGACTACTCAATCTAAACTATGAGAACTTCAAGATGGATCCCGATGAAAGTGTTTCCCAAATGTTTGATCGATTCTCGGTCATTGTCAACGGTTTAAAGGGTTTCGGAGAAATCATTCCCGAAGACAAGCTAGTGCGAAAGTTGTTATACTCTCTTCCGGAATCATGGGATAGCAAGAGAACGGCCATAATTGAAGCCAAAGATTTGAAGACTCTTAAATTAGATGCTCTTGTTGGATCTCTACTCACACATGAGATTATGAGAAAGGGAAGAGAACAAGAGAAGAAGATAGTAGAAAAGAAGGAAGCTGAGAAAAAGAAAGTTGGAATCGCATTAAAGGCTTCACAATTAGAAAACGATTCTAGTGAGGATGAAGAAGAGGAAATGGCTATGTTGGCCAAACGATTTACTCAGTTTATGAAGTCAAATCGTGGAAGAAAATTCATGAGAAGAAGGGACTTCAAGAGTAAAAACAAGGAAGAGGAAATAGACCCAATTACTTGCTATGAATGCAACAAACCGGGTCACATTCGTTCCGAGTGTCCTCAATTGAAAAAGAAAAGCTTTGGGAGGAAGAACAAGCTCAAAGCACAAATTGCAACTTGGAGTGATGATGAGTCTTCCGAGGAAGAGGAAGAAGTGGCCAACCTATGTCTCATGGCCATCGATGATGAATCAAAGGTAACCTCTAATTCATACAATTTAGATTTTTCTATTGAAGAACTTCAAGATGCTTATGATGAACTTCAAGAAGTGTATGATGAGTTGGTAGAAAAATACAAGGAGTCCATTTTGAAAAACAAGAAAATAATTTCTGATTTAAAAATTCAAAATGAGACATTTTTAAAAAATAACTCCGAATTGGAAAAGAAAGTTTTATCTTTAGTTAATTTTTCAAATGATCTTAAAACTAAAAATCTTGAACTTGAAAAACTTCTTTCCGATTTTCAAGATTATCACACAAAGGAAGTAGATAATCTTAAAACATCTTTTGATATTGGGAAAAAGAATTTTGAGAAAGAAAATCATTTTAAACCCCAATATACAAAAAGAAAATATTTTATACCTAAACAAAGAAATTTTTATAAGCAAACTAAAAGTCATAAAATTAGAAATGTTTGGGTTCCTAAAGAACTTATCACTTCTAATAACTTAAATGCTATTGCTTCTTGGATTCCCAAGGGAACCAAATTGTTAAAGGCTAACACTCATGGACCCAAGATGATTTGGGTACCAAAAACCAAGGCCTAAATTCTTTGTTTGTAGGGGGAGCATTGCTTCAAGGCTAAAGCTTCAAGCAAAAATTCTTGGTACCTTGATAGTGGATGCTCAAGACATATGACCGGTGACAAAAGTAGATTTGTGGAAATAAAGCCTAAAAGTGGTGGAGTAGTAACCTTCGGCGATAACTCAAAAGGACTCATTGAAGGAATAGGCTCTATTGGTAATCACTCTTCTATCTACATTAAAGATGTTTTGTATGTCAACGGTCTTAAACATAATTTGTTGAGCATTAGTCAGTTATGTGATAAAGGTTTTAATGTTTTATTTGATAAAAGTGGTTGTAAAATTGTAAACATTAAAACAAATCAAACAATGCTCATAGGACATAGAATAGGCAATATTTACATGGTGCATTTAGATGACATCCATTCATCCCATGCATGTTTAGTTGCACATGATGAACATGACTCATGGCTATGGCATAGAAAGTTAGGACATGCAAGCATGAGTGTTCTAGAAAAATTAAATTCCCTTAATCTAGTCAGAGGTTTACCCAAACTTAATTTTTCAAATGATAAAATTTGTGATGCATGTTCAAAGGGTAAACAACATAGGAGTTCTTTTAAATCCATAAATGATGTCTCTACTAGTAGATGTTTACAATTGATTCATATGGATCTTTTTGGGCCAATTAGGACAATGAGCTTGGGTGGAAAATCATATGCATTTGTGCTTGTAGATGACTATTCTAGATATACTTGGGTTCTATTCTTAAGTACAAAAGATGAGGCTTTAGAAAAATTCATCACATTTTCTAAAATAACTCAAAATGATCTTGAACTTAAAATTTCTCATATTAGAAGTGATCATGGAACTGAATTTCAAAATTTGGGTTTTGATGAGTTTTTAAATGAAAATGGGATTAGCCATAATTTTTCTGCACCTCGCACTCCTCAACAAAATGGGGTAGTTGAGAGGAAAAATCGAACTTTAGAAGAAATGGCTAGAACCATGCTTTGCGAAAATAATTTACCTAAATATTTTTGGGCAGAAGCTACAAATACTGCTTGCTATATAATAAATCGAGTAATGATTAGGCCAATCTTAAAGAAGACATCTTATGAGATTTTAAAGTCCAAAAAGCCTAACATTAGCTATTTTCATCCTTTTGGATGTAAGTGTTTTGTTTTAAATAATGGTAAAGAAAACTTAGGTAAATTTGATGCTAAAAGTGATGAAGCCATTTTCTTAGGGTATTCTTCAAACTCTAAAGCCTACCGTGTATTTAATAAAAGAACTCTAGTTGTTGAAGAGTCAATACATGTTGTTTTCGATGATAACCTCCTTTCGAGAAAGGAATCTTGTGATGATGATGATGATGTAGGAATCATTGATACTATTGATGGAGAACAAACATCAAAAGAGGATAAGATTCCAACTAAAGAAGAAGACTCACAAGAACCTCCTCTTGAAGGCTTAAAAGACTTAGCTCATGAAGAAAAAGAGGTATCTTACCCAAGGGAGTTAAACTATGTCAAAGATGGTGAAATCTTAGGTGATCCATCCAAGGGGGTAACCACTAGATCCTCTCTCAAATTAATGAATCATGTTGCGTTTCTTTCATGCATTGAGCCTAAAAACATTAAAGAAGCTTTAAAAGATGATTTTTGGATTTTGGCCATGCAAGAGAAATTAAACCAATTTGAGAGAAGTAAAGTTTGGACATTAGTAGAAATGCCTAATAATCAATCTACTATAGGTACAAAATGGGTTTTTAGGAATAAATTAGATGAAAACGGTAATATAGTGAGAAACAAGGCTAGGCTTGTTGCTCAAGGCTATACTCAAGAAGAGGGAATTGATTTTGATGAGACTTATGCACCCGTAGCAAGAATGGAAGCTATTAGAATGTTACTTGCATTTGCATGTTATCATGATTTCAAGCTTTTTCAAATGGATGTAAAAAGTGCCTTTTTAAATGGTTTTATAAATGAAGAGGTATATGTTGAACAACCCCCAGGTTTTGAGGATTCAAAATTTCCAAACCATGTGTTTAAACTTACAAAAGCTCTCTATGGTTTAAAACAAGCTCCAAGAGCTTGGTATGAGAGACTTTCAACTTTCTTAATTGAAAAGGGTTTTGAAAAAGGAAAGGTGGATACAACACTCTTCATAAAAAGATATAACAATGACATCTTAGTAGTTCAAATTTATGTTGATGATATTATTTTTGGTTCTACTAATGAGTGTTATTGTAAGGATTTTTTCTAAGCTAATGCAAGGTGAGTTCGAGATGAGCATGATGGGGGAGCTCTCATTCTTTTTGGGACTCCAAATCAAACAAATGAGTGATGGCACCTTCATAAATCAAGCTAAATACGCAAGTGATATGCTCAAGAAGTTTGGCTTAGAGAATGCAAAACCTCAAGCCACACCTATGAGTTCTTCCATAAAGCTTGACAAAGATGAAGGAGGTAAATGTGTTGATTCTAAGCTTTATAGATCCATGATAGGTTCTTTGCTTTATCTTACCGCAAGTAGACCGGATATTATGTTTAGTGTTTGCTTGTGTGCTAGGTTTCAAGCTAGTCCTAAAGAATCACACCTAGTTGCCATTAAAAGAATTTTTAGATACCTAATAGACACACCGACCTTAGGTCTTTGGTATCCTAAGGATTCAACTTTTAGTCTTCATGCTTTTTCGGATGCGGATTATGGGGGATGTAAGATAGATAGGAAAAGTACTTCCGGTACATGTCAATTCTTAGGTAGTATGCTCGTATCTTGGTTCTCTAAGAAACAAAATAGCGTAGCCTTATCTACCACCGAAGCGGAGTATATATCCTTAGGGAGTTGTTGTGCTCAAGTCCTTTGGATGAAGCAACAACTCTTAGACTATGGTGTTAAAATGGAAACCATACCCCTTAGGTGTGACAACACTAGTGCCATTTGTCTCACTAAGAATCCCATTCAACACTCTCGAACTAAACACATAGAAATTAGACATCATTTTATTAGAGATCATGTTTCGAAAAATGATGTTGTTATAGAATTTGTTGACACCTTGAACCAATTAGCGGACATATTTACTAAACCTTTAGATAAAGAGCGCTTTTGGACACTTAGAAGAGAGTTAGGTCTAACTTGTCTCTCTTAATTTTTTTTTTGGTCCCAAAATGACAAAAATTTGCTTGAGATTGTTTGTAATTCATGTTTATGTTGATTTTGTTCTTTTTGCTTCTACACATATTGCTAAAGGAGTATGTATCATGTTAAGTCATTAAAACTTGTTCATATAACACATACATGCATTTAGGGGCGTTTCAAATTGGATTTTTGCACATAAAAATACCAAAATTGCAGAAACAGGCAAGCGTGTATCGATACTGCGTATCAGCGTATCGATACGGTATTCAAATCTGGGATTTTTGCAGATGAATGCGTATCGATACAGCATAGTGTATCGATACGGCAAGAGTCAAGGGAAAAAGTCAACACCGGTGCGTATCGATACGTCAACTGTATCGATACACATAAAACGACAAAGATAAAATTAGGTTATAGCGTATCGATACGCATGCATAGCGTATCGATACTCGACGGACGGAGAGCCTATTTAGGGCTGTTTTAATCAAAATCCCAAATTTTAAAACTCCTCTTCTCCTCTTCAAAAACCCTAACCGAAAACCCCTATAAAAACCCTCTAAATTCTTCAAAATTTTACACAAATCTTCAAAATTTCTTGAGGGATTTTACTTCATACATCAAGGCTATCCTTGGGCATCAATCTTGTGCACTAACACACCCTCTTTCATCCACTCTAAGAAATCAAGGTAAATTTTTTTTTTCAATTTTTTTTTTAATTTTCGTCAATTTTCAATTATTATTTCAACTGATTTTTATATACATTATGATTAACTTACTATGGGTCTCATATTGTTCATAAAATTTTTCAAAAATAAATTTTTTTTTTGGTTCGAATATATTTTATATTCGATAAAATTTTTTCGAAAACTAAAATTTGTTGTAAATATTCTTTAAAACATTTTTTTAAAACAAAATTACCTTGAATTATTAGAATCTATTGGATTAAATTGGATGTTAATTGCATACATATTCGAATCCTTTTTGATGTATTTTCAGGATTATGGCACCTAAAAAGGGGAATAAGAGACATCACACCGCTTCCGTTTCTAATGAGGATGAGGGTAATCCTACTCCTAACCTTCCTCATATTATCCAAACTAGTTTTCCCACAGCCCTAGCTAGAGAAGCCTATAAGCTTTGTATGGGAATCAATCTTAGGGAAGAACGAATCGTGTCTATTCCGTTTTTAAACTCTGCTAAATTCAAATTTAAATATCTCCCTTTAATTAGGCAATGGAAACTTTTAACCTTTTTAAACATTCCTCCTATTTTATATAGGAATCTTGTCATTGTCTTCTTTTCAAATGCTTATTGTGTCAATGATGACGCCAATGAGCATGTTATTGCCATTGAATCCTCGGTTATGGGAACTCCTATTCGAATTGATCAAAAAGTCTTATGCACTGTTTTTGGTTTTGAGGATGTCGGGATTGATGATGAACACTCTTTAGGTTCGGGTTACATAGGTCCGGCAAAAGTTTTAGATGCTCATGATCGTATACTTCATCTTATTATCTCTTGGTTTATTCGTCCCTCGGGTGGTAGATATTCTACCATTCGTCAAATTGATGATTTTTGGCTTACATGCTTTAGGGAGGGTAAACGACCAAATCTTTGTCAAATCATGTTTGCCGATCTTGTGTTTTTGGTTCAAAACCGTTACACCAAACTTGTTCAATCTTTTTACTACACTTCGGCCTTGAGTTGTCTATTTCATTCCCTTGGTGTTGACTGCACACATGACCTTCCCGAAAAACTTGGCCAACCCATTGATGAGCATTCCCTTTCTCGCTCTGGATTCTCTTTTGTCGGTAATGAATGGGTTCGCAACCCTCAAGCTGATCCTCCCGCTGCCCCGGTCAATGCCTCTCGCGCATCCTCTAGCCGTGCTTCTCATGACTCCTCCTCCATGGCAAATCTCATGACTTTCCTCAATGAGAAGTTCAATGCTATGGACGGTCGCTTCACCGCTATAGATAATCGGTTTACATCAATGGAAGAACGACTCCAAGGCATGGACAAGAAAATAGATACCTTGAGTGCTCGCCAAGACTCAATGGATCTTTCTCTTACAGCTTTCCATGGTGCTTGGATCAACCAAAACCAAAGGAACCAAACACCTCGAGAAGACGAAGACGAGGAAGAAGATGATGAGGATGACCATGATGATGGTGGAGACGCGTAGATGCATCTCATATTAGGACTTTTTAGGATTTCATTGCATTTTTATTAGAACTTGAATTATGCCTATTTTCTATGTTTTAGGATTTTTAAAAGGTTTGGATTATTATGCTTGCTTGCTTGGTTTATGAATTTGGAGCTTTATGTTTATTCTTATGATTGATATTCCTATGCTTGATTATTCTAATCATTGTGTTTCTTTTTGATCTAACAAAAAGGGGGAGAAGGATTCATTGTGTAAAGGTCAAAATTTTTCAAAATTCTCTATCTTTAAGTAAGGGGGAGAAACAAATTTGTTTTTAAACATTTATCTTAAAGCAAGGGGGAGAAAAGCCTTTTTCAAAGTTTTCAAAAACTTAAAAATTTATTATGGTTTTGTTATATCAAAAAGGGGGAGATTGTAAAACTAAAATTGATTTTGATATAACATAAAAATTTAAGGACCAAATTGCAAAATAAATAAATTTTTAAGAACTCTTTAAATGTTCAAATATTAACAAAATGTTTTGTATAAAATATTGTTTGAAGATCGGATCTCAAAACATTAAGTTTCTCAAACCTTTTTCATGATTTTCAAAACCAAAATTATGCAAAAATGGCCTTGCGTATCGATACACTCACTGTATCGATACACTTGAAACTTACTGTAATTCTGAATGAACATTGCGTATCGATACACCCTTCATACGTATCGATACAGTGTTCATCTAGGCAACCGTACCGATACGCTTAATAAACGTATCGATACGCTAAGCATAATTATTTGAAAATTTATTTTGACCGTTATAACGTATCGATACTCTTGGTCACAGTATCGATACACATTGATGCAACAAATAAAATGGTTTAACAGAGACTTTGGACCGTATCGATACGACCCCCGTATCGATACGCTTTGATGCAACAAACTTAACAGAGAGTTTGGACCGTATCGATACGCCTAGTGTATCGATACGCCCTGTTTTTACGCACAACGGCTAGTTTGAATTTAAACTAGCGTATCGATACAGCCTTGTCGTGTATCGATACGCGGTGCTGGGGAGCTGCCTTAATAGCTAGAAAAATGTTCCCAACGGCTCTTTCAATAAGTCAAATGATCCAAACGGCTAGAAACTGATTCAAGGGTATAAATACAAGCTTCATTTCACCAGGAAGATCAACAATATACATTCAAGCATCATCAAAGCAAAAATCCAAATCCTAGAGCTATTCAAAGCTATATTCTTGTGCCCAACTCTTTGTATTTCATTTTGTCATATTATTGAGAGTTTTTGGGTTGCTGTAATTGTAAGTGGGTAGACAATCATCCTTTGAGAGGAAATACTTGAGTTTACCAAAAATCTTCTTTGTATTTGAGTGGATTAAGCTTGGGGTTGAAAAGCTTAATCGATATTGTAAGGTTTCCTCCTCATCCAAGAAAAGGGGACGAATTCAAGTAGTGAATTGTTTTGGAAAATCCTTAGTGGGAGCTAAGGTAGTGGATGTAGAGTTCGGTTGTTGAACTTGAACCACTATAACCCCTTGTGTCATTTTATTTTCCAATATTCTCTTCACAAAAATTTTAATTGCCAATTCACCCCCCTCTTGGCCATTTGCAATTGTTTGATCAACTCAACAGAGTCAGTTGAAGAGGAAGAAGAGAGCGCTTTAGTGCAGTAGGCTTTTGAGCTGTACACTCCCTTTGAGTCACCTGCCCACGTGATTTTGTCCACTTCACACGAGCTTCTTGAAGCAGATTCAAGACTATTCAGAAAATTTGTCCATTGCTTCTGTTCCCAAACAAATAGGTTTCTTCTTAGAGGCACTGTCCAATACCATACACCCTCCACTTTAGAACCGAAGTCGATCACTTTACCCGTTTTGTTGAGGGCAGCAGCATAGATCCTTGGATAAGCATCCTTGAGCGAATTAACATCAGTCCAGTGATCTCTCCAGAAGTCGATAGACTTTCCATCACCTAATACAAGGCGTAAATTTGAAGTAAAGAGGTCTTCGGTGTTCGAAAGAGGTTTAGCAATATTTTTCCATAATCAAGAAGGTTTGGGGCCAGTGGAAGTAGTAAGGAGCAAGTTATTAGGATGAATGTGATATTTTTCAGCAATGGTTCTGCGCCAAAGGCTATCATTCTCGCAACCAAACCTCCAAATCCATTTATTAAGGATGGCACGGTTTTTTGTGCCCAAATCGACCATTCCTAGTCCCCCAAGATCCTTTGGTTTGCAGATGTTTGACCATTTAATCCAATGAATAACTCGTCCCCCTTTCGAACCCCAAGTGAAGTTGGCAATGATCCTGTTTAGCTTATTTTCAACAGTAGTCGGCATTTGATAGAGAGATAGGAAGAAGAGTGGGAGGCTACATAATACTGACTTAGCTAACACAATTCTCCCCCCGAACGGAAGGGAGTTGCTCATCCATCCTTCCAATCTAGACTGCATCTTGTTGACTATGAGGTCCCATAAGGCGATGGAGTTCTTAGTGTGACCTAAGGGCAGGCCGAGATACGTGGTTGGCAGGGAGCTATGAGCACATTTGATACAATCGGCCCAGTTGCTCACTTCTTCCTCTTGTACATTGACCCCGAAAAGGCTGGTTTTTTTAAGTTAAGTCGCAGCCTGGAGCATACTTCAAATAACTTCAGCAGCCTCTTGATATTAACTACGTTGTGTCTAGAAGCCTCCGCGAAAATGATCAGGTCGTCAGCGAATTGCAAGTGAGAAATTCTGAACCCGTTCCTGCCGATATCCACACCCGAAATCAACCCTTTGACTTCAGCTTCATGTAAAATAGAGCTAAGCATCTCGCCAATAATATTGAAGAGGTAAGGGGACAAGGGGCAGCCTTGTCGGAGACCTCTCTTTATCTGAAATTGTTCTGAGGATGAACCATTTATGAGCAATGAAATGGAAGCAGTATATAAACACAAATTGATCCATTTTCTCCGCCGGGCACCAAAGCCCATCACCTCAAGCGAGAGGTCGAGGAATTTCCAGTCAACGGTATCGAAAGCTTTACTGAAATCGGCCTTGAAGATTATTGCTTGCTTTTTCTTACGAATTAGGTCGTCGACAACTTCATTGGCGATAAGAGTGCAGTCCGCTATTTGCTTCCCGGGAGTGAATGCGAACTGATTAATACCGACCACTTCCTCTATTCAACTTGACAACCTTCTGGATAGAACTCTTGCCAGTATTTTGTAGAGGCTGCTGACCAAAGAGATCGGCCTGAAATCTTCCATAAATAGGGGCGATGACTTTTTAGGAATCAACACTATGAAGGAGTGATTAATAGAACGATCTTCGAGCTTGCCTTTGTAGAACTTCTCGAAAAATAACATGATTTTGTTCTTAAGGATCTGCCATAATTTTTTTTGTAGAAATCAAGGTTAAATCCGTCGGGGCCTGGGGCTCGATTACCTTCAACAGTGTGAATTGCATCCCAAACTTTTTCAGAGGTGAATGGGAGTTCAAGTTTCATAGCCGAAGCAGCACAAAGCTTGTTCAGCTTTACTGGCCACTTGTTTAATGGGAGCGTTGAGCATGTGTTGTATGTGGATTGGAAGTGATCCACAAACGCTTTAGAGATGTCATCTTGTTTCTCGATTACAGACTCCCCAATTTGGATTTTGCGAATTGTGTTTCTCTTTTGGTTAATAGTGGCTGCTAGATGGTAGAATTTCGTGTTTCTACTGCCTTCGAGGAACCATCTTATTCTCGATTTTTGCTTTCACTCTCTTTCCTCCTTGCGGTAGCTGTCCCAAAGTGACACTCTAAGGTGTTTAAGTTCGTTAGCTGTTGAGGTATTAAGGCCATCAGATGCTAGATTCGACTCAAGGTTTGCAATCTTCTTCTCGATGCTTGGGATGGAGTTCTCATCTTTGGCACGCTCCTTATTCGCCCATATTTTGGTGGCGACCTTAATTGCTCTTAGAGTGCAAGCAATATTTTTATCTTTGGATGAAGATGTTGTTTCCCTCACTAAACTGAGATAATCGATATTATCGGCCCAATGTGCGAACCACTTGAACGGTCTCGGACCACCAATAGCTGCAGCCTCTGTGAGTGAAACGGGCGAGTGATCGGAGAGACTTCTAGGGAGGGATTTTTGCAGTAGCGATGGGAACCAGGATAGGACCTCTGGGGAGACCAAGAACCTGTCTAACTTACTGGAAGAAACAGATAAGCCACCCTTAAACCAGGTGTATCGCCCTCCTTCCATAGGCAGATCTAACAGACCAGTTGTGTTAATGAATTCCCTGAAGTGATGCATAGAGGAATCTGATTGAGAGGTACCAAGTCTTTCATCTGAAGATAGAGTCGAATTAAAGTCCCCCCAATGACAATAGGGATCTGTAGTGACATGATGCAGCCCGAGAGAAAAACGAAGAAATCTTTCCTTTCTGAGATGTCGTTTGGCGCGTATACGTTGATGAAAGCAATGTTCTCTCCCGAAGAAATTAATTTCCCAATCAGTATCAATGCTCTATCATATTCCACAAAATCCACTAGGCTAAAGAAATTACTATTCCAAACTGAAAGCAAACCCCCTGCAGCACCTATCGATCTTGTGAATTTCATTTCACCCAAATTGAGTCTCTGAAATCTTCTAACAAACCACGGTTTAAGAGACGACAACTTCGTCTCTTGGAGAAGTACCAATGAAGCTTTATTTGCTACAATCACTTTCGCAACGACCCTTACTTTTTCAGGCTTACCAAGCCCTCTCACGTTCCAGGAAACAATTGAAATGTTCATATATTAAAGAGCAAACACAGTGAATTAGAGCTTTGAGGAAAGATTGCTTACCAGCGGAGTCAATCCTTCTGGAGCTCCACCAATCTCGCCACCACTGCATCATCCGGATCTTTAAACTCCAAGCCCAGATTTTTTCCGACCAAGAGAGTGGCAACCGCTTCCTCGTTAACTGCTGACCGTTGAACAAAGTTGCCACCGCTTAAAGAGGAGTATGACCAGGCTGGGGAATTCTTTTTGGACTTTTTGAATTTATTTTTGTTCTTGGTAATATCTGTCCACTTGGGTTTGCTAAGGCTCGCTATCGACCCAGGGAATTTTGGGCCCAAAGTAATGGTGATAGGATCTGGGAGGGGTTTTCCCTGCTAAAATCCAGGAGAGCAGACTTGATCAATGTCTTCGAGCGATCCAATTGCTACCTCTTGAAGCTGAGATTGGTTAGAGATAGGCTCAGAAAGTAGTGGGGAGCCCACCACAGTCCTTGAAGGCCCAAGGGGGTTTGGGTGTTGGAAAAATCATCTGAGCAAACAGGAACCTCAAATAGCTTGTTACTATTTGGGTGGGGCACTTGTAAATTCTCTACGGTGTCCACGTGGGTAATAGGCATGCAGTGCGGATGATTATCCCATCTATTTCCCGAGAGAGCAGCCGCCTCAAATGTTGTGGGGCTCACCAATGGGATGTCTGCAGCATTCAATGCGTTTGGGGCATGGAACGAGGCGTTACGGCGCATATCAGCCTCCGACACTCTCGGAGAGGAGTCACCGTCGATGAAAATGCGGTCCTCTTCAAAAACTTCCGTTTTGATCCTGATCTTCTTAATAGCTCCGTTGACCGATAATACAATCCTGTCTGGGATGTCCGAAATGTTTTGAACCTGAAGTAGCAGGGAGGCTTCATCGAAACGCTTACAAGCTAGAGTGTCGTCGTCAATCTTTAGAACTGAGCCCCACCGGTTCCCTAAGTTTTCAAAAAACGTTTTGCTCCAGACTGATAGAGGGACATCAAAAAGTCTGACCGTGGCCTTCACTTTCTTCTTTCCTTCATATCCTTCTAAGAGTTCCAGTTCCTCGAACCATAAACGCAGTAATTCCTCTCTGTTGGTCCAACACCTATCTCTTTCGGTCTTGCTATGACAGTGGATGACCACGAGGAGATCATACCACGGGCAAAGTTGAGCTTGAAAGCCGTCAGACACGAGACCTTCCTGTACCATCTCCACGTTGTACATTGCCTTGATTTTACCTACTAAGCAACATTCCCTCCACGTCAAATCTGCCTGAGGAATCGAAGTAAGATGAGTGGTCTCACTGTCAGAATGAAGACACACTATGGTTTCGTTATTGTAGAACTGTGCAGTTTCCTTGTTGGCAAAGCGAGCTGCAGGCCCAGAAGTACTGCGGGGACCCAGCAAGGCTTCTTTGTATGATCTTGTGTCTCTAAGAGGAAAAGTTCTTCTTTTGGCATTACTCCTGACTGTATCTGAACCTTGAGGTTGCCTCTGTCGATTGCGGTTGGCAGCTGAAATTCTGACTTGAAAACCATCCATAAGTCTTCCATTGCCTTTGTTGATCGCCATCCTTGCTTCTCGTTCCGTTCTGAATCTGACGAACGCAAATGTTGTTAACTTGTTACGTCTGGAGCGGTTCTTGTAAGCCATGAAAACATCCACCACCTCGCCGTAGGTTAAGAAAGCTTCCTTGAGAGTTAAGTGGTGGATACGCTTACTCACGTTATCCACGAAGACGGAGAATCCCTTCAGGCGACGCGGGTCTATGCTCTGCCCTGGGCGACGGATCTCCTTGTTGTAAGACGACCTTCGATATTCTGCGGCTGCCGTGACCGGTCTTCGACCTTCCATTTCTGAGATTTTCAAAGAGTTGTCTCGATTTGTGCGTGTCATCCTTGCGCAGGGGCCATGCTAATCTTCTCTGATTTTGAGTTCGTGGGGTGCTGCTTGGGATGCCAATGAGTTGTTGGAGCGTTTCTTTTTTATAGTTAACGATTTGATATGCTCGTATGTAGTGTACTCTTTTCCTCTATCTAGGCTTAGGGAAGTTTTTAATAAGGCATGCATACGAGCTAAGGTGTTTGGCTTTGTATTGTTTCCCTGAATAATAATAAAAATCTTTGCTGACCAAAAAAAAATTAAGTTGATTGATTGAAAAAAATATTCCTACCCAAAAAATATTACTTAACAAAAATTTAAAGTATTTAAATACTTATTTTATATAAAAAAATTAACCTTTAAATAAACATTAATAAATATATTATTTTGGATCAAGTGATAGAGATATCATATTAATTTAAAAAAATGCATTGATAAATACAATAATATTGATAAATTCAATAAAAGAATACTGAAATATAATTCACTTAATTTTACACTCATATAAATTATTTTTTTTATATAAAAATATATTAATAATATTTAAATAGCCGCGTGATAATGGACTAAACCGATCAAACCAACTCCCAGTCTCCCACAACAATTTGTCGGGTGATCTTAACTGCTTTAGGTTATATAAATTTGAATCAACCAAAAGCAAAATAAATCTTCAAGTTTTACTAAAATTTTCAGTTCACTCCTTTTTGTTTTGTATCATTTTATATTAACAAAATATAAATCAATAAAAATATATATCAAATTCACGTGTGAACTTTTTTTATTGCACCGTCAACATTAGTGTGAATAAGTAAAGGGTACATTTTTTCACTTTTAATCATAGATTTTAAAAAGGTTATATTTTGATCACTTGCGTTATTAATTTATTACATTTTTGTCACTTATGTTGTCAATTTGTTACAATTTGGTCACTATCATTAACGTCTGTTAGTTTAATGACATGACACGTTAGTAAAAGATGTTAATTTTTAATTTGACCTCTAAATTTTAGATAGAATACTAATTTGACCCCTAAACTTTAGATGAAGTATCATTTTAACCATAAAACTTTTGGTAAAATATTTATTTGAAAATAAACACAAAAAATCTAAATTTATATCATAATCAAATCTAAAAATTTATGATTAATGTTTAAAGGAATATTAATGATAAAATTATTATTCTTCTTTAATTTGAAAAGGAAGTTGAAGGGTTCTAAATTAGATTTGTTGAATTTGAGATATTTTCTATGAAACATACACTAGATTCACATTCAGAAGACCAAAAAGGAGTGAACTGAAAATTTTGGGGGTCCAACAGTCGTTAACAATGGTGGCTGCAGGTGGTTAGTGAATGCTGAAGGCGGGAGACTTTGGTCGAATACAATGTCAAATTAATATTTTAACTAGTTTAAGATTAAAATGAGGGGTTAGTATGTAAAATGCTTTCAAATTATGTTTCTTCTGCTTGAATTGGTCTTCCATTTGGTAACTGTGATTTTTCTTGGGGAACATTGCTTTGTTGTTTTCAGTTTAAGTTTCCTACTTGATGAATGATGGCATTAAGGGATTATGCCATTGGTGTTCCAAGAGATTTAGTCATTATAATCAACTAATTTGGAGCTTTGGTGCTTGAGGTCCATTATGATTAGTTGTGAATCAATGCTTTCAACGTTCAAGGTGCAACTGCTTTGTTTTGCTTGAATGGTGAAGGAATCTTGTTTTCGTAGGTTTAATGGGGGCTTTTTTCACTCGGTAGATGTTGGTATTTTTGTTAGGCTTTTTAATTATATTTTTCAAGGGAGATGGGCAGGGGTTTCATGGGATGTATGAGTGATGCTATGTGATCATTAGTTGGGTTAGGTGATGTGTGTTTTTTAGCGAGGATGTTTCAGTTGTGATATTTCTTAGTAGTGTGTACTCTTTTCCTCTATATTAAATTTAGAGAGATTTTTAATGAGGCACACTGCGTAGGATATGGTTTTATTAACTTTCAATAAAATATCTTTTGCCGAGCAAAAAAAAATGATATTTCTTCTAAAGTTTGGGAGGTCACATTAGTATTCTATCGAAAGTTTAGGGATCAAATTTGTATTTTATCTAAAGTTTAGGGGTTAAATTAAAAATTAATGTGTCACATCATCGAGAAATTATTAGATGGACCCGGCTCACCACGCCATCTGTGTCTCAACCAATAAGATCCATTCATCTCAAAATAACTTCTAAATAACTAACCACTCTTTATTTACATGTAGGAAAGAGCTGAAGATTCACCTTAGAAAATAAATGAGATGGATGAACCTTATTGGCTGGGACCACATATAACGTGGTCAGTCGGGTCCATCTAATAATTTTTCCACGTCATCAAACTAATATGCGTTAATGACTCGGTGACCAAAATGTAACAAATTGATAACGTAAGTGACCAAAATGTAATAAATCAATAACACTATTGACTGAAATGTAAAATTTTCAAAACTTGTGATCAAAAGTGAACACTTATGAAATAA
Source organism: Hibiscus trionum (assembly GCA_030270665.1). Classification (NCBI taxonomy): domain Eukaryota; kingdom Viridiplantae; phylum Streptophyta; class Magnoliopsida; order Malvales; family Malvaceae; genus Hibiscus; species Hibiscus trionum. The sequence continues at coordinate 5,805,131 of BSYR01000065.1, forward strand.
AAGTGACCATTTCGATGGTTTACCCATAAGTAAATTAGAAACGATCTAAATTTTAATATAAACTTATTATCAATACGTTTAGTTATAATAATGCTATTTGTTGTTTGAATATAATAAAATAATGATTATAATACATTGATTGATCGAAATTCATTGTCATAAAGATCTTATAATGATAAAGTTAAGATGTAATTATTGATGATCGATTAAAATGATGCGTATAGAATAATTTTTGAAACTTGCAGTAAAACAATTATTAATAATTTATTTTTTAAAAGTTTTTGTTAAAAAAACGCATGTCATTCTTCCAGCAATTTATTTTTTTTTGAAATGTGTCGGGCCTCGTTAAAAACCCCCACTAGGCCTAAATTGGGGGAAAAGAGTGCCCTATTTTATTACCGAATAAAACACTAAACCACGGTTCAAACAATAGTCAAACATCACTAAAGACGTTACAGGATAACACGTGAGAATTTCCAGATACTAATTGCTATCACAATACCATGACCAATCTGAGGCTGCGCTGATTCCTTTTCTAGCCAAAATACTTGGTTCCCCCCTTGTTCAGTCCCTCCATACACAAGCACCCAACCGAACCTCTGAAGCATCATAACACCACTGCCAATAAGGTCTGCAAAAGAAACTGGGGGTTGTACCAGGTTGTTGAGCCACTGGAACGCTAGCAGGCATTTCGTCTCAATAGTTAGGATATGTGATGGCTTCTGTTTCCATTCCTTAAATACTCTGCCGGCTTCAAGAATAGCTAGAATTTCTGCTCTAGTGATTTCAATCATTCCTACTGATTTAGCGAATTTTGCAAGAACGTAACCTCCACCATCTCTTAATACTCCTCCGATGCCACCTTGCCCGAAGCTACCACCCACAGTTGCTTCTACTGAAAATTTCAGCACCCCAGATGAAGGAGCGAACCAAGCACTGTCTATCGACCTGCTATGATCCCTTCTATTACACTCAATATTGCATCTGTTGGGAAACCGCACAAAATCTATTAAGGAGGGAATCGAATTTGGCCATTTACTTTTACTCCACAACCCTATACGAAGCACCGTGGAGACGCATAGTTTTTGAAAGCATGGCCTCTTTTTGTTAAAAATCACTTTGTTTCTCTCTAGCCAAATAGACCACGCAATTCTGAAAAATGCAAGCTGCCAAACTGGTTTAGATTTTTTTCGAATCGCAACATTATTCCACAATTCCAACAAGGTAAAGGAATTAGCAGGGAAAACAATTTGTATATTCCAAAAACTGCACCAATATTGCCAGAGGCCCCATGTATACTCACAGTGACAAAGGAGATGATCAGCCGATTCAGTCTGCTTACGGCACAGGGAACAAAGCCCTCCATCTTGTACATCTAGGCCCCTTTTCATTAAGGCTTCCCCCGTAGGGAGACGACCTTGAACAGCTTTCCAGAGGAATACTTCGACTTTAGGGGGAGCCAATCCAGCCCAAATTAAATTAAAGCAACCAACCGGCGTTTGGCCAGCAAGCATTATGCTTTTACAGAAGTCTTTAGACGTGTAGACCCCATTCGCAGCACCTAACCAACATAAACGATCCCTTCCTTCTCTGGCATTGGAAGCCCTTTCAAGTGTGTTCATGAACTCCTCCCATACTTGAACTTCCCATTGGAACAGTTCTCTTCTCAACTTAATTTTCCAACTCCATTTTCCGTTAATAACCGATCCAAACTCCTTGACATACCCAGTTTTCTTAAGAGCCAAACTAAAGATTCTTGGGAAAGCCAATTTGAGCGAAGGATGATCCGTCCAACTATCCTCCCAAAATCTCACCGAGCCTCCATCACCCAGGATACACTGAATGTTTTTGGATAAGCAGTCCTCATTATCATAGCATGAAGCTAGAATGTTCTTCCACACCCAAGAGCAACGTTTATCAGCCACTGGAAGGGGTAACAAAGAGTTGTTGTCGTAATTATATTTTGCATCCACTATTCTCCTCCATAGGCAACCCGATTCTGAACTGTATCTCCATGCCCATTTATTGATCAAAGCTCTGTTTTTGAGTTGTACGTCGATGATACCTAGCCCACCCAGCTGTTTTGGTTTCACAACCTTTTCCCATTTCACCCAATGGATGAGTCTATTGGTGTGAGGGCCCCAGAGAAAATGTGCAAGCAAACTATTGAAAGTACCTGCGATACTCACCGGAATTTTAAATAGCCTCAGATAGAAAATTGGCAGATTATTTAACACTGAATTTATCAGACATATTCTTCCCGCACTAGATAGGAAATTTCCTTTCCATCCTGACAGTTTCCTTTTCACCTTCTCGATTATAGGACTCCACATTTTAACCGAGTTACGGGATACCCCCAAAGGCAGGCCAAGATAGGTAGATGGAAGGAGACCAGCTTTGCACCCCAGTCTATTTGCCCAGGCTGTTACTGTTGATTGGTTTACCCCTATTCCAAAAATCGTGGTTTTGTTCAAATTAAGGCTTAGGCCTGATGCAAGACCGAAAACGCGCAGGAGCCTTCTAATGTTTGTCACATTTTCTTCAACCCCCTTGGCAAAGACAATCAGATCATCTGCGAATTGCAGATGTGAGATTGATACCTCTGAATTACCGACTTTCACACCAGCAATATAACCCAACAACTCAGCTTTCTTAAGGAGCAGACTCAAAGCCTCCCCTATTAGATTGAAAAGTAAAGGAGACAATGGGCAACCTTGCCGAAGCCCGCGCTTGATAGCGAAAGACTTGGAAGGTTTCCCATTCACCAAGACTGAAACTAGTGCCGACGACAGACATTCGAAGATCCACTGCCTCCACCGATTACTGAAGCCCATTTTTTGCATGATTATATCAAGAAACACCCAATCGACCGTATCGTATGCCCGTCTAAAGTCCGCCTTAAAAACAATGCTGGTCTGTTTTCGGGATCTCAAATCATCGATAATTTCATTAGCAATCAATGCGCAATCCGCAATTTGTTTGCCTTTAATAAATGCAAACTGGTTTTCTCCTACCACTTCACTGATACATAGGCTGAGTCTTCTGGAGAGGGTCTTTGCCATGATTTTGTAAAGACTATTCACCAAAGAAATTGGGCGGAAATCATCGATCGACTTCGGCTGCTCCTTTTTGGGTATCAAAGCGATAAAGGAATGGTTATAGAATCTGTCTTTAACCTTTCCTTTATAAAAATCCTCGCAGAAACTTAAGATTTTGTCTTTGATATAGGGCCAAAATCTTTTATAAAATTCTAAATTCATATCGTCTGGGCCCGGGGCTTTGTTACCATCCATAGCTCGAATCGTTTCCCATATTTCCTCAGAGGTAAACGGCCTTTCTAACTTGCTCGCTGATGAAGCATCCATCTGTTTGAACTCACAATCAAAGCCCAATAATGGCAAAGTTTTTGAATTGTTAAAATTGGCTCTGAAGGCTTCCTCAAAGGTTTATCGAATCTGATTTTCATCTGTTAAAACCCTGTTGCCTTTTACAATTTGCTGGATGGAGTTCCTGATTTTTCTCACCGATGCTGTTGTTTGAAAAATTTTTGTATTCTTGTCACCCTCCAAGAACCATTGAACTCTTGATTTTTGATGCCATTCACGTTCCTCCCGCCGGTATTGTTCCCATAACTTCTTTTTATATTCAGTAATTTCTGCAGCAATGTTCAAACGGGCACTGCCAGAAACAATCTCTCTTTCTAAATCTTCTATTTTATCTTCTAACACTGCAGTAGGAGTTATACGGTTTTTATTGAAGTTCTCCACCCATTTCTTTATCCCCAGCTTTGCCCTTTTTAATGTATAGTTCATACTTTTGCCTTGCGAATCCGCTGCCACTTTTATGATTAAATCAACCACCTCTGGTTCGTCGAGCCAATGGGAGAAAAGTTTGAAAGGTTTACCTCCCTCCTTCTTCTTTATTGCTTCCAGAATCACCGGACAATGATCCGAGAGGCTTCTAGGCACTGTTCTTTGGATGATATTAGGGAACCATAGCAGGACCTCCGGAGATACAATGAATCTATCAATTCTGCTAGCTGTTGGTGAGTTTCCCCCTCTGAACCAAGTAAAGCTGCTCCCTTGTAACGGTAAGTCAACCAGATTATTTCTTTGAATAAAGTCGACCAATGCAACCCCCACTCTGACACTTCTGTCTGCTCCAAACCTTTCATCGTCACTCTTAACCATATTGAAATCACCTTCCATAACAATCGGAGATCTCAAGCTGGAAATCAAGTCAGTGACCTCCTGAAAAAACAATTCTCTTTCTTTGACATCGTTAGGGGCGTAAATGTTCAATATACAACATGCTTGCCTAGACGAGGTAAAATACCCTTCCAACAAAATCAGTCTTTTAGCCACTACTGTGCGATCAACACTGAAGAAGTTTGAATCCCAGGCGGAGATGAGACCCCCTGACGCCCCCTCGGATGGTGAAAACACAAAATTATCAAACCATTTTCTCTTTATTCTCTTTTCCACGCTTTTATTGATCTGCCTCAACTTAGTTTCTTGCAACAAACAAATTTTTACTCTGGCCCTATCAGTAACCTTTCCAAAGGCTCTAACTTTCTCAGGTTTGCCCATTCCACGCAAATTCCAGCTTAGTGCACTAAAATACATTATGAGCAAAATATCACTGGTTCATAGTAAAAGACGTACCTTCTACGCCTTTTCCAACACTTTGATTTCAATCAATCTATCCACAGCCACCTCATCCGGAGCATCGAACAACACTCCCAAAGATTTGCCTAAATTCAAAGTAGCAGTGGCTTCCTCCTCCTCGGCAAATGAATTCCCCGCTGTGTGGGTTCTATCTACTGGGGAAATCGGTGAAGATGGATCCAAATTAGACGGGCTTGGGTAAACCGAAACCCCTGGTTTTCGCTTTCCACCTTTCCCCCCTTTTTTACCCCTGCGAGAAATTTGATGACCGCACCTCTTCATTTTCTCCAAACCTGGTTTTAGATATGCTAGGGCACCACCCACCTGCCGGGGCCGCTTCATTTTCCTCCTCTGCTTGCATTCGTCTTCCTCCGACACTTTACTCTTTGGGACAGCACCAACTAAACCGATTTCAATGTCAACTAATTTTGACCCGCCCGACACCGACGGACTTTGAGGCTCGGATCTAGCCCTGTTAGAATCTTGAACAAAGCCCAACCTATCTGCATTAATAGTCTCAGCAGATTCCACCATAACATCATAAAGCCCAGGCCCACATGTTTCTATAGGGCTAGTTAAATCCGGATTGCTGTTGTTAATTGACTCTATAGGAGAGACCCTATTAATAATAACATTCTGCCGCTCGGGTGATGTGGATTCCACTGACGCCGTTTTTTCCACCTCGGGGTCCACGGAATTAAAGCTGACATTTATGCCGACTTTCTCGTACCACGAAACGTCAAATCTATTCTCCTCCCCGCCGGTGACAGGTCCTTCCCCGTCGATGAAGACACAATCTTCCTCAACTTCTTTCACCTCCAGTTTTACCCAATGAAGATTACCATTGAGCAAAACACTGAACCTCCACGGAATAGAAGACTCACATTGCACCTCCATAAGCAACCTTGCTTTTTCAAAGTTTTGCAGATTCTCAGTTTCTTCATCTATCCTTACCAACTTCCCCCATTTCCCTCCTACTTTCTCGAAAAATCTCTTGTTCCATATACTCAGTGGCACGTCCTTGAGTTCCAGCCATACCTTCACTCGTTTCTTGCCTTCGTAGCCGGTTAGGAATTCCAGCTCCTCGAACCATAATCTCAGTAATTCCTCCCTAGCTTCCCAAAGACTGTTCCTCATTTCTACACTTTCAGTACGGATAACCGTTAGCAGACCCTGCCATGTGCTTATTTTTGCAGCAAAACCGTCTGCTCTTAGAGCTTCTTGAATCATCTCGGCGTTATACATGGGTTTAATTTTACCCACCAGGCTGTGGTTAATCCACCTTAGGTCTTCTTTAGCAATCTGAATTGACCTCTGGGAATCCACCAAATCAGGTTTATCCACTATCTCTACTCGAAAACACTCCTCCAGTTTAGTATGTGCTACCTCAGTAGCAAGACTCTCTGCGCCCTGGATTTCCTCAATGTTCGAAACGTTGAGGCTGCCATGTTTTATGCCCATCAGCACTTCCTTGAAGGATCTCTGATCTCGCCAAGCCCCCATATTCCTTGTCAACACTCTTCTCTCCTTTGTTATAACGACGTTACCTCTTGGTTTTGCCGCTGCCATAACAATCCTGATCCTACGACCGTCCAGTATTCTTCCGTCTCCTTTCTGTATAGCACTCTCGGCTTCCATTCTGCAACTGAATCGAACAAAGGTAAAGACCGATGACTTAGCTCTCCTCCTTGGATTATTGTATGCAATGTAGACGTCCACCACTCTTCCATACACCTTAAACGCTTCGCTTAGGGTTGACGGTTGAATTCTTCTACTAATGTTATCCACGAACACCGAAACACCAATCCTTTTGAATACCTGTTTACTTCTCTGGCTCGTATCCGATCTAACCCTGTCTCCGAGGTGCCCCTGAACTGTCCTTCTTCTTTCCTACTCCGGTTGGATCTTGCTGTTGCCTCTCGCCCTCTCTCTCTCACTCTCTCTCTCTCTCTCCATAATCCTCGAGTTTTTTTTTTAACTTCCAGCAATTTATAGTGGCATGTTATTATTTGTGGATTGTGGTTACTACGCAAGTATTTTTAATAAAAAATGCACGTTATTTATCCAAAAAATTAAAAAATGCTCGTTATTTATCCAAAAAAATATTTAAAAAATGCTTGTTTAAGATTGTTTATTTCTAAATTTATGCCTAAATCATTATGAAATATTATCTTAATCCTCTTGTACAAGAAATGCCATGGTCAAACAAAATGGGATTGTCATTTTTTAATTAATTTCATCACACAAATAAATTGACAGTCTCTATAAATACAAATTAAAGTGAAAAACAATTTTAAATTGAAGTGTCTGAGAGTGGCATGCTCTGTTAAATAAAAGCCATTTTTATGCCGACAGTGCCACAATAAATTTTTAAATTAAAAAATACTCTTTTGAGATTGTCCTATGTCACTGGGCCGTTTTTAATTAACACAATTTTAAAAGTTTACGTGCGATCATTAATTAGTGATACGATAATCTGAAATTGATAGGCAAGATATATAATTTTTTTGTAGTATTGTTTTTTAAATTTTATATTAATTGATATCAACAAATGATTTCAGTGAAAAAAAAAGATGATATTTATATTAACTTTAGGTGACGCAGATTAAAAAAAATTATTTGTAAATATATATACAACATTTAAAGATAAAAAAATATAAACAAATACTATTATATAATTACCTTAAAATTATTTAAAAAATCTACATTTGTTGACAAAGAAAATCCCCTATTACGAAACCAAATCTTACAAGTCGTAATTTGGAAGTTTATTATTTATACTCCAAATCCAAATCTTACAAGTCGTAATTTGGAAGTTTATTATTTATACTCCAAATCCAAATCTTACAAGTCGTAATTACATCTCATGCAATATTAGGCTCAGTCAATGATGAAAAGTTTGATTCTTTATATTTTTCACTGAAAAATTTAGAATTATTATAAATTTGCTCCTACTCCAAATCCTATTCGTCCATATTGTTAATCTTTATCTAATTTGATCTCTAAAATAACTAAAACAAAATGATAAAAAAAGACATTAGAGGCTCGGCGTTACACTAATTTTATTAATTCATGCGGGAGAACAATTTGGTATAACTTTTAGGGTTTGCAAGAATGAAAAAAAAAATAATGATGAAAATTTAGTTAATAGTCAAGATTTAAAGTAAGAAAGTGAGTATGATTTTTCTAATCAAGATTTTAATTTAATGTTATTGATTAAACCATGGGATCAAGTTCTTAGTTAAACCAATGGTCAAATTCTATTATTAGTATGTGTACTACGTATAAGTTGCGAGTTTAATATTTATACTGATAATTTTAGTTTTTATATGTTTCGAAATTTTAAATTTCAATAGTGAACCTAGTAATACGAAGACAATATGTTTAAAATATATACTTAAAATTATCAAATTGGAGAAAAGAAACTAGATCTACACACTAATGTATAATATAAGAGCTAATGAGAATTTAATTTAACAAATTTTGAAACTACTATCTAGATCAAAATCAAAGTTTTAAAATCTGAAAAGTATAAGAATTAAAAATGATCCAATTAGAATACATGAACTAAATCCATAATATAAAATATTAATCATAGAATTTAACCTAAACCAATTGATCATATCTGATTTTCTAGAATCATGGTTTAGTTTAAGTTTTAGAATCATTGATTTTTTTTTTTGCCACTACAAAAAAAATGACATATACCGACGACGGTTTATACCGACGGACGCAATTCGTTGGTATATACCCTATATACCGACGGAAAATATACGTGTCGCTAAAAAGTACAATTTTTACCGACGGATACAACATCCGTCAGTGTAGACGATATATTTACCGACGGATTACAGAAAGGTATCGGTATAGAGTAACTGTATACCGACGGATTAAAGTTTCCGTCGGTAGAGTTGAACCCTATACAGTTGGTTTGTAATGTCTGTCGGTATAGATTTAGGTTTTATCGACGGATTTATTTGTTCGTCGGTATAGGGTATATTTTAAATTAACTTTTAAAATAATATAAAATAATATAAAAATTAAAAAAATGCTCTTCTCTCTATTAGGCTCGTTACCCCTGCAAAATTAAAATCCCTAAATTTCTCATTGTACGCCTGCACCTGCCGTGCTCTTCTCCCTCGCGCTCGTGACGTAAGAGTTTGTCGAATTTCCAGCACTCTGTTTAGGTACGTGCTCTTCTCTGTTCATGCTCTTCAAAATTATTTTAATGTGTTTGCTGCTTTGTTATTGCCTTCCCAATTCTTTATCATATGCTTCTTCATAGATGGAGGAATCTAACATCTAAATCCTCCATGACTTTTTGAATGGCCAAATAATTAAAGGAAGAGGGTAAGCATTCCTTTGTTCTTCCTTTAAATTAGAGTTTAAATTGAGTTGAATCATTAATCCTATGAACCTTGTGTTAATTGTAGTTAGAGAAACAAAAGTATATGTCATGAGCTTACTTTAGAACATTCAGATAAATTATGTAAAGAAGATTAGTCCATGCATATAGTTATCGGAATGTTTAAAGTTATCTCTTGCAATCTTCGAATGTGTAGCTTTGGAATGGTTGTGTCATACTAAGGTCATGCATGGTGAATTATCTTGAATTTGTGTTAGTATAACTTAGTTAAGGTGGGGATTATTCGACTGAGTCTTGAATGTAACCTGAAAATGTTGTGATGCTGATTAGTACCGATTTATATAAGAGATAATAGTTTCGAAACTGTTCTGATAATTCTATGAACTATTTTGAATAATTGAGGGGTTGTTTTACAATTTAAAAACTGGAATGTTGGGCATACCAAACAGGAGTTTGTTTTGCAGATTGTAGGGACTGTTTTTATGTGAAAATGTGGACTGATTTGATAAGTAAACCCTAGGACTGTTTTGAAAATCTTCAGGGGCTGAATTATAATTTTCAAGGGCTGTTTTGGTGTATTAAAAACAGAGGAAACTGTTTTACACTTATATGAAGTATAGAGACTGTTTTTGATACATAAAAATATATATATAAGTGTTTCGTAATTGTTTTACACATATGAATTCAACATGAACTTGAGAGACTGTTTTGACACAAAAATATATATATCTGTGTTCCGAGACTGTTTTCTATACATATAAAAGTTCAGGACTATTTTTGACTTGTAAAAAAATGTATATACAAATATTTCGGGGCAGTTTCCTATATAAATAAGAATTAAGGATTGTTTTGTTTGTATGAGAAAACTATGGACTGCTTTGGATTAATATGAATTAGGAGAGGGGCTGTAAATACTCAATAGGGACTGCCTTAAGAGGATATGTGCTTGTTAAGGGCTGTTTTACATTAATTTGAATAATGCTGGATAGTTTGGGTGAATACACATGTACACAAATATAATGGACTGTTTTGCCTAAATAAGCTAACTTAATGGACTGTTTTGCCCGCAACTAGAAACTGATTTGCCATTAATTAAACTAACGAGGCTGTTTTAATACATGAATTTGAACATACAAGAAATGGAGACCTGTCTTTGCTTGAATATAAGTCTTGTTGGGCTGTTTTAGAAGTCTAAAGAGAACAAAGTTGTAAAAATAAGACGTGGAATGAATTGGTAAAATTAGGGACTGTTTTGGCATGATGGAAAAGCATGTAAACTATTTTGATGTGTTTAGGTATGCATACCAATATTCAGGACTAATTTACATTGAGTATAAAACTTAGGGGGCTGCCTTGAGTATGTATGTGTATATGCATAAAAATCTAGATTGTTTTGTAATGGTTCGAATTGTTGAACTTTTGAATGTGAAATTAGTTATAGATTTAAATCGAATTGATGTTGATAATTTTTTATTTAAAATGAGGTACATACTATAATAAGAAAATGAGTAATGGCGTGATGGCTAGAAAGGGAAACCAATTAGACGACTCTTTTTATGTTTTCTTCATGCACTATAATACCCAAGTTATTAATGACTTTGTTAGTTGAAATAGAGCTTTGGCTGCCAATGTGTTATATCGTGAATAAATTATGAGTGTTTTATTGGTATAGATTGGAGACATTGGGTTCTGTTGAGCATTTACATGAATCACTTTAAATAGAAGAAATTAAATGATATAGGATTGGTGTGGTTTCAAATGATGTGTTTGCTCAAGTTAAGCGACCAGAAAGAAAAGGGCGTGTTCGTTGTGTAGGGGTAGTTCAGACTCGTTCTTCTCAAGAATCTGGACCTTCACAACCAGTCCAAAATACTGAAGAAGTGGAAGGGTTGAAAGCTAAGCTTGCGGCATTTGAAAAACTTCTTGAAACTTGCCTTCTACCCATCTATCGACAACAACGTCCATATTTACATGTTCATGATATGAATGCTTTACTTCAGATAGTTGATACACAAGTATACAAAATACTTAACTTTCTTATTACACCATTCATTTTTTCTTACTTAAAGTCGCTATTTTTTTTTCTTTTAATAGGCAGCTCCTGATGCTAGTAGTGCTACAGCAGCAGTTAACAGTCGATCCATGCCTTCAGAAAATCAGCATAATAAAGATGATCTGAGCACACAGTAGAAGAGCCTCTTTGAAGTATTTTTAGCTTTTATTATAAATGGTATTAAGACAAACAAATAATTTGTTGCACTTTCCTTCTGCTTATAATACACTCGTAGATGTTTTATTCAATATTAAAATACAAACTTTTTAATATTTAAAATACTAGTATTAGTAATTTTATAATTATTTAAACATTCAATTAGATACTTTTTCATTGAAAATCGATACAATTCTTGTTATATTGTTACTAGTAAATTTAATATTTAAAATAAAAAATAAAATAGTAATAATTAATATTTAAATTAAATAAAAATACAATAAAACCTATAATGAAGAACCGTCGGTAAAACTAACACCTATAGCGATGGACAAACCGTCGGTACAAGTAGAACCTATACCGACAGAAGAACTGTCGATAAAATTGGACCTATAGCGACGGATAGGTCGTCGGTATAAAGTAACGTCTATAGCGACGGACGTCCGTCGGTAAATACCCGTCGTTATATATTAATTAGATATAGCGACGGATTTTTTCCGTCGGAATATATGTACTAAAATGTCGGGGTAGTCCGTATGTATACCTACGGTTTTGACCGTCGGTATAGGATTTAACATCTATACCGGCGGTTATAGCCGTCGCTATAGATCTATATCGACAAGCGTATTAGCGACGGTTACTTTTTCGTCGGAATATGTTTTTTGTCCGTCGGTAAAAGGGTTTAGGACATATACTGACGATTTTTTGTGTTTTACCGACGGTTTTTCGTCCGTCGATAAATGTCATTTTTTTTGTAATGGATCATGCATATGTGAAATGCTTTTTTTTTTTAAATAGAAGCATATATGAAAAGCTAATTACTAAAGTATTTCAATATAGCGGGTCGAAATTTAATATATTCTTGTTTATTAGTATTTTCCAATACATTAATTATCTTAATTTATATATGTACAAATCAATTTTTTAAATGATGGATAACTTGTATGAATTGACGATGAATAATAAAATAATGAATTCTTATTAAAAAATAAAATAATGGATTGAAACTTATCTCGGATATGTTAATTTAATAAAACTCAACTATAATTGAAACAATTAATTAAAAGATCGGTAAAACTATGGGCCATGCACTAAGAGAAAATTGGCTCATGCATGCACAACTAGCTCAACCCACTCCAGCAATGAATTGTCGGATGATCATGTTGCTTGATCCATAAGTTCAAAAAATAATTAATTAAATGTCAGAAGAAGTCCTAATTATGCTATCCCTGTTAATTCACAACCTAAGAGAATAGGAGAGAGAAATCTTGCTCCTAACGAGTATGAAACTCATAATTTAAGAAAGAAAAAAATGTGTTAACTGAGAACTTTTAACCACGTATTGTATAGATTGTTGATCACTAAAAGTATATTAATCTTTCATAAATTAAGAAATGTAAAAGAATTATATGGTACACCCTAAACCCTAATTTTAAGCGTAGAGACATATGTAGGGGCACCGAGAAGAGTAAGAAGATTTCCATCCCTTTGCTACCACACTCCAAGAAAACATAGGAAAAGCAGATTAATTATACATATCAAGCTTTATAAAGAGAAGCATATATGGTACAACATCACCCGTTACACACATTCAAACAACAAACCATTTCACAATCACAGCCACGGTCTACCGATCCGGCTGATATTATTATACTACGATGACGAACACCGATTCAAACAACATAAACCCCAAGCGGCCAAGCCTTAACTTGATCCTTATTTTTGCAGGAACAGCAGGTGATGTGTTTTTAGGGTTTGGTAAGGTGAGCACCCATATCTTTGCAGACTTCGATCAGCATCTCCAGTGTTGTCTCCGGATGAGCAACATCCTCCTTCAGCTTCTCGTACTCGAGAACCCATTGGACCACACAGCCGCTACCTTTAGCAGAGGGAGTGGCTTTACATTTGATCACCACGCTCTTGAACTCCTCCAGTATGTCTCCTTCAACCACCCTCAAAGTGACTGAGTTGTTCTTCGGATCCACCGATTCCACCACCTCCTTCGCCGTCTTGGGCTGCCCTTCTTCGGTTCATATATAAAAAGTATTAATAAATTTACGAGCAATTAAATTACTTAAATTAAGGATTTAAAATATATCTTACTAAGGAAATAAGTCCAGCAGATGATGGAACCCTCTTTGCCCCAGTCACTGTGGTGTAAATCGCATGCTCGAACATGGTTAGGGCTGGCGTTGGATACATGGTGCGGTTTATGCAGGAGCATATGATGGAACGCCTCCGCCGAGGCCTCGATCTCCGCGGATGCCTCCAATTTACCTACTAGAGACGACGACGACATAATAATGATAATAATATTGTTTTACCTTTCTTTTTTCTGGAGAGATGTGTGTAATTTTGCATGACTTACGGTTTCCTTTTATAGACAGATTTCAATTCTCAACTTTGTGATTAACCACCCGACGTACGTAACATTAAACAAAGGAAAAACCTTTAGTAAACATTTTTAATATGTAAAATGTGCTGCAAATATTTCCTCAGTACTCACTGTTAATGTTTGAAGAATTGTGAGTTGATCATTCATTTAGCTAAATCACACAAATATAGTAGTGTCTTTAATTCCTAATGAAAAATACTAGCTGTAAGCTAAGTATAGATTAATGTTTATGATTGTCGAGGACTTAGTTTAATGACAAGAGTAGAATTTCTTGGCTGTGCTTTGTCTGATCTAATAAACCTATAAACAGGGAGGAGCTAAGATTCAACCATGAGGGGACAAGTCGATTAACTTTGTAATAAATAAGGTTCTAAAAAGTAATTAAATCATAAAAATTAAGTAAATTAAAGTTTAATTTCACTAATTTTAAAATCGAAGGGTCTTAAAAAGTGATTAACTAAAGAAAATGATGGGTCAATGCTTAAGTTCATTAATTTTAACTTAAAGGGTCTAAAAATAATAAACCAATTTTTTGGGAGAGACAAAAATTGCAATGATTTTAAAACTATCAATGACATAAAATAATTAAACCATTCAAAGTTAGAGTGCAATTGTCCCTCCCACGCTCCAGGGTCTATCCCTGCTTATATACTTCTGAGTTTTTAGAAATATCGTTTAATTGAGTTTATATTGTGTATGTGTATATAAATAGGGATGAGTTTAGGAAATTTTAATTGTGGAAGCAAATTTTGAAAATTAACACATCTGAAACGGTCGTATACATTCATGTGTAACACTAACACACGTAATAAATCAATGTATAATATGGTTAAATATATGATTATTTCAAAACTATTAAAATAAGTTTTTGTTAAATATTGACTCAAATTATAATTATAGTTAAATTAGATTTTGTTGTGATTTTAGTGATTAAAAATAATTTAGTATTTAAGTTTACTTAATACCTAAATATATATATTTATATTAGAGAAGAAGTCAAATGAAATAAGATTTTTTTTGTGACCAAATATTTGAATCTATAAATATAAAGTATATTTTAACCTTTAGATATATAAGATGAAATTATTTTTGGAGATATGTAATTTTTTTATGATCTCTGTAACTATTGTAGCTATGTTGCATAGATGAGTTTTGTAGGAAAATGGAAAGAGTGTTTTAGTATACACCGAGTGTTGGAATATATCGGGTTATGCGATAATAATATATTATGTATTTTTTTACTTTTGATTATCTTTTCGTTTATAGTATATTATTCGTTTCTCTCATTTGTGGAGATAAGCAAGATCAAATAACGTTAAATCTCATCTTATGCGTGTGTCTTCTTCACGTTGAGATCACTTTAGTTACTTTTATGCTTTTTAAATTTCTAACCAGTGATATCAAACCTATGGTTCGAGTTGTGGAGTTTTGAAGGAATTTGTTGATGCATATTATGTTAGCGATATTAGAGACATCCAAAATGAGTTTTATTGCAACGAGTTTTCAATTGCAATGAGAGTAGTTCTCAATTGATTCAATGACACTTCAACAAATATTATATGAAAATTGAAGTTGTTGAATACTTGATTACCTAAAAATTAAAGTTGTTGAGGACTTGAAGAGCGCAATGCTCAAATGAAATTTGTGTCAATGGAAAGGCAGTTAAATATTGATTTAATTAGTAATTAGGTTAGATTTTTTTTAATAATTCTAGAGGTTGAAACTACTTGTTATATAAATTTACTTAATACCTAAATATTTATATTATGTAAGAAGTCTTATAAAATAAGATTTTTTGTGACCAAGTATTTTGGTTTATAAATATAGATTATGTTTTAACCCTAATAACTATGATGAATAATTAAACTCAACAAGTGTACTAGTGGAAAAAACGGATGATGTTCATCATAAGAAACACCTTTAGATTATTCAAAAAATACGATGAATAATTATTTTTGGAGAGATGTAATCCATTTTATGATCTCTGCAACTATTGTGGCTATATTGCATAGATGAGTTTTATAAGAAGTTAGAGTGTTTTGGGATACACCGGGTTTTAGAATATATATATATATATATATATATATAGAGAGAGAGAGAGAGAGAGAGTTATATATGAAATATCATGTATTTGTACTTTTTGTGATCTCTACGTTAAACCTTATTATTGTGATTTATCATAGATTTGGATAAAATTTGAGGTTTTTTAAATGGTATAAGTATACTTGTATTCAGGGACGGACGCAAAACTTTATGTTAGGGAGGCCTCAACCTATAAAATTTTAGGAGAGATGAACTTATAAAATTTTAGGGGGTGAAAATAGATTTTTAGTAGAAAATATTCTAAATTATATAAAATTTTTAAATTTTTATGGAGGCAACCGCCCCCTGTCAGTCCATCTCTGCTTGTATTGATTGATAATTATAACTAATATAGATTGAAATCATTATAAACAAATAAATTAGTATGAAATACTAATAGACAACCACCATATTTAACTAGATTTAACTCAAATGAAATCCGGATAAAGTCTACACATGATTAATCATTGTGAATTATTTGAGAAAAAAGGATTAGGTACTAATATATGATTAAAAAATATAATAAGAAACGTGTTTAGATATTAATATTGATAGAGATAATAATTATTGTGTGGTTGGGTATCAAAATAGACTTGGCAAATATGACCCGAGACCCAAATCGATTTACCTGATCCGAGACTTAAACCGATTTACCTGAACCTAAAATAAATCGAACTGAAATTGACCCGAATTTTAGTTGAACTGAAAACGGATCCGAACCAATTTTACCCTAATCGAAAGTAACTCAAAACAAAGAAAATATATTAAAATAAATAAAGAAAGATAAGATGTGAACTGTCGTATAACTCACCAAAAAGTCAAATGTACATGCTATATAAAGTCATATATAGGCTGTAAAAACTTAACTCAGCCTGAAAACTCGACCGAAACCGATCGACCTCCTATTAACTCGATATTGACTTAACCAAAAGTCAACTTATTTGACCCTATTTGATAACTTGTTTAAAAAAATTAATAACTCTGAAATTAATATTTTTCAACCATTTAATTTCTTGAATGAAAAGAATCTTATATAAATTTTCAATGGAAAAATATGAAAAATGATAAGTATAGGCTGATCACTTTAATGAAATTAGGCTTAAATGTCTTTATGTCCATCCAAAAATTAAGTGACTCCTCACTTTTGATCATAGATCAATTATTTAAAAAAATTCGCGATAAATGCTCACCCTTTGTTGTTTCAGTAGTAAAGGATGATATAATTCATCTGGGTGATCTGGGTTTGAACACATGTTCTACACGATGTGTATACTTTATTAAAAAAGACTAAAAAAATTGAACAGATATTATTCTTGTATCACACTAGCATATTAAAAAAAATTGCGATCAATTAAAATCATTTGATTGTAGTCATTGTTAATCACAGGAAATTAATATTCCTTGAAAACATCTTGACGCCTCACAATTGTTCGTTTCAACATTAGTACTATGATTAGGGGTGTGCAAATCGAAATTTTAGATATTTGATTTGTTTTATAATTTTGGATAATTTGAATCGAATATTTAAAATTTCAGATCAGATACGAATAGTTGTTCACATTCGGATCGACTATCCGAATTATCCGAAAATTCAATTTTTTGTAGATATAAATTTTGCTATGTTCAATATTTTACTTGTTATAAATAAAAAACTGAAATTTCCATGGATATAAATCTCGCTATATTCAACAATTTGTTGATTATTATATTCGAAAACCCAAAATTTTCATGGATGTGACCGCCAAATTAAAAATATACTTAAATTAGAAATTTAAATATCATATATCTATATAATTTTTTCGATCGAATATAAATCGTTAAATTAAAGATTCAAAATTTTCGATATATGATATTTCGGATTCAATCAATCAAATATCTAAAATGCACACCGCTAAGGCGACACCCTAATCTCCAAACATACCGCAATATGTCATATGTTGCCCACGGCTCCACAACTATATCTCGACCAGAACTCCGCAACAGACCAAACTTTTTTTTAACCTCTCTCTTTATGTATAAACTTGAAAATAAAATATAAAAAAAAAAGTCCAAACCTTTCTTAATATGGGCTGAAATTTTAAGATTGAGCATGTTATAAGGCCTTGTCAATTTATAATAAGGTCTCGAACCAAAACCCAATATTGTATCTTGGACAGTTCAACAAAATATCCCATTACTAAACCATATCTTCTAATTTCTTACTTTTACCTTTTGCAAATACTTCAAATTCAGATATTGTATGTGACTCTATTTCTACATCATTACACACCAATTGAAATAAGATTAGAGTTGGACTTTCGGTTTACAGAATATAATAGCACAATGTACTAACTGATCGGTTCCGAGCGCAGAGCACGGCGCCGGAGACGTACACAGATAGTATACTCGAAGGCATAGGATCAGTAATCAGGGTCCAAACCCTTGCAGCCAGGGATATCAACCCACTCCACTTGGATTAACACTTGCCCACTTTCAACATTATTGAGTTTGAGATGCATCTTTTGGGTGATCTTACCATTCTCCATAATGATGCAGCTCTCCTCGGCGAGGTCGTTTGTCCGGGACGGCTCTACTTTTTTGAGTGCAACACCATTTGGAAGTTCTCCTACGCTCTTCCTCAGCCTCGCTGCTTCTATGTATGGCTGAATGTCGATTACTGCAGTTCCCATCGGGTCATCGACACTGAACGTGTCTTTGTCGTACACCGTCTGCAAATCGAAGCAAATTCGATGTAAGTAGTAGTGACTAGTGAATGGTATTCACAGGATTTGGCCTTCACCATTCATGTGTATGCATACAAACTGTAGATTTAGGGGGATGGAATTAGATGTTACTTACTAAACTGATTGGAGCATTAAGATCTTTGATTGAAAGAGTTAATTCATCGTTCCACTCCGGATTGCAGTTGTTCTTCACAAAGCGGGTTTTCACTTTCTGCAACAATTTATGCAACGTTTATTGTTAAAATTAGTAAAATTGAACCTAAACTCTCTTCATTTTCATAGTTTAATTACTCTTTAAAACCCTGTTCGTTTCAAAATTAATCAGTTTGCCTCCTCGTAGTTCAATTCTGGCTACGTCCCGGACTATAATCAACCATATATTCGAAACATATGGTTAAGTGAACCCATCTGGGAAACTAAACTCTCTACTCTTCGAAAGGTCCTAAATTTTGAGGAATTTTGTTTCAAGAGATGAAGGAAACGGAACAAACCTGTTCAGCCGAGGTGATGACGACGTAAGGATCGCTGGTACCCGTAACCTTATCACGAACAGCAAGACCGAAGCCTCTTCGGACCGTGATTCTGAGAAGTCCCAACGTTTCCATTGCAACAAAACACAGGTTCCAACCAAAAGGAAGGCTTTCTTATACTTGGTCTGTCTTAGAAGAATGGGAATAAAAATAATATACATACTAAACACGAATTGAAAAAAGAAATGATCCCTGCAGAGGAATAATTAATCTCCACCGTCTACAGACTCGGCCTTGGGTACAAACGTGTCGTGGTTCATACGGTTTGAGAAATATCAGAATTTCAGAAAAGGCCAAAATTCATAGTCAGAGAGCATCTATATATTCTATACTCTATAGAGATAAGTGGTTCAACGCTAGCCTTGCTTATCCGGGCAGTTATGCTGTGAGGCGGTTAATATACAGAGTGACCGGTTAAATAGGTGATCGGTTAAACATAATAAAATAGGTAAAATTACTTATTTTGTTAATAAGAGTATCAACATATCCAGTAAATTACTTATTTTAAGCTGATGGGGCCTTGAAAAGTATCTATACTTTTTGAGTAAATTACTTATTTTGTTGATGCTTTTAAGTAAATTACTTATTTTGTTTATACTTTCGAAAGTATCTATACTTTTTTAAAAGTATCGATACTTTTTGTTGATACTTTTTTAAAAGTATCGATACATTCGAGAAAGTATTGATACTTTTAAAAAAGTATAGATACTTTCGAAAGTATAAACAAAATAAGTAATTTACTCAAAAGTATCAACAAAATAAGTAATTTACTCAAAAATATCAACAAAATAAGTAATTTACTGGATATGTTGATACTCTTATCAACAAAATAAGTAATTTTACCTATTTTGTTATCGTCGGATTTCCAAGGCCCCATCAGCTTAAACTTTAATAACAAATTAGGCGCTACTGAATATGTTGATACTCTTATCAACAAAATAAGTAATTTTATCGATTTTGTTATCCTCGGATTTCCAAGGCCCCATCAGCTAAACTTTAATAACAAAATAGGAAAAACGCTACCGAATATGTTGATACTCTTATCAACAAAATAAGTAATTTTACCGATTTTGTTATCGTGGGATTTCCAAGGCCCCGTCAACTTAAATTTTAATAACATAATAGGCGCTACCTAATATATTGATACTCTTATTAACAAAATAAGTAATTTTACCTATTTTGTTATGTTTGTGTCGATACCTATCGATAACTTAAGTTTGCCGGTTACCAATTTTTTTAATATTTTTTCATATTTTCTACCGGATATATTATTTTATATCAACATATCCGGTAGCGCTTTGCCTATTTTGTTATTTATCTTATAATGTTTCCGATCGCTTTGGGTTGAGTCACCAAACTAGCGCCCAAAATTCTATATTTCTCAAACCATTATTATTACATGAACTGTCGTACATGAACGGCAAATTTGAAAAAAAAAATATTATTATTATTATTTTAAAAAATCGTATTTTAACTTAATAATTTTTTTTTGATGAAATCTAAAGTGATTACAAGTAGTATCTGTTCTAAATATACTCTCAACCATTTGACAATGAACGCTCAATCACTCTGCTGCAGCTGCTGGTGCTCGAACCCATGACCTCTAGGAACAACAACCGTTCCCTCAACCACTGAGTCAAGTTGGTTCGTGCTAACTAAATAATTAACCAATCCTAATTGAAACTTGTCATTTTTTACGAACATCTTCAATAAACTAGAAAATGTTAAACTGCTGCCCCCAGAACTTCACCAACAATTTGGAAGGTGGATTTAAAGAAATAAAGCGTAAACCAATCTGGTCCAAGACTTTTTCCACTACCCTATTCAAAGATATCAGCTTTTATTTCCTCCACTACAATAGACTTCACTACAGCTTCTTGAAACAACTTCATACATGGGTGGTCTTCATTTTTTTTTCTCGGCAAAATTAATTTATTAATAGATTAAATATATAACATTAAACTTAAATTATATGACTCGTTAAAAACTTTTCTAATCTACGAAAAGAGTACAACACAAACAGATACAAAAGTAAAAATTAAGGAACATCGGCAAGCCATAATACATCAAAAGCAAAGAACAATATTACTTCAATCCCAGCACAACAATCTCACCTAGACACGAAGAATTCACACTCCACAACAAATTTCATTGTCTTCTTTCGATTACAATAGAAATTAGACTCTAATATCGATTGTTGGTGCGCTTCTGCTAAGAACTTGCTAAGTGGGCAATGATCATTGCTTATCTATAAATAAAATGAAAGAAAAAATCACAAACAATAAAAGAAAGGATGAGTCTACCACGTGCGACGAACACCGATGAACATCACTAATGATAAACACCGATGAACATCATTAAATTAATTAATAAATATTTAAAATTTTAAGGACCCATCATACAATTAATAATTATTTTTAAAAATTCAATTAAATTATTTTTATATATTAAAATTTTATTTTTTTTAATAAGGGTAAACTATATATTTAGTACCTCACCTATTTCCGTATTTCTATTGAACTCTCATTATTTAAATATTATTTCAATTTGACTCTATTCTTTATAAAAAAATAATTTAACCCTTAACCCTCAACCTAAAACCTTAAACTATTAAACCTTAAACCCTTAAACTCTTAAACATATACCCTAAACTATATACCATTAAAAATAATTTCACCATCATTTGATCCGATCCGATTACTTCATCGGAACCACGGCGAGGAATGGGAGGGATGGACGCCGAAGTAGGCACCGCGAGGAAGTTGTGGAACAAGTTCAGGAGCAAATCGGTGTTTGTTAATTATACTCCTTTCTTCGTTTGCGTTGCAGCTGGGAATTTAAGCGCGCGCCGATTCTTTCCAGCACTATATCTCTCAACATGTGCATCTACTCAACGCCTTTGCTCGCGCGTGAGACACTTCGACTCACTGCTAAATGCTTAATCATTACGCTAAATGTTTTAAGGGTTTTGTTTCACTGATTATTATTTCTATTTGGGAATTTTCAGGTATGAATTAGCGGAGGAATGCGCTGATGATGACCAAGACAAGCAGGCAATACGAAAGTTAAGGAAACATGTTCAAGGCAAGCTTAATTCAAACCACTCTCTTGTCCAAGTAAGCTTAATTCAACACCGATGAAATGTGTTGAATTGAATCTCGGAGATGAATACAAAACGATGACGGTGAAATTATTTTTAATGGTATATAGTTTAGGGTATATGTTTAAGAGTTTAAGGGTTTAATGTTTAATAGTTTAGGGTTTTAGGTTGAGAGTTAAGGGTTAAATTTTTTTTTTTATAAAGAATAGGGTCAAATTGAAATAATATTTAAATAATGAGGGTTCAATAGAAATACGAAAATAGGTGAGGTACTAAATATATAGTTTATCCTTATTTAAAAAAATAAAATTTTAATATATATATAAAATAATTTAATTGAATTTTTAAAAATAATTATTAATTGTATGATGGGTCCTTAAAATTTTAAATCTTTATTAATTAATTTAATAGTGTTCAGCGGTGTTCATCATTAGTGATGTTCATCGGTGTTACGTGAAGTCAAGCTCAGTGAATAATCCACTAACAGTAAACCACTATATGTGGTTCTTTGGATGGAAATAGTTTACCCTTAATTATGCCTTTTTTATGCCCCGCTTTAAAATAGGGGGCTGAGAGCGGCCGTCCCTATAAATTTAAAATTACATATGATTTTTAAAAAGTAAATATTTTTTATGTATTTTCTTTTAAAAATTTATTTTTATCCTTAGAATTTTATAGCTTCGTCCCTAACATAAAATATTACGTCTGCCCCTAACTAATGACAGCATTGTAATGTCCAACAATCTTCGAGGTTCGAAAAAGATTGTAAACAGGGAAATGATCAAGCTGCAAATTCCGATTATTAATCACCATCTTCAGCTTGAAGAAAAAAATGGAAGAATCTATATAAGATTTGATATTATAAATCGATTCTTATAGAGATGAAATCTTTTACCAACTAAAGAAATAGTTGTTAGCTATTCAAATATGTAAGTTTTAATCCTCAATCATCTCCTCAGCTTGATGGAAAGAATCCATAGAAAAGATTTAACTACTAACATTTACCAATTAAAGAAATAATCGTTAGCTATTTGAATTTCAAAAATATATATATTTCACGATAATTTGTAATAGATCAAAATATTCAAATAAGACTAAAAACATGTTTCTGATTTGGACTAAATTATCCGCTTCTGTCAAGTCTAGAATATAGAATTTAATGTAATTAGTTAATAGGTTGTTGCAAATCAGTTATTATTGTTGTATTAGTTGTAATTTTCGGATGTTAGCTATATAACTCATTCTCATGTATTGGGTGATTATCCTATTTTAATTCACTTTTGAATAAAGAAATAAATATCATATTTTTCTCTCAACTCTCAACTGCCGTTCACCTCTTCTTCCATACTCTCCACCATCGGTCACCATCTCCGGCCACCATAGCTGCGTGCTCACACTGATACGAATGGAGAGTGATCACTGTCTTAAACAACATCGATTGCACGAACAAACACTAATAAAATTTTGAAAATCAAACATTCAGCTTTGTGGATTACACCTGTTAAAATATATGGTTCATCTAGCCCCAAAAGTTTTTTGTTTTTCTAAATACATGTCCACTTTATAGTCTATGTCCGAGATTTGTAACTTTCTCTCTTAATAATGTATTTTTTAAAGTTCGAACATTAGTTCTCTCCTTGAAAGAGGTTTAAAAAGATTTTAGTTTTAAAATATTTTTGAATTTAACATTTTAATTTTCAAAAGAGAAAGAAATTTAAAACTTCTAAAATTTGATCAAAATATATATAGGAAGGATTAATCAAATCTAGCATCCGATTCTAGCAGCTCATAAATACACATCCAAATAAATATGTAGTAAAAGTTAGCAAAGCGGTTCCCTCATTCACGGAGTGGAATTCGCCTGCTTATTTTTTCAGACATGTAGGCCAGTTTCAGGACGATGTTCCCCAGATGATTAAGCTATGCAAATAAAGAGCAAGAGAGTCAATTGCGCCGATCAGTCCGTGAAACTGTGAACTGCTTTTGGCTTTGACAAATTATTTGGACATTTTCTACCTTTTCCTTGTAAGAAATACTCCCTAAATCCCAATACAAGTAATTTTACACATAATGCAGAAAGACGCACGTATTTGTAAATCATTCTAGCTTAAATAATTCTTGAGTCGAATACAATGTTCATTTAAACACTTGTATATTTTCACACTGGTAAATCAAAAATTAATATTATCAACCGAATTAAGATTCAGTCTATATCAACTGAGTGTGAATTTGTATAAGTAACATCTAATCAATTCCACGAGAACAAACTGCCCCCCGTGACTACCTTATATTTCATGTATGTGTCCTTCTTGGATGTATGGTCTATGCCATATATACAAATACATTTGACAATTCTGTTCGTTCATGTAACATTTATTTTCAATCACAATGGTTTACAATTTATATATATTAGATAAAGTCGTAACATATTTATATATCTTTTTTCTATATTGTATCATATTTATAATACAAATGAAAATCATGTTTGAAGGGCTTTTCACACTAGTGTGGGAAATGGACAAAAGGCAAAAGGGCGTAGTGTGTAGTCTTTTAATCACCAATTCGTTTCCTAAAACCAACGCGGAGAGTAGTTTTAAAGACAAAGTCCTCAATTCCCATTTTCCCCATTTTTAAGAATGTCCCTACTGTTTATTTATGTTGTTCATACTCAAAATGTAAGGTTTTTTTTGTCTTTCCGGTTATTTATTATTTAAAGCTTTATCCTGATTAATTCGGATCAATTTATGTTGCACACCTAATTTTTGTGAGTGAGTCTCATAACAAAAATATTATGCATACACAAGACCTCAAACTCGAGATTAATTTAAATAATAGCAAGCTGTTTACCACTTGAACCAACTCCGTTAGTTAAGGCTTTTCTTTATATATATACTCCATGTGGCAAGGTGGGAAACTAGGAAATACAGAGCAATGGTATTGTTGTTAATCCACACATAATCATAGCTAAAATAGTAAATCAGCCACCAGCCAAAGATACTACATAAACCATCTGCTCTCCTCGGTTCATACCCACCACCTCCTACTCCAATTCTCTAAGTAAGAATTTTCTTTCTCGTAAAACGATAAAACCTCCGCCATGAAACCCCTCCTCTTCCTTTTCCTATTCTGCTATTTCTACACAGTCCCTACCCTCAGCTACGCCGTGTACGACGCTAGCGCCGCCGCCAACAACGCTACGGATTTCATCCGTACAAGCTGCTACTCCACCTTGTATCCCGACGTTTGCTACTCTTCCCTTTCCCGCTACTCCAACGCCATCCAGCGAGACCCAGCTCGTCTTGCACGTGCCGCCATTGGTGTCACCCTCTCTAAAGCTCGTAACCTCGCAGTTTACGTCTCTAATATCTCCCGTGAAGCCGATTACAGTGCCGACCCACGAGCCAGCGCCGCCTTGCATGACTGTTTCTCCAACATGGGTGACGCCGTGGATGAAATCCGTGGATCGCTGAAGCAGATGCGGCAGACGGTGGCTCCGGGGTCGGAGTCATTCAGGTTCCAAATGGGGAATGTGCAGACGTGGATGAGCGCGGCCTTGACGGACGAGGAAACGTGTACGGATGGGTTGGAGGATGTGGCGGAGGGAGCAATGAAGAGGGAGGTGTTCAAGAGGGCGGCCAAAGTGAAGAAGCTTACGAGCAATGCCTTGGCGTTGGTTAATAGTTACGTGGAGAAGGGCACAATGTAATCGGCTGAAATGCTGCTCTGAGTAGATGATTGATGCTTGTTGCTGAATGTTTCCGACTTGTACAGTGGTTTTGGAAATTTTGATTTTTGTTTAGTTTTGTCTGGTATGGTAGTTTTGAATCTTCTATTTTCTTTGCGTGACAGAGTCCTCACTCCTCGAGAAATTATATTATGGGCGATTCCCACCACGTCATTCATAGGACAACCAATAGAAACCACCCACTTCATCATTATTTAAATTTTAGTGAAGATTCAGAAAAAATGACATAGAAAAATCATGGTGAAGTGGGTGGTTTTCATTAGTTGGTCTCATAAATGACGTGGTGTGAATCACCCATGATATAATTTTTCTCACTCCTCAGATGTAGCCTGTAGGATGTAGCTTTCAGGTTTCTACTTGTAACTGAACAGATAAACCTCTGTTCTTTTTTTAAGCTTATATATGTTTTAACCCTAAAAATTAAACTCTGTAATTTAACTTTAAATACTAAATTTTATATTATAAACTTTAAAGTTTAAACACAAATTTTGATGTTGAGACATATATAAAGCACTAAAAAGAAAAGAAAAAAAAATCTATTCTTTGTAACTTGAACCAATTGATATTACAATAAACTCCAGAATTTTTGGATCACACACCCACTTAAATAAGGGATATTATTCAATGTACTGATTGTTTAATTTTTTCTCTCTCACAAACATGATTAATCTTACGGATGAGTCTACCACGTGCGACGAACACCGATAAACACCACTAATGATGAACACCGATGAATACTATTAAATTAATTAATAAAGATTTAAAATTTTAAGGACCCATAATACAATTAAGAATTATTTTTAAAAATTCAATTAAATTATTTTGTATATATATTAAAAATTTATTTTTTAATAAGGGTAAACTATATATTTAGTACCTCACCTATTTTCGTATTTCTATTGAACCCTCATTATTTAAATATTATTTTAATTTGACCCTATTCTTTATAAAAAATAATTTAACCCTTAACCATCAACCTAAAATAATTTAACCCTTAAAAATTAATATATTTGTAAAGTGTGTGATGTTGTAAATTCTTGTAGAAAATTTGGACTAGGAATAGTCTCCTAGACAATAAATGTCAGCCCATATTATAAGTAAATTGGGCTACCTTTTGGTCCACATTGAACATGAAAATTCAACTTTTGTCTAGTTAGCCCAAACATGACATACAAATTTGGCCTTTTTCCCTCAGCAACTTCTGGGAATCAATAGGTTTTACATGGTATTCTTTGCCATTGTTTACGAGTTGGATTTGGATACGAATCAGATATGGGAGACCACATGAATTTTCATAAATATATATTCAAATTAAATATTAATTTATTTTGTGAGGTTGGTATTTGTCAAATCCACTCAAATTTAAAATCTCTATTTGTTCTAAAATTGGTTATTTTTAATTATTGAATTTAAAATCTAGGATTCCAATTTCTAATTCAAAATTTGACTAAATGATTAAAAATACAGATTTTGAGATAGTAGGATAGCTGTTAATTGAAAACTATAACAACCTTATGCTTACCCTTGGACTTGAGGCGTCTACAACTTACATTTGCAAACATTAAATAATTGTGAAAAGAAAAAAAATCCATTTATTTTCTCTTTGAATACATTGATATGATTATATGATACTATTTTTTTTTATCATTTTGACAAGATACACGCTTTACAAATATAATTATTCGAACTCAAATTTTTTAAGAAAAATATCGTGTTCTTGTCCACTAAAATAACTCAATAAATTATTCTAAGTGTCATTATCAAAACGATGTAAAAATCCACTATGTAAATTATACATGGAATCATTTGGGGCAACTTGACATGGAGGGGTATCATTACAATTGCACTTTTCAACAGCTGCCATAAAATTGATGTCAATTCTAACACTCCTACTCCTACATATGATGTTGGAGAATGACTCATGACTTTGATCTATTTCTTGTTGGAAAAATGTCCACTGAACCAATGGGGATCAGAAAAAGAACATAAAAGATAAAAAGTGCAAACTACATTCCTATGTGTAAGTAAGCAAACTAATTATTTGAGTTTATATCCCATTCAATTTCAGCCTCTAATTTTTCATTTCCTTTTTGTATTTCCCAACCCATTATAGACCTATGATTCCCACTACATACATATTTCTTAATATAGTGCATGTAATATATGTTCTTAATTATCATAATCATAAGCTGATATAGCGGAATGAGACGTTAAAATTTTCAAATAAGATCAAAACTAAACTGAGAAAATTTCTATAATACATGATCTAGTTTAATCGACCATTAAATATTAATTGTTTAATCGAGAGAGATTAAAAAAGAAAGATTCATTGGAACAAAAAAAAAAGAGAAAGATTCATGAACAAAAACCAAAATCTTTGAACAGGGAAAGTGATTATTAAAAGCATTGAAGAACTTTCCAAAAGATAAAGGGTTTTTCTGATAAAACGTCTTGAAGATGCTTTCATCACCAACCTCTTAGCCTGATCTTTGCCGAAGCATCACAGCCAAGAAAAATTGGTAAAATGATGAATTTAATTAATTTCTTGGATGGAAATTGCCACCTCCCGCCTTTGATTCTGACCAACGATGTTGATTTGAGTTTATCCAAATTGTGTCATTAAATCAAAATCAATGAGACAATTAAAAATAAATGGACTTGTTTAATAGTTAATATTAAATTATGAAATAAAATATGTACAAGCAAACTTGCTGGCACTTGATGAAAATTGGGTTTTATTTTTAAGGATAAGTTATATCATATACCACTAAACGTTAAGTTTAATATCGATTATATCATTGAACTAAAAATTGATACTATTTTAGCATTAAATTTTAATTTAGCCTTATATTATACCACTGAATCATTAAAATAAATGACGTGATGGACCTTAACGGTCCGTGTACGATGACATTGAGGGATTTTAACGGCACAATAACATAATTGAAGTCTAAACTAAAATTCAGTACTAATATTTTTTAGTTCTGTGATATAATCAATATTAAACTTAAAGTTTAGTGGTATATAGTGTAAATTATCCTTATTTTAATTTGTTTTTGCATGCCCCATCCTATGAAATCTACTATAAAGTGATTAGTTTATTTAGTTCTTGAATATTCACTTTGTTATATCAATTATAAACTCTATAATTATAGGAATTTGGGTTAAAACTATAGCTTAATCACAAGGGATTGAGTTAGTATGAAGCTTTTGCAGCCACCTTATTGCTTAACAGATGATGGAAGTCGTACCTTGTAAGGTTTTTAGTGACACGTTGATAAAATGTTGTTTTCATGCAGAAAATATATTGGCTAAGGATGTTTAAGTTGTCAATTAGATGCAAGAGCATAAAGGCCATAAACTTCAAAGCTTGAGAGCCAATATGTTTTGTCATAAATAAATAGTGCATGACAATGGGAAATGTGGGGTTTTGTAGATAAAAAGGGAAAACGAAGAGTAGAGCAAAATGGTAGAATATGCTTGGAAGCAACTGCAAGGAATATTAATAGGTAGCTTTCGTTGCTACTTTGAATTTTATATTCCAACACTTTTTGACTTGTATTCATTTCCTACATGTATCTTTCTAGAGAATGACAACACTGAATGAAATAGTTTTGTTAACTCTTTAATTTAAAATTTCAGATTTGAATTGTTTTTAATACATAAATTATAATAATGAAATGCTACATTGTACATAAATTAATTATATTTGAGATCTAATAATTAGTTGAGTGATCAAAGATATTTTATATCAAATTTGTCGAGGATTTTGGCCTCTGGGTTGTAGGAATTGATATTGAGATTAGTTGGTTGATGATAATATGTGGAAAATGTGAATTTTTGAGATTGCTTAAAGGTTTAATAGTAAAAAAGGTGCCCAACCTATATTTGTTTTTCTAGTTTGGTGCCTGGCGTTTTTATTTTCGGGCCACTTTGGTATCTAACGTTTCATTTCGTAATTCAGTATGGATTTTTTCGTCAACGGCCGTTAAAAATTTCTGTTATTCAATAAAAATACGGCACATGGCATATTCTGGTATTTTCTATCATTTTTATTTTTCTAAAAATTATAAAATATTTAATTTTATAAAAAAACCCAAAAATCTTTAATTTCTCTAAAACCCCAAACGCAAACCCTAAATCTCTAAATTCTTCCCCTTCCACCACCGATTCAACCACCACCGGCCACACCTGTCTTTGTCGGGCCCCCACTACTAAAACCCCCATCATCCCGCCGTCGAAAATCGGCGATTGTTTCGTCGGCGAATATCTAAAAATGAAGAAAAAGAGACCGATTGAACTTCTAATCGACGACTAGAGGGTGGGGGATGTTGAACGGTGAGGTTCCCAACGCTTGGGGTGGTGAACGGTGAACCGCCGGCGTGTGGGGATGTTGGACGGCGAGGGAGATGTGATTTGAGGGTTTGATTGAAAGAAATTAAAATTTTAGGGTTTTTAAAAAAGTTTATATTTTTAAAGAAATTCAAAAATCAAATAAATAGATAAAATAGGCCATATGGCATGTTTTTATTGGATAACGAAAAAAATTTAACGACCGTTGACGAAAAAATTCAATCTGAATTACAAAATGAAACGTTAGGCACTAAAGTGGCCCGAAAAAACATTAGGCACCAAACTGGAAAGAAATATAAGTTGGGCATCTTTTTTACTATTAAGTCTTGCTTAAATTGCAGGAGGTTTGGTGTAATTACAGGGAAAACTCGACGGAAATTTTTTATAGAATATTATGGTGTTTGATTACTATGAAACAACAGTTTAAATATAAATGAAGAATTCATCAAAAATTATAGAAGAAGCTCTCAAACTTCGAATTTTATATTTTTTATGGGAGACCATCAACGTTTGATTAAAGAATAGTACATTTAATGATATCAGAATTAACCTGTCAATGAATCAGACACTAATAATTAAAATAAAAATATATATAACTTTAGATGATTTTAGGTCTAAGTGAACATAAAAGTTAGGTGTACAATGTACATGTCAAAGTAAGTGATAAGTATATAACGTGACTCTAATACAAACTTTACTTGTATAAAAAAAATGTTTGCAAGTAGACTTTGCTGAATATGGTGTTCTAGTAGGGATGGCAACGGGGCGGGTTTTTGGCCGCCCCGAACCCGCTCCGATCTATAAGATATTAAACCCGACTCTGCCACGTTTCGAATTAAAATATTAATTTACCCGCTCCGCCTCGCCCCGAAATAATAATCCTTAAACCCGACCCGTCCCAAAATTTTTAAAAATTTTAATTTTCGTCGACGATAAATGTTAGATTCGACCAATCTTCCACCACAATCACAAATTATGGTTTTAAGGGACTTCAAACCTGTATAAAAAATAAAATAAAATAAATTTTAAATTACCTACATGTTAAATTACATATTTAAAAGAATAAACTTGAATCATTGACCGTTAGAATCGAATATATTAAAATTTGAACAACATCTAACAAATTTTAATGATAAGCACGAACCAAAAACAAAAACAAAAAATAGCCTAAAACTTATAAAAGTGTTTATATATAGTGATATTTTTTATAAATATAATAAAAATATATAAATGTACCGGGGCAGGGCGGGGAATTTCTAGCAAATACTCGAACCCGCCCCGCCCCGACTTCATGCTTTTCACGCCCCACCCCTCCCCGTCCCGCCCTGATCCCCGAAATTTAAGAAAAAAATACCTGGTCGGGTCGGGTCGGTGCCAGGTATCTTTGTCATTCCTATGTTCTAGCTATCGAATTGGGGTAGCTAAGGCATGCCTAATTAATTAAAGGATAAACTACATAAATGGTTCCCCGACTATGACCCAATTTTTTGTTGAATCTCATGACTATGAGAAGTTACAAATAGGTCCCCTAACTAATCGTGACTAACAAATTCGTCCAATTTCGTTAAAAAATAAACGACAGATGACGTGACAGTTAATAAAATGTGTATAATAACAAAATTAACCCTTAACCTTTATATCTTATTAATTTGATCATAAATTTAAAATTTTAGCTCTCAACATTTAAATATTACAACATTTTAGTCCCTTAATTCTTAAAATTCATCTTCTTCCCTTCTAAAAACAAAAGGTATGCATCTCCTGTTGTGGGTAGCTCATCGTAGATGGTTACCGTAAATATCAATAGAGGTTTTGATTCTCCAATGGTTTTCCACTGCTAATACAAATGGGGTTGTAGATGACTACCGTCAACATCAATGGAGATTTGTTTTTTTAGAAGGGAAGAAGTTAAAGTTTAAGATTTAAGGGATTAAAATGTTGTAATATTTAAATATTGAGAGATAAAATTTTAAATTTAGGACCAAATTAAAATAAAATGAAAAGGTTGTAGGTTAAATTTGTTATTATACAAATTTTATTAATAGTCACGTCATCAACTATTTATTTTTTAACGAAATTGGACTGATTTGTTAGTTGTGATTAGTCAGGGAACCTATTTATAACTTCTCATAGTCAAGGGACTCAACAAAGAATTGGGTCATAGTTGGGGGACCATTTACGTAGTTTACCGTTAATTAAATTTTTTAGAATTTATCAATGCAAATCCAATTTACAAACATTTATATTATTAAGTCAAATCCCTTCTAAATATTAAAAGCAAGTGGTTTTTTTAGACTCAACTTGACCGAATGCTAGAATACTATCTCTACTTTAAACGTGGTCAAACTCCTTTTAAATATTTACAACTAACAAATCAGTCTAATTCTACGTGATTTTTTTAATTAAATTTAATTTTTTAGCTGGGTCGAGTCAGTGGCGGATGTATATGGGGTCTAGGGTGGGCCTGTGCCCACCCTGAATTTTTCAAACCTTACACATTTGGCTTTAATTTTCATAATTTTTATGAATTAGTCCTTAAATTTTATGACTTGTGCCCACCCTGAAATTTTGAGATTTTTATGATTTGTACCCATCCTAAAAAATGTTTTGATTTGTGCCCACCCTCAAAAAAAATTCTGGATCCGCCACTGGGTCGAGTTGTTTGAGTTTTGGTTCAAATTTAATTGTAAATATTTATAATGTTATGATACTAATTGGTTCTGAATTTAAACGTATTTCTATAACTATATATATATATATATATATCTTCATATTTTTTAAATATATTAAGAAAAGTTGATAGACTCGATCAAAACATGAAAATCGATTCATTAATTACTAAAAATTTTGAGTTATTTGAAGTTTCATTTTATAACTCAAACTTGTTTTGTAATTGTTTCGAGTTAAGTTTATGAAATTATGATTCAAGTTAAAACGAGTTGAGTGAAAAATTTTAATTTTTTCGAGTTAAGTCGAAATCTTTCCACCCCTAGTTTAAAAGTATACCTTTAAAACAATGCTCCATGTTGATTTTGACAATAATCATGTAACCCCCTCGTCCCGGTCTGGCCGGTCCGAGTAGGCCACACGGGGAAAATCGAAGCGAAACCCGTTAAGGTTCCCCCTCGGTTAGCAACCCTAAAAATTTCTTTTTATTAATTTAATCTTCTCTAATGGCACATTTAAAACCTATGTGATCATAACAGCGGAATAAATTGAGGAAGACAAGCATCTAGACACAAAACAACAATTAAACAGTCTAATTTTAATCCATTAGGCAGGCCGTTTCGAAACACCCTTGAGGCGTATCGAAACGCCTTGACCTGGTCAACTGCCCCAAGCCTATACGAGAAGGCCGTATCGGAACGGAGGTCAACCGTTCCGAAACACCTTCAACGGTCAACTTCTCGTGGTCAACGAGATATTGACCGTTTCGAAACTCTTAGACCCGTTTCGAAACGCTTTCCTCTCGGTAATTTCTCAGGTTTCCAGTAGCCAAAGTGTTCCGATACTCGTTTCGAAACAGGGGTTCATAGTGGCCAAATCGTATCGGAACGAGTTCTGATACGGGGTCCCTGAAGCCTTACCCGTTCTGAAACGGCTCAGCCTGTTTCGAAACACGGGCTGTCTGCAACCTTCGAAAACCAGATTTAAGTATTTCTCAACAGTTCTAAAGGCCCTAAACGACCCCAAGAAGCACTCAGCACAAGCATACATGAACTAGAGGCATGAATCCTATGTCAAACATACTCAAACACACAAGGCATAAGATGAAACATCCATTCATGGCATTTACACAAAAGGAGACCTTTCATATAAGGGCATGCTTGAGGACTTAAAAGCCAAAAGGCACAATTCATCATAATAGGATTTACATGCCATCCAAAAGAAACAAAAACATTCATAAGGCATGTCATCACACAAGCATTTGACAAGACATAACATGTTTACAACAAAAGTCAATTCATGAACATCAATCACATATATGAGTCATACATCGCTCATACAAAACACACTCTTGCCACATTGCTAAACTACCACATTAATTGCTAAACCGTACTTGAGCAACAAAAACTTGAAAAGCTCCTTCGCCTTGCTCCGTGCTAACACCACGCTAATGATCTGCATTGTTGAAAATGAGGGCGTAAGCTAGAAGCTTAGTGAGGATGCTCTAAAATCGAAAACATTAGCAATGCAGGGTTCAAGCATGCAATCCCTTAATCTCACATACAATATACATAGGTAATCAACAAGTCAACCTAACTAGACTTTCAAGAGTCATA
This sequence comes from Hibiscus trionum, assembly GCA_030270665.1. Taxonomy (NCBI): domain Eukaryota; kingdom Viridiplantae; phylum Streptophyta; class Magnoliopsida; order Malvales; family Malvaceae; genus Hibiscus; species Hibiscus trionum. The sequence goes on from BSYR01000065.1 coordinate 5,839,584, forward strand.
ATATGACATCTCACATCATACTAAGCTCAAACATCATATATCAACATCATACCATCATAATTATAAGAACAAGTTCAATTGGCCACTATTAGTTTACCCAGATGTGCGAATTTAATCTCAACAACAACATTACCTCGGCGGGATTACACTCATCACCGGACCTTGCATGGGCGGGATTCTACTCATCACCACATGCCCTACGGATGGGATTCCACTCATCATCACGTAGAATATAAATAAACTTCCGGTGGAATATTACATCACCGTACTCCTCCTTGATGACTCAACGCTATCAAGGCCACGTACGTTTTGACTCAATTTGTGTGCACACTAATCCTAATGATCGATCATTTACACCCGGTAAGTTAATTAGTGCCAATTCCTTTAACCACATCACATATCCACCATTTATATCACAAACGCATCACATACATATATCAAGGTACACATATGCAAATCAACCCACATTCCACAAGAGCAAATAGGCAATGGCACAACATTCATCAACAGAAATTAATGAGTTAAGTTACCAATTTAACTCCCACATAGGAATGGCCTACCAAGCACATTCCACACAAACACTACATACACTTGAACCACTTTAAAATGTATTTAAAGTTACTCACCACCCTTCCTTAGCAGCCAAAGCAATCCTCCTAAATGCCCAGATTCGATCCCGATGCTTCTCCAATGTCTCCTCTTGTTTCTAGCCAATCAAAACACATCCATTACTCACAAATCAATGCTAAATCTCAGTCCCTACTCCAATCTATAAACAGAGGCCATACTTCAACAATTTCAAACCCAACAATCACTCAATTTATCCATTTTCGAGCTCTCTAAAAACCTAGCTGAAACCCATGTTTTCCATCACCCAAATGAAACCCAAATGGTCCCAAAACACCTTCCTAACATCCATAAACCATCAACCCTTCAACCTAACCCTAAAACTCACCAAAATCTAAGTTTTAGACACTCAAAAAATGGCCACAATGACCCATTTCGGGTTTTCACCCAAACTTACCCATTTTAACATATTATGTGTATTTTAAGGTGACTAAACCAAAACCCAACTTAATAATTCAAAACCAATTGAAAAACCCAATAAAAACTCAAGCTTTCATTGAATCCCCAAATTTCAAAAGATGATAGTTTCAAATTCTACAACTAGGTAAAGGTAGAGGATGAAGAGGAGAGTGTAGATATGTAATTACCTTTAAAAAAGACCTTGAGTAGAGGAAGAAATTTGATGGAATGGTAGATGGGGTTTGGGAGGGTTTTTTGAAGCTTTTTCACGTTGGGAGCAAAGGGAAGAAGGCCACTTTTTTTTTGTTCTTTTTAACCTTCAAAAAGGTTGTCTACTTTTCCAAATTATTTTGGCTAAATTATCGATTGGTCACTCCCTTTTATTTAAAAGCTCAATTAGGCCAAGCCTAGGTCAACTTGATTAAAATTAATTTTACCGACTCGAACCAACTAACCTGACTAACTCCTAACCCCAAAACACGGGTGTTACAACTCTCTCCCACTTAAGGAATTTCGTCCTCGAAATTACCTGACTGAAAGAGATACGGAAACTGCCTTTCCATATCCTCCTTCCTCTCCCATGTGGCTTCGTCCACACCTCGACGTTGCCACCGCACCTTTACTAACTCGATCGATCTACCCCGTAACACCTTACTATCAGAAGCTAGGATCTCAACTGGTTCTTCCTCATAGGTCAAATCCGGATTCAATTCAATCTCCTCTACAGGCATAACATGTGATGGATCGGACCTATACTTACGGAGCATCGAAACATGAAGTACATCGTGTATCTTCTCTAGCTCGGATGGCAAACGCAACTGATAAGAAACCGGACCAACCCTCTTCACAATCTCATACGGTCCTATGTACCTCGGACTCAACTTCCCTTTTCGGCCAAATCTCATCACTTTCTTCCACGGAGACACTTTCAAGAATACCTTCTCACCCACGGGGAACTCAACTTCCTTTCTCTTCAAGTCGGCATAGGACTTCTGCCTATCCGAAGCAGCCTTCAATCGATCGCAAATCAATTTTACCTTGTCAGTTGTCCCCTTGAGCAAATCCGGCATAGGTAACAACTTCTGTCCCACCTCAGCCCAACAAACTGGAGTTCTACACTTCCGACCATACAAGGCCTCATACAGAGCCAGCTGAATACTCGACTGGAAGCTATTATTGTACGCAAACTCAACTAGAGGCAAGTGCTTCTCCCATGTACCCTGAAAATCAATGATGCAACAACGCAACATATCCTCTAAGATCTGTATAACTCTCTCTGACTGACCATCTGACTGAGGATGATAAGACGTGCTGAATTTCAAACGGGTACCCAAAGCAGTATGCAGACACTCCCAAAATCGAGATGTGAACCTTGGATCTCTATTGGACACAATAGACTTCGGCACACCATGCAGTCTAACAATTTCACCAATGTACAAGTCGGCCAATCTATCTAAATTGTAAGTAGTGTTGACTGCCAAGAAGTGAGCACACTTCGTAAAATGATCCACTATAACCTAAACTGAGTTCTTCTTTGTATGAGTCAAAGGCAAACCCGAAACAAAATCCATGGTGATATTCTCCCATTTCCATTCTGGAATTCTCAACGGTTGCAACAAACCTGAGGGAACCTGATGTTCCGCCTTCACCCTCTGACACACCAAGCACTTACTCACAAAGTCGGCCACATCTCTCTTCAAGCCAACCCAAAAGTACTTATTCTTCAAATCACGGTACATCTTCGTACTTCCAGGATGCATAGAAAACGGACTACTGTGTGCTTCAGTCAAGATCGTACGTCTTAAGTCACTGTCTTCTGGCACAACTATCCTATTTTTGAAACACAAAACTCCATCGGTACTGAAACTGTAATCTGAAGATCTACCTTCGGCTATATCTTGCACGTGAGGTGCCAAAGATCTATCTAAGAGCTGCTTCTCTCTAATCAACTGACCTAGAGTAGGTCTAACCTGAAGCTCGGCTACCAAGCCACCATCTCCGGACAAGCTCAATCTAGCGAACATGGCTCTCAAGTCTACGGCTATCTTCCTACTCAATGCATCGGCCACTACATTGGCCTTACCCGGATGATACTCAATGGTAAGATCATAGTCCTTTAACAACTCTAACCACCTACGTTGTCTGAGATTCAAATCCCGCTGAGTCATGATGTACTTCAAACTCTTGTGATCGGTGTACATTGTGCATTTCTCACCGTACAAATAATGCCTCCAAATCTTCAGAGCAAACACAACTGCAGCTAACTCTATGTCATGGGTCGGATAGTTGCGCTCATGGGTCTTCAACTATCTTAAAGCATAAGCCACCACTCTCTTGTCTTGCATAAGAACACAACCTAGGCCTACATAGGAAGCATCATTGTAAACTACATAGTCTTTCCCAGACTCTGCCTGAATCAAGATCGGTGCTTGGGTCAAAGCTTCCTTCAATTTCTCAAAGGCTCTCTGTCTTGCATCTGTCCACTCGAACTGAACACTCTTCTGAAGTAACTGTGTCAATGGAGCGGCTAACTTAGAGAAACCTTCTACGAATCTCCTATAGTACCCAGCTAAGCCTAGGAAGCTACGTACCTCTGTTACAGACTTCGGTTGCTTCCATTCAACAATGACCTATATCTTCTTCAGATCAACTCTAATCCCATCGGCTGACACTACATGTTCTAAGAAGACTACCTCTCGGATCCAGAACTCACACTTGCTCAACTTCACATACAACTGATGATCTAGCAAAGTCTTCAAAACTAGTCTCAAGTGTCGGTCATGGTCTTCTTCAGTTCGCGAATACACCAAGATGTCATCTATAAAAACAACTACAAACTGATCTAGGTACTGATGAAAAATCATATTCATCATATCCATGAAAGCAGCCAGTGCATTAGTCAACCCAAAAGGCATGACCAAAAACTCATAGTGACCATACCTAGTTCTAAAGGCCATCTTCGGTACATCAACCTCTCTTACCTTTAGCTGGTAGTAACCCGATCTCAAGTCAATCTTCGAAAAGACTGATGCTCCTCTCAACTGGTCAAACAAGTTATCAATTCTAGGCAAAGGATACTTATTATTCACTGTTAACTGGTTCAACTGTCTGTAATCTATACACATTCTCATGCTTTCATCCTTCTTCTTCACAAACAAAACTGGTGCACCCCAAGGTGAAGAACTAGGTCGAATGAAGCCTCTATCTGTCAACTCTTGCAACTGAGTCTTCAACTCTTTCAGTTCTTTCGGTGCCATGCGATACAGAGAAATCGAAACAAGAGCTGAATCAGAATAAGTCTCAATGGTGAACTCTACCTCCCTGTCCGGTGGTAACCCAGGCAACTCCTCCGGAAACACACAAGGGAAGTCATACACTGTCCGAATGTCTTGAGGTCTAACCTCACTCATGTTAGGGTTCATCACATAGGCCAAGTATGCTTCACAACCCAACTCAACTAACCTCTTAGCCTCTAGAACTGAAACTACATTGGATAAGAACTTCACGTTCTCACCCACCACTACGATCTCGTAATCATCTGTGAGCCTCAAAGAAATTCTCTTAGTTTCAAAGTCTATCCTAGCTCTATGCTCCGTGAGCCAGTCCATACCCAGAATTACATCAAAACCATATAAAGGTAGCTCCATCATATCCACTGGGAACACATGTCCCTGAACCATCAACGGACACCTTCTGTACATTTTTCTAACTGTTACCGTGTCCCCAAAAGAACTAGTAACACTAACTCCTACCTCTAACATTTCACAAGGCAAATTCAACGACTATGCATGCTCACTCAATATGTAGGAATGTGTAGACCCAGAGTCAATCAAAGAAAGTAAACCCAAAGACTGTATCGAGAAGTTATCTGCGATCACATCTGTGTCACGCTGATCCCCACGCTGAGCGTAAACTCTAGCCTGACCTCCGTCCTCCGGCTGGAAGTTACCTCTACCGCGCCCGCGGCCTCTCTGAAAGTCATTGGCTCTAGCAGGAGCCTGAGCTGGTGCCTGCCCCACCTGATGTGGACAGTCACACCTAATGTGGTCTCTAGCTCCACAACTCCAACACTCGTGGAAATTTCCCCAACACTCACCGGTGTGGTTCCTCCCGCAAGTAGCACATGTGGGCAACTTCCCACCAGCCCTCTAGCCCTGTTGGCCCCTACCGTGGTTACCGCCACCACGCCTATGATCATAGTGATGCCGGTTGTCCCGATGCCTCTTGGCATCACCTCTATCAAAGTCACTGGACCTCTTACCCGAACTAGAACTACCAGACCGTTTGGTCAAGCCCAAACTGTGCTCCAAGTCCTTGGCTCTCGCGACCAAGACATCAAAATCAGTGTAGTCTGAAGCTAGAGTATACCTCTTGATTTCTTCATTCAGCCCATAACGGAAACGGTTACATCGTTCCACCTCAGTAGGGACAAGCTCAGATGCATACTGACTCAGTCTGACAAATCGAATCTCATAGTCTGTCACGGTCATACTTCCCTGAAGCAAATCCATAAACTCCCTCTTCCTCTCATCAAGATATCGCTGACCCAGATACTTCTTACGGAATGCTGACTCAAAGAACTCCCAAGTAATCTCGGCCTCATCCATACCCGTAGTGATGGTGACCCACCAAGTGTAGGCATCACCCTGAAGTTGAGACTCAACACACCCCAACTTGCGCTCTTCGGTACATCCCATCTGTGCGAGGATACGGACAGTCTTCTCAAACCACAACTCAGATCTCTCCGGAGTAGACCCTCTGAACTCTTCGGCCCTTAGACCACGGAGTCTCTCTAATGGCAAACCAGTGCCCTCTCCCTGATGATGTGTTGCTGCCTGACCCCCAGCCACTGCAGCCTGAAATGCCCCGGCTATCGCCTGAACCAAATGAGCTAAGTCTATTTCGGTCGGTCATTGGCCACCATGGCCTCGCCTCCTACTCCTGGTGGAGGAGGTAGTGGTGGTGGAGGTGGTGGAGGAGCTCCAACTCCAACGACAGGCTCTCCCACTTGAGCCTCAACTCTAACTACTTGCTCAACTCCTTGAGCCGCTGCCCGTGGTTCCGGTCGAACCATCCTAGGCCTCTCACGTGGTCTCATGGTACAGCTAGCAAGATAATAACTACAACAACAACAAACAGATAAGGATTACTTTAGCTAAAGCAAGAGTCCAACAATGCTCAAGTACTCCCTTTAAAAAATCTTTTTAAATTAAGTAATAGTAGCAATAGGCACTTGACTCAACACCAAACACAACAATTCATACTTCAAATCATCATACGAATAGTCAAACAACGAGATTTCATGGCAAGGCATGCATCAAGCAATACAATTACTTAACACATCAAGCTTACCTTACTTACCTGCTCGAGGTCTCGGTGACCTCAGGCTCTGATACCAACAAATATAACCCCCTCGTCCCGGTCTGGCCGGATGACCGGTCCGAGTAGGCCACACGGGGAAAACCGAAGCGAAACCCGTTAAGGTTCCCCTCGGTTAGCAACCCTAAAATTTTTTTTTATTAATTTAATCTTCTATAATGGCACATTTAAAACCTATGTGATCATAACAGCGGAATAAATTGAGGAAGACAAGCATCTAGACACAAAATAGCAATTAAACAGTCCAATTTTAATCCATTAGGCAGGCCGTTTCGAAACACTCTTGAGGCGTATAGAAACGCCTTGACCTGGTCAACTGCCCCAAGCCTATACGAGAAGGTCGTATCGGAATAGAGGTCAACCGTTCTGAAACACCTTCAACGGTCAACTTCTCGTGGTCAACGAGATATTGACCGTTTCAAAACTCTTAGACCTGTTTCGAAACGCTTTCCTCTCGGCAATTTCTCAGGTTTCCAGTAGCCAAAGTGTTCCGATACTCGTTTCGGAACAGGGGTTCACAGTGGCCAAACCGTATCGAAACGAGTTCCGATACGGGGTCCTTGAAGCCTTACCCGTTCCTAAATGGCTCAGCCTGTTTCGAATCACGGGCTGTCTACAACCTTCGAAAACCATATTTAAGCATTTCTCAACAGTTCTAAAGGCCCTAAACGACCCCAAGAAGCACTCAGCACAAGCATACATGAACTAGAGGCATGGATCCTATGTCAAACATACACAAACACACAAGGCATAAGATGAAACATCCATTCATGGCATTTACACAGAAGGCGACCTTTCATATAAGGGCATGCTTAAGGACTTAAAAGCCAAAAGGCACAATTCATCATAATAGGATTTACATGCCATCTAAAAGCAACAAAAACATTCATAAGGCATGTCATCACACAAGCATTTGACAAGACATAACATGTTTACAACCAAAGTCAATTCATGAACATCAATCACATATATGAGTCATACATCGCACATACAAAACACACTCTTGCCACATTGCTAAACTACCACATTAATTGCTAAACCGTACTTGAGCAACAAAAACTTGGAAAGCCCCTTCGCCTTGCTCCGTGCTAACACCACGCTAATGATCTGCATTGTTGAAAATGAGAGCGTAAGCTAGAAGCTTAGTGAGGATGCTCTAAAATCGAAAACATCAACAATGCAGGGTTCAAACATGCAATCCCTTAATCTCACATACAACATACATAGGTAATCAACAAGTTAACCTAGCTAGTCTTTCAAGAGTCATAATATGGCATCTCACATCATACTAAGCTCAAACATCATATATCAACATCATACCATCATTATTATAAGAACAAGTTCAATTGGCCACTATTAGTTTACCCGGATGTGCAGATTTAATCTCAACAACAACATTACCTCGGTGGGATTACACTCATCACCGGACCTTGCATGGGCGGGATTCCACTCATCACCACATGCCCTACGGATGGGATTCCACTCATCATCACGTAGAATATAAATAAACTTCTTGTGGTATATTACATCACCGTACTCCTCCTTGATGACTCAACGCCATCAAGGCCACGTACGTTTTGACACAATTTGTGTGCACACTAATCCTAATGATCGATCATTTACACCCGGTAAGTTAATTAGTGCCAATTCCTTTAATCACATCACATATCCACCATTTATATCACAAACACATCACATACATATATCAAGGTACACATATGCAAATCAACCCACATTCCACAAGAGCAAATAGGCAATGGCACAACATTCATCAATAGAAATTAAGGAGTTAGGTTATCAATTTAACTCCCACATAGGAATGGCCTACCAAGCACATTCCACACAAACACTACATACACTTGAACCACTTTAAAACGTATTTAAAGTTACTCACCACCCTTCCTTAGCAGCCAAAGCAAGCCTCCTAAATGCCCAGATTCGATCCTGATGCTTCTCCAATGTCTCCTCTTGTTTCTAGCCAATAAAAACACATCCATTACTCACAAATCAATGCTAAATCTCAGTCCCTACTCCAATCCATAAACACAAGTCATACTTCAACAATTTCAAACCCAACAATCACCCAATTTATCCATTTCGAGCTCTCTAAAAACCTAGCAGAAACCCATGTTTTCCATCCCCAAATGACACCCAAATGGTCCTAAAACACCTTCCTAACATCCCTAAACCATCAGCCCTTCAACCTAACCCTAAAACTCACTAAAATCCAAGTTTTAGACACTCCAAAAATTGCCACAAGGACTCATTTCGGGTTTTCACCCAAACTTACCCATTTTAACATATTATGTGTATTTTAAGGTGACTAAACCAAAACCCAACTTAATAATTCAAAACCAATTGAAAAACCCAATAAAAACTCAAGCTTTCATTGAATCCCTAAATTTCAAAAGATGATAGTTTCAAATTCTACAACTAGGTAAAGGTAGAGGATGAAGAGGAGAGTGTAGATATGTAATTACCTTTGAAAAAGACCTTGAGTAGAGGAAGAAATTTGATGGAATAGTAGATGGGGTTTGGGAGGGGTTTTTGAAGCTTTTTCACGTCGGGAGCAAAGGGGAGAAGACCATTTTTTTTTTGTTCTTTTTAACTTTCAAAAAGGTTGTCTACTTTTCCAAATTATTTTGGCTAAATTACCGATTGGTCACTCCCTTTTATTTAAAAGCTCAATTAGGCCAAGCCTATGTCAACTTGATTAAAATTAATTTTACCGACTCGGACCAACTAACCCGACTAACTCCTAACCCCAAAACACGGGTGTTACAAATTCATATATGAAAGTGGGCAGAACATCAACTTCATCAATTATTTTATTATTAAAATTAATATACGAGTACCAACAAGTGTTGGGTGCATTAGTAAGGCACATTGCACTCCCAAGAAGAGGACGTGAGTTCGAACCTTGGAGACAACATTGTTGGGAAGGGCAGCCTCGCACCCTGAACATCTCTTCCTTCAATATTAATTGATTTTTGAGTTATTAATAGTGATTTTTAATAAAATATATATATAAAGGCTAGACAATCTTGTTTTTATTTAAAAAAATACATATATGACATGTAAGATTAATATCCTATACACAGGCGGTGGAAACTAAAAGTTTCCACAAGCGCCTTAGTTTTAGGGTATATAGAGTTAGTTTAGGGTATAGTGTTTAGGGTTTTAGGTGTAGTGGGTTAGAATTTAGGGATAGTTGTTTCAATTTAAGGTTTAGGGTTATAATTTAGGGTTTGTAGGTTAGAGTTTAATTGTTAGGGTAATATAGTGAGGATTTATGTTTTAACCTATAAACCCTATAACCCTAAACCTTAAATTGAAACAACTATCCCTAAATTCTAACACACTACACCTAAAACCCTAAACCCTATACCCTAAACTAACTCCCTACACCCTAAAACTAAGGTGCTTGTGGAAACTTTCAGTTTCTACCGCCTGTGTATAGAATATTTATCCGAATGTTGATTATCAAATTAATAAAATTTTAAGAAAAAATATTTAGATGAATGATTTCAGGTTGAAATTTCATAATATTATTTATAATGCAATGCAAAAACAAACGGACTAAAAATTAGAATATATCCAGATATGATTTACATATGATGAAAGATTTAATTCAACATAAATATACGTATAATAAAACTTAAATCAAAATTCAAAACATTATCAATAACCAAAGAAGAGTTTAAACCAAATAGAGAAAATATTATTTTTTTCTAAGCTTTAGTGGATAATAATATGCCAGCGCGGGTCTTAATTGTTAGTAGGGCCCATTAATTTGTGGATTATAATGTGAGCCACGTCTAATTAATATCGTCTTATCAGCACCTGCTAATCACTAATCCAGTCCATTATCTTCGGGACGGACGTAAGATTTTATATAAAAGTGTAAAATTAAATTATTATTAAAAATATAAAAAAATTATTAAAATTATGCAAGAATTTAAATTTTTTTAAAAGATATGATTGTCTCTTTCAGCATCTATCGGTCCATAATTATTTTCGCCTTTCTATTGCATTGTCTCCATCTCATAATATAAATTCAACTGATAATTATAAAAAGTGGAGGCCATTGTGTTAATCAATCATCTAATAATAATACAAGCGAAACTAATTGTATGATAAAAAACGAATTATAAGATAAAAGCTAACAACCCCAAGTGGTTGAAATTCATGTTAAAATCTCAGTATGTAGGGTCAAGGCCTCGCAATTCCATTCCATTCCCTAATTTATAATGTTTCAGGAAAAAAAAAATATGACAAAAACTAACATGGAAATGACATGAATATGTTCATATTTAAAATTTATATGATTCGTTCTGTATGTATTAAAATTTATATAAATATAAATACACGATATTGATATTATTACATAACAAAATACAAGAATATGTCGATTCTATACAAATTATTATATTTTAGAAAAATTATTAGATGGACCCGGCTCACTACGTCATCCGTGGTCTCAACCAATAAAGTTCATCTAATAGGTGGTGGATCGAATATGGACATTGCATGATCGATCCAAATCCGATTCAAATCTATATCCGATTCGAGTCCGATCGATATATGAATCCAAATAAAAATATGGGTAAAGTACACCGATGGTAACTGAACTTTGATGCAAAAAACAAAATGGTAACCAACGTTTCAAAAATCACGAAGTAGCAATTAAACTTTCGATTTTGAAACAAAATGGTAACTAGGGCGTTAAACCCCGTTAAACCCTAACGGAAATCTGACGTGTATGCCACATCCCACCCAGTTTTCCACGTCATATAAATAAAATAATAAAACAATAATACACGTCAAATAATATAAATGATTTTTAATCCCCTTTATAAAGGATGAAACCCTAATCTATCGACAACATTTCATTCTAAAACTCTCTTCAGTTTTTTGGGGCAGCTAGTAAGGTAGGAGAAGAAAACAACAAGGGGGAGAACAATGGATGATCCTATTCGAAGACCATATTGTCACTATGACTTGCTAGCTGAGATGAAAACATCGTGGACATCTGGAAATCCTGAAAGAAGATTCTTCGGCTGCAAAAATTATGGCTCACGTAGGCATAAATCGTGTCGATTTATGCAGTGGTACGATCCTCCCATGACGCCTCGAGCAACAGTGGTTCTCAACGGGCTGCTGAAAAAGTTGAATTCTTTAGAACGGGGGAGAAAGAAGGAAAGGATTTTATAGATTTGTATCATCAGTTTAATGGTGTTATTTTGGATTTGTCAGTAGAGGTATTTTAGAAGTGTTGTTTAGCATTATGGGTTTTTGTTGATTTTGGTGTAATTTATGTAATTGAAAGTTGGGAATTTGAGATCCTGCTTTCTAAGTGTTTGTGGGTTTTTGTTGATTGTGGTGGATTTTAGAAGTAATTTTTGAAATTGAAAGTTGAAAATTTCGATTTGTCATGCATTTTGTTTGGTTGGAAAGTTTGTATATATACTTAACTTTAAGTTTCAGTTTTGTAAATATATAACTTGAAGTTTGATATGTATTGAATATCAAATGAATGATATAAGCATGTCTTGTTGAATGTAGAAAAATGGTGCTTGGTTTATATGATTTAGATACAATCGAATGAGCATGAAAATGGAACAATATATGTATTCACCTAGTACATATATCAGAAAACAAGCACAAATATACCAGAAATAAGATATAACACAAAGTCACAAATATACCAAAAATAAGCACATATATCAAATGAATGATATAAGCACTAATGTAGATTACTTCCAGTATACCACAAAGTCACAAAGTCACAAAATGTATTCACCTAGTACATATAACAGAATATTGCCACAAAGTCACAAAATGCCACAAAATGTCACAAAATAGGCACAGTATACCACAAAGTGCCACAAAATATGCCACAAAATGTAGATAAAATAAGTCAAACAAATCCTTCAATCATGTGCATTAGAGGCAAACAAATCCTTCAATCATGTGCATTAGAGGCTTGTGTTGGTGGGTTGGAGACAGAACTTTCTTGTGTAGAGTTCATCCACCTTACTGTGGTAACTAAAGGTTGTCTTCTTGTTGGCAACTTTTACCTAGAAGGTTGTCTTGGACCTTGGTGGTGCTGCCCTGGACCTTGGTGTTGTCTTGAAGCTTGCCCTGAACCTTGGTGCTGCCGTGAAGACTGCCTTGAACTTTGATGTTGCCTTGATGAACCCTATGTGGACAGTAATAGAACAAAATAATTAGTTTGAACTAAACTTCAAGTACAAGTATAAACTTAAATAATTAGTTTGAACAAAACTTACAGCTTTTTTGAGTTTTTTGTTTCCACCAATTTCTCCTTTGCAAGTTCTTATATTGTGGCCAATTTTACCACATTTAGAGCAAGTCATTTGCACACCTTTTTTACCTACTTTTCCCGTAGTAGGAACTTTACCTCTTTCTAATCTTTTCTTTTTGTTTGGTCTTCCAGCTGGTCTTCTTAAAACTGGTGGAAGTATAGGTTCCATGCCTTCCACTTTGGTCCACTGATTAACACCTTTAATAGGGTTAATGTAGTGCCCATAAATTGACAGCTGAGTGTTTTTCTTGTAGCACGGATCGACAAATGAAATTACATTCATATTGTCGTTGTGCATAACTGAAATAACATGATTGCAGGGGATTCCCGTGAGATCCCATCTTCTACATGTGCATGTATGATTTTGGATGTTCACCACATGTTGTTCTCCTTGGCCACATGCAACTTGATATTAAAAGTTACCAGCATATATTGGTCGACATCTATGAACATAATGAACAAATAAATACCATGCTTAGTAGCACTGAACATAATGAATATAAATAAAAAAGTTAGAATTGAAATATTAAACTTATATCAATGCTAACAGTTTTGAATTTGAATATCAAGCTTCCTTTGAATCTTAGGACACAAAATTCCATTGTATTTTTCAGCTTTTTGTCTCCTTTGGACTATTCTTCTCATCATCTTGGTCCTAATAATTTCCAGCATTGTAAGTATTGGCTTGTCTCTTGCCTCCAGTATAATCTGCAAAAGAAACAAAAAGTTCAGTAACCATTTTGTTACTTTCAGATAGTTCAGTTACCATTATGCAACTTTCAGATAGTTCAGTTACCACTATGTAACTTTCAGATAGTTCAGTTACCATTATGTAACTTCCAGCAAGATCATTTCATGTATGAAGAATATGATGTAAGGTAAGATAAAAAGAATGAATTACCTTGTTGAAACACTCTGACAGGTTGTTTAGCAGCATGTCACACTTACTCATTGTGGAGAAGTATGATTTTGACCACATGGAGGGGGGTTTATCATTAAACCATTCGTGAGCATCTTTTGATATTGCCTTTATTTCATTCATGGCTGCATTGAATTGGGAGACATATGTTGATCTTGTTGCTTTCCAAAATGCATCTTTCATTGCCTTTCCTCTATTGGTGTCTTTTGTTTTGAAGTTTGTGTACATGTGTCTGACACAGTTTCGTTGTTCAGAATTTGGAAACAATTCTTTCAATGCTTCTTTGAGTCCCTACAAGAAAAATATTGACAATAGTTTAGTATAAATTTTAGTATATTAATATTCAATAAAAAGAAGTAAGAGAATATACCTTTTGTTTGTCTGACATAAAACTGATGTGGAAAGAATTTGTAATCTCCAGGTCATCTTTCAACAAACTAAGAAACTAATACCATGCTGAAAAATTCTCACTTTCCACAACAGCATATGCTATTGGATAAATACCATCATTAGCATTTATCCCAACAGCAGCAAGTAACCAACCAATATAAGGACCTTTCAGAAAACACCCATCAATACTGATCATAGGCCTGCATCCAGCCTTATAACCATTTTTACATGCTTCAGGACAGATGTAGACCCTCTCAAATAACCTATCATCTAACTGACAAATGGTGGTTGTTCCAGGATTAGTCTCCCTAAGCTCTCCTAAGTAATCGTACAACTTTTTGAACTGATCATTGTAACTTCCATCTATCATTTCTAAGGCAAGTTTTCTAGTCCTGATACATTTGGTTCCATTCAAAAGGGCCACAAAATCTTTTTCAACATCGGCCTTCAATGAGCTAGCACCATAGTTTCTATCAGTTTGCCATTTGTGCAGGTAAGTCTTTGCAATGAACCTAGAAGTGATATTTGGATTCTTCATTACTTTGGCACATGTATGCACATCATTGAATGTCTTAATCTGAAAGGTATCACTATCAGCATCTATTTTTGAAGCCTATATACTCCAAGGACATGTAGCATCTTTACAAATTGCTCGAAGTCTTCTTTTGTCATTTATGTCAAAAATCAGAAAATACCTATTTTTTCTCCCATATTGCTTTACAACCTCTTTCAATGTGCCTTTGTTAGGAAACAGTAAACCCACTTTAAATTTAGGGTTCTCCATATCACATTCTATGTTAAACTCTGGCCATGTGGGACCATCACTGTCAGACCCGTGTACACTATGAAAGGAGTCTGAGTCAGCATCACTCTCATTCTCATTTTCATTTAAATGTGTTCCCCAATCACCATACAAACCCTCTAAGTTCTTTACCACTCTGTTGGAGACATCCTCTTGAACAATTTCATCTTCACCAACATCAGCTTCACTATCAAAAAATCCTGAGTTAGCATCTTCTTCCTCTTCACTCATTTCATTTTCTCCTCCAGCTTCATTGGAATCTTCATCTTCTTCCACTACATCTTCAACTTCAACTACATCTTCTTCCACTACATCTTCTTTCACTACTTCTTCTTCCACTGCATTTTCAGCATCATTAAGTACTGCATCAACATTTGTTGTTGCATCATTTGTTGTTGTTGCATCATTTGCCTCAGTTTCTTTTTCCATTGTTGCATCATTTGTTATTGTTGCATCATTTGCCTCAGCTTCTTTTTCCATTGTTGCATCATTTGCCTCAGTATTTTCAGCTTTTTCTTCACCAACACTTTCATCTACTTCCTTATCAGCCTTTTCTGCTAGATAAATGTGTATAGGATCATTTGAGATAGACTCCAACATGCCAACTACATTTGAATCAGTCTTCAATAACTGGACATTATTCACATCCAATGCCCCAACTTCAGATTTCCAGTAAATTTCTAAACAAGATTTTAATCCAATGTCATCAGCTATAGCACATATGGCAAACATTGACCATTTATCTTTACTAATCATATCATAACGCTTGCTTTGTTTCCCAGTAAAACTTAAACCCCTATTCTTGACAAACTTACCACCATAATGAACTACAACACTAAATGAGTCTGAATTAGGACCTACAAAAATAATAAAGTCAGTTACTGCATCTCATAAAGTCAGTTACTGCATGTCTATATATGTCAGTTAATGCATCTCATAAATTCTCAACAACCACAAGAAAAAGGGTAACTCACACCACACACAAGGAATCAACAAAAACATGTGGTTTCAATTTCTACTGAGATACATAAGAATATAAAAGAATGCAAAAACACCTAGCAATCAACATGTGGTTTTAATTTCTCATTTGTGTAGAAACACTTTTCTTCTCAGAATGGAAATGGGTACAATAACAAATGAGGGCAACATATTAATGAGCACATACAAATGAGCACATAACAAATGGGTGCAATAACTATTTTTTCGATTCTTTAATCTCACTTGTGAAAACATGATATCAACTCAGTTTATTAAATCAAGAAGTGAGGACAACATATTCTGCAATACTATACTTCTACCAAATTAAATATTCAACTATTTTATTTTCACATGTTTAGAGAATCTAAACTATTTTATTCCTTCATCAGCATGTCTAGAGAATGGTGGTCCACATATGAAGCAAATGAAAAATAAATGAAAACTCAGAAAGTGAGAATAAAGACAAATTAAATATTCAACTTCCTCTTTCAGTTACCATTACTCCGACAATGGTGGTCCACACCCTACCACTACCACTTAACAATGGTGGTCCACAACGGGTAAAAGAAAAAGGGAATACAGACAAAAAGTGAGAATAACGAGTAAAAGAAAAGAAAAACAACAACAATCCAAATGTATAGGGTTTTACAAAATTTTAAACTCAGAAAATACAAAATTCCTAAAAATACTAAATCCCTAAAAATTACTTAGATTAGGGTTTTACAAAATCTTACCGTAATCCATAGCCTCTTGCTTACTCTGACAATCCTTTGAGTTTTGAATGTAGAAGAACGGGATTTGGGGGAGTTTAATTTGTGGGAATGGGTTTAATTTCTTCAGAACAGTTGAGTTTTGATTTGGGGGAGTTTGAGTTTTGAAAAAGAACGAGAATAACATTAGCAGTGGTTATTTCGGGGGGGGTTATTTTTTAAAACGTGATTAAACAAACGGGAATTTTTTTTATTTGACGTGTATTATTGTTTTATTATTTTATTTATATGACGTGGAAAACTGGGTGGGATGTGGCATACACGTCAGATTTCCGTTAGGGTTTAACGGGGTTTAACGCCCTAGTTACCATTTTGTTTCAAAATCGAAAGTTTAATTGCTACTTCGTGATTTTTGAAACGTTGGTTACCATTTTGTTTTTTGCATCAAAGTTCAGTTACCATCGGTGTACTTTACCCTAAAAATATTTAAAACTCTTAGATTTAAAAAAATATAGATATATATTGAAATCCTAATTAAGTTGAATTGAGATTATGTATATTAATATATATATATATATATATATATTGAAATCTTAATTAAGTTGAATTGAGATTATATTTTTTTTGCTCGGAAAATATGATTTTATTAATTCCATATAAGCCTACCCGGCATTATGTGCCTCATTCAAAACCTCCATAATCCTAAGTGGAAGAAAAGAGTACACATAAGCCGGAATACAAACTAATGCTCTCCCAAAACAAAAATAAAAAACAGAACCTGGTAATACATTATACAATTTTGTCACCTTCTTATCGAAACAGAGTAATCAAAAGTAAACAACAAGTTACCACCAGGCTTTAAAGGTTTCTGCTCTGATTGACCATGTTTTCGCTAAACCTCCAGCCAGTCCATTTATTAGGATTTCTGGATCAAGATGAGAAAAATATACTAAATGTGAAGAGAATTATGAGAAGCTTTGAAGTATGCTCGGACTTAAGTATTAACTTTAATAAGTCGTGCATTGTGAGAATTGGAACAAGCTTAGAAAAAATTGAGTTGTTGGCTACATTTTGATTATATTTTTAACTTGTTTCATCTTGGATTGTAATATTTATTAGACATTTTATAATTGTGATTTGGAAAGTAGTTATGTTAGTAGACTAGTAAGACAATAACAATTTATGTAAGGATAATTTATTTGTTATTGAGTTTTTTTAGTTGAAGTTTGAGTTGTTACTTTAATTTGTTTTATTTTGGATTGTAATATTTATTGAGATTTGTTTGTGCCATTAGTTTAAATATATTTGTTTGATGAAAATTATTTTTATTTAAAGATATTTATTTGTTTGAGTTGTTACTTTAAAAAAGAAAAAAATAATAGGATTTAGATTTGGATTTTAGATATTTTATTAGATCGGACTTGAATTTATGTAATCAGACTTGGATTTTTTTTGAGCTCCGGTTATTAATTGGATTAGACTTTATAAAGTATGATCCATTGTCATCCCTATTTTTTTTTTCAAGATGAATCTTCACCTCTTTCCTACATATCAATAAAAAATAGGTAGTTATTTAAAAGTTAAAATGAGATTGATTAACGCTGAGACCACGGATGACGTAGTGAGCCGGGTCCATTTAAGAGTTTTTCCAAAACAAATAAATTATCCAAACTTTTTAAGAGATGTTACTATAAGAAACTCACATTCTGAAAGTTTTAAATTGAATACTCTTTTCTCCTAAAAAAAATTCAAATTTATGAAAATCATAAATATATATCAAAGGAATTATAGAAGTATTCTTTAATATGAAATAAAATTATTGGAAAACTACACCATTAGTCACTAAACTTTAGGCGTTGTTTCATTTTAATAATAAATAAACTATAAAAAGTTTCAATTATAATGATAAACTTTTTCAATTAATTTTTTTAGTTATTGGAGTGTTAATTCTTTTAATAGTTCGTGGTATATTTTTGGTTAATGTGTGTTAACGTGGAAGCCAAAAAGACACCTTTATTCATTTTTATATGACGTGCCGAATTTAGGATTTTTTTTTTCATTTTCAGTCACCATAAAAAACAGTTGTTCTCTTGCATCTTTTGAGGTCATTCTAAACACAAATGAACTCAACCCATCGCCTTTTTATCACTCAATTGATTTAGATTCTCTACGAACTTATTTAAAACTCACGAAATTAAACACATAATTTATCATTCTGGGGGGTTTGAAGAATTAGTCGGATTGAAGGGGTTTGGAGAGTCTATCCAAAAATTTGAATGGTGAAAAGCATTATTCTAAAAAGACAAAAAACATATCTCGAAACTAATTTTATTAGAAGATCGTTGATGGAGGTCAGAGCATTAGAAGGTCAAAGCTTTTGATAAATTTTCGTCAATTTTGAATGAGTTTTAAAGAAAACTCATTCGAGAAGAAGAGATGAACGACTATCGACAACAGGTGAAAGCCAAAAGAGTTTTACAATTTTTTACAAAAAAAATAAAGAAGATAACGGTGAGCCTAACACTGTTAAAAATTTAACAGCACAGTGACTAAAAATTCAATTCAAAAAGCTTAGTGTTATAATTGAATTTTTTATAGGCTAGTGATCAAAACGAAATAACACCTAAAATTTAGTGACTAATGGTATAACTTACCCAAAAATATATGCAACGAAGAAATTTCCTTTTTGGTTTCTGCGCACCTTTTATTAATAAATTATTTATCTTATGAGAAAATAAAAGATTGAAGTTAAAAAATTAGAGGTGCTTAAAACCTTATTCAAAGCAAGCAATTATAATGAAAATAATAATAAAAAGTTAGTGGGGTCATCTTAAAACCGTTATTTACAGGAAGATGTTGACCGAAAAATATTATATGATCTCGGCTCACATGTTATTTATGGTCTTGTCCATTAAAAATCAGTGCATTAATTTTTTGTTCATGTCATTTTTTTCAAAGATAATTTTCAGTTTTTATGCCATGTAAATAAGGAGTGGATGGTTACAAAGAAGTTAGTTTTTTTTTTTTTTGGAAAATACAAAGAACTTGATTATGAATGGATTAATGACATGAAAAAAATAATTAGTTGGCTAATTTTTAATGGATGTGGACTATAGATAGCGTGGTGAGCCAAGTCTATAAAGTAATTTTTCATGTCGACCGTATCCTTCTCTCTTCTTATTTCTATTTTTTCTACAATATTTTTATATGATATAAGTAAACATATTATTAGAAATAAAAAAATACTTTAAATATAATTATAATATACTAAAATAAACAAACATAATACATATTTTTGTTTAAAATTTATGGAAATAATTAGTGGCTATAATTAAAGGTAGACAACTTTTTGTAGGATTGGAGCGAATGGCTGTTGTCAATTGTCATGCTGAGTCCATGAAGGCGTGAGTCAAACCGTGTTAGAAGCGTGCCATATTTTTAATAGGTTGGTTTGATTTACACGGTAGTATCTGTTTAATTTTTCTAGTCCTTTAATGACATGTATACATACTTTATATATATAATATTTAAATCTAAATACTTAAATGAAACACATCATCTTTTACTATTAGAACTACTCAACATATTTAGAAGAAAGTAAAAAACCGGGAATGGAAGCAGTCCATATTCTAAACTTTGACTCTCAACATTTATTCATAAATTATCTTATTTTATTGATAACTTTATTACCACAATGTTATTAAAAAAACATTATCACAATGATATTATTAGTATTTATTTATTTATTCAAGGAAAATTATGTCTTCTCAATTATTATTATTATGACAACCATGTTTACCAATATTTCATCTTAATTAATCATGAAATTTATATTCATCACTTTAAAAATATTTTAAAATTCTACAAACAAATTTAAAATTTAATTGAATGGATGACATATAAGATATTTAGTGTTATGCAATTAAATGTTTATTCACGTTTAACCCCATAGAGCCATCCATTTGTAAGAAATTAACCTCTAGTTTCAACAAAATAAGAAATAAAGTGAAAGTGGATAATGAAAGTTAGAACCATACCAAGATTCATAAATCTTATATCGAGGGCTGATGACTGGACACGTGTACTGTATAATTATTAGTACTTATATTATACAACAGTTTATACATATCCATCCCGGAGTATCCCAATTAAGCCAAGTGGCACAGGGAGAAGTTGTAGCAATAAAATAAATAAATAAATAAGACCGTCATCAATTGCTCACTAGTTACGGTGTAAACTAACCGAGTCGAGCTCGAGTAGTGCTGAGCTCGATTCAGCTCATTAAGAATTCAAGTCGAGTTCGAACTTGAGTAGTTTTTTAACGAGCCTGAATAATTTGAGTTTGACTCGGCTCGTTAAGAACTCAGGTCGAGTTCAATTGAGTCAAGTGTTCATCGAACTTTGACCGAGTAGGACTCGAGTAGCTCGCGATCTGCCTCGTCTCATTTAAATACCTATTAGGAAAAAAAACTTTGATACACAAGTTTGTGTTGTTATTTTTCGGGTTTAGGGTGTTGCTTAGGGTTTATAAGTTTAGGTAGTTGGGTTTAGATTTTAGGATTTAGATTTTAAGGTTTATGACCTATGTTTAGGATTAATGTTTTAGGATTTTTAGGTTTAAGAATTTAAATTTTAAATTTAAAATTAAAAAATTTAGTATATTATATTTTCGAGTAGCTCGCGATCATTTCGAGTCAAGTATCAAATAGCTTAACTCGGCTCGTTAAGAACTCGATTCGAGTTTGAGCTCGAGTCAATTGTTGACCGAATTAAACTCGAATAACTCACGATCTGTCTCGTGTCATTTATATCCCTATTCACTACATCGTATCTAATTCTGGATTTTCACCAAGAAAATCTCATATATCCCAATCAACAACCCAACTTTTCACATGTTGTTTCGTGTGAGTTTGGAAATCTAATATAGTGGTTTTGAAAGTCATTATTTTTCCTAAATATCGAAACTTCCATGCCTAATCACAGATAATGAAGGCAGTGATCTTTTATTTGCATCCTCAATGTTCGCATTTTTTCAATTAAATTTAAAAGTTTTGTTAGAAATTTAAAAACGAAAAATAAGCAATGTGATATCTACATGAAATAAAACACCGCAAGATATGTGATTTAACATAATTTGGTCTTATCTACCTCCATAGATGAGAAAAACAATAATTCATTAAACACGTAGATATTTCGTAGAATACACATACATGATATCTCATTAATTTCTAAATTTGGTATATCCAAAACACTTTCCCAATGCCTTAAAAAGTACAAACTATCTCAGCTACATAGTCAAAACAGTGGAAGAGACCGCAAAAAGTTATATATCTGCAAATTAATTCCCTCTCATATTACTAAAGATTAAAACATTCTCTATATTTATTTATAAAGTCAGATATTTAATCACCAAAAAACCTTAATTATCTAATATAATCATTACTTATTAAGTAAAATATTTTACCAATAAAAGTATAATAAAATCTGATTTAATTACCGATTGAAATTAGTGTCAATATGTAACACTTTTTTTTTATACTTTCGAACGCCCAATCTCAAACCCAATCTATTGCTTTGAAATGATTTCTATCAACCAACAAAAATTACCTTTAGGTTCAAATTTAAAAATATGATTATTATTACATTTCTAATTCAAAATTAAATTTACCTATATAATAATAATTAAGATAATTAAGTTAAAAGCAAGTAAGAAATCTACTTTTTAAGTCCTTCACGGGCTCAAGGGAGTTATTTATACAACCTTCTAAACATTAAATCAATTATTGATTTTGACGTTTATATTAAACATATAGTGGATAGATAATTACAAGTTTACAACATCTAGAATTTTCTTAAGTAGTGAGGAAGATTTCTCCCTATCAAGAAAAAAAAAACAAGGAACATTTGTTTGTTTATTATTATTTTTTGAATAGAAGGCACATTTGTTTATTATAATTAAGGATTTAGACGTTATCCTTGTGAATAAATCTTACAAAAATATAAAAATAGAACCTAAGTTAAAACGCAATGAAAGAAGGCTTTCAGAGGACATATCGAAAGGAAATAACGAGTTTTTGGGAAGCAAAATAATGTATGAATAAAAAGGTTAGGGTAACACTAAATTACTTGGAAAATTCTTCACTTGTGCATTATTATTAGAGGACCACTTTTTAAAGTTATTAGGGCTTCAATGACTCCGTGTCTTCTCCATTTTATATTTGTTTTCTAGTAAATTAAACTGTTATCTCATATATTATTGTATGCACTTTTTTCTTTCATTTAGGATTAAAGAGAGTTTTCAAGGAAACATAAAGTAGTATTTTTCATTATTCATTAAATAACTTTATGTAATTAATAGATTATAGGATATTGTAAGTTTAAACACAATTAAATTTATGTACTTTTATATATTATAATAATGATTATGTCAACTGAACTATGACTTAACTGACTGTGATTACACCTTTAAATCATAAATAATTTATTGATAAATAAAATAAGATAATAAACTATGGGTAAAAAAGGGGTTGAAAATAAGATAATATATTGCTGATCGTTGCATGGCTCAATTTGTATTTTCCCTACCAGATTAAGTCATTCCTATTCAAAACTTCATGCTTTTGTCCCACCAGATTAAGTCATTTCTACCTCTATATAAACCCCTCTTCTCCCTCTCTTTTCATCAATTTCAAACTTGGAAAACCTTTAGAAATTTCTTCATGGATAAGCTTGTCATCTTAGCATTTTCCCTCACCCATTTCTTCATTTTCCCACTTGGGTTCTTTGTTAATGGTGCTAATAGTGCTTCCATAGCATCATGTACCCAAACTCCATACCCTGATGTGTGCAACTATTACATGGGAAACAGTGTTAACGTTGCCGCACAACTCGATCAAACTCAATTCTCGTTCCGTGACGTTGCCATTCAGGTGACTCTGAACCAAGCCGTTCAAGCTCACCGGCTCATATCGTCGATGGACTCGAGTTCATTCGACGAACGAGCCAAGTTAGCTTGGAATGATTGCTTGGAACTCTACGAGGACACCATCCACCATCTTAACCAATCAACGAGCACCAACAATCCCATAGATTCTCAAACCTGGCTAAGTGCTGCAACCGCCAACCACCAAACCTGTCAAAATGGCTTCATTGACTTCAACTTAGCCTCTCATTTACAAAACTTACCACCCATGTTAGGCAACTTTACGAAGTTGATTAGCAATTCTCTAGCCATAAATAAGGCCGCCATTGTTGCATCCTCTTCTTCCCATACTAGCTTCGCTAAACAAGTCGGCAATCGACGCCTGCTTTCCGATGGATTCCCGGCTTGGCTTTCGGCTGCCGATCGGAAGCTCTTGCAAACAACCGGTGCACCGAAAGCCGACATCGTGGTGGCTCAAGACGGGTCCGGTCACTTTAAGACCATAACGGAGGCGGTGGCAGCAGCGGGTGGGGGCAAAAGAACTGTTATATACGTGAAAGGTGGAGTTTATAAGGAAAGTGTGGACATTAAGAGGTCAGCTAAAAATATAATGTTAATCGGAGACGGAATTGATGCCACCATTGTTACCGGTAGCAAGAATGCTCAAACCACAACAACGTTTCGTTCGGCAACCGTTGGTAAGCTTTTTCATGAAACATGCATAAACGTAATTTTAATGTTCAAATCAACTACAATAAAACATGTAATAATAATAATAATTATCCTAAACGAATAAAATGACAATTTTTTAGTAGTAAAACTACAAGTCAATTTTGAGTAATTCTGGTCTGTCTCCTATTTCACCAACAATCAATAAACATGATGATTAGACAATCACGAAAACATTATAGTATAACATAAAGAGTAATAATAGTAAAGAAAGGTAAAATATCGTAATAAATTGACTGACTGAATTTTATTTCTTCTTTCAGGTGTTTCGGGTGATGGCTTTGTAGCTCGAGACATAACTTTCGAGAACACTGCCGGACCGCAAAAACACCAGGCGGTGGCCTTCCGGTCCGGTTCTGATTTCTCGGTCTTCTACCGTTGCAGTTTCAAAGGTTACCAAGATACTTTATATGTTTATTCTCAGCGTCAATTCTATCGTGACTGTGACATTTACGGAACGGTTGATTTTATATTCGGAGACGCGGTTGCCGTCTTCCAAAACTGCAACATCTACATCCGTCGACCAATGAGCGGCCAAAAGAACAGCGTCACCGCACAAGGGAGAACCGACCCGAACGAGAATACGGGCATAATCATCCACAATTCGCGAGTGACGGCGGCATCGGATATGAGGGCGGTTCAAGGTTCGTTCAAGAGTTATCTGGGGCGGCCATGGCAGAAATATTCAAGAACTGTGTTCATGAAGAGTACTTTGGATGGATTGATTGATAGAGAAGGGTGGTTACCTTGGAGTGGAAGCTTTGCTCTAAGCACACTGTACTATGCTGAGTATATGAACACCGGCGCCGGAGCAAGTACTAGTGGCAGGGTGAAATGGGGTGGATATCACGTTATAAGTGCAGCCGAAGCCGGAAAATTTACAGTGGGGAATTTTTTGGCCGGAAGTGCTTGGATTCCGGGCACCGGAGTTCCATTTGATGCTGGACTGTGATAGTTTTTTTTTTTTTAAATTTGTATGGGGTTGATTTTCCGATTTGGAAAATGTAAATAGGAAAGCGACCCTGATATGAAATTACTTAAGCTTTACACTTACATAGGAGGGTGTATTTAAAACGTTGAATTTGTCAAAAGTGTTGTATAATTGGCATTAATGCTTAATTTCATGAAATTGTACTTGTACATTTATCAAAATAATAAATGATGCCTAGCTATTTTCGTTTTTGATTTTGAATTTGTGTACAAATTAGAAATACATTTAAAATATAGTATAAGGTGCATGGTTATCAATCATATGAGAAATATTTTTTTTTATCAATTCATCGAGAGAGTAAATTTTAGATACACATGTTGTGTAAAAATAAAATTTAAACTCTAAATAATAATAATAATAATAATAATAATAAATCTCAGATTGTAACATTTTTTTGAATAGTCTAAAGGTGATTATAAGGTAATATATGTTCACACATATTTTTAATCCTTTGACAATAAGCATACACCTTATAGACGAAACGATTTAAACCCATGTCTTTTATGTTGAACATTTAAAAGACTATTTCATTGTTACTTGTATAAAAGTTGAATATTTTATTCACATGTGTTGACTTGTTTTGTAATGTCCAATTTTGATCACTCCATGACCACAAAATAAGTTGTGGTTTATCAATGTTTATCCCTTACTTTTTAAGATACACTTTTTCCTAAAAAAAATTGAGGCCAAAAGACTAGAGATGGCAAATTGACCCGAGACATAAACCGATTTTACTCGATTTGAAACTTGATGTTGGTATGAACTTTATTCGAAACTCAAAATAAATTGAATCGAGCAAAAATTGACCCGATTTTAGTTGAACCGATTTTTCAAGTGAACTGAATAGATCCGAATCGATTTCATCCAAACCGAAAGCAACCCAAAATAAAGAAAAGATATTAAAAGAAATAAAGAAAGATTTGATGTGAACTGTCGCACAACTCACCAAAAAAGTCAAATATATTGGCTTTATAATGCCATATATGGGTGTAAAAAATAGATCCGGCCTAAAAAACGACTGAAAGATATTGATCTCTTATTGAACCGATCTTGACCTGACCCGAAAATACCCGGCCCGATATCAATCAACCCAAAAAGCAACAGAACCGATGTGACCCGACCTGACTCGATACTCAAATCACTATAGACTCGAATTAAAACCGAATCATATCAGATCTGACTCGAACTGAACCGAAACCAAATATAATCAAAATCGAACATGATCTGAACTAAAATGACCCGTTTGCTACCTCTACAAAAGACCCAATCTATCATACATATATAAGAATTTTAGTATAATATTCTTAATTCTAAAAAAATATTTTCAATATAACATATATAGCATTATTAGCTAATAATTCCAAAAAGGACGAAGGACTAGGTATCTTATTTGTGTGGTATATCTTGAATTCTCCTTTTACACTAATGCATTATTTAAGTTACGGAAGAAGCTACCAAGAAAATGAAGGGGTCACATAACTTTCACATTTTGTGTTTAACAATAATTTTAATTTTTGTCAATCATTTTTAGAGCAAGTGCATAAAGCTCTCAGTTAATACTTTTTTTCTTCTTCTATGTTGTTGGTCAAAACCTATTAAGAGCAAATTTCCCCTTCCCTCTCCCCATAAGTAGAAATTGTTTAAAAAAAAACAATAAGTTTAATTTCTGTTAGTTTGAATATTTCTCAATTAAAATTTATTTTTCTAAATTTTAAATTAAATATATATTAGGTCAATGTTGTTTTTAAAATTAAATGACTTTACATCTCTCATTATTTAATTTAAAATCCATCGCGAACTTGGGAATCCACTTTCGTAATGAAATAGTACTATTATTGAGCTATACACAACACCAAAAGGATCTCATGGTATTTCAATGTATGTATGTATATATATATACGAAAAAAATGTCAATTTTCTTTTAATTTGATAAAAAAAATATTAGTGTATTATATTTTTAATATTGAGGGTCGAATTGATTAAAAAATAATTAAGGTCAAAATGATAATAAAAAAATATTAGGGGAAAATTCAATATTATGTCTAATTTTTTAGAAAGACGGTGTGCATTTTTTTCGCAAAGCAAAGTTTATTGCTATTGATATTTTATATCAAAAATATGGTCTAAAACACAAGGGCCGCATTCAGACTAGAACAAAGATATAAACGAGAAAAAACGCTTTACAATGAGAAATTATATTATGAGTTTTGCTCGTTATATTATTTATGAAACCAATCAATAAAATATATTTTATTATTTTTTTTATTTCATTTTTTTACTAAGTGAATATTCACTCATATTTACTGTAAATTAAATTTTAAAATAATTTTTACCAAGTAAATTTTTATTTGGTAAAAAAATGACATAAAAAATTAATAAAATAGATGTATTTTATTAATTTATCTTATAGATAACGTGGTAAAAATTACCCATGATATAATTTCTCATTTACAAGACAATCCAAATATGTTCTAAAGCACTAGGCATTTATTGGAGTGTAACTCTTATTTCAACATATTTGTAAATATTAGACATGTACGAATGTTCGAAAGGATAGGTCATTTATATGATCACCTCTTAAAAGATTAGTGGTTATTTGAACATTTAACCTTATAATAATATTAATTACCTTTGAAATAAAATTATATTCGTAATTTCCCATTTGAATTTTGTCAAATTGACTTATAAAACTAATTCAGCAATCATTTTATATTGGTATAGATAATACTATATAACAGTGGTGGAACTTGGAGTAAAAGTTTGAGAGGTCAACTTAATTTTTTTTTAAATAGAGGTTTAAACGAAAATTTTCAAAAAAAAAAAATTGAGGGTTTAACTAAATTTTTTAAAAATTTCGAGAGATTTAGCAAAAAATTGAAAAATTAAAAGGAAATTTAATTAAAAATATTCAAAATTTTAAAAATTTATACAAAATCTTAAGGTGACTAAATTAAAATTTTCAAAAAATTTAAAGACAATTTAAATTTTTCAAAATTTTAGGGGCTGTAGACCCACTAGTTCCGTCAATCCGCCCTTGCTCTTATAACATAAAGCATGATTTTTAATTACTATAAAAAAATTAAGCGAAAGACAAGTAGGAGTATATTAATTTACACACATATACACATGAAGTGAATAATATAAAGCATTTTATCAAATTATTTTTCTTTTTTTCTCAAGTATATGAAAACATCAATAGACAGAGTAATTTAGAAAATGGAAAAAAAATATGGGATTGCAAACATGAATGAATAAAGGGGTGGTTATAATATACACTTGTAGCGGAAATAAAAAATTTCTGCAAGCGCTTTAGTTTAGAGTTTAGTATTTAGTGATTCAATTTAAGGGTCAGTGGCAGATCCAGAAATATATTTGAGGGTGGGCACACATAAAATTTCAAAATTTCAAGTGGGCACAAGTCATAAATATTACAAAAATATAAGGACTAATTCATAAAAGTTAAAAAAAAATTAAAAGAAAATATGTGAACTTTAAAAAATTCAACCACCCTACACTACATTTGGATCCGCCATTGTTAAGAGTTATGGTTAAAATTTACGGTTCATAAATCAAAACTTAAATATCTAACATATTATTCTAAAACCTAAACCATAAATTCTAACCGCAACTCATAAGTTCTAAAACCCTCGACCCAAAAACTAACACCTATAAAAAAAACTTTTCGCCCTACTAATGCATGAATTATTTTCTCTAAATAAAATTAAAAAAAGTGAAGATCGTTAATCCAAAGGTTATATCAATCATGCCATGTCTCCAAAGTGCAAATTAAGTCGTGCATGCATACAGTGTGACTATATTGGAATCAGCCTCAAATTTTGCCAACCTATGTTTATAGCTTTCATGAATATGCTTAATTTAAGTCACCTCGAATTGTCATTCATCACTACTCAATAATCCCTTTTCTGCACTTTTTTGGGTGAAAAAGTGCATGATTCTTGTTAAGAAGTTGCCATTAAGGCAGATGGTTGGTCTCATCATCAACAGTTGAACAAAGTGTTGGGCATTTGCATTTGGATAAACACTGATCCAAGTTCCCCACTCCACAAATACATTTGGTTTGGTTTGATAATTTTCAATTAAAATTAGATCAAATTTAAATAAATCATTTTAATTTATATAGAATAAATGCTTGATTATTTTGGAAAATGGAGGGCAGTTGGTATAGGATAGTGACTCCAATAATTAATGCTTAAACTTGCTTCTAAAACTTTTCTTCTCTTAAACCATTAGCTACTTATTGTGTAGATCTATCTACATTTCAATTATTGCTTAAACCATTTTTTAATAAAAAAAATTGGTAGCAAATTCAGTTCTGAAATTTCTGTGGATTCTTTCAAGTGCTTCATAATCAAACACAGGGGACTGTTTAAACATCATATTAGATTATAATCAAAAGAAGTGCAGCTCAAATTGTCCTACAAATACAGTTGAAGTTTATTGGGTTCTCCCTTTTTAAGATTGCCATCTTGAAATGCTCGTATCGGTACTTTTCTATGAGTTTTAAGTCTCAAAAAGTATTTACAATGTTATGATTTCAGAGGAGAAATTAACACCATTTGATAAAATAATTATTCCTCAACTCAAATAGTTTTGGTATTAACCCCTGACCGAATTTGTTATTTATGGTGTAAATGATATTTAATCTGCTAACGAAATTGATAATCAAATGAAGTTATTATCCGAACTCAAAGCCTCAAGTTATTTCATTATTATACAAATAATTTGAATCCAATTACTACTAAATTTTAATTTAATAACTCAGACCTAGTTTATAATCTTTCATTTTTTTTTGTTTTCACAAACGCTTCAATTTTAGGAGTTAATGATTTAATATAAAATTTATGATTTAAAGGTTTATGTTTATATATTTAGAATTTAGGGGAGGTGGTTTAGAATTTAGGAGTTAAAGATCTAATATCCTATTACTCGTATTTTTCAATTATGATTGTATTTTTAATTGTGACTGATAAAAGAAATGATGAACACAAACTAAGTGAGCATAGAGAAAGGAACAAAGCAAGAGCCTTCCAGAAAACATGGAAATGAAATGAAAAGATGATGAATGACAAACATATGGCGATGAAATTCTGGGGAAAATTCAACCAAAAGGAAAATTAAATCCTAAAATAAAGTAGAGAACATTCAGATTATATTTCATGAACCCTGTCAAAAATTTTGATGAGTTGGACTTGGCAGTATCTGTCATTTATTTCACTCCCCATGTACTCGGGGTACCCACGCAGAACGACATATAAACGGGGGCTACCTAAACACGCCTTGAACAGTGTATTTATGTTTGCCGAATCAGACAGCCAATAACTTGTAGTGTATGGATCTATGTGATAACAGTAGGTGCCGATCGGCCGGTGAACTCCTGCATCTTTGAAAGTTTTAGGGCAACCTCCACCTGATATTGAACGAAAAAGTTAGCCTGAAAACATAAAATCTAAAATGGGGCTGTGAACATCAGGACGGAATTTTAAGGGTGTCTCACAAGAGGAGCAAGTGCTTCTTGGGAATCTCTTCCGATTTTTGAAGAATCCTTTTCATACTGCTCAATGTAGAGACGGATGGTTGCGCCTTCTGAGCCAGTTCCAGAGAGACGGAACACCTAGCGAGTGAGATCAAGTAAATAAATTTCAATTACAAAATCCTCAGATGAACTCTAGAGATTATTTTCTCTGCACTCGTATTCGCTCAGATAACTTTAAGTTGGTTAATGGGTCAGGAAAGTGACTTACCAATCGTGACCCGTCTTCGAACAAAAACCGAATGCCCTGGTGCTTTGAAATAGAACCATCAACAGGATCCTTGTATTCGAATTCATCAGCATTCACAACATTTGACACATCCGAACGAGCCCCCTTCACTATACTGCATGATAGAAGGCATAGGGGAATAATGACTGCAACCACCACAACATTTTACCAAATGCAATGTATGATTTCTGCGTAAATCCTTTACTAATGTCATTCCTAGAATCATAATATAAACCTTGTTCAAAGAGAATTTTGATATTAAACTAAATTAGCCTCTCGAAGCACTGTATAACTGAAAGATGGTAAACTTTTAAACCTATAAGCTCATAAATTGTGGAAAAAGTAGTTATTTAAAGACAATATGAAGTAAAACCAAACCCTAAAGTGAAAAGCTTTAGGCAGTTAAAAAGCACATCAAGCTATCATGAATAACTATAGCACCAAGCCACCAATGACAACACCCCGTGAACATGGATAACGGAACAAGGTTCATTAAGTATCACTTAGCCACTTGTTAGAGGATAACACCATTTACAGCAATTAATTTCGCTTAAAGTCGTTTAATATAATCAAGCAATAAAAAGTAATACAATGCAGGAAGAGCATGGCCATTCCCATAAGAAACTGCAAAACAGGGCATAAATGTAGGGAGTGGTTGAGTAGTTCTAAAAATAGAATATGTACATACGTATTAATTTCATCGAGAGATGACTGCAATTTGACCAAATATGCCATTAAATCTTTTGCAGCACCAGCATCCACATTCTTCATGAAAGAAACCGAATTAGTTAGATAACCCACAATGCCTTAATGGACAAAAGTAGGAACAAAATAGCAAAATGTTATATACCTCATAGTCATATCGAGTATAATAATGTTGACCATAGCTAGCCCAATGCTGGCGGACTATATCCTCAACAGTCACAAGCTTGTTTCCATTGAGATTATCCTTATTTTTGTATGCAAGTATAGAAAGCCAAGCCAAAACAGCCCAAATTCCATCCTTCTCGCGTATATGGTCAGAACCTGTTCACAAATACAACATTTTGTAAGTTTTTAATGTTCCAAATAAAACCGACATACAGATTGGAATAACAAACAGTTACCAGTTCCAAAACTTTCTTCTCCACAAACGGAACACAATCCAGCATCCATTAAATTGCCAAAAAATTTCCAGCCAGTGGGTACCTAGCATATAATAGATAAGTAGCTGTCTTATAATGTAAAAAAGCAGTCATTCCATGGAGTACCTCAAAAAATTTCAGATTCAAGTGTTTGGCCACAACATCAAGGGCAGCTGAAGTGGGCATGCTCCTACAAGCAGCAAGTCCAGAACATAAATTTCAACCTCGATCGGATACAAATATAAATCAAAGAAATAAACAGGAAAAAACATGTTAGAGTTTGAATGTGGGATACATGTGTTTGCACTGACGATGTTTTTTTCTTAATTAGATCCAAATATCATATTAAAATAACATTTGAGCTAAAGTGGGTTTTAGTTCACAAAAGTATATATGGATCCACTTGAACATGTCAAACAGAGGATAAAAACAGTATTCACCTTGTAAAAGATTTCAAATATAGAAATGACCTTTATAAGCTTTAGAGACGATGAGCATGTTAGAGGTTCTACAATTTGCCTTTATACTTGTGAGTCCATCAGTGATGGAACCAAATAGATATTGAGAGGGGACCGACTAAAACTTAAATAGGTAGAAGGTAAAAACATCTTATGCAGAAAACCTGGCAACTCCCTTCAAACCAGAAGAAAAGTAAGGAATTGCATCAACCGCATTGGCAGCAATGATAGCAACTGAATCTGATGGAGTGACGAAGAACCTAAGAAATCAAGTTATGAGAGAAAGTTCAAGTAGATGCAGTCATTATTAGGAATGTTAACTAGATTTTGGGACAACAACACTACCTTTTTCCCAGGATCATGTTACGATCAGCATCACCATCAGCAGCAGCACCAAACTCTGGTGGTTCAACTTCAGAGTTTGATTTGCCCAATCCCATCCGAGCAACCAATTCCTTGGCATAGGTCAGATTGGGATCGGGATGCCCCCCTCCAAAGTCCTCCTGATGTGCATTAGATCAATGAATAAAAAAAAAGAATAATCCATTCAGACGAACAGGGAAGTACTTAGCAGTCTTTAAAATTCTTCCAAGAACTTAAGAGACCTTGGGAACGCAGTTCAAAAGTGAACTTTCTTGTGCCCCAAGCTCCTCCACAAAGATGCGATTTGCATAAGCTCCCGCAACTCCATGAAGTGCATCATAGCTTCAATATGAGGGAAAAGAGTTACACCTTCAACCAAAACTAATTCGGTCCCTGAAAACAAAGACCTCAGCATAAAGGAAAAATATGCATACCAGAATGTAAACTTTGGAGATGAAAGCAGCTTGGAGATGAGCTCAAAATCAAAAATTGACCTGGCAGCATAGGCAAAAGGATTTAGTATTACAGGCATATGCTTCCAGTAGAACCCCGACACTATAAGAATTAATAAATTGGGATGCCAGTAATAGGAAAATAAATTATAAGTACTAGAACCTGGTCCATGCAATGTTTTCTTGGGATCTTTTAGGTTTTGATTTTAAATTGAAAAAAATGATAATAGTTTCTTATCAAGGGAGGTAGAGAAGGATGATAGTGAAGTAGAAAAAAGATAACCATCCAAAAGGTGCTGCCAGACCATATAAAGTAGGTGAAAAAATATTCACGTGGAGAAATAACTTACTTCATCAATTTCACATAGTCTATTGCTGAATCAAAAACGTCAACATCAAATTGTCCCTCGGGCCCTTGAAAGCTTGAAACACCAGTTGCACTAATGTCCACCTGGATTTTGCAATAGACTAACATTAAAATACATGGAACAAAAATGAAGAAAATATTGTTTTAAAGATGCAAGACAAACATTTGGTAGATCATCAGCAATCAAATATTCAGTTATTGTTTTTGTGGTCTCGAAAATCTTATCAGTGATAGCCTCTGGAGCAGGTCCACCATTTTCCATATTGTATTTAATTCCAAAATCCTGCAATATATAAACAAGAACAAAAGCAAAAGCAATCATATATAATTGAAATATTGCATACGAAACAATTTTGAGAAAATAGACTAAATCATGTAGGCGTACCTCATTAGGACCACCTGGATTGTGACTAGCTGTCAAAATAAAGGCACCAGTTGCTTTGGATCCCTGGAATAGAATTTTATAAATTATAGGTGAACCTTAAAATTGTCAAAATCCAATCATATTTGCCAGCTTTTCACGAAAACAAATTACTGTAAAGAAAACATAATAGCAGCAAGATGTACCAAATTGGATCAATATTACTTACATCCGCACCGACCCTTTCACGTATCACAGCTGATACAGCTGGAGTTGAAAGTAATCCATTCTGACCAACCCAAACACGCCTTACTCCATTTGCGGCTGATATCTTGATTATTATCTGTCAATTGAAAAAAGACACTATGCTGAGCAGATTGATATGATGGTTAAGGACTGATTACCAAATAATAATACCATTTTCAGAAAAGGATGGCATCATAGTACAAGAAAGCACTCTAGAAGCTCCCAATTGCATCCATGTAAACATATTATTTGGGTTTGGATACTAAAATTACATCTTAATAATTGGATGCATTGAACACGTAGCAATTTTATATGGCTAGCTAATATAAAATAAAATTTTGACTAGAACCTCATACTAGGTTACACAAGTTAAAATATCCAAGTCCAAAGCCTCTTCAACAAAGCCATGACAAATACATAAGTAAGCTTTAAGCCTGAATCTCTCAACACTGACCAAAGTTCAGTAGGAAAGTCCAAAATAAAACATTACTTGCCGTTACAGAAGAAAAACAGAGCACTCATTTAATGAAATGACAATAAAGATTTTTTTTTCTCTCTCAAGTTGAAATATTTATTTGTGGATGGATGTGTGAATATGTGCGTCCGTCATTAGATTTGTTAAGAATATAATTGGAAAACTTATTCATGACAGATATTGATTGAACAAAAGAATACAATATTTCAAAAGAAAAGGAAACAGAACAAGAGAGAATTTTCGCAGAATATCATGAATTAATTATTCAACCAAAATTATAAGGGGTTTCAAAGATGAAAATGTGGATTAACTAGAGACAATCATCACATTTTTTTTAAAATTAAAAACAAAAACAAAAACTATCATGTGTTTTTATGATGGTTAGAAGGTCCTCCAAAATAAAGTATCTGGTTTGAAAATTAACCATCTACCCAGAAACCAGTAGCAATTAACCATCATACAAGTACAAAATGCAACAAAGTAAAATAGAACTATTGTGTGATAGTTTTTCAGAAAATTATTTAAAAATATATAACCGTTAATTTATATTTAAATTTGCAATACCTGAATAGCATCCTTTGAGTAATAACGGCCATCACCAGAAACAACAAGTGTGGCACCTACAACCATGAACAGAAGTTAGAGAATGTCATTTTAGTCCGCTTAATAAACACAATTTAGCAAAAGAAGATACCTCTATGATGGTGAAATAAAGCAAAACAAATACTAATTGTAATATAACTTCTTCCTCTCAGATAATTCAAAATCACTCTTTCAAGATAAATAACGGTATTCTTCCAAACTACTGTATAAAACATGCTGGTGAAAAATCAAAGAAGTTGAGAAGAAAATTCTCTACAGCCATCATCCAACAAATTATAACTGCATATTGTCAGAACGTTTTTTTTTTTTGAGGAAAAAAAACGTTCAGCAAGTTGGAGGAGGCCAATGATGCAAGCAACAGAACTAGCAGGCAAAGGATCATAAACATGTGTACTCATTTTGGGAAAAATAGAAATGCACTCTATGTTCTAAGTTAGGGTACAAATCTCGCATCGTTTCTTTTTTTCTTTTTCAAAGGTACACATCTTGCATCTGAGCCATGGTGCAGTTATCAAGTACATACTCGAAAATAAAACAAGAATTATGGAATCCATTAGTTTCAAGGTTGGTATGGCTCTACCACGAGTATGCTAGAGCCACAAAGGAAATCTATCAAACAGGACTTGAAATGAACCAGGTGAGACAACTTTCTCTAGGTGCTAGTTTAAAAGGCACTCCGTTTTCTTCGAAACAATAAAAATAAAAATTTGAAAAATAGAAAATAATTTCCTAAAATTGTATTTTCAATTGAGAAAAAATTAACTACACAGGTTCATTTCAATAATAGGAAGGTGGTTATATTATCTGTTCATAACCTATTGTCGGGGATGAATGTAACAGAACTAAAAGCTATAACTTTAGTTACAACTTGATATTTTCAGTATAATATATAGATATGTTTCTAGAAACTAGTGTCTAGCTCCTTAGGTGATACCAGGGACCCAGAATTTTTAGCATTTCAGAACTTTGATCGAACTGATCATATGTATGGTTATCTCCATTTCTCCAGTTTCTTTTGTTCGCTTCATTGTGGCTAGGTAGCTGCTTTGATGGCACGGGCAGCTCCCATCTCTCACTCCCTCCTCTCTCTTTCAATTTTTTCTTCAGTAAAAACAAAAAACAAATATCCAGAAAGGCCTAAGAATCAAAGATGACCAAAACTAAAAGGCTCAAAATTTTAAATATCCCCCAACACCTAAGGACTCTTTTTTAATATATGGTTATATTTGATATGGATACAATTGTTAAAGACAAAATAACAAATCATGGTAAAGCATGATGAATGTACATTAATTAATAAAGCTCCTTCTTCTGGTCAAATGTATGAGCTAAATATTTTTCAAGATAAAAGTAGAACAATTTGATGAATTGCCCATGTTCCAAAGCATATATAGTGCACATACATCCTTGTCATAAAGTAGCCCTGATATTCAGCAAGGCAAAATTGTGTGCAAGACTGATATAAGTGGGTATACCTCAACTGACAACTCAGTTGTGAGCTTCTAAGTTCAGATTTGAAGTCTCATGTTATGCCTCTAAAGATAAAATAAAATTAAGTGACAAAAAGGCATAGCATATATGAAAATTGAAAAACCCCTACCTCTAACTTTCTCTGATGTAAGGGCATTAAATGTTGACTGAACGAAATTTTGCAAATAATGGGGTTGAATAAAAACTTTCACCTGGAAAGACCAAAGCACCACATTATCCAATCAAACAAACATAATCGTACCCCCTGCTCAAATCGATCAAATATCAATAAACAAAACTATCTTTTTCAATGTATATTTAATTAGTTGAGAGTTTTTTTATCACCTAAATAGTTAGAATTGTTAATTAACTTGAAATTCCCGAGAATGATATACATGAACAGAGTGTGAAATAAAATGGTTGGATTAAATAAATATAAATTGTAAAAAAAACAAAACAAAACGATGGTGTAAGTAGATTCTACTCACAAAATAAAGGTTTAATGGTATCATAAGCACTTAAACTTTTGAAAAAAATCAATTAAACCGCTAAACTTTTTTTGCACAAGCCTTTATACTCCAAAATTTCATCAGCTCCCCCCCTTTGACCAACGTTGATTGTTAAATCTAACAATTTTTTGGACTAGTTGGTGTAACGTGCCGTGTTACAGGTTATCCCTTGACATTTCTATAATTTATTTTATTTTATTTAAAAAAATCTTTAAAAGTTCTAAAAATTCTAAAACCTTATAAAAATTATAAAAAAATAATTTTGTAAAAAACCTGTAAATGTCATATGACATAACTATATGACATAACTGATGGTCAAAATCGATCAAAAGGCTTATTTGGGTGCAAAAAATGTTCAGGGACTTAATTAATTTTTTTTCAAAAGTTCAGGAGCTTAAAGCACCCTTAAGCCTAAAATAAACTACCAAAAGTTACATTTCATATAGTTTAAAAATTTAAAAACGGATATTATGATGTGAATTGAAATAAATCAAGCATTAAAAATTTATGCATTAGACTTCTAAATATAAAGTAAGAGAAAATGTGACTATAATATAAATTCAAGCCGACCATGACAAAGGAAGGAAACTTTGTCAATCAGAGAAGAAAAAAAACTTAATTCAGATCTCAAACAGAAAAAGGAAAATAAATCATGATTAAGTTAAAACTCCAAACATAACAAATAAATCAGCACCGAAAATGATACAATTCCAGTCTTTTTTCCGCTAAATACTGTCGAATTACAGCTAAACTTTAACTCTTTAAGTCGATCTGATTCAATGAGAAACACTAGCATGCATCAATCAAACGGATCAAATTGATCAAAATTTTTAGATCTGTGTCATCTAACACGAGAGATCAAGGTATCGGAAATAGATAAAGAAGAGTTACACGAAGAAAAGAAGAAGAAGAAGAAAAACCTTCTTGCGGAGGCCAGAAGTTCCGGGCTTCTGACCGTCGAACGGCGTGGTAGGCACTTTCGACACCTTGAACACCATTTTCGCTTCAAAATCTGCAAAACACAAAACTCAGATCGATCAATCAATCTATCAGTCCAGTCACGAATCTCCTAAAAGTTAAAAAAAGGAGCGAAAATTGAGAGAGGAGATGGAGCTCACTCCTCGGAGAGATCGAGGCAAAATGTGTGACAACGGAGAATGGGATAAGAAGGTGGCAAAACGAGGAAGAGATCGGTGTTATATATACGGTTTCTCTTTATTTTTCCTTTTGTCTTTTGCTTTTATGAATGGCGAGGGTAATGCAGGGAATTAAAACCTCACGTTTTTTATTTTGTTTGGTTGCGATGAAGAGCGACTCCATAACTTAGATCTACTCCGAACCTTTTACTGTACAAATGGCATATCTCTTTGGATATTCACCTCTATAAATCAATAAACATGACCTTTTTAGCCTTTAAATTTTTAAAAAAAAAGTCATTTCAGTTTTTAAAAAATTTCATTACTTTTCACTCTTCAATTTTTAAATTTTGTTAAATTAAACTAACTAATAGACGAAATATTATATATATTTAAGAGGTTTATGGATTATGATATAATATAATACGGCTTAAATGGGCTTATTTAGTAACAGGCGGTAATAAATAACGAAAACAATTAAGAGAGAGTTTAATTAAGGCTTAAAAGCAAAAAAAAAAAATTAAGTATGCTTTTTAACTTTTAAGTATTTAAATTACAATTTTTTCTTTAAGTATTTAAATTATTTTTTAACAAAACAAGTACATAAATCTTTGTGATGTATTAGTTTTTTATTGGTAGAAAGATTTTTTTTTAATTGAGATAACAGCCAACCTTAAAGTGGTTATAGTTTAGACACTTATTCGACCAAAAAATAATTTAAGTTCTTAAAGCAAGAAAACAAGACATAGTTTAGTTTTCTTTTTACTTTAAGCCTTTTAAACTTATTGAAATAATAGGGATGAATATTAAATTTACACATGAATTTTGATCAAATGAGTAATTTTTTTATATATGAACTTTAATTTGGTACAATTAAATATAAAAAAATTGTTATAGTTTAAACGTACACATGAAACTTTAATTTTGATTCAATTATATAAATTTATTATGATCACTCATTTATTAATTATTATGTGTTGAGCAAGTACATTTGGTCGGTTAACTAAGTTGTTCATCTTTGTTCTTTATATTCTCAGGTTATAACTTATGAGTTCTAGACCTGTTAGGAGCACTTCTTTTCTTCCCCTAAAGTCTCTTTTTCTCTTTTCCTCTAAATATAATTAAAATTAAGATTTTTCAAAAATTATTATGTCTCGGTGTAGTATGTGATCCTAAGGTGAAGTGGAAATCCATTAATAAGTAGCAATCATCTTGCAAACCAAGAATGCTTAGGGAGGTGAAATGGCCGGTAACGTTATTTGTACAAAAATGTATTAGAGTTGTACTAAATGAGTGTTATTTATATAGAAATTTTTTTAATTTTTTCGGTGCCTTTTCTATGTCTCATAGTAAAAATAATAATTTAGGGTTTATGATTAAAGTTTAAAATTAGGGGTTATTATTAGGATTTAAGAAATTATAGGTTAGATTTATTTTTAAGGTTTATAATTTAAAATTTAAGAATAGAGCTCAAAATGTAATTTTTTAATATAGGGTCATAGTAAGGAGCACCGAAAAGATTGACAAAAGAATTAATAACTTGTGAAAATTTAAAAAACCTAAAATCTTATATATGGCATCAAAATTTACGTATAGTATAGAAATCGACAAGAAATGAAAACAATGGACGAGTCCATTAAAAATATGAAAAAGACGACGCAGTTGTATTTTGACCAGATAGGTTTTAGCACTAAGAACATGTTTAGCAAAGAAAACTAGAAAACCATTCTTGTTAACAATTCCAGTATAGCAAAAAACTGAGATTTATATGAAACTTAATTCTGTATACTTGATTTTTTTGTCTTGCAAATTGCTGTAAAATCATAACAAAAATTGACACGTAACTGATGTATCATTTACAATCAAAATGGCCTCTTCAGATCCTTAAAATTATCCATCGGATCAACACATTCCATTTTGTTTCTATGAAGATTCAACATTTTCAACACCTCCGAAGCCTTCTCCTTCGTGTTCTCAGCACACCCGACCTGCAGAATCAGCAACAGCTTTAGAAAAGCGCCCACTTGAAGAGCTTCAAACACAACGCTTCCTCCATGTTCCGTTTCCCCGTTCTTGCAAAGTTTCCACAATATAGACACCGAAAACTCGGTTGCCAAATCAGAAACTCTAAGGATTTTCTTAACCAAAACCGGTATGCTCAAGGCATTGTCGCAGGCCATTCGTCTTCCTTCCTCGCTGTTGCATATCCCATCGAGAACGCCCAACGCCTTCTCGCATATGCTCCTCTCGGCGTCGACCGACGTCTCGAGTAGCAATGGTACTATGCCTAGATTCACCAGCTTTCTCACTTGCTTCTCCTTTGTTGAAGATGATGTGATGATACGGTAAACGACGAGTAAAGCAGCTTTTGTAGAAGTAGGGCTAATCGGGTCTTTAATCAGCTTGAACAACGCTTCAATGGCGCCTTCCGTCTCGGATAATTCGTTCACTTTTCTTCTATTGTCTGATGAAGATGATGAAACATTAACAAGCTCCTTTAACCCCAAAACTGCGTTTCTTCGTCTAGACAAGTCTCCGCTGCTTAAAAACCATATCAAGCACTGCATGGCCGGGACCGATCCTAAGAAACCCTTGGCCTCTACGTCGAGAGGGAACATAATTGTCAAACCAGACAATATCTCCTCTAAAACATCAACGTTTTCATCGAAAGAAGACGCCGTCGCCATGGAAAACGCTTGGAAAGCTTCTGATAGAACGCCGGCTGCCCCGTTAGTGACAACGCAACGCTTGTTACGTTCACTCTCTTTGGCCAACGACTTGATCTTTAAGACCAAATCCCGACACCCTTTCCCGTCTTGTCTATTACAGGCAACGTTGATTTTGGAAAGAATTTTCAAGACCTCCATGGAAGTAACTGGAACTCGAGGCGTGGGGATTCGTTCGATCCCGTGGGATCGATTCTCGACGCACCAATCTTGTATGTTTTTCCTTATGGCATGATTCGGGATCGGTTCGAGAGTCCTCAAAACTTGGTTGGTGAGAGGGCAAGTAAAATTCCCAGCTTCAATCCACTTGTCGATGCTCTCTCGATCATAGGTTATCCCCGTGGACAAAGTGACGGGATCTTTCATCAAGTCTAGCGATATGGGGCACCTGAATTCTCTTGGAACCGTAAGCTCGAATTCGATCTCCCCATCTTCGCTCCTTTGCTGTTGTAATTTCCCTTCACGTTTTGCAGCTCTTCTCCTTCTCCACGAAGAAATCATCACTTCAAAGCAAGAGTGTTGGTTTTTGATTTGGTGATTGAAGCCAACAAACATATATGTTGTTATATTAGGAGGATCAGTTCAACGTTTAAGAGCTGAAGGAAATTATTAAATTTGAAAAAAAAAACATGGAAATTGAAATGGTTTCAAATGTTTGACCGTTGAATGGATAATAAAAATGATAATCGAAAACGTTGAAATGGTAAGAGAGTGCGGATTTTGAAACAAAAACTTTGACCAAACCCCAAAACATCAGAAAAGGCGACGTCAATGTAAGAGTCGGTGAACTGACGGACTCTACCGCTCGGCCATGTGGACAAGTTTGAAGAACTCTTGTTTTTGTTTATTTCCACTTTTCCTTTTGTATTTTCACATTTGCAGTACCTAACACGTACCAAGAAAATTTGCTCGCAACGTTTATTTTATGTAACCAGGATGAATATCGTCTACCTCTAATTATACTTCTATTGATGCTTTCATTTTAAAATAGCGGGTTTAAAGTTTGGAGTTTAAGATAAGAGTGTAGGGAATTAAGGATAAGGTATATTTTTTAGGATTTAGGGTTTAAGGTATAGAAATTAGATTTAGGGCTTAAAATTTAATTTTTAGGTATTTTTTAGTATAAAGCATATAAAGAGACATGATTAAGGTAGAAAATTTTCACACATGTAACTATAGGTAAGAAATAAGATAGTGGAAGAACAAATTGTTGGCAATGATTATAAAAAAGAAATATAGGGAAATTAATATGTTAACTAACAATTTTTATCTATAGAGAGATCATTTTAACCTAAAAAAATATTAGAGTTAAATTAATTAAAAAATAAGAATTAAAATAATTATTCAATCAAACGTTACATACATTTTTTTAACTTTACATATCCAATAAAGATGAATAAACTCCAACATTTTAGGCATAAATGTTAGATCCGAGTTTTACCAAAGCAATTATTTTTTTTATCGGCTCTTGTTCGGTGTTAATGGCCGAGTTATGGGCGGCGCATGAGGCTTTGCGACATGCTTGGGATCTTGGTTATCGCCATGTTGATTTAGAAGTTGACAACATTATTGTGGCTAAGATTATTGGAAACACTTCCTTGTGTCTACGTGATAATGCCCTGGTTCTAAGTATAAAGAACTACGTGAGCTTCGATTGGAATGTCACTGTTAATCATGTATCTCGAAAGGTAAATATGGTTGCAGACAAATTGACGAGCTTGGCTCGAGGGCATCCGGTGGGTGAATGACTTTACACGATACATTCGCCTACGGTCGAGACTTTTGTTATTCTTGATCGTACATGAATTCTTTTTTGTTTCTTTTGTAGCGCGTTAGCGCAAGTTAATTTTTTATTTGTGATGTATTTATCACTATGTGTACTCTTTTCTTCCACTTAGATCTAAAAGGTTTTTAACGAGATACATTGTAATATTTTTTTTCAATAAAAAAAGCAATTACTTTTTGTTAATTTGTTTTCCTTTTTGATGGAATTTTACAAAAGCAATTACAATCTCTCTTTTTTTTTGGGTCAAATTGGATATGTAAAGTTTGTGTAAAAAAATATATTTTTTAAAATCATTTTTTATTATTACCTCAAAAATAGTTACAAAATTATTTTGTTCTCACCGATTAATTCCTCACACTTAAAACTCAATTTCAAAAGTTTTTACAAAAAAATAAGTAGGATAACTTTATAGGAAAATACTTTGATACACATGCCTTTCAATTTTAAGATTTAGTATTTTAGGATAAGTTTTTTAGGATTTAGGGTTCTATGTTAGAGTTTAAGGTTTAAGAATTTAGTGTCTAGAGTATAGAATTTAAGGTTTATGGTTAAAATTTAGAGTTTACAATTTAAGTTTTAGGGGGCTAGGGTTTAGAATTTAAGTTTTAAATTTTATATAAGGGTTGTGTAAATTCTTTTTACACATTATAAAACTATAACTAACTTATATATATAAATCAAGGCAGAAAAGCTACTAAGCAGATGAAAGTTTGTTATGTCTTCAGAGGAAATGGGATTTACACCTTTGAAACCATCCCCTTGTAATGATCTATACAAACAAATGGGCATGGAGTCCCTGTGGTAGTATACAAGTACTCAAATTCTAATCAAGTTAAACCGGAGTTGGTTAGTAACGATCGTCGGAACATGCTTTCGATGCAGTCGACAATCCTCACAAATCCAAGCTAACCGTAACCAAAATGCACCAGCAGGATGGGAAACAAAAAAAAGTGCTGGAGAAAGTCCAACCTGCATATATTTCTCCAGTTTTGTTTTCTCTGTAGCTATGATCCCAAAATGGGGCTGGATTTTAAGAACTTTGCAACAGCCTGATAGAGATTTTCTTCCTCAAAGGGCTTCGA
This sequence comes from Hibiscus trionum, assembly GCA_030270665.1. Taxonomy (NCBI): domain Eukaryota; kingdom Viridiplantae; phylum Streptophyta; class Magnoliopsida; order Malvales; family Malvaceae; genus Hibiscus; species Hibiscus trionum. The sequence goes on from BSYR01000065.1 coordinate 5,883,696, forward strand.
AACATATCCATCCATCCCGCATTTCAGGCACTCGTCGTAGGTGGCAAGAAAAACATCAGCTGTCATGGCTAATATCGGGACATGCCACTCTCCCTTGCTGGCAGAATCTTCATCGATGCTTCCGTTTATCTGTTCGTTTGCCCGACTCTCCATCATTCGAATCCGACGAGTTGCCTCAAACCTGAAAATAACAACTCATGATTTATATTCGAATTTATAGTACTCAGTTGTAAATCAGGTTTACTGGACAGAAATGTTGACAGATGCATGGATAAGCAGTATACATACCCATCCATTTCTGGCATCTGAATGTCCATGAAGCATGCATCGAAACAGTGTGGAAGCTGAAGCAATTTTAGTGCAGCTTTTCCACTCTCAGCACATTCTACAGAAGCTCCAAACTTCTTCAATGCACCGGCAGCAACTCGACGATTAACCAAATTGTCATCGACGACTAATATTTTCTTTCCACGGAGCAGACCCTGAAGGACTGGAGATCTATTCAACATGTGTTTTCCAGGCTGCCTCTTCTTCCCTATCCCCAACACCTGTTGAAGACAAGCAGCCACCATACTTGCCCTCATCGGTTTCATAATCACGGTATCTGCAAAACCCGCTACCTTTGCTTTCTCGAGTTCTGCATTTGTAATATTTGTTGCAAGTAGAATCACCTTAGGCAACTTAAGCACATGACCATTTTGTTTCCCATCGAACATTCGTAAGCTCAATCCACCATCCTCACCAGAAAGCCATAAATCCTTCTCGACAAGAATTATATCCGGCTGGATTTTACTTCTGCAATATTCAATGAGTGGTTAATTAAATCGGTTCACTTGAAGACACTGCTAGAAGTATTCAAAAGGAGTAAGAGTAAGCATTGACAAGAACTTGCCTATGTGATAAAATTAAATCATAAAGTAAATAAGGCCATTAGGAAAAACCCCGAAATCGGAACATAACTTTTACAGAATTTACTAACTTTCCCAAATAATAATTCTATCCGTAATTCAACATACCCGCATGAAGAACCATTTTTTTCGCATGCAGAAGCTGCAATCTTGACACTGCTTGCAAATTCAACCAGAATACCAAGCCTCTTCAAGTGATATCTGGTTACAGCAGCTCTTACAGGTTTTCCATCGACTACTATTGCTTTCAATCCCCGGAAACCGGAAGGGAGATGTTCAGCAACGGGTTTTTTTGTATCATTATATGAAGCTTTTCTACACCTCTCAAAAACGGTAGTGAATGAGAATGTGCTTCCAACTTGTGGCCGACTAATGAAGCTTATGTGACCGCCCATTAGCTCAACCAAACACTTGGTGATGCTTAAGCCTATACCAGTTCCACCGTAATTTCTTGAGGTTGAACTATCTGCCTGCATAAATGGCATGAAAACCCTTTCCTGCGCGATTAAAGGGATCCCAATGCCAGTATCCTCCACAGATACCATCAAAGTGACACCCTGAGAAACTTCGTCAGCAACTGTCATGTTTATCGAGGCATCATATCGTAACTCTTCTTCCACGACTAAATGCTTGAAGTAATCCCAACTGTTCCGCTCATCAGCTGCTTCGTAGCCGCTCAAGGTTTTAAAATGGCCTGCACCTGATATCTGCACACCTTCATCTGGCCCTCCATTCAAATAATTTCCGGGTTTTGCTTCTGTCACGGGCGTGTTTTCAGCTAGATGAACTTTAACAAGTATGTGTCCCCGTTCTGTGAACTATCAAACACACGTTTACCAACTTAGTTAAAATAATTTTTATGAGAATAGCAATAAGTTATTTTAGTAGATAGACTCAATTAATGCAAAAGCTTTTACATATACCCCCCTAAATGAATGCCAAAAAGACTGAATGTTGAGCAATCCACTTACTTTAACAGAGTTCCCGACTAGATTGGTAATTATCTGTCTAAACCTCCCCGAGTCCCCAATAACCATTTCCGGAACTTCGTCAGAAACGAAGACTGCCAGCTTCAGTTCCCAAATAATTCATCATATTTGAGTCATTGCATCCATGAGGAACATCACCGTTCGACGTCAAGGAAACCAGAAAAAAGAAGGCAGAGAGTTAGTTCAAGCATTATAAACCAAAGGGGGTTTTCTCGTTTCCCAGGCATCCGCTAAGCCTAGGAACTATCCAACATAAAGAAACATACGGGCAAATGAATCACTGGCCTTACCTCGACACCTTTGTTTCTAGACTTCTCAGAAAACAAAGAAAGAACATCATCGAAGATGGAACGAATATTGAAGGGTACGGTTTCTAGTTCCAACTTCCCAGCTTCAATTTTTGCCCGGTCAAGCACCTCATTTATCAATGTTATAAGTGCCTTCCCACAAACTTGAGCAGTCTGAGCATAATCTCTTTGTGTTGAACTTAAATCCGTATCTAAAAGCAATGCAAGCATCCCTGCAACCATTCAAAAAGTAGTCAGATCATATTTGGATGAAAATTGGTAAATGTTAGCACACACGTATATTTCACAGATTTGGAACATACCAAGGATACCATTCATAGGAGTCCGAATTTCATGAGAAACAGTTGCCAGAAACTGTATCCGAAAAAAAAAAACATTAAGTTTTAGCTTTGAAATGGGTGAGGCCTACAAGGTGTTGATAGATAAATCTTGACAAACACACCTGCGATTTGGCAACATCGGCAGCTTCTGCTCGAACCTTTAGTTCTTGCATTTCGTGGAAATCGTCCTCAACTTTAACAATGTGCATTGCTGCACCATATAAGATGTAGCCAACTAATAAGCAGATTACAAAGAATAAGAATGCTGTGGTCAGAGCTGTCCACGATGTAGGTGCCTTCTGATGATATCTGCTCAGAATGCCAAATGGTAAGTACTTGGAAAAACAACCCAAGTCATTCCATCAACCTTGTGAAGAAGTATCAGTAATACACTTACCTGCATATCATTTGATGCTTCCGAAACGGGTCACCAAAATCAAGCTTGCTTTCATGGACCAAAGCCATGTCACCATCTTGATTTTGGTGGCCATACATGATCATGGGATCTGAAGAGTTGGTAATATCGTACACATTGACTAGAATTGCCTGGTTTCCAGCAAGTTGTCCGAGTAGATTCTCCACAAGAGATTCCACATCAAAGGCTCCACCAAGGTATCTGTGTTCATTTAGAAGTTTTTCATGATAATAAAACACCATGTTTGCTAATTGGAAGTCTAGTTTCAATCACAAAAGCATTTCAAACAAAGAATGTGTCATTCCAATAGAATGATATCTTAAGGACATACCCTGCAGTGGCTTCAATGCGCTCTTCCACAGTTGGTCTCGTCGGGAGCTTGGATTTATACACAGGGAATGTCAATACAACACCAAGATGATGAGAACCAAGTAGCCTGAAAGGGCTAGTTAGGACAGCTTTCCCAGAAGCCCTTGACCTCAAGATGTTTTCTCGATCCTCCTGTGTATCGAAACTTGGATATTGCCAGTGTATTCTAACATTGAATCTAATCCTAAGTATCAGACAAAATGTAAAGCTTGTAAATAGCAAATGTCATACCTCCCCTGACATCATGTCAAGCGATTCGATGTAAGAAACAGTTTCTTGAGAGAATATCACCGGAGCATATTCGTCTCGGATAGGAGAAGGTTCCCTCTCCATTGTCTTAATTGTCCAGCCATGATGCCTCTCAAACTTCTCCCTCTCCGAATGTACCACTCTTTCGGCATAGGCCACCCCACTAAGCAATGGCCTCTCGAAAGCAGTTCTCGCAGTGTATTCTGCAAAGGTCTCCTGCAATTCTTGCAAAAACAAGCCATATCCCAGAGTGCACAATCAGAAACAACAACAACAATTGCAAAAGATGAACAAGAAAAACATAACATCCAGGATTTTCAATAAAATATAAGTTGAACTGTTTAACCAAACTAAATTTTCCGAACCTGATCAATAGCAGATGGATTCCTGTAGTAATGAAAAGTGGAGACAAGAATGGCCAAGGCATGAACATGGTTAACACTAACACTGAATTGATCCTGCAATATCCTTGCCCTTTGATCACACATAGTACTTAGTACTTCTTCCCTCCTCACTTTGTTGTCGGCATCCATTTTTTTGTAGATCCAAGTGCTGATAAAAGCCATCACCGCTACCCAAAGCAATAGAAATTTTGGCAACCAAGCCCTGTTAGACTGAATAAATGTGTAGCCACTTTTGGTCACCATTTGTTCATTCACTTTTACAGCCACCGTGTGGTGCTGCTGCTGGCTTTGTTGCAACTTTAGACCCATCAGCAAATGCACAACACTATCTCAATTTGTCTTTCTTCTTCTTTCTTTGATTCCCACTTCATATCTAAGCTCCAATAAACCCCAACCAAACATGCATACACTAAATAAGGCAACTTTCTTGAAGTAATGGCAATTTCAACAAATACCCTCTTTTTTTCTTTTCTGAAACAGAAAGAAAATGGTACTTGCTAAGCTAAAACTCCATATTTGCTTATCATCATCAGAAGTGAGAAACAGAGCTCCAAAACAAAAAGAGAAAAACTTTTCAATTCTCAGAGACAAGCATGGGTCTCGAAAGATGAAAAACAGCTCAAACTCCAAAGATGTCTCATTATCTCTCTCTACAGAAAAAAAATGGTTCCTTTTTTTTCTGTTGCTGTATTAAAAAAAATGGGACTTCACAGAGAAACAACAACACTAATCATGTAAACTTCCGAGCGTGAAAGTAGTGTTGTAGTTTAAGACAACAAAGAGAAATTAAGAAAAGCACGTTCACTGTTTTTCTTGTATATTAAAATCAAACTCTGCAGATTGACCAGCAACAAACCTCCCAGCAAAGCACAACAAAGCAAAGACCATAAATAAAGAAAAGGAAAAGGAGAAGGAAAGTGAAAGATCTTTGGAGAAAGAAAGGGTTGTCATTTTGGGACAAATTACCCAAATACTGCCACTAAAAAGTTTATTTCTCAATTGACACACATTCTTGATTAATTCTTTAAAATGGTACTTTTGTCGACCGTCGTGCTACGGAGTACAAAGACACATTTAGTCGTGTCTTTCAAGAGCACTTTATCGAAATATATATTTTTATTAATTGATAATAATTTGTTTAGTGATTTTCATTAATGGAAAAAATAATATCGTTAAAAAGTACTTTTTGAAGCGTTCTGATAGAATAGACGTATCTTTCTCTTACGTGATATACATATTCAATAAAAAAAAGTGTTGTTTTAATTAATAAAAGTGGATGTGAATTTAGAAAAACAATTTTTCATGGTGATATTTGGATAAAAAGATAAAAAAAATATTTTACCTTACGTTAGTGTACATTGAATAATATTTTTTTAAGCTTAATATACTATTTGGTACATAAGTTTGTCACTTTTATAAATTTGATACATTTGTTTTTAGTTAATCTGGTAAGTATATTTATTAAATATTACATATATAGTATCTGAATTTGTCATTTTCACAAATGTAGTACTTGTATTTTATTTTTTTACAAATTCAATACCTATATTTCTAGACATTACACATTTAGTATCAAACATCATGTGTAATGTTTGAAAAATACAAGTATTGAATGTGTAATGTCTAGAAATATAAGTACCAAGTTGATCAAAAAAATATCATATTATAAAAATGACATATTTAAATTCCAAATGTTACCAAGTTTTTTCTTTCTTGGTCCTGCTTTGATCTGTTGTTCTTTTTTATTTTTTTTAAATAAATTTATTTATGTTGTAGTAATAGTTGAATGCACTTTTCATTTTGTTATTTTTCTAATTTTTCTACTTTGTTCTTTGCTTTTAAAAGTAAAACTGAATCGAATTTTAAGATTTTTGTAGATACGCTGCTGTCTCCCTTCGGGTAAAGCCCACATAAACTATCACTTTCTCTCTCATTTCTTTCCTTTTTTTCAACATTTTCCTTCTAATTACTTGTTATTAATTCTTAAATTACTAATTTTCCAAAAAAATATTTTTATCTAATTTTTATTAAAAATAACTTTGCATTGTAACATGTTTTTTGTCTTTATTTGACGGTAGTTTGGCCGTTTTTTTTCATTTTTATTGTTCTTAGAGTTGTATTTGACATCACCTCAATTGATCAATTAATGTTTATTTGATTATTATGTTGATCTTCCCTGCTTCAGGCTCTCGAATTGAATTTGGATACGTGATTTGTATTTTGTGGATGATTTTCTCACAACGCTCGACTCTGATTTATGGTTGTCGGTAGTCTTTCAATAGTTTGATCCCTTTGTGTGGTTCGTTTGTCGATGCAGTCAGATCTGTTCGTATCAATATTTTGTTCGAGTCTTTTTATTAAGTTTTTAACCTTTTCGTTGTATGATCCTTATATGATCTAAAGTGGCTAGTTTCTTATGTCATTAGTTATTAGAAAATATAAATTAATGTTTAATTTACGTTTATGATGGTAAATTCTCATTATAATTTAAATATTTTTAATAAAATTAGCGTCTTCTATAAGAAAATCTTAAATTTTTAATTCATTTATTGTTATCAAATGAATTGAAATATTACAATTTAAATTAAATAACGTTGTTAGTTAGATTAATATATTAAATATTCGGTGAGTAAAAAATTAAATAAAAGATGTAAGTATAATTTTTCAAAGATAATTAAATATTACATAAGACCTATTTTAATTGAATTCAAGATATATTACATAAATTTTATTTTTAATACAATATATATATATATATATATTATAAAGAATGGCACTTAATTTTGTATATTTATGGTCGAATTAGTGTATATATCATCGATAGCATTGACTAATCTTCTAGACATGAGTGTTCTTTTCAGAAATAAGCAACTAATCGTGTAGCGTTCTATACTTCTATTCCCATGAATAAGGATCGAAATGAACACCTACAATGTTATACCTCGTAGTTACTGATATAATATTTTTATAATTGAAAGTATGCTTTTATATTTATTAATTAGGGATAAAATTTTGAAATAATTTGTTTGGCAAGCACGTTTCAAGTAGAAGTTAGATTGATAAATTAAGATTTAAGTATTGACCAAAAGAAGGACGTTAATTATTGCGGTATGAAGAAATGGTGATGGGATGATTAAATTGTGTTTCATTTGGATGATCAGAAAATAGTCTTTCTTATTGGGCCATTAGAATATATAGCACTTTGAAATTGAGTTTTCAAAATTTTATATATAAAAAAATCAATTTAACTTTTGAACCTTTTCATCTAATTTGATTCTTTTGATCATCATTATCCGTTAATTTTAACGGGATTAAAAAAATCACATGCCACGATATAGTGATACATGTGGCTTTTTTAAGATCTAAAAAATAAAATAAAAATAAAAAAAGTTAAAAAATATTTTAAAATAAAAGTATTAAATCATTTATTTTTTGAAACTTTTGAAATTTATATAAAACAATAAAAAATATTATTAAATATTATGAATATTATAAAAGAAACTAAAAACTTAAAAATTTTATATTACAAAATCATTTAAAATTTATAAAATATTAAATATTATTATAAAATTGTAAAATATATTTTAAAAACTAAAACATTACATATTTATTTTTAAAAGTATTAAAAATATAAATATATATTAAAAAATTTATGGCGGAGGTTTCCGAATTGAGGGATGTACGGCACTATGCTCAATGGTTCTTAGATGGTACAGTTTAATGTCTGTATATTTGCTAGATTTTTTTTTAAACAATGACAGGAAATGAGGGGGAAATAGGATGAGTCTACTACGTGAGACGAACATTGATGAACACCACTAATAATGAACACCGATGAATACTATTATTTTTTAAAAAAAATTTAAAAATCTAAAGGACTAAAATTATAATTAAAATTATCTCTTAAAAAATAAAAAATAAATTTAATAATTACTTTATAATGTTTTTTAATATGTTAGAATCAAATATATTCAATTCTTCAAAACCCTAACAAAATCAATCTCTTAAAAAAATCAATTTATAATTTTTATAGATTAGAATCAAATATACTCAATTCTCATATTATTGATTCTTTTAGGAGATTTGGGTATATTTGATTCTAACCTATTAAAAAATATTATAAAGTAACTATTAAATTTGATTTTTATTTTTTAAGAGATAATTTTAATTATAATTTTAGTCCTTTAGATTTTTAAAATTTAAAAAAAAATTAATGGTATTTATCGGTGTTCATCGTTAGTGGTGTTTATCAATGTTCGTCGCCCGTTGTAGAATTTTCCGGGGAAATAAATAAACTTATAAAATATAAATAACAAAAAAAAAACAAAGGAGAGTTGGTATACCTTTGTAATAATAATGAGATTGAAATAGAAGATGTTGGGTCTTGTTTATAAAGGAATATCTTTTGATGGAATAAGTTGGAGATTACATGGGGACCATTTTTGACCCAAAAGCCAAGAACTCTAGGACAACATATTATTGTCTTATAATTTATTTATTTTATTTAAGATATTATATTTTTCTTGTAATATGTATGTATGTACGGTTCATATTCGGGGTGGAGACTGTTCCTCTCAATAATGTTGTCTTTAAAGATTGGACTTATATTTTTTTCTTTGGAGTATAATGTGTCTTACCAATACATAAACACATGTAGTTGATATTATATAAAATTTGATAAATTTCATAGGTGAAGTTAGGCAGATGTCATGAATTTTTAATATTTTAATATAATTTGCTGATTTTTTCATGGTAAACAGGATAATTATACAAATTTAATACTATTTTAAACATGTATGCATATTGTAGTTTGGATTTTATTAAGGCTCTTTCTTTTAATTCAATTTCTTCTTTATTTGTTGTCTTAAGAATTTTTACTGCGCCCACTCAAAGTGTGTGGTAGATGTGGGTGTCGGCCATGTGGGTTTGCTGCTACTGAACCCTTCCCACTCCCGCACATCATTCTTCCTAAAAGAATGTAAATTGTTTTTGGGTTAATTACACAATGTCTCCTACTTATAAGTCAGATTTTAAATAAGTTATAATTTGAAAACGTTTTAATTGAGATTTATAATATCATGTCTATACCCCTACATCCTCCGACACTCACTCCTCTGTAACGAGGGTCCTTCGACAATCTCATTTTTCTCCAACATCAAGCCATTTGAGAAAGAAGTTCACCAAAGACCTAGACTCTTTTAAAAGATATCTTTCACCTTTAGTTCTCATTTTCTCAGGGAAATAGTCAGAATTTAAGGTTAGGAGGTAAACTATAAATGCTTGAAAGTGTGGGACAAATTTATAAATAAACTATTTTTTAATAAAATTTAAATAGGAAGACAAAAATAAAAATAAAAATTCGAAGGTAGGGAGGGGCAATAGTTCCGTCTCTGCATCTTCTGTACAAAGACCAAACTCTAGATTTTTTCTTTAGAAACCACAAGAGTTCATCTAAAGGTTACCTTGCTATGTCCCCCAATTGACAACTATGTTGAGAAGATTAACGTTAAGTTTACTTATTTCACCAGTCAGAGCAACCGTTTCACATATAGACATATTCACCGAGCTAGCGCGTTAATAGACGATAATCTATCATACCTTGATACTTGTCATTAAATGCTATCATCTACTCTTCTTAAATATCTCAAGAAGGGACCGGCAAAAAAGAGTCGGACTCTCCCCTTTCGAAGAACTTATCTTCCGCACACAAGGTCATATTTTTCGACTTTCTTTCAATCCAACTCTTCCACTCCGGTGACTGATCCATAAAAAACCTTCACAACAGCCTCCATCTTAAATTGATCATCAACAAGGTTGAAAGAAAAAAATAATTAATAAAAATACTTTGAGGTTTAATTAGGATGTTTAGAAATTCGAAGATCGATTTAAAATCTAACCCATGGTTTGGGGATATCACATAGAATTAACTCCCTTTTATGTATTGAATGAAAATGATGATCATGTCTTGTTTCTTCACACTTCCTTGAACAGGAACCCTGGCCCTGGGGCCTCTCAAGCTCAGCAATTAGCTCCGGGATTGGCCAATTGGCTGGGGGATTTGGGATTTAGCTCTGCCTTCATAATGGCAAGCCCCAGACCTAGATGCTCTCAGCCTCGATCTCTGCTGTGGTCCCATTCTTCCCACTTTGTTTTTGGCCTTCGTTCAACCATGTGATGTCTCTACTGGTCCCTTAATTATGTCTCAGGGTTCCTGGCTGTGTTCAGGAATGAACCGAACAGTCGCACTTCTAAAAATTTTAAATTCGACAAATCATAGAACAAGTGTGATTGTAGACCAAGTTACGTGTGAACCGTATTTGTTAATTTGTACAAATTTGGCGTACACATATATGTTGAACTTTGGGATTGAGTTGAAATGTGAAAGGCATGTGGCCCCCAATTCCAATTCAAACTTGGTTGGTTTGGTTCTAGTGTTCATAATAATCTGGGAAATGTCTAAAAAACAATCTCAATCAAATCTTTGGTGTAATCTTTAGTATCTAACATATGTGCTGTGATGTGCTGTGTTGGTTGATCTAACATATAATATAATTATAAAAGCAAAATATTGATATAACCATCATTCGATTCATTAATCTATTAATTCAGATCGAGTATTATAGATGTTTATTATTGAGACGGCCCTTTGGGAGACTCACCCAACAAAATTAGGTGTGTGACGCAAGTCGGTTCAGATTATTCAGAGAAAACCCTGAATAACCGGAAGGGTAACAAAAATACATATATTTTTTAAGCAAAATAGATTTAAATGTTTTAATTATAATATAAGTTATTGAATTCAATTGGATCATTATTATTAAGAAAACCTGCACATCTCTGAAACCCAATAAAACAAAGATACTATTCCCAATTTCTAATTGAATCCCTTTGTTTATTTGTTTGGATATGATCAAGGGAAACAATGAATAAACTTTCTCTCTTTGACTTTAATACTTTTTCATCATATTTTTTTTTGCCATAACATCTTTCTTTTCATTAATTTGATCATCAAAATAGAAAGAGCTAATTTGAGCTATAATCTGATTCAATCAAAGAATTTGAGTCACACACCTATAAACTAGGTTACTCAAATATAGGTCATTTAGGAAGAACAACGTTATCGTTTAACGTTGAGATCACTCAATAGGTTCAGTAATATTATTATTTTTAGAACAAGTGAAGAAATGAATTAAAGGTGGGGTACCTTGTTAATATAGGACAGCTTAGCGTTTTTGTTTGTGTTTAATTATGATTATGAGAGATATGATTAATGGGTTTGATGATATTAATTAAGTGGGTCGAGCTGTTCTTTTTGTTTTATTTTAATGAAGGATTAGATGAATAAATAAATGGTGTGAAAAGCAAGCAAGTAGCCGAGAAAGAATAAGTTTTGTGGCAAAAGGGACCCAAAAATGACAACTCTTCATTTGTGTTTTCAACAGAGATTTTCCATCTCCTTCAACTTTTTTTTACTCATTGATAATGCCCTTTCCCATCTTTCTTTTTTAATCTTTAATTACAACAATTCTTGTGTTTGCTTTAAATTGATTTGGGAAATCGAATTTTAGATGATAATGATGAATGAGGAGCATGTATTTGAGCTTCTATTTAACCTCTACCTCTTGTCTTCCTTATATTGCTAATAATTGTCATACCAAAGTACATAAATATTTGTATTCACGGTTTTATTCTTTTAACCGTATGATGTGATTAAAAGATAGTACTGGTCTTGTATAGTAAAGAGCGGTTTGAGCTAAAATTAGTGGTTTGACCGGTCAATGTCGTTAATTTGGATGTTTGATGAATAGCGGATTTGGGTGAAACCTTTAATTTTGAAAAAGCTGCTAATGGAAGCCTTTTGAAATTAGAGTTTTTTGGTGTAAGAGTTATAGAAACCATTTTATCCTTAACAATTATAAAAAATCTTCAAATAACCTAAATTTATTTATTTTTATTTTAATTCTTCACCGCTGTTATAAGACCATTTTGTATAATTTATTTAACTAATACGTTTTATCAATCTGCTGTTATAATCCTCTATTTACCCAACATTGCCTAAGATTTCATTAACCAATGTCTTAAGAAAACTTTTCAAAAGAAAAAATGATTGTTAAATAAATTACACAAATTTTTTATTCAATCGATCTTAGACAATAGATTTTTCATCCCAGGTCGGTTTGTTTGATCCAAATTTGATTTAAATAATTTAATACTCACTTCGTACTAATAAATTTTTCTTTAAAAAATCCAACCGAATTTGAAAATGTGCGAATTGAAAGAGATAAATTTTCCAAAAGATAAAAAAGATTATTAGTTGAGATGAGAGGACAACAAAGACAAGCCAAAAAAATATTGGTACCAACAATCAACCAATGATTAACAAATTTGAATCCACAAAATCAAATCATTTATAGACAGTTGTAATTAAACAAAATTTTCTTTATAATTGAAAGAAATGTGGACAAGACAGAAGAAGATATATATTCTTTGGACAAGATCTTATTAATCTACCTACACTAGATACTTTGATGTTATTCAACACATCATCACTAGAAATTATATTATAAGTCCGGCTCGTCACCTCATCTATGGTCCCAACAAATAAAAATTATATATTTTATTAATTTTTTAATGTCATTTTTCTAACGAGTGAATTTTCACTCAAATTTACTGTAAATTAAATTAAAAAAATACTTTTTACCAATTATAAATTCACTTGGTAAAAAAATAATATAAAAAAATTTAATAAAATAAATATTTTTTATTGGTTGAGACCATATATGACGTGACGAGCCAAGCTTATGATATAATTTATTCATCATCACATAATTAAATTCACACTTAATTGCCTAAAGAAAATAATGTTCAAAATGGAGTCAGCAATACCCAGCTTGGCCATTGGATCAACATTTGGGGTTATTTTTTGAGCCCATTATAAATAAAAATCCATCTGTATGGAACAAAAATCCTCTTCCCCATTTATGGTATTTTTATTTATATCTCAACAGTAAAAAAAAATTAAACTCGAGTACTCCACCCTTTAGCCATAATTTTTAAATTTTAAATTATAAATCATAAAGATTAAACTCAAATCCTAAACTATAAACCTTATTTTTTTAATATTGAAGCATAGATAGGGACATCAAAAAGGTAGAAGATTTCTATTCATTTACATAGCTTATCTCATGAATAGAATATATGCCTCTTTCTTGTGCTCCTTTATATATACCACCAATGATTTTACGATATGTGTATTATTAATAAAATAAAAAATAATCAATAAAACAGTAAAAATCATTAATACATGTGACATAATGAATAAAAATCATCTGCCTCTTTTTGATGCCCCTATTTATGCCCTCACAACAAAAATAAAGTTTAAGGTTTAAGGTTAGACTTTAGAAAATTAGGGTTATGGTGTATTTTTTAGGGTATAGGGTGTGTGGTTTAGGGTTTAGATTTTAAGATTAGAGCTTAAAATTTAATTTTTTAATATTTTTTTAGTGTTGTGGCATAGAAAAGAACACCGAAAAAGGACAGATAATTTTATCTGTGACATAATATCATTAGAGAGTATACAAAAGAAATTTACGAATTTTGTTTTTATCTTTTTGGAAAAACAGTGTCATCACTTTTCATTAATATTTCATAAAATTTTCAATTATAAATTGATCTCTATTTTTAAAAACTTTTATATTTTGTGTTTTTGAACTGGAATCATGGCTTCGTCCCCAACAGCAACGAAGGTTTCTTTAGTAATATCTTGGGAGAGCAACAGTGAGGCCAACAGCAACTGCAAATAGAAACAGCAACAATCCGATGAAGTTGACGATGAGAGCTTCCTGTCCCCGAAATAGCTCTAACAAAAGGAATTTATGAAGCAATCCCATCTCCGCCGTGCCGATTGCTAACAAGAAAATAACTAAGCCACCAAAAGTGTGCCATGGCTGATACGCTGCTCTTGAATACGATTCTGCACCTGGGAACACGTAGGAGAAGAAACCAAGCAAATACTGCAAAACAAACAAGATTGGGATATATTTGTTTCAAGTTGCCAAGAAATTGGTCAAATTTAGGTACCTGCAGACCAAATAAGCAGATGGCGCTCATGCCTAGCCATGAATGTAAGGTGTACATATCAGGCTTGTTGGACTCATCCTGGAATTTGAAAATCACAACAATCCCAAATATACCACAACCAAGAGCTATGGTTTGCAGTGTTAGATGAACTGCTCTTTGTACTTTCATGTCTCGTCTATCTGGGAATGCCTTGTATGCCATGATTGCTGTTTTATATGGATGCAAATCACTACTTTTCAATGAAAATCAGAAAATGAATCTTGCATGCATGTTAAACGTACCTTCTCCAGCCATTAATATGAATCCAACCACCATTAGAAATGGATGAAGCTGCAAATAAGAGGGAAAGAAAAACAAAGCTATGAACAAGTTTTGAAGGTACAGATTACAGAAATACAGAAAGAAAAAACAAATTTCACTCACATTGAAAATCTTGGATTTATTGGCAGATTCAAAAGCAAGCCCTTCCCGGAACTTGAGAAGCCAAAGTAGGACAAGGGTTGTGACTGCTATGAACAGCAGATGTCCAAGTACTGTAACTGGGGTTGCAGAAATTTGATAGCTTCTGCTCTTAGGCGCCATTGCAGAACCAAGATGGAGAGGTCAGTCGTCACTAGTGTTATATAATAGTAACACTATTTGAGCCATTAACAAAGAGAGCTTTTTGTTTGCATGGGGAAGTTGAGTTGGTATTTAGTAAAAGCCGTCCGGCCGGCTGATTCAGGGGTGACAACTCCAATAACAAGGAGAATATTGTGCTGATCAGATTAATTAAGCAATGTTGCAGACTTTGAGTGTTGGCTTCAATCACAGAATTTAGTAATGCCTGCATTCGATTGTTTGTTTCTGGTTTGGGGTTATTGCGGAGAATAGGCAGCGTTTGAAGCCATGAGAAAAGCCAAAAGGTTTTTTTTTTCGTCATATGTTACTTACCCTTTTTTTTAAACAAAATTAACAGTGTCATAATTATCGAGACGATAGTGACGAAGAACAAATGATCGCAGAAACATAAAAAATACCGAGATTTATGTGAAAAACCTAGACAAGAAAAATTAATAAGAGATGAAAAGAGAATTTATTATGTCGAAAGAGATTATAACGGATGATTTTGACCTTAATTCCTAGTATCTATTTATAGAGATGAGTTTTCGATAAAAAAAGTTTATAGAAATGAGTTGTTTGGTTTTTTTTTTTTTTTTGATCCAAGAAATGAGTTGTTTGGTTACAAAAGAAACTCGCATAGAAAGTAATTCTACTCAAACTGAATTTCCTACTCTTCAACGTATATACAAATGCTGAAGTAGAGTTCCACATGGGTTGATCAGTTCTATATTACGTTCGTCGACCCTAGTCGGCCCTCACTTTACCACTGTTTTTTTATAAATATTCAAGTCAGCCCAAAATAAAATTTAAGTCATAATTCTAACAAATGGTTTTTCTCATTCACTTAAATCACATATTTAACTGATGAAAGAAAATATTACTGGACTAGGGGAAAATAATTTGTAGTTAATGATGATTAATTAAAAAAATATATTGTTTATGTGTCAATCATGTAGAACGACGTGGTTTCTAATACAAGCTGCCAAAAACCATTTTGGGTTAATTAAGATTTTTGGACGTAGGCCTCACAGTGAAGCCTGATACCTCCCCAGCCCACTCAATACCTCATAAACTAGCCCATGCTAAAATTTTAGGTTGTAATTCCTTAGGTAAGCTATAGCTTTGTCCGTCGTAAAATTTTAGGTCGTAAATCGACTAAATGGTCGAATTTTAAAGACACTTATATTGTCCTATTTTGTATGAGTTCAAATCCCAACATTTGCCACTCCACCCAGTGCGACTCCCACTAATCCATGAAAAAGAAGGCAAATCAAAGATTCTATAACCATGAGAGTTTCCATGCACTTGGCTCCACATGAAGGACCACCCCCATTGCTTCCAAACTTTCTTTACTTCGTTCTATTTTTATGAGTTGAAATCTCGACACTAGTATACACAATTGTACAATCTCTTCCTTTTATATCATTATTTAAAGTATTTATGTTCGATATTTGTTTCTGAAACATATTAGAATATATGTATAGAATTATAACTCAATGTTAAATAAATATAAGTGGTTTAAAAAATGGAAGGGCTTGCCATCATTGATGAGGCACTAGACATTGGAGGTCTCCCACCATTTCAAAGATTATACTTATGAAGGTCATTGATTGTTTAGCGTCATTATTACTTCATCTTTTTAAATTATGGGATTACCAAAGGAAATCATCACACTATATAGTGGTTGTCAGATAAGCACTTCATTAAGACAATGTCAATTTTTTTAATTAAATAGATATATATTATATTTTTAAAATAAATATCGAGATTTAAACGCATATAACAAAAACTAACTCTTTTATTTAATTTTATTTACATAGGGAGACTGTTATCTTGCAAAGCAAAACTTGCGCTTGGTTTTATGCTCAATTTGTTTGCATGTTTTGATGCATGGGAAATCGTCTGAAATTGTCGATTTCCAATGATTTTGTCCAAACATGAAGCGTTCAAGAAAGTGGACGGTAATTAAAAAATGTGAAATATTACAGCAGTTTCGGGTTTACTACTTTGGTAATATGTAATTTGTGACCCAAAGTGGTTGGTTAATAGTTTAATTAAGAAATACACAATCTCATGGTTAAAAACAAATGGATGAATAAAATAAAGCTTTTTGATACCTTACCCACCTAGGTAGGAATTGTTTCAAAAAAATTTGGGTTCCCTCTTTGGAATACAATATGCCTTCGTCATTGCATCCAACACTTGTTGGTAACTAAACGTAAATATCAGTAATGTATTATAAGTAAAATAAACACAAACAATAATAACATTAATTATGTAATATTAAAAATTGCATTAAATGGTTTATTAAATAGGCTTTAAACAAATTTCACTTGTGTTCGTTTATTTAATTAGAAAAAAACAAACATAAACAAATAAAAATTGAATTGTTCACCATCTACTCTGTTCATTTAGTCATACTTTTAACAAATAATAATAATTATGAATTAAAATTCGAACAATAAATCTATTCAACATCACATTTAATGATGTAAATTGATTTAAATATCATATTTCGAATATATATCAGCACAAAACGTGTAATTTTAGAAAAATGAATCATGATTATGAGAAAAAGATTGGTGTCATCCATTTAGGCTGCCCATTCCCTACCACCATTATGTGAGATGCAGACCTAACAACATATTAATTAAACCCTTGGGTTGTCATGCAATTCATGGAACCCTTTTGTCTATTTTTTCTAATTTTTGTTCAACCCTCGGGGCTTAATTCATGACTACATGGATGCATGATTTGGACCATACCTGAAAATGATATGTTGTACCCATCAATCTATTTTTTTAATAGAAACGACTAGTTTTATTAAACGAGAAAATAGTCAAAATTACAGTAAGGGTTTACAACTATCATCGCAAATTAAATACTTAATTTGGACATTTTTCTAAAACTAGTCACTTTAGATCATACAAAGACCATACATAAAAAAGGTTATAAACCCATCCAAAAGACTCGAACGAAAAATAGACACGAATAAATATGACTGCATCGGAAAAAGGAACCACAAAAGGAGATTAACCTATTGAAAGACCACCGAGAACCGCAAATCAGATGTGAGAGTTGTAAGAAACTATCCGCGAGCGCAAATCGCGTGTCCAAATACAATTTGAGGGTTCTGAGCATGGAAGATCAACATGATTATAAATAAACGTCATCTTAATTGGTCGTGGCATCGTCAGATCCAACCTTCAGAAAAATATAGAAAGAACGGCCAAACAACCGACGAAGAAGAAAAAACATGCCACAAAGTCAGAGTTACTTTTATTTAAAAAATTAAAAAAAAAATCGACGATCGGCAACCAGCATTAAAATTGGTGTTATCACCGACTAAATAAAATAAAATAAATAAACTTGCGGCTTTCAATAGATGAAGAGGGTTGCATTAGATAAAAAAAATTAAGAGCGACAAAAGTTTTTTTTATATATAAAACATCCCATCAATCTAATCTTAAGAATTAAGATATAAGCCTTTAGGAATCAGGATTCAGATATTCAT
Source organism: Hibiscus trionum (assembly GCA_030270665.1). Taxonomy (NCBI): domain Eukaryota; kingdom Viridiplantae; phylum Streptophyta; class Magnoliopsida; order Malvales; family Malvaceae; genus Hibiscus; species Hibiscus trionum. Next base: position 5,901,855 of record BSYR01000065.1, read on the forward strand.
ACATTTTCCATCATGTATTTTAATTATTTGGCACCTTTGCCCCACATTGGATGATTTTGATTAATTGATTTTTTTAAACAGAAATATCTTTTGATTGAATTGGGCTTTTATGCACCATTAATACAATCAATTATTAGTTTCATTTGGTCAAGTTTTGATTGAATTCGACATTTTTGCACACAAATTAATCACTACTCTGTGTATTTCTTTTTAATATCGTAAGGTTGAAAATTTCACCAGAAGTTGACTATTTAATTAAACAATTTTCACCTTGAATGGAAATATATGCAATATTTAATGACCCCCACACACATTATTTCTGGTATATATTTGTATGAAAGATGATGGTGAAGATTGACCTGCAAAAATGAAAACATGTGAAGAACTTGAATTTCAAGTCTTTGCCAAATCAAGTCAATAGAATGTTGAAACCAAACAAAGTGAAACCTGCTTTTTTTTATAGGTAGAAAAATAATTACATTATAAAAATAAATGTCGTGATTCGAATCCAAAAAAAAAAAAAATATGCACTTTAAATTTTCGGAGAAGAGGTTAGCAAGGAAATTAGCACAACACAGTGACAAGTATATTAATAACTTCTAGCTTTCTCTTAACTGTTAAGACAGTGACTTGGTAACTAAAGTTTAGGTGAATTTAGCTGGAGGCACATAGTAATAAGGAGTGGATTAAATCGGTTCTTTTATTATTAAATTTATTTTTAAGAGGATTTTTCAAAAATCATTTTTAATGTTCGATCATATCTGACCCTAAACAAAAATCATTGAGCTTAAAAATAGTTTTCATAATTAGGTTTGTCATTCAGGAACGGAACTATGTAGGGTGTGGGAGGGGTTGTTGCCTATACCATATTTTTTTTTGGTATAATTCTATTTTTAGTTTTTTTTAATTTAAATATTAATCAAATAAAACTTTTGCCCCTCCCAGTTTTTAAATTCAAAAGTTTAATAGACTCTTGTCTTTCTCAACATTGAATCTTAACTTCATCCTTTTTGTCATCATTTGCAGCCTGAGGGTCTATCGTCGGTTCCTTTCATCTCTTCGTATTCTTTCGTTCACTTTTTTTTCTTCTCCCCTTTTTCCCTTTTTCATTTCTCTATAATTTGTTTTGCAAATCTATTTTATGCATGTTTTCTTTGTTTAATCCTTAACGTTATTTTATGAAAATTACGGATGTTTTACCTCACAAATTAATCTTTATTTTATAAGTTTTTCTTTTTTATAGAGTTTGATTTGTTATTACTTCTCTTTTTTTATTACAAAGAGTGACGGTATCATGTGCCTCATTAAAAAAAAAATCTAACCTTAAATGAGGAAAAAAAGTACACATGATAACCCGATTACAACTTAAAACACTCACAAGAGAACCTTGACCAAAAGAAACAAACTAATCAGCTACTAAAACAAATATCTCTTATTGGTAGTACTTGTTCAATAGTCTTAGTTGCACACACATTATGCAGATGAACTATTTAAACTCATGTCACTTTGGTATAATAATATTTCTTTTTTTTCCACTAAAACTGCTATATATAAGTTTTACATAGTTTTTGGATAGTTGGATAGGTGAAATGAATGACTGAGATTAACGGTAAGATATGTGAAGATTATCACTTACAAAAAAAAATAAAGAGTTAATCTCAGCAATCCATTTCACCTATCAAATAATCCAAAAAACATGTAAAACTCATATTTTTACATTTTGTGCAAGTGGATCCTAACCCTATATATATACTTTTAAATAAGGTTTATTTTTTCTTTTAAATTCTTTTTAGTTTTTCTAACATATGAGGATATAAACAATTATGGATATAGTTTATATAGTGAAAGCAACATGAGAAAATAAAAATGATGAGGAAGTTTTGGGTGGTGGCAATGTGTCAAATGGGGGTGATAAGAGCTATGAAATAATGGAGGAGACCAAATACCCAACACGTGAATTTGAAATCATTATTTTCCATTCGCCTCCATTTTCGAAACTTCTTAAGTATTTTATAGTTATGGCTTAAGACATTACATATTAACAAAACACTCATATATCTATGTTATTTTTTAAAATAATAACAATAATAATAATAATATGTTACTATTATTAAATAAATAAAAAATTAATTTATAATCTCAAAGTAAAAGTTTATAAAACTTAAAGTAAAATAATCACTAGTTCATAAAATTTAAAGTAAAATAATCACTTTAAGTCACTCATTTTTTCTAAAGTCATTAAAGATTAAAAAATAATTGCTAAAGAATGAGAATAGACCCATACAATATGAAAGATTTAAACACCCAACCAAACAACTCAATTTTTAAATAGTGACTATTTAAGAAATGAAATAAGAAATTTGCTCTTAATGAGTGACGAAGAATAAGCAACATCAACATTAACACAATGATATAACACGACGACATATTGATAATTGACTTTATCAAAACTCAAGCACGATATTTCTACGGACAAACACAAATTTTTATGTCAAGAGTACGAAAATATTACAAAATTTAAGAGTGTAAAATTATCAAATCTTAAAAAGTACGAAATTAAATAATCGATAAAAAATATAAAAAAATATCTAACTTATATATAAATTTAAAATTTTCAAAGGTACCATCCTATTATCCCAAGGTTTGAAGTCTCTCTTTCCCAATTCTCCAAAACCGCATCATTTGTGAAGTCTTGCCATAAAATCAAATACCATTTTTGCTAAAAAATACCGCTTTTTTAGGGCCAAAAGTTTTCGGCCAATTCATTCACCCCATTTTCTAGTGTGCCAATCCCTTTTATTGTAACATGATTTGTAATATGGTGGTTGTCATCTCATGTTCAATCATATGACCAAAGTAGGGTTGGACCAAAGGGGCTGGTGGGGCAGTCGTCTCTCTTAAAATTTTAAAATTTTTATACGAGTTAGAAAAATTTTAAAATTTTTCTATATGTTTTCTATTAAAAATTTATTTTCACCCCCTAAATTTCTATAAGTTCACCCCCTCTAAAAATCTATAAGTTCGCCCCTTTAGGCTTTAACTTAAAGTTTTGTGTACGTCCCTGAACCAAAGGTTTAATCTTTATTCCCGAAAACGGAATGTATTTTGTGATCAATTTTTTTACTTTTTAAGAATAACTGTAACAAAAAAATTTAATCAATGTTATTAACGGTAAATATTTTCCTTGGGCCTTGACTTAATTAGTAAGTTTGTTTGTGTTAAAAGCACAAATAATGATTAAGTTTGATTTTTAGGTCTTGATGTCCAAATGCGCAATGTTTATGCATTATAAGCACAACTTATTGAGCAATCTCTTGACTTTTTATTTTAAGCGCCGATGAGAAACATGCACAAAATATTATAAAATAAGTTCAATTATTTGTTGTTTCCTATTCATTATAAAAAAATAATAAAGGAATCAAATGAATTATAAGTTGAATTAGATGGGTTGTATTTTTAGGCTTAATACATATTTTTCTTTAAACTTTACATATTTTCTCAACTTGTCCCTTAAACTACGTTTAGCCCACTTTTGCCTCTTAAACATTTTGTCATTACTCATATATTCCCAAAAAATTAACACCATAAAAATTATTTATTTTGATCAATCAGAACACGCCATATTATTTTTTTAAAATTTTAAACTAAAATAAATAAAATAAATAAAGTAAAATCTTTATTAATTTAATTATATTTTTCAAAATAACTAAAACATCTTATATTCATTCACATCCTCTTCTTCCCCAATTTTTTTCAGTGTCTCGTCTTCCAAACATTAAATGGCCACACATCTTTATCAACATTCAACCATTACATCACTCTCACGCTCTAAAAAAAACCCTATTTAAAAATCCACACAAAATCTATAAACATAAGCTAAGAAAAGCTACTCCAGTAATTTAAGAACAACATGATTTCTTGTCCAAATATGATATTGTATGCTTGCATTGCAAAACGACCCATGATTCTTGCAGAATTCTCTTGCAGAGAAACTACTCGATTTCATATGGGTTTAGGGGAAATGGTAGGTTGGGAAAGATGAAGATGGGATATTTTAGGTATTTTAGGAGTATAATTAAATTAATAAATATTTTAATATATTTATTTTATTTTAAAATTTAAATATAAATTAAAAAATGACGTGGTGCGTTTGATTGGTCAAGATACATTTTTTTAACATTAGAAAGTAATATGAGTAACGAAAAAAATATTAGAAGATAAAAGTAGTCAAAATAAATTTTAGGGGAGAAATTAAAAAAATAGAGAAAGATTAGAGAGAAAGTGTATTAAACTTTTTTTGTATTTGTAAATTAAGAAAAGAATCATTTACACATGTATGTATGTAACCTCCGGTCCACCCATAGTTGTATAAAAAAAATATGTATCTTGATATCTAAGCAACGGGTATTAAATGAATAATGAAAATGATGATAAATATAATTATTATATGCATATGACTTGGCCTTGTCTTATGTGGTTTCACATGTCGGGAATAAAATGGATTGGACCTACTTACATAATATAAATTAAAATTATAACTCAAAATCTCTTAATTTTAAAAATTATAATCAGAAATAGACACATAAGAGAGAACCTATAAAATTCCAGGGCTTACAAAACTTTAATATTAAATTTTAAAAAAATTAAATTATATACAATTTTTAAATTTCCAGAGAACAACTGCTCCTCAACCTCGCTCGGTCCAACTCCGACTATATTACAAGTAATGTGGAACCTACCACTTTGCAAAGGGATTACAATGTTCTTCTTGTGCCCTAATTGTTAGGTTTCCATGGAATCTGAAATTTTTAATATGCAATTAGTTATTTATGCTACATGTTCTTTTATTGTTATCCTTCATTTTCTTGTCTACCATGTTATAAGTACAAGACAAGTTTTCCCATGGTTTGCAACTTGCAGTAAATAAATAGAGGAAACAGGAAAACATACTTTTTTTAATATTAACCGTTTGACTGTTGTTTTATCATTTAGGTAAATTTTAAAACCGTTTTGTTTATGCAATCCTTGTAATTTGGTTATTACATCGATGATGCATTGTCCTGATTCACGGGTCAATTACATTTACCGGTGGTTTTTCTTTCTTACTGTAATTTTTCACGGGGTCAATTACCGGTCCAAATAAAGTTATTTAGACTTTTACATCAGAATTTTGTATTAAAATCACAGAAATAAATAATTTTATTTGGCCATTACAACAAGTACACACGAAGTCATAAAATAATTGGAAATTGTGATTCTAAATAAGTAATAACTCCCCTTAATTAATATTTTAAAGATATTGGTTAACAGAACCATGATATTTTATAGTAAATATTTTTATTTTACTTATTTATTTCTCCTTACAGTCACAGTTTTTTTAACTAGTATAAAAAGTTAATAATAGTTAATTAAAGTAATCATCTTATGTGAAAGTGTAAGCTGGCAAAGTGTCATTTAATTTTTTTAATGATTGAGAAAAGTATGATTAGAAGACAAAGCTTGACTTAGTTTAATTAATTAGTGACACCGAAAGCAAATCAATAAAATATTATTCTTCTAATAAAATATCTTAATACATACCGAAATCTAATTGGTATATTTGCTTTTCTTTATTTTTTGCTATATAGTTGTCTCATGGCTAATGAAATGACACATGTCAATGACTGTTGATGACGTGGCGATAAAATGTAAGATTTCCACGTCAGTAAACAAAAATATGTTTTTGAAAGGAACCTGACTTCAATGTGACACGCGTCTCGTTACTACCGGGTCTTTTTTTTAGAGGAAAACAAAAAAGCTCGATTTTCTTAGAGAGCAGGCAAACATCCCCTCAGAACTTAATCTCTTGTCCCCCCAGGCCCCCACTTTAACATCTTTAATGACTAAAATGCCCATGTCAGTTGACCATTTTTACTCTGCCTCTAACGATTCTCCACGTGCAATTCGCACCAACTTGTCTCCTCTTCAATCGGTCATATTGCCACCCTTCCCATTAATTTTAGATAAACAACATCGAATATCACTAAATTTTAAGGGTAATCGAAACATAAACTAGCGGTGGAAATATTTTATTTTTACAAGTGTCTTAATTTTAAGGGTTATGATTTATAGTTTACGAGTTTAGATTTATATGCTTAGTATAATTTAATTTATAGTTTATGACTAGAATTTAGAAGTTATAGATAAAAACCTAAATTCCTAATATATTACTTTAATACTTAAACCTAATCTCTAAATCTCTTATATCCTAAATTTTATACGTAAACCTTAAATTTTAAAGCCCTAAACTATATACTTAAAATTAAAATTTTAACCCTAAAATTAATACTTGCGAAAACAAAATATTTTTACACTGGACTTCTAATTAATATTCTGTGATATGAATTATTTTTACTTTTTCTTCCTAATAAATTCCAACAAATAAAAGAGGAAATGACACATAACCAAAACTAATAATGGAAAGACAGCAAAAATCGAATGAAACAAAACAAAAATGTCAAAGTTGCCATAAATTTGGGCCAATGCGATTAACTGCGGTAAGAGTACAGTACTACAGTCCACAGATTCAGAAATAGATTAGCTACAGCCCTGTCTACTCAAACCTCTATAGTCAACACGCAAAAACTACCAACTATTTTGTCTTCCCTTCTAAATCACCCCTATATAGGATGTAAAAGTATTGAGCGAACACGAATGAGAGTATGTTCATTTGTTTAATTTTAATCGAATAAATGAACGAACGCGAAAAATTAAACAAACATAATATTTTAATCATGTTCTTTCATTAAAGAATGTAGATTGTTCATGTTTATTTATGTTTATTCTCATAGGCAGATCACCACCCCCAAGAGCCTAGGGGAACCTCGGCACCCCCATGGTTTTTGGAAAATTTAATCATACCCCTCAAATACTTTAGAAATATTAATTAGTCTCCTTCAAATTTGTATTTTCACCCCTCAAATATTTTAAAAATTTTGATTCCTTTTTTTGAAAATTTTAATTAGACTCTCATTTTAAAAAAAAATCTTATTAAATCCTTAATTTTTAATTAAGTCCCCAAACTCTCGCACCAAGATCCGCCCCTGTTTGTTCATTAAAATAATAAACGAACGTAAACAAACACAAACGAATGAACATAAACGAATATATGTGAATAAATTTATTTTTTAAAATATAAAACTTCTATTATGAAAAATATTAAATATAAATGAACATATGTAAATAATTTTTTTTTTGAAAAGTACATATGTAAATAAATTTAAACGAACATAAATGAGCAAACATAAACGAACAGATTACAGAACGTTCACAAACATAAATGAACGAACGAGCACTTTGTTCGTGTTCATTCATTTAATTAAACGAATAAAAAATCTTATCTATATTTGTCCGTTCAATAAATAAACGAACAGTACGCCAAACTATCAACTCGTTTACAACTCAACCCCTATGAAATCTAACTATTTAGAAACTGTATATCAGCCGTTGGATTGAGATCGTTTCTTACCCACATTGGAAAACATGATTTACAGTCCCCAAAAATAAGCAAGATCAACGGATGTAATTGAGTAGAGGATCTAAGCCTTGCCTTGGGATCTTCATCTAAGCCTTCACGTGCATGGTATCCACCGTAGGCAGCATCCGCATCACACCCTATGCCCCTTGGGATCTAACATTAGATCCCAATGTTGTTTCCCCATGCAGTAAAAAATCCCCATGCAAATGCGGTGGACATTAGGAAAACAACACTCCCAACATCTAACGTGCGCCAGTGAGCTTAGTTGGCTAAAGACCGTTGAGTCCTTCGCCAATTCCAATGCAGGCGCACGTTATCCAAGAAGGCAAAAAAAGAAAGGGTAATATTTTTTCCCATTTTTGTTTTTCAGTTAAGAAAACAGAAATTAGCAGCTTTTACAATAGAAAATGAAATAATTCATGCGCGTGGAGAATGGATCCAAGGAAAAGGGTAACGCCGTTCTCAACGGAGGGGATTTTGTAACGGGATTTGAACGGTCACTGTGACTCGTGTGAACCCATGATTAACGGCGTTAAGGTCGGGCAGAGAAAATCAAGGCAAGCAAGCAGCCATTGCATGCCCATAAATTGCGGTGTAATTCTTTTTTTATTATGGCAGTGGGAAATTTTGGAATGGATAAAATATTTCTTTTTAATATGTTATATAATTGTCTGACAATATTTAGAAAAAAATAGGGGCAACGGCTAGTTGGTGCTGACGTGGAAGGGGACAAGATGTCACGTCAGCTCAGAGAAAACACTGTGACTGTGGAGTACGAAGAGGACATCAGTCAGACCCACGAGAGTTGGGGCATTTAGAACTGAATTTACTCGAAAATAAATTATATATTTTGGGGTTTGGGCACATAAATCCGAAATAATTATTTATATAAAATGTATCCGTTTAGTACAATATTTACGTAAAAAAATTCTTAAAAAGTAAATAAATTTATTGAATTATTTTTTATAAACATAAAGGATAGGGTAAACTATCTGTTTGACCACCAAACTATTGTGAAAGTTTTAAAATGACCACCATAGAAAAAAACGCGCCATTTCACTACCCAAACTATTAAAATGGGATCATTTTGGCCACCTGCCGTTAATGGGCTAACGGAAGGTGACGTGGCAGTTAAAAAATTGAAGGTATAATCACACATTTGGTCCTTATTATTTACACATTCTTTCAATTTAGTCCCTCTGAAGAAAAATCACCCAAATCCTACATAAAAAGACTCTCTCATTCATCTTCTTCCCCACAACACCCAAAGCTTCATTTCTTTCCCTTCCCGGCTCCCCACAACACCCAAATCCTACAATTTCCTCCTCCATTGGCTCCGCTCTTCCTCCCCAATTTAGTCCCTATTTTTTAAAAAGGATTACGAATATTGCAGATATGAGTCCTTGCAATTCAATTAATTTCTGGGTACTTCTTTTAGTTACATTTTTCTCAGCTCTTTCGCCAAGAATATTGGGCATTCCACTATGTTGCAGACTGAGCTATGAGGAGTCCTTGAGGGGTTGCGCCTTGTACGCTCTTTCGGTTATATTCCATCTTCTCCTCGTTAAAAGAAGTCCTTGGAATCAATGTAGGCAGGGACATGAGCATAGCAATCAAATCATTTCCGCTAATCCCAAACTCTTCATACAATGAAATCACCGGTTTCATCTTCTTGTGGAAATCATACGTCAAGAGTGAAGGGTTCCTAATAATTGCTTTACGCAGCATTTCTTTTGATCCAAACAGCTTAACGAGAAAATCGATCCGCTCGTCGAAGCAATTACTGATGCGAGAACAAAAGAAACGAGGGCGACAATTGATTATCTTGACAATATCAGAACTGGTAAGTCCCAAGGTACTCAGCAAGTTGAGTTTCGATAAAAGAGGAGTGACTTGAGCGTGGCGCAAAGAAGGCTGGCGCGAAAAGATCTTCAACAAATCATCTTCCCCGCAACCCCATTTCCTGAAAACTTCAATTGAGTCCCTCGGGCACTCAACTTGGTTTTGGCATATTGTCGAACAGGTGGCAGTAATCCGAAAAACAGAGTTTGGAATTGTAAAGTTGCGGTTCGAAGCAGAGACGATGAACTTGAACTTGAGTAATGCATGAAGTTTGGGGAACATGAAGCTATTTCAATGTAATTTTAAGCGAAGTTGGCAAGGAACGAAATAAGCTCTTTAGCCAGGGCCAGGGGCGGATCTACCATTAATTTTGATGATGAACAGAGGTGGCGATACAGAGGATTTTTAACGACGGTGAAGTTGTTAGGTTTTGCATATACTGGATTTTTAAGAGCACTTTTGTAAAATTAACATCATGATTAACGAAGAACACCGACAAGATGAGCAAAAAACCGACAAGAAAGAAAGAAAAGAAATACAGAACGGCTAGGGTTAGCCAAAAAGATAAAAGTTTAACCGCACAACTTCCATTAGACTTATATTAAGGGACTAAATTGGGGAGGAAGAGCGGAGCCAATGGAGGAGGAAATTGTAGGATTTGGGTGTTGTGGGGAGCCGGACGGGAAAGAAATGAAGCTTTGGGTGTTGTGGGGAAGAAGATGAATGGGAGAGTCTTTTTATGTAGGATTTGGGTGATTTTTCTTCAGAGGGACTAAATTGAAAGAATGTGTAAATAATAAGGGCCAAATGTGTGATTATACTTTTAATTTTTTAACTGCCACGTCACCTTCCGTTAGCCCATTAACGGTTGGTGGTCAAAATGATCTCATTTTAATAGTTTGGGTAGTGAAATGGCGCGTTTTTTTCTATGGTGGTCATTTTAAAACTTTCACAATAGTTTGGTGGTCAAACAGATAGTTTACCCTAAAGGATAATACACATTTGATCACAAAAAAAGGATAATACACGTGCTTAAAACTTAGATGAAAATGTTAATAGTAAAAACATGTACCGTATATTTTTTTAACTCAAATAGACATAAGTATTCCAGTAAAAAAAGGATTATATTTATCTTATTAGACACGAGTTTAAATCGATTTGTCTACAATATGTATGTACATTGTCAAAGAGTTAAGAATATGTCTGAATAAAAATGTTATCTTGTAATCACCTTTAAGACTATTTAATTTTTTTTTATAAATTTGTATGACTAAAGTCAATTTTTGTTTTCATTTATGGAATTAAATCAAATCAAATTCCATGTATTGTATTATGTAATTAAAATTTAATAATAATTTTAAGATTTATTTAACTAATAAATTCAAAAACCCAAATATAGTTGGCCACCCAACCCCACAAAAGGGTTGCATTTTCAGTTGGTAGTTAAATCATAAATACCTCACTTATAATCTTGTAAAAAAACAAAGAAAAAAAACCCAACATTCTGTTTCTATATACTTTAAAAAATTCAACAATCCTACACTTAAAATTTTCAATCAAATCAAAAGCTTTTTTTCTGAATAAAGAATGGATTATTATTATGTGTCTTGTTTAAATTTGTTTAAGCATGTATGAAGAAAAAGAGTACATATGATAATAATAAAGTACATTAAAGAAACAGGAGCCCGTGGTTCAGCTAAGCAACCACACGAGCTAAGCTCGACTAATTAACAAACAGAAAAACAACTGAAACAAACATAACTAAGGACACTACGGATGGCCATCCTCATGTAGAAAAGGAAGAATCACAATTGGGGGATCGTGGTATTGATTCTATTGAATACCTTCTATGCTCACCGAGTAAGCTAAACGGGCAAGACCATCGACCACCCTATTGTCGAAACGAGGAACATATCGCAAGGCTAGCTCCCAATTCCAACACTATGCCGAATATGTTAGTGTGTTTATAAGGTAGTATATGTTCAATTTTTTACGTAATAATAGCCGCTAATTTTATTTTTCAATTTTTTTAATATGCTAGTGTGTTTATAAGGTAATATCTGTTCAATTTTCTTAGCCCTTTAATAACGCACACACAACGTGCACACATGGTGCTCAAACCCAAGTCATCTAGATAAAATACATCATCCTTTTATCACAGGACCACTCCACATGTTCTAGCCGTTAATTTTATTAAATAGAGAAGAAACGCAATAACATTAAAGGTTTACTTTACAAAAATTAAAATAAACTAACCACATTAGCTAGCCATTTATCTTAAAATCATCAAAGTACATAAGTTAACTACTATATAATAAAATAAAAGATATAAACAAACATTATTCTCGGTTAAAGACTTTATAAATATAAATCGACAAATTGACTTTATATAACTAAGATGGCACATTGATAAATTATCTTTATCACAACTCTACAAACTATTTTTATGGGCGTCTGTTAATATAAGTGAGCCAATATGAGTGTCCAAAGCAAGAATTAATTTATAAAATAACTAAATAAATGTCAACCAGAAAAACAACGTAAATTCAAATCTAAAATAAAGAAAACTTACTACAATAATAAAATATACATTTATTTTCGTTAGAAAAGAAACAAATTTATTAAATAATCACACACAAAATTAAATGCACACAAACTAATATTAGATCCCTTAAAAATATTTTAATTTTAATTTCCGGTTCTCGTTATTACTTGTATCATCTGTTAATTGTTTAAGGCAAAATAGTAAATATGTGGGCCATTGGGAGGATAGATTTGGGATCATGTGAAACGGGGCGGTTTATCAAGCGGCAGGGAGACCCGTTTACAACTTATTTATTTGGTAGTTAATTACATATAAATATATTATTTTAAATACTAAAAGGAAAACCTCTTTTTGGCCCCCAAAAGTCCTAATAATCATTATTTTTACCCCTAATGATTTACACACCTTTTTTTGGTATTGCCCACTCTTGTCCTTGCTTTTTCTCTGTTTGCTTTATATTATTATTATTACTTATTTTTGGCACTTTATCCCTCCTTGAAGACTTCAAATCTTTCAAAAACAATTTCAAGCTTCTCGAATAACTTTTGTTTAGAAGCCTTAAGGAAGGGATAAAGTGGCCAAATAATTGTATTTAACAAGTTTATCCTCACTAATACTTTAATTAAAGCAAATATTAAAAACATGTTGAATCAGATTCCACATCTTTATTCAATAACATTAATTAGTAATCACAAAACTACAAATAATTATTTGATAAATTGTGAATAGAATTTAATTAATTTTTTAAAAAATAAAAATTAAATAAATGGGAGATATGATAGTTTCTTAACCCTGTTTGCAGGGTTTAAAAAAACTCCACGGTTAGTATGTTAAGCAACAATGCTGATAAAAAATTATAAACTATAAAGTGAATTTTAGAAGTGCTCTTAGGAAAGAGATATATGTCAATTATCAACCCATAAGCTTAAAAAAATAGCCTTGCCATAATGTATTTAATTTTGTTAGTTTGAACAATTAATTTAATATTTCATAATAATTTATAAAAACATGATTAAAATGTATCAAATATATTATTTTTTATTGTTTTGTTAAGACAACATTATAAATACAACTAAAAAAGGGACAATCACTAATTTACTAAATTATCACTTGAAAAATATATGAAGTTATAAAGTAGAAGGTGAGGCTCTGAGCAGTTGCTCATGCTGCTCCTCATTACCGGACGCCATTGACCACATCCGATATATATATATACATACATATATATATTATTTTCTATTTTCGGTGCATAAAATTACATTTATAGAAGCAATTAAAACAATAAAATATATTTGTCACCAATCAGTTGGTTAGTGAAACTTCCTTAAATAAAGTCAGATATTTAAATTTCGACATTATAAAAAAAACTAAATTAAAAAGGTCATTCGTATAATTAATTTTAGCAGTATTTAAATTAAATTAGTTGATCACTGAGCTACATAATTAGTTTATTGTAAATTCGTGATTAGGAAAGCAGTAAAGGATAGTGTTGAGTTAAGATCCCAATCTCAATCTCGATACATTTAAACATGTATGAGATTATCTGGGATAAAGTTGAACGCCAATCTCCATACCTATGAATTTGTGAATCTAAAAGCATCCCAAATAAATGACCTAATATTTCTTTAAATATTGAAGTTTCTAAAATCAAATTACACAAAAAATAGCAAATGAAAAAAATATTATAATTATTGCAAGTAAAAAGGAGAAAATATGGAATAGTTAATTTTAAAAGAAAAAAAAGCAAGCAAAATGAACTACCACCTTTGTATTATATCAATATATATTATTGATTTTATAATATTGTTTTTATGTAATATTCTCGTTAAATCCAATCATCAAATTTATGTATAATATAGATCATAAAAATCTTATCTTTTCCTTTCAATTATTTCAAACCATACAGAGAAAATATTATCTTTGGCTAATCGACTGAAATTCCATTAAAGCATTGAAATCAATCATCATTTTCATCCTTCATTATCAAAGTATGCAAGTGGAAAAAATTATACACCATTGAAAATAAAATTAGTCTTTGCTAATGTGATAAGTGGGTCTTGGAAAGAGATTTTGAATGTAAATTATAGAATGAGAGAGAAAGAGAAATACCAACAAATTTATTCTATTTTTTTCCTTTTAATCAACTGATGTTAATATAAAATTATTTTATTTGTATTAAGATTACAAATTATTTTATGGACATATTAATAAAGGTTAACTGTAATTAATTAGTTGGTTTTATTAGTAGGCAACTTAATATTATTTAAATAAATTTTGAGTTTAAAATTTTGTATATATAAAAAGTTTCTGCTAGAATACTCACTCACGTATGTTGAACAAAAGTGAAAAGAATTTAATATAAAACAAGTCTAGAATATGATGGAAAATGATGGAATTAGGGAAGAAACATGATGAAAGAAGATGGTAAAATGAATTAAAAGAAGATGGAATAATATAATAAAATAAAATATACATTGGGAAAAAATAAATTAAAAGCCTGTCTACATATGAACGGCTCAATAATACCCCCTCTCACTCGCCAATGACCTGCGTTTTCTTTTCATTTCATATAGGCATTTTCCCATAGCTGTAGAGAGATTATTCCTTTCTTCTTTCTTTCTCCACAATTTTTTTTTTCTTCTGCTTCTTCCTTTATACTCTTCTCTTTAGTCTTATATAATCCCAGGGTAATAGAGCAACAAAAATACAACCATATATCCTAGGGAAAAAATAACAAAAGATAAAAGGGATAATACGATGATGAAGTTACCTTCTATGGGTTCTTCTTTGTTGTTGGTTTTGGCTTTGGTTTCTGTTTTTGTTTCTGGGTTTGGAAAAAGGCTCCCAATTCTGTCTTTTGATGAAGGGTATAATCAGTTGTTTGGGGATGATAATCTAGTTCTCCACAGAGATGGTAAAGCTGTTCATTTGTCTTTGAATGAGAGAACAGGTTTGTTTTTTTTTTTAATTTCTTTTTTGCTGGACTCTGGTTTTGATGATTTTGGGGTTTATTTTTCCCTGTTTTAGTAAAAAGGAAAGATTTTTATTGCTTTTGTTTATGGTGTAAAACAGGGTCTGGATTTGTGTCTCAAGACCTTTACTTGCATGGTTACTTCAGTGCTTCGATTAAGTTACCTGCTGATTATACTGCTGGAGTTGTGGTTGCTTTCTATGTGAGTTTTTCTCTGTTCAAGATCAGTCCTTTTTTCTTATTTTTATGTCCCAATTTATCATATTATTAGGAAGCTTGTTAGAAGCTTAATCACATGGTTACTGCTTTTGAAACTGTGTTTTGTTTTAATGTAAGAATCCACACATTAATACTTTTGACTACAGATGTCAAATGGTGATATGTTCGAGAAGAACCACGACGAAATAGATTTTGAGTTCCTGGGTAACATCAGAGGCAAAGATTGGAGGATTCAGACCAATATTTACGGCAATGGAAGCACCAGTGTTGGCAGAGAAGAAAGATACAATCTTTGGTTCGACCCTGCTGATGATTTCCATCAATACAGTATCCTCTGGACTGATTCTCAAATCATGTAAGAATAAATAAAAAATACATGTTTCCCTTGTTTGATCCAGCATCTATTGTGATGAGTTTAATGTTGTCTGTTGCAGATAATAAGGTTAGTCACAAGTTTCTGGTTTTTTTATGGTGGTGGTTATTTTGTTTGCAGATTTTATATAGACAATATCCCCATCAGAGAGTTCAAAAGAACAGCTGCCATGGGTGGAGACTTTCCTTCTAAGCCAATGTCCTTGTATGCTACAATATGGGATGGCTCTGATTGGGCTACTAATGGTGGCAAATATAGAGTTAATTACAAATACGCCCCCTACGTTGCCGAATTCTCCGACCTGATCCTCCACGGTTGCGCTGTCGATCCCATCGAATTCTTGTCGAAGAAGTGCGATACCAACTCTCAAAGTTTGGAACTTTCTGCTACCATCACCCCATCACAGAGAAGCAAAATGGATAGCTTTAGGAGGAAGCACATGACATACGCCTACTGCTATGACCAAACCAGATACAAAGTTCCACCCATGGAGTGTGTGATCAATCCCAAGGAAGCCGAAAGACTCAAAAAGTTCGACCCTGTCACGTTCGGAGGAGGCAGGCGTCACCACGGGAAACGACACCACCGCAGCCGAGCTAGCCAGTCGGAGGCCGATACCATCTAAAATGAATAAAAAAACAGACCATTGGTAGATTTATTTGATTACATGTTGGGGCATTATTTTCCTCTCCTTTTCCACTCAGTTTGGTTGGGGGTCAGTTTTGTGTATAGAGGAGGAGCAGGAGAGCAACACATATATCTCTAAAGTGACAGAGCTGTTATCTTATTTATAATATATGTTTGGTGATGTGGCTATGTGTATAGTTCCATTTTTACCATTGATGTTGTGAATTTGGTGATGATTTTATGTATGGATTCAATAAGCACTTTAGCCATATGATATGGAGTTTTACACAAATCCCATTAAAACCATGTTTGCTTGTTTCAGCTTGTGAGAAAACATTTTCTCTTTTGATCTGCAACATCAGACATTGTTGTCTTTCCATGGCCAAAGTTTGGGGTTATCTGCATGTCTGGTAGTATGTATGAATATATGCATTTCAGAGCCGGATGTTGTGAAATTCAGACATGGGAGGACATAATGTCAAAAGGGTAGTTGGAATCCAAGGTGACTTTATTTGGGACAAGTGGGGTTGGGGGAGCCTCAGGTCTTGCAAACGGCCGCAGGTTTGGACTTTTAATGTTTCTGAGTGAAGAAATGTAATTCTACTTCTGATTTCTACCCGGGTTGGTACGCAGCTTAAACATATCTTAAGTTTAAAGTCTTATGTATGTAAAAACTCACCTATTGATCTAAATTGTTAATAATATACAAAAGGTTAATTGTAGCAATACAATAATTATGAATGACTTGGGTCAAGTTCCAAATAATACAATAATGGTGGTCCAAGTTTGTTAGGTCGGTTTAAAATTTATGTTTAATAAATACTCTTATATTTCTACAATTAACTGTAAATAGAAAACTTTTTTTTGTTTATTAAATATTATTTTGGATTCAATCTATTCATATTGGAAATATTTCATTTAAATCTCATAAAAGTGGATAACTCAATCCTTAAACAACATCATGAATTTTGAGAAACTTCTAAATCGTATAAATAATTTTTGTTATTTATTAGATTAACATTAGAATAATATTGCAGTTACATTTTGAATGTATATTTAATAATTAAGGATATCACATGATAAATGGAACCTGAAAAAATGATTAAAATGTAACAAATAAAGTATAGTTTAAACAAGATACATATATAATTTTATCAAAAACTATATAAACTATTATATTTTAAACATGATTATGATATAAAAAATGAATATAGCACAAAATACAACACTTTTGAATTAATAATACAAGCACTTAACCTCGACTCAAATACTCGGATACTTACATTTAGATTAGCTTTCATGAGATTTACTTACATCGTGTAAAATTCAATTATTTTTACATATTTTAAACTGTTAGATGATAGTAATGAATGAATAATTTTTTTTTAAATTTTTTCAAGTGATGATCTTTACATTTTTTATCGTTAATCTCATCCACCAATTTACTTTTATCAAACTGTCCAAAAATATTATAAAATTTTCAAGTTTTACACTGCATAAGAGGATCCTATCTCCCTCTCTATATAGGGTTACAATCCACTTACACTATGTAAAATTCAATCACTTCTACATTGTTTTAGACCGTTGGATGATGATAATAAATGCTAAGATTATTTTTTTCTTCAAGTGATAATCTTCACATTTTTTACTGTTAATCTCATCCATTCATTTACCTCTAACCAACGGTCTAAAAAAAAGTGTAACTTTCAAGTTTTACATAGTGTAAGAGTATCCTATCCCATATATGAAAATATTTTGTTTCTACAAGTGCCCTAGTTTTAGGGGTTAAGAATTCAATTTAGGGTTCATATTTTAGGGGTTTAAGTTTATGTGCATAAAATTTAATGATTGTAGTTTGAATATTGAGTTTAGGGTTAGAATTTAGGGCTATAGGTAAAAACCTAAAACCTAAACATTAACTTATCAATCCTAAAGCCTAACCCTAAACCTAAAATCTTAAATTAGATCCCTAATCCCTAAAATTAAGGTACTTGTGGAAATAAAATATTTCCACCGCTAGTGGATCCTGTGTGTATATATATAGACTCTTCAATTGAGTGAAAGGCTGCATTGAATATTCATCCACAAAGGAAACAAGGTTTTGGCTTTCACTAATAATTTTCTGTCCAATTCTGAACTGGAATTGCAAACTCAAAGAGAAAAATAAACCTGAAAAGAAAATAGAAAATATTATATATGTATTATAATATAAAATTCATAGTAATCCAAAAGCACCCCATATAAAATCTTGTGCAAAGTTGATGGAAAGCTACATTACACTTCTGTTGCTTCACTTTTCTGAATTTGCTAACGGATAGGAATTCAAGAGGGGTTTTATTAGTGAAAGGTAAATTTGGTTTCTGTCTAAAAGTATCAGAACTTTTCATTTTTCTCGATCTACTATCATAATCCGATACATATTCCGAAATGAGCGAAGGAAGAATTTACCGTCCTACGAGAACACATACATGATCGTCAAAGAAAGGATGCACCGGCAACTTACTGTCCCATACTGATGTTTCACATTTTAAACTGAAGGAATTGTGTGCAGTACATGACCTCTAAATCTAATTCCCGGCTTCAGCGGCCTCTTTTTTCTCTACCAGTTTGATAAAATTACGAACAATTGCTTTGCCTTCGGAAGTTATGATGCTCTCCGGGTGGAATTGTACTCCCTACAGTTTTCAATCAATGTGTTCATGAAAATAAAATTAACTGGTGAATATAAACTTCGGAAAGAACCATATCTATTTCCGACATAATAGGTAAGTATCCGAGGAGTTAAGCATGCAATATAATTGCTGCAATTCTTACGGTTAGGAGTATAACTAATTCAAGTGAAGAAATCAGTTCTAGCATAGCAAACAAATCATTGAACTAATACATCATAAGTAAAAATGTATGGAAACTTTACCTGAACATGCTTATAGACTTTGTGCCGAGCAGCCATAATCAGTCCATCTTCTGTCCAAGCGGTAACCTCGTGTGCTTCCTCGGGAAAACTGTCCTTTTCAATCACAAGACTATGATATCTTCCGGCATTGAAAGGGCTGGGAAAGGCACAATAATAGTAAGCATTGCTGATAATTGAGGTGTAATTAATGAAAATAAATTGGACACACTTTTACTTGAAAATGCAATAAGCATAAGGATGGTAGCATAAAGGAAAATGAAAGTACATAAAGGGTAAATTTTCTTAAAAGTTGAAACTTGTTAAGAGAAAAATGATGTAAAAGAAACCATACTCCAAAGGTGAAAAGAAAGCTTAAGAAACAAGTATGAATAAGTTGATAGCTAGACCATAGATAAGTGATAACAAATAATTGAAGCAGAGTTTGAGAATTTTAAACCAGGAATCACACTAGAAGAATCAATACGTACTTTGATAATCCAGCAAATAACCCACCTTCCCCCTTCTCATCATAATATACGGGAGAACTTTTGCCATGCATAACACCGTAGGGTGAACGGACTATCTTTCCTGCATTTTGCAATGCAGTCAAACAAATCATGTCAAAATCCCACAAGCAAGTAGCTAAGCTTCCACGATAAACATAAAAATATAAATACTTGAATAAGCTTTCTTAGCATAAATATTTAGATCCACAGAAACATTAACACGATCAATAGTTACAAATGGTAACCTAGAGCACTCACCTCCAAAAGCTTCACCAATGCACTGCAAACCCATACAAACACCAAACAAAGGTACAATAGGTCCGAGTTCCAGAACTGTTTGCAACGATATTCCAGAATCTTGGGGTGTTCCTATATTAAGGACAGAACAAAAACATAAACCATGCTTAAACATAACAGATTCTTATGTTTCATTTATTTATGTTTTAAAATATAGAGCGAACTCTTACCTGGACCAGGGGAGATAAGCACACCCCTAGGGTTTTTCCTACAAACAGAACAAGAAAAGTGTCATTTATTGGATCAAATATTTCGAGACTATAAGTTAACGAATAATCATTCACCATCCAATCAACTCTCGTGTGACATGAGTGGATTAGTAAAAATATATTACACCAGTAAAAAGCTTAGTTCTTACATTTTCAACTCTTCAACAGTCAACTCATCATTTCGATAAACCTCAAAGTGACATCCAAGCTCTCCCATATACTACAACATTATAGGTAAACTTTGAGAATATTCCATTCGTAGTCAAATATACAACTTGGAAAAAGCTAAGAGATCAGATAAACCAAACTTTTAAAAAAATATCGTAGATGCAACATTTCAAGTTCCGAAAATTCTGTAATGTAACTCTTATTACTCATTTCACAAGGCGAGAAACAAATGAACAATATCTTCTTAAAATGAGAATGACAAGAATGGGATGAACGGCACTTGCTAATTGCTATTGAGTTTGAGTATCGACTTTCACCAAATTGAAATCACCACAGTATAAGAACATTTAGCAGGAATCACTTTCAAACATATCTGCTTTCAGTTGACAATTAATTAGCCATAATGAAATTACAACATTTTAAATATAGTTATGATTAAAGCACCTCATTAGAAATGCAAAACCCTTGGAAAAGGAATCGAAATTTATACCAAGAACAACACATTATCAATAGTAAAAGAAACCTTTTCTAAACCATATACACACAGTACATTTTCTTCCTTTTATAATCGTTTGATTGGTTTCTTAACTTTAGTTAAACGATCAAGCCTTCCCTAACAATATTGGATAAGAATCAAAAGTATTCCCCAACAATAAAAGTATATTTTCCTAAAGATTTGTAATCAAGTCAGGACAAGTTAGAGAAAAACAAAAGATTGGAGTCAAGAGAAAATTACACATAATTTGAACAGGCAATCAAACCTGGCAAAGATTGTAGGTGAAACTATCATAATTGTCAATGACGATAATGGGATTCTTGCTGTTTTTATTGTCTTCTACAATTGAAGATTTTGAGTCGGATACAGCCGATGCCAATATCAGTTTTCCAACAGCACCCGTTCTCTTTTTCGACAAAAAACCAAAACCTGCAAAGCAGAAGAAAACAGATAAAAGGACATTCCTTTGATATTCTGAACCAAAAAGAACCCTTTAAACGATGGGAGGGAAAAAAAAGAGAGAGACTTGGTAAAGGAGAGAGCTTGGAGAGGCGAGACAGAGATGGGGTTTGATGGGTTTTAGCAAAAAGTGAAGGCTTTGGTTGAACCAGAGATGATTGGGTTATAAAATTAGCCGCCATTTTTCTTCTCAAGAGATTCTGGGAAAGGCAGTGTTCCCAACTCTAAGAGATTCTGCTACACAATAAGTTTGAGCTGTAGATTTTTGTTTATATAGGGGGGCGGGGTTCATCCGTTGACTGTTCAGTCCTGAAATGGAAAAGTGGAAAAGGTTGATGGATGCCATTGTAATTGGATATTTTGTTTGAGGGTCAATTTGTTTATTTTGGCTGATCCTCCTTATTTGTCGTTTCTATAGATTTGGGTTTATCTTTATTAGGAAAAAAATTATGTATCACACTTAAAAAAATAAATAAAAAAACAAATGTTTTTAAGGTTGGATTAATAAACTTATATCCTTCTAACTTATTGGATGGATATTATATGTTTAAACACTTTAATTTTTTGTTTTTTTTATTCAATAACAATGCTAATCAAATTAATATTGGTTAACAATATATACTGTATAAATTTAAGTTACTAGTACTTTTATTTATTTATTTACTTTAAGTGAAAGTGTATGGTTATTTGTAAAATAGTTTTTTTTCTAGCATAGAGTTTTAGGATTTATTGTTTAGTCATTTAAAAAAAATCAATTTAGTCATTTTTTTCTAAATCACTTGTATACACTCGTTAACACTAGGGTACTTCATTTGAAATTATTAAATAATTTAATACACAAATTATTATATATATATATATATATATATATATATATATATATATTGAATACGAAAGGTGATCCAAATATAAACTTACCCTTAATTGAGTGACTTAAATGTAACTTTTAACATATGGTGACCTAAATATAACTTTACCTATAATTGAGTGACCCAAATGTAACCTTTACCATAATTGAGTGACTTTAGTTGTAGTTTACCCTTATTATTATAATTTACCCCGAAGAAAAGCTTTCTAAAATTTCCCTTCAAAAATTCTCTCGACCCACTCTCATAACCGCTCACCGCCGCTCCGTACCGTGCCTCGTAAGCCATCTCTTGCCTTCAAGCTTCCGCCAGACCACAAAATTAAGGTACTTTTTCTGAAACCCTAAACTTAAATCGAATCTTGATTTCTACTGTTTGTTTTTTTTTTAAATGATGTCGGTTTAGGGAAATAGTAGACCGTTATTGCTCCATTACACTGCTATTTGAGGCCGCTATTGAGGTCTTTAGCGGTGGCGGGACTGTAAAAGTAGGTTTTGATTGCTTATGAATCTGGTAATCCAATATTCAATTAATTTCTTATGTTTTTCCCTAGAATGAGCGCGAAAAGGAAACGTCCGGGTCCAGCTTCCGATTCCATTGTAACAGAACATGAAAAGATGGTTCATGAAGTAATCCGAAGCAAAAAAGACATGGGTGCGTCGCAATGGGAAATGAAACGAGAAATTAATGTTGCCGATAACGTAATCACCAAATGTATTAAGTCACTTTTGTCTAAGAGTCTCATAAAAGAAGTCAAAAGCATCCAAAGTCGGGGTAGGAAGCATTACATGTCGGCCGAGTTCGAGCCTTCCAATGAAATAACCGGTGGGGCATGGTATGTCGAAGGCAGCCTCGATACGGAGTACATAAATGTCTTGAAAGAGCAGTGTTGGAGGAAGATTTATGGTATGAAAGTTGCTACTTTGGAAGGGATTGCGGATGCTCTTAAGAGGAGCAATGTTTCGCAAATTGAGTTGTCGAAACAACAGGTGGAAGAGATTGTGAAGGCTTTGGTTTTGGATAACCAGGTTATGGAAGTGACAAGTACTGGAACAGGGGAGTTTGCTTCGATTCCGGTCGGGAAAGTTTGCTATAAATGCATTGGTAAGAGAGGGTACGGAGGAGAGCCCAAGCTTGGCGCATTGGCTTCCATTCCTTGTGGAGTTTGTCCGCAGATAAGTCATTGTACCCCTGATGGAATAATCTCTCCTATCACCTGTGCTTATTACCAGAAATGGCTGGATTTTTAGTTTGATTGCATGTTTTAGAGTTTAGATATTTGATGGACTTGAGTGAATGGCCTAAATGTTGCATTCATGAATGTTTCGTATGTTCTAAGTTTATACTCGAAATTTATATATATTGCTCATTTGATTTATTGGTTATTGCTTGTTTGTCCACTTGAATGGCTGATTATTTCCGTGATTTTGAACTGATCTTTGACGAGGAATGGAGCTCGAGGCCGCCTCTTCAATCTCTTTATGTTTTGAAAACCTTAAACAAGTATCATCTGGTAATACATTATTTTGGAATTGCTTAGACTGGTTCTCTTGCAGGTCGAACATCGAAACTTTGCTCGGTGTCATACATTTGATTCATGGCTTCTGGTGGATATATAAGACCACATTAGGACATGTTACACTTATCACAGAAAGAATATTTCTGGCGATATTTTTATAGTCTCTCCCCCTCTTTCCTTGGTTAGCCATTTGTTACACAATCATGTTATATGTTCGATTGTACTTTGAATTCTGATGATCTGAATTTTGGAGTTTCTGAGGTAGAATTATAAACTGACCAGGAACCTCTGTTAAGTTGATCATTTCTTTCTTTTCTTCACTGAGATTGACAGCTCCTTCAAGTACAATCAAACCTATAACATGATAGTGTAGAACAGCACTATTTTTTTCGGAATTCTTAATGGAACTTACTAACTTATTGTGTTGGAAATGTTAGGTATGTTTTCCCTAAACATGTTGAACTTACTAATTTGAAGGAAAAAAAAGAGAGAAAATGAAAGAAAAAAAACGTGCCACCTCAGCACGACAATGACTGTAATGCAAGCGATATAAATGTTAATGGTTTTAATGGTTTTAACATTGAATTTTGGTTTATTATTATAAAACTCTTTGACATTGCACATACACATTGCAAACAAAACAACTTAAACCCGAATCTTTTACAATAAACATCATCTGAAGATCACTTATTGGTTTCGGGAGATAAAATATTCTAATTTTATGATTAAAACTATAATTTCATCCATTATAGCTAAAGCACAAAGTTCCCGGGCTTAACCTAATTACTCTCTTTTGCCTTCTCCATTCTCGCTCATTGCCGACATCGAAGCTGCTTACACTTTTACATTGAAGTAGAAAAGAGCTTGGAAGTGGTCCATTTATGCAATTCATTGCCAAAAACATCATAGAATTTGACACCAACATCTGTCTGGGTGATTTCAACCGACATGAAACCCTGTCCATCGTAATAGAATTTCATTTCCCGTGGATTCCACGGCTTAATGTTGTTTTTCCATGCCTTTGATCCACCTCCACTTGTTAAGAACTGAATCCGACTACATTATTTTTGGGGCACAGTGATTATCCTTTTTCAAAAACTTACAATAAATAAATAAATATATATATATTAAGACCAATTAGTGTTAGTAGTTAGTACCTCTCGGTGCTGCTAATATGCTCTAAGCAATGGTCATGGCCGTTAATATAAAAATCAACATCGTAGGCCTGGGAATTTTAAACAAAAAAGGTTTTTTAGGTTTCGTCCAAAAAGATGAATATTAATTGCATCTGAATAGTAATACCTCAAGGATTGGAAGAAGAAGCATGTTGAGCTCATCAGTGTTGCCATGGTTTCCAGCACTTTTGATTGTATGGTGACCCACTACTATCTTCCATTTTGCTGCTGATTCTCTTAAACCCCATTCCACTTCCTACCAAATTATCTTACTTCCATTTCGATGAGTGTCGAATATGAATATGTATATAATATCGAATATATATAAATCAATTACCAGTAAAAGATTCTGAATGTAATTTTTTCTGGGTAAGATACCCTTCCAGTCATAGACATGTTCTTCTGGGTTGGTGAAATACTTGGTCACGAAAGGAGTAGTGTCAACAAAGAAAATTTCAGCCATTTCTGCCAAAAAGTTGTTAATTTGTAGGGTTAGCAACTGCAATAGGGGCGGACACAAAATTTTATGTTCGGGCAGTGGGCGAAAATAGATTTTTAATAAAAAATACATAAAATATTTTTAAATCGTGTACGAATATCAAATTTCCAGGGAACGATTGCACCCGGTCCATCCCTGGTTAGCAATTACCAGGTCCAGCATTGAGAATGAAAGATCTGAGGCAAAGCCATCTGCTATCCATGTTTGTAAGAGTGGGGCTTAATTGAGCCTCAACGTTACCCCTGTAATCATGATTACCCAACACTGAAACCAAAACCAACAACTTAATTACTTTGATTAATATGCATAATTTTTTTTTGATAAAATTAATATGCATAATTAACTTGGATATTAACATTAAAAAGTGTACATATATTATTACCAGTGTACCATTGCTTTTGCAAGCTTGGAGCTATATAGATATCAGAAAAGGATTGATGGAAAGCTGGATCGGTTACTCCCGTCAATCCGTCGTCGTAAAAGTTATCTCCCGTCGAGATTACGAAGTCGACGTCTAATTTCTCTCCAATGATTCCCATCTGCATGAAGTTATCTCCCAAATTTGTGAATAACGGAATAATTTTCATAATGCAAAAATAACATAGTCCCTATGACTAAGAGAATAGTTAGGTATATAGTAGAAATAATGACCTGAAGAGCTACGTGAGATTGGTTATAGAGTCCTTTTCTTCCCCAATCTCCAACCACCAAGAAACCGAGAGACCCGTCGGGTTTCGCCGCATGTTCGAACCGCGGAAGCTCTGCCAGACAGCAAAAAGATAACAAGCCGAGAAGAAGAAGGGTTGGGAGAGTAGTTTCTTGGCTTAAAACAAGCATGATTATGGAGTATATGGAAAGAGAGGAAGATGATTGAATGCTACCAAGGGTGGTGGCAACATTGTCTATGTATAAATGTGGTTTCAAAGGAATGCAATTAAGCAAACTAGTGAAGTGAAGCTTTATGGTCCGATTAGTCATTTCGAACCCACAGAAAAATGACATTATCTTTTTTTCCTTAGAATAAACAATAATTTCTATCTGATAATATTAATGATAATTTCCGATTAAGAATTTTATTAGAGAGAGAGGTTAAACTCTGTAATGGCCAGGAGGAGAAATTGTTCTATGAATCTGACTTACCACGTTATTAATTTATAGTCTCAGTTTTACCTACTAAAAATTAGTTAATTCATTCTTTTTACTCTATGTCACTAATCCACTCATAATTATTTTCTAAGTAATCACTCACTCCCTACTAATAAATTATTAGATGGACCCGGCTCACTACCTTATATGCGGCCTCAGCCAATATGGTCCATCTATATCTCATTTTAACTTCCAAATAACTACCCACTTTTTATTTACATGTAAAAAAGAGGTGAAGATTTACCTTAGAAAAAAAATGAGATGAATGAACCTTATTAGATGTGACTACAGATGGCATGTTGAGCCGAGTCTATCTAATATTTTTTGGCCCTATACATTCACGTCCTACTTGAACTTCCACATGAACGGACTGACCGAGTGATGAGACGGTCGCATCATTAAAAATTTTAAATTTTTATATAATTTATAAATTTTTTTATTTATGATCTAATTTCGGTCTCTTTAAAAAAATTATATTTTTATCCCTTAAAACTTTAATATACTACGTAAATGTTTAATACGTCCGTAATTTTTGATTCGTCAATATATCTAGTAGGAAGGTAGCAAACAAGGATATAAATAGGATCTTTGAACATTTGAGCATATTCTCCTTTTTATTCCTTTTTACTTTATTTTTTCAAAGTTGTATCGGAATTGTTAGTATTAAGACGATCCACAGACAAATTAAGAGCATTAAGATAATATCTTATTTAGGTTAAGACTACTTTGGTATGTGTGGATCATGTAGTACACTTGTCGCCTATTGGATGGAGGATGAATGTGTTACACTCTGCACCAAGTAGGAGTATTGCATTTGTTTATTTTGGGTTGGGTGGGATGACAATGAAGTTATTAATTCAAAAAAAAAACTAATTAAGTTTGGGTAAACAACAGAACTGATCACTAAATTATTCTCGTTTTTTTATTTTGGTCATCCGTCGTTAAACGAAAAGAAGTAATAGATTGGTGATCAAAACATGAAAGAAGCAATAGATTGGTGACTAAAATAGGGAAAAATAACATTAATGAACAAAAAAAACGTAACATTAGTAACGGTTTTGTCAAAAATAATAATTTAGTGACCAAAACAGGAAAGCAAGAATAATTTAGTGACCAATGTTATTGTTTACCCATTAAGTTTTTGGAATGTTGTTTGGTCCAATAATTCCATTATTCCTAGTTCTTACCTGCCACCAGTTGCTGCCTCACTAAGTTGCTTAGTTTGTAAATATATTTATGTTTTGATTAAATAAACAATTATATCTATTAATACATCTATACATCATATTACGTGATTCCTTGATAGCATATAAGTATATATATTTATATACAGTTATATATATATATATATATATATATATATATATATATATATATATTTTAAATAAATTGATTGAAAATTTTAAAATTGTTCACATTTCTCATTAATAAATTTTAAATAAGACACAAAAACGAAAAAAACTAATAAAAATACAATTTTAGTGGGACTAGTGAATAGTATTAAACATAGCAAATACTACTCAAACTAAAAATTCGTTTTTTTGAAATTATAAAATGTAATTTTCATAAAATAATGAGATTATAAAATAATAGAATATGTCTATCACTGGTTTCGGAAAATCGTTTTATATTTTAAAAATATTCATATTAATTATATTAACCTATGATAAATATAATGCTCTAAATTTTATGTAAATCAATTTAGGACTAAAATTGAATCAACACAAGTTTATGGTGTTTTATTGGGTAATTATGATGTTTTTCCAAATAAATTCTCTTAAATGAAATTATATAATAAACTAAAATTCAATTACTTACCTAATATAGCACCTTTATTCTATGCCTTATGTCATAAGTTAATCAAACCCAATATGAGATCGATTGAAATGTAATAAAAATACATGAGAAAATAATTAAGTCTTAACGGATAAGAAATAACGTGAGCTGAATACAAATAGAAAATCGTAAAAAAATTTATATAAAAAGAATCTATAACAAGAAAACATCGTATCACATAAATGAAAATTTAAATTAAATCATTGTGAAGTAATGCAAATATAGTATAGCAATGCTAATAGAATTTATTCCCTAATTTAACCTACAATGCCAAATCATAGAGAGTATTGGTAACATAATTTATTTTTGATTTGAGGTGTTACATTTTTTTAGAACAACGACAATATTATTAAAAGAAGAAGTCGCCTACACGGCTACACCTGTATGTGTACCTCGTTAAAAACCTCCCTAAACCTAAGTGGAGGAAAAGAGTACAACACATACAGGAAGATACAAAAAAACACAGCCAAATGAACAAAACTCCCAATGTAAGTTCTTAACTAATCAACACCAACAGAGAATATAAAAAACAAATAGAAAAGCATAGCAGACCAAACAAAAGGACGATCCAAAAAGCCACCTCGCCACCAAGCCTTGAAGACATTAATTCGATCCATCCCATCACAAGCTAAACAATTAGCCATCACATTGCAATCTCTATCCACAAAAGCAAAGTTAACCCCGCCGACTTTAGAGATCAAGATATCCAATTCTTCAAAAAATTTCCCACCGTTCCAAGGTCTATAGAAGACATTTTCCATCTGAAACAACACCACTTTTGAATTCATTTGAGGTGTTACATGACACATTCCGATAGGTGTTATGTTTTGGTCGTTTTTATTAATGTCGGTAACGATAGAGAATAATATGAGAAAAGTAATGACATTAAGCTATGATATAGATAAGAAAATTATATGAACCAAATTGAGAAGAAGAAAAACAATATACTTTAGGACCAATTTATCCTCCTTTGTTTTGCTTTTGAATGAGAGAGAGAGAGAGGATGAAAATGATTGTAATATTATATGTTCAACCCATAGTAAAAAAACACAATCGGGCATTGAATGGAGGAATGCAGCACATTTTTTTAATAAAAAAATAAAGCTTTCTTAATCATTTTATATACGTTGAAATCCCATGAGTTCAAAAAAATCTCTAACAGATCCAACAGCCAGCAGATAATCACTTCACCAGCTAAAATAAAATTAAAAATATTATATAATCTTGAATTGAATAATACTCCATATATATTTTATACTTTTGAACTGAATTTTGCTTTATAAAAATTCAAGAATCTACATTTTTTATGTTTTCTTAAGCAACTGCTTAATCTTTGTCTATAATTGGTTTTCAGTTCAGTTTTCTTTTATCATGGAGGAAAAAAGTGTTAATTTTTTTAGGCTAAAGGGTCAAATTTGCTCCTGTAGTAATCCGAAATCAGTAATGTTGCCCCTACTTTTTTTCTTCGTAATTTTGCCCTCAAAGTCAGTCAATTTTAACAATGTTGCCCTTTGAACGACGTTGACCGTTAAAGTGCTGACGTGGCAGTTAACGGTGAAGTCAGTCATGCAATTTTGCCCTCAAAGTCATACAATTGCAGCAATTTTGCCCTCGATTTATTTAGTTTTTCGAGTTGAACTTTTACAAACAGAATATATGAAAAATTGATTAAAAATTGGTGTAAATATCCTTTGGGTCCCTGCTAATTTTAAAAATAAACAAAGTGAGAATTCTCACAAAATATTCTTCAATTTTTAAAAAATATATAAACTTAATAAAAATAAATAAGATATTCAAAAATATTAAAAATAAAAACTAATATAAAAAGTAAAATGTATTAGAAATTATAAAATAATAAAAATATAAATGAAAAATTTTTAAAAGTATTTATAAAGTATTAAAAATGAACAATTTCATCAAATGATAAAATATAAACATAAAGTTATAAATAAAAAATAATCAAAATTGACGTAGAAAAACGGAAAAAAATGGTAAAATTCTTCAATTTTTTAATACTAAATACTTTTTATTTTTTATATTTATATTTTATTATGTTATAATTTCTAATATATTTTAATTTTTATATTAGTTTTTGTTTTCAATATTTTTTTGAATATTTTATTTATTTTTATTAAATTTATGGATTTTTTTAAAAAATTGAAGAATGTTTTAATTTTTTGTGAGAGTTCTCACTTTGCTTATTTTTAAAATTACCGGGGACCCAAATGATATTTACGCCAATTTGTTAATCGATTTTTCATATATTCTATTTGTAAAAGTTCAACTGAAAAAACTAAATTCTTTATGCAATTTTATTCAAAAACTAAATAAACCGAGGGCAAAATTGCTGCAATTGTATGACTTTGAGGGCAAAATTGCATGACTGACTTCACCGTTAACTGCCAGCACTTTAACGGTCAACGTCGGTCAAAGGGCAACATTGTTACAATTGACTGACTTTGAAGGCAAAATTACGAAGAAAAAAAAATAGGGACAACATTACTGATTTCGGATTACTACAGGGGCAAATTTGACCCTTTAACTTTTTTTATTACTTAACCAACAACATCCAGAAGCAGGTAAAATACTAAACCAACCACAAAATAAAGCTTTCTTAATCATTTTAGGCTTAATACAACTTTTTCCTCCTAAAGTATACCCGATTTCCCAACTTGCCCCCTAAACTTCATTTTGCCCACTTTTTTCCCTTAAACAATTCGCCGTTACCCATTTTCCCTCATTCCGTTAAAAAAATTTTCGGCCAATCACATCCTGCCACGTCATCAACGGGTTGACTAAGTCAATCCGTCTGGTTTTATTTAAAGGGTAAATTACATGTCAAGTCTGTCAGGTTTGTTTTTTTGTTCAATTTAGTCACCGAAAAGTCTATTTTTACCTTAAATTGACCCCTATTTGTTTCTAATTTTTATAATTTAGTCCATTATTTGTTATTATTAATAATATTAATTTATTAAAATGTCAATATTTAATAAAAATAAATAAAAACAAATATTTTAATACTAAATTAGTAATTTTTTAGATTCAAATTCCAATTAAATTCTAATTATTAATTCTAATTTCATTATATTTGAATTATAGTTTTTGAGTAAAATTTAAATTATATTCGAATCATGTTCATATTATATTCGAATCATATTCAAATTATATTCGAATTATTAATTCGAATTTTGCTAAATTCGAAATATATTTTTTGAGCAAAATTCAAATTATATTAGAATTATATTTGAACCATGTCTATATTATATTCGAATCATATTCAAATAATATTCCAAATATGATTCAAATATAATACGATCATGATTTGAATATAACACAAACATGATACGAATATAATTACCTCTTAAACATGATTCGAATATAATTTGAATATGATTCGAATATAATAGTAGAAAAAACATGTAATTATATTAGAATTATATTTGAATCATGTTCATATTATATTCGAATCATATTCAAATTACATTCGAAATATCATATTCAAATTATATTTCGAAAATAATTTTAATATGATTCGAATATAATATAGACATGGTTCAAATATAATTCTAATATAATTTGAATTTTGCTCAAAAAATATATTTCGAATTTAGCAAAGGTATTATTGAAGGGGTTAAAATCGGTAAGAACGAGTTGTCTTTGTCTCATATACAGTTCGCCGATGACCTCATTATTTTTGCAAAAGGGAGCCGAGAAAACATGATCAGCATCAAGAGGATTTTGAGAATTTTCGAACTCGCTTCGGGGCTTAGCCTTAATATGAAGAAAACTAGTGTAATGGGGATAGCAGTGAAGCAAGAGTGTGTTAACGAATGGGCTAAAGAGCTGGGGTGTGTGGTTGGTAATTTGCCATCTAAGTACCTTGGTTTACCGTTGAGCGCCTCTAGGAATTCGATTCAATTATAGATGCCAATAGTTGATAAAGTGGCAGTGAGATTAGCAAGTTGGAAAGGGAAGTGTCTATCCCTAACTGGCAGAATCTGCCTTGTTAAATTAGTTTTGGGTAGTCTTCCGGTTTACTACTTGAGTTTATTTTGTAACACCCGGGTTTAGGGGTCGGGTGAAAATAATATTTTAGTATTGTCTCGGGTTTCGATTTTAATATTTTATTTAATAAAGTAATGGTTTGGGCCTCGGGTTTTAAGATTTGGACTAATTTTAAATTGAGCCCAAAAGCCATGGATGGCACTATTGTGGTTTCCCTTTTTCTTTAAGGGCATTTTGGTCATTGAACATTAAATTTAAATTATTATAAAATAAAGTTTTAAGTTATCTTCTTCTTCCTCTCCCTTCCATTTTATTCTAACGTGAAGAACATCTCTCCCTCCCCAAATACTATTTCATCTCCTTTCTCCTTCGTTTTGGCTCGGTTTTGAAAGGTAATTACGTTTTTGACTTGCTCTCAACTTCCTCTCTTCAAAAGTACAAGTAGTTTTCATTTTCATCCATGTTTTAGAATTTGGATTTTTGGGAGATTTGAATGAAAATGGTTGTTTTATGGTGTTTAACTTGAGATTTTGATTTAACAGTGATAGATATGAAGTTTATGAACCAAAGGGTTCAACATATATGATTTTTAAAGGGTTTTGTTAAGTTTCCCGAATTTGTGTTTTGGAGGGTTTTTAGGAGAGTTTTTAGTTGAGTTTTGAGTGTGGTTTGTGTTGGAAATTGAGGGTCGATGATAGGGTATTGGTTGGGGGTCGTTTTGGAAGCAATTGGAAGTGTTAAATGTGTTGGAATCATCGGTTTTGGACTGTGCTAAAGGGCTGCTCGGAAATGACTTTTTGGTGGTTGTTCTTGGTTTGAAAAACAAGTGTTTGATGTTTGAATTTCATTCCGGGTTTGCTATGTTGTGTTGTGAACTGATTTGAGGTTAATTTACTTGTGTTGAGATGATTAGGAGCAAGGAATTTCGTTGGTAAAGTCTCGGGATCGATATCGGAAGTCATGGAGGCTTGGGTCGGCTTTGCTTGATTTGCTTAAGGAAGTGAGGTGAGTGGTTAATGTTTTAAATTGATTTCAAAAAGTTGGTTTAAGCATGTGGATGTGAAAATGTTTTCAAGTATCGTTTTAGTTCAAAGTTGGTTTTGAAGAGTTTTGTTTGGGCTTGAAAAGTCAAGTTTAAATTCAAGAGTAAGTTGTTGTAAACTGCCTCTTTAATTTCCCCTTTTTACTGTTTATTTTCATTACTTGTGGTGATGAATTGTTATGTATGAAATTCCAATATTTTGGGAGGAAGCATGTTGCTTCTTATTATATCGTTGATTTTATGTGAGGGTAATTATGGTGTTGTTGATGTGCCTTGTAAGGTTGTTTGTAGTAAGTTGGTGCAGGTTGTGCACGGAAATGGTGAGTAAGATCATTTGTGTTTGTTAAGGTTGATTGTAGCAATTTGGTGCCTAGTTGTGGACTTGGTTGCAGCTTGTGTGGTTGTGTATGATATAGTGAGTACATGTTGTGTGATGGTGATTTGTGAGTTGTGTTGCATGGTTGTCGTTGCTCTGGTGATGTGTAGTCCCGTCAGTAGCAAAAGTATAAGACTCTGGTGATGTGTAGTCCCACCGGTAGTCACTGGTTGGGTATTCCTTTGATGTGTAGTCCCATTGGAAACCCACTAGTTGAAACGGTGATGTGTAGTCCCACCGTACTTGTATGCTAGTTGTGTTTGTGTAAAACATGTGTGTTGTCGTTGCTCCGGTGATGTGTAGTCCCGCCGGTAGCAAGTGTTATAAGACTCCGGTGATGTGTAGTCCTACCGGTAGTCACTAGTTGGATAATACTTTGATGTGTAGTCCCATTGTAAATCCACTAGTTAAAACGGTGATGTGTAGTCCCACCGTATGTGTAAGTTGGGTTATGTTTGTGCATACCATGAAGTGAAATGTCTATGTTGTTGACCTTTGGTTGAACTTGTTAGTAAATGGAATAGGTTGTTGGATGACTTGTTTGTGTTGGCCTTTACTTTTAAAGGAAGCTTTGAACTCTGCATTGTTGTTGTTATGTTTTAGAGCACTGCTCACTAAGCTTTATGCTTACGCTCTCCTTTTTCCGTCAATGCAGATCTTTAGATTGGAGTTAGCAAGGAGCAGGAAAAGGGCGTCCAAGCGTGAGGTAGTTTGCTCAAGTATGGTTTATTAAATAGTGTAGTAGTCTAGCAATGGGAAATGCTACGTGTTTTAGGAGCTTGTATCTAGACTCCTTTGTGT
The DNA here is from genome assembly GCA_030270665.1 of Hibiscus trionum. Taxonomy (NCBI): domain Eukaryota; kingdom Viridiplantae; phylum Streptophyta; class Magnoliopsida; order Malvales; family Malvaceae; genus Hibiscus; species Hibiscus trionum. Next base: position 5,936,241 of record BSYR01000065.1, read on the forward strand.
TGGCTTTATGTTGTTAATGCCTCATGTTGATGGATTTGTGAACCATGTTTATGTTGATGCCTAAGTGTTTGTTTGGGAGGCTTATAGCCAGTCCTTTGATGTTTGTGTTGCTTTGGTATTTGGATGCCATGTGTGGCTTGTAAAATCATGTTTTAGATTGCCTTATATGAATGTTTTATGTTTGTTTGCTAAGGCATGAAACTCATGTATGCTTTGTATGCCTTCTTTGAATGATTATGTGGATTCTTTGGTTGAATGATGTTCGTCCATGTTGGGTGCCTTGTATGACTAGATTTTAGTTAATAGAGGCGGTATGAATGCTTGAATGAGTCTAGGGAAATCCCAAAATGCATATAGAGTTGAGTTTTGTTGGTTTTGCTGATTTTTAGAGAGTTGCAGTGCAGGGCGTATCGATACGCCTGAGGGCCGTATCGATACGGTCTTGCATGCAGGACTCAGTTTTGGCTGGGCGTATCGATACACTGGGGTGTATCGATACGGTATCAACTCTCTGGAATTCAAGTCAGGCTGAGCGTATCGATACACAAGGGTGTATCGATACGGTCCCAACTCTCTGAAATTCAGAGGAGTTGGTGGGTTTAGGTCGTATCGATACGGGGTTGTAGCGTATCGGTACGGTACCATTTCGTTGACCTTGGAAAGTTGACCGAGAAGGGCGTATCGATACGCTCAAGGGTGTATCGATACGGTCTTCCCTGATGTTGACTGAGAGGGTTGACTTTGGTCAAGGCGTATCGATACCCTCTGTATGTGTATCGATACGGCCTGCTTAAAAAGGAAAATTTGGTTGTTTAATTGCATGTCTTGTGGGTTTCGTATCCGTGTTTGTTCGCTGCGTGTCCTATCACATAGGATTTAATAAAGGCATCTAGAAAAGATAAGAAAAAAAATAGGGTTGCTAACCGAGGGGGAACCTTAATGGGTTTCGCTTTGGTTTTCCCCGTGTGGCCCACTCGGATCGGTCATCCGTCCAGACCGGGACGAGGGGGTTACATATTTCAAATGCCGAGTTCGATAGCGGACAAGTTGAATAAGCTGAGTGCGCAGTTTATTTGGGGTTCAAGCTCCTCTAAGTCAATCCATTGGGTCAAATGGCAGGATATTGTCAAGCCTAGAAGCTTATGAGGGTTGGGTATAGTTGACGCAAGAACAAAGAACCGTGCTCTTTTGAACAAGTGGGTTTGGCGTTTCGGTCACGAGTCGGATTGTTTATGGAGGAAAGTGGTGTATGCGAAATATGATTTCAGTGGAAATAGCCTACTGCCCTCTCTCAATGGTAGTAGTAAAACCTCTTGGGTGTGGAGAAATATTACTAGTCCTTTGTCGAGGCAGGACGATTCATTCACGAAGAACATCTTCTTCATTCTCGGCGATGGAAAAATGATCAAGTTTTGGGACGATAGGTGGACAGAATTTGCTTCTTTAAGGGAGAGTTTTCCGAGGGTTTTTAATCTTGCTTCGAACCAAGATGAGACTGTGGATGAATTCGGCAGATGGGTAAATGGAAGTTGGGAGTGGAGCATTAATCTTCGAAGAAGACTTTTTGATTGGGAGACGGAGGTATGTGATAGTTTTATGAGAACCATTAATAGGTTCTCGGTTTCGATAACAGTACCAGATCGATTGGCTTGGAAGGGATCAAGTTCGGGGGTGTATAGCTCGAAAGCTTTTTGCTCGTTGGTAAACTCTAGTGAGCACGAGATGGTTGTAATCTGGAGGATGGTTTGGCCTAACCTAGCCCCTCCAAAGGTGGTGACTTTCATGTGGAGAGCGGTGCTAGGCAGATTGCCGACTTTTTGTGCATTGAGAAGAAGAGGCGTCGCAATCGCAGGCGAAGGTTTGTGTGTTTTTTGCGGGGACTGTGTTGAAACATGCGATCATATTTTTTGTCATTGCAGGTTCACATGAAAAATTTGGCAATTTTGGTGCGAAAAATGGGGCATTTATATGGTCATTCCAGCAAGCATCAAAGACTTCCTCCTCGTGTAAAACTACACTTTTATCAGAAAATCGGCAAAACCAATATGGCTGATTGCTTTTTTTGGCATTACGTGGACAATATAGTTGGAAAGAAATGAGGTAATCTTTAATAATGCTAGAGTGTGCGAAAAGAAAATGTGTGATCTGCTGCTAATTCGGATCGGCCAGTGGTGCCAATGCAAATGGCCGCGGGCCATCCCTTCCCTAAACGATTTCTTCAGAAATCCAAATTTGAGTTGCCTAGTAGAGACTAGGAACAGAAGGAAATGCTAAGCACCCTACTGCTCTGTATGGACCCTTTCATGGTAACAGGTAAGCAGGTTGTTAGGCCGATGGTATTGAGGAAGGGAAAGTGTGCTGGTGTCGGTATGGGGTGGAAGCCATACAGGGTAATGAGGAACCATCGTAAGGATAGATGTTTGTAACGAGGGTGTGGATGGGTGAGGGCTTTTTGTATGCATTTCAAGTTGTAATGTATTTGTACTCAACTGTACTAAATAAGGCACTCTTCCCCCCTAGTAGGTTTAGAGGGGGGTTTTTAACGAGGCCCGTCGACTTTCAAAAAAAAAACATGATTCGAATATAATTTGAATTTTACTCAAAAACTATAATTCAAATATAGTGAAATTAGAATTAATAATTAGAATTTAATTGGAATTCGAATCTAAAAAATTACTAATTTAGTATTAAAATATTTGTTTTTATTTATTTTTATTAAATATTAACATTTTAATAAATTAATATTATTAATAATAACAAATAATGGACTAAATTATAAAAATTAGAAACAAATAGGGGTCAATTTAAGGTAAAAATAGACTTTTCAGTGACTAAATTGAACAAAAAAACAAACCTGACAGACTTGGCATGTAATTTACCCTTTAAATAAAACTAGACGAATTGACTTAGTCAACCCGTTGATGACGTGGCAGGATGTGATTGGCCGAAAAATTTTTTTAACGAAAAAGGGTAACGAAATGGGGAAAATGGGTAACGTCGAATTGTTTAAGGGGAAAAAGTGGGCAAAATGAAGTTTAGGGGGCAAGTTGGGAAATCGAGTATACTTTAAGGGGAAAAAGTTGTATTAAGCCATCATTTTATATACGTTGAAATCCCATGAGTTCAAAAAAAAATTCTAGCAAAGTTTGTCATTTTGTGACATTTATGCTGCAAACGCCGTAATAAGTACAATATTAACGGCGTTTTCTTTAAAAACGCCATGAAAAGTGCCGCTGTAGGCTAAATTTGGTGTAGTGAGTCCGTAGATAATCCCTCCACCAGCTGAAATAAAATTAAAAATATTATATAATATTGAATTGAATAATACTCCATATATTTTATACTTTTGAACTGAATTTTGCTTTATAAAACTTCAAGAATCTACATTTTTTATGTTTTCTTAAGCAACTGCTTAATCTTTGTCTATAATTGGTTTTCAGTTCAGTTTTCTTTTATCATGTAGGATTAATACTATATGGATTTTCTTGTTTTAGGTGATGCATGATTTTTATATTTACTATACACTATTACATTACATTAATTTTTTCTTTAAATAAAAGTAAGTTTTTTTAATAATTATGTATTACACCAAAGTTCAGATGAAAATATAAAGGAATACATATTAGTATGCATGAACTTTGATCGAAATATGTAACGTGATACATAAACTTTAATTTTAGACAATCATGCACATGAAAATTTGATTTAAGTTCAACCGTACATATGAAATTTTGATCTTGATTCAATAATACATGTTTTTTTTAAATAAACTGTTGTATTTATTTTCAAATGTAAAACAATATTTTATAAATACCAATTTTAATAATCTTTAAAAATAAAATGAAATCAAAACTTCATATATATACAATTGCGTAAAATCAAAGTTTATATTATATATATTACATATTTCACCAAAATTAATTTATATTTTATGAAATTTATTTCAAGGGTTATGCTATAGACAACCCTAAGGGCTGCATATAAGAACTACTAGATTCTTATAATTAATGTTTATTTTACCTTTCAATAGAAATAATTAAAAGGTAATTAATTACATTTTAAAAAATTAAGTATCATTAACTTAGGGTGTTTAATATAATTAAACCCTAAATCTTAAAAATCCTAAACTTTAAACCCTAAATAATAAAGTTAAACTACAAAATATAAAATCATAAAACCATGAACCCTAAAAACCATAAAACCCTAAATCTTAACCACCAACATATAACCATAAACACTAAACTCTAAACCATAAATCCTACATAATAAACCATAAACACTAAAAATCATAAAACCATAACTCATAAACCATAAAGTCATAAACCATAAAATCATAAATCCTAGAACCCTAAACTATAAGAATCTAAACTCATAAACCCTAAAACTATAAAACCTTTTGTATGATTATTAGTTACATTAAACACTCTAAATTAATGATGTTTAATTTTTTAAGAATATAATTAATTACATTCTAATAGATTATATTGAAAAGTAAAATAAATATTAAAATAAAATTTTAATAATTCTTATATGGAGCGGTTAGGGTTGTGTATAGCAAAACCCTTACTTCAAATATAAAATAATTACTATAAAGATTGTCAAAACCGAACGTAATAATAAAATTATATTTAAAAGTGGGCTTCAAAGATTGTCCAGTGATATTTTGGGCTACGCAGAGTTTGGCAATGGAGTCAACTACATTAAATATTTAAGCTTAGAGCCACTCCTAGATTGTATGAATTATGATTTGATGTAATTATATATAAAATTTTAAATTCGGTTTAATTATATATATATATATATATATAAGACTTTGATTTCGATTCAATTGTATCCATTTTATAAAAATAAATAGACTCATTTATATTGATATTGGATAAATATAATTATTTTTAATAAAAATATAACTATTTGCGTGTATAATATATAAAATAAAATGATGTTAAATCATAAAATTTTAATGATGTGTGAAATTTGAATCAAATCGAAATTATATTTACACAATTGTTTAAAATCAAAACTCATGTATGATATTGCACATTTTATTGAATTTTATGTGTAGTTTTGATATTTATCTCAACCTGTATCTATTGAAAATTAAAACCAATTAAAAAATGTAAAAGTAAATATATATAAGGCAAGAAAATTAGAAAATAAATCAACTAAAATGTGAAAGCACATAAATACATCAAATTTAGGGCAAATTACAAGTTTACTCAGTTTTATTTCATTTTTGTTCACTGCTGATCACCGAAATTAAAAAATATAATTTTCAATCACTTATGTTATCGATTTATTACAATTTAATCACTGGCGTAGCATGTTAAAATGATTCATTTCTAATTTAACATTTTTTAATTATAATTCTATAAAAAGTCATCATCATCTGTCCGTAGATTTTCTATGTAAATATTAGTATTTTTTTTGTTTTCTTTTTTGTTTGCGATGCAATCATCTTCATTACGTTCGTTGTCGATTTAACTCCGGTATAACACCTTCCGAGGGAGGAGAGTGTTGTTGTTTCACTGTGATAATTTGGTTTCAGCTGAAGTTTTCACATATATGTTTATGAAATTGTTTTAAGGAGCACAAAAAGTAGTTAGGTGTGGCCAAAAGGCCCATATTGGTAAAGGAAAAGTTGGGTATTATAAACATGATTTTTATACACTTGTATACACTTGGGACCTTACCTTACCAATATGTACCCATGTTACATATGACTTATAACAGCGGATGGTGCATATTGGCTTGACTTAGTGTGGAAAAATGTAGTCTAATCATGTTGGAAATGGATATAGAATTAAATATTCTTCGTGTTCTGTTGGCCCATGTTAGGGATACATGCCAATCATAAGTTTTGAAAATGTTCTACGTCTAACATGAGGATTAAATTTTCAACCACTAATTAAGATAGAAAAGACTTTTATCATCTTACCTAAATTCATGGTTTCCATACCTATCATTTTTAGGATAAGTCTACCATGTGCGTCGAATACCGCTGAACACTACTAACGCTAAACACCATTAAATTAATTAATAAAGATTTAAAATCTCAAGAACTCAACATATAATTATAAATTATTTAAAATAAAATTTCAATTAAATTATTTTTCATATATATTATATTTTTTAATTTTTTAAATAATTAAATCAAATACCAACCATAATTAATCCTTAAATTAAACCATAATCAATCTTTTTAATTTAGGGTTCTGATTTGGGGAAAAAAATTTACTGTTGTCGAGTAACCCCGCAAAGATGATAAGGCAAGGGAGATGCTCACTAACTCCAGAGGCAATCGGTCTACTACTAAGAGCATTGGGTTTTGGCACCATTTTCGAAGTTTTTCTGGTCGCATGGCTGCACTCGATTACATTGTTTGCAAAGAAATCGATGTTTTTTGTCTCGAACAATAACGGAAATTAATTTAGGGTTTTAATTTGACTATGATGTTTTAATTTGGGGAAAACATTTAGGTTTTTTAATTTGGAGTTGATTATGGTTGATATTTGATTCAATTATTTGAAAAAATAAAAAATATAATATATAAGAAAATTAATTTAATTGAATTTTTATTTTAAATATTTTATAATTGTATGTTAAGTCTTTAAATTTTTTAATCTTTATTAATCAATTTAATGATGTTTAACGGTGTTCGACGTTAGTAATGTTTAGTGGTGTTCGACGCCTATTGTAGAATTTTCTTATTTTTAATAATCATATAAATAATAACATTTTGTTTTGAATAGATAAATAATAACATTGTTGTATGCATGTATCCCTCAGAAACAAGGTTGCAATAAAAAAATTTTGATGTAGAAAAATTGTCGAATCATAAGAAAATAAAAAACATTTTTATTACTTTAAAATTAAAAAATATCATTGAATAACAAATAGATTCGCCCTTGTTGAAGTCAAATACTAATGTCATATAATCAATCATTGCAGCCCATGAAGTCAACTTGTTATGCAACTGATGTAAAAAAAAAAAAAAGCAGCCTGCAAATTTCTTTTCCCTCTTATTTAAGACTTGGGTTGTAATTTTTTTTTCCGTATGATATATATCTATTTTATGGTTTATGTTCGAGATTTTTGACATCTTTTCCAAATAATGTTGTCTCCAATGTTTGAATATGAGTTTTCACTTTTTTTTATCAAGAAGAAGAAACGTTCGATTAAAACTGGAAGATAAACCGGCACATACAACAACAAAACAATCCCTATACGAGGGCAGCGACCAAGACAGAACATAAGAAAACAAAACCACCGGCCGTAGGCATCGGTGGAAACCAACAAACAACAAAAGAAAGCCAGTATTCGTAAAATGCTGGAGCTGAGGCAGCGTCCACTGGTTCATCTAGGGATAGCTTTAAACGACAACCGAGCGTCGATAAACACATCAACGATCCAACAACGATCAGCCGAAGCTTGAGACAATTGATAAACGCTCGAAACTCGCCTGAGAGCTCCCTCCGGAGGCAGACTCCCACTCCAATCGAGATGGAGAAAGCAATATATTTTTGCCATTAAATCATTCAATTAAATCATATTACTTGATTTTTATAACTTCTTGAGTTAATTACACTACATGTCCTCAAACTATGTCACTCATTTTAAATTGGTCTCTAAGCTTTTAAATGTTTTAATTTTATCCTCAAACTATGATTTTCATTCTAAATTTGTCCTAAAATTTTTGCATTCCAATTTCATCCTCAAACTATGACTCTCATTCTAAATTGGTTCTCAAACTTTTTGAACATTCTAATTTCATCCCCAGATTATCAATATATGCTAATCCTATCTTATGTTAATAAAACCGTTATAAAAATTGTTAATTGTCATGAAAACTTGATGTGTATTATGTGATATATGATGTGATATAAATGGAGATTTGATGATGAAATTAGAAAATTCAAAAAGTTTGAGGGACCAATTTAGAATGAGGGTCATAGTTTGGGGATGAAAATGAAATATTCAAATGTTTGGAGATCAATTTAGAATGAAATTCATGGTTTGAAGATAAAATTAGAAAATTTAAAATTTAGGGACCAAATTAAAATGAGTATCATAATTTAAGAACGTATGGTGCATCTAATTCTAACTTCTTTATACAAAATGTAACTAAATTAGTTTACCTGGACACATTACTCTCATTTCTATTGTGGAATTGACAATTTCAAACGATGATATACAATAGTGTAGTAAAAAAAAATAACTTGTAGCGTCAGAATTTAAAAGAAAATTGATATCAATATTCTTTTGAAATTATGTTAATTTTTTAAAATTTATATATATATTTTTAAAATATATATTTTTATTATTTAACACCCTTTAACAAATGTGATTCTGCCAATAACCATATGTATCTAATTTTATGGGAAAAGAAAAAAAAAATATAAAAAAAGGTTCACATATCAAACTTAGACCGACTTTTTACTCTATTTTTTTATTATATATATGTCCGTCTTATAATATATGTTCGGAGTATGAAACAGTTTTTCTTAACAATATTACTTTTAAGATTCGAACTCATGTTCTCTTCTTGAGAATGCAATGTTACTTTTTACTCTATTTTTTATCTTAGGCTACAAAATTAACCACTTGCATTGTTTCTTTACCCTATTAATTTTAGGGTAAAGTACACAGACGGTCACTGAACTTTGGTAAAAAGAACAAAATGGTAACCAAACTTTTAAAAATCACAAAATGATAATTAAACTTTATGTTTTATAACAAAATGATAACTAGACGTTAAATTTCGTTAAGTGACTGTTACAAAATTTGGTATAATAACACATTTAGTCCTTCATATTTATACATTCAATTAATTTAGTCCTAATTCGAAACAATTCACTAAATTTAGCCCTCGTTATTTATGCATTCTTTTAATTTGGTCCTTAAAGCAAAATTCTAAAGTATGGTAACATGATAAATAATTACAATTAAATTTTTATAGGAACTCGAAAACTCGACTCGAATCGAATCGAAAAAACTAAATAAAGTTTGAGTTGTAAAATATGACGCGTCAACTCGAATAACTCGAAATTTTTTGACTTGACTCGATCGAACGCTCATCTCTATCTTAAGATATGACGCGTCAACTCGAATAACTCGAAATATTCGAATATTTTAAATCATCTTTTTTCTTTTAAATCGAATATTTTTTAAAATAAAATATTTAATATTTTCATATTTAAATCACATCGATTATTTAATAACAATTTTAAATATTCGATTTAAAAGAAAAAATGATTTAAAATATTCGAATATTTAATTAAAATTTTATAGGAACTCGAAAACTCGACTCGAATCGAAAAAAATTCAAATAAAGTTTGAGTTGTAAAATATGATGCGTAAACTCGAATAACTCAATTTTTTTTTGACTCGACTCGATCGAACGCTCACCTGTATCTTAAGATATGACGCGTCAACTCGAAATATTCGAATATTTTAAATCATTTTTCTTTTAAATCAAATATTTTTTAAAATAGAATATTTAATATTTTCATATTTAATCACATCAAATATTTAATAACTACTTTAAATATTCGACTTAATTTAAAAATATTCGATTCAAAAGAAAAAAAATTGATTTAAAATATTCAAATATTTAATTAAATTTTTATAGGAACTCGAAAACTCGACTCGAATCGAAAAAATTTCAAATAAAGTTTGAGTTGTAAAATATTACGCGTCAACTCGAATAACTCGAAATTTTTTGACTCGACTCGATCGAACGCTCACCTCTATCTTAAGATATGACACATCAACTCAAAAAACTCGAAATATTCGAATAAAATCACATCGAATATTTAATAACTACTTTAAATATTCGATTTAATTTAAAAATATTCGATTTACAAGAAAAAATGATTTAAAATATTCGAATATTTAAAGTAGTTATTAAATATTCGTATATTTAAAAGAAAAATATTTAAAATAGTTATTAAATATTTGAATATTTTAAATCATTTTTTTCTTTTAAATCGAATATTTTTAAATTAAATTGAATATTTAAAGTAGTTATTAAATATTCGATGTGATTTAAATATGAAAATATTAAATATTCTATTTTAAAAAATATTCGATTTAAAAGGAAAAAATGATTTAAAATATTTGAATATTTCGAGTTATTCGAGTTGACGCGTCATATCTTCTGATAGAGATGAGCGTTCGATCGAGTCGAGTTAAAATTTTTTCGAGTTATTCGAGTAGACGCGTCATATTTTAAAATTCAAACTTTATTTGAAATTTTTTCGAGGTTCCTACAAAAATTTAATTAAATATTCGAATATTTTAAATTATTTTTTTCTTTTAAATCGATTATTTAAAGTTGTTATTAAATAATCGGTGTGATTTAAATATGAAAATATTACATATTCTATTTTAAAAAATATTCGATTTAAAAGAAAAAAAATGATTTAAAATATTCGAATATTTCGAGTTATTCGAGTTGGCGCGTCATATCTTAAGATAGAGATGAGCGTTTGATCGAGACGAGTCAAAAAATTTCGAGTTATTCGAGTTGACTCGTCATATTTTACAACTCAAACTTTATTTGAATTTTTCTCGATTCGAGTCGAGTTTTCGAGTTCCTATAAAAATTTAATTGTAATTATTTATCATGTTACCATACTTTGGAATTTTGCTTTAAGGACCAAATTGAAAGAATGCGTAAATAACGAGGACTAAATTTAGTGAATTGTTTCGAATTAGGACTAAATTAATTGAATGTATAAATATGAAGGACTAAATGTGTTATTATACCAAATTTTATAACAGTCACTTAACGGCATTTAACGTCTAGTTACCATTTTGTTATAAAACATAAAGTTTACTTGTCATTTTGTGATTTTTGAAAGTTTGGTTATCATTTTATTTTTTTTACTAAAGCTCAGTGTCCGTCTGTGTACTTTACCCTTAATTTTATGTAAACAAAGACTATAAAGCTGAAAATTGTTGTAGGAACAATCTAGATGCGAGTAACTAAACCAATTACAGTGTCAAAAATAATATCTACTTGTTTGTCGATAAAATTAATTGTTTAATCAGTAATGAGCAACGACAAAATTATAAGATTATTTTTATGATTTTGTAAAGTTAACCAATGTCAAGTCGCCAACAAAGACATTTCTACCAAACAAAAACAAATAGTAAATTAATAAGGCTGAATATATTATTAGAATGCAAAGTGCAAACGCAACGAATAAATAAAACCTCGAAATTAAATGAAAATGCTAAAAGGTGAAAAAGAAAAAGAAAAAAAAGGCGGTCCCTAGAATATGCCTGAGGGATCTACGTGAAAAGTGTGACTTTTGATTGGAAATAATAAAAAAAAAGTGAATAATTAACAACTAATCACGTCATTAGCACATATTAAACATTTTTAAAAGTACAAAAAGTGATAATTAGACCAATGATATTTGATTTGCGGCAATATTTTAAATATGGGGAAAAGCAAATTGTGCGAAAGTTTATCTTCTACACCAAATCTTTGCCTCTTCCACTTGTGTTCTTAGTTATCCAACGGACCAACTCCTCTTAATTAATCTAGCTTTTATATTAAGATTTTTAATTACATCAATTTAGATCTAGTGGTCTTTCAAAATTATCAGTATTATCCCTCCTTTTTAATTTTATTAATCTAATCCTTAAATTCTTGAATTGCATCAATCTCGTCGTTTGATTGTCGTTGATCGACAAAATTGTTACCATCAATCGCTCTTTTCTATGTTAGGCACTCCGTCGTTAAATAATTAACAACGTCTAAATTAGCATGTCCATACATCATTTTCTTTAATAAACTAATGTCCTCCAATAAGATGATGACGAGTCAATTTTGAAGACATGTCAATACAATTATCATTGATTTTTTAAAATATGTAATTTTAAAATAAATAAATAATTCTAAAACTCTTAAATTGTACTATCACGCCATTAAAATTGAATTGATGACAAGATAGTTGGCGATAATGACTGATGTAGAAGCAGATAACGACCACATGCACATAATCTAACGGCTCTATTAGTCAACGATAGTCAACAAGTGAGATTGATATAATTCATGAATTCGTTGGCTAAATTAATAAAATTAAAAAAATAGAGACACATTTTAATTTTAAAAAACTATAAAAACTAAATTTGGTTTGCAGGCGATATTTTTCTTAAAGATGATGATGATGCAATGTGTAAGGGTTCTCCTTAGTGTGATGGATCTGGTTAATTAGCTTCCGGGTGTATAAAAGGGTTCTGTGTTACCCTAATTTGTATTGTTTATAGTGTATTTTTTTTCCTCCATTTAGGACGTAGGGAAGTTTTTCAACGAGGCTATTAACAATTCGTACCTAATTCTTGGTACAACCAAAGCAATAAAAAGCTGATTTACTTTAAAAAAATAATTAAAAAAAATAACATTACTGATTTGAGATTACCGTAAAATTACCCCCCAAAAAATTCCTATCTTCCTAAGGATATGGCGACCCATATGGTAATCAGATGTGCAAACGATTTTTAAAAAAAAAATAGATGATTACCCATTTGAAATTCAATAACAAAAATATTAGGGTATGTTTTTATTAGCAGAGATGAAGCTAGAATTCAGGGTCAGAAGCAAAACATAAATATTGAAAGATGGTGGATCAATTTATAATTTGTCCATATATATATATATATATATAAACAAAGATAATAAAAAAAATTCGTGTGTGGGGGAAGAGCCCCTCCCAAAATAAAGGTGGGTTCGTCCCTGTTTGTTATATTTATCCATTTGTCTTAAAGAGGGGAGAACTATAAACTCTACATTCATATAAAATTATAAAATTTTAGATGTTAAAGGATTTAAATTGAAATATTAATTTTTAAGAGGGTTAAAAACATTATATTTAATAAAAAAACTACAATAATAAATTGTATTATTTATTTTTAAAAGAAACCAAAAATACAAGTTTGCATTTTTCTTATGTGTGAACGCACGTATCTCCCCCCGGTCGAAAACAATTTTCTATTCACTCGGTTCGTGTTTGTGAGAAGAAGAACCATATATATTGCTGTACTGTTAACAACTAATCTTAAGGTTATTAATATTAAACATGATTAACATATAATTTAATTAAATAAATCTTTGAGCCACCCCAAGTTTTATCTTTCTCCCAACTGACGACGACCACAATGATGTATTGTATGCACTTAAAATTGATGTTTCAAATATTAATTAAGGAATGGATTTCAATAGCAATTAATTAATTGATTAATTGGCTAAATATTGATAACTTTCATATTGTTGTGTTCTTTTGTTGGACTATTTTATGATTCTATGTTGTCCTTAAACTAGCTTTGGTTTTTCCCTTTCGCCATATTGTGAATTCTTTATGTTTATGTTCAATTTACTACATATTTTCATGTTTTATGAAACGTGTTTTTTTTTGAAATTTATATCTTATAGCTGGGAATATACCAATAGCACGGACCTTGTTAAAAAACCTCCCTACACCTATATGGAGGAAAAAGAGTGCCACATGCTACTGGTCTAATACATGCGAATTCAACAACAGGTCACATATTTTCACTGATACATCCAGCATAAACTCAGCACACCATGCCTAAACTGCTTAGAGAGCTCAACCTGGCAGTTCGCAAAGATTAACAATCTCATCGTGCATCCACAACAAAGGCGACTCGTTTATCAAAGCTCGTTTTGCTAGCCTGTCAGCGGTCTGATTAGCCTCCCTAGGGACCCCTCTGATTGACCACTTAAAACTAGTACCCACACCGTGACATTCGCGAACCAGCTCCACAAAGACGATGGGAGTTGCCGAAGGTTTTTGCAACCACTCTACGCACAATGAGCAATCAGTTTCCAGTAGTAACTCACAAGGGCGATTAAGTTCTAATTCCTTATAGATTTTTAACGCCTCCCTTAATGCTAGTAACTCCGCAGACGTAGCATCCATAAGTCCAACGTGGCTAGAGAACACAACCGGCGAGATATTGTTCCAATTACGCAAGACTCAACCGATACCAGCCTTTCCGAACCCACCAGTAACTGCCCCGTCAACGTTAAATTTCAGCGTATACATACTTGGTTTCACCCAACAATTGTTAACCTTAGTCACTACAACCTGGTTCAACTCTTTTAGAAGGTTCGGATCTTGAAGTAACATGTCATAGGAGTGCACCGTCCAGGGCCATTTGACCCTACACCACCAGCCCAATCTTAACAGACATAAATCGAAGACAAGATCAAAATCGACTCTAACACCTCTAAACACAACCTCGTTTCTATGCAACCAAATGGACCGGTAAAAGCTAAATAGGCTAAGATTTCATACTTCAGTAGATTTGAACGGGTTTTGCATACATTCCCATATCTCTAGAAAGGACGCAAAATCACGGGGAAAGACAAACTCAATATCCCACCAGCAAAACCATTTCATCCACAATTTCCAGGTATATGCACAATAGCAAAAAAAATGACTTACAGTTTCTGGTTCAATCTGTAAAACATATGCTTTAATTTTGATATAACTAAAAACCTAAAGACTAAAATGAAAATATCAAAACAAATTTTAAAGTCCTAAAATTCCCTATATCTTGTTAAAGACCACTTCATAGCTAAAACCAAAGACTTACAAAATATTTTTTAAGTATTTTAAAGTCAAAACAGTGAATTTTCCAGCCCCGTTTCGAAACGGCCCCAGGGCGTTTCGAAACACTTTCAGTTCGATGTAAACCTGTTCCGCAACGCGTATCGGAACGGGTTAAGGGGTTTCGAAACGGTATCACTCGTTTCGAAACGGTTCTTTATTCAAACGAACATGGGCAACGGTTTTTAACTGACTTTTTGAAATTAAATAGGGCGTTCCGAAACGGGCTTAGGCCGTTTCGAAACACCCCTTTGACAGTGGCAAATCTGTTCCGAAACGGGCTAAGGCCGTTTTGAAACACCCCTTTGGCAGTGGCAAAACCGTTCCGAAACGGCCCCTAGGCGTTTCGAAACGGGCTCTCGTAGACGCTCCAACGGCTATAAAACGGCTATATTTTTGAATCCGTTCCGAAACAGGTTGACCCCGTTCCGAAACGGTAGGCGTCTGGGTGCTGTAAAGTCATGAGAAAAACACCCCAACGGCTCTAATCTTTAGCCCATCACCCACAACGGTTGGAAATCAACAAGAGGCTATAAATAAACCCCAAGAAGCTCCAGCAATCAACAATTGAGCTACAAGCATACATCCTTTCATCAAATACAAGCATTTGTGTTGAAATCCCATTTTTGTTTAGAAACCCCAATTGTATCCTTCATTTCTATTTTGTTCAATTGGGTTGAGTGCTTGATATTGGGCTATCATTTGTATTGAGAGATACCATATTAGCCAACAAATTTCTTTGTTCTTTTGTGTGAGGATTGGGTTAATTTTTGGGTAGAAAAATTAACCGAAATTGTAAAGGTTGCCTCCTTGTCCTGGAAAAAGGGGACGAACAATTTAGTGGAAATTGTTGCAAATCCTTGGTGAGACTAAGGTAGTGGATGTAGAGTTCGGTTGGTGAACTTGAACCACTCTAAATTCCCGTGTCAATATTTTTAAGTTGCAATTTCCGTTACAACATCGTTAAAATTCCAATTCACCCCCCCTCTTGGTTATTATTATTCGTGTGATCCACTCAACACAATCCCACAGAAAGGACACATCATCCCTTGTTGTAGTTGGACTCCTCTTTTGGCAAGCTCGAACCTGGTTGGAATTCTTCCGTGCACTAATTTCAAGATGAACATTTCCACCTTCGGAGGCGCAATCTTTAACCATACTCGTTCCCAGATACTCTCTCTTTCCCTGCCAAAAGAAGCGGCATTATCACAAAAACTCTTAACCGAATACACACTGTTCGCATTACCTTTCTACCTCAGGCCATCCTCTCTGAATTTACCAGGCACTATGCTGTTAATGGCGTTCATAAAATCCTCCGAAATCTGCCTTTCCCAATCAAAAATTCTCCTGCGCAAGCTGATCTCCCATACCTATTTATTATTCACAAAATAACCAAACTCAGAAATAGTTCCTGACTTTTTAATAGCTAGTGCAAAAACCCTGGGGAAGGACACTGTCAATGGAGCGTTCCCTACCCAATGGTCCGTCCAAAACAGAATTCGAGAGCCATTTCCGACCGCCAACGAGAAATTTTTTACAGTTAAGCTGTCGGGTTGGGAAAGAGGGGAAATGATGTTCCTCCATATCCGAGAGGCATTACTAACCTTGGTATTTCAGGGGATCAACGCATCATCTTTCTCCTTATATTTAGCGTTGATGACTTTACGCCACAAGTTGTTAGGTTCCACACTGAATCGCCACATCCATTTGTTGGTGAGAACCCTATTTTTCATCTTGAAATCCAGCAAACCCAATCCACTAGACTCCGTAGGCCTTGCCAAAATCTCTCTGCTGATCCAGTTTATGCCCTTGCTGTTAGATGACCCCCAAATAAACTTGGAAACCACAGAATTCAGGGTCTTGTAGATTTTATTAGGCATCTCAAACACGGACATAAAGAAGACTGGTAAACAGTTTAGTATTAACTTTACCAGTAATATTCTACCAGCGAAGCAAAGGGCATTTGTCTTCCAACCCGCCAGTTTTTTCTTGAATCTATCAACAACCGGCTCCCAAACCTGTGCCGAATTTTTCGAAACACCTAATGGAAGGCCTAGGTATTTACAGGGAAAAAATTCTTGCTGGCATTTCAGCAAATCTGCCCATCTTGCAACGATATTCTCATCCACGTTTATGCCGATGAGTTTAGATTTCTTTCTATTAAGTTTTAAGCCAGCAGCGATTTCAAACCCTTTTAGAATTCTGAGTATGTTCCTGATCTAACTTTCCCCTGCACCACAAAATACAATAAGGTCGTCCGCATACTGAATATGAGAGACCTCAAATTTATTATTACCGATGCAAATTCCCTGAAAGAAGCCACTCTTTGTTGAGTTGTGTGGTGCTCGATTCGTTCAACCGATTATGCTCACCAAGTGGTGGAGAGGTGGATATTTAGGTGGAAGGGTTTAGGAAGCTAGAAAGAATAAAGACACAATGATTTTAGAGTGGTTCGGCCTTCTAACAAGCACCTACATCCACTACCTTAGCTCCCCACTAAGGATTTCACAATCAATCCACTAATTGATTCGTCCCCTTTTCTAGGCTTAGAAGGAAACCCTTACAACCAATCAAGCTTTCTACCCAAAGCCTTGATTGAAACCCTCTTTACAAGAGATAAACAAAGCAAACTTGTAATCCTCTAATAGGAGTTTGTTTGCACAAATAAGCACTCACCCAAACCTAAAACACTTGAGCAAATTTGACAATTTTGGCTCACTAGTGTTTGTCTATACAATAATTGACACTTTAGGCTCTAAGACAATTCTTGATCATTTGTTGATTGACAATTGAAGCATTAGCCTTCTCTTGATGCTTGGAGGTCCCTTTTATACTCCCAATTGAGTTTGTAGCCGTTACTAGCCGTTGGGATCAAATTGGAGCCGTTGAGGACTTTAATTCCCATCATAAATGCATTCTGCAGCTCCCCGTTTCGAAACGCTCGATGCCGTTTCGAAACACTCTCAATGTAGAAAGAGCCGTTGCAGTCTGTCAGGGCATCCGTTTCGGAACGCCTCCTGGCTGTTTCGGAACGCCTCATGTCCGTTTCGAAACTCCTCCTGGCCGTTTCGAAACTCGTATCGAAACGCTATAGGTCCGTATCGAAACGTCTGCATTTAAAAGTTGGTTGGGAAAATAGCCGTTGGGGTTTATGACCGTTGGGGTCATTGCCACGTGGGCGTATCGAAACGGCCTAGCCCGTTTCGAAACGCTGGGCAAAAATCAAGTCCAGGGAAAGCCCGTTTCGAAACACGTTTCGAAACGAATATGCTACTGGAATCCCCTGTTTCAAAACGCCTTATGGTGTTTCGAAACACCTGGACAAGTTTGAGAAGTTTGGCTTTGAAACACATTAAAAACCCATTTAAAAACATCCCTAAACATAGTTTCAGAATATTTAGACTTTGGAAATTGTTTTAAATACTTTTTAAATCAGTCCAAAACATTTTTCAATTATTATATCAAAACATTAGTTCTACAATCTCCCCCTTTTTGATATAATAAAACTCTCTTGAAAAATTGTTTGGGATTTTCCCCCTTTAACTTTAAAAATGTGAATAAGAGACTAAAGATATGAAATCAAATAAAGCTCCCCCTTATTCATTTGAAAATTCAATTTTTCAAACCATTTCTCCCCCCTTTTTGTTATATCAAAAAGAATTTAAAACATTAAGTTCAAAAATAACAATAGAGGTAAAAGTTTGACAAAAGTAAGAATTTGGTTTTAAAATGGCTCCCCCTTACTCAAAGCATCATCCAAATGTTAGTCACAACATATATGATCATCTAGTTGAATTTAAACAAAGATAAACAAATAAAATCAAAACAACTAGAATTTTACCACACTTGAACTCAAGGTAGGATGTGAAGCCTTCCTTCTTCAAGTGTTCTTCCTTGTGTGCATGGAGCTCCCCCTCAATGTTTGACTTGTTGAACATCTCCATCACACCTAGCAAAAGACAATCAAGTAACTTTTGGTATCCAAATTGCTTTGGATCCATGAACATTAGTAGCACAAATTTTTGACCCCTTTGGAATCCATTTTTCAATGTCATCCTTTTTAATTGAAGTGGTTAGTCCTTTTGGGACCCAAACACTTCTAAAACATTTACCATTTTTAAATCTAGGGGCACTAGATTGTCTAACATAAAAATTTGATTTTCCAAAATTGTTTTTCTTTTCAAGCTCTTTGGAAATCAAATCTTTTTCTTCTTGAACATTTTGAAGCAATTTTTGTAAATCAAAACATTTTAATTCAAACTCTTCAAGTTTTGCTTCAAGTTCAAGATTGGTTTTAGAAAGCAAATCATTTTGAATTTTTAACTTTGAAACCAATTTTTTGTTTTTCAAAATGTGGCTTTTAAAATCTAAAATCAAATCATCATAGGCATCTTGTAATTCATCAAAGGAATAAGAACATGAAGTAGATGAATTAGAAGTTACCCTTGAATCTTCTTCGATGGCCATAAGGCAAAGGTTGGCTTGTTCATCGTCGGTGGAGTCTTCATCACTCCAAGTAGCCAAATGTGCCTTCTTCTTATGGCTTGAAGTGCTTGCCCTCTCCTTTCTCTTAGGTTCTCGTTCAAGCTCTCTCAAGGCTTTCTTCATGAACGGGGCACACTTCTTGAAGAGATGAACTATCTCTTCTTCTTCATCCTCCTCTTCACTTGAGTAGACATGATGGCAAGTGGAGGATTTGAGAGCCATGGCACTAGCATTGATGCCAAGCCCTTTGATTTTCTTCTCTCCCATAGCTCTAATTTCTTCCCTTTTCTTCTCCTCTTCCTTGTTCTTCTTCATAATTTGATGAGTGAGAAGAGACCCTATAAGTTCATCAAGCTTCAAAGTCTTCAAATTTTTGGCTTCGATGATGGCGGTCCTCTTTGAGTACCAAGACTCGGGAAGTGAGTAGATGAGCTTTCGGACAAGCTTTTCTTCCGGAATGGGTTCTCCATACCCTTTGAGACCATTGGTGATGGTGGAGAATCTATCGAACATTTTCTCAATGTTCTCTTCCAGATCCATTTTAAAGTTCTCATACTCCAAGGTTAGGAGCCCAATCTTGGTCTCCTTGACTTCATCGGTCCCCTCGTATGTGACTTCAAGCTTGTCCCATACCTCCTTGGCACTCTCACAAGAAGACATCTTTTCGTCGATGGATGGGCCAAAAGCACAAAACAAGATGTGCAAGGCTTTGCAATTAAGCTCCATCTTCATGCGATCGTCGGCACTCCACTCCGCTTTGCTTCGTTGAGGCACGAACGGACCATCTTCAACTATGTCCCATAGCTTGTAATCTCTAGACTTGATGAAGAACTTCATCTTTATCTTCCAATGGGCATAGAATGTTCCGTCGAAGAAAGGCGGTTTGTCTATGGATTGCGCCATTTTGAGCCGGTTGATGAACTAGTGATCGAGCTTGCCGGATCTCCTCAATAGGATGTTAATCCTCTTCGATTGAGCCAAGCTCTGATACCAATTGTTGAGTTGTGTGGTGCTCGATTCGTTCAACCGATTATGCTCACCAAGTGGTGGAGAGGTGGATATTTGGGTGGAAGGGTTTAGGAAGCTAGAAAGAATAAAGACACAATGATTTTAGAGTGGTTCGGCCTTCTAACAAGCACCTACATCCACTACCTTAGCTCCCCACTAAGGATTTCACAATCAATCCACTAATTGATTCGTCCCCTTTTCTAGGCTTAGGAGGAAACCCTTACAACCAATCAAGCTTTCTACCCAAAGCCTTGATTGAAACCCTCTTTACAAGAGATAAACAAAGCAAACTTGTAATCCTCTAATAGGAGTTTGTTTGCACAAATAAGCACTCACCCAAACCTAAAACACTTGAGCAAATTTGACAATTTTGGCTCACTAGTGTTTGTCTATACAATAATTGACACTTTAGGCTCTAAGACAATTCTTGATCATTTGTTGATTGACAATTGAAGCATTAGCCTTCTCTTGATGCTTGGAGGTCTCTTTTATACTCCCAATTGAGTTTGTAGCCGTTACTAGCCGTTGGGATCAAATTGGAGCCGTTGAGGACTTTAATTCCCACCATAAATGCATTCTGCAGCTCCCCGTTTCGAAACGCTCGATGCCGTTTCGAAACACTCTCAATGTAGAAAGAGCAGTTGCAGTCTGTCAGGGCATCCGTTTCGGAACGCCTCCTGGCTGTTTCGGAACGCCTCATGTCCGTTTCGGAACGCCTCCTGGCCGTTTCGAAACTCGTATCGAAACGCTATAGGTCCGTATCGAAACGCCTGCATTTAAAAGTTGGTTGGGAAAATAGCCGTTGGGGTTTATGACCGTTGGGGTCATTGCCACGTGGGCGTATCGAAACGGCCTAGCCCGTTTCGAAACGCTGGGCAAAAATCAAGTCCAGGGAAAGCCCGTTTCGAAACGAATATGCTACTGGAATCCCCTGTTTCGAAACGCCTTATGGTGTTTCGAAACACCTGGACAGGTTTGAGAAGTTTGGCTTTGAAACACATTAAAAACCCATTTAAAAACATCCCTAAACATAGTTTCAGAATATTTAGACTTTGGAAATTGTTTTAAATACTTTTTAAATCAGTCCAAAACATTTTTCAATTATTATATCAAAACATTAGTTCTACACTCTCGTTAGCTTTTGTCAGCGCACAACTCAAAGCTTCTGCTACACAGTTGAAAAGAAGCGGCGAAAGCGGGCATCCTTGCCTGAGACCACACCCGATAGCGAAGGGGGTTGTCGGTGAACCATTGACTAAAATAGAAATATATGCTGTCGAAATGCAGAGTTGAATCCATTTGCACCACACTTCCCCAAACCCTATTCTCCTCAAAACATTTAGCAGAAATCTCCAATCAACCGAATCATAAGCTTTATTAAAATCTACCTTAAAAACCAAAGCCTCCATGCCTCTCCTCTTTGCGTGCTCAATGGTTTCATTAGCGATCATGGAGCAATCAATCAATTGCATTCCCGCACTAAAGGCGAACTGCTTATCACCGCTAATGCACTCAGCCACTTCATTCAAACGAACCTCTAGAACCTTAGCCAGTAACTTATATATGCAGCCCACCAGGCTTATTGGCCGGTAATCCTCTATAGCAACTGGATTAGGGATT
Source organism: Hibiscus trionum (assembly GCA_030270665.1). NCBI lineage: Eukaryota > Viridiplantae > Streptophyta > Magnoliopsida > Malvales > Malvaceae > Hibiscus > Hibiscus trionum. The sequence continues at coordinate 5,957,996 of BSYR01000065.1, forward strand.
TTCGGTATAAGAACTATGAAGGAGTGATTGAAGGCAAAATCAGACACCTCTCCTCTATGCACACTGCTGAAAAACTCAAGAATTTCCTTACTTAAGGATTTCCAAAATCTCTTGATGAAGCCCATGTTAAACCCATCAGGGCCCAGAGCCTTAGATGAGCCCAAATTAGACAATGCTGCCAAAATTTCCTTTTCTGAAAAGGGTATTTCGAGCCTGTTAGCCGTCTCCTGATCTAATTGTTTCAAACCATCCCCTATGAACTCAGCAGGGATTGTTTTGCAGCAATTATACAGTTCCTTGAAATGATTTCCAATCACCTTCTTAATTTCTTCAGGCATATTATACTCAGTATTTCCCACTTTGATACAACTGGTGTAATTTTCCCTCTTTCTAGCTGAAGTGCATAAATGGAAGTATCTAGTATTCTTGTCACCCTCCACCGCCCACTTTACCCTTGATTTTCGGATCCACTCCCGTTCCTCCCTGCGTATAGCTTCCCAAAGTCTCCTTTTATTCTCCAGTAGCTCTTCCCGCACGGAATTGTCAAATTGCCCATTTAGAAGCTTAGATTCCAATTCTGAACATTTACTCTCTATGTAATTGACAGAGTTGTTTGCACCCTTTAATTTACTATCAACCCAATCTTTTGAGACTTTCTTGCAGGCTTGTAAGAGTTTGCCAACACCGGATCCTCGCAAATTTTCGCACGCTCCTTCAATTGATTTGACATATAGATCATCCTCAGCAAGATGCTCAAACCATTTGAAGTATTTTGAACCCGTATTCATACATATCTCGGACATCCCTATAGGGTTATGATCCGAGATACTTTTAGCATGTAATGTTTGAACCAAATTGGGCCAGCAACACACAATTTCAGAGGACAGGAGAAACCTGTCTAGCCGACTGAAGGAGGGAGGGTCTCTGAAATTTGACCACGTAAATTTTCCTCCTTGAAGAGGTAAATCCACCAGTGACATTTCTTCAATGAACTTTGCAAAGTCTTCCATACTTCTCTTGTTTATGCAAACCCCTATTTTCTCATCCATATTTCTTACCACATTAAAATCTCCCCTATTAGCACCGGAATTTCGAATTCCCTAATAAGAGCCTGCAATTTATTGAAAAACTCCCTTCTTTCTATAGTGTCATTAGGCCCATACACATTAATCAACACGCATTTGAGAGCAACCATAGGAAACTCACCAATCAAGGCGATATAGTTCCTGCTAACCAGACAGCTTTCCTGCCGAAACACGCTTGTATCCCAAATTGTGATTAAGCCCCCAGAAGCTCCGACGGACCCTGAAAATCTAAAATCAAAATTGCTTCGTTGCCCACATATCTGCCGAAACACCTTCGAATCACACACTTCCAGTTTAGAATCTTGTAGGAACACAATCCTGGTTTTCGATCTTGCAATCAGATTCCTCACTGCCACCCTTTTTTCTACTCGGCCCAGCCCCCGGGTATTCCAAGATACGCATAAGGGTTTGTTCATCAAAGACTAAAACAAACACACGAGAGAACCTGCCGTACTCTCAAACTTCAAATTCCTTCTCAATTTCCACTAACCTTTCGACAATCTCCCCCTTCGGCACTAAGAAGTTTAACCCAACCGCTCGGCAAACCTCCAGAGACGCCCTAGCTTCCGCCAACCTCCCTTCCTCGCTGGGGATTATGTTTAGTGAGGTCCCCGAATTTCTTCCTTCCTTTGAACCATAATCCACGCACGCGCTCTCAGACCCCTTTTTGTCGCCGACCTCCTTCGTTGATTTCACCACCGATTGGGATCCGTAACCCAAACTAGGGGAAAGTTGCTTCCCTCCAAACGATCTCCTGTTAATTTTAGAACAAAAGCCCTTTACCTCCAGATTAGAGGTTCCCCTCCTCACAGATTTGGGTCTTACAGAATATAACCCCGAACAAGGGTCAAACACCGGCTCAATAGACACGCTATACCCGGAAGAAGCGTTGGACTCGGAAGCTTCAATAACCGGTATCTCAATAAGGCCATCCGAAGCATGCGACGATTTGGGCTTAGGAGGCCCACAAGTGGCGACCCTTTCTACTTGGGCCACAAACCTTTTATTTGATTCTCCCGCCTTGTTGAATGGGTCCTCATTAGCCTGGCCCTTGTCTCCAACCGTGACATGTAGAGGCCAACCGGCCACAACTCCCCTAGGAGACAAACTTTTAGAGCTTCTAACAGAAAAAGACGGCTGTAAGTGCGGCTCATCATTCTCCTGAAAATTGGGAATCGCCGTACGTTCTTTCTCCATAGAACCGCCTTGGTCAATGTGAAGGTTGTCTACCAGCTCAGTTTCCTGACTGTTCACTATCTCGTCGTCGATCCATCTTCTTTCATCTTCGAATTCAGCTATGGAGACTCTCAATCTGACGACCTTCCTACTCAGACTTAAGCGGACGTACGGCGAAATAACAGCAAGAGATTTAACTCCGATGAGGATCTTTGCTGTGTCAAGCCCATTCCTTTGTGAAGTGTCCGTATCCAAACGAAGGACTCTACCCCATTGCGCAGCAGTGGTTTTTAAACAATGATCATTCCATAATTCCAGAGGCACGCGTTCTATGCATACCCAAAGGAGAAGCTTTTCCATTTTCGTAAAGTTGTCCAATGAGTCTACGTCAGTAAACCAGGTTTTCAGATTTGAGTCTTTCATATACCAGAAGATTTCCATTTGTTCCACCTCTTCAAACCAAATTAATACATAGAATCCAAACCAACGGTGAACCTTCACCTTAAAACCTTCCGAAGCCAGGACTTGTTGAATGACGTCTGCATCAAACATAGAATTGACCAGACCCACCAGAGAATTATTGAGCCATTGAATATTTGAATACATGCAGTTCAAAGTCACTATATTCTCATCCAACACCCTGCCTTGGTTGATCTCAGATCGCTCTTGCGCTTCGTACCCGTCTTCTTTACCTCTTTTACCCAAGATTGTAACCTGCACTTCTGCTTTTTCCGGAGCCGGCACCTCCGGAGTAAGGCTCGTCAACAAAGCCTCCTTGTAAGGCCGTTTGTCTATTTTTTTGGCCCAAGCCATTTTGCTAGTCTTTGTTGTCGAGCGACTCCTCTTTTCTGCACCAGGAATATTCTCCTTTGAACCGCTTTTCTTCTCCAAGAAGACCCTGATTGTGAAGCCGTCCATCCTCCTGTTATTTGCTAAATCGACCGCGTTCATAGCTTCCCACATATTCGAGAATCTGACAAACGCATATGTGCTCCTCCTCTTAGCTCTTCTAATATTGTTGTACGCGATATACACGTCCATAACCTTCCCATACTCCTCAAATGCGCCCTTGAGAGATCCTGAATGTATATTCTTACTGACATTATCGACGAAAACGGAAACACCTGCTCTACGCCGGTACTGCCACCAATCCAACTCCTTGTCATTATTGCCTGCCTTCTTATCTGATAGATTGTACACCTTCTGGAACCTCTTTCTACCGAAACACCCATACGATCTTGTGTAGTAGCCCCAATCTCCATAGCTTCCACCGTAGTTGCCGCCTCCACCGTAGAAGTTTCTTCCTCTGCCTTCCGCCTCCATTTTTTTTCCAAATTAGTAATAGTGCTTGTTGGGATATGTCACATTTGGTACTTATGATATTATAGAATCTTAATTCTAAATGAGGTTACTTGTTTATGAAACGTGTTAACGTGGTTTGATTTTATTTATTTTTATAAATAAAAAGAATAATAGTTTATTTTAAACGTAGAGATCACAAAGAGTACAAATATCTAATTTTATTTATTATTTATTATTATAATTACATCTTGTAATCGTAACTTCAAATGATAATAACAAAAACTTTTGGGTGTTAACCATTTTTTTTAAATTGCTCTTATTTTTTTACAATAAAAATGCACTCATTTTTATTGATTTACAAGGAAAAAATGATTAATTAAAAAAACTAGTTTAATATTTAATGGGAGTATCCGGTCCATCAGAGATATTTCCACCAGTTGAGTTGGAATTGAATCAGCTAAATATTTAGTACATTAAAGTAAAACTTTTGATTTCAACCAAAAAAAATTGAGCAATTTTTTTAATATCAAAACCTGACTCCATGGATAAAGTCAAGAATTTTTATTAGTATAGAAATTGAATTGAGAGGCGAATAAAGAATAGGTTTATTATTTTATTAATTAAAACTATTAAAAAAATTATTACAAGAAAAATTCATTAAGAGGAGGACAAAAATGAGTTTTACTATTTTAATTGGATAAATATTCTATACACAGGCGGTAGAAACTTTCGCGCCTTAGTTTTAGGGTATAGGGAGTTAGTTTAGGGTATAGGGTTTAGGGGTTTAGGTGTAGGGGGTTAGAATTTAGGGATAGCTGTTTTAATTTAGGTTTAGGGTTTATCGGTTAAAACCTAAACCCTCACCATATTATCCTAAAAACTAAACTCTAACCTATAAACCCTAAACCCTAAACCTTAAATTGAAACAACTATCCCTAAATTCTAAACCCCTACACCTAAACTCTTAAACCCTATACCCTAAACTAACTCTCTATACCCTAAACTAAGGCGTTTGTGAAAACTTTCAGTTTCCACCGCCTGTGTATAGGATATTAATCCATTTTAATTATTAAAATTTTCTAATATAATTTTACCAAATCAAGTTAATAAGCTTATTATTTTACATTTCATTACATGTATAAGAAGGACCCCCAAACAGTATCTAATTTGGCCTTTTATTTAGAGCGTGATTAGTTACCACATTACCTACTTCTTAGGACAAACCCATTAAAATTTACTAGTCTATTAGATAGGGATATTTTTGGACCAACTAGTGAAATTACAATGTCTGTGTCGAGATTTCGGATTTATTTTTGTCTTCGAATGATATTGTCGATTTCATGAGTTAGATTTTGTATTTACTTCTTCGGATATAGTGAACCAACTTGCTAAACTTTAATATGGCAACTAGGTAGGTACCATTCATTTAATTATCCTCAACTTGTGGACTTCTTTTTTTCCCCCTTTTTTTACTTCAATAGTAAAACGTACAAAGACCCTATTTATATGTTTAATGCTTTTAAAAAAAATGTGTATCCCACTTACACCCACAAGGGTTTATTTAATTAGATTATGTATACTAATTCATGCTTCACTAACTAACTTAGAGCTTAAGATGAGAAACTCAACCAATACCGAGTTTAGTCACATCCAAGATTTTTAGTGCTTGATTCTAACTGGCTCACACCTGATCAAATATCTATATATAATTATTTCTATTAACCATTGATAATGTTCGGTCACCAAAACCCTAAGATTTCACAATCTATGTGTTGGATAGTGCAAATAAAATAGAAATAATATATAATCTTGTTATTTGTAAATATGATTTTATTTCTATATATAGTAGATAGGATGAGTCTACCACGTGCGACGAACACCGATGAACACCACTAATGATGAACATTGTTGAACACCATTAAATTAATTAATAAAGATTTAAAATTTCAAGGACCCATCAAATAATTAATAATTACTTTAAAAATTCAATTAAATTATTTTTTATAGATATTAATTTTTTTTTATAGGAATGTTGGGCCTCATTAAAACCCCCCTTCATTTTAGTCATCCCTAGTAAACCAAGGATGGTAAAAGCGGAAGCAGGGAAAGAGTACCCCGATTTTATTGCTTAGCAAACAAAACAACTGAATTACATAATAACAAAAACAGGTCCCAGTGAAGGAGATGACAAAATACAAAGCCTAATTACTACTACAGCTCTTATTCAATCCCTTCTTTTGCTAATCGATCTGCCTCCATGTTGCACACTCTAGGTATGAATCTATACAAGCAGTTCATAGAGTGACCGATTGTAGCAATTTCCTTAGCTAGACCTCTAAACACCTCCGGGCACAGTTGAGGAGACTTAATCCATTCAATAGCCATAGCCGAATCACTTTCAATAATGAATCGGTGTTTACCAAACTCCTCCGCCAAGGATAATTTATGCAAACCGGTCTTAATTGACAAAAGCTCTCCTAAGATGACAGGGCCGTGGTTGGTGGCTTCCGAAAAAGAGAGTAAGACATTACCCAGGTGGTTGCGGAGCACCCCCCCCCAATGCCACCAGAGTTACCGTAGGTAGGTGTAGAACCAAAGTTTTGATATAATATTTGAAAAATGTTTTAGACTAAATTGAAAAGAATTTAAAATATGTTTTTAGTCAAAAACAACTTGAAAATATGTTTAAGGGTTTTAAAGGCTTTGGAATGGTTTTAAAGTGTATTTAAAGTAGTCAAAACCATGATTTTCAAGTAACCGTACCGATACGGTATTGGACCGTACCGATACGCCTTAGGGTTTTCAAACTACCAAAATTCCAGTAGCCAAAACCCGTACCGATATGCCTAGCCGTATCGATACGGTGTGTTTTGAAATAGCCCAACAGCCATAAATGGTACTATTCCCAACGGCCATAAATGGTACTATTCCAACGGCTATAAACGGTACTATTCCCAACGGCCATAAATGGTACTATTTTCAACGGTCATAAATGGTACTATTCCAACGGCTATAAACGGCTATATTCCCAACGGCTATAAACGGCTCTATTCCCAACGGCTATAAACGGCAATATTCCCAACGGCCATAAACGGCTACAAACTCAATTGGGACTATAAATTGAAGGCTGGAACACTTGAAGAATGCAAGAGACAAAATCCAAGCAATATGGTCAAGAGAATTAGAGTCTAAATCTTTATTTTACTATTCTCTTGTACATAGTCTGTAGAGAGTGATTTTTATTGTTTTTATCATTCACTCTTTCTTGTGAGCTCAATTGTGTAAACACCCACATTGTGAGGTTTATTTGTTTACATTTATTTACCCTTGTAAAAGGAGAGGTTCTAGTTTAGCCTTGAGAGAAAAACTAGAGTTGGTTCTATCTTAGCCAAGTTGAAAAGATAGGGTTGTAACGGTTTCCTCCTGAGCCTGGAAAAGGGGACGAATTCATTGTTGAGTGAATTGGGAAATCCTTAGTGGTGTGCTAAGGTAGTGGATGTAGACTCGGTTGAGTAGTCGAACCACTCTAAAATCATCGTGCAAATTGTCTACCTTTATTTCGGTTTTAGCCAATTCAACCACCAAACATTTACAACCCTCCTTGACGGTTTCGGTGATCGATTCGAACGTGCTAAAAAGCCCAACAATTGGTATCAGAGCCTCGTCTCCATCGAAGGACTAACATCCGGGAGTAAAGATCATTTGCTCGAAGTTCACCGTTCAAGAAAATGGCAAGATTTGAAGAAGGCCGCTCTATCTCGTGTCCTCCGCTCTTCAAAGGAGAAGCATACTTCCAATGGGCAAATATCATGAAATTCTTCATCAAGTCTCAAGACTATGAGGTTTGGGACATCGTTGAAGATGGGTATTTGGAAGCTCCAAAGAAGAAGAAAAAGCAAAGGAGTGCCAACGACACGAAGGCAAAGCTAAACACCAAGGCGATGCACATTCTCTATTGTGGCCTCAACGAAGAAGTTTCCAAAAACATCTCCACATGCAAAAGTGCCAAAGAATTGTGGGAGAAACTTGAGAAGCTTTATGGCAACAAGAAGGGAGAAAAGAAAGATGATGATCAATCATGTGCAAACCCTCTCTCCAATCCAAAGGTGGATGGTGTTTTGGCTCTCGAGGAGCCCGAGGTATCTTCTAACTCAAAAGAATTAAATTCTTATACATTTGATGAGTTGCAAGATGCTTTCGATGAATTATTTTTGGAATTTGAGACCATGAATTCCAAATTTAAGAAAATGATTTCTAAACTTGAATTTGAAAATGATTTTCTTTTGAAAACAAAATTGGATTTTGAAAAACAAAATGAGATTTTGAAAAATGATTTAGAGTTTTCAAAAACAAGCAATGAAATTTTAGAAAAAGAAAATTTTGATTTGAAAGTTAAGCTTGAAAGCTTAGCAAAAGAAAAAGAAATTATTTTTAATAATTCATCTCATCTCATAATGACAAAATGCTCACATTGTCATTATCATGGTCATTCCTTACATACTTGTCCTATTAGGAATAGAAAGTCTTATAGGATTAGACAAGTATGGGTTCCCAAGGGAACTAAAGACATTGTGACTAACGTAAATGGATCCAAAGCAATTTGGATACCAAAAATCAAGTGAATGTCTTTTGTAGGTGTGATGGAGCAATGGCAAGCAAAGCAAAATCAAAGAATGCTCAAATCACACATGAGAAGAAGATTAGGTAACCTCTAAGCTTAATGCTTTTATTTTATACATTTGGTTATCTAACTTTTGTTTAAAGACTTGGATTATTTGTTAAGCCTAACAATGATGCTTTGAGTAAGGGGGAGCCAATTTTTTAAAACCAAAATTTTAAGTGTCAAATTTTTTTTGCCTCCTATGTTATCTTGAACTTAAATGTCATTTTAAATTCTTTTTGATATAACAAAAAGGGGGAGAAATGATTTGAAAAATTGAATTTTCAAATGAATAAGGGGGAGCTTTATTTGATTTCATATCTTAATCTCTTATTCACAATTTTAAAGCTAAAGGGAGAAAATCTCAAACAATTTTTCAAGTTGGTTTTATTATATCAAAAAGGGGGAGATTGTAGAACCAAAGTTTTGATATAATATTTGAAAAATGTTTTAGACTAAATTGAAAAGAATTTAAAATATGTTTTTAGTCAAAAACAACTTGAAAATATGTTTAAGGGTTTTAAAGGCTTTGGAATGGTTTTAAAGTGTATTTAAAGTAGTCAAAACCATGATTTTCAAGTAACCGTACCGATACGGTATTGGACCGTACCGATACGCCTTAGGGTTTTCAAACTACCAAAATTCCAGTAGCCAAAACCCGTACCGATACGCCTAGCCGTATCGATACGGTGTGTTTTGAAATAGCCCAACAACCATAAATGGTACTATTCCCAACGGCCATAAATGGTACTATTCCAACGGCTATAAACGGTACTATTCCCAACGGCCATAAATGGTACTATTTTCAACGGTCATAAATGGTACTATTCCAACGGCTATAAACGGCTATATTCCCAACGGCTATAAACGGCTCTATTCCCAACGGCTATAAACGGCAATATTCCCAACGGCCATAAACGGCTACAAACTCAATTGGGACTATAAATTGAAGGCTGGAACACTTGAAGAATGCAAGAGACAACATCCAAGCAATATGGTCAAGAGAATTAGAGTCTAAATCTTTATTTTACTATTCTCTTGTACATAGTCTGTAGAGAGTGATTTTTATTGTTTTTATCATTCACTCTTTCTTGTGAGCTCAATTGTGTAAACACCCACCTTGTGAGGTTTATTTGTTTACATTTCTTTACCCTTGTAAAAGGAGAGGTTCTAGTTTAGCCTTGAGAGAAAAACTAGAGTTGGTTCTATCTTAGCCAAGTTGAAAAGATAGGGTTGTAACGGTTTCCTCCTGAGCCTGGAAAAGGGGACGAATTCATTGTTGAGTGAATTGGGAAATCCTTAGTGGTGTTGTAACACCCCCTTCCCGGCCTGGTAGAGAACCGGGTCGGAGAGCGCTACCGGAAACGATGCGGAGATCGGAGACATAAATCCAAAGTTCAAAAATTATTTCGGATTATTTTACTAATCTCTTTTAAGACTTAACACTTAACTTATTAACAACTTACTCAAATTGGGGTCAATTTTAATTTTTTTCAAACTTAGGGACTAAAATGTAATTTTCACAATTAGGGGTCTTTATCTGAAATTCGTGAAAATATACTGAAAATAAACTTTCTAGTTATTAGCCTGTAAAACCTCATTACTATCGGAGGTCATTTATCTACCTGATTAGACGATGCAATATTTAGTGACTATTTTGTAAAATATTCAAATCTATTTCTTTTTATTATCTTAATAAAATTCTTTACATATTTAAATGAGCCTAACAACTTACAAAAATCTTAGAGTCCTTTCTAATCATTTTTATTAGAAAATTATTCGTATCTATCATTATTATTGTTCCAACATTTATTTAATAGGACTTTTCTAGATTACTAAAATAAAACCACATTATTAAATTACAAAACACAATTTATACAAAAGTTGGATCATATGCCACTTTACTAGGAGTTCATGAAAGATATCATACATATAAGGTAGAGATGTGACTTGCAACTGCACCACACGATCAAATGTTGGAAATCTATCAGGGTCCTGAAAATGCATGAGACACGTATGTTAGGCTTACATAGCCTAGTGAGGTAGTCATGATAGTAAATTGACAATAATATGAATGTTATGATTAAATATAAATTTAATCTAACTTATTTGCATGCTTCTATAACAGTATAAGCATAACATGATCAGATATCCATATCACTAACATAACATAATATAATCATATATCTTATCATAAACATGTCATGGTATAACATATCGAACACATATTATATTGGTACCATTGGATACGCGGATTCCCTGTACACCATATCATAAATCATAAATGAGCCGTAGCCCTGAGCCGTAGCTCCATGTATCCCTTACACTTCCATCCTTTTATCTCCCACATATAGGCCGTAGCCCTGGACCGTAGTCCTCCCTTACATGTTGAGCTCGAATAACCCTATGGCATGCCAATTGTATCCAACGTCCATAATTACACACAAATTCACATAGTCCATGATTTTCATATCATATCAAATCAAATAGCAAGATGAGCCGTAGCTCCATATCAGATAATATTTCATATTATTTTCATATACATGTAGCATATTATAATCATTTTTAAGCATATCAAAATAATGCAGGGTACTTACCAAATGCAAATAAATTCATAATTAATGCAATAGGAAGGCACCGAGCCTACCCCTGACACGACTATACCCACATATCAGAACATAAAAAAATTATCGGAATGACACCGTGTCACCCGAGACAAATGCATCTACACTCACCTTGACAGACCAGTGCTTTATTTTTATTTATTGGGCTTGAAAGTTGATCTGAATCGACCTCGTGTACTACGATAAAAATTAATTAAAATAATAAGACAGTATCGAATATATATAAAAATATTAATCAAACTCGATACCGAAACTTAAACTAACTAGAGATTTGAGCTTACCCCGTTGTCGGCAGAAATTCGATATTACTATATCGAAATTATCGGACTACCAATCAAAAATTGGATCGTATCTTACTAATTTTTTTCTTCAATTTTTGCTGTGAATTCAAACAATTCCCTCCCCCTATTTATACTAAAACTTGGCCGGCAAACACCCTTTTTTTTAATAAAATAATAATAATAATTTTACTTACCCCATATAATAATAATAAATTTTACTTACTACATAAAATAATAATAAATTTTACTTACTACATAAAATAATAATAATTTTTACTTACTACATAAAAAATAATAAATTTTTACTTACTCCATAAAATAATAATAAACCGAATAAAAAAAATTTTGAACCTAATTTCTACTAGACCGGTTTTTGGGATGTGACAACTCACCCCCCTTAAGAAAATTCGTCCTCGAATTTTTACCTGAATCGAACAGATGAGGATATTGCTTTTTCATCGTGTCCTCAGGTTCCCATGTTGCCTCTTCCCTCTTGTGATTTCTCCACAAAACTTTAACCAATGCAACATTTTTGTTTCTGAGTCTTTTGATTTCTCTATCCAGAATCTGAATTGGTTCATCTTCGTAAGATAAGTTAGGATTCAGCTCCAATTCTTCCGGCTCTAAGATATGAGATGGATCGGATCTGTACTTTCTGAGCATTGACACGTGGAAGACATTGTGGATTTTATCGAACTCGCTAGGAAGTGCAAGTCGATAAGCTACTGGGCCAATTCTTTCAGTAATTTCAAAAGGTCCAATGAAACGAGGACTGAGTTTTCCCCTCTTTCCAAAACGAAATACTTTCTTCCATGGAGAGACTTTAAGAAAGACTTTGTCTCCCACATTATGCTGAATGTCTCTTCGTTTCAGATCAGCGTAGGCTTTCTGCCTATCAAAAGCTTGTTTCAATCGAGAGTGAATGATTTGAACCTTCTCTTCTGTTTCTCTGAGCAATTGTGGTCCCAACACCTTGTTTTCACCAAGTTCGGACCAGCATAGAGGAGTTCTGCATTTTCTTCCATACAATGCTTCGAAAGGAGCCATCTGAATAGATGACTGATAGCTATTGTTATAGGAAAATTCCACTAAGGGTAGGGATTTCTCCCAACTTTTCCCAAAGTCAATAATGCAGGCTCGGAGCATATCTTCCAGAATCTACAAGGAAGATCGTAATCGATATAGGATATCTAGCTTATGTTTAAAGAAAGACAATAACGAGGTTACCTGAATAACCCTTTCAGATTGGCCATCGGTTTGGGGATGGAATGCAGTGCTGAGATGTACTCTAGTTCCCAATGCCTCCTGCAAGGTTCTCCAAAATCGAGATGCAAATCTTGGGTCTCGATCAGAAATTATTGATGTTGGAACTCCGTGCAAGCGTATGACTTCGCTGATATATAACTCTGCTAGCTTGGATAAGCTGAAGTCCATTCTTACAGGAAGAAAGTGAGCTGACTTTGTAAATCGGTCTACGATGACCCATATTGCGTTGTTTTTCTTTGGAGTCGGAGGTAATCCGCTTACAAAATCCATAGTGATACGTTCCCACTTCCACTGTGGAAGCTCAATGGGTTGAAGGAGTCCCGTCGGTACTTTATGTTCGGCTTTAACCCGTTGACAAGTCAAACACCTTGCTACGAAATCTGCGGTTTTACTTTTCATACCGGACCACCAGTAGATCTCTTTTAGATCCTTGTACATCTTAACAGCTCCGGGGTGAATAGAAAAGGGGCTAGCATGTGCTTCACGCAGGATCTGGTTCCGAAGATCATCATTGTTTGGAACACATATACGATTACGAAAGCATAACAAGCCGTCAGAATTTATGGCAAAATCAGGGTCCGGTTCATCCTTGATTCGGGCTAAAATAGGTTGCAACTCCTCATTATCTTCTTGAAGTGCTTTAATCAGGGACACAATGGTCGATTGTACCCTGAGCTCGGCTAATAACTTGCCACGCTTCATGAGCCGAAAGTGAGTGTTTAAACATCTAGGAGAAGAAGTGGGCTTCCGGCTAAGAGCGTCTGCCACCACATTTGCTTTACCGGGATGGTAATCAATTACCAAATCATAATCTTTCAAAAGCTCCATCCAACGACGCTGACGAAGGTTTAATTCTTTTTGGGTCAAAAGGTATTTCAGGCTTTTGTGGTCAGTAAAAAGATAACACTTTTCACCATAGAGATAATGTCGCCAGATCTTTAGTGCGAACACAACCGCAGCTAGCTCAAGGTCATGAGTTGGATAATTAAGCTCATGCGGTTTGAGTTGACGTGAGGCATAGGCTATAACTTTACCTTCTTGCATCAAGACACAGCCCAGTCCTTGATGGGATGCATCGCTGTATACTGTGAAATCTTTTCCTGGTTCTGGTTGTACTAGGACAGGAGCGTGGGTGAGGATTTGTTTAAGCTGGTCAAAACTCCGTTGTTGGTCCACTGTCCACATGAAAGGAATGTCTTTGCGGAGAAGCTTCGTTAGGGGTGAAGCAATCAAGGAGAACCCCTTAACGAACCTTCGGTAGTATCCTGCAAGGCCCAGGAAACTACGAATTTCTCCTACGTTCTTCGGGGGTATCCATTCGAGAATGGCTTGAATCTTCTTTGGGTCCACTTGAATTCCCGCGGAAGATATCACATGACCGAGAAAAGATACTTCGGTCAGCCAAAACTCGCATTTATTAAATTTGGCATAGAGCTGTTTTTCACGGAGGGTTTGGAGTACAATCCGAAGATGTTCTTCGTGAGTAACAGAATCTTTCGAATAGATCAAAATGTCGTCTATGAAGACAACGACAAATTTATCAAGATAAGGTCGAAATATTCGGTTCATCAGATCCATAAAGGCTGCAGGAGCATTGGTGAGTCCAAAAGGCATCACCAAGAATTCGTAATGACCATATCTGGTTCGAAAGGCTGTTTTTGAAACATCTGGTTCTTTCACGAGCATTTGATAGTAACCAGATCGGAGGTCTATCTTAGAAAAGACAGAAGCACCCTTTAGTTGATCAAATAGGTCGTCTATTCTAGGAAGCGGGTACTTATTTTTTATTGTTACTTTATTTAGTTGTCGATAGTCGATGCATAAGCGCATCGATCCATCTTTCTTCTTCACAAATAGAACCGGTGCTCCCCAGGGTGAGGAACTCGGTCGAATAAACCCCTTACTTTCAAGGTCTTGGATTTGGGCCTTCAACTCCTTTAACTCCATTGGAGCCATTCTGTATGGAGCGATAGAAATTGGAGTAGTTCCAGGTTGAACTTCTATCCCAAACTCAACTTCACGTATAGGAGGGAGTCCCGGAAGTTCTTCAGGGAATACGTCAGGAAAATCTCTTATTATGGGTATATCTTCAGGCTTCAATTCCTTCTTAGATTCTAAGGCACACATAAGACTACTCTGACATTTAGATTTCATTAAGGTGATGCTTTCTCTACCTAGTCCACGGAGATATAATTTCTTTTTAGAACAATCTACCCATGCTTGATGTTCAGCTAGCCAATCTAGGCCAAGGATAAGGTCGAACTCATTAAAGGGTAAGACCATCAAATTGGCCGGAAAAGGAATTCCTTGGATTTTTAGGGGACAAGATCTACAGATCTTTTGGATTGTTACACTATCTCCTAATGGGTTTGACACAAGTATTTTGGAAGCAACATGATCACATTTTAAGGCATATTTTTCAATCAAAGGTTCACTAATAAAGGAATGCGTGGAGCCTGGATCTATCAAAGCATAAACAAATTCAGAACCTAATTCCACCATACCTGCAACAACATCAGGGTCGTCTTCTTGTTCGCGGCCTCGAACGTGGTACATCTGGGCTGAAGTCTTTGGATTTCGGCTTCCTGAAGGAGCATTATTGTTATGGGGCCTTCCGGAAGAACCAGACGGTGCTTGATTTATTCCCCTCCCTTTTACTGGAACGTTCTGTGAGGCTATAGAGGTAGGGGCTTGTGGATTCTGGGGGCATTGTCGGATGAAATGACCAGATTCTCCGCACAGGTAACAAGAACCTGACTGTTTACGGCACTGTCCCAAATGTCTCTTTTGACAAAAATTACACAGAGGGATCTGAGAACTTTTGGCAGAGCCTCCTGTACTGTTTATTGAGGTCGTACGCATAACAGTGGTCCCACCAGATGGAAATTGAGAGACATAATTAGAGTTAGGTAGCTGTTGATTGGCAGATGACCTTTGGTCCCACTGTCTTCCTCTTTTTTGAGATAGAGGAGGTTTGGAATCTTCTCGGAATCTTTTATCAGGTCGAGCTTGGTTTCCCTTCCTTCTTTCCGAGGCTCTTTGAGAAGCTTCAGTTGCAATGGCTCGATTCACCAGAATTTGAAAATCCTCGATTTCCAGAGCAACAAAAAGAGGACGTAATTCATCGCAGAGGCCATCTATAAACATTCTACATTTTTCTTTTTCAGTGTGGATGATATCAGTACCATATCTAGCGTACTTGCAGAAATCATGAATGTACTGTTCTACTGGCCTTCCTCCTTGCTTCAAATGGAGGAACTTTTTACGTCTTTCAGCGAGGTAATGCTCACTAATATACTTTTTACGAAACTCCTGGAGGAAAAATTCCCAGGTTACTTTATGTTCGGGTACAGTGAGAGTTACAGTGTGCCACCAGCTTTGTGCTTCATCTGCAATCAGGGCTAAGGCACACTCTAACTTATGCTCCTCGGGGCACTTTAGTTGCTTGTTGATTACTTTCAAAGTATTTTCTAGCCAATATTCTGCGATTTCAGGATTATCCAGATCTTGGCCAGTAAATGTATAAACTTGATAACGTTTTAGCTTATCTATTGGAGCTCGAGAGATCTGCTGAGCAGCTTCAGCAGATGAGGAAGGTGCTTCTTGTCGAAGAGACACCACTACTTGTTTTATCATGTCGGCCATAGACATCAAATAGTCTTGTTGAGCCGATAACATAGGTGGAAGATGGGGTGGATCATTCTGAGCCACTTGTTCGGTACTTGGTTCTGGCCTCACATTTTCCCCTCGAGTGGAAGAGGAATCATGATCGGGCTCATTTGTTTCTTTCCTAATAGTAGGAGCGGTCATTTTGGGTCTAGACACACATAAGAATTAAATCGTGTAAGTTGCAAGTCACAAAATACATATTTAATCAACTCCTAAGTGGCATATGAGACATAGACTCGTTAACGAATACCTGGTTAGTCCTAGAATCGACTAAACTCTAGCTCTGATACCACAAATGTAACACCCCCTTCCCGGCCTGGTAGAGAACCGGGTCGGAGAGCGCTACCGGAAACGATGCGGAGATCGGAGACATAAATCCAAAGTTCAAAAATTATTTCGGATTATTTTACTAATCTCTTTTAAGACTTAACACTTAACTTATTAACAACTTACTCAAATTGGGGTCAATTTTAATTTTTTTCAAACTTAGGGACTAAAATGTAATTTTCACAATTAGGGGTCTTTATCTGAAATTCGTGAAAATATACTGAAAATAAACTTTCTAGTTATTAGCCTGTAAAACCTCATTACTATCGGAGGTCATTTATCTACCTGATTAGACGATGCAATATTTAGTGACTATTTTGTAAAATATTCAAATCTATTTCTTTTTATTATCTTAATAAAATTCTTTACATATTTAAATGAGCCTAACAACTTACAAAAATCTTAGAGTCCTTTCTAATCATTTTTATTAGAAAATTATTCGTATCTATCATTATTATTGTTCCAACATTTATTTAATAGGACTTTTCTAGATTACTAAAATAAAACCACATTATTAAATTACAAAACACAATTTATACAAAAGTTGGATCATATGCCACTTTACTAGGAGTTCATGAAAGATATCATACATATAAGGTAGAGATGTGATTTGCAACTGCACCACACGATCAAAGGTTGGAAATCTATCAGGGTCCTGAAAATGCATGAGACACGTATGTTAGGCTTACATAGCCTAGTGAGGTAGTCATGATAGTAAATTGACAATAATATGAATGTCATGATTAAATATAAATTTAATCTAACTTATTTGCATGCTTCTATAACAGTATAAGCATAACATGATCAGATATCCATATCACTAACATAACATAATATAATCATATATCTTATCATAAACATGTCATGGTATAACATATCGAACACATATTATATTGGTACCATTGGATACGCGGATTCCCTGTACACCATATCATAAATCATAAATGAGCCGTAGCCCTGAGCCGTAGCTCCATGTATCCCTTACACTTCCATCCTTTTATCTCCCACATATAGGCCGTAGCCCTGGACCGTAGTCCTCCCTTACATGTTGAGCTCGAATAACCCTATGGCATGCCAATTGTATCCAACGTCCATAATTACACACAAATTCACATAGTCCATGATTTTCAGATCATATCAAATCAAATAGCAAGATGAGCCGTAGCTCCATATCAGATAATATTTCATATTATTTTCATATACATGTAGCATATTATAATCATTTTTAAGCATATCAAAATAATGCAGGGTACTTACCAAATGCAAATAAATTCATAATTAATGCAATAGGAAGGCACCGAGCCTACCCCTGACACGACTATACCCACATATCAGAACATAAAAAAATTATCGGAATGACACCGTGTCACCCGAGACAAATGCATCTACACTCACCTTGACAGACCAGTGCTTTATTTTTATTTATTGGGCTTGAAAGTTAATCTGAATCGACCTCGTGTACTACGATAAAAATTAATTAAAATAATAAGACAGTATCGAATATATATAAAAATATTAATCAAACTCGATACCGAAACTTAAACTAACTAGAGATTTGAGCTTACCCCGTTGTCGGCAGAAATTCGATATTACTATATCGAAATTATCGGACTACCAATCAAAAATTGGATCGTATCTTACTAATTTTTTTCTTCAATTTTTGCTGTGAATTCAAACAATTCCCTCCCCCTATTTATACTAAAACTTGGCCGGCAAACACCCTTTTTTTTAATAAAATAATAATAATAATTTTACTTACCCCATATAATAATAATAAATTTTACTTACTACATAAAATAATAATAAATTTTACTTACTACATAAAATAATAATAATTTTTACTTACTACATAAAAAATAATAAATTTTTACTTACTCCATAAAATAATAATAAACCGAATAAAAAAAATTTTGAACCTAATTTCTACTAGACCGGTTTTTGGGATGTGACAGGTGTGCTAAGGTAGTGGATGTAGACTCGGTTGAGTAGTCGAACCACTCTAAAATCATCGTGCAAATTGTCTACCTTTATTTCGGTTTTAGCCAATTCAACCACCAAACATTTACAACCCTCCTTGACGGTTTCGGTGATCGATTCGAACGTGCTAAAAAGCCCAACAGTAGGCATAGCTGCATCGACATTAAGCTTGAGAAAGCCCCTCGGAGGAGGTTGCCACGAACATATATCTTTTTGCTCCTTAAGACTCGACTTTCGGGGGATAAGGCAAGCAGGATTGGTCATTAGATCATCAAAACTAACCTGACACTCAGGATTTCTTGATTTAAACCAGGTGACAATCCGAAAACGTGTAATAAAAAACAGGTTGCAGAGATCAAATTGTTTTTTGTGAAAAACAATCTCATTCCTGTATAGCCAGATAGACCATATGGTAGCAGCCGGAATAAACTGCCATATCGGATTGGATTTCCGCGGCGAACTTGGGCCCTTCCACAACAGTAACAAAGAGGGGATATCTACCGGCATAATGAGGAAAAAGTTCCAGTAAGACACAAGGTGTTGCCACAGCTGCCAAGTATATTGAAAATGGAGAAAAAGGTGGGCAGTGGTCTCGGCTGAACTTTTACACAAAGGGCAGCAAATGTCGAAGTCCTGATTCATACCTTTATGGATAAGTAGAGCCCGAACTGGAATTTTATTACATGTTGCCTGCCATAAAAAAACTCAGCTCGTTGAGGGGCAAGACCCGACCAGACCGACTCCTTCCATAGAGGGTTGAAGCTGCCGTGTCTATTGAGAATTTTATAACAAGATTTAACCGAAAAGATGCCATCCCCTGATCCATTCCACGTAAAGCAGTCCCTCTCTAGACCTTCATACTTGAAAGAGTTTAAACAGCCCATGAACATATTCATTTGGTCAATTTCCCAGTCAAAAAGAGCGCGTCTAAGGGGAATATTCCAAACCCACCTAGAGCCTTGTACTGTACCAAACTCGGCAATTTTACCGGATTTATTAATAGCAAGGGCGAAAATTCTGGGAAAATTTACCTGCAGAGGAGCGTCGCCAACCCACATATCGGACCAGAAATAAATTGACTTCCCATCTCCAACATGAAGCGCTAGCTGATCTTCCACTAACGAACTCGATTCACCCTTGGAGTAAATAGCATTAGATATGCCTTTCCATATCCAGGAGTTTAGCTTGTGTTTAGTATCACCAAAGATTAAACAATTCGGATCCCAATTCAGTTTGCAACAAATCAGCTTCCTCCATTCACTATCCCTCGAATTAGCGAAATTACATACCCATTTCATTAGTAGCGCCTGATTTCTGTATTTCACCTATTTCTGTATTTCTATTGAACCTTCATTATTTAAATATTATTTTAATTTGATCATATTCTTTATATTATAAAAAAATTAACCCTTAACCCTCAACCTAAAACCTTAAACTCTTAAACTCTTACACATATACCCTAAACCATATACCCTTAAAAATAATTTTATTTAATAAAATCTATATATATAGATATTGCAACCCGCATTTTGTTACAGAATGAATTATTAGAGAACTTTGTTCTTGGATGAAGGAATTAAGTTCATGTTCAGTTGTGTTTTTGCTGGTATATGTATGATCATACCGCTATGACTAAGCCAACCTCCACGCTTGCGAAAACAACACCGAGGTATGCACCCATACACACTACGAAATCGAATTTATCGACCTTCCAAAGATGAATCGCTGCCTCGTAATCAATAAGACCAAGCATTGCAGCCATTATAATAGCAGACAACACTACAAGGGGAGTGTAGTGGAACAATGGTGTTAGGAACAGCAATGTGATCATAACTGCAATGGCCATGACAACGTTTGACATTGCCGTTTTACACCCTGCATTGAAGTTGACAGCCGACCGAGAAAATGTCCCTTAAAATCTATATATAGATTTTATTAAATAAAATTATTTTTAAGGGTATATAGTTTAGGGTATAGGTTTAAGAGTTTAAAGGTTTAAGGTTTAATAGTTTAAGGTTTTAGGTTGATGGTTAAGGGTTAAATTATTTTTTATAAAGAATATGGTCAAATTGAAATAATATTTAAATAATGAGGGTTCAATAGAAATACGAAAATATGTGAGGTACTAAATATATAATTTACCCTTATTAAAAAAATAAAATTTTAATATCTATAAAAAATAATTTAATTAAATTTTTTAAAGTAAATATTAATTATTTGATGGGTCCTTGAAATTTTAAATCTTTATTAATTAATTTAATGGTGTTCAACAATGTTCATCATTATTGGTATTCATCGGTGTTCGTCGCACGTTGTAGAATTTTCCTAGTAAATATTAATGGCGATTGAGATTTTTACGATAACTGAACTTGTTTAATTTACTGATGGGTTTCACTTCCTTGTTTCGGGTGTACGAAGTTCGGAAAACTATGTTAACTTTATAGGGCAACGTCCATTAACATGATTACACTAATCCAAATGAAACTGCTTCTAAGACGATAAAATTTACCACGACACAATAATTGTATTTTTTTTATTCCCTTAATCGCTATTTATTTTACTAGTCAATACCAACCCTATTGTTTTACACCAATACATTTTTCTAACACAATATTCCAAAAATGACTTATAGAAAATTAATGGTATAAAATTCATTACCTTTGTGATTTAGCTCAAAGTCGTGTAATCTTCCTCCTCAGAGTTTCTTAAATTAAAGGGTAAACTAACCGAATGACCACCATACTATGGTAAATGTATTAAAATGATCACATTAAAAAAATCGACTCAATTAAACCACCAAACTATTTAAATGGTATCAATGTGACCACCAGCCGTTAAAGGTTAACGGAAGGGTGACGTGGCAGTTAAAAAAATAAGGGTATAATTACACATTTGGTCCTTATTACTTATACACTCTATCAATTTAGTCCTAATTTTGGAACATAGAGCAAATGCTGTTCACCGGTGAACGACCTGATATCACGAGGATATTGGGGTGTTCACTTTCTCAAACGATTCTCAGGGGCTTCTTTTTGCGTAGGCAAGAGGTTTATGAAGCTCCCTTGAACAGGTTGACTGGCAGCTTCAGCTGACTCGTCCTCTGCAAAACATAGACCAAAATTAAACCGTTGCTTGATTGGTAACATTCAATTCTTGCAATAGGCTGACATAAACAACTATTATAAGCAGCAAAGCTGCTGAACAACAATCGGAGCACACCAACCAAAAGCATATAGTAGTGTGAATGTGTGATAATATCTTACCAAAAAGGGATTTGATGGAGGGTCGTCTGGGTTTCGAGCTTTTCTTCTTTAATTCAGCTGCATGATGAAACAAGTAAAAACAGTCAAATACAAAGATTTGCCAGGTCAGCAATTTAATGAGGATAAACCTGCATTCAAAATAAGTAGACGGGGAAGGAGAAGATAGATTGATTGAGAAAAATATGTATCAATGATCATCATTGTTTTTTCTCAATGATTGTCAAAAAGATGCGTAAAGTATTTGAGTAGTTAGATAAACTTCATGTATGGAAAGCTGAAGCATCAAACAAAAAAATAAATCGAGGGAGGAAGAAGAATACCGATGCCGGGTAACTGGCTATCATTTACAATTTTATTAAATTAAAATTAGGACTAAATTGATAGAGTATATAAGTAATAAAGACCAAATGTGTAATTATACCCTTATTTTTTTAACTGTCACTTCACCCTTCCTTTAACCTTTAACGGCTGGTGGTCACATTGATACCATTTAAATAGTTTGGTGGTTTAATTGAGTCAATTTTTTTTAATGTGATCATTTTAATACATTTACCATAGTATGGTGGTCATTCGGTTAGTTTACCCAAATTAAAATATACAAATAAAAAAAAAGGTAATAAAAAACAAGAGATATAAAATAGTGGAAAATGCAGAGATCCCCCATCCCATTTCCAGCAACGCGTGATTTGGTTCCTGTGGCTGCCACTGCCACTGCCCTATCAAATTCCAACACCAATTTGCATGTTTAATTTATTTTAATTCCAATAACATGTCCCATATTTATAACAGGATTGGGATAGTTGCACATTTAAAAAAAAAATCAAAATCAAATGGAATATATTATTAGAAAGGATTCAAACTTTTCAGGATTAGATTAGATTAGATACTATTCCTACCTCATATATTCTTTTCCCTTCCTTTTATTTCACATACGATATGCATAACACGACAATATTGCACTAGGGATAGTTTGCTGCTCTTTGTTATGAATTGAGATGGTAATACGCAGCGGCGGATCTTGACTTTATAGTTTGAGGGGGCCTAATTAAAATTTTTAAAATTTTAGTGATCTAACCAAAATTTTCAAAAAAAAAATGAAGGGTTTAGTGAGAAATTTATTTTTAAAATGTGAGTCTAATCGAATTTTTTGAAAAGTTTAATGAAACCTTTTAACAAATTTGAGGGCAAAATTAAAAATATAGAAAACTTCTAGAACTTTATGAGAAATTTTTATAAATTTTGAGGGGGCCTAAATGTAATTTCAAAAATATTTTAAAGGTATAATACAAGTTCTCAAAAATTTGGGGGTGCCGGAGCCTCCACTGGCTCTGTACACCATCCGCCTCTGGTAATACGTGCTACAAATTCGAATATCAATAAAATTTTTAGGATAATGTGGATAGGGATTTACGTTTTAACTTACAAATCTTTAATCTTAACTCTCAAACCCTAAATTCTAATCACAACTCCTGAATTCAAAACTCCTACATTTAAACCCATAAACATTAAATCCTAAATATATTACTTAAACCCTAAAACTAAGACACTTATAAAAAAAATTATATCCATTATCTGTGCATGAAATAATTACCCAAACGAAAATATGCATAAATGGAGATTATAATATATTAGAAAGAGTTACCTCTCGGCTCTCATAATTCAGTCATCTCCATGGAAGAAAACAAAATATATTAGAAAGGCAAAACTTTGTTTGAAAGAAACGCCCATCTATAGTATTAATTAGTCAATCAACTATTGCCATGTAAGCAAAATTATGTTTATGTGGCATTTTATTATCTGATAATTTTGGATACAATAAAGAAACAAAATATGTATCATTCACGTACCGTGTGTGGAAACATAATTTTTTTAAAAAAAAAATATGTATTTCGTTTAAATAATATAACTCTTAAAAAGTTCAGTTTAATAAAAATAAATTCTATCTAAATATACATTTATCCTTAATATTATAATTTACATTAATCTATTTTATAATTTCATCAACTGAATTGGCATGAGTTACAACACTAAATCCAATTAAAAACTTAATAAACAGTATTTTTATCGATAATAGGATTTTAAAACATAGTTTAAAGATGATGACCTTGTTTGGCAATTAGTGGATAGTTGATAGCAGATAGCGGATTACATTGGCTCTGTTTGACAATTAGCGGATAGCTGATAGCGAATTACATTAGCTGATAGCTGATTGCATTAGCTGATTTGACTAGCGGATTGTATTAGTTGATTGTATAAATGTGTTTGGTAAAATTAACTGATAGCTTATAGCTGTTAGATTATTTAAACAAGCAAAATGACATATAAGGACATGATTATATTCAATACTTGTTTGAATAGTTTATTAGTTATCAATATTTTGTATCTAATTATTATTAATTAGATCTATAAAATTATTTTTAATATAACTTTTCTAAACATATTTGAATGATTTATATATTAATTTATTATTTATATAATTATTTTAATATAATTTAATTAATTAATAAATTTAAATACACATATAAATACGTGATAATAAAAAGAAAAAAAGTAAATATGATTAGCTTATAAATAGGGTGAGAAAATATTTAATTTAGGTTATTTTGAGATTTTTGGTAACTGATAAGGGTAAAAGAGTCTTTACAACTCTAATATCAAACCTCTAATCTTAAAAAGCTCTAATTATGAGCTTTTTCAAAATTAGCAGTTTCACCCCAATCCATTGTTCACCAAACAACAATATTAGCGGATTTGACTGGTCAAACCTCTAATTATGCCTCAAACCTCTAATTTTTGCTCAAACCTCTCTTTACCAAACAGGGTCATAAGCTGATAGCAAATAGCTAATTTGACTAGCGGATTAAATTAGCTGATTGTATAAAAATGTTTGGTAAAATTAACTGATAGCTGATAGTTATTTGAGTATTTGAAGAAGCAAAATGACATATAAAAATATGATTATATTTTATACTTGTTTGAATAATTTATTAATTATTAACATTTTGTATCTATTAATATTAATTAGATTATAAAAATATTTTTAATATCATTACTGAGCATATATGAGGATGTATATATTAATTTTTTATTTGTGAAAGTATCATTTTAATATAATTTTAATAATTATTAAATATATATATATTAATTTCTTATCTATGATATTATATTTTAAATATAATTTTATCAATTATTAAATTAATATGTATTTGTTAATTTTTATATTAATTTCTTATTTATGAATTTTTTTTAATTTTATTAGTTAATCAAATTTATGTTATTTAGAAATTTTTTATAATTATCAAGGATAAAATAGTTTTTACAAGTCTTTTATCCAAACCTCTAACTCAAAAAGCTCCTAAAAGGAGCTTTTTCAAAATGAGAAATTTTACCTCAATTCGCTATTACAATCTTCTATTTACCAAACATCCAAATTAGCGCATTTGACTAGTCAAACCTTTAAAATAGTTCAAACCTCTAATTTTAGCTCAAAAAATTGTTTACCAACCAACGCCGATATATATGGAGTGCATTTAATTACATTTACTTTTAAAAATATCAAAATTGTTGACGTTTCAAAGTAAACTTCTTTTTAAGGAGTTTATAGTAAACTTCCTCAAATAGAAAGATCTCATTTTATTCAAATAAAAAAATAGGTAGTGTATACCTATCGACAACTAATTAGTTTAGTGAAACGAGATATTAAATTTTGTAGATGAAGTTAGATGTTTTAATTGTCACGATATAAATGAAACAAATTGGGTTAAAATAATTGTCTCATGATGAGCTTTCGTAATACCCGATTTAAACTAGTCAGCCAAAAAATCAATAAACCATATATCAACCGTTATAGAAAAATAAATTTTCAATAAATATACAACTAATTACCAATTAAGATAAAATACCTTATTTAAATCGCTTTCAATTGCGACTTACGATTTGATTTAATCAAATCTTTTACTATAATATAAACTCATATTTTATGTTATGGACCTCCATCCCCACTTGCTCCCTTTAAATAAAAATAAAAAGACAAATCAAAAGAAAGGCTGATCCTCCAATAGCAATAAGCTCAAGAATATCAAAAGCTGAAGCCTGCAAACAAAGACCCATGTTTTCTTGCTCTCCCCCCTCTACATTTTCATATTTGATAATGAAGTTTACAAAATAGACAACAATGGCGCATCATGCTTAACGTCACACAGTTTTTAAGAAATTTAAGACCTCTATTTTCCCTCTCAACTTGCACAGGTCCCTCTCTCGGCTCCTCAGCATGATCTCTCCATCTCTCCCATTTTTACCTGTTTTAGCATTCTCTTCATCATTTTCTTTTCTTCCCATTTTCCCTCTCTTTTTCCTCCACCATGTCTGCAAACCAACAAGTTAGTATTGCATTATTTTCATATATGTTTTACTGTACACATGTACACACACAATTGCTTATTGATATTTAATGTTGTTTCTTCATACAGGTTATGTGGCCTAGATTAGTGGCTAACAAGATCCTTAGGAAGAGATTAGGAAGCAGCAACTTCGTCGCAGATTTTCCGAGGAACACAGAAATACCGAGCTTAGATCGGCCATCTTTGAGTCCAGACTCCATTTTCAGTCACCATAAGGATACACATAACTACAGGTAATTTTAATAATTAACATGTCGAACTCAACGAATGGCTTCAGTATATTCAAAAAATAATAATTAACATGTCTATAATTTTCTTTCATGTTTTCTTCTCAAGGGTTTTTGTTAGTACATGGAATGTTGGAGGTGTTGCACCACCTGATGATTTGGATATGGAGGAATTGCTAGATACAGGCAATACCTCCTGCGAAATCTACGTTCTTGGGTATTTTTCTTTCATTTTTTTTAGTTTTTTCACCGGAAATCAAACAATGATAATTGATATGATTGTCTTCAGTTTTCAAGAAATTGTACCCCTTAGCACCTCCAACGTGTTGGGATCAGAAAACAACAAGGTTTCAACGAAATGGAATTCCCTGACCAGACGAGCTTTGAACAACAAAAACACAGGGCAAGACTTTCGATGTATTATAAGTAAGCAAATGGTCGGGATTCTAATCTCGGTTTGGGTCCGAAGCTATCTTTGTCCTTATATCCGGTACCCTAGTGTCGCGTGTATAGGCTGTGGAATCATGGGCTGCCTAGGAAATAAGGTGATTATCATATCAAACAAATAATACCAAACTAGTTCTGATATAATTACATGGATAGTGTTATTAATTATCTCGTATTATTCGTCCTTAACTCGATATTTTTCGAAAACCTTGGTTTGCAGGGTTCGGTATCGGTTCGATTTCGACTGCACGAAACAAGCTTCTGCTTTGTCTGCTGTCATCTAGCATCTGGGGGTAGACAAGGGGATGAGAAGCTTAGAAACTCGAATGTTTCCGAAATATTTTCAAGAACAAGTTTCCCTAGAGGCCCTTCACTTGATTTGCCAAGAAAAATTCTAGACCATGAGTACGTAAAATTAATTAAATTACATGCGTGTTCAATAAATTATAAACCCTAAGTATTATTATTTAATGACCACTTTCCAACTTTGAATCTTTACGAGGCCACCAAAGAAAAAATAGTTGTTTTTTTATTATTTTATTTGTTACCTTTGGCACATATATATTTTGTAGTACTAATAATTAAATTGGTGCAGTTGTTAAAAAGCAAATTTTAATCTGGTGGGCTGATTAAATTAATTTATTTACCGGTAAACCTTCTTTTTATTATCAAGACCATTTATTATATGATAAAGTTGACTTGTTACTCAAGTTAAAATATTACTTTTCAGACTACTGAACAGAAGGATTAAAATAAATCTAATATGGAAATATCTTGGTGATATCAGCTTAATTAACCATTACCATGGTTTGTCTTGCAGTCGGGTGGTTTTTCTTGGAGATTTGAATTATAGAATTTCGCTACCGGAATCAACCGTTCGAAACTTAGTAGACGAAAGAGATTGGAATTCCCTGCTCGAAAACGATCAGGTAATAAGAACGTATCTTCGTATTCATATCTGAATATTCGAATATAATAAAAAAACCGGGTTAAATAATACCCTTTATTCTAAAAAAATCTTATTGAAATGAAGCTGAGGATGGAGCTGATGAATGGTCAATTTAATGAGTGGCATGAAGGACAAATTGCATTCGCCCCTACGTATAAATACCGTCCGAATTCTGATGTATACTACGGGTGTTTTCATCAAAGCAAAAACGGAGAAAAGAAACGTGCCCCGGCATGGTAATTACAAACTTAATATGTGATTATCATCTTAGTTGTTGATAAAGGAATTTGTGTTTATTTTCTTGTTTGATTTTCCAGGTGTGACAGAATAATCTGGTATGGCGCTGGATTAAAGCAACATGCATATACCAGAGGGGAAGAGAATTTCTCCGATCATCGGCCGGTGAAAGCGATATTTACAACTGAAGTCGGGGTTTTACATCCACTGAAACAATTTCAAAGCCTTTTCTTATCAGAAAGGTTTGACAGAATGACAAGTCAGACGGACGATTTTATATGTAAAGGAAGATCCAGCTTCCAGATTTAATGAATTAAGTCTGTGTTGGTTGCAACTTAAATTTGCTGATGATTGTACAGTGAACTTTGGAGTACTTATTCTTCAATTATTCTTCTTTATTAGGTTTTGTTTTGGTGAAACAACTAGAGTTCAAACATTTTTATATTAATTCGAATAGAGGTTTATTATAAGAGAAACCTTTATTATAATTCAGTTTTTTTTTCATTCACAATATCGCGATTTGAAAATTAAATTTAAATTAAATAATTTAAAATTTTATCCCGTTAAATCAACATTTTGCTTCCAACAAGGGTGTTGCATGCAGTCTATGCTAACCTTTCATTAATTTAATCAAGACCCCCCTAATGATTAGAGTAGCTTAGGAACCGACTTGATTGGCAGGTTTGGAGCTAATTATAGTTTACAATCAGTCATCTTCAAACCCAATAAATAAATAAATAAAGATTGGAATAACTTAATATAAACTATTTGGACAATAATTGAGTAGTGTGGAATTCGATTTGATTTGTGTGGAGCAGTGGGGAAGCATTAACCAAATTAAACCAAATTAATTGGACCGTCTTTTTCAAATTAGTTAATGATAGTATATAATTTCTAGAAATATATGAGATGTAGTTTAAAAATAGACCACTGGTGCAATAATGTTGTGCCTATGTGTGTCATAGTTCATGCAAGTTTTCATTCAATGGTTGGTGTTGAAATGAAGGGTGCGGTTTAAATTTTTTGGAAATCAAGTATAATTTATAATTAGTAAGAGAACAAAAAATATTCTTCAAAAATTTATCTTAATAAAAAAATATTATTAAATTATCCTCTTAAGCAACAAAAAATTGACTTATAAACATTTAAAAATCAAACATTTTCACTTAAAATGTGTCATTCTTTTTTCATGTTTTATGTTTTAGATAATTATTATATGTTTACACATAATCATATATATATATATATATATATATATATATATATATATATATATTACAAATATTTAATATGCGTTCTCTATTTTTGGGTCTTTCACTCGGGGGCCATGTGCGGTCACTCCTATCACGCTTGTCCAGAACCCCACCTGAAAATGAAGTGTCCCCACCCAAAAAAAAATTTCACCTTTACTATTTAATATAAATTTTTTAAGGCTAAAGGGGTTATTTTGTCCCGAGTTCGACTTAAATTAGCAATGTTGCTCCTCGCGCGAAAACGCCTTCAATTAGGTCCTTCAGTTCGCACAATGCAGCAAATTGACCAATGTTGACCGTTACAGTGCTGGCGTGGCAGTTAATGGTGTTGACATGGCAATCAATTGTGCTGACATGGCAGTGCATGTGTGATGATGACTTGACATAGGGGCTAAATTGATTTTTTAAACCGGATTCAAGGGCATAATTTTTTTTTGCAGAATTCAGGGCATAATTCATTTTAATTGAAAGTTTGATAACTTATTTAATATTTAAGCTAAAAATAAAAATTTTAAAATGTATAAATAATCTGTTTAAATTTTAAGTTCATTTAATTGATTTATTTAGTTTTTGAATAAAATTAGATAAATAATTTGGTTTTTTAAGTTAAACTTTTACAAATAAAATATATGAAAAATTGATTAACAAATTGATGTAAATATCCTTTAGATTCAAGATAATTTTAAAATAAGCAAAGTGAAAACATTCACACAAAAATCAAAATACTCCTGCAATTCAAAAAATCCATAAGCTTAATAAAAATAATTAAAATATTTTAAAAAAAATATTGGAAATAAAAACTAATATAAAAATTAAAATGTATTAGATATTAAAAATGATAAAATATAAAAATTAAAAATTAAAAATGTTTATAAAGTATTAAAAATCAAACACTTTCATCAAAAAAGTCTTTGACTTCATCAGTCTAATTATTACCATTCTTTAAACAAATTTTTAGTGGAATCAATCTTGTATTAAAGTAACAATAAAACTCAAATTTTCTTTCGTTTTTCTACATTAATTTGATGCTCAATAATATTTAATGTAGAAAAACGAAGAAAATTTTTGTCTTTTCTACTTTAATACAAGCATGATTCTATTAAAAATATGCTCAAGGAATATTAGTATGCTTAGCATAGTCATCAACAATTGAAGACTTTTTGATGGTTTATAAATATTTTAAAATTTTAAGTTTTTATATTTATAAATTTTCATATTTTTAATTCTATGTATTTTAAATTTATTATAGTATTTTTATTTTTTAATATTTTATGAGTATTTAAATATTTTTAAATATTTAGTAATTTATTATTTTTAGCTTAAAGATTAAGTTATCAAACTTTCAATTAAAATGAATTATGCCCCTAAACTCGACAAAATTTCAATTATGCCTTCGAATTCGATTTAAAAAAAATCAATTATGCCGCTCTGTCATGTCATCATTACACATGCACTGCCATGTCAGTATCATGGACCGTCACGTCAACATCATGGACCGTCACGTCAGCATAGTAGACTGACACGTCAACATTATAACAGTCAACGTTGGTCAAGGGACTAATTTGTTTCAATGTGCAAACTTGAAGATTCCGGCGAGCGGCGAGTGCCGGTACACGGCGGTCGACATGACGGACGGTCACCGAATCTTCGATCAATGAAGAATCCGGTGAATGTTTGAGAGAAAAATGTTTTAAGGGTGTTTGATCTAAATTTTAAAAAATGAAAAATGAAATCTGTTTTTTAAAAGGTGGGTTTTATACCCAAAACAAATTGGGCTTATTACTTCATTAAATCCCCCACCTTTCTTTTGTTTTTGCTCTGCGAGATACCATGTTTTCAATTGTTTCAAAATGGTCACTGATTTCTCATAGATTTGGCTTCTAATTTTATTTTACTTTTAATTAGGTTATTATTTGTTTAAGTTTCTTTAAATTCTTTTTAAATTAATAAATTCATTTTTACCTTTTTAAAGAAATTTATAACTTGTATATTTTTAAATAAAATCGGCTTTTTGAAATAATTGTGTTTTTTTTTTCCTTTTCTTCTTTATTGTTAGTTTATTAACGCATATTTATTTATTTAATTTTGTTTTTATATATATTATTTTGTAGATTGATGTATTTGTTTTTGTAATGTTTAATAATATAATAAATGCGGTATTTTATCAAACAGAAATAACGGATTAGCGCCAGGAGTGTTGGCGGTGATTGGAGTTCATTTTTTAAATGATAAGACCATTAAAATAAAATCATATACATGAATGGGCAAATAAATTGAATTTAACATGAGCTTGCAAATTCCGACATTAAAATATTTTGTAATCGGCGAGGTACCAATTTTTGGGCGTTGTTGGGGTGCTAACTCTTCCCCATGCGTAACCGACTACCGAACTCATTTTTTATGTTTTCCGAAACCAAAATCGTTGTTTTAATAAAATAAAACATTTTATTAAAATGACTCGTTTTTTAAGTGATCCAATCACACCATTAAAAATATGAGTGGTGACTCCGTTATTTTCATTTTTAAACGTCGAACCACTCGAAAAAGGGTTGCGACAGGAGTTATAATCTCGGGTAAGTGGGTTTGGAACATTGTGTTGAGCATACAATATGTATGTAAAAAGGACAAACGATATATGAAGAAAGGAAAGGAAGCTTGATTCATTCATTTACAAAGTGTTGGATTTATACACAGCTGATAAGAAACCCTAGTGTATCATTGCATGACACGTGTATAATCTTAAGATTCCTTTCAATGATTTCCAACAGAATTGGAGGAGAGAGTGTGCATGGACAGTTGTAGTGCCAGCTCATAGATTTCAACATTATCTTCAACATTTTCCATGCTTGTTTTGCCTTCAAGGTTTCTGGTATGAAGTTGTTTGCGAAAGCCTTCAAATTGAGTGGTGGGCAGTGCCTTTGTGAGTATGTCAGCAACCTGGCAGCGGGCAGGAATGTAGTTGATTTGTAGGAGTCTCGAACTTACTTTCTCCCTAACAATGTGGAGATCAAGGTCAATGTGTTTTGTTTTCGCATGAAGAACGAGGTTGGCTGCCATGGAGACTGTGCTGGTATTATCGCACCAGAGTTGAGGGTGTTATGCATTTTGATTCCCATTTCTAAGAGAACGGATTATACCCAGATGATCTCAGACACAGCATCGGCCAAGCTTCTGTATTCGGCTTCTGCAGAAGACCTTGAGACTGCACGTTGTTTTTTCGAGCACCATGTGATCAGGTGATGACCAAGCATGACACAGTAGCCCGATGTGGATCTTCTATCATCGACATCACTGCCCCAGTCAGTATCTGAAAACGCAGTGAGTTGAAGATTGTCACTTTGTTGTGGTTGGAACCAGAGGCCATAGTCGAGAGTAGAGCTCAAGTATCTCAAAATTCTCTTGAGTGCATGCCAATGGTTTTCTGTAGGGTTTTGCATGTATTGCGCAGCCTTGTTGACAACAAATGCTAGGTCTGGACGTGTATGACATATATATTGAAGGGCACCGACGATGCTTCTGTAATTTTGGGCTTCAATTAGGGGAGTGCCATCATGTTTGCTGAGCTTGGGAAAGGTTACCATGGGTGTCGATGCGGCTTTGGCTCTCATTGTGTCTGTTTTGTGTAGCAAGTCAGTGATGTATTGTTGTTGAGATATGAACAAGCCTCCTTCATGTGGTCTGGCTTCAATGCCAAGAAAATAGTGTAGGTGTCCAAGGTCTTTGAGAGAGAAGCGATCATTTAAGGCTTGTATCACCTGCTGAACATGTGATTCAATGTTTCCTGTAATCAACATATCATCTACGTATATAGCTAGATATATGGATAGATCACCACGCTTGAGTGTGAACAAAGTTGAGTCTGCTTGTGATGCAAGAAAGCCTTGAGTGCCCAGAAAAAGTTTCAATTGAGCAAACCAATTTCTTGGTGCTTGTCTTAAGCCATAGATGGCTTTTTTGAGTTTACAAAAAAATGGCCTGCCAATCGAACTGTATTGTATGAAGCCTGCAGGTTGATGCATATATACAACTTCATGTAATTTCCCTTTGAGGAAGGCAATATTTACATCGACTTGATGAATATGCCATTGATTTGTGACTGCTACTGAAATGAGTATATTTACTGTGAAGAAGCGCACCACTGGGCTGAAGGTCTCCATGAAGTAAAGCCATGGTGTTTGAGAGTAACCTTTTGCGAAAAGTCTCGCTTTAAGCTTGCTGACAGAGCCATCAGCATTGTGTTTTACACGAAATAGCCATTTGCTGCCTATTGCTTTCTTCCCTGATGGTAATTCAGCTAGTTCGCAGGTGTTATTGTCTAGAAGAGCAGTGTATTCAAGTTGAACTGCCTCTGCCCAGGCTGGATGATCGAGTGCCTCTTGAATGTTGGAAGAAATGGCTTCGGTGTTGTAGATTTTAGGTTTGAATGTTCCCACCTCGCTGCGTGCAATCATAGGATGGATGTTGGGGATTGGATGATTTTTTTGAGTGTTGGGGATTGGGGGATCATTGGTTATTGTATTTGAGAGGTTAGGAGATTCATTTGGAGGGGTAGTTTGTAGAGGTGATGTGGTTGTTTGTGGTGAAGTTGGTGGGTGTGGTGAGTTGGTTGGTTGATAGTCAGTGTATGTAAGGGTTGTGGTATTCAAGGGTTGGTCGGTTATAGCAGTTGGTGATGCTGGAATGGATTGTGTAGTAGGGCTAGCAGGTGGTGTAGCATGGTTGGTATTGGTAGTTGGTATAGGTTGAGTAGGTATGTTGGAGGTGGTGGTGGTGTTTGAGGGTTGTTCGATTGTAGGTGTTGGTAGATTGGGAAAGGCCTTGGAGCGATGGGAAGAGGAGGGTGCATTGGTGGGTGTGGATGTGTTGGCACAGGGAAATACATATTCGTTGAAATTGACACTCCTCGAGATATAGATCCTGCCATTCTCATATGCACATTTATAGCCATGGTACTTTAGGGAATAGCCAAGGAATAAGCATGGCTTGGTCCTGAAGGATAGCTTATGATTGTTGTAGGGCCTTAAGTTTGGATAGCACTCACATCCAAACACCTTGAAGAAGCTATAGTCGGGTGATTTTCCTGTGAGGTTCTGATATGGAGATTGATTGCCAAGCTTTTTAGTTGGAAGATGGTTGATAAGAAATACAGAGCTGAGAACTGCATAGGACCAGTATCGCAGTGGCATGGAGGCTTGAGCTATGAGAGACAAGGCCATGTCAATGATATGCCTGTGCTTATGCTCCACTGCCCCCATTCTGTTGGGATGTGTATGGGCACGTTATGCGTTGCTGGATGCCCAGTGCAGGTAGAAGGGTGTCTAAGAAATGAAATTCACCACCTCCATTTGTCTGTACTGCTTGAATTCTAGAGCCAAACTGATTGTGAACAAGCTTGCGAAAGAGATCGAAGGCAACTGAAGCTTCTGATTTAGTTTTTAACAAATAGACCCAACAATTCCTCGAGTGCATATCAATAAATGAGATGTAATAAGAAAATCCATTAGAAATAACTGGAGCAGGACCCCAAATGTCGATTTCAACTAATTCAAACGGAGTGTCATACAAGGTTACAGATTGTTTGAATGGTAAGGAGTGACACTTGCCTAGCTGACACGCACTACAAACAACATTCTTGTCTACAACCAAGGACTTATTCAATGCTGAATTGATGACTTCAGGTGATGCATGACCTAAACGTCGATGCCAGATCCAACATGGTGAGTTGTTGTGGACTGCTGTGGAATAGGCTATGATGGTATTGTTGATTGAGTCTCCTGACAAAGTGTAAAGTCCCCCTTCTTGCGTCCCTTCCAAAAGTATATACCATGTGGTTTTATCCTTCACACAACAATAATCCGAATGAAATTCAAGAAAGACTGAGTTATTTTTAGTGAATTTCGATACTGATAATAGGTTTCTTGTGATACGAGGGACATGCAAAAGATCACGTAAAGTAAGAGTTCGAGAAAGAGTTGAGATTTCAGAGTGACCAACTTGGGCTATGGCCAAAGAGGAACCGTCACCAATATGGACAGAGCCCTTACCAAAGTATGGAGATCCTCCCAGGAGAGATGATGTGTTATTGGCTACGTGATGAGTAGCTCCCGAGTCAGGATGCCAAACAGTGGAGGAGGCAACCAAGGAGTGGACTTGCATATCACCAGATTGAGTGTCAGGTGAGGTAGAAGGTTCATTGCTGGCAGGTTCACTTATATATGGATCATAGGCTACCTCCACTATGTCTTGTTTGTAGGAACAAGCATTAGCGTGAGCTGTGGCTTGAGTGGTAGTACTGGGCCGTGGTTGGGAGGAGGAGGTGACACCCTTGAAGGATTGGTCAAATCGGTGCCAGCAGCGGTCTACAAGGTGGCCAGGTTTGCCACAAAGTTGGCACTGAATGTGTGGTCTGGTGCCTCGATATCGACCACAGGAGTCATCACGAGGTTGAGGATTGTTGTTGGTTGAGTAGGAGGGTATGTCACGATTGTTGGAGTAAGTTGTGTTGTTTATGCCAACATGAAGACGAAGAGGATCAGAGACACGAGACTCAGCATCTATAAGTACAGAGACAGCTGCGTCCACTGTATATGGTTCCTTGCTGGCTGAGATGACTGCCACAAAAGGATCGTACTCAGATGATAACCCATTCAGAATGGTGGCGATGTGTTCGACAGGTGAAACTGGACTGCCACACGATGCAAGAAGGTCACAGATTTCTTTTATTTGCATAGTGTAAGTTCTCATTGACAGTGAAGCTTTCTTGATTGAGCGCAATCAAAAATGGAGATGCATGATTCGAGTTGTGGATAGTTGTGAATATATTCTGGAGATGGTGGACCAAATTGTTGCAGATGACTCAGCTCCCACAAGCTGAAGGAGAACATTGGAGCTGACGGTGGATAGTAGCTATGAGGCCAACAAGCTGTCTTGCTTAATGAACCGGAGGTAGGTCGGATTTGGGACACGGGCACCATTGTCACTGGCTACTAGCTTGGGCGGAGGTGTAATGGTGCCATCAATATACCCTTCAAGATCTTGTCCTCGTATCAGCAAGGTAACTTGTTGTTTTCATAGAAGATAGTTGGTATCGTCAAGCTGGATGCTTATGCGTTTGTTGGAGAAGGAGTTGTCTGAGATGTCATCTGATGATGAAGATGGAAGAGCTTCATCATCGGCAGGTGCGGAATCATTAGGCATGGTGGCGGAGGAGGCGGAGATCACCAGGAGACGGCCCGGAATACTGATACCATGTTGAGCATACAATATGTATGTAAAAAGGACAAACGATATATGAAGAAAGGAAAGGAAGCTTGATTCATTCATTTACAAAGTGTTGGATTTATACACAGCTGATAAGAAACCCTAGTGTATCAGTGCATGACACGTGTATAACCCTAAGATTCCTTTCAATGATTTCCAACAGAATTGGAGGAGAAAGTGTGCATGGACAGCTATGGTGGCAGCTCATAAATTTCAACATTATCTTCAACACATTGAACTCAGAAGAGAGCTCTTTGCTTGGGAAAATGACATGCGAAAAGAGTTCATTAAAGTTCTAGATCAAGCTGCTAAGGATGCAGGCTTAAGAGATAGCCTAAAATGGTGCGAAGATTCAAGTAGATTGTACAAGTCGAAGACCTACTGCGTTAAAATTTCCACCATGAGGCGGCTGAAGGCAGAATCTAGAGACTTGGGTGGCCTAATCTAGCCCCCCCAAAGGTGGAAGCTTTTGTATGGGATTCACGGCAGAATACCAACCTTTCCAGAACTATCAAAACGCGAGGTCCAAGCTTCGAAATCAGGTTTTTGCGTTTTTTGTCAAAGGGCTATTGAATCAGTTAATCATTTCCTTGCTCAAGATATGGTCTCAAGAGTTTCGAATTTGCTCTTATTTAGGGTTAGAGCGTTTTTCTTAACGAGGCTCGTAACTTTAAAAAAAAAATTATGTCTGATACATGTATATTACATATTAAAAAAATGTATATGCATATCGTATATGATTATATAAATTCGTTTAAATTGGAGCCAACCGGTACCATAACATTATAAACATTTACAATTAAATTTGAACATAAACTCGAACAACTTGACTCGATTCAAATTTCATAAACGCGATCCAACTCGAAAAAATTCAAATAAAATGTAAGTTATAAAATATAAATCTTTAACTCTACAGACTCAAAAAAAAAGTATTCGACTCGATCGAATGTTTATCCCTACATCCCACATGAAAGAGTCGAGGTGATTTTAATTAAAAAAAATTATTAAAACCTCAAAAAATTAATTCAACTCGATCGAATGTTCATTCCTACATATCTCAAAATTATTAAAATTTGTAGTTAAATCCTTAAAAATTTATAAATTTTAGCTTAAACCTCTAAAAAAATTTAAAAATTAAGTTAACCTTTAAACTCTTACCCAAAGTTCCGCCACTCAAATTGGGATGGAAATTTGTTTAAAAGGTAATTATTCCAAGTACAATCACTTGTGTAAACTTTGTTTCCACGAGCTCATCGATTTTTAGAGTTTAGAGACTCCGTTTAGTGTTTAAGTGTAGGAGTTTTGAATTTGAGGAGTGTAGTTATAATTTAGGGTTTATGATTAAAATTTAGCGTTTATTAGTTAAACCTAAATTCTCAATCATATTACCCTAAATTCTAAACTCTACACTTAAACCCTTAAACCCTAAAATCTTTGTTTAAATGCCTAGTGTTTGAAGGCGAAACTATACATTAAGCCATTGTAGTTGAAAACTTTGTTTTCTCAGACATTTTCCTGGACAATCGCGAGTTAAAACGCAGAACCTGCAATTGTCTTGGCATTTTGGGCTTAAATATTTAATATTTGGGCCATATTTTATCATATAAATGGAGGATTAAGACAGATCCAATATTTGTATCCCTAAATTGTGTGGTGGAGATTTAAGAGTCTTCCCGTAATTATAGCCTTAATCACTAATTCCGTACCAAATTATTGATTTGTCTTTGCTGCCCTTTGAATAACGGCACTTGTCCCCCGTCGGTCCAATTTGTTCATCCGGATTGACTCTTGAGTTTTTGACCACCGGCCATTTCGTGGAATTAGAATTTAGATTTCCAATATTTATTTAATTTCACTCTATTTAACTCCAATACTACAATTCAACTCGTACTCAAAAACTCAAATTCAAAAAAAATTATTTAAATATAATCTAAATGAAAAGGTTCATTTTGATTTGAACTCAAAAAAATATTTAAATTGATTTGAAACCTCGAACAATTTAATTAACTTGGATTTGGATTTTTATTCGAATCTAATCGAATTTTATTCTCACCTAATTACAAAGTAGTTTAACAGACAAAACTTCCCAACTCATGTTACAGTTGAAGTTGAAGTGTTGAACTTATAATTGAATTCAAAGAATAAAGTAAAAAAGTTAAGCATAAATTACATAAATCATCACTTAACTTTACTCTTAAACATATTTTGGTTACCAAAATTTCAAAACGTTTGATTTACTCACTGAAGTTTAAACATTGAACGTTTTTTGTCACTCATCCATTAATTTCTTTACGACATCTATTTACCGGCGAATGAAGGAACTTCTCCAAGATTCAAACGGTGAAAAACTTCATCGACACGAGAGAAGCAACATACTGAGAAATGAGCTCCATCCAACGACGGTGGAGGGAGATCGACGAGAGAGAAATCATAAAGTTTTTGGCTGATTCATGAACTTCGAAACATATTCCGACAAAATGGAGGTCAAATTTAGACTCATGGGGCCAAGACAAAGTGGCTATAAAATTTTGGGACTGAACGACAACCATCTATGACCGTTTGGGGTTTAAGAGTGACAAAAAACGTTCAATATCTAGACTTTAGTAAGTAAATTGAACTTTAACTTCAATGACCAAAATAAAATTAAGTGTAAAGTTCAGTAATAATTTACGTAATTCACCCAAAAGTTAAATAAGTTCAAACAAAATATAATTCAATTATATTCAAATGTTTCAAAAAGTTATAAATAAATCCATGGTCTAATCGTACAATTAATGCATGAAATGCATGTAATCCATCAATTCCTTTGAAGTTAATGGTCACTACCAAAGGGGAATGTGACACCTACCCCTTACTTTTTTATCTTTTCCACCTCTTTTGCAATTGTGTTGCCTTTTCCTCCCAACCAACCTCTAGTATTTAGGCTCCTGCCCTTGGTGGAATTCAAGCTGTATCCAAGAAATTGAAATCTAAACTGTGGACCCTTGGGTTAGATCCTTTCTAAGTAAAACCTAATTTCTTAAGATTAAGTGGTCTTAATTGCAATTAAAGCTAATCTCTTCTATTGCCAAATAGAGAATGATTAATGCATACCCTTTATACATTAATCCAAGTGTTTTAGTTTTTACTCCAACCCCTGTCTAACTTTGCACTTTTTTCATGAGCAAAAGCATGACCAACTCAACAAAGTAAAATAACAGTTTACGTGTACAGAATATGTGTGTTGGACTCATCAAATAATTCTAGTAAAAAATGTTGTTATTTAAGTAATTCAAGTTCAAATAATTTATATACACAATTTATATTATTAAATATTAAGTTTAATGAACATATATTATTATATAATCGTATTATACTATTAGAAAAAATAGAAGGCACAACTTGAAGGCTTGAAACCTCCCCTACTCATTAACTTGGGGGTGACGTGTCAATACATTAATTGGATAGGTAGGCAAGTTCTGTCTAGGTCCCCGCTAGTACCACCTCTATCACTGTATCACATATACATATGGATAATCTCTAGCTGCCAAATATGTTACATGTGAGAACCACACGTGTGAAGGAACCGAGTGTCAACGATCATGACAAAAAAATAATTCATGAGTTCTTCATCAATGAAAATATTGATAATAAATTTAGGTTTATAAATGAGGAAAAAATAGCCTAAAACGTATAAAATGTGCTGCTAGACCAACCGACTAAATATATTTACTTGCTTGTAATTAAATTCAGCTTCTAAATATATTATACGTTAAAAATTAACATGAGCCAATTTGGAAAGATATATATAAATCAATGCTTTGTTTTTATTAAAGTAATTTATTTATGAAAAAAAAATCTACTACTTTAATGTGACTTGTTGATGCATTTAAGCGCGGGAGTAAGAGGAAAAGAACATTCTTAGGCATGAATTGATGCTTCCTTGAACGCATGCATGCTATGTACTTGAAAATTATAAAACTCTAATAAATAAAAAGGAAATTTAAAGTACATGTGTCACATCCCAAAAACCGGTCTAGTCAGAATTAAGTTTCGGTGACTGAATATTTTTATCGATTAAATAAATTATTCGATCTTATCTTAAGTATTCGAATTAATTTATGATAGTTTATTATTATTATTGTTATTATTATTATTATAAAAAAAAAGAGAGAGAGAGAAATTGGTGGGATTGCCGTGTAAAGGCAAATCCACTTAGCAAATGGGTGTTAATCAATTAGGCAAATTAGACCACTAATGAGATTATTGAATAAAATATTAAATGGTGTGGGGGAATTGTTGATTAAAAAATGGGTAGTGGGAGGGGGAATAGTGACGCCTAAATTGCTATAAAAGGGGGGAAATTGAGGGTAAAATACACGGCAAGTTTGAAGAAAACAAATTAGTAGATACGATCCAATATTTGATTGGTAGTCCGATATTTTCGATATAGTAATATCGAATTTCTGCCGACGACGGGGTAAGCTCAAATCTCTAGTTAGTTTAAGTTTCGGTATCGAGTTTGATTAATATTTATATATATATTCGATAATGTCTTATTATTTTAATTAATTTTTATCGTAGTACAAGAGGTCGATTCAGATCAACTTTCAAGCCCAATAAATAAAAATAAAGCACTGGTCTGTCAAGGTGAGTGTAGATGCATTTGTCTCGGGTGACACGGTGTCATTCCGATATTTTTATGTTCTGATATGTGGGTATAGTCGTGTCAGGGGTAGGCTCGGTGCCTTCCTATTGCATTAATTATGAATTTATTTGCATCTGGTAAGTACCCTGCATTATTTTGATATGCTTAAAAATGATTATAATATACTACATGTATATGAAAATAATATGAAATATTATCTGATATGGAGCTACGGCTCATCTTGCTATTTGATTTGATATGATCTGAAAATCATGGATTATGTGAATTTGTGTGTATTTATGGACGTTGGATACAATTGGCATGCCATAGGAATATTTGAGCTCACCATGTAAGGGAGGACTACGGTCCAGGGCTACGGCCTATATGTGGGAGATAAAAGGATGGAAGTGTAAGGGATACATGGAGCTACGGCTCAGGGCTACGGCTCATTTATGATTTATGATATGGTGTACAGGGAATCCGCGTATCCAATGGTAACAATATAATATGTGTTCGATATGTTATATCATGACATGTTTATGATAAGATATATGATTATATTATGTTATGTCAGTGATATGGATATCTGATCATGTTATGCTTATACTGTTATAAAAGCATGCAAATAAGTTAGATTAATTTATATTTAATCATGACACTCATATTATTGTTAATTCATTTACATGACTACCTCACTAGGCTATGTAAGCCTAACATACGTGTCTCATGCATTTTCAGGACCCTGATAGATTTCCAACCTTTGATCGTGTGGTGCAGTTGCAAGTCACATCTCTACCTTATATGTATGATATCTTTCATGAACTCCTAGTAAAGTGGCATATGATCCAACTTTTGTATAAATTGTGTTGTGTAATTTAATAATGTGGTTTTATTTTAGAAATCTAGAAAAGTCCTATTAAATAAATGTTGGAACAATAATAATGATAAATACGAATAATTTTCTAATAAAAATGATTAGAAAAGACTCTAAGATTTTTGTGAGTTGTTAGGCTCATTTAAATTTGTAAATAATTTTAGTAAGATAATAAAAAGAAATAGATTTAAATATTTTACAAAATAGTCACTAAATATTGCATCGTCTAAACAGGTAGATAAATGACCTCCGATAGTAATGAGGTTTTACAGGCTAATAACTAGTAAGTTTATTTTCAGTATAATTTCACGAATTTCAGATAAAGACCTTTAATTTGTGAAAATTACAATTTAGTCCCTAAGTTTGAAAAAGTTTGAAATTGACCCCAATTTGAGTAAGTTGTTAATAAGTTAAGTGTTAAGTCTTAAAAGAAATTAATAAAATGTTATGAAATGATTTTTGAACTTTGAAATTATGTCTCCGATCTCCGCATCGTTTCCGGTAGCGCTCTCCGACCCGGTTCTCTACCAGGCCGGGTAGGGGGTGTTACATTTGTGGTATCAGAGCTAGAGTTTAGTCGATTCTAGGACTAACTAGACATTCGTTAATGAGTCTATGTCTCATATGCCACTTAGGAGTTGATTAAATATGTATTTTGTGACTTGCAACTTACAC
Organism: Hibiscus trionum; assembly: GCA_030270665.1. Lineage (NCBI taxonomy): Eukaryota > Viridiplantae > Streptophyta > Magnoliopsida > Malvales > Malvaceae > Hibiscus > Hibiscus trionum. The sequence goes on from BSYR01000065.1 coordinate 6,000,575, forward strand.
GATTTAATTCTTATGTGTGTCTAGACCCAAAATGACTGCTCCTACTATTAGGAAAGAAACAAATGAGCCCGATCATGATTCCTCTTCCACTCGAGGGGAAAATGTGAGGCCAGAACCAAGTACCGAACAAGTGGCTCAGAATGATCCACCCCATCTTCCACCTATGTTATCGGCTCAACAAGACTATTTGATGTCTATGGCCGACATGATAAAACAAGTAGTGGTGTCTCTTCGACAAGAAGCACCTTCCTCATCTGCTGAAGCTGCTCAGCAGATCTCTCGAGCTCCAATAGATAAGCTAAAACGTTATCAAGTTTATACATTTACTGGCCAAGATCTGGATAATCCTGAAATCGCAGAATATTGGCTAGAAAATACTTTGAAAGTAATCAACAAGCAACTAAAGTGCCCCGAGGAGCATAAGTTGGAGTGTGCCTTAGCCCTGATTGCAGATGAAGCACAAAGCTGGTGGCACACTGTAACTCTCACTGTACCCGAACATAAAGTAACCTGGGAATTTTTCCTCCAGGAATTTCGTAAAAAGTATATTAGTGAGCATTACCTCGCTGAAAGACGTAAAAAGTTCCTCCATTTGAAGCAAGGAGGAAGGCCAGTGGAGCAGTACATTCATGATTTCTGCAAGTACGCTAGATATGGTACTGATATCATCCACACTGAAAAAGAAAAATGTAGAATGTTCATAGATGGCCTCTGCGATGAATTACGTCCTCTTTTTGTTGCTCTGGAAATCGAGGATTTTCAAGTTCTGGTGAATCGAGCCATTGCAACTGAAGCTTCTCAAAGAGCCTATTAAAGAAGGAAGGGAAACCAAGCTCGACCTGATAAAAGATTCCGAGAAGATTCCAAACCTCCTCTATCTCAAAAAAGAGGAAGACAGTGGGACCAAAGGTCATCTGTCAATCAACAGCTACCTAACTCTAATTATGTCTCTCAATTTCCATCTGGTGGGACCACTGTTACGCGTACGACCTCAATAAACAGTACAGGAGGCTCTGCCAAAAGTTCTCAGATCCCTCTGTGTAATTTTTGTCAAAAGAGACATTTGGGACAGTGCCGTAAACAGTTAGGTTCTTGTTACCTGTGCGGAGAATCTGGTCATTTCATCCGACAATGCCCCCAAAATCCACAAGCCCCTACCTCTATAGCCTCCCAGAACGTTCCAGTAAAAGGGAGGGGAATAAATCAAGCACCGTCTGGTTCTTCCGGAAGGCCCCACAACAATAATGCTCCTTCAGGAAGCCGAAATCCAAAGACCTCAGCCCAGATGTACCACGTTCGAGGACGCGAACAAGAAGACGACCCTAATGTTGTTGCAGGTATGGTGGAGTTAGGTTCTGAATTTGTTTATGCTTTGATAGATCCAGGCTCCACGCATTCCTTTATTAGTGAACCTTTGATTGAAAAATATGCCTTAAAATATGATCATGTTGCTTCTGAAATACTTGTGTCAAACCCATTAGGAGATAGTGTAGCAATCCAAAAGATCTGTAGATCTTGTCCCCTAAAAATCCAAGGAATTCCTTTTCCGGCCAATTTGATGGTCTTACCCTTTAATGAGTTCGACCTTATCCTTGGTCTAGATTGGCTAGCTGAACATCAAGCATGGGTAGATTGTTCTAAAAAGAAATTATATCTCCGTGGTCTAGGTAGAGAAAGCATCACCTTGATGAAATCTAAATGTCAGAGTAGTCTTATGTGTGCCTTAGAATCTAAGAAGGAATTGAAGCCTGAAGATATATCCATAATAAAAGATTTTCCTGACGTATTCCCTGAAGAACTTCCGGGACTCCCTCCTGTACGTGAAGTTGAGTTTGGGATAGAAGTTCAACCTGGAACTACTCCAATTTCTATCGCTCCATACAGAATGGCTCCAATGGAGTTAAAGGAGTTGAAAGCCCAAATCCAAGACCTTGAAAGTAAGGGGTTTATTCGACCGAGTTCCTCACCCTGGGGAGCACCGGTTTTATTTGTGAAGAAGAAAGATGGATTGATGCGCTTATGCATCGACTATCGACAACTAAATAAAGTAACAATAAAAAATAAGTACCCGCTTCCTAGAATAGACGACCTATTTGATCAACTAAAGGGTGCTTCTGTCTTTTCTAAGATAGACCTCCGATCTGGTTACTATCAAATGCTCGTGAAGGAACCAGATGTTTCAAAAACAGCCTTTCGAACCAGATATGGTCATTACGAATTCTTGGTGATGCCTTTTGGGCTCACCAATGCTCCTGCAGCCTTTATGGATCTGATGAACCGAATATTTCGACCTTATCTTGATAAATTTGTCGTTGTCTTCATAGACGACATTTTGATCTATTCGAAAGATTCTGTTACTCACAAAGAACATCTTCGGATTGTACTCCAAACCCTCCGTGAAAAACAGCTCTATGCCAAATTTAATAAATGCGAGTTTTGGCTGACCGAAGTATCTTTTCTCGGTCATGTGATATCTTCCGCGGGAATTCAAGTGGACCCAAAGAAGATTCAAGCCATTCTCGAATGGATACCCCCGAAAAACGTGGGAGAAATTCGTAGTTTCCTGGGTCTTGCAGGATACTATCGTAGGTTCGTTAAGGGGTTCTCCTTGATTGCTTCACCCCTAACGAAGCTTCTCCGCAAAGACATTCCTTTCATGTGGACAGTGGACCAACAACGGAGTTTTGACCAGCTTAAACAAATCCTCACCCACGCTCCTGTCCTAGTACAACCGGAACCAGGAAAAGATTTCACAGTATACAGCGATGCATCCCATCAAGGACTGGGCTGTGTCTTAATGCAAGAAGGTAAAGTTATAGCCTATGCCTCACGTCAACTCAAACCGCATGAGCTTAATTATCCAACTCATGACCTTGAGCTAGCTGCGGTTGTGTTCGCACTAAAGATCTGGCGACATTACCTCTATGGTGAAAAGTGTTATCTTTTTACTGACCACAAAAGCCTGAAATACCTTTTGACCCAAAAAGAATTAAACCTTCGTCAGCGTCGTTGGATGGAGCTTTTGAAAGATTATGATTTGGTAATTGATTACCATCCCGGTAAAGCAAATGTGGTGGCGGACGCTCTTAGCCGGAAGCCCACTTCTTCTCCTAGATGTTTAAACGCTCACTTTCGGCTCATGAAGCGTGGCAAGTTATTAGCCGAGCTCAGGGTACAATCGACCATTGTGTCCGTGATTAAAGCACTTCAAGAAGATGATGAGGAGTTGCAACCTATTTTAGCCCGAATCAAGGATGAACTGGACCCTGATTTTGCCATAAATTCTGACGGCTTGTTATGCTTTCGTAATCGTATATGTGTTCCAAACAATGATGATCTTCGGAACCAGATCCTGCGTGAAGCACATGCTAGCCCTTTTTCGATTCACCCCGGAGCTGTTAAGATGTACAAGGATCTAAAAGAGATCTACTGGTGGTCCGGTATGAAAAGTAAAATCACAGATTTCGTAGCAAGGTGTTTGACTTGTCAACGGGTTAAAGCCGAACATAAAGTACCGACGGGACTCCTTCAACCCATTGAACTACCACAGTGGAAGTGGGAACGTATCACTATGGATTTTGTAAGCGGTTTACCTCCGACTCCAAAGAAAAACAACGCAATCTGGGTCATCGTAGATCGATTTACCAAGTCAGCTCACTTTCTTCCTGTAAGAATGGACTTCAGCTTATCCAAGCTAGCAGAGTTGTATATCAGCGAAGTTATACGCTTGCACGGAGTTCCAACATCAATAATTTCTGATCGAGACCCACGGTTTGCATCCCGATTTTGGAGAACCTTACATGAGGCATTGGGAACTAGAGTACATCTCAGTACTGCATTCCATCCCCAAACCGATGGCCAATCTGAAAGGGTTATTCAGGTAACCTCGTTATTGTCTTTCTTTAAACATGAGCTAGGTATCCTATATCAATTACGATCTTCCTTGTAGATTCTGGAAGATATGCTTCGAGCCTGCATTATTGATTTTGGGAAAAATTGGGAGAAATCCCTACCCTTAGTGGAATTTTCCTACAACAATAGCTATCAGTCGTCTATTCAGATGGCTCCTTTTGAAGCATTGTATGGCAGAAAATGCAGAACTCCTCTATGCTGGTCCGAACTTGGAGAAAACAAGGTGTTGGGACCACAGTTGCTCAGAGAAACAGAAGAAAAAGTTCAAATCATTCACTCTCGATTGAAACAAGCTTTTGATAGGCAGAAAGCCTACGCTGATCTGAAACGAAGAGACATTCAGCATAATGTGGGAGACAAAGTCTTTCTTAAAGTCTCTCCATGGAAGAAAGTATTTCGTTTTGGAAAGAGGGGAAAACTCAGTCCTCGTTTCATTGGACCTTTTGAAATTACTGAAAGAATTGGCCCAGTGGCTTATCGACTTGCACTTCCTAGCGAGTTCGATAAAATCCACAATGTCTTCCACGTGTCAATGCTCAGAAAGTATAGATCCGATCCATCTCATATCTTAGAGCCGGAAGAATTAGAGCTGAATCCTGACTTGTCTTACGAAGAGGAACCAATTCAGATTCTGGATAGAGAAATCAAAAGACTCAGAAACAAAAATGTTGCATTGGTTAAAGTCTTGTGGAGAAATCACAGGAGGGAAGAGGCAACATGGGAACCTGAGGACACGATGAAAAAGCAATATCCTCATCTGTTCGATTCAGGTATAAATTCGAGGACGAATTTTCTTAAGGGAGGGTGAGTTGTCACATCCCAAAAACCGGTCTAGTCAGAATTAAGTTTCGGTGACTGAATATTTTTATCGATTAAATAAATTATTCGATCTTATCTTAAGTATTCCAATTAATTTATGATAGTTTATTATTATTATTATTATTATTATAAAAAAAGAGAGAGAGAGAAATTGGTGGGATTGCCGTGTAAAGGCAAATCCACTTAGCAAATGGGTGTTAATCAATTAGGCAAATTAGACCACTAATGAGATTATTGAATAAAATATTAAATGGTGTGGGGGAATTGTTGATTCAAAAATGGGTAGTGGGAGGGGGAATAGTGACGCCTAAATTGCTATAAAAGGGGGGGAAATTGAGGGTAAAATACACGGCAAGTTTGAAGAAAACAAATTAGTAGATACGATCCAATATTTGATTGGTAGTCCGATATTTTCGATATAGTAATATCGAATTTCTGCCGACGACGGGGTAAGCTCAAATCTCTAGTTAGTTTAAGTTTCGGTATCGAGTTTGATTAATATTTATATATATATTCGATAATGTCTTATTATTTTAATTAATTTTTATCGTAGTACAAGAGGTCGATTCAGATCAACTTTCAAGCCCAATAAATAAAAATAAAGCACTGGTCTGTCAAGGTGAGTGTAGATGCATTTGTCTCGGGTGACACGGTGTCATTCCGATATTTTTATGTTCTGATATGTGGGTATAGTCGTGTCAGGGGTAGGCTCGGTGCCTTCCTATTGCATTAATTATGAATTTATTTGCATCTGGTAAGTACCCTGCATTATTTTGATATGCTTAAAAATGATTATAATATACTACATGTATATGAAAATAATATGAAATATTATCTGATATGGAGCTACGGCTCATCTTGCTATTTGATTTGATATGATCTGAAAATCATGGATTATGTGAATTTGTGTGTATTTATGGACGTTGGATACAATTGGCATGCCATAGGAATATTTGAGCTCACCATGTAAGGGAGGACTACGGTCCAGGGCTACGGCCTATATGTGGGAGATAAAAGGATGGAAGTGTAAGGGATACATGGAGCTACGGCTCAGGGCTACGGCTCATTTATGATTTATGATATGGTGTACAGGGAATCCGCGTATCCAATGGTACCAATATAATATGTGTTCGATATGTTATATCATGACATGTTTATGATAAGATATATGATTATATTATGTTATGTCAGTGATATGGATATCTGATCATGTTATGCTTATACTGTTATAAAAGCATGCAAATAAGTTAGATTAATTTATATTTAATCATGACACTCATATTATTGTTAATTCATTTACATGACTACCTCACTAGGCTATGTAAGCCTAACATACGTGTCTCATGCATTTTCAGGACCCTGATAGATTTCCAACCTTTGATCGTGTGGTGCAGTTGCAAGTCACATCTCTACCTTATATGTATGATATCTTTCATGAACTCCTAGTAAAGTGGCATATGATCCAACTTTTGTATAAATTGTGTTGTGTAATTTAATAATGTGGTTTTATTTTAGAAATCTAGAAAAGTCCTATTAAATAAATGTTGGAACAATAATAATGATAAATACGAATAATTTTCTAATAAAAATGATTAGAAAAGACTCTAAGATTTTTGTGAGTTGTTAGGCTCATTTAAATTTGTAAATAATTTTAGTAAGATAATAAAAAGAAATAGATTTAAATATTTTACAAAATAGTCACTAAATATTGCATCGTCTAAACAGGTAGATAAATGACCTCCGATAGTAATGAGGTTTTACAGGCTAATAACTAGTAAGTTTATTTTCAGTATAATTTCACGAATTTCAGATAAAGACCTTTAATTTGTGAAAATTACAATTTAGTCCCTAAGTTTGAAAAAGTTTGAAATTGACCCCAATTTGAGTAAGTTGTTAATAAGTTAAGTGTTAAGTCTTAAAAGAAATTAATAAAATGTTATGAAATGATTTTTGAACTTTGAAATTATGTCTCCGATCTCCGCATCGTTTCCGGTAGCGCTCTCCGACCCGGTTCTCTACCAGGCCGGGTAGGGGGTGTTACAACATGTGCCACCTTGGCTATGTTATTATTATTATTATAATAATAATAATAATAATAATAATAATAATAATAATAATAATAATAATAATAATAATAATAATAATAATAATGTTAAGATTTAATATGACTGCAATTAACTCATTAATTTAGATCATAAAACGTAAAGACCTATTATAAATGAACAATAACTTTCCTATTAAGTTTAAAGAGACTAACCGAACATATGAGTAAAAATCTTCTGCCATCTAACCATGCCTCTTTATATGCCCCTACTAAAAAACACCTAAAAATTAAATTCTAAGCTCTAACCCTAATTTTCATATCCTAAACTTTAAACTCTAAAAATACATTATACCTCTAATTCTCTACACCCTAACACTAACCTCAAATCCTAAAACCTAAACTCGTTATTTTAAAATGGAAGCATCATTGAGGGTATAATTAGGGGTAGATGATTTTCATCCCAAACATATAGAGTTGCATTTGGAAAGTCATATAGTGACTAGGTTTAGGTATAACCACATATATGTGATGTGTGTGGCCAACTTAATTTGTGGGTTTTGCAAAATAATCCTTTTTCCATGACAGCCAAACATGTTAAAATAATTAGCAGATTTTAGTCAAATATGGCATAAATTCAAAGCTCATACTATGATAGGCCATAACTACCATTTTTCTTTATATTTTTGAGAGGACATGTTGCAAAATTAAATTAGATTAGGAGTAGGAGGCATATATACTTTGATAAACATGTGACAACAACCGGAATCCATGCTCATCTTATAATACATATCCAAATAAGTTGATATATATTATCAAAACATACAATAAATGTCCCCACAACAATTATAGTTAGGAAAATACCCTTGTGAAAATCACATTAATTTTACACATCAAACATATTGTTTTTAGTTTGGTCGGTCGACCAAGCTGTTCATCTTTGTTCTCTCTTATTCTTTTAGGTCACGAGTTTTAGACCCACTAAGAACACCTCATTCTTTTTCCCTAAATGTAATTGGATTTTAAATTTGAATTTCATCTCATGTTTCAATTCTATTTATGTTGGTATATACCAGCGAGTTGTCATTTTTTTTTACAAATAATAACAAATAGTTTTAACTGAATAAAGACGGAATAGATTAATTGAAATATTTCCCCTAAAATGATCATAGTGCACTTAAAATAATAATTTAGGACCAAACACGAAAAGGGTTAAAAACACAATCAAACAACTCGAGTAAACGATAGATACAAACAAACACCATTAACACTAACTTAAAAATGGATATAACAACAGTTGACAAACTGATATTATCACAACTTAATCACAACCTATATTTAATGACTGTGAACGTCTATCAATATTAATTTTAGAAGTCTAAAATAAATAGACCAGCAAGATAAATTCAACATTAAAAAAAAGTGTACTATAAAAACAAAAAAATACATCATAAAAACAAAAAAATGCATCAATATTAGTTAATCATATTTAAAGATATCACATCGTGCTTATTATAATATTTTTTAAGATTATTAATGTATCATGTTGGTATATTAATGGTAAAATCATCACTCGTGTTTGTTCTTTGAGTTTATTTCTTTTTTGTTTTGTTTTTTTTTTTCCTACTCAAATTATACTGTTAATGGCAAGCGAGTAAACACGTGTACTGTTTGTCGGGCAGCTAGCAATGGGTCAGATTCTTATCCAAACTTTCATTTTCGTAAACTTCACTTTGAGGACAAACTTGTTCTTTTAGTTTGGTCCAAGTAAGGGACATTGTTCTCTCCGATCCCAATGCCTTTTATATCTAAGAATTGTTATTTGATATATATGTTGTGGTTTTTTTAACTTCATAAATGGTGATTTAATTATCTCAAAATGGTTTTTTACATCGAAATTTTAAAAATTATGAAATGAGTAGGCATAATATCAAAAAATCTCCTAATGTTTAATTGAATAGTTACTTTGATCTTTTTTATAAAAAAAATAATTTAGCCTTTAACATTTTATTATGGGTCAAAATAGTCCATATGTGAATGAAAATTGTTAGTCAAATGACGATAAACCAATTTGAAATGACTTGACATACTGACATGTATAATTTTATAAAACTATTTTTTGACTGATGTGTCATTTTGTAAAGTCAGCATATTTACTTATATGACATTACCATCGCAGCTTGCACTGCCATGTAGGTTTGCCACATTATTTCAAGTCATTTACCGTTAGTTGACTAATAATTTTCATCTGTAGAGGGACCGTTTGACCCAAAATAAAACGTTGAGGGCTAAATTGTTTCAAAAAAGAATATAAGCCAAAATGACTATTCAGTCAAACGTCAAAGGGCATTTTTTTGACATTATGCCGAACGAGTATTAAACTTTAAATTTTGTTATAAAAATAGATACTAAGATGTTAGATGTCATTAATAGCCAATTGATTAGTTGATTGAGCATGTATACCTATTAAAAAAGATATATTAGTTGTTACAAAATGATCATTAAACTTTGTAAATGTTACATAATGGAGAATTCACTATTTAATTGTTATAAAAATAGTATATTCAATATTTAACTATTACAATATGGTCATTAAACTATTTAATTGTTACAAATGGTTGGTTTTTACAGGCTATACCACAAAGTTTTTTTAGCTGATTTCAAGAGACTTTATTTCTAGAAACGTTTTAAATGAATGACTGAAAAAGTTTTTCTCGAAAAAATATTTTGGAAAACAAAATATCTTTGAAATCAACTGAAAAAATACAATACAGCTTGCAATAAACAACCATTTTGCAAAATATTTCAAAAGACTTTAATTAGATGAACATGCTTGATCACCTGTAGTTAGACTATTTAACAACATCTAACAACTTAATGCCTATTTTATAACATAACTTAAATTTCAATATTCACTTTATAATTTTAAAAGTTCAGTGTTAAAAAAATATTTTGGGAACAAAGTTAAATATCATTTGTTAACTTATTTTTTTACTTTCATAATTGGGTTAAAGACATTATGTGTTTCATTGTTTTTTTTACTTTTAAAACTTTAATAAAGTAGACACAACAATTTTCTAATTTCCATTGTTAAATGTTTCTTAAAACATAATGAGACATATTCTTTTCCCTTTTTACACTTTAATAATGATAATTAATAAGGCTCTTCTTTTTGCTGAGTGATAATATAGAAAGAAACTTACCAACTTTATATACATATTTAATAATCTATCATAATAGCTTTCTTTTTGTTAAAGTAAGGTTAGGTGGGTTTTTTTAATAGTTAATTAGTTAATATGAAGAATAATAATCAAAGTGTTAGATGCTTAATTGCTTTAGGTATTATCATTTTACTAATCATCAATTTTAGATTAGCCTTTCTTAAAAAAAATCAGTGTAATCTCTAAGTGTATAAATTAATCAAAAAGCCTAAAATATTTATTTAGAATTAAACAAATCAGAACAAATATAAACTCGAACTAATAAGTCCCTAACTACCCGTCCATTCTCTACATGCCATCATCGAGTAAGATTATGGAGTAATTGTTTTTCACAATATCTGGATATATTTAATTCTATATAAAAGAACAAATAAAGTCTTTAAAACTGGGGACAATATGCCCCCCACCCGGCCCTATGCAGTCCTTATCGACGAGGGATTGAGGGCCAATCACCCTGTATTTTCTCCAACGCCAGCTATACTTTTGTCTCTGTCTTCTCTCTGCATGGTTAAAATTCGATCCATCTTACTAACGGAATTTGTCCAAGTGTTGAATCTTTGGTTTTAGGATTTACAAGAAACGGCGGAAGAAACTAGGGTTTCTCTTCACAGAGAGGTTGAAGAGGAAGAGACGCAAGAAGGGTCGGGTAGAGAAAGAGAAAAGAGTTTTTATTTTTATTAAAACCAAAAAGAATAATATACAATTAGTCCACTTACAAATATATAGGAATAAAGAAAATAATAAAAGAAAATAAAGAACTAAAGATCCTAACCGTCCAATATAAACTAACCTATCTAACAAATATAACAAATATCTAATAGCCCCCCTCAAGTTGGAGCATAAACATTGTGAATGCCCAACTTGGAAGTTGATTCTCGAAACAATGCTGGAGGTAAAGCCTTGGTGAAACAGTCAGCAAGCTGATTGGAGGAAGAAACTGGAAGTAAATGCAGCATCCCTTGATGAAGTTTTTCTCGAATCAAATGACAATCGATTTCAATGTGTTTCGTACGTTCATGCTGAACCGGATTTTCTGCAATTTTGATAGCAGATAAATTGTCACAATACAGATTAGCACTTGTAATATCTAAATGTAAATCAGAGAAGAGATATAATAGCCATTGCAATTCGCAAGTAACAGTTGCGAGTGCCCTATACTCTGCCTCGGTAGATGACCTGGAGATAGTAGATTGCTTTTTAGATTTCCATGAAATAAGAGCAGATCCAAGAAAGATACAAAAACCTGTAGTGGATCTTCTTGAATCTAGGCAAGAAGCCCAATCAGAATCAGAAAAAGCACTCAATTTAAGATTATTGGCAGTAGGAAAGAATAAACCTTGACCCGGAGACCCTTTTAAATATCTCAGGATCTTATGAACAGCAGAAAGATGTATATCAGTAGATGCTGAAAGATATTGAGACAAATAATTAACAGCAAAAGTAATATCAGGACGAGTGTTAGTCAAGTAAAGAAGCTTCCCTATCAGACGCCTGTATGAAGTAATATCATCCAAAGGTATGCCATCTGACTTAGACAATTTACTTCTATCATTAAAAGGAGTTGAAGCAGGTTTAGCACTAGAAAAGCCTGTTTCTTCTAATAAGTCAAGAGTATACTTGCGTTGACAAAGATTAATACCTTCTTTAGACCTAGCTATTTCAAAACCTAAAAAGTATTTTAAATTTCCTAGGTCTTTTATCTTGAAAGTAGAATGCAAGAAACTTTTAATCAAATTAATCTCCTCTATATTAGGACTCATCAAAATGATGTCATCAACATACACAGCAAGGGCAATAAAGTTGTTACCTGCACCCTTTACGAATAAGGATGAATCAGAAGAAGCTTGATGGAAATTTTGGTCTTTCAATGAAACAGTTAAACGTTCATTCCACTGTCTACTTGCTTGCTTAAGACCGTATAAACTTTTATTCAATTTGCAAACAAGACCAGAATTAGGAGGAAGAAAACCAGGAGGAGGATCCATATATGCTTCTTCATGTAAATACCCATGCAAGAAAGCATTATTAATATCTAACTGATGTAAGTACAAATTTTTAGCAGAAGCTAAGGCAATAAGAGTCCTAATTGTAGTAATTCTAGCAACAGGACTAAAAGTATTTAAAAAATCCAAACCTGGTTGCTGAGTATACCCTTTTGCAACAAGTCTAGCTTTATATCTTTCTAAGGTACCATCAGATTTTAGTTTAGTTTTATAGACCCACTTACATCCTATGGTTTTCTTATCATTAGGTAAAGGCACTAAAGACCAAGTCTCATTCTTTTCTAGAGCAGTAATTTCTTCTTTCATAGCATCTTTCCAACAAGTATGTTTAATAGCCTCTTTATAATTTTTTGGTTCTTTTAAAATATCAACACTATTTATGTATGTTTGATGATCAAAAGAAATATGATCATAAGACAGAACCTGAGCTATTTGATGAGGCGTTGTATGAGAAGAAACTTTGCTTGTTGGTAAAGCAACTTGATAATCTTCTAGTTTAGACGGCAACCGAACAGTTCTTGCAGATCGTCGAGGTGGAACAACGAGAGGAGACTTATCAGAAGAATGAGCAGAATGATCAAGATTAGAAGATTGAGCAGTATGATCAAGATTAGAAGTATCTGATTCACATGGTGAATCTGATTGAGAGTCTGAATGATTAAACTGTTGTGTTGTATTATTGGAATTAGGTTTTAAAATATCTTCTTCAAGAAAAGGATTAGTTTCCAGAACTGGAAAAACAAGTTCTGAAGATGACTGAAAAGTCTTGGATTGAAAAGGAAAAACATTTTCAGAAAAAATTACATCCCTAGATATAAAGATACTTTTAGTTTGAACATTAAACAAACGAAAACCTTTTATGTGTTTTGGAAATCCAAGAAATACACACTGAACAGATCTAGGATGCATTTTTGTCTTAGGTTTAGGAAGAACAGAAGCATAAGCTAAACAGCCAAATACTTTTAAATTTTCAAAATTGGGTTTTTGCTGATAAAGGATCTCAAAAGGAGTTTTATTAGCTAAAATAGGAGTAGGAGTTCTATTTATTAAAAAAGCAGAATGTAAAACACAATCAAGCCAAAATTCTAAAGGTAAAAAAGCTTGAATACGTAAGCACCTAGCAACAGCAAGAAGATGCTGATGCTTACGCTCAACAACACTGTTTTGCTGTGGTGTGTAAGTACAGCTATTCTGATGAACAACACCTTTAGAAGAATAAAATTCTAACATCTCAAATTCCTTTGCATTATCAGTACGAAAACATTTAATTTTGATATTAAACTGAGTTAAAACAAATTCATAAAAATCAGAAATCAGTTTAGGAACTTCAGACTTCAACTTCATAGGAAAAATCCAAACAAAGCGACTCTTATCATCAACAACAGTTAAAAAATAAGCATGACCATATAGCCCTTTTATAGGAAAAGGACCCCAGACATCAGCATGAACAAGATCAAACATATCAGTCGAAACATAACTACTAGAAGGAAAAGACAATCTTTTCTGTTTACCCAAATGACAAGTATTACAGTTATTAGTATCTACAATGGGAATTTTATTGTGCAACATAGAGAAAGAATGCATTCTTTGTTTCGAAGGATGCCCTAACCTTAGGTGCCAAAGTTTAGAAGCAGAAACAGAATTACAAACATGTTCAAATTTACAAATATGTGAAGAATGATCAGCAAGATGTTCAGAATCATAAGCACAAGCAGAATATGCAGGACCAGCAGCATTATTAGAAAAACACAAATTTAACTTGTACAAACCAGTACACTCATCAGCTATACCAATCGTCCTCCATTGATGCACATCCTGTATGAAACAAGCACCAGAATTAAACACCAAAGAAATAGATTTATCCTTAGTCAATTGACTAACAGATATCAAATTAAAATTAAAATTTGGAATGTGAAACACATTTTTAAGAACCAACTTAGGAGAAATACTAACATTACCCACATGAGTTACAGAAACTAACTGACCATTCGGAAGCTTAACAAATCTATTATAAACAACTGTAAAAGAAGAAAACAAATCTAATGAGCAACAAATATGGTCAGTAGCACCATTGTCAATAATCCAAGGTACATTGTTAACAATAGGACAAGAAAGAATGATACCTGAAGCATCAACGGGAGCATCATCAAAGGAGGATGACAGAACATTCACCTTAGAAACACTAACAGAACCACTGGGCAGAGAACTACCTTTCTCATTAAGCAAACTGATCAAAGCATCGTACTGGTCTTTGGTAAAAGCAAGAGAACCAAGACCAGAACCAGTAGCAACACCATTACAAGAACCAGAATCTTTCAAACTGGAATCAGAAATTCCAGAACCAACTTGATTCATTTTACTCACAGAACCCCTATTTCTATAACCAGGGGGATAGTCATGTTTTTTATAGCATCTATCAACAGTATGACCACAAAGACCGCAATGAACACACAAAGGCCTTTTGGAAACATTAGAAGATTTTTTGAAATCCCTAGGATACTGTCTACCCGAATCAGGACGACTAGCCAACATAATATGAGATTCATTATCAAAACTACCCGTGGACAACAGAGTCCTTTCATGCTGAGCAACTAAAGAGAAAACTTCATTGATATCTGGTAAAGGCTTACGCATAAGAATCTGAGTTTTAGGAATACTGAAGTTTTCATTTAAGCCACGAAGAAAACGAAGGACCAGATCTTGTTTTCTATAGACAGAGGCAGAACACGAACACGACTTTAAAGGACGCAAAACACAAATCTCATCCCAAATAGACTTAATCTGAGTAAAATAAGCAGAAACGGTAAGATTACCTTGATTGAGATTGAAAAACTCCTGAAACAGATCAGAAATACGAAGCAAATCTCCCTGATTAAACCGGTCGAAAAGATCGACCCAAAGATCAACAGCAGTGTCAATCCAAAGCACGCTCTGTGCAATCTCAGGGTTTAAAGCCCTCTGGATCCATGACAAGACCAGATTATTGCATTTTACCCAGGCGGAAAACCTAGGATCGGTAGACAGAGGCTCCTTAATAGAACCATCAACAAATCCAAATTTATTTTTGGATATAAGAGCCATACGAATCGAACGAGCCCAAGAATGATAATTCTTGCCATCAAGAAGAGAAGACGTGAGAACCAAAGAGGGGTTTTCACTCGGATGGATATAGAAGGGATCACAAGGGTCATCGTTTTTGAAGGTATTTCGAGAATCATCAGCGGAATGGGAACGAGAATCGGAAACATTATCAACTGATACCATGTTGAATCTTTGGTTTTAGGATTTACAAGAAACGGCGGAAGAAACTAGGGTTTCTCTTCACAGAGAGGTTGAAGAGGAAGAGACGCAAGAAGGGTCGGGTAGAGAGAGAGAAAAGAGTTTTTATTTTTATTAAAACCAAAAGGAATAATATACAATTAGTCCACTTACAAATATATAGGAATAAAGAAAATAATAAAAGAAAATAAAGAACTAAAGATCCTAACCGTCCAATATAAACTAACCTATCTAACAAATATAACAAATATCTAATACCAAGTGATAAATAGTTTGGTATCGTTTAAGTATGTCTCGAGTTTATAATTTTGTGTATACAGAAAATCTTCGCCGGGAGACTCACCAATCAAAATCAGGTGTGTTACGCAAATATGTCTAAATTATTCAGGACAAAGCACTGAAGAACCGGGATGACAACCAACAAAATTCAATCCACCAAAATAAAAAGGGGAAATTAAAAATTATAAATAAATTATTGTTATTAGTTTTGTATAATTATTTTGGTACATTATCTTATATAATTTATATCATGATTAGTCAATTGTTGGAACTAAAAGATGGTAGCAATCTAATCCAACAACTAAAATGAATAGGTCAAGTCAATAATTGTATGATTATTGGGATAAAAATGTTATTAATATTGGTAGTCGGTAGATCATAGGTCAATCAAACATACAGTCATATTTTTATTTTTTGGCCAATTTGCTATTCAATATGATTACTATAATGCCTTTCATCATAATTCCTCATCATTTATTTTTAATTGAATTAAATACTAAATTTGAATGTGTGCATTTATTTTATTTTAACTTGAAGTAATCATACAATTAAATGAAGATACATTCCAGCATAAAATTCATGCATGTAACAATACTAATAAACTAAAGGAAAATTTTACAATGGGCGACGAATATTGATGAACACCACTAATGATGAACACCATTAATTTTTTTTTTTAAATTTTAAAAATCTAAAGGACTAAAATTATAATTAAAATTATCTCTTAAAAAATAAAAATCAAATTTAACAGTTACTTTATAATATTTTTTAATAGGTTATAATCAAATATACTCAATTCTCCTAAACCCTAACAAAATTAATCTCTTAAAAAATAGAAATTAATTTATAATTTTTAATAGATTAGAATCAAATATACCCAACTCTTCTAAACTTAAACCCTTTTAATAGATTAGAATCAAAGTTTATATATTAAAAAAATCAAAGTTTATGAGTAGGTTACACACACTAAACTTTGCTAGATTTTCCTAGGTTTTTCATTCAGCCGCGTACTTTGCTGTTTTTTTTTTACCGCCAGTGGGGCATCAACTTCGATGTCGGTTATTAGTCGCTGATAATTTTTTTTCTTTTATATAAACCTTTTCAGAGTTTATGTTTAGGAGAGTTGAGTATATTTAATTTTAATTTATTAAAAAAATATAAATTAATTTCTAGTTTTTTAAGAGATTAATTTTGTTAGAGTTTAGGAGAATTGGATATATTTAATTCTAACTTATTAAAAAATATTATAAAGTAACTATTAAATTTAATTTTTATTTTTTAAGAGATAATTTTAATTATAATTTTAATCCTTTAAATTTTTAAAATTAAAAAAAAATTAATGACGCTCATCGGTGTTATCGTTAATAGTGTTTATCAATATTTGTCGCACGTGGTAAACTTATCCTAAAGTAAAACCAAACCTACATGTACCCATCAAGTACCAATCCCACAAACAATTCCAATCGGGCATTGGGCAGTAATCATTTAACCATTTTCTCTCTTTTTTTCAGCTTTAATCACATTCCAAGTTTCATGCAACCATTGTAATAATTTTAAGTTGGTTGTAGACTGTTCGTGATATTTTATATTTTCTTTAATTTTAGTTATTAATATAACTTTTTGTATTAAAATTTTCCGTAAATTTTATTATATTTTTCCATCTGTCTTGTGGCACAATTTTCGTTTGTCACATGGCACGGTTCTTGATTGTCTTATGACACGATTATTGTATATTTTGTGGTAATTTAGCATTCGTGTCGCGATCATCGCAACGCACATCCTTGGTCAAAAAATATCGGCAGCCAAGTATGGTTAGATCAATTTTGCAATAATTTGTCTATGTATTTAGAACTATGAACGGAGCAATCAATAAGATTGATTTTGTTCATCACTATTTAAGGATTTAATTAGATAGAGACAAAAAAATCTTAATGATGATCTATATATTTTTATAAAAGATGAATGTCATATTCAAAGAAAGATTTTGTTGTTTTCTCACGCCATTGTATTTTTTTCATATTTTTTTATGTTTAGGGTATATTTTAACGTAATATTTTGTATCTTTAATGAAATATAGTCTTATTAAAAAACCATTTGTGATACGAATGTGCGAAAATAATTTATTTTTATTAGAGCTGTATAAATTGTATAAAAATTAAAATAAATAAAAATAAGTTAGGTTTGCAGGAAAATAATTAAAATATTAGTTATACTAAACGTGAAAGTTACATAAAAAAGGTAATTAAAATATTGTATTTTGTAATGTAATTTTTCCATTTTATTTTAAAACTTTAAAAGACATTAAAACACTATTTTTTTTTTGATCAAAGGCGACTTACATTAAAACACTATATTAAAGACAGTATTTTGAATCAATTTATTTGCATGTTTAAACCTCCAAAATCATGATAGCTACTGAAGAGAGAAGAGTCGGTAGTCACTTGAAAATTATACTCCACGCTCCACCCTGATTTTACTCGCCAAACCCCGCTTTAATTAGGGCGTGTTATACACGCTCTGTATCAGTGTTTTGAATAGCATGGTTCTAAGTTCCAAACAAAATAATTAAATTATTTAATGTTATGTAAAAAAGAAAGGATTTTTATCACTTGTACTTGTTTACTCAAAAGAGTTTTAACAGTTTCAGGATCCAAAACCCAAGAAAAGAAGATGAAAAACCAGATCTCTTCATCATCTTCTTCTTTGATAATCTCTTCAAGTTTTGACCTACTAAACATTTGCATATCAACCAAACCCTTGAAATTTCAAGCTAAACCCTTTTTGTAATACTTTTAAAGCTTAAATCTTTATCTCTATTACCAATCATTGTTTTCTTTCTGTTTTGTTCCCCAAGAATTTCGAGGAAGAAAAGAAGAACACCCAAAAGAGAGAAACTTTACCATAATCTTCTTCTGTTTACAGATCCTTTTCTGTGGGTTTTGTTATTGTTTTTTGCATTCTCTCAAAGATAAGAAAAAAGTTTGGTGATAAAAAACATTTTGAAACAGAGTTTGTTGGGTGTTTTTGATTTGAAGCTTTTCAGATCTGAAGCAAAGCTGAGGTTGTTTGTTTCAAAGCAATGTCTCTTTTGACTTTTCATATCTACTCATTCTCCTCTCACTTTCTTTCTTTTGAGTTTCCTCTCTTCAACTAAAGAGTGTTCCTTTTTTTGTTCCCATCTTTGGTTTCACTTTAAATTTTGGTTTTTGAATAATTGGAGAGAGAGATCTGTGAAAATGTTGGCCATTGGAAGTCCTTTAGCCCCCAGTGCTCGTACAAGCACAAGCTGCAACGTATTGCTCAGAGAACTTCAGGTCCTCTTTGCCTTTCTCCTTTTCCCACCCTCTTTCTTTACTATTATTACTTTGAAGTTTTTTAGTTTCTTCTTCCTAGTAAACGCTGGTCTTTGCAGGAAAAAAGGAAGGAAATGGGGTTTTCTTGTTTGGAAACTGGTTTTTTCACCTTACAATGATGGATGTTTGATAAAGTAAATGTCTTTGTTAAAAGTTGAAAGCATTCATTTTTTCCTATTTACTTAACTCGTGTATCATAATGAGAGTCTAGTAAGAGCTATGAATTCAATTTCAAGGTCTCTTTAGGATCTTTTTTGAGTGTCTGGAGTGAAATTCAGTCTTTTTTAATGTTTTTGAAATGGTTTCTTTCAAAGGGTTGTTTGAATTTCTTAATTTAAGTGAAATTCAGTGTTCATGGGGGTAGAGGGTACCGATAATTAATGAAGTTTTCGGTACAATAACTTGATGGGATTTGTAGATCAATTAGCTTTTTCTTTAAGCAAATATACATACATGCATACATAGGTATATTCCAATACTATATTTTTTGATGTTTTGACCAACTGTGATAATAAGTTGTGCTTTGTTGGATGATTTTGTGCATAATTCGGATTAATTTGTTATTGGTTTTCACTATTTTCGTTCTCTTAAATTTTTAAGTAATTCACATGCAAGCTGGTAAGATTCTGAATCTCAATTCTGACAGAATCCATGCACATTTCAACTCTTTAATGTTTTTTCTTTTTGTCCTGAAAGCAGCAAATATGGAGTGACATTGGTGAGAGTGAAGCTGATAAAGACCGAATGCTATTGGAATTGGAGAGGGAATGCTTAGAAGTCTACCGCCGTAAGGTCGAGGAAGCTGCCAATGCCAAGGCACGTCTACATCAATCTGTTGCTGCCAAGGAAGCCGAGGTTGCAACACTTATGGCGGCTCTTGGGGAACTCAATATTCGTTCACCGGTAAATAGAATTCACCGGCATTGGATCATCAAAAATGTCACATGCCATGTTTCATACATTTTCCTATATGGTAGCACTTTGCTAATGTTGTTTCCAATTTATTTCTCACAGATTCAGACAGAGAAGAAGATGGCATCATTAAAAGAAAAACTCAATTCTATCACTCCACTGCTTGACGATCTAAGGATGAAGAAAGAAGAAAGATTAAAGCAATTTGAAGATATAAAGAATCAAATCGAAAAGATCAGCGGAGAAATCGCTGGTTACAACTATCCAAATGATACAATGGTTAGCTGTTTAACACTTGAAGACCAAGACTTGTCGCTCAGAAGGCTTACTGAATTTCAGACACGTCTTCAAACACTTCAGAAGGAAAAGGTGTGGATTTTACTGAAAAAATGTTATGTGAAGTTCCTTGATTCTTGCATGCTGGACCGGAATCTATGCATTGCTGATCTCGGGTGCAAGATTCATATGTTTTTATGGAATGTTAGTGGCATATTTAATTCTTTGAACGGGTTTCATAATTTTTATAAGCATTATCTTTCATTTTGCAGTCTGATCGCCTTCATAAGGTTTTGGAATATGTAAATGAGGTGCATTTGCTTTGTGGGGTACTAGGGTTGGATTTTGCGCAGACCATAAGCGATGTGCATCCCAGCTTGCAAAGGATAAACCTGGAACAATCAACGAATATTAGCAATGGTACATTTGAAGGTTTAGAGCATACCATTAACAAGCTGAAAACTGAAAGAAGAACTCGAATCCAGAAGGTATTCCATACCCTTCCCTAGCTTTCCTAGTTTCTTCTTGTGAAAATTTGAGTTTAAAACCAGTTTTTTTAAATGAAGTTGCGGGATATTGCGGCCCAACTATTTGAACTTTGGAACTTGATGGATACCCCCCAAGTCGAGAGGAATGTTTTCTCAAGGGCCACTTCTATTCATAGATTATTGGAACCTGAAGTCACCGAACCAGGTGTTCTTTCAACCGAGATGATTGAACAGGTTTGGCAGCGATAGTAATCTGATATTTTGTTTATTACCAGAATACAGGTGCTCAATTTTTTTATATATATTTTCAACAGGCATCAGCAGAAGTGGAGAGGCTTGCCAAATTGAAAGCTAGCAGAATGAAAGAACTTGTAATGAAAAGAAGATCGGAATTGGAAGATATTTGTAGAATGACTCATATTGAACCCGATGCAAGTACTGCTGTAGAGAAATCTAATGCAATGATTGATTCTGGTATTTGTCTTGTGTTCCCTTGCCACAATGTCTTGCATTTAGACAATTTCTAGTTTGATTTTACTTGCTGCTGACATAGTGATGGATATTGCTATTGTTGTTCAGGTCTTGTTGACCCTTCTGAACTTTTAGCAAACATTGAAGCACAGATAACCAAAGTTAAAGATGAAGCTCTGAGTCGAAAAGAAATAATGGATAGAATAGACCGATGGCTTGCGGCATGTGAAGAAGAAAATTGGCTTGAAGACTATAATCAAGTAAGCTTGATTCACCTTGTCTATTCTGTGTAAATTTTCAAAGCATTAGTAGTTTAACCTTCATTTTGAATTTCAGGATGAAAACCGGTACAATGCAGGGAGAGGTGCACACATTAACCTTAAACGTGCCGAAAAAGCCCGAATAACTGTAACCAAAATTCCTGGTATTTGTGCTCCTCATTCTTCTTCTCTTTGGCATATACGTTTGTATTGTTTACATAATAACGGTACCCTTTGCAGCAATTGTGGATAATCTGATCAACCGGACACTAGCTTGGGAAGAAGAAAAAAGGACATTGTTTCTGTATGATGGGGTCGGTAGTTCTTTTGCAGCTCAAATTTGTGGTAACTCGCACAATCATTATCATTTAGAATTGTTTCTGAATAAGCTTGTTTGTAAAATAGGTACGACTAGTGTCGATACTGGGAGACTACAAAGTGACTAGGAAACAAAGAGAAGAGGAAAAGAAGAGATGCAGGGTAACTTTAATATGATTTTTGCTTGTGTAAATATCATTACGATGAATGCCATTTTCAAGCGGGTTACGTTGAGTATTAGCATCAATCTCTACAGCTAATACATGCAGAAATGTTTTCGTGCCTATTCCATTTCGCAGGACCAAAAGAAGATCCAAGATCTGCTTCTGACAGAGAGAGAATCCATTTATGGGTCAAAACCTAGTCCAAGGAGAAGTAACAGCTTCAGAAAGACAAATGGATATCGAGCAAATGGAAATGGATCAATGACTCCCAGTACACCACGTCGGAACTCGGTGGGTGGAGCAACACCTGAGCTACTTACACCACGATCATACTCGGGACGTCAAAATGGCTACTTCAAGGAAATGAGAAGGTTGTCTACAGCACCTCTGAACTTTGTGGCCATATCAAAGGAAGATTCAGTTTCGACATACACATCAGTATGTGATTCCGAGCTGGAATCTCCCCCGCATAGCTAAGGAAGTCAGGAACGGTACGTTTTGCTTACACCATTTTGTAACACATACGTTTGGTCTCTTAAAAGACATTTGTTTAATTGCAGGAAGAGGTTATAGGATGTTGTAGTTGCAATAAGTGTAGACCGGAATATAGCCAGCAGGACCGTGTGTTGTGAATATGAAAGAAAGGGTATGGTAGATTAGTTTATGGATTGTGAATTGGTAGGAGTCGTCGTAAAGGACAGGTGACTGACATTCAAGGGCGCAAACGTGCAAAACGATGTTATTTACCATCGAGGAGACAGAACAACACGGATAGAAACGAAACCAGTTTGAAAATCGTGTTTAACTTGTTTTTTTTGGTGTTATAAGTTGTATTGATAGTATTTATAGTAGTAGTAGTAGTATTACTGACGTTGCTTTCATGTTTCCTGGATTTTGCTTATATTTAATGTCTATGTATGTTTGTAATGTATACACACTTGTATTCTAAAATGATCATTACATTATGGTTCAAATAGTATTTTTGTATTTCACAGAATGAAACTTTAGGGCCAAATTGAACCAAAAATTTCTTCGAATATCGAAATGATAATACGAGATATAACTTTAGGAGTCGAAACCAATAGAGACAGGATAAACCTTTTGGTTTGAGTTAGTTCCAATCAGAATTAACACATGGTATAAATATAGCCTATGTTTTTGGCCATTTTGTTCCCAAAACACATGTGCCGTGGCCCAGGCGTGTAATCAAGTCGACAAACTATAAACTTATCTGGAAACATGTACTAACAAAGGGCAAATACAGGCAGTTGTCGCTAAATCAAGAAAATGAAGAAACAATAAAAACCAGGAGAGCTTTCAACACTGCCCTCAACCCCGCAGCTTTGTCCCCGGCGACGATTCCGCACGAGACAACATGAAGCTGTGGAAAAGGGTGGTTGGTGCTATCAAAGATAAGAATAGCATAGTGGTGGTGTATGTTTCCGGGCGGAATTCCTTTAGAAATTCTGATCTTGAGGCTGCCATTATCAAGGCCACGAGTCACGATGAATACCACATCGATAAAAGGAATGTGCGGGTTGTGTTTTCGTGGATTCGAGCCTCGCCGGTTAGCCTAGGCCCGATTATATGGGCGTTGTCTAGGAGGATGGAGAAGACTCGGAGTTGGGTGGTCGCCATTAAAGGGTTGATGCTCATGCATGGCGTTTTCCATTGTAACGTGCCGGTCGTTCGAATGATTCAGCGTTTACCGTTTGATCTTTCTACTTTCAGCGACGGACACTCCAAGCCTAGCAAATCCTGGGGTTTCAATAGTATCATTCGTGAATACTTTGCGTTTCTAGACCAAAAAGCTGCCATTTCCTTCGAGCAAGATAATGGTAAAAATAACAGTAGGGAAGGCGATGAACAGCTTTTGAGATTGCAGAAATGGCAATCTTTGCTTGATTTGTTGCTTCAAATTAAGCCTCGAGCGGAGAACATGAAGGTTAGATTGATCCTGGAAGCCATGGATTGTGTGATTATCGAGATATTCGATGTCTACGGCATAATTTGCAGCGAGATTGCAAAGGTTTCGCTGAGGATATATTCCATCAGCAAACATGAAGCTCCATTGGCGCTTAAGGTTCTTAAAAAGGCAACGAAACAGGGTGAAGAGCTTTCCCTCTTCTTCGAATTCTGCAAGGAATATGGCGTTCAAAACGCCTGCGAGTTCCCCACAGTTACTCGGATTCCTGAACAAGATCTTGAAGAGCTCAAGAGCATAATCAATGGGGTTTCAGTTTCAGACAAAGGTTTAATGAACAACAACGAGTGTTTCATGGAAATGGCAACAGTTTTGGAAGAAGACACGAAGGGGAGCTTGAAGACGATAATTACAGACAAATGGGTGGTTTTTGATGAAGAAAACATAAGCAGCAACGAACAGCAATATGGTTTGTGTAATGAAATCAAAACTGTTGCAGCAGGAGGAGATGCTGCTGAAGATGTACCTACTAACTCTTGTACCCGTTGACAGCGTACCTGTTTATAGTCATTATGAACTTCCAGATTTAATTAGTTTTTAGCACTTGGAACATTAACAACATTCCATCACTTCTTTTTGGATTATGTATAATAAAACACAAAGGGGTTAGATCTGAGTTAACAAATACATTCTTTCCCTATATGTTTTTATTATGATATATATAGTGAGGATAACGATAAATTACGGGGTTATGGTTATAATTTAGGGTTTTTGTTAAAATTTTCGAAGTCAGAAATAGGTGAAACTCACCATGCCATCCTTGATATATTCACTAAAATATCTGTTCATGATTTTAGTTAAAAAGATAGCCAACAAAAGCAAAGCATTCAACTAATAGTCCTTACTCCTTAATAACACAATGGCCGAGTGGATGATAGGAGATTACCCAACAAATGATAACTCGAACAGAACTCGAATGTCGACTAGCAAAACAAACTAATGTTCTTAAAGCACAAAATCATAAATGAAAAACGAACGATGTTCGGATTTTAAAACATTGTCATGACTCGGAAAATTCATGAACTACAAGGCACCAAAGATCGCCGCAAAAGGCCATAGAGATATATACAGGTAAAGCAGACCATCTGCCATGGAGTCCAATTATCACTATCACCAATTCGAATCTACCTGATAGTGACAAACTTGTTGGTACCATGTCTGGCCCAATGACTCCTCAAATCGATAGGGTTACTAAAGTTATAATTTTCAGCAGCAAGTTTCTCGAGGACCTTCTTGAATGCCCCTTGACTCATTTTCCGGCCAGCTATCCTTGCTCCACGCCTTTTAGTGCTCATTGGCAAAGGATACATGGATACATTTGTGGTGCAACAGGCAGATTGCCAACCGCCACAGCCCCATCGATAACATTGCTGGGAGTTTCCAGTGCAAGAGCAAACCGGAATAGGAATGCCGGAAATATCCATGTCATACCCATTTATCTTAATATCCATACTCTTCTTTGGAGGCTTCACACGTTGAACGGTAGAATTAGTGTTATCCTTAGACTTCCTAGGCTTTTTGGCCTTTGGTGTCTTAGGGCCATCCCCACCCTGCCTTTTCTTCGATTGGACATCTTCCTCTCTACCAACCACCCTCTCATCTCTTGTTGAAGTATCAGGAGGTGGAGGTTGCAAAATTGGCATCGAATGAGCAGCCGAAGTTTCTTGAAGAAAGCCGTAACTAGGAGCAGTGGACGGCGGCATCATGTTGAAAAGCTTTTCTCTCTGGCTAATCCAAGTATCCCTAACATAATGCATAGGGATAGGAGACTCTGAAACAATGCAGTCCCTTGGGTGAAAGGCAGCATTGGGAGTGACCATGAGATTGGGGTCACGCCCGGGAATAAAAGGCTTCGTGTCCCGATCAGCCATGCTAGTCATGAGCTGAAGACCAAGTTGTCCTTTTAAAGATGGTTCATAGTAACCCCAATTACGAATATTCAACGCATCGTCATCCATGAAGCTACAACATATAGCCAACAACACAGAATAATTTAGCCATGAATCTACTTGTTCCATACATGCAATTCAAATCCAGCTAACATTCTCCATTTTATAACCCGTGAAGTCAATGAAATGTAAACATTCAAACAATAACCAAGGCAAGAATCTCATGGCGTTCACATAAAGCAAGAGTAAAAGCTAGATCCAATTGCAGAGATAAGCAAAGAAAATTGCAAACGATCAAATTTAAGTACCAGAGAACACAAAAGGCAACAAAATATGTTACGTTTCTGAATCTAAACGAAAAACCCACCTCCCATGAGCTAAATTTCATAATGGCAGCCTTCACATTTTCTCAGATCCAATATTCAGGAACCAAAGATCTCAATCCATAGTTAACAAAATATATTTAGCAGAAATGGAAAAGAATCTAAGATTGCAAAGCAGCAGAAACGAAATCTATAGATACACAACAGAAAAATGGAAACTTTCAGATCCAAACTAATTCCTAATTCCCCACATTTACCCAGGATCCAAACATTACATGCATCAAAACCCATAATCAGATCTAATAAATATAGCTAAAAAACCCACAAAAAACAAAACTTGGAATAAAAAGTTCGGATTTTTATTGCAGTTTAAGGGCTTTCAAATAGGAAACTTGATTTTTTTTTTTTAAAAATCCCAGATCTCTTAAAAAAAATCATCCTCAAAGCTCAAACAAACAAATAAAGAAAAATCATAAACGAAAGGTTTAATAGTACAACAAAGTAGTGAGGACCCATATATTCAAAATTGCTGGAAAGAGAAAGCAGAGAGAGAAAGAGGCAACAAAAAAAAATAAAGAAAGAAAAGGAGGAAAGGAAAGAGATGGAAGTGAGAGGAGAGAGAAAACTTACTTGGGGTGTAAACGCTTCTTTAGGGTTTTTCCTTTCTGGGGAGAGAGAAAGATAGAGAGAGGAAAGAAAGGCTAAAAATATTAGAAAGAGGAGATTGAGAAAGACTTAAAATATGTGTATGTATCGATCAAAGGGGAGTTTACTATACATACACAAAACGGGCCTTCTCTTCTTTAAAAATACATATGAAAATCTATTAAAAAAACTCAAAAAAAAAATCAATACACAAGTCGTATAAACTAAAATTTATAAAGATTTTTTAATTTTAGGGGTTAGTACATCTAACTTATAATTTAGAGTTTAGTTATTTAGTGTTTAGGGTTTAGAAATTAAGGTTAGTGTTTAGAATTTAAAGTATGTGATTT
Organism: Hibiscus trionum; assembly: GCA_030270665.1. Taxonomy (NCBI): domain Eukaryota; kingdom Viridiplantae; phylum Streptophyta; class Magnoliopsida; order Malvales; family Malvaceae; genus Hibiscus; species Hibiscus trionum. Next base: position 6,027,562 of record BSYR01000065.1, read on the forward strand.
AAAGTTTAAAGTTTAGTTTTTAGGATTAGGGTTAAGAATTTAGGAATTGGATTTAATAGTATAAATATACATGTTTGTGTAAAATTAATTTTACACATATTATGTATCAAAATTTTACTCAAAAAGGAAAATACTTTGATACACAAGCCTTTTAATTTTAGGGTTTAGAGATTTAAGTTGTGGTTTATGGCTTAAGGAACTAGGTTGTAGGGTGTAGAATGTAAGACTTATGGTTAGAATTTAGAGTTTATGCTTTAGGGTTTAAGGTTTAGGTACTAGAGTTAGGAATTTAAATTTTAAATTTTATAACTTAAATATGAAGAGTTGTATTTTTTTATATAATTTGTGTATTAAAATATAACCCTAAAAATAACAAATATTGGCAAAAAGTAAACAAAAATTAATAATCAATTATACATATTTATCCAAATAATTAAGTGGTTTTCTAGATTCTTTATTTTAAATTAAATTTAAAGGGTGAATTTACTCTTATAGTAATATCAAACCACTAATGTTGTCCTTCTTATTAATTACATCAATTTTAGGAGACAGATTAGTTTTATTTCATGTTTTCTTTCTCTAATGTTTCATCTTATTTTTGTTGTTGTAGCTTATTAAACTTGTTTTTTCGGTCTAATATTTCGTTCTTTATTTTTTATTTATTTTTTTGTTTTATTATTTTTCTGTTACATTTTCATTTTATTTAGAAAATTTCTCTATTTTATTTTAGAATAAATTCCACCAGCATATTATTAAAAAAATAAAACAACTAATCCAAAAGGCACTTTAAAAATAATTCTCAATCCCACTTCTTAAAGTTAATGTCAAATTGATCCTGAAACTATATAAAAAAGGTGGATTTAGTTAATTTCATACCTTAATTAGACCCCAATTCAATTAACAAAAATAAATAAGTAAATTCAAATTATAATATGAAAGGTAAATATTTGCATATTTTATTTATTTTAAGTAAATTCAAATTATAATATGAAATGTAAATATTTGCATATTTTATTTATTTTAAAACATTATTGCCATGACCTTTTGTTTTTCATCCTTTATTGAGAACAAGTCTATTTGACATTTCTCTTCCTATCGCTTTCCCTTTTTACTTTCCTTCTTATATTTTGATCAACCTATGCTTTCTGCTTAGCTAATAAAGGGTCAACAATTATCTTTTCCCCCTTATGTGAAGCTTGTTAGAAGCTAGTTAAGGCTTAGACCTATTTTCTATTAAAAAAGAATTTTAATATAATTTTAAAAATATATATATTTGGTCCAGTTAAGTACTTGAACTTGACTTAGTTCAAATTGGTACATTAACTTGACGTTTTGACCCAAATTGATACTTACGATAAACGGTATATTTAAATCACGAAGTCAAGTCAGGTACCTGATTGTACCAAGAAAAAAAAGCACCGAAATGAATCTTGATGTCAAGTTTAGGTAGCTAATTGGCCGGGGGAAATTAGTATCTAATTAAACCTTAAAGCCAAGTTAAGGTACCAAAATATATTTTTACCATTTAGTTTTCTCTTTGTGAAGTTTTGAAATTTTCTTTTCCCTCCTTTTGAACTAAAGCCCAAACACCTTTCCAAGGGAAGTGGAAAATGGCAAAGGGGTGAATTCTTGTCACCGGGGTTTGCTGGATTTGTCCGGTCCACTTTATAGTTGGGTCTGGCCCAATTTACTGGTTCATACATTGGGGGGATTCACCCAATTTTTGCATATTAATAATGAAAATCTTTTTAGTTTTATAAGATGTTTCAAATATTACTTCATGTATTTTGCTTTTTCGGTTATAAATGGACAAAATTTACGGTTGTATAAGTTTTTATTAGTAAACATTAGTTTGTTATATGTTTTTATACTAACAAAACATAATAAGATATTTTAATTAAAAACATATAAATTTAATCATTTGTAATTAAGTCCAAGACTAAGACTTCGTTTAGCAACGAGCTATTGTGAACCTTCGTTGAAGGTAAAATGTCCGACCGTAAAAAAGCTGGAAAATCTAGTTGTGGCGGAATGCCCGTTTGAAAGTGAAATTCGGTGAAAAAGTGGGCAAACCTGTTCAACAAACAGGAGATACCTGTTCAGCATTGCTTCTCCATTTAGCACACTATAATACCGGTTGGAGTAGCATTATTGAACATGCGTTAAATGCCGAAATCTGTACGGGGAATATTAACGGCCGTTGGATTTTCTAGTTTTTTTCTTTCACCAATAAGAAAGTGTAAATAAATTGCCAGGTGTAGTTAGGGATGGCAAACGAGCGGGACGGGTGCGAATAGCCCCTCCCCATTCCCACCTAAAATTTTCATATTCACCACCTACCCATCACCCACGGCGGGTACAATTTTTAAATTCACACCCGCCCAGACGAGTATATTCTCAAATCCATCCTCACACCCACCACCCAATTAGTTACTCATTACCCATCTAGAACCCGCCTATTAATCTGCCTGGCAGCAACCATACACATAAAACATAAATTCAAGAACAACCACAAAACATAAATTACAAGCAACATCCTATAAAATTTTAGGATTTATAGAATAGTTTGTGAAATTACATCTAAATTTATAATAGTCCAAATTTATATGGCGGATACGATGCGGGGTGGGCGGATGCGGGACAGGTAAGGTCTTAAATCCACCACCTACCCACTACCTGCGGCGGGTATGACTTTTTACATCCACACCCGCCTACTATCCATCAAACTTATATCCATCCCGTCCTAATTAGGGCGGGTGCGGTACGGAACCTACGAAATTGTACCTGTCTGCCATCCTTAGGTGTAGCCACTACAAGTCGAAAGATGAAAGTTTTTTTTGAAACTCCAATCAAAGGAATTTTCTGCGAAGCTCAACTTGATTTGGACATCAACCCTCCATTAACAACACACGCTAAGCTACAATTCCGTTTGGTTACCATCAAAATTGAAAGCTGACAATTTAACCACTCGGCATTTCCATTCCATTCCAAGTTCTCACATCAGTACATGGAATTCAACACCTTCTTTCAACAAGCATTTTGTTGAAACTTCCAAGCTCTAAACGACTTAGAAAGTACCTACACAAATACCCAAATGATGTTGATTTCAGATTTTGACAAAACCCATATCTATCGTGTATGAGTTTTTTTTTTTAAAATATATTGTTGAAGCCCAGCCCACCAACTTCTCTCTCTCTCCCTTTCTCTAATTTTCTAGAGAAGTCTAAAGTAGCATATTATAATAATAATAATGTTGTAAAAATCTTGAAGTCCACCGCCTCATTTGCCTATAAATAGGCTATGCCATTAGGTGCAAGATGTGCAAAAGTTGAGAGATGGAAAAGTGTGAGTTGTGTGTGGCGTGAGTGGAGTGTGTGCAAGTGTGGGGTTAGTGCAAGTGGCGTGAGATATACTGTGAGTGGAGTGCTAGTGTAAGAGAGAAAAGAAATTAGTGTTGAAAGAAATATTCGAGTAAGGTACGTATTTGTTGTATTGCAGTATTTTTGGTATATTAATAAAAGTGTTATTTTTTTATGTAATTAGAAGTTTTCCGGTTAAGCCTTAATTTATGTATTTCTTTGGTGCACTTGAATTTGTTATTAATGGTCGGCTATGCCGCCTAAGTTATATGGTCGGCTCTGCCGCCTGAATAGTATATGGTCGGTTCTACCGCCTAATTGGTGTATGGTCGGCACTGCCGCCTAAGTTGTGCACTAAGAAATTAAATAAAGAAAGGCTAACCGACTCAGGAAGTTGGTGTAGTGTTAGTGGTCAGTCTTAGGTCCTCCATAGTGGGTGAGTTGGGTCCGTCGGGTTTCCAACAATTGGTATCAGAGCCAGGTTGTCCGGGACCGTTACCAGTGGAAAAATCTTCGGTAAGCGTTAGACACTTACATTGGTCGGTGCATCAGTTCGTTGAGGGAAGATTCTGTCGAAATACAGTCAGGGACTGTAAAGCTTCGGTAAGCGTTGGACGCTTACATTAGTCGACGTTGCATCAAGGTGCTAAGTGGAGACTCTGCCGGAACACAGTCAGGGACTGTGAAGCTATTGGTTTGGAACCAAGCTTAGTGGACGCCGGGCGTCAGTCAGCATGGCAGACTTTGGAAGCACAAGCAGCGGAATTAGGAAGCTCAATAACCACAACTACGGTTATTGGGAGACATGCATAGAATCCTACCTACAAGGTCAGGACTTGTGGGAAATAGTCGCAGGCACCGACACAACTCCTCCACCGAAGGAGAATGCCGAAGCCTTAAGAAAATGGAACATCAAGGCTGGGAAGGCTTTATATATATTGAAGACCATAATCGAGGAGGACCTATTGGAGCATATTCGTGATGAGAAGACACCAAAGGCAGCCTGGGAAACTTTGGCGAAATTATTTTCAAAGAAGAATGAAGCACGCCTCCAACTCTTGGAAAATGAGCTCGCGGGCATCTCACAAGGAAGCTTATCTATTGCTCAGTATTTCACCAAGGTGAAATCTATTTGTCGCGAGATATCTCAACTTGCACCAGATGAGAAGGTTAGCGAGGCAAGGATGAAAAGAATTATCATCCATGGCCTAAGACCCGAGTACAATGGGTTTATCGCTGCTGTGAGGGGATGGCCTACTCAACCATCCTTAGTCGAGCTGGAGAACCTGTTGGCTAACCAGGAGGAATTAGCCAAACAGATGAGTGGCGTAACCATAAAAGACGAAGAGGAGGCACTCTTCACCAACAAGAAGAAAGGTACGTCACGAAGACGAGGAGTGACGGAAGGAGGCAAACTCTATCCAAGAGATAGAAGTAACATTTCAGGGGGAGCTCGACGTAGAAACGAAGACTATCACCAACAATACGTGGAGAACGATAGAAGACAAAGTGGTGATTGCTTCAACTGTGGAAGAAAGGGTCACTTTGCTCGAGATTGTAGATTACCCATGAGGGAGAGTCGTGAATGCTTCAATTGTGGCAAGAAGGGCCACTTTGCCCAAGATTGCAGATTCCCCAGGAGACAAACTTTCCAAGGAAACGTGGCCACCACAAAAGAGGAGAAGAAAGAAGCCATGTTGGAAACTTCCATCAGCGAAGAAGAATGGGATGCAGAAGCTGGATTCTCTATTGGAGTAGAACAAGAAGAGTTAATAGAAGACATGGAAGAGACATCCTTAGTAGCAACCACATATTCAAAAACAGACTACAAGGATGAAGAAGAGGTGGAAGAAGACATAGAGAAACCAGCTCTTACAACAACCATAAGGTCAAAAATTGACTACAAAGAAGATTGGATCGTTGATTCTGGGTGCTCCAATCACATGACCAATGACGAGAAGAAACTGCAAGACATAGACGAGTACAAAGGAAAAAGAGTGGTGCTGACAGCCAACAATTCAAGGTTGCCTATTTCTCACATTGGGAATACAACACTTCCAAGGAATGACTCTCAGAAGCTTCAACTCGAGAAGGTCTACCTTGTTCCTGGCTTAAAGAAGAATTTGTTGTCAGTGCCCCAACTGACAGCAGCAGGAAATTATGTGCTCTTTGGGCCTGAAGATGTGTCTATATTTCAGCAAGTAGAGGTGATCGGCACTCCTATTGTGAAAGGAAGAAGAACAGAATCAGTTTATGTGCTCTCCGCGGAGTCAGCATATGTGGACAAGACCCGGAAGAATGAGACAGCCGATCTTTGGCATGAGCGCCTTGGACATGTAAGCTATAACAAATTGAAGGTAATGATGAAGAAACAGATATTAAGGGGACTTCCTCAAGTAGACATCCGAACAGATACAGTTTGTGCTGGATGTCAGTTTGGTAAGGCTCATCAGTTGCCATTCAAGGAGTCGGAGCATCAGTCCCAGACACCATTGGAGCTCATACACTCAGACGTCTTTGGCCCAGTGAAGCAAATATCACTTGGAGGTATGAAGTACATGGTGACATTTATTGATGACTTCTCAAGGTATGTGTGGGTTTACTTCATGAAAGAAAAGTCAGAGACTTTTACGAAGTTTAAGGAGTTTAAGGAAAAGATAGAAAGTGAACTCAATGAGAAAATTCAGTGTCTACGCACTGATAATGGGAAGGAATATCTATCTACGGAGTTCACTACCTATCTTCAAGAGCATAAGATCAGACGACAATTAACTTGCCCCAATACTCCACAACAAAATGGAGTGGCGGAGCGGAAGAATCGTCATCTTGCTGAAACATGTCGAAGCATGCTTCATGCCAAGAATGTACCAGGAAGATTTTGGGCCGAGTGTATGAGGACAGCAGCCTACGTGATTAATAGGCTACCACAAGCTAAGTTGGGATTTATTTCACCACATGAAAAGTTAAGGAAAATTAAGCCAACAGTCAGCCATCTCAAGGTATTTGGTTGTGTATGTTACGTTTTCGTGCCAGATCATCTAAGAAGTAAATTTGATAAAAAGGCAATTCGATGCATCTTCGTGGGCTATGATGATGCACGAAAAGGTTGGAAATGTTGTGATCCAACCACTGGCAAGTGCCACACTTCAAGAAATGTGGTGTTTGATGAAGCTTCTTCATGGTGGTCGCCTCAAAAGATCGAGTCTTCTGAACCTCGTGACCTAGAAGAGGTTTCAGAAGACAATAAAGAAGGTGAAGCGCCAGCACCGGATCCAAGTAAAGAAAGAGATAGCTCAACCTCTAAAGACAAAAGTCCATGGAAGACGGGCGTACACCAGTTTACATCTGAGGAGCTTCGTCCAAGTCAAATAGAAGCCGACGAGCCTGTACAAGAAATACGAAAATCAACAAGACAAAGGCAACCTAATCCAAGGTATGCCAACACTGCTCTAGTAGGTGAGTCCATACCGATTGAACCAGCCAATTATGAAGAAGCAGCACGAAGTCCTAAGTGGAAGAAAGCTATGGAGGAAGAGATTGAGGCATTAAACAATAACCAAACATGGGATTTAGTGCCAAAGCCGAAAGATGTGAAGCCAATATCTTGCAAGTGGGTATACAAGGTGAAGACTCGACCAGATAACTCAATTGAAAGGTATAAAGCCAGACTGGTTGCTCGAGGTTTTTCTCAACAATATGGGATAGATTATGAAGAAACATTCAGCCCGGTGGCAAAGATTACAACCGTTCGAGTCTTACTGGCATTGGCAGCCAACAAATCTTGGAAGTTGTGGCAGATGGATGTCAAGAATGCTTTCTTACATGGAGAGCTTGATAAAGACATTTATATGGAGCAACCAAGAGGCTTCGAGAGCAAAAGTCACCCTGAGCATGTCTGCAAATTGAAAAAGGCACTCTACGGCTTGAAGCAGGCACCGAGAGCATGGTACGGAAAGATTGGCGAGTTCTTAATAAAAAGTGGTTTTACAGTTGCCCCTTCAGATTCTAGCTTATTCGTGAAAGAAAATCAAGGAAAACTAGCCATAGTGCTAGTATACGTAGATGACTTAATTATCACAGGAGATTATTACGAGGAAATAGAGCAAACAAGGAAAAATCTGTCTATCAGATTTCATATGAAGGAACTCGGAGAACTCAAACACTTTCTTGGGCTAGAAGTTGAGCATATGAAAGAAGGAATATTTCTTGGTCAACAAAAATATGCAAAGGATCTTCTACAGAGGTATGGGATGATTGACTGCAAGCCTATCTCTACTCCCATGGATCCCAATATAAAGCTACAAAAAGATGAAGGGAAAGATCTAGAAGATACAACCATGTATCGACAGCTAGTTGGAAGCCTCATTTATCTTACTCTAAGCCGACCAGACATTACTTACGCAGTTGGTGTGGCTAGTCGATACATGAGTAATCCGAAGAAACCTCATCTTGATGCAGTAAGACGTATTCTAAGGTATGTTAAAGGCACCATCAATTTTGGCATCCTATACAAGAAAGTAAAAGAATGCCAGATGATTGGATATTGTGATGCCGACTATGCTGGAGATCATAGTACACGACGATCTACAACTGGATACATCTTCAACCTTGGTTCAGGAGCAATATCGTGGTGTAGTAAGAGACAACCAACAGTATCATTATCAAGCACCGAAGCCGAATATCGATCAGCAGCGTCAGCGGCACAAGAGAGTACTTGGCTAAAGCAATTAATGGAAGATCTACATCAGCCAATGGACTATCAAGTAAGACTTTTCTGCGATAATTTATCAACCATACGTCTAGCAGAAAATCCAGTCTTTCATGCAAGGACAAAACATATAGAAGTGCACCATCACTACATTCGCGAGAAAGTCCTTGAAGGGGAGATCAGAATGGAGCCAACAAAGACAGATGAACAAGTTGCAGACATATTCACGAAGAGTCTAAGTAAACTAAAGTTCGAGAAATTCAGAGAAGCACTCGGTATGATCTACAAGCCATCTATAGAGAGAAGTCGTTGAGGGGGAGTGTTGAAGCCCAGCCCACCAACTTCTCTCTCTCTCCCTTTCTCTAATTTTCTAGAGAAGTCTAAAGTAGCATATTATAATAATAATAATGTTGTAAAAATCTTGAAGTCCACCGCCTCATTTGCCTATAAATAGGCTATGCCATTAGGTGCAAGATGTGCAAAAGTTGAGAGATGGAAAAGTGTGAGTTGTGTGTGGCGTGAGTGGAGTGTGTGCAAGTGTAGGGTTAGTGCAAGTGGCGTGAGATATACTGTGAGTGGAGTGCTAGTGTAAGAGAGAAAAGAAATTAGTGTTGAAAGAAATATTCGAGTAAGGTACGTATTTGTTGTATTGCAGTATTTTTGGTATATTAATAAAAGTGTTATTTTTTTATGTAATTAGAAGTTTTCCGGTTAAGCCTTAATTTATGTATTTCTTTGGTGCACTTGAATTTGTTATTAATGGTCGGCTATGCCGCCTAAGTTATATGGTCGGCTCTGCCGCCTGAATAGTATATGGTCGGTTCTACCGCCTAATTGGTGTATGGTCGGCACTGCCGCCTAAGTTGTGCACTAAGAAATTAAATAAAGAAAGGCTAACCGACTCAGGAAGTTGGTGTAGTGTTAGTGGTCAGTCTTAGGTCCTCCATAGTGGGTGAGTTGGGTCCGTCGGGTTTCCAACATATATGTTAGAACTGTGACCCAAATTCTGATCGAGTGAGAATAATGTTCTCCGCTAACTGACATCATCTAAGTTGGTGTGAATACAAATCCAAATCGAACTCTACTTTCTCCTGGTGAAAGGGTTTCCTAGTAAATCTTATTCTTTATCTTCTTGTTCTTGTTTACGGTTATCATCTTCGTTGTTTATCGTTATCGTTCGTCACCGATATATCTTCCATATAATAATTTTAGTCGATGCACGTTTAACTTGTTTGAAGTTGCATTCCAATTCCCTAGGAAATATTTTTCCTCGGGATTCCTCGTTTGAAAGGTGTACACCAACGACTGAATCTTTTTCACATTCAGTATTCTTTTGCAGAAGCGACTGGCAACAGTGTAGGTAAAGTGAGAGGAGAAATGAAGGACCTTATCACCAAAATAAATGAAACCTGGAAATTTAGATAGTCAATAGAAAACAAGTTAATTAATTATAGTGTGATGAAATGAAGGGCCGACTGCCGAGTGTTGACATTAGGGTTTAGACTTTAGAACATCTAAATTCAAGTATTTCTTATATTGAAAATTTATTTTCTCATGCTGAGGTGCCGGTGATGTCAGTGTATCCATTCAAATGAAAGGACTAAGGCATACATTTGACTTGTTGGCCTCCATTATTTGTAGGTAAAACGTAGAGGTGGCAAACGGGTTTCGGGTCAAGTTTACTATGTCTAGGTAAAAGTCTCTTTCACTACTAATGTCAATGCCATTGCATTTGCCTCGATCAGCAACACGTAGAGCTCTCACATCAGTATCACCACCATTTTTTACAATTCTTTCCTTTTTGGCTTTCAGCAATTTCCATGTTTTCCATTGTAGCTATCCGGCTTCCATTCCCGAGTCCTGACACTTATCGAAGTTATGGTTTTCTGGCTCTTACAGCTTTGGATTTGTATATTAAAGTTTTGCTGTTTAAAGTGGTTTTTGATCCGAAGAGATTATAAAGCTCAACAAATTAAGTTTTCTGCATCTTGGTAAGGTGGAATTGCAAAGCTTTTGTGATGGATTCGTAAGAAATGAATCAGGTGGGGTCAAATCCATGGACTTTTCGAGACGTGAAATTGACCTAACGACTCACCCTTCTTAAGATTTTGTCTTGGCTCAGGGTAAAGACAACTGCATGGCGACAAGGAAGCCAAAAGAAGGAACAGAAAAGTGTATATGTACAGGCAACTGTAATAAATGAAATACATGCCCATGACTACTCCAATCTAAATTCATCAAACGCTAATCTCTTTAATATTGGATGTTTTGAGGGTATACTCAATATACGATTTATATTTACACAATATATGATTGATATTTTAAAGTAGTAGGGATTGTAATCAGTGTCGGAATTGTTCGGGCCGACGAAGCCACCCGCGTCGTGGGTGCGGGGGTCGAAGTCCTTCGCAGTAACCGAGCTGATCAAATCCGTGTGAAACTCTACTTTACTCTTTGGATATGCGTTGATGAGTTGTAGAATTACTTTGCATTTAAGTTTATTTTGTAATCAAGCACCTTATCACTATGAATAGATATTAGGGATTAATGGTTTAATTATCGGTTGTAATCTCTTTTTCGACATAGTGAATTTTTCTCTTCTTTTACCTGTGATTTTTCCCTTCTTGAGTTTTCTTTGTAAATCTTGGTGTTTGTTGCTTAACAAACATTTTTGTAATTAATAACTTTTTGGTATTTTTCATACTTGTTTTATGGTCTATACTTAAAGTTTATAGTAGTCTCTTTCAACAATCATCTCTAAAGTTTGAATTTAGGTTTTTGCCTTGAAAGTATAATGTGCAATCTACATCTAGAAGCCAATTTAAAGGGGACTAGCTAGCATAGGCCATAACACCTAAATTAATAAAAAATTGTTTGATTCACTCTAAAGTGTATAAAATTATAAGATTATATAGTACAATTACAATTTTTAACCATCTTAAATGATAAATTTATGATTTAGTCTGGTTTGCCGCAGCCTGCGGTGCCATAAATTTTGAGTCTTACGGAACTTTGCATTTGTTGAAAAAACAGGGGTTAATTTCCTTTTTCTATTTCGATTTAGTGTGTACCAATCCAAATATATGCATTTTTGTACAAGTTAGCCTACAAAAAGAATTGGTCTCACCCCTCTCCTTTTTTGTTATTTTTTCACTGTACTTATGAATAGGAAAAAAACAACAACAACATTTTAATGATTGAGAGCCTTAAAGCTGAAGCCATGAAATCAAAGGTAGAATGAAAACGGGCTAATGACTTAAACCACAGCATCCAAGAATATATATATATTTTTAATTTTCTCGATGAAAAGTAGATACCGGAGAGGAAGGGCAAGAATAGGGGTGTAAATGAACCGAGTTTAATTAAACAAGGTTATGTTTATGTTTGTTTATTTTTTTAAAAAAGATGTTTATGTTCGTTTTGTGTTCGTTTGTTTAACATTCGGGAAAATATTCGTGAACATGTTCATTTATATGTCTGCCAACATGTCCGTTTATATGTTCACCAAAATGGTGAAATTATATCACTAGTCCTTAAACTCCTTAGGATTCACAATGTAAACTCTAAATTTCACCATATTTTCAATCGAGTCCCTACCTTCACCAATACTTAGAATATAAAAAAATAAAAGTAAAAGAGAAATCGGGTAAATGAGCTTATAAACAAGTCGATAAACAAGCTTATAAATGAACCAATAAACAAGTTGAATAAGCCAATAAATGAGCTTGCTCGTGAACATAAACGAATTCAATACAACTTTGTTCTTGTTCATACTCGTTTATTTAGCTTAATAAACAAACGTTATACGAACAATTCACGAACAACTTATCAAACACTTTGTTCATTTACATCTATATACAAGGAATTTGTATGACTTAAAAATTATAAAAAACAATATCATTTTACTATATTATAATTTCTCAAAATTTATATAAATTGAATTACAACTATTATCATATAAATATCATCTTTTTACTATTACAAGCTTACAAAATAAGGGAGGAAATGTTATAGGTAGGATTCAAATCCTAGATGTGCCAATATAGAGAAACTATGGTCCCAACCAATAAAATCCATTTATTTTAATAAATTGTTTCATATTATTTTTACCAAGTGAATCTTCACCCATATTTACTGTAAATCAAATTTAAAAAACAGTTTTTACCATGTGAATCTTCATATGGTTAAAAGATGACATAAAACAAATTAATAAAATGGTTGATTTTTATTAGTTGGGACTATAAATGACATGACGGGACGAACCTATAATATAATTTCTATTTAAAGTGAGAAACTTAGTCATTCCTCATGTTTTAAGGCTGAATTTTTTATATATTACACATAAAAGGTTTAAGGGTGCCTTAAGCCATTAAACTTTTGAGAAAAAAAATTAATTATGTTCCTGAACTTTTTACATCCAATTAATCCCTTAAACACGAAAAATTGAAGATATTAAGCCATCAAATCGACAAATTAAATCAATTAATCTCTTTGACTAATTTTGACCAAAAATCCTTAACATTTTTCTCTTAAGATATTTCTGCCATATGAAACGCTACAGTGTTGTCACATGAAATTTACATGTATATTTTTAATAATATTTAGAAGTTGTTTTGTAATTTTTAAATAAAAAAATTCTAAAAATACCAAATGATAACACCGCGACATGACATACAATGCTAAGTGGTCTAAAATCTTATTAAATTTAACTATCAATGTTAATAAAATATATATATATATATATATATATATATATGAAATTTCAGAATATAAAAATTTAATTAACTACAAAATATTCAAAAGTTTATTTTTTCTCAAAGATTAAAAAAAAATTAACACCCTTACATCCAAACAAAATAACCTTCCCACATATTTTCTTTGCTTCCACTTCTCTAATAAAAACATATACACGTAAATGAATAGAGTTGTATAGTAGTTAGGGTTGTTCATTTTTAAATATCGGACCTGATTCAAAAAAACCAGATATTGAATATTCGAATATCTGATTATTCAAATATAAAAATTGGTTTAACTATATTTTTTGAATTTGACAGTTGTATTCATGAATTTTTAGATTTCTAAATGTAACAAGCAACAAATTGTCAAATACAACAAGATTCACATCAATTAAAATTTCGATTTTTCGTATATAACAAGCATCAAATCACTAAAAATAACAAAATTTATATACATGAAAATTTAAATTTTTGATATTCAAATTTTCTAATAAATCAAAAACTTAAAATACTATTATCCATATTAGATTCAAAAAATAAAAAATCGGATCGGATCAGATCAGATCAGTCCTATCTAATATTTTTTCACACCTCTAAATTAGTAGTTGCGACAAAGCATCAATATTAATTTAGTAAAGCAATAACTGTGGCTTACTTTTTCAGGTATAGGTTGATAAACAAAGTTTAATGACTTTTTGTCAGGTTTTCTACTTTTTTTCACTTTTCCCATGATAAATACTATTACCACTGCAGTCTGCAGTACGACGTAAATTAATAATGGTAGATACAGTCCCATTAATCATGGATAAGACTTCCTAATTAATTATGCACCAACACCAACATTTCCAGAATCAAACATCTACATTTCTGTTCCTTTCTTTCCTTTTTAATATAATAACTCAGATTATCATACATTCATTCGTTTTATTTGTAGAAATTAAACATTTTTAGGATAAATAATTTTACATTAAAGAAATCAGTAGTCATTCTAGGATTCTATCTTTATTAAGAAATATATTTCGTATTCGAAAAATAACGAGGAATCTTTCAAATTATGTAATCATCTTTTTCTTAAACTAATCCCGATCGAAACACGTTGCAGAAACCATGGTTTTGGATTTTGATTTTTAGACGTGTCCTAAAAGTTGGATTCGTTACTTGCTTTCAAAGTAGCTTCAACTTTAACTTTCCAGAAAATAATGTCCAATTTCCACTTAAAGATGCATGCCCCGACAAACCCTTTACCCATAATTGATCCTCGAATATTGCATTAGGAAGACAACTTTTATTTTTAGTTTGAAATCATTTTTTAGCCGTAATTGATTAAAGTATTAAAATATACGAGTTGTCCCGGTAAAAAAAATAATGATGTTTATTATAGGATACTCGAATTCAAATAATTTGGATGATGTTCTAGGCAGCCGAGCGGTCTTGGTGTAAGTAACCTTCTCTTAAGCTCGAGTGGGACCTAGGTGTGCAGGCATTGGGGCCAAGAGGATGGTACAATGTCTCTCTAGGATGATGTCCTAGGGATGGTTTGGGGCCAGTGGGGCCCATATTGGGCCCTGCCCGGAAGTCAGGGGTTGGCTTCTAGCATTCGCTAGACCCTGCAGGATACGCCATTGGATGGGCGTGTTGCCTGATAGATCAAGAGACGACGCTTCCGAGTAAAGTCCTTGGATTTGGACTCGAGTAAGGCTGACTTGTCCGGTGTGTTCCCTTTCAAGTGTCGTACGACATGCCGATCTGGGCCTGGACGAAGGTCACTCAATTATGGGTAAGATTACATTTAGGTCACTCAATTATTAAAAGTTACATTTGGGTCACTCAATTATGGGTACGGTTACATTTGGGTCACCCAATTATTAAAGGTTACATTTGGATCACTCAATTATGGGCAATGTTACATTTGGGTCACCTTTCATATTTAAAAAAAGTATATCAATTTGTGTATTAGATTAATTAATGATTTCAAATGAAATATTCTAATGTTAACAAGGGTATACACGTGATTTGGAAGAAAAAATGACTAAATTAATGCACTTTTTTTTAAAATATGAAGAGTGACCCAAATGTAAGTTTGCCCATAATTGAGTGATCCAAATGTAACTTTTAATAATTGAGTGACACAAATGTAATCTTACCCATAATTGAGTGACCCAAATGTAACCTTACCCATAATTGAGTGACCTAAATGTAACCTTACCCATAATTGAGTGACCCAAATGTAACTTTTAATAATTGAATGACCCAAATGTAACCTTACCCATAATTAAGTGACCTCCATTGAAGTTTACCCAAAAAAATTATTTGTTATGATTATTATTGTACAATGTATTTTTACAGTTTGAGGATATATTGTACATAACAAATAAGGATAAATATTCTATACACAGGCGGTGGAAACTGAAAGTTTCTACAAGCGCCTTAGTTTTAGGGTATAAGGAGTTAATTTAAGGTATATGATTTAGGGGTTTAGGTGTAGGGGTAGAATTTATGGATAGTTATTTCAATTTAAGGTTTATGGTTATAATTTAGAGTTTATAGGTTAAAACCTAAATCCTCACTATATTACCCTAAAAACTAAACCCTAACCTATAAACCCTAAACCTTAAATTGAAATAACTATCCCTAAATTCTAAACCCCTACACCTAAACCCATAAACCATATACCCTAAACTACTTTCCTGTACCCTAAAATTAAGGTGCTTGTGGAATGTATAGGATATTAATCCAATAAATAAATGTAATACATAAATTTATTAAATGAATCATTTAAAATGGATACAATAATTAAGCGAGATAATTAGTACACTATCAACACAAAAATCCTAGCTCTATAATTGCAATTCAATCATTTTTAAATTTGGCCCCAAATCTTTTTATCTCCGAATTCAGTTTTTTAAATTTGGTCTACATTAATAACAAAACTTGATGATATTTTAGCTTAGTCAGTGAATTTAGATTTCATTAATGACTAAAATGTGTGACAAAATTAACGTTTAAGAATTAAGTTACGAAAAATTATCAAACTTAAGGACTATTATAGACAAAAAAAGAGTTAGAGAGTAATTTGAGAAAAAAAAATATCAAGTTCAAAGATAAAATAGTATTTTATCCATCCTATTTAATTATATCATGTGTATATTATAATTATGTTTATATTAATCAATAATTTAAAGCAACATATTACCCAAAAATGATTTTAAGCAACATATGGTTGAAGTTTTATATTGACCAGAAATTATATTATAGGTTCGTCACGTTATTTATAGTACCAACTAATAAAAGTCATCAATCTCATCAATTTTTTATGTCACTTTTTACCGAATAAAATTCACATTGATAAAAACTACCTTTTTCAATTATTTTTACCCATAAAACTCACACATATTATTGCTTATTTTTACCTCATTTACTTTTCCTCAAAAATATTTTTACTCATTTACTTTATGGTTTTTAACGTACAACTTAATATAATATTTATCCTATTTAGATTCATCTTCACTCATAAATTGAAAGATATATACAACTTAAACATGTAGATCACAGTTTTTTTTTTTATACTTTATCAATGACATGTGAACCAAATTAAACTCAATCTACCTTATTTACTTTATAACTAAATGTACGAAAACCTTCTAAATAATTTAATATGTTTATTTTAAGAAATAATTGCAAATAAGGTCCCCAAATTATGACCTACATTTTAAATTAATCCATAAGCTTTAAAACATGCTATATCGATCCTCAAAAATATGTCTCTATTTTAAATTCATTCCCGGTCTTTAAAACAATATATAGCAATCCTCCAGCTTCACTATCATTTTATTTTGGTCATTTTAATAACATGTCGTTAATTTTAATAGCTTAAAATTAAAATGTTTCTGAAGGTAATGAGGATTGAACCCGCGACCTTAAAAAATATTTTAATTTCTTAGAAATTTACAAGACCTTCAAAAACAGATTATTTTCTTAACCAGTAGAGTTAACGACTTGTTAACAAAAGGAATAAAATGGAAAGATATTGATAATTTGAGAACTGATATAAAACATTTAAAGTTTAAAGATCAATTTAGAATGAGATCATAGTTTGATGATTAATATGAAATATGCTAAAGTTTAGAGATTAATTTAAAAACAAAAGTCAAAAGGTGACTCAGCTAATGAGTTCCAAAATTTATGGTGGCACGTGCAGTTATATATATAGCTGATCAATTTATAGCAAAGTTTAATATTAGGATTGGTATTGTTATTTCCTTGATTGAAGAAAGGAGATGTAATGAGAGAAGCCAAATGTTTGCTTCAAATTTGAAAGTTAAAAAAAAAAAGTGAAGAGAAAGGGTAAAAAATTATTCAAGCAATGATTATAGCCATCTTGAAAGTGACAAATCTTGCTTCCTTCACCTTTAGAAAAGCTGCCCTCTGAGGTAAAACAGTAATAATATTAACTCAGGTTTTTTAGTTGGCTCTCATTTAAATTTTACAGCTTTGCTTAATTGATCCGGTAGCAGGTTATAGTGCTGCATCAACCGAAAATATTATATGATTTCAAATATAAAATTAAAAATGTTACACTGTTTGATAGTACTTTCAGTATTTAAAATGTTATTAGAAACGATGGAAGTTTTGATATTTATCACCAGCTGAAAATGTTATCAAATAGTGTAATATTTTTTTGTTCAGTGTTTTAAATTTAATAATATTTTTAATTGGTACCGCACCGTAACTGCACCATATTACGTATGTTAGACACGCCCTAGTTAATCCACTTACTTTTACCCCCCTTGTGCAGTTGGGCATGGCTTACAAAAAGGTCACGTGAGGATTGGCTAAATTCACGTGGGAATAGTGTGCCTGCGACACCTATATATAATTATAATTATAATAATACATCTGAGTTCTGACTACATGAAAATGCAATACTATAAGAATTCATGCAAAATGAATTTAACGTGGCTCTAAATGTTTTTTTAGAAGAATTATATTTAAATGATATAAAATGTGTATTATCAAAATATTAAAAAATATAAATTAATATTGCTTTATAGTTAAAATATACAAAATTAGCGTATTTGTTTGATGGTGGAGGAATAGATTTCAATTTCATTTGTCCTTTTTCAGTGTCTTTTATATACTCTATCAATAGTTTTGTACCAACCGTATTTATAAATAGCCATGAGTTGGATTTTTGGCAGTCCTATACTGATCAAAAAATTTACACATCCATCTGAACTCAAATGTACCTGACATTTTTCTAATGCTTCACCTGACCCAAAACTCGACCTGAATTTTAGAGTAAAAACTCAAACTCAACATAAATAAAAAATATTTTTTTCATTTCTATTCGTTGAAATATGGAGTTAATTGAAAAAAAAATACAAATAGAGATAAGATATTAGAATAATTATTACATTTTTATTAGACAAAATATAATTAAAAAAAATACATATAAAGATATAGACATTATAATAATTATACCTAAATAATTAGAATAAAATTAAACTGTTATTTTAGATCGGGTCATAGTTTTTCACCCTCCTTACCCTAAAAACCCTCAAACAAAACCCTTTATAACCAAGACTTTTGGCTGCCCTTCAACATTCACTGCAACTGCTGAAGGTGGGTTCCATTGAAACAACAAATCCAAGAAAAAGAACCTTTCTTTTCTTCTCTTTTTTTAGAAGAAAAGGGGTCTTAAAGCTTAAAACAAAGGTGATTGCAGAAAGCAATTGCAAGCTTCTTCTTCTTCATGTTCTAAACAATCCCTCCTTTTTCCTTTACACTTTCTCTTTCCATCCATTTTCCTTTGTATTATCATTAAAGCTGAATTCCCCTCCATTCCCACTACCCCATCTTCCACCACCGGTTTCTAAAAGATTGATTGATTTGTTTTCACTTCAACTCCAGCATATACTCTAACATGTTGGATAGCACTACTGTTCCAGTGTTTCCCTCTGAAAATGGGGTCACTCAGAAAAGAAAGAGAAGGCCTGCAGGTACCCCAGGTAAACCAAATTAAAAGCGGAGTATATTACTTGTGCAGTTAATTCAGTTGGTTTTGGATTGTTTATTTGTGTGTTTATGAATGTAGATCCGGATGCAGAGGTGGTTTCTTTATCCCCCAGAACGTTGCTGGAATCAGACAGGTACATTTGTGAGATCTGCAACCAAGGGTTTCAAAGAGACCAGAACCTTCAAATGCACAGGAGACGGCACAAGGTTCCCTGGAAGTTGCTGAGAAGAGAGACACAGGAGGTGAAAAAGAGGGTGTACGTTTGCCCCGAGCCGAGTTGCTTGCACCATCACCCTTGCCACGCCTTGGGAGATCTCGTTGGCATCAAGAAACATTTCAGGAGGAAGCACAGCAATCACAAGAAATGGGTTTGCCACAAATGCTCTAAAGCTTACGCTGTTCAGTCTGATTACAAGGCTCATCTCAAGATTTGTGGCACCCGAGGCCATTCTTGCGACTGTGGTCGTGTTTTTTCCAGGTCAGTTTTCAAACCCCATAACACAACCCTTCTCTTCTTCTTTTCCTATATATCGTATGTAATTATGACACTTTTTTTCTTTTTCAAACCCTAAATATAGTGATCCTCAATGAACAAAAACCTATACATACATATATACATATGTATTCCCCTTGTTCTTGTTGGGGTCTACCAGCTAAAACAAAATCTGAATTATTCAAAATGCAAGTGTTAAAATTTATGGTCACTGCCTTTCCTATTCCCGATAACAGGTCTTTAATTTGTCTGGTTTTACCGTATAAGTATAATATCGAACGGTACGTATTAAAATTTATATAGTATATTATCAAAATTTTATTCAGTCATGGCCGCTGAGACTGAGACCCCATTTCAATTTTATATTGCTTCCTTTGATTGGTATTGTTTTGAATCGTTGTTTTGCTCTTTTTTCGTTTAAGGGTGGAGAGCTTCATCGAACACCAAGATGCTTGCACCGGTCGAGGACTAGGAGTTCATCGGCCTGAATCGCAGGCGCTGCACCTTGGCTGCTCCTCTCGAACGGATTCAAGCACTAGTCCGTCAAGCGATACCAACTTTGGCATGGCTACTGCGGTGCCTGGATTGCCGATGCTGAAGAAATCAACTGAGCCTGCTTTCATGTATAGCAATGCGTCTACTTATGAACACCGACACCAGCTGCAACACAACCTTGAACTTCAGCTTCTACCATCATCAACCACTCGGTCACCGCGGAATTCAGATGAAAATTGCGCGGCTTATTTGAAGCTTTCGATAGGGTCGAGTGAAGGTGGAGAAAAGGGTGAAGCCAAAAAGCTTGGTTTCGATACATTTAGGGAAAAGAATGCCAGTGAAACAGCAGTGGAAGCTAATAAGTTGAAGGAGTTCGCAAGTTCGCAGCTAAAGTTAGCCATGGCCGAGAACACCTATGCCGAAAAGGCCAAACTAGAAGCGAAGAAGCTGATTCAGATGGCTGAGCTTGAGTTTGCAAGTGCTAAAAGGTTAATGCAACAAGCCCAAGATGAACTGGAGAAGGCTCAAGTCTTGAAAGATCAAGCCACGAAGAAGATAAGTACTACTGTGATACAAATCACTTGTCAAGCTTGCAAGCACCAATTCCAAACACCAGCAGCAGCGGTTCCAGCTGATGAGACCTCACTTGCTATGAGTTACATGTCCACGGTCACAACAGAAGGGGAAGTAGAATGGCGGAAAATGATCATACAGGGAAAATGATCGATTCTTAGCCTGGAAAATCTCTTTGTTTTGATCTACATGTCATGTAGTTCACCTTTTCTGACAAATTTGGTAACTTTGAAAAAGGGTTGTGGAATTGATTTAATACATCTTCATTTGTTTAATAGAAAAAGTAGATGATGCAATTTAATGTAATGTAGTTAAGTGCAACAACATCTATATGAGAGATTCTGATATGAAAAAAAAAAGATTACACCTTTGGATTCTCCCCATCTGTCATTGCAACTAGCTAGCCATGTTTTGAAAAGAAGAAGAAAACAAAGACACTGTCTTGTTATAAATGAATGACACGTGGAACATGTTGGGGACGGGGACCATTCTAGCTAGAAAATAGGAAGAACCATTCAAGTTCCATGTTTTTCAGTGCCACAGTTGAAATGGTTATACGCAGGCAATAGTCCTTCTCAAACATAAAAACAACACGACTCACTTTATCAGAGAAATCACAAGAGATTGCAGACACCCTGCAATATTTTCATTCAATTTTCTTCTACTCCAAATGCCCTACTAATTCTAAAATCTATCGGTTTGTTCATTTATACTTTTTACTTTCGCAAGTTGAGCCAAGGCAAAGGAGAAGACAGTGTGACAATGAAGCAAAAGGTTTCCATTTTCTCACCTTCCTTTACTTTTTTGTTTGTTTTGCAGGAGCAGGACCACATACAGAACTCTTTCCCCACCTTTTAATGCACCTTCCTTTTTCCTTGTCCTTTACAAAGCGACTGTGGCCTTACGTGAATTTCAAGTGCTTTAGGCTCTAACACTTATCTCCCTTGTAGTAATCCGAAGAAAGCTGAAAAATACTTTTTCTTTTATACAAACTACTTGGTATATTATATAATGTAATATTCACAAAAGTGGGTTTGTCTT
Organism: Hibiscus trionum; assembly: GCA_030270665.1. Taxonomy (NCBI): domain Eukaryota; kingdom Viridiplantae; phylum Streptophyta; class Magnoliopsida; order Malvales; family Malvaceae; genus Hibiscus; species Hibiscus trionum. The sequence goes on from BSYR01000065.1 coordinate 6,048,983, forward strand.
ATCCATGTGTTGGTCTTGGTGGATAGCTATAAAATCTTCCCCACATGGTGAGCAGATGGAAAAAAGCCCTACTTTTAGAACTAGGGATTGATTTTATATACATGCACATGCACACTTTTGGACAATGACATGCTAACCCCTGTTTAATTTTCATTCTTAAATGTAGTGTTGGGAATATTAGGAAAATATAGGGATAATGAAAACAGGAATGGCAAAATTACTCAATTCCCACTAAATTCGGTGTGCCCGACCCGACCCGGTCGGGGTTTTCTTGATAAATTTCGGGATGGGGGCAGAGCGGGCGGGTACTGAAAGCATTGAGTCGGGACGAGGCGGGTTCATGTATGAGATAGAAATTTTCCACCCGTCCAGAAATATTTTTAATTTTATTTATTTATTTTTATTATATTTGTGAAAATATCACTATATATAAACACTTTTAGGGGTTTAAGCTGTTTTTTAGTTTGTGTTTATTGTAATTTTTTGTTAGATATTGTTTGAGTTTTAACATATCTGATTCCGACGATTAATGGTCCGAGTTTGTTCTTTTAACTATGTATTTTTCATATGGGTAATTTAATTGGTTTTATTTTATTTTTTATATAGTTTTAAAGTCTCTTGAAACCTATATTTTGTGATTGTGATTGTGATTCAGTCGAATCTAACATTTATCATCGATAAAAATTAGTATATATATATATATATATTTTAAATTTTCAGGTCAAAATCGAGTTTATGAGTTGATATACCGAGGTGGAGTCAAGTTTAAAAGTTTATAGGTCGGGGCGGGTTCGAGGCGGCCGAAAACCCTCCTCACCCTGCCTCGTTGCCATCCCTAGATGAAACATGGAGGGTCGTGCCCTTCCAAAGTTTTATAGTTTAACAATTTTTGTGTCTATATTTATGTCTTAAGACTAAAAAATTAAATAATAATTTATAATTAATTGTAACACCCCCTTCCCGGCCTGGTAGAGAACCGGGTCGGAGAGCGCTACCGAAAAACAATACGGAGATCGGAGACATAAATCTAAAGTTCAAAAATCATTTCGGATTATATTTTACTAATCTCTTTTAAGACTTAACACTTATCTTATTAACAACTTACTCAAATTGGGGTCAATTTTAAACTTTTTCAAACTTAGGGACTAAATTGTAATTTTTACAACTTAGGGGTCCTTATCTGAAATTCATGATATTATACTGAAATTAAACTTACTAGTTATTAGCCTATAAAACCTCATTACTAGCGGAGGTCATTTATCTATCTGATTAGACGATGTAATGTTTAGTGACTATTTTGTAATTTGTCTAAAACTATTTTTTTATTCGAACTAACAAAGTATCTTAAACACTTAAAAAAAATACAAAACATAGTTAACGTATACACAATAGTAGGCCCACAAGACTAGTATAATTACTTTAACTACTTTGCCACCATACTAGGAGTTCATAAGGACAAAACACATTACTCGTTAATTGTAGTGACTTGCCAATCTTCCAACTAATCCCGATCTCGATCTGTTACTTTCCTTAACCTGAAATGTTATGCAATGAATGCATTAGACTTACATAGTCTAAGTGAGGTAGCCAATGACAATGAATGAACATGTTATGACATGTAGCATGCTTCCAAAAATGATCATAATGCAATAACATGACATACTTCATATTCATAACAAAACATAATATCATATCATGATCATAACATAGCAATACGTATAAAACACATAATATATTGGTACCATTGGATACGCGGATTCCCTGTACACCATATCATGAATCAGTAATGAGCCGTAGCCCTGAGCCGTAGCTCCATATATCCCTTACACTTCCATCCTTTTATCTCCCACATATAGGCCGTAGCCCTGGACCGTAGTCCTCCCTTACATGTTGAGCTCGAATAACCCTATGGCATGCCAATTGTATCCAACGTCCATAAATACACACAAATTCACATAGTCCATGGTTTTCATATCATATCATATGAAATAACAAGATGAGCCGTAGCTCCATATCATGTAGCATTTCATAGTCATATTCGAACATATCAAAGTAATACAAGGCACTTACCAAATGCAGATAAATTCATAATTAATGCAACGAGGTAGCACCGAGCCTACCCCTGACACGACTATACTCACATATCAGAACAAAGAAACAAAGATCGAAATGACACCGTGTCACCCGAGACAAATGCATCTACACTCACCTCAATCCAAGCTTAGAGACATTTTCCTTATTCTCCAACTTTCTGGTTTCCTTCATTTCTACTCTTTTCTAACCAAACATTAAAGAAACATATCATTTAGTATATTAGGCAGTTTGCATTGTCCTTAAAGAAATATTTATATAAAATGTTGTATAACTCAAAATCTGATTTCGTTTGTTTTAAACGAAACTAGACTGAATAACCTTTTCAACCATATAAATTATAGTTTTTAATTCCTCTTATACAATTTATAATGAATTTCTAAAGTCGCTGTTGATGCAGATTTAGGGGCAAACTGTTACCCTGTTTTTATGACATTTACTTACTCAAAAATTCATATCTTTTTACTCACAACTCCAAATAAGGAGTTATTTACCATTCTGGAAAACTTATAAACACACCTTTACAACCATGTATGTCACATAATTTTATCATTTCTCTATCAATACAGTTTATTACTTAAACATAGGGCATTTTTAGAAACCTAATCTGCCTATTCTTATTTTATGACTTTAGTGCATTTATAACCTATGTTTCACTACACCATTAATCTTGAGATTTTAACCACATTTACCTTCACATATTAACATTATTTCTATAATCCAGAAACCTCAAAAATAGGACATGTAAGTCCTCAATTTATCAATTTCTATAAAACAGTCCCCTTTTTATTCTTTAAAAATTCTATATGTGATCTAAATGGTTTTAACCTACCAATTGAGACTTAATTCAAGCTTGGCCATTTAATTTAATTCATTTCATGAATCCCCTGTTCTAATCATAAATTTTCAGAATTTACTAACACCATTTTGACCCCTAAACATTTCGAATTTCACAATTTAGCCCAGCAGATTCCAATTTTATTCAGTTTCAGTCCCGTAACTTCTAAGAACAATTCAGAGACCTATACTTAACATTTTTGAGCAAATCATACCTCTATTTCATGTAAAATTTTGTCCCCTACAACTTTGTAGAAGAACACGTTTTCCAGAAATGACTCTAACATGCTCAAAAATGCACTTTTCTACAGGACAATTTATAAATCCGAATTTCTTTATTCTTTCTACCCTTATCTTTTACCAATCTTTAATTAATCCAATTTCATGCTTAATATAAATACTAACATCAAATTAAAGGTAGTTGAGACTCTAATCTCAACTTTAATTTATTTCACTCACCTTGATAGACCGGTACTTTATTTTTATTTCTTGGGCTTGACGGTTGTTCCGAATCTACCTTGTGTACTATGATAATTAATAAAAATCGATAAGACAGTATCGAATATATAAAAATATTAATCAAACTTGATACCGAAACTTAAACTAACTAGAGATTTGAGCTTACCCCGTCATCGGTAGAAGTTCGATATTACTATATCGAAAATATCGGACTACCAATCGAACATTAGATCGTATGTTTATCCTACTAATTTCTTTCTTCTTCTTCTTGCCGTGTGAATCAACCATTCCTCCCCCCTTTTTATACATGTTTTTGGCGTCCTATTCCCCCCCACCATTTATTATTTTAATTCAATAATTTCTAATGGTGGGTTAGTTAGACAATTATATACCAACTCCTCCACCTTCTTTATATATATATATATATATATAATAATAATAATAATAATAATAATAAACTATTATAAATTACCCCGAATAATATTTATTGGTTCAGATAATATCGAATAAATGATTTGAGCTTACCCAGTCGTCGGCAAAAATTCGATATTACTATATCGAAAATATCGGACTACCAATCTAATACTGAATCGTATGCTACTAATTTTTTTTCTTCTTCAAATGCTGTGTATTTTTCCAATCATCCACCCCCTATTATACTATTTTCAGCGTGAACCATTCCCCCACCATATACATATTTTATTCAATCAATTCCCCCACCATATACATATTATTCATTCTTTAATCCTAATGGTGTTGCCACCATTTCAATTACAAGGCTTTACCTAACAAATTAGGTGATCTGCATTCTGCCGTGTAATCCATATATATATATATATAATAATAATAATAATAATAATAATAATAATAATAAACTAAATAAATAGGTTTCGAACCTAATTTCTACTAGACCCGAATAATCTAATAATAATAAACCCGAATAATTAATAAGACCAAATAATTTATAGAACCGATATAAAATATTCGGTCATCGGAACCTAATTTCGACTAGACCGGTTTTTGGGATGTGACATTAATATTTAGACCTTAGACTAAAAAATTAAATAATAATTTATAATTAATGTTTAGGGCTTAAGATTTATGACTCAAAATTAGAGTGCTCTTCTGAAGAGTTTGAATTTTTCGAAGAAGGCAAGGCAGTTGAGGAGGGTAGAATATGGGTTATATAGGCTGAAAAGGGAATTTTAGAGCCCAACTTCAGCCTTCTTAGCCCTACACACACGTATTTTATGGTTTGCCCTACAAGGATTATTACTGGGAATTTCATTCAACAATGATTATAGCCCAATTTTGAGTAATTTTATTCTAAGAGGTAATCATTTTTTTCGTGAACCAAACGTACCCCAAATGTAAAAACAAGCCCTTTAGTGTAGAGGCGTGATTAACTCAAGTTTTATCTCTTAAAAAATCATAAGTCACGAAACCATATCAACGAATCTTGTATAGATTTATATGAATTTTTTTTATTTCATAACTTTATATAATTTGAATAAGACAATTAAAATCATTTAGATCAGGTATCGTTTTATGAAAACTTAAATAAATATATGAATTTCTAAGATTTAAATAACTTAATAAAAATTTCACACCGAGAGAGAAATTTTATTGATTTTAAATTTAAATACGTCATAAGAAAACGACATATTTAAATCCTATAAAATTAGATTTTAAGCTCTAACCTTAAATTTTAAATCCTAAACCTTACACACTATAACTTAAAAAAATATACTCTACTCTAAACTCTAAATCCTAAACCTAATTTTAAGCATAAGAGTATAAGTAGAGGCACCGGAAAGGGCCAAAGGATTTCCATCCATTGGTATTCGACTCATGAGCCAACTAATCTAGATCAGGTTTTTGCATAGGCTCAAAATGGGAGCAACCCTCTCACCCTATATTTTTCCATTCAGAACATCGAAATTCAAATCCTTACTATTGATTAAGGGACCTAACATCTCATCTCGTTAAACAAACCGGTTGTTAGTTATAATTTGTGTTTTTAAAAAGATGATTTTGTCGTTTATTTTTAACAATTTTTTTTTTTTGAAGATTCCATTACATTTGTAAAGGGAGAGGGTAGATGGCCGGGTTTGGGTGTTATATTTGGAGCTCATGATCGGCCATCAACACCAATCCTTATAATAATTAATACATATAAATTCATGCAAATAACTTCAAAAGGAAGAACAAAGGCAGCCCTGGCTGTATTGTCGATTTCCACCTTGATTTAGAAATACTAAAAGACACTTGCTTTGTTCCAAAAGCTATGTTCAAAATGGACCCCCCAATCTTAATGAATCAAGCAGATGGTGTTTGTTGCACCACACAAATTTCTCACCAACATCTTAATCGACGGTGGAAATTGTAATTCTAAATCCTGCAGTGTGATTAGGATGCTATTTAGGTGATGATTTTCAATCATTAAGCTGCACAGTGTGATCATAAACTAAAGAAAAATATATGGAGAATAAAGTTCCAATGGTTTCAGTTGGCGGCTTAACCATGCCAGTGATTGGCATGGGGACTGCTTCGTATCCACCAGCCGATGCAGCCACTGTAAAATCAGCCGTTGTCGAGGCAATCGGATCCGGATATCGCCATTTCGATACGGCTTTCATATATGGGTCCGAGCAGGCACTTGGTGAAGCAATTGCCGAGGCTCTGAACATTGGCCTCATCAAGTCCCGGGATGAACTCTTTATCACTTCCAAGCTTTGGTGTACTTGTGCTGAACATGACTTGGTCATTCCGGCCATCAAAACGAGCCTCGAGTAGCGGTTTTTACTCTTGGAAAACTCACAAATTGATCATCCATTCATTCTCTTCATGTAAATTTGTGTGTTTTGCAGGAATCTTCAGTTGGAGTATCTTGATCTTTATCTGATACATTGGCCATTAAAGTTCAGCAAAGAGCCGAGTCGTATCCCGGTCCCGAAAGAAGAAGTATCCGTCATCGATATCGAATCGGTTTGGAGTGCAATGGAAGAGTGTAAGCTTCTCGGTCTCACCAAAGCCATAGGTGTCTCTAACTTCTCCACCAAAAAGCTGGACCAAATCCTTTCCTTTGCGAAAATCCCCCCGGCTGTCAACCAGGTGAGCATCCGAAACCGATGTTACTCGAGCCCAAAAGAAGAAGGATTAATACTAATGTAGTTCAATTGTATAAAAAAGGTGGAGATGAACCCACTTTGGCAGCAAAAGGAGATGAAGGAGTTCTGCAAGGCAAAGGGTATCCATGTTTCAGCTCATTCCCCTCTGGGGTCAAAAGGCACAATATGGGGAGACAACAGGATTTTCGAGTGTGATCTTTTGGAAGAAATCGCTAAGGCCAAAGGGAAAACAAGTGCGCAGGTGAGTGAGTGTCGAATACGAGTATATGTTTTCGTCGAGTGACATGAAGAGATATATATGGCAGGTTTGTCTAAGATGGGTGTACGAGCAAGGGGCAAGTGTGATAACAAAGAGCTTCAACAGGGAGAGGATGAAGGAGAACATTGACATATTTGATTGGTCATTGAGTTGGGAAGAATTGGACAAAATCAGTGGGATTCCTCAGCACAAACGTAGCTCCCTCACTGTATTTATCGAGGACGGCTCAGAGCTTGAGGCAGAGCTATGAGATTGAAGATCATATGTTTTCAGGTTTTATTTGAGTTCTGGAAGTGTTTGATTCTCAAAAGTTTAACTACTTATAAAAGTGATTATCTTAGTAATTAGTATTTGATCAATTTTGCTTAATAGTTACTTTAGCCCTCCTTTTTAATGAAATTCTCACTCTTAACTCTTTTATTATTTATCCATTCAATTAAAATGTGAATAACAGAGAACAATAGATTATCGATTTCAATTTTCCATTCATTTATCACACTTGTGACTAGGGTGATAATGAGCCTGACCGGTTCGCGAGCTATTCGGGCTTGACTCGGTCAAAGCTCAGCTCAAGTGACTTCGACTCGGGCTCGGAATCTACATATGCACTAAATTAAATTATGTGTTTGTATTTTCTTTCTTTAGTTGATTGTTGTTTGATTTTTTTAATTATGTGTTTGTATTATAAGAATATTTATTGATTATTTGAATTAATCTAATTTTTTGCACTTTTTTCCTTTCCGGTCATTAAATTTCGTTTAGTGTTGGTTATGAAAGAGATTTTTAACGAATCTTTTATAAAAAAAAATTATAATAAATTTTTTCATTTCAAGCCGAGCCTGACGAGCTTTGATCCCGAGCCGAGCTCGAGCCTAAAATTTCAAATTCAGGAAGACTCGAGCCCGAGCCGAACCCAATTACACTGTTTCTGAGTCAAACTCAGGCCGTTATCACCCCTACTTGTGACCAGTATAATTGTATACTTAACTCTCGATACTTACTCATTCTTTCATTTAGTTCTAATTCTAAAAAAAATCAATAAATTTAATCTTCAGTATTTATAAATTTTCAATTTGGTCTTGATTATAAAAAATATATTAAGATAGAAAATGTATATAATTTAAAAAAACTAAATAAAGAGTCAAAAAATTGTAAGAATCATTTTTAACACGATATCAATTAATTCAAACTCCAACGCTAACCTAAAATTAGTTTCACAATTGGAAGTTGAATTTATTTTTAGTACTATTTAGGCAAGTTCTAAATGTTAGAGGGACACGTGTTCATCCGTGAAAAGATGTTCATATTGTCTCATCTTGTATCTTATATAAATTCGAATTCCGACATGAAAATGTAATATCTCTCTGTTTAATAAAAAAATGTCGAACTAGTCACTGTTGTCAAACCACAAAAGTTGGTAATAATTATTGAAGGGGCAATAAAGATGTTTTTACCTGGTAAATACGTATAAAAATAACATAGCATTCTACACATCGGTCTCATAGCATTGTTACCATACAGCCAGAATATTAATATAAACACATGATGCCTAAATGTTCTCCAATGCCTATGCCCATGCCAATGCCACATACATGCCAGATCTCCCCTTAGGCCATTTGAAGTCAAAGCATGCATGCATGTAACCGGCATCTTCTAACCAACAATTAAGGCACTCTTCCAGCTAACATCTAACAAAAAATCATAGAATTCTCTATGACACAGTTGATGGAAACTTGTAAGGATAACTTAACCTTGCTTACTCGCACTTGATCGACTTGTATATGTGACGAACAAAGAACAGCGAGGCACGGAAACCCACTGTCCCGAGCATCAGGAAGAATCCATAGCAGATGCAGGCCATGTAACCAAAGAAGAATGATGTTTGCATGAATCCGGACATATCTGATCGTGCATAGTAATAATACAAGCAGTAGGCGTAGATAAAGAGACCAGTTGATCCACCACAGAGGAAAGACCTGTGACAAATTAACGATTCGGATCAGCAAAATCAACTATATAACACTTAATCTCATTCTAAGTATTGTTATTAACTAACAAATGCCTTTCAACTGAATGGAGAAAAAGTTGTAACCAAACAGGTTAAACAACCCAAAAATGATAAGGTAAACAACTAATAAATCAACCCAAAAATGAGCCGGTGCCATTAAAAATAAAATAGAATTAGGGGATTTACTCTTCTTCGTTCTTTTTATTAATTTTAAATAAATGCAAGCTGAGATCAGGAAAATGTCATCATTGAATTTTCCTTTATAGAAAACATAAACTTGCCAACTATAGCCAATTTCTTTGGACAGTTCTTAAATTGCATGCAGTATTTGTCAAAAGAAATGTGTTTTCCATTAACCAAAAGCTAGGAGGAGGTGAAAATATAGTATGAAATTTCAAAACTCATAGTAATTTTTAAAAATGCAAGGCAAAAAGCAATTGCGGCATGAATAAAGAATTAGAGAACTTATGTACCTCCACCACCATTCATGATCTTCAGCAGCAAGTTGGAAATATGTCAAAGCCACAGTTATAAAAGCAGTGACAATCAGAAGGATGATGAAGACAATAAACAAGATGCTATATATGGTATAGATCCTGTGGCCCCAGACGCTGGCAAATATATAGTAAAGCTCAATGTAGATAGCACTGAATGGAAGAAATCCAGCCATTGCCATCTGAGGAATGGCACTCCTGTACCAAGGCAATGGTGGAATCTCTCGAGGATACTTGGTGGTGCGGCAAGGAGCTTGGAACTCAGCCTTGCTATTTTTGCCAGCAATACCACCCAAGACAAGCAAAGGAGATGTCACTAGTGTCCATATAAGGACTATTACTACAATAGTTCCAAAAGGCAGTGCGGCAGTTGCACTGTATGCAATAGCAACCGTGTTAAGGAAGCAGAATGTGAGAAACAACGGCCCACAGAAAAGGCAGCCAGTCAATAGCAGATTCCTAACCTGTCAATCCGAGAAATCAAATGAACAAATTTGTACACTCCCTTTAAAAGTAACACAATAACAATCTAATACTAGCAGAAAAATCCTTCTACACATACCCAATTCTTTCCTTCAAGCTGAAAGTAGAAAGAAGTTGCTACATATCCTGCAATTCCTGATGTGAGTGCATATATGACCACCAGGGCAGTAAACAGAGCACCTCGGTTGTAGGGATAAAAGACACCAACCAATGCAAGCATAAAAATGAAGACCGTTCTGATAGACATAAAAAGTTCAAAAGTGAATAGAGTGAAACATCAATAATTGACATATAGACCACGATGAAATAATCTGAAAGAAATAAATGGGATCCTTACAAGGTGAATAGCTGTGTTCCAGATCCAATTGCAGCGGCAAACAAAGAGTTGTACTTTGGGAACCGGAAGACATCTCCATGAATATACTTCCATCCAGTCTCTTCTTGATCATCAGCTGCTTCTTCATCTTGGCCATACCTTTCATAACAAATTAAAAATTTATAGCAACCAAACCAAAATGGAAGGAGTAAAATTATGAGAAATATATACAAACATATCAACAGAACTCACTTAATGAAATCATTCTTCAAGACCCGCATGAGAATCGTTGCAAGGAAACCAGTCAACAGGAGAACTGTCACACAAGAGTTGATAATCGAAAACCAATGAATCTCCAAATGATGTGGCAAAGAAGAAGACATGGAGTATTTATCCATCCTCTTCTCAAACGGAGTATCAGTTTCCTTCCATTTCACAGTATACATAAACTCAGCTTCAACTTCCTTATCCTCGGTCAAATCCAAGAGAGAATGAGGATCCATCCTTGCGCTAACCTCAATAACACGATCCTTGTTATAAAGAACATCGAATTGGATATGCTTGTAAAGGAAATACTTGTACTCACTGGGATCAGTTTTTCCTTCCTTATCAACTTTTCCAATAAAACCCCAGATGGGCAGATCATCATAGTACATTTGGAAATAATAATCCTTATGGACCGCCTTTCGCAAAATGACAACTTCATCTTTCGAAAGCTTCTTCTTACAAACAACAGAAGAATCTTTTTCCTCTTTAAAATTCAACTTATAAGGAGCACTGACCAGCCGATCTCCATTCAATACCTCCCCTAATGCTTCTTTCTTCTCCTTTACACGATCTAAATTCCATCGCAAAAATCAACACAATCTATTAAATCTAAATTAAATCCTTTAAAATCTAAATTAAAATAACAAAATAATAAAAAAGGAACCTGGAGAACAGAAAGGCAGATCAAAGTAGCGATAAGTTTCACTGAAATCAAACAAACCAAACTTAATTAATAAAATAAATGTTAAATGTAATTAGATTTGAATTTACTGATCTACACGCGGTCTTATGAAATGTGACAAAAGGGAATTGAATCAGCATCCAAAAGCTAAGCAACTTCAGATCTGAGGAAAGAAGGGGAGGAAATGATTAAGTTACCTTGGGTTGTGGAAAGGGCCGACCTTATTGGCGTAAAGAGGGACGGAGTCACCGTCTTTGTAACGGTGGTCGGAGGCATCGGATCTAACATGTGAGAAACAGTAGAGGATTAAAACTCCGATGATTAGAAAGGAAGGACGGTGGCCGAAGATTTTCATGGCGGATCGAAATTCGAAAGTGTGAAGATTTTGGAGTGCGGAAAAGATGGGAATGAAGACAATGATGGATATCTTTTGTACGGTAAATTTTGGACACGTATGAAAGTAAGATGTAAGTGGTCCGACCGGCCAGGATTATGAGTATTCAGTAAACTACATGTTTAGTTACTCAAACTTTAACTATATTTGTAACAATTGTTGTTTTTAGAGGTCATGAGTTCGAGCAACAACAACTGCAGTATGGTAATTGAGAATGAATTATTAAATGGTTGAGAGTATGTATAGAACATATACAACTTGTAATCTTAACATATATATGTTTAATCGTAATGTTTATAAGGTATGTATATGTTATACGGTTAAAAATATCTACTAATAAATACTACTATTTTATAATTACCTTTATACTATTTAAAAAAAAAATTAACCATATTTAAATTTTCGGCATTTATGATTTATCCATTGCTGTTTTCGTCTTTCTGACTCTTAGCTCTTAGGTGCACCAACGAGTTTTTCTTGTAGTCCAAAGTATGGTGTATATTTTTTTATATCAGTTTGGATTTTATTTGAAAAAGTGAATATACGAAATTTCATTATCATTAAAATGGCAATTTGTATATTAAAAAAAACGAATATTCATATATCGGATATTCAAATATTTGATTATTCAAACATATAATTTGATTTAAGTATTTTTTAAATTTGAAGATCGTATCTATAAAAAATTTAAATTTTCGAATATAACAAACAACAAATTGTCAAATATAACAAGATCCACAACTATAAAAATTTAAATTTTTCAAATTTTTAGATATAACAAACATTAAATTACTAAATATAATAAGATTATATCTATGAAACTTTTAATTTTCAGATTTTAAAACTTAAAATAATTGGATCAATAAATAAACGGATGGTTAGAGCATAGTTTTGTTATTTGTTTAGAAGGCATGTGCCTTCTCTTAGTATTTAAAAAGAGAGTTAAATTGCGCGAACCAACTTGCCTCAGTGGTTAAGAGAATGATTGTTGTTTTTAAAGGTCACACGTTCGAGCACCATACTACTAGTAATTACTTTTAGCTTTAAAAAAAATTAGTGATGGGTTAGGGTGAAGAAGAAGAGTAGAAATTGCATGTTCTTTTTTTTGGTGCTTCTGTTCATGCTTTATCATTAAAAATTAAATTTAAAATTTAAGATTAGGGTTTAGAGTATTGGATGTAGTTTTTTTTAGGTTTCTAGTATTTCTAAAAAAATTGACGACTTAATATTTTTTAATTGATATATATTTCTCCATCCAAAAATTCAAAAAACATGTAAAATTTAAAGAGTTTTACACTGTGTAAATAGATTATAACCCATATATATATATATATATATATATATATATATATATATATATATAATCAGAATTTTTTAATTGACACAATATTTGTTATACGGCTTTTAGGTTTCTAGTCATTGATAGAGACTTTAGGCTTCTTGATGGGTTTGGGCTTACATTAGTGGACTTAGATTTTAATGGGTTAAAGTTGTTTGGTATGGGTTTGTGCTTAAGGAATTTGTTTTATAAGTATATAATTACTAGTATATTGTAAGGGACAATTAACCCCTCAACTATTATCACTTTTCTATTTTGGTCACTAAACTATTTTTCTACGAAAATTCGAAAACTAATGTTTGAAGTTAAACTATGTCACAACCTCAAAATTGTATCAAAATATTACCGGCGAGGATCAAACCTATGACACGGTAAAAGTGGTCTAATGTTTAACTACTAAATCAAATTATACAATTATTATATTTCTAATCAAACTGATATTTAGTTTAAACTGTGAATCTGTGATTAAGATTGAAAACTAAAATAAAATTAATTCCTCACTTCGTTGGCAATAAAAAAATAAAAAAAATAATTATTTATTCTTATAAAATTAATATTAAATCATTTAAATATTAAATTTATTATAGAATATAATTTTTTAAATCATTTAAATATGATTTTTTAAACAAAAAGTTGAGTTTAATTAAAATAAGAAATGTACATTAAATGCAACATATCTCAATCATAAAGAGCATCTTGAGACCAATCCACCAAATAAATCATGAAAAGAAAAATTATAATATGTAAATCTAAAAGGTGTGAATAAAAAAAATCTTACCCAACAAACATCAGCATATTCTTTATCTCAATTTAACTATATGTTATATAGATGTAGTAATGGAGATCGAAAAAATCTATCTTACAGATTGCTCAGTTAACGGATTTAATTGTATAGACAAACTACCGCAAAATGGGATATAACCATATTAGAATGTCGACCTTCCCAAATTAGAAGGTATGTCATGTTGACCGCTACATGAACATCAAACTACCATGAGAATAGATGAAAATCGTGCCAAAGACACAGGCGAACAAACGTAACAAGATGCGCATAAAGGAATAATTCAAAATAAAAACAAAGAGATCCACTAATTGGCTTAGTGGCCAAAGATGCTCACGTTACCCCGTTTTGTATGAGTTCGAATCTCGGATATGAGAATGTAATATCTCTTTAATTAATAAAAAACAAAAGAAGAAAGAGAATGACAAACAACGATATTCTCAAAGAAAAACTAGAGATAGAATATAAATTTTAAATTATTTAAATAAATTACATTAAATACAAGTCATATAAAAAATATCATTAAGAGATCCTATCTAGGGGTGTTCATTTTCGGATATCGGATCGGATCCGATCCGAAAATTCGGATATCCAAAAATTTCGGATCACCTAAACAACGATCTGTATCCGATCCGAAAAAATCGGATATCCGAAAATCTGGATATCCGAATTTTCGGATCGGATACTCGGATATTCGAATATTCGAAATTTATGAATTTATTTGATTATTTTTTTAATTTAATAGTTCTATCCATGAAAATTTTAGATTTTCGAATATAAAAATTAATAAATTATTGAATATAACAATCTTTGTATCCATGAAAATTTCAATTTTTCATATATAACAAGTAAAAATATCGAATATAACAAGATTTATACCTATAAAAAATGTGAATTTTCGAATACCGGATAATCGGATATCCGATCCGAATGTAAAACCACTATCCGTATCCAATTCGAAATTTTCGGATATCCGATCCGAATTATCCGAAAAATAAAAAACGGATCGGATATTCGAAATTTCGGATCGGATTGAATCAACCAGATCGGATTTTTTTGAACACCCCTAATCCTATCCCATTAATAAAACATATACTTATTTTTTCATATTATTTAATACAAATACTTGATAGAATATATAGTTATCTTTTATGAAAGAGTATATATTTATTTGAATCAATTACTGTAGAACGTTTGATATAAGATTTGTCAACGCTTTGGTAAAAAATATTATACAAGTCTTTTCATTTGTTTTTGTATTTCAATTTCTGAGAGTCTTGAATTATTGTAAGCATAGACTTTATATTTTAATTTCTGGTTTCTTGTTTCCCAAAGCTTTTGTGCGAATTTAAGCAGGGAGGCGGCTTATTTTTAGTGGCGGATTTAATTTTTTTAAGATAGACATATATATTAATAAAACAAAATGTTTTGGAGATGAAATAAATAACTTCTTTCATCTTTGGAACCCCAATGTTAGTTTTCTCATAAACCTCCCTAAAACAACAAATATTTCTTTCATTTTTGAACCTTAATGTTAGTTTTCTTCACAAAACAAAAAAACTTCTTCAAGTAAAGATTATTCTCATCATTTGTAACTGTTTCTTGGACACATTAATTAACTGCATAACATTACAATATTTTGATCACTTTGTTGTAATGTTTGAGATAATTCACCAGTAACTCTAATATATTTTTTATCAAGTACAAATTAAAAAAAAAACTCAAAAGACTGTAAATAATTCAACATCATACCAGATTCAACTCTTTGCTTTGAGTCTCTTCCATCTTCCTCAATAACTTCAAGCACATCCATTAAAGAAGAAAACACAGTACTGAAGCTAACAACAATTTTATAATGGGAATCCAATGAGTATCTCCAGCTCTCTTTATAATAGCTTGTTGATTTAATCCACGAATAATAATCCTCTATTCTTTTTTAGTGGCTCTAACTATGTCCAACATTTAAAAAATAGAAGTTAAGGTTTAGAGTTTAATGTGTATGGCGTAAGATTTCAAGTTTATGATTTATTAATTAGGGTTAGAATGTATGATTTATTTTTTAGTGTTGGGATAAATAAATAGAGGCACCAAAAAAAAAATACAGTTTTTATTCTTAATACACAACCATTAAAGGTTTTATCATTTTGTAATGTTTCTCTTATCTTTATCATTTAACTAAATTGAAGAAATTACTTTCTTTTAGATGAAACATTGACCATATTAACATTTAAGCTTAATACAACTTCCCCCCTAGAGTATACCTGATTTCCTAACTTGCCCCCTAAACTTTATTTTGTCCACTTTTTCCCCTTAAACAATTTGTTGTTACCCATTTTGTCACATTCCGTTACTCTTTTCCGTTAAAAAAATTTCAGCCAATAACATCATGCAACGTCATCAACTCATTGACTAAGTCAATCCGTCTGGTTTTATTTAAAGGGTAAATGACATGTCAAGTTTGTCAGGTTTGTTTTTTGTTCAATTTAGTCATTTAAAAGTCTATTTATACCTTAAATTGACCTCTATTTGTTTCTAATTTTTATGATTTGGTTCATTATTTGTTATTATTAATAATATTATTTTATTAAAATATTAATATTTTATAAAAATAAATAAAAACAAATATTTTAATACTAAAGTAGTAATTTTTTAGATTCGAATTCCAATTATATTCTAATTTCACTATATTTGAATTATATTTTTTGAGTAAAATTCAAACTATATTCGAATCATGTTCGTATTATATTTGAATCATATTCAAATTATATTTGAATCATCTTCTAATTATATTCGAATTATTAATTCAAATTTTGCTATATTCGAAATATATTTTTTGAGCAAAATTCAAATTATATTAGAATTATATTTGAACCATGTCTATATTATATTCGAATCATATTCAAATTATTTTCGAAATATAATTTGAATATGATATTTCGAATGTAATTCGAATATGATTCGAATATAATATGAACATGATTCGAATATAATTCTAATATACTACGAACATGATTCGAATATAATAGTTGAAAAAACATGCAATTATATTTCGAAAATAATTTGAATATGATTCGAATATAATACTATGAACATGATTCGAATATAATAGTTTAAAAAACATGATTCGAATATAATTCTAATATTTCGAATGTTAAACATGATTCAAATATACTATGAACATGATTCAAATATAATAGTCGAAAAACATGCAATTATATTAAAATTATATTCGAATCATGTTCATATTATATTCGAATCATATTCGAATTACGTTCAAAATATCATATTCAAATTATATTTCGAAAATAATTTGAATATGATTCGAATATAATATAGACATGGTTCAAATATAATTCTAATATAATTTGAATTTTGCTCAAAAAATATATTTCGAATATAGCAAAATTCGAATTAATAATTCGAATATAATTAGAAGATAATTCAAATATAATTTGAATATGATTCGAATATAATACGAACATGATTCGAATATAATTTGAATTTTACTCAAAAACTATAATTCAAATATAGTGAAATTAGAATTAATAATTGGAATATAATTGGAATTCGAATCTAAAAAATTACTAATTTAGTATTAAAATATTTGTTTTTATTTATTTTTATTAAATATTAACATTTTAATAAAATAATATTATTAATAATAACAAATAATGGACTAAATTATAAAAATTAGAAACAAATAGGGTCAATTTAAGGTAAAAATAGAGCTTTCAGTGACTAAATTGAACAAAAAACAAACTTGACAGACTTGACATGTCATTTACCCTTTAAATAAAACCAGACGGATTGACTTAGTCAATCCGTTGATGACGTGGCATGATGTTATTAGCTGAAATTTTTTTAAACGGCAAAGGGTAACGGAATGGGACAAAATAAGTAACGGTGAATTATTTAAGGGAAAAAAGTAGGTAAAATGAAGTTTAGAGGACAAATTGAAAAATCGGGTATACTTTAGGGGAAAAATTGTATTAAGCCTAACATTTAACTACGTTAGCTTAATTTTAGGACGAACATAAATAAATTCTAGGGTAAACATAAGTGCATCCGCCACTGCTATTTTCTTTGACATTTTGGTTACTTCGGGGTATCAAATTCTTAAGTAAACAAGTGGAAAAATGAGAATTGAATTAAAAAACATGACCATTTTGTTAAATAATTCGATTCAAACAATAAAAAAATTCATATATATTCTACAGATTGGTCCATCCAATCCAAAGCCTGCCGTATGAATGTACCTAACTATTTTGTTTGCTTGGAAGAGTGTAAACTGTAAAGTCGTATATAATTATTCATTTAGTTTTTTATTTTTCAAATTCTTTCTCTTTAAGTTGGTGGCCTTTTTTATTATTATTTGTGTTGGCTGATGGCATTACTAGTTTTGGTGTTAGTACTCAGTGACAAATTTAAATATTTTTAGGGTGGAGGCACAACAACATTATCTTTTTGTATATGACGCTCATAAATAAAATACCGGATGAGTATTCTGAACCTTTATTACGTTTGTCGGTGGTCGGCCCAACGATACTTTTTTTTTCTTTTCTTTATTATATCTAATATTTACTTTTTTTAGCTTTTAATAAGATAAATTTATCTTTGTGGTATATTTTTATGTGTGTTTTTTTTTTACATTTTCATCTGTCTTTGTGGGACATTTTTTTCCTGCCATTTGACATTTTTTTTGTTTTCCTTCTCGATTGTTTGACCATTTTTTGCATTTTATATTTTCTCAGTGTTGGATTTGACGACGACGCGATGGATCAAGATGATGTTTATTTGTTATCTTGTTGATCTTCCCTACTCTGTATACTTTAGCCGGATTTGAATACACGTTCACAATCCATGTTTCTAATCTATGATTGAGTTGTAGTAATGACCATTTGTCAACAAGTCATAAGAGTTATATGCAATGTGGATGATGCTACTCGTGGCTTTCTCAGTTGTGGTTTTGGTTTTACTAAAGTTTCGGACTTAAGTAAATATCTGGGTGTGCCTTTATTGCATCAACGGGTTACTAATGGGACCTACCAGTTCTTAATACAGAAAGTTAGTGATCGATTGTCAGGATGGTCAGCTAAGTCTTTATCATTAGCGGGGCGTATTATGTTGGCGAAAGCAGTTTTGGAGGCGATTCCTTCCTATACTATGTAAACTACCTTATTGCCTAAAGGGGTATGCATGGAGATCGAGAAGCTGGTCAGGAAATTTATTTGGGGTAACTCATCTGATGGCCAGCCTGTGCATCTGGTAGACTGGAATACTCTGTGTAAACCCAAAGTTGATGGTGGCATGGGTTTTAAGCATTTGGAGGATCAGAATGCATCTTTCTTGATGAAATTGGCTTTCGGCCTGGTGGCTCAACCTGATAGGTTTTGGGTACGGGTTCTACGTTCTAAATACAAGTGCGATGGGTGATTCCTAATATTGTAATGCGAGGTAATCATTCTCACCTTTGGAAAGGTATTTGTAGGGTTTGGGATGGGGTTCGTAGTCATATTTCGTGGAAGATGGGTAATGGGGATGGTATTGAATTTTGGAATGATAGATGGGTTGGGGAAATCGGTTGTCTTAAGGATTGGGTTCTTCCTAACACTCTGCTTCCGGATGGGTTGACTCCTCTGTCGTCGATGGTAAACGAGGTTGGTGAATGGAAGTGGGATGTCTTCCAACATTTATTACCCATGCCTATTGTTATGCGGATTGATGCAATTCTCCCCCCCTTGTGCTTCAGTTCTGTGTGACTGTTTCGGATGAGATGCTTCTTCCGATAAGAGATTTTCGGTTCGCTCGGCTTACAGAATAAGAATGCAGCAGTATGATTCACAGGTTGACCCTATTTGGAACACGATTGATCGTTTGTCGGGTTTGCCAATAATTAAATCCTTCTTATGGTTACTAATGCATGGGAGGTTGCTAACCAATGTCGAAGGAGAGCGACGTCATCTCACGACGGGTGTGCAGTGCGAGATATGTGGGAATGAGGCTGAAACGTTAGTTCATCTGTTTCGGCAATGTCCATTGGTGCAGGAGTATTGGAAGTCGGTTGTTTTGCCAGAATTTTGGTCGGATTTTTTCAGCATGGAGTTCACTGATTGGATACGCTGCAACCTGCAGTCTGTTTATACGTTTGCCCCTGCAATTGTGAATTGGCCTCTCTTCTTTGGAGCGTTACTTTGGCTAATTTGGAAGGAAAGGAACCGGTTGGTTTTCACCCCTGAGGTTACTTGAAGTGTGCCGATTGTGGAGAGGTGTCGTAATGTGGTGCAAGAATGTGAGCAGGCGAGATCCATGCACTCTCGGTTGGGGACAACAATCGCTCCGGACCGCATGGGCTCGGAACGATGGATGGCTCCATCCCCGGGATGGGTCAAGATCAATTAAGATGGGGCTAGAGTTCAGACGGATAGTCGGACGACGTGTGGAGGTGTGATTCGGAATGATAGGGGTGAGTGGCTATAAGGTTACTCCAGGTTCGTTGGGATTTATTCGGTCCTTGATTCAGAGCTTTGGGGTGTGTTGGAAGGTCTCAAACAAGCTTGGGAAAAAGGTTATAGACGTGTTATATTGGAGTTGATAATAAGGATGCCGTTCGGCTTCTAAATACGCCGGCTAGGGTCGTTGAGGATCATTCGCTTGTTTATCATATTTAGAGGATGTTGTTAATGGATTGGGATGTTCGGTTCTATTGCGTGTCACGCAAGGTTAATGGTGTGGGTGATAGCTTAGCGAAACATGGTTTGAATTGTGTGAGTGGGTGGCTGTTTTTTGTCAGCCTCCGGATTTTGTGTTAGATGTTTTCCATTCGGACATTAGTGATGACGTTTGATGTTAGGCTTTATGTAGGTTACCGGGTGCACTCTTTTTCCTCCAATTTAGGTTAGGAAGGTTTTTTAACGAGGTGCCTGGATAACCATTTTTTTTCAATAAAAAAAAAAGATCCACACTACTGAGTAGTGACTAAAGAAAAAACGTAATAGTTTGATATTTCTAATTTTCTACGGAATCTACTTGCAAGTTACAATAACAATAACAAACGTATATTATTTTTCTTAATATATTGGTATAATTAGGGGTGTTCATTTCGAATATCAGATCGGATCCATCCGAAAATTCGGATATTCGAAAAATTTAGATCACCTAAATAGCGATCTGTATCCGATCCAAAAAAACTGGATATTCGAAAATCCGGATATCCGAATTTTCAGATCGGATACTCGGATATTCGAATATCTGAAATTTATGAATTTATTTGATTATTTTTTTAATTTAATGATTCTATCCATGAAAAATTTAGGCTTTCGAATATAAAAATTAATAAATTATTGAATATAACAATATTTGTATCCATAGAAATTTTAATTTTTTATATATAACAAATAAAAATATCGAATATAATAAGATTTATACTTATAAAAAAATTGAATTTTCGGATATCCGATCCGAATGTAAAACCATTATCTGTATCCGATCCAAAATTTACAAATATCTGATCCAAATTATCCAAAAAATAAAAAACGGATCGGATATCCAAAATTTTGGATCACATCAATCGGATCGGATTTTTTTAACACACCTAGGTATAATTATATGATAATATTTGTTTATTTAATTTATTATTATTTTTATATTTGCTTTCGGGATGTGTATTTTAATACACAATTTCGGGGGTTCCACATGGATGCTCAGTGTCTCATGCTTAAATTCCGTCCAATAATTTTGTCCTGAGCGTATAAAATAAGGAATAAAAACAATCTGAATCAGTGAATGACGAAGTTTATACAATTTTTAAAAACTTAAAATTCGGACTCAAAGGACTCAACGTGCAACATAGACATAACTGGCTCTTTATTAAAGTCCCATAAGAATAATAATGTCGGATTAGTTGTTCTGTTCCGGGCCATTTTTAAGGGTAAAATACACTAATGGTCACTGAATTTTTAGAGTGTATTCAATTTGGTCACCCAATTTTTAATATGCTTTTATTTTGGTCTCTCACATTAACTTTCGTTAAAAACGTTTATGTGACACGTTAACTTTCTTTTTTTCTTTCTTCATTTTATCTTCTTTCTTTGCTCTTTTTTTCCTCCATAACTTTTAAGTTCTTTCTTCCTCTATTTTCTTATTCTTTAAATATTTTTTCCGTGTTGTTTAACTTGAGAAAACAATCTCCTGCTTGTTTTTAGTCTTATCGAATTCATTGGTTCCCTTCCCATTTTACAGGAAGAAAAAAAGTGGACCATATCTATTGTCTAACCCAAAAATGAAGGAAGGGAAGAAGAAAATGGAGGAAAGAAGAACCTGAAAGTTACGAGAAAAAACAAAGCAAGAAAAATAAAAAGAATAAAAATGAAGGAAGAAAGGAAAAAAATTAACGTTCCACATCAACGTTTTTAACCGAAATTAACGAGAAGGACTAAAATAAAAATGGACTAAAAGTTGAATGACTTTAATGAAAATTTTAAAAATTTGATGACTAAAATGAACGCGCCCTAAAAATTCGGTAACCAATAGTATACTTTTACTTTTTTTAAATATAAAAATATATCACTACTCCAACGCATCACACCTTTTGATTTTTTGTCATTCAATATTTTATAAATTACAAATTAATTGGCTTCGAAAAGGAAATGGAATTTTTTATTTTTACCATTTTGTAAAAGTCAGACAAGACGGTGGGTGGCAATGGTAATTTATGATATTGCAACGATCCTTATCTTTTGGACACACGTCATTAACGACTGTTGTTAAAATCGTTCATGTTCTTTACGAATAATCCAGATTTAATTTATTTAATCTCACTATTTTTTATAGGAAGTTGGTAAAGAAAGAGTTGTTTCAAGTTTAAATTCAAAATTAATATCGATTAAAATTTTGTTACCAATGCATATTTAATGGTTTAATTTATGACTATATGCCTCTATTGATTGCAACTGATTTTTTTAAATAGTCTTACCATCATTATAAATATTTATAAATATTTTTTGTCTTTTAACAATGCGCACACACATAACGGCAAGTAATTTTATAAAGAATAATTTTATAAATTTTAATTGAGCTTCATTGAAAACTGATCATCAATTTTGCAAATGAATTCACAAAATTTATGTAATAACAAAAATGTTTAATTTTTAAAAAATAAAAAATTGACACTTTTCCATATATACCAAACTTTTTAACTAATAAGAATAATTTGTTGGGCTCGATGATCACAACCGAAATACTTGCTAAGTGTAGAGAAGATTGAATTTTTTGGTGTTTTTGTGAAAGCTAAAAATATAAGAGTTAAACACAAGAATTTAGAGTGGTTCGGCTTTCTAACCTAAAGCCTACATCCACTACCTTCACTTCCTACTAAGGTTTTCAACCAAATTCACTATTGAATTTCGTCCTCTTTTCTCGGCTTAGAAGGAAACCATTACAACGATCAATCTTTCTACCCAAAGCTTGATCAAACACTCTCTTACAAGAGAAATTCAAAGCAAACTAGAAATCTCTCTAATAGGTATATGTTTACCTCCTTTAGTGTTGTTGACAATTGAAGCATTAACCATCTTTTGATGCTTGGATGTCCCTTTTAAACTCCTAATTGAGTTTGTAGCCGTTGAGGACTGTTGAGGTTGAATTAGAGTCGTTGGAGCCTTTATATCCCACCATAAATGTAGTTATGCAGCTTAGCGTATCGATACTTCTCAAACCGTATCGATACACGTGGCAAGCGTATCGGTACAATCCTGCAATTTAAAAGACCGTTGGGAAAATGATCGTTGGGGGTAGTTGGGCGTATCGGTACGCGATACAACCGTATCAGTACGCGAACTAGCCGTTAGCTATTTAAAATATCGATATAGCATAACATATCAGTACGAGTTTCGGCTACTGGAATTTTACTGTAGCAGAAACCCTAGGGCGTATCGATACAGTACTAGATCGTATCGGTACGGGTACTTGAAAAACATTGGTTTAGCTACTTTAAAAGCATTTTAAGCTATTCTAAAACCCTTAAATATAATTTCAAGTTGTTTTGACTAAAAGCATGTTTTAAATTCTTTTCAATTTAATTCAAAACATTTTTCAATTAATATATCAAAACATATATTTCTACATAATTATTTTTGTTGAATAAATAACAAGTAAATATAATAAAATTATATTGTTATAACAAATTTATAAAAATTAAAGTACACTATTCATATTAATAATTTATTTTCTCTAAAACCATCAAAGGATACAAATTAACTACTAAATCAACTTAAAAGATACTAAATCATGAAGATATAATCATACATAGAAAGAGTAAAAAAAACAGCTCAACCAAACAATTCGAAAAAATAGAAGATAAGAAGAAACATCAAACAATTTATTTTTATCACAACTCAAGCACGACCTATCTGAGGTGATTGTGAGTATTTATCAATATTAGAGAAACAACCCGCCGATCCAAATTAAGGACAGATCAACAAGATAATTACATAAACACCAACTATAACGCATACATTAAATTCAACTCTAAAAAAATACTACAAAACAGAGAAAATATGCTACGAGGCCATTAAAAATTTCTGTCTTTTTCATTAGAAAGATGAAAAACTTGAACAAAATAATGCAAAAACTCAAACATGCAAGAACAAAAAGTAAAGAGATGAAAAAGCAAAAAGAAAGTAAAGAAAATGAAGTAGAAAACAACAAGGATTATGACATGAGTAGTATTGCTTGTTTAAAGACCGAAACCCTACCCTCCTAGATAATCAGAGAGAAACCTATAAACAACAGAAAAAAAACTAAAGGACATAAATAATTGTTGAAAAAATCAATTCATTAAAAATTAAAATTTTATATAGCAATAATCCTTTTTTAAAGCACAAGTATTTTGTCAACTATCTCTAGAGAAAGTGGTTAAAAGCTCTCGGTTGACACCTTTCGCTCCTCTAAATTATGGGTTTTAGATCCATTAAGAACAAAATTTCTCCTTCTCCCTCTTATAGGTAGAAATTGTTCAAAAGACACCTATTCTTTTCTTATTATTATAAAAAGTTGTATGCTTTTTTTTTGATAAAATAGATTCTATAATTTTCTTTGAGATAGTTAAAAAATTTCATATTTAAAATTTTACCTAAATGATCAAATTTTAATTTCACATGGAAGTTTTTGGTTAATATGATTATGGTGGCACTTTTCCTTCCTTTAAAATAGATTAAAATGCACACTTTAATATATATATATATATTTCAATTACATACACGTTTCTAACATAACTGTATAAAAGATACGTGCCTTAATTTTAGGGTTTAATGTTAGATTTTAGGGTTCAAATGTTAGAGATTTAGGTTTATGAGTTTAGAATTTAGGTGTTCTAGTTAAAATTAGGGTTTAAGGTTTAGAGGTTTGGGTTAGAGGTTAGTGTAGTATGGTTAATTGGTTATGATCCCATGGATTTAGTTTAAATCTATAAACCTTAAATTATAATCCTAATCCCTAAATTCTAACCACAACCCATCAATTCTAAAACCACTAAACCTAAACCCCTAATTTTTTAAACCATAAAATTTAGCTCTAAACCCTAAAATTAAGGCACTTGTGGATTTTTTTTGTTTTCACCGACTGTGTATTGAATAATTACCCTATAAAAACAGTTAGTGTAAAATATATTAAGAATTAGTTTAAAATGTTATATTTTATACCATTGATACAAGCAGCTAATACATGCGAAAAAAATAAATTATAATATTATCAAAATCTCATTAAAATCTTAAAAACATATAAGATGATAGAATATTGGCTAAAAAATTATAAAGACTATGTTTGACAATTAGCGGATAGCGGATTACATTAGCTGATAGCTGATTGTATTAGCTTATTTGACTAGCGGATTGTATTAGCTGATTGTATAAAAGTGTTTGGTAAAATTAACTGATAGCCGATAGCTGTTAGATTATTTAAACAAGCAAAATGACATATAAGGACATGATTATATTCAATACTTGTTTGAATAGTTTATTAGTTATCAATATTTTGTATCTAATTATTATTAATTAGATCTATAAAATTATTTTTAATATAACTTTTCTAAACATATTCAAATGATTTATATATTAATTTATTATTTATATAATTATTTTAATATAATTTAATTAATTAATAAATTTAAATACACATATAAATATGTGATAATAAAAAAAGTAAATAGGATTAGCTTATAAATAGGGTGAGAAAATATTTAATTCAGGTTATTTTGAGATTTTTGGTAACTAGTAAAGGTAAAAGAGTCTTTACAACTCTAATATCAAAATTCTAACCTCAAAAAACTCATATTATGAGCTTTTTCAAAATTAGCGGTTTCACCCCAATCCGCTATTTATGAAACAACAATATTAGCGAATTTGACTGGTCAAACCTCTAATTATACCTCAAACTTTTAATTTTTGCCCAAACCTCTCATTACCAAACAGGGCCAAAAATATCATAATGTGGATTTTTTTTGGCAAATCCTTATGTCGATTCTACTAAAAAAAGAAATCAAGAGGGAGATTTATATGCCTCAAAAGTATGTTTAGCAATGAGCATATAAAAAAGATGCTAAGCTT
This sequence comes from Hibiscus trionum, assembly GCA_030270665.1. Taxonomy (NCBI): domain Eukaryota; kingdom Viridiplantae; phylum Streptophyta; class Magnoliopsida; order Malvales; family Malvaceae; genus Hibiscus; species Hibiscus trionum. The sequence goes on from BSYR01000065.1 coordinate 6,075,123, forward strand.
TTTAAAAGCAAACAGTTGAAATTATATTTCTAACATGAAATTGAATCTACCACATCACTTTGAACTAAGCTCGATTCTTTCTTATGGGCGAACAAAGGAAATGCAAGTACTATTATATTCGTTGATTCATGAGTTATCTGAATGCCAATTTGTTTGATTCATGTTAGCTTATTTTATGCAAATTGAACCTTCTTTTTTCTAGGTCCAGGAATTTAGGAAAAAGGAGAATTTAATAGTTAATTATAGAATATATTTGATTTTCACATAAAGAAATTAAATTCTCGGTCTCATAGTTAAGGGATGGAATGAACAAGTAAACATCGTACCATATCATATGGTTAAGTCTTTTACTACAATTCTTTTTATTACTACAATTCTTAGATTATTTTTGTCATTGAAATTATTTTTCTCTCTCTTTTTAAAAGTTTGATTTCGTTACAAATACGAAAAAATAAAACAAAACACACTCAAAATATAAAGAGAAATTTGAGAATTATGTCCACAAAAAACTTATACAATTAAAAAACATTGAGATTTCTTCTTCCACATAAATCCAACAATCATCGTTGAGATTTTATTTGTCTCTATCTAACTAGACTCTTAATATTTTTAATGATATACTATTATTTTAAAATTTATTAATTATGAAGTTTTTGCTTAAAATTGGATAAGTGCATTTTTTATTAAATAAAGAGATATTATATTCTAAAGGGAAATGTCAAGACGAGACAACATGAATAGTCTTGACCATTCGACCAATTAATAAATTTTGGATCCAAGTGCATTAATGTATCACAAGTTGGTCAAATTTAGAGTTAGTAACGACAAAACGTAAATTTTAAAAATGGAAAACAAATTAATAGTTATTCTATTTTTTTAAAATATATATGAATAACAAAGGCAAAAAAAGAAAAGAAAAATGGTGCCTCGGGGGGCAAGGACCACCTCCAACTTGAGCTTGAATAAAATCAAACAAATAATAAATTATCTACTTAACAAAAGCACACAAAGTTTACCAAAACTTAACCATGGATATCATTACACGTCTTACCAAACTTTTTATGACAAGGTTAGCTCAAATCTAAAGCTATTTACTCCTCTAAACTCGTAATTTTATATTATTCGTTATATATCGTTTGAGTTTAGTTTGATTAACATGTCGTTTGTATAATATATAAGAAGACGTTAAAATCGAACACGCTTAAATGTTTAATATCTTTTGATTTATAGGTGAAGAGAATCCACGCTTTTTCTCAAACCCTCACCAATTCGGCTAAGGAAAAGGAATGGGGAAGAAGTCAATGCCTTTGTTCCCTCTATATTTAGGTGGAAAGAACAAGATAAGTTGCTTTAATTAAACAATCACTAATACTCTTTTACTTTTTCCCTTTTTAGTGGCCTAGATGAGTTTATGAATCATCAATTCAAATCTCACCTACCGATATTGGGATAATCCTTATTTGAGGATCCCAACTTTCCAAATAATTCATTTTAGTCCCTAACTACAACCATCACTAACTATAAAATCCATTTCCGGACTATTTTAGGATACCGGATTTTGGAATGTTGATGACCACGAGGGCCTGCAGCTCCATACTGAGCCGACTCTGTTATTCCCCCCTATTTCCCTAGTTTATGCTAGTAGGATGCCTTTTGTATACGGTTAGGACCAAGTAAAATCCGACTTAACTAAAAAAATTCAATTCAATTCTATGCGAAAAATTGATTTATTTTGACTCGATTCGACTCGAAAAAACTTCTAATTAAAATTTGAATTATGAAATGAAAATTCTTGAAAATTGTAGTAATTAGTTTATCGATTTTTAAGTTTGAGTTGAGTCTCTCAATTCTAAAACATGTCTCACCAACTCGATTAACTAAAAAAATATGAAGGAATATATATGTGTGTTGTATATGGTTATAAAAAGCCGTTTAAATTAGACCTAATTAGTAACATAAAATTACAAATGTTTACAATTAAAGTTGAACAAAAACCCGACTGGAAAAAAATTTAAATAAATTTTATATTATAAAATAAGTCTCGCCAACTCGATTAACTCAAAACTTTTGACTCGACTCGATCAAATGCTCCTTCAATAAAAGGTGATGCATTTAAAACCTAAATCCTCACACCCTAAAAACTAAACCTCAAATTGAAACAACTACTACTACATTCTAAACCCCTACACCTAAACTCATATACTCTAAACTAACTCCCTATACCCTAAAACTAATGCGCTTGTGAAAATTAAAAGTTTCCACCGCCTGTGTATAGGATGTTAATCCAAATTTTAAAAATAAAATTAATATCCTTACATAAATTGGTTATACTATTTTAAATAATTAACACCGTAACCTAAATTTTCAAACTCGACTTATTGGATGATATAAACAAAAGTTAAATACATGGCGACAAAATTAAAGTCTGTAAGATAACGTGATATACATCACCTACAGTTTTTTAAATCCAAGTAAATTAATAAATAAATACGAGGGGGGTACATGGTAGGCAGATGATCGGAGTTGTAGTAACATGGAGGAGATGAAGGAGAATCTGTACGTGTTACCGTCGAAAATGTTGCAAGAGATTAGCTCTGCTTCATCGGAGCCGGTTGATGCGGTTATCTTCGTCGGGATTTCTCTGGCACTAGGAATTGCTTGCCGGCATATTTTCCGCGGTACCAGAGTTCCGTACACTGTGGCTTTGCTTATCATTGGCATCGGTCTCGGCTCCATCGGTTCGCCTCTTCCTTTCTTTACCACTTCTGACTTCTCTTTGTTCTTGTTGTTTATCATGAGGAAATTTTTAATTATCAGCTTAGGAGAAGTGGAACAATTCATTCAGCCTTGATGGGGTTTCAATTTTAGTTTTATTTTGTCAAAAAAATGCAAACTTTATTTGATTTAGAATCCATTTTCCGCTAAAATAGATCAACTTGGCTCACCTAAATTCAATACTGCATGCCACAGGATCTAATCTAGATTTTAATTCTTTACTTTTGCCAGAGAAAATAGTGCTAATTTCTTGGGTATTTTCTTTTATCTGCTTTTCTCTTCTATTATTTCAGTTCTTGATCTTCAAATCCAAGTAAATGTTCTGATATAAGTTCATCTTTGATACTTTGATACACCAGACTTTCCTTTTTTAACTCTGTGAGTTTTAGAGTTTGCTCACTGTTATTGTAATTAGTTTTTTTTGTATCTTACGGACTCCAAAAAATAAAAACTACAAGAAACTAAAAAAAAGAACTTCGCATATTTTTACTGTTGCATCCTGGTTTTGAACACTTTTATTGATCAATAAGTGAGTGTCAAGATTTAGTCATGCTAAGTTGGATGACTGTTGCAAGTTTGCTGCTTTTATTTCCTGTCCTTTAGAACATGGTTTTTACCATTTCTTTTTGTTGTCTCTATAAGTTATTTACTCATTGTCAATGTGGTTGATCCTTGCTTTGCAGAATATGGTACAAGTCATAAATTAGGAAGGATTGGTGATGGTATTCGTATTTGTAAGTTTCTTTTTACTTTGTTTTATTCTCTTCCTCTTACAATTTAAGATAGCTTTTATCCATAAAACTACCTCTATTTCATCAAGAATAACCCATAAGACTAAGAGTGGTACTTCTGATTTACAGGGAACAACATTGATCCTGACCTTCTATTAGCTGTTTTTCTACCTGCTTTACTTTTTGAGAGTGCATTTTCTATGGAAGTGCACCAGATAAAGGTCTGTTTTTGCTTCCTTGGCTTATATGTGCATAAGAATATCAATTTCACAGTTTTACTCAAAAAATATGCTTCTAAATACCAGACATTTGAGTTCTTTCCTTCAAAACCCTTCAATCCCATTAAAGTGTTGGTCTATATTCTTCCTTTCTTTAGTTTTCTTCCCCTTGTATGTGTACTTGGAACTGTTTTAGATTATCGTTAACTACTTATAGTTTTAAGCTTGTCGCTACTTTTTTTCTTTCTTTCTGTAGTTAGATTCAAAACCTTTGTTTGATTTCTCATTTCTCAATAAAAAGGAAATATTACCAAACTCTTTCTTTTCACCTCAACTGGCGTATGTTTGAAACATTATTCTAATAATTCGGTTATGACTTTAAACCTTATTATTTTGAAAAAAAATGTGGCTTATGTGTCAACAGAGGTGTATGGCACAAATGCTTCTGCTTGCTGGTCCTGGAGTTCTTATTTCGACCTTCTGCCTTGGATCTGCTCTGAAGGTATCCTACCTTTCATGCTTAGAAATTTGATTTTCTAATTGTGTAATTACATTAGCTATATTCACCTTGCAGCTCAGTTTTCCATATGAGTGGGACTGGAAAACATCACTGTTGCTTGGGGGACTTCTTAGTGCCACTGATCCTGTTGCTGTTGTGGCATTGTTGAAGGATCTTGGTGCTAGCAAAAAACTGAGCACCATAATTGAAGGCGAATCCTTGATGAATGATGGGTATTTAATTTAGAAATTTATTCTTTGATATTTTATTTATGCTGTATAAAACACTCCACATATTGCTTGATATATCAGATTATCTGAAGTCAACATCTTAATGTCATTTCGTTATTTTTTACATATGTTGCAATATAATTGTTGTTAATTTACGTGTGCAGGACAGCAATTGTGGTCTACCAGTTATTCTATAAAATGGTACTTGGACAGAGCTTTAGTTGGGATGCCATTATTGAATTTCTGGCCAAAGTCTCACTTGGAGCGTAAGTATCCTTCATTTCTTGAACAACTGTGACAGAGATGAAGATGTATAAAAAATAAATACGTAAAAGGGAACTTTATTATGTACGAGTCCTCGAAAAGGCTCTCTGAGGAAATAATCTTTACATGCCTTCAAGCTTGAAACTAATCCATCACTCAGTCCATAACAATCATTTTTAGGAATTATATCTGATTTAAAGACTCTTCTGGGTTTCAGTGTGGCCATCGGAATTGCTTTTGGGATAGCATCAGTTTTGTGGCTCGGATTTATTTTCAATGATACAGTGATTGAGATTACATTGACACTTGCTGTGAGCTACATTGTTTACTTCACCGTATGTTTCTCTCCTATCTTTTGCGCCTATTTGAAAGGTCCTTTTCATCACATAGACATCACTGCAATCTATTATAATACTATATATGATAACTAAAGGTTCCTTAAATTGGAGCTTCAGATGAAAGTCCCAATTGAAGAGCTAAATCTTGAGTCTCAATACCTGTTTGGCTTCTTGTTCCTGTTTTACGCTAATACCTCTATGCTCTGAAGTTTTTGGTTTCATTGATCTGTTCACTTCCTTCTTCCGACCTTATATTGTTATATAATCCCAAAACAGCTGACATAATTGAGAAAACATATCACGCTAAAAAAGCATGAGAAACAGTGTAACCTTCAGTTGTATCCAAATCATGTCTCTCCTACATAGAGTAGGTCTCAAGTTTAACCCCCCTTCGTCCTCGAACATTCCAATGAAAAAATAAAATAAGAAAACAAGAGGCTCCAGTTCCAAACTATTTTTTTCCTCTTCTAGGGTGTTATATAGGAAAAAGACTTTCATTTTTTCTCAACAAACTAAATCTAGCACCGTGATTTTGTATATTTGAGTTTATGAACCACCTATCCGTCACCAATTTAGTGTTGGTCTTGACAAAAAAAAAATTACCAGTTTATTTTCTAATATTTTTCATAAGAAAGATGAATCTTTTTTATACATAATTAATCGAAATGTTGTAAAACGTAATACAATATGGCATATAGTAGTAATTTATTAACTTGAAAAGCTTTGTGGATAAGAACTTATGCATTTTATGTTATAGGCTCAAGAAGGTATTGAAGTTTCGGGTGTTTTGGCAGTGATGACATTAGGAATGTAAGTAGAACAGCTCTACATGATTCCTTATCTAATTCCCAAAAAAATAAATCTGTTGAGGTTATGATTAATGGGCAGGTTTTATGCGGCTGTTGCAAAGACAGCCTTTAAGGGTGATGGTCAGCAGAGCTTGCATCACTTTTGGTATGCCTTGGGCCTTTTTATTTTTGTGTAATATCCCATCTTATTAATGATTTTAAAGATGAAAATGGAGAATGCAGATGTCTGAATTATTTTGTTGATGAAAAAAAGGAAGAAAAGACATTCACATTATATTCTACTTACGGTGTCTATTGTGACTGCTAGTACCATGGGATGTTAGTGGATGTTGACTCATGTCTGATTTATTTACATATTACCTAATGTACTTCACGGACATGATAACTTTATTATTATCTTTTCTTATTCCTTCTTCAGGGAAATGGTTGCCTACATTGCAAATACATTAATTTTCATCCTGAGGTAAGGCCTTACCTTAGCCTCTATGGTCCTTTATCTTGTAACCTGACTCATTGCTTGCTTTTTGGAGATTAGAAATGATTCAAATGAATACTAAGCCATAAAGATGAGACAGGATACTAGTTATCTGAGGACCTGTGTTCTCAGAAATAATATTATAAGCTTTCTTAATGATCTGTTTCAGTAGAGCAAAGACATCTAAAATACCTTCATACCACATGAAAATGTTTCCGAAAATCATAAGCCATCAGTTTTACTCATTGATAACATGAATAAGACTGACTAGTTCCTTGGTTGCAATGCTTTTGAAGATGTAGTGAAAGCATGTTACTCATTCTTTGCTGTTAACTGACAAGAACTTCTAGAACCTACAGAGAATTGGGTTTTGTCTTAACTGGACATATAATTGAAGTTGCCAAGATTTGATCCTTGGTCACTAGAACTAAGAGTCCAACATTCTACCAACAGGCCACATGACTGTTGGCTCTGCTGGAGATTTCAATTGGGAATTCTTGAGATTTTTTTATCTTAAAAAGGAAGTCTTTGCTCATTTTGATTTTCTCTGTTAAAGTAAAAAAAAAAAAAAACAGAAATATCTTTGGTGGTGTAAAAGACGGTTGGATATTCCCATTACAGAAAGCTTAAAACTTTATGTAGGAGATTAGTTCAGCTGATTGGATCTTATAAATTTATTAGGAGATTTGATGGATTTCTTTATAAATTATTGTACCATAATTGCATAGAATTTGGCATCTGATTCTCATTTGCATGTATTTTTGTGATATTTTTTTATTTATAAATTATTGTACCATAATTGCATAAAATTTGTCAACATAACAGCGATCAAGGTTACTACTAGATTTTGTATATTAGAATCAGACTAGAAAAAAGACTTTTATGCTACTATCTGCTTTGGGAAGGGGGGGGGGCGGATTTCTTGAATACCTTTTTTAACACAATGAAATGTGATATTTTGAGATCTTACGGCAACTAAGATATTTGTTTTTTCTCTTGCTTTTGCAGTGGGGTTGTTATAGCTGAAGGCATTCTTGGCGATGATAAGATATTTCATAACAATGGTACTGCTCACTTTTGGTTGTTCAATTTAGGAGAAAATAATTTTCCTTTTTTCTGATATTAAATCAATAATGAAGACACAAGAGAGACTATGTGGGACAAAATGATTTTCTAAAATTGGATGCTAGAGTTAATTTCTTTACATGTTTTAGAGCATTAAGTATGTCACAGACAGTTATTAAAAAAAAGAGCCTCGTAAAGGATATATATATATAGAGAGAGAGAGCTAAGAAAGTCACCATGTGGGACAAAATGAGTTTCTATAAAATTGATATAGGCCTAATTTCAGCACCTCTTTTAGCAATAAGCATATACCAAAAAAGGTTATTAAAAAGGAATCCTGCATTCCTGCTAAAGGACGTATAGAACTAAGAGAGTGAAGAAAACAACATGGTATCTACTTAGAGATCCTACTGATTAGTTTCTGTAACTTGTTAGTTTAAAGACAGTGTGATTCTGGATTACTCATATATTACACTATAAAAGAAAGCACATTAAGCTCTAACAAGTTGGCACTTCAGGTTCAGAATATTAGCACCTGCCAAGAACTGCACGAGCCTTGAACTTCTTTTTTATGCCTAAAGTATAATTTAAAGATTTTGGATATCTGGTACTCAATTGATGCTGCTTTGAACACCTTTTATTTTTTTAAATATGAAAAAGGAGTAATATTACTCTTTTCATACACTTGTAATATAATCACTATATTTGAAAAAGTTTGTCAGTTAACCCTCCAATTATTTTCTCTAGTTAATCGTATTTGAACTATTGGAGTAAAGAAAGTTTTATATTACTTACAACTCCATGCTCTTCATCATCTTCTATTTAAAATCCTGTCACTCTTTTCATCTTTCTTATGTTTTTGCTGAAGTAAACAGGGTTCCATAGCTCTCATTGTTACTCATTATGTCTACCCAATTAAACAACTTTTTTGGTCAAGGAAACATCATGAATCTGTTTTTGCTTCAGGACATTCTTGGGGCTATCTGATTCTTCTGTACATCTTTGTCCAAGTATCACGTTGCATTGTTGTTGGAGCATTATATCCATTTTTACGATATCTTGGATATGGTTTGGATTTAAAGGAAGCCGTCATCCTAATATGGTCAGGGCTCCGAGGGGCTGTTGCATTATCACTTTCTCTATCTGTTAAGGCAAGTTTGCATGGATTAGCTCCTACATGTTTACGTATAGTTATAAATGCTTAGAATTGTTAGTGAATGTAAATTTTGTGGCTTTAAATTTGCACATTTCTTGACCATGTTATGTTGTAATTTTATAAAGGCCAACATGCTAGCTAGTATTCAAACTTTTTTTTTATGTTTTCTTTAAGATGCTCATATAGCATAGCTTTCATTTCTAAGCAATTAACTGACCAGGAGTGAGTAAATAAAATGCAGAATCATCTGCATGCATTGCTATGATTGCTATATCATATTAAGGTGGAGTACTGTTTATGTGTTAATACTGATTTAAATTTATTTTGTTTGAATGCTTGATTGTGTTTAGCGTTCCAGTGACGGCTCACCATATATCAGTTCTGAAACAGGAAGCCTGGTGAGTTTTCGCGTCATGCTTCCTGATCATATTGTAATGCTTCATCGGTATATAACTAGAAATGACATTGATATTATTAATTTACTGCAGTTTATTTTCTTCACTGGTGGAATTGTATTCTTGACACTTATCGTGAACGGATCAACTACACAGTTCGTTTTACATTTTCTGGATATGGATAAACTATCAGCAGCCAAGGTAATTGCTTGATTACTTCCCTGAAAGGGATCAAACCTGAATATTTACTAAGCATCTAATGTAAAATCAATTGGCTATAGAAAGTGCCACCTGAGTTGAATAATTTGCCACATCAAACTCAATATGTAACTGAAGTGGGGTAATACAACTTGAATATATTATGCTGAAAATTTTCAGTTGCAGCTGTAATTGTTTATATAAGGGTGATGGTGTTATTTTTTGGAATCAATAAACCTTTTGGCAATTTTGACTCAGATGTATTCAATGATAAAGATTATTAAAATGGTCTACCATTGCTAAAGAGAAAAATGGGGGGAAAATGCTCTTTTCCTAAATGGTGCATCTGACAAGGTTTCTGAAATTTGAAAGCAAGTACAATATATACTTGCTTCAAATTTACTTATTATATCATGTTAAACTTGTGTTAGACAGAGAATAATAAATAAATGTATATGGTGCATCTTTTGGGACCATGCTTATTACAGACGTGGGTTGTGTAAAAAAACCTTCCCTATATTTTCCTTCCAAGGTATTTTGTCTGAGTTTGGGTAGTCTAAGTTTGAGCATTTATATACTATTTTATCCTTAATTTATTAGATGCATTACCTATTTTAAGGTTGAGTTCCTATTTCTCTCTCTTTTGGGTATGTTCCAGAAGGTCATTGTTTCTATGTGTTTTGCCTTTTCCATCACTTTGGTTGTAAGATCCCATTTTTTGTTTTGCATTTATATTTGCTTTTACAGAAGCGTATACTGGACTACACAAAGTATGAAATGTTGAACAAAGCATTCGAGGCTTTTGAAGACCTTGGAGATGATGAGGAACTTGGACCTGCAGATTGGTCTACGGTGAAGAGATACATTGCAAGCTTAAACGATTTGGAGGGGGACCCTGTGCATCCTCATACTGAATCTGAAGCTGATAATAACCTGGACCCTTCAAACTTGAAAGATATAAGAGTACGGCTTTTAAATGGTAAAAACCTCATTTTCTTTTAGTCTTGATGCTCATTTTTATAATCCATGTACTGATTGTCAGTTCAGTCATGCTTCCTGTCATTGATGCATTAGTCCTCCTAGAAGCTGGGTTACTCTGTCAAGAGCATGAACTTCTATCCTGCCAGTCTGTTCCTTTCTGCGTCTTTTTCTTTACTTTCAATGACACTGGCTTTTATATGTTCTTTGTGGAGATACTGTGGATCGATGTATGGTTCTTATATAGCATGTAGCCATGTACAGAGACTTTTTTTGCTTTCAATTATGGATGTATTATTTATCAGCTTTACTTAACTCCATGCTGAAATTTCATGATTATTTATAAACGTTGGGGATCTCCTGGTGTTTCAATGACTACTAGTTATATTGTAATTAATAATTGCCCGGAAATGGTAAACCTGCTAGTATGTTGTGCAATATTAAATTTTAACTAAAGTCCTATAAAACTGTTGCTTAATGGTTTGTGGCTTTGCTTCATAGCATACTGTATTTTCTCTTTAGAAGTAATTTGTTTGCTAATCTGACTGAAAATTCTTGAAACAGGTGTCCAGTCAGCATACTGGGGAATGCTTGATGAAGGGAGAATTTCACAAAGTACAGCAAATCTTTTGATGCAATCGGTAGATGAAGCTATTGATGTGGCATCTCATGAACCTTTATGTGATTGGAAGGGCTTAAAATCTAATGTTCATTTCCCAAATTATTACAAGTTTCTTCAGACAAGTATGTTCCCTCAAAAACTGATTACGTATTTCACTGTGGAAAGGCTGGAAAATGCATGCTGTGTTTGTGCTGCATTTCTTCGAGCTCATAGAATTGCACGACGGCAGCTTCATGAGTTTATAGGTAATGATCTTTCTGTGATGTATCCTGTTGGCTTTCTTTTCAATGTTCTTGCAATTTCTCTCCCTCTCTTTGGTTTACTTGAATTTTTCACTTGAAGCATAGGCTCCCAACTTCCAATCCTTCTCTTGTTCTCTCTCTCTCTATATATATTAGCTAAAAAACTATGTCAACTTTTAGGTACAGAATTGTTATATACACACTATGCTCATGTGCACAACCTAATTCTCATGGTTTTCATCTCTTGTTTAAGATGTTTATGGACATTTTTGAGAAAGAAAGGAAAAGGGGAAAGGAAAAACCAATCATTCTGTGAATGTTTGATTTTCAAGGGAAAAGAGTCTGTATCTTGCCTTTACCACCATTGGAAAATGGCCATGAAATCAATGGATTTAATGATGAGGAACACAAATATTATCAATGAACGTATACAAGAATATACTAGATATCAGCTTATGGGCATAGTTCTTTGACTTCCAAATTCTGTTTTAAAGCATTTTTAGGGCTTGCTATGTTTTTTAGAATTGAAATCTGATACTTCTCATTACCATGAGAAAGCTGAGTAGCACACTTAAAGAAAGCAGCAGACAGCACTTCATGAAGGAAAAACCATATATCTATGCAAGAATTTTGTTCTTTAAATCAGTTTTCTTGCTATATTTGCAATATGATCACTAGAGTAAACCGATCTTTTGAAACAGCCTGCTTATTTCTTATAACTTGACTTCTCTGTTTAGGTGACAGTGTTGTTGCTTCTACTGTAATTACTGAAAGTGAGGCTGAAGGAGAAGAGGCAAGGAAGTTTTTGGAAGATGTCCGTATAACTTTTCCGCAGGTTTGTCAACCGTATCCAATTGTATTTATCCAGTAGCCTTTCTCATCTCAATCTACCGTACTTTTCTTTTAAAAATAATATTAGTAAGAGCATTTTTAGATTACTGAGATGACTATATTATTGTACTGTCTCTACTTTAGGCTTATTAGCTGTTTGAAAAACGTGTTCAGGTTTTGCGTGTTGTTAAAACAAGACAAGTGACATACTCGGTATTGAACCATCTGATTGATTATTTACAAAACCTCGAGAAGGTTGGGTTACTGGAAGAAAAAGAAATGCTTCATCTTCATGATGCTGTCCAGGTAGCTTTTCGTGGTATTAAAAAATTGCATGTTAAGGCGGTTTGTTCTCTTGATATTGTGATTACACGAACGATACAATATTATGTTTCCCTTTTGTTTTCTGCAGACTGACTTGAAGAAGCTTTTAAGGAATCCTCCCTTGGTAAAGATTCCGAAGATAAATGATCTTATAACTGCCCATCCTTTACTAGGCGCCCTTCCTTCTACTGTCTGCGAAAAACTACAAGGTTCAACAAAAGAAAAAATGAAAACTCGTGGTATGACACTTTACAAAGAGGGCTCTAAATCAAATGGTATTTGGCTTATTTCAAACGGTGTTGTCAAGGTACCTAAATATTTCTGCATGCAAGGCACAACTTGCGAATCCTTCTTAAATAAACCTTAGTTTTTCTTTGAAGCATATTTTGAGTTGGAAATTGTCATTTGGCAGTGGACGAGTAGGAGCATAAGAAACAAGCACTCAGTGCATCCAACTTTTACTCATGGGAGTACGTTGGGCTTGTACGAAGTAATGGTTGGAAAACCATACATCTGCGACATGATCACAGATTCCGTGGTTCTCTGTTTTTTTATTGAAAGTGACAGAATACTTTCAGTGCTAAGGTCGGATCCTGCAGTAGAAGATTTTTTCTGGCGGGTATAATTGTTTCTTATAATTTTACTACTTAAACTTTTTAAATGTAGCTTACAATGTGGAAGTCGACTACCTGCAGTGTCATTTGTAACTTCAGCTGTCTTGTTTTTCATACTTGGTTTAAGAATTCTGTGTTTCCCGTATTTCTGCCATCCCAGGAAAGTGCTCTTGTCCTTGCCAAACTCTTGGTTCCTCAAATATTTGAGAAAATGGCACTGCAAGATTTAAGAGCTCTTGTAGCAGAAAGGTCATCGATGAAGACATACATTGCAGGGGAAACAATAGAAGTGTCACACCAATCTATCGGCTTCTTGTTGGAAGGGTTCGTGAAACCTTTACTTGTTCAAGAAGAACTGATCGCATCACCAGCAGTTCTTTTGCCTTCACAAGGGAATCAAAGTTTCTTGAATGCAGATAAGTCAGGTGACATCATCATCGTTCTAAGTAACTGTGTCCTTAAGGGTCCATTTGTTTCACAGAAAATAACTTGCATAAGTCATTTTCCATAAGTCATTTTCCAAAAACAACAGTCAGACATAAGAACACTATTAGCTTTATAATAGGCGGAGAGGCCAAACGTTAATATAAGATGACAGAAAACCCAATTAGTAGATGGTATTTCAATTACTGTTCGACCATAAACCCTTGCATGAGATTAGCTGGGCTAAATGGAACTTGAATGCAGTTCCATAAACCAAGCATTCTATGTTTGTTTGTTTTTTGCATTAAAGTAAACCAAGTTGACTCCTGATGTTTAATAAAACCAGGTTCTACAACAGCCAGCTTTTCTCATCAGCGATCTGGGTATCAACTTGAGACAAGAGGAAGCATAATATATCAAGTTGAGACAAGAGCAAGAGCAATTATTTTTGATATTGCAACACTTGAAGCCAATAGAGTTTTGCGGAGAAATTCATCCGCATTAAACCATTCACACAAAAGTTTAATTAGAGAACATGGAGGTCTTATGAGTTGGCCTGAAAATTTCTTCAGTGGAAGACAGCATACACAAAATCATGAAGAAAGTGATCAACAAGTAAACAGCTTATCTGCAAGAGCCATGCAGTTAAGCATCTTTGGCAGCACGGTATGTCAAGCAGAAGCATTGATTACTTCAACGTCAAAATACACTTTTGTTTTTTTGATCTAACTGAATTCTTTTATGTTACAACGAAAAGGTTGATTTGCCACAGCGCAGCCGGAGTTTATCAAGGATGCATCAATCTAAGCCAACATACAACCGGTCATATGATAGAATTCTTTCATTCCCTGGCCATCCACTGGCTTCTGTCAGATCAGAAGGATCTGTTACACTGAGGAAGAATCTCGAAGAAGGGAGAAAGATAACAAGACGGGTACCCCCAGCACAAGCGAAGAAAACGGACTCGAAAGAGGGCCACGGAAATGATGATTTGAGTGATGAAGATGAAATCCTGGTGAGAATCGATTCGCCTAGCGGACTATCATTCAACCAGGCTTCTTGAAGGTTTGTCTATGTCCATTCATGGTTGTGAGTTCCTTCTCTACTGTTGTATCATTATAGAATTGTTGTTGTCTTTTTGTCTTTAACATAATATCTGTAGTTTGGTTATGAATAAAAGGCTTGGTTCAATCTGAATCACCTTTTTGTCCTTCCTTTGAACTTTATTGGTCAATAAGTCTTCCGTTTTCGAAATGAGGGTGCTGGTTTTCTGGGTCCATCCTGAAACAATGTATTTTACATCAGTTATGGAAGTTTATACTTCATAGGTTTAAATGCATACTTGGTTTGAGAACGAAGTTGTTTACTTTTATCACTTTAGTCCATTCATAGGTTTCTTGTTTCCTTTGGTATCTGAACTTGCAAATGTTAATCCACCATGAAAATCATTAATTGGAATTCATGGGAAATGGGAGTGAGTTCCGGACATAGCGAGAGGCAAAAGTGGAGTGAACCGAGACATCGGTCTGAGAAGCTGTCTTAGATAACACCATGGTTTTGATGTCTTGAGAAATTAAAAGATGTAAGTTTGCTTTGGTGGGGGAGACGGTGAGAAGCAAAGGGCATTTATTTATAGGGATATCTGAAGAAGCGTGGAGTCGTTATTCCACGGCTTTGTTCCCTCTTTGGCCATTTCCCTTAAAGGAAACAAGCAAGTACTTTCAAACTATACCCAATTTGACCATTTTATTCTAGGCTAAATTATAAAATAAGGGCTCAAATTATGTTTTTTTTAATAGATGCTTAAAGTATTTTTAATTGAAATAGGTGTCTAAATTTTCATTTTGGTTGAAATAGGTGCCTAAACTATTTTTTGGCTGAAATATGTGCCTAAACTTTCTTTTTTGGCTTATTTTAAAGTCAATTTTAGCACCAACTTGGGCACCTATTTCAACCAAAAATAAAAATTTAGGCACCTATTTTAGCCAAAAAATAGTTTGGGCACCTATTCAGCCAAAAACAAAACTTCAAGCACCTATTTCAGCCAAAAATATTTTAGGCACCTATTGTAAAAAAGAAGTATAGTTTAGACACTTATTTTAAAGTCTTTATTGAATATTTAATAGTTTTTAGATTTAAATTAAATCGGATGTTTGTGTGATTATACGTACATCCCAAGTAATCTATGTTCGAGTCGTATTTCAACCATTTTTACTTCTTTTTTCCCTAACTTTTACTACACTATAAGATATGTATATAAAAGGTGCAAATAATTTTACTAAGAGCAGTTTGGCTCAATGGTAAAAGCTTGGGATTAACCCCCTTGATCTTAGGTTTGAATTACCATAATGCCTTTTTGTTTTATTCTTTTTTCCCCAACTTTTACTACACTATAAGATATGTATATAAAAGGTGCAAATAATAGCACTAAGAGTTGTTTGGTTTAATGGTAAAAGCTTGGGGATTTATCCTCTTGGTCTCAGGTTTGAACCACCATAACACCCTTATGATTTTCTTCTTTAAGGATTACTTTTTAACGGCTGTAGTTAAAATAGGTTGATTTTAACAAGTTTGGTGGTGTGATTGACGTTTTTTATAGTTCGGTGATTCAAATAAGTATCCCCAATTACTTCGGTGGACACTGGAGTAATTTTCCCTAGAAACAATTAAAGAGACAAAAAAATATATTTGTTGATGACTATGTTTTGTAAAGCAGCAGGTTTGCTAAAACAACAAAAGAAGAAGCAATAGGATTAAGTTAAAATGGAGAGACATATATATATACATTTTACGTTTTAACGATAATTATGTTTGTGGGTGTTTATGGGTTCACTTCAATTTAAATTATATGCTATAATTCTAGTTAATATATTATTTTCATGATGAAATTAATATTAGATTTGTTTTCTTGCAGAATGTTTTGTCGTTTTGTGATGAAAATGAAAATGCTGATTTTAATTTGACAATAGATGAGTCTAAAGATGATTTTTATGATGAGGAGAAAAGTTAAACACTAAAAAAAAAGAAAAAATCTCCAACAGATGCTACTCCAAAAAAAGGAAGAAAAATTTAAGTGGTGGACTCATTATTCAGATACTGAAGATTTTGCTTTTGCTTCATGTAAGTATTGTAAAACACTTATAGGTTGTAAAACTAAAAATAGCATCACTCCCTTATCAAATCACATTAAAAAGTGTAAAAAAAACCCTCTAAATTTAGATAAGAGGCAAAAGTTGATTGATTTTAAAACTAAAACACTAGTAAATGAGGATAGAATTGTTGAAACAGTTAATGTTTAAAAGTTGTAAAAATTTGACCAAGATTTTTGTAGAAAAATGTTTGCTAGAATGCTCATTGTGGATGAATTGCCTTCTGTGTTTGCCGAACGTGAAGGTTTTCAGGAATTTTACAAGGCCTTAAACCCGCTCTTTAAGCTTCCTTCTCGTAGTACTGCTACTATTATTATTATGCTCTATTCATTGAACAAAGAAATGAGCTGAAAATTTTCTTTTAGGAACTTGTAGTCTAGGGTTTGTCTAACCACAAACATTTGGATATTTAGTCAAAATTTAAGTTATATGTGTTTAACTGCTCACTTTATTAACGATGATTGAAATTTGCATAAGAGAATAATTAATTTTTGTTCAATTGCTGGTCATTTCGAATAACTTATTGGTAGAGTCGTTAAAAATGCTAGAATGAATGAGGTTTGAAAAATATTATGACAATGATAGTAGACAATGCTAGCTCAAATGATTTAGCAATTGATTACTTGAGATGGTAACTTAATATTTGGGAGTCTAGTTTGTTGGAAGGTTAATATCTGCATATGAGATGTGCATCTCACATTTTAAATTTGATTGTAAGAGAAGGTTTGAAAGAACTTGATGTTTCAATTATGAAAGTTTGAGCTCTTGTGAGATATGTTAGGTCTTCTTCCGCAAGATTTCAAAAGTTTAAGGCTTGCGTAGAAGAAGAGAAGGAGGATAATAAAAACCTTATTACTTTAGATGTTGAGACAAGATGAAATTCAACATTTTTAATGATTGAATTTGTTATTAAGTTTAGAAAGGCATTTGCTAGTTTATACATGAAAGACTCTTTTGTTTTAAGAAATTTAAAAAGTTTGGCGGTGGTCCCAAAGAAAATGATTGGAAGAGAGTGGATAGTTTTTTTACTTTTCTTGAGTGCTTTATATGATGCAACTTTGAGGTTATTCTGGTTCCTTTTATGTGACTTTCAATACTTATACACATGAGATTTACGAGATTAGATTGATAATTTTTAACAACATAAGTTCTGAAGATGATGATGTTAAGGAAATGACAGTCCAAATGATGTCAAAGTACGACAAATATTATGAAAACGTTGATAATATTTATGTTTTAGTGTTTGTGGCTGTGATCCTTGACCCTAGGCACAAATTGAGTTATGTTGATTGGATTGTGCAGGATTCATATGATGAAACAAAAGCAACCCTTTTATACCTCAAGATTAAGGTCGTTTTGCAATCTTTATTTGACTTATATGGTTCTTCAATACCTCGTTTAAAGACAAAAGTTACTTCTTCATCCACTTCTATCTCTTCCTTCACTTTCACTCAAAGTGGAGCTCAAAGTAAGGGTAAGATTGACCATCAGCAACTCAGGACTTCAAAATATGAAAGGGATATGAGTTGTTCATTAACTAGTGTCAACAAAAGTAAGTTAAAAAAGTATTTAGAAGATGTTTGTAAGCCTCATGTTTCTTCTTTTAATATTCTATAATGGTAGAAAGATCAAGCAAAAAAATATTTTATTTTTTATAAAATGACGAAAGATGTGCTCGCCATACCAATTTCTACGGTAGCTTTCGAGTCGGTTTTTAATATGGGGAGTCGATTTCTTGATTTTTTCTGTACTTCATTGACTCCAAAAATAGTGGAAGCACTTGTTTGCACTCAAGATTAGTTACGCACTTTTCGATCATCTCTTATAGTAGAAGAAAATTTGCTTGCCTTGAAAGAATGGGGGGAAGGTTAGTGTAATTTTTATCACTTCTTTTGTTGCTTATTTAATATTTAAACATAAATGTATACTTTAACTTTATTTAATTTTATTTTATGTGTTGTTTTGTAGGTATCAAAGTACTAACTTTGGAGCAACTGAAAATCATAATTGATGAAACGATTAATATTTTAGATGATTTTTAAAGTTTGGACATTGAAGCTTCGAAGTGCTAAGTAATCTTAGTATTTATTCTATTGTGTTGTTGAGACTTTTTTAGTATGTTTGTTATGTACTATGTTTTAGTAAAATTTTTTGAGATGAGTATTAATGTCTAGTTTTAATTTAGTTGATGTATTTAAAAGTTAAACATTAAGGATTAAGGACGATATTTAATGTTATGCACCATCTTTTACTCTTCTCACTGGTGATTTTTATGAGTGTTTTCACTGTTTAATATTTGCTGATCGTTTTAGATTATAGACTTATAGTTTGCAATAGTGTTGATGTTATATTTATCAAATTTGCAATAGCATTGGTTGGTCTCATAAATGAGGTAGTGGGAATGGGACATGATATATATATATTTTTTTTGAAGAAAAATGGTCCATGATTAAAAAGGTATTTTTTTATTTTTTGAAACGAAACAGATGGTTTGCACTAAAACAAATCCTGTATATGTTCCATTTTCTTTGTGCGAAGATTCAAGCTAAGTCCAGGAATTAGAACCCTGCAATCTAATATTTGGGTGTCGTAATCAACTCATTCGATTTCAACACTTCCTTCTTATGCGCATATTTCGTAGTTCTCTAGATGAGTTGCCCCTTTGACACGGCTTGCGTGAGGCTTTATTTTCCACAACCAGTTAAAAGTAGCATAAACATGTCTTTGTCTAATTGTCTTGTCTCTCTCGGCCTCTGGCCTACCAAATAAAAAAGGGATTTCCTTTACTTGCAATGAACTTTCCATGTTATCCTCATAGAATTTTTTTAAGTTTTAGAGAAGACTTGTCCGCATAGCCAGCTAATCTGATTTGAAAAATGAGAACTGATGTCAACCCTTTGTACATTTATGCCTGAATTGCCTTTTTCCCGGATCAACAAAAGCTTTGCATTTTAACCATTGCTGCTTTTGGAAATTGAAACTGTTTTTGTGAAAAATAAGAATGGCAGAGGCAGTTTTGTTCAACATAGCTGATAGAATCCTGGGGAAGCTAGGCAACCTTGCTCTCCAGGAAACCGGATTGGCTTGTGCTGGCGTCAAACAGCAGCTTGAGAAACTGAAAAACACAGTTTCCACCATCAGAGCTGTGCTTCTGGATGCTGATCAGGAGCAGCATGATGCCAAGAGCCATGAGGCTAGAGATTGGCTTGGAAAGCTTAAAGATGCTGTTTATGATGCAGATGACCTGTTGGATGATTTTTCAACTCATGTTCTGAAACGCCAAGTCCAGGGGAAAAGGGGGAAACAGGTCAGCTTTCTATTCTCAAAAGTTAACCAAGTAGCTTACAATCTTAAGATAGGCCATAGAATCAATGCCATTAGGGAGAGATTAGATGCAATAGCTGCAGATAAATCCAAATACCACTTTACGGATCGATCTCCTATAAGCGTACCACTTGTAAAGCTTGAGAGGAAGCAGACACATTCTTTCGTCCGAAAGGAAGATGTAGTTGGGAGACAAGGTGACAAAGATGCCATCATGAAAAGGCTGTTGGACACCAATGGTGGGGATAATGTTTCAGTCATTCCAATAGTTGGGATAGGGGGACAAGGGAAGACCACTCTAGCTCAACTAGTGTACAATGATGAGAGAACTTTGAAACATTTTGAGCTGAGGATGTGGGTTTGTGTTTCTGATGTTTTTGATGTGAAAACCATAGTTGAGAAGATTTTGGAGTCTGTCACTAATTCCAAGTTTGAAAGTTTTGGGATGGATTCCTTGCAAACTCACCTTCGGAAAAGAATCGATGGCCGGAAGTACTTACTCGTGTTAGACGATATGTGGATCGACAATCGAGAGAGGTGGCGGAATTTGGCAGATTTGTTGACGAATGGCGCAAGGGGAAGTAAGATAATTGTCACTACGCGCGCTCAACTGGTTGCTTCCATTACAGGCACAAGCCCACCTTATATGTTGGAAGGTCTTCCAGACGATATGTCTTGGTCCTTGTTTGAAAAAGTGGCATTTAAAGAAGGCCAAGAGCTAAATGATTCAAGATTAGTAGCAATTGGGAAGGACATTGTCAAAAGATGTGCTGGTAATCCCCTCGCCATAAGGACCATCGGCGGCGTTCTATATACCAAAGATACTGAAACCGAGTGGCTCTCTTTGAAAGAGAGGCAAATGTTGACGATGACTCGAAATGAAGATGATGTATTATCTGTACTGAAGTTGAGCTATGAACAACTGCCACCATATTTAAAACAGTGCTTTGCTTACTGTTCATTGTTTCCTAAGGACTACGAGATCAACAAGCAGATGCTGATCTCACTTTGGATTGCAGAAGGGTTTATACAATCATTGCAGGGAATTCAATGCCTTGAGGAATTAGGCGACGAGTATTTCATGGATCTCCTACGGCGGTCCTTTTTTCAAGACGTGGAATATGATGAATGGGGCAATGTAATAAGTTGCAAACTGCATGATCTCATGCTTGACCTTGCTCAATTAGTTGCAGGGAGTGACACCTCCATGGTAGATCTGGATTGTAAAAACATATGTGAAAGAACTCGTCATGTGTCATTCAATGCGGAGTTAGATTCATCCTGGAGAATCCCTCCCCCTTTGCTCAACACGAACAAAATACGGACATTTCTTCTTCCCATGCAACCTATTCATCGTGTAATTTTGGACGAGGTCGATCCTGATACAATCATTTCAAGTTTGAGACGTCTGCGTGTATTGGATCTACACAATACCGGTCTTCACATGCTGCCGAGTTCCATCAGTAAGTTGAAACATTTGAGGTATCTTGATCTCTCCAAGAATGAAGTCATCAGAAAACTCCCAAGTTCGATTACCGAGTTGCTTAATTTGCAGACACTGAAAGTTTATTCTTGCAAGAGATTAGAAGAGCTACCGAGAAAACTAAGAGACATGGTCAGTCTTAGGCATCTTGAGACTGGTCAGTGTACTGGTTTGACACATATGCCATCTGGGATTGGGCAGCTAACTTCTCTTCAAACATTAACACGATTTGTAGTTGGCGCCGATTCCTTTGAAAGGAGCAGTGGAGGCCTAAGTGAATTAAAAGACCTAAATGAGCTAAGGGGAGAACTAATGATAGCAAAGCTGGAAAACTTGAGAAATGTTGCATCAGAATGCAAGGAAGCAAACTTGAAGGGGAAGCAACATCTTGAGGTGTTGACATTAGATTGGAGCCGAGAAGTTACTAAGCATATAAGTTCTGAAGAAGATGAAGCATTGTTGGAAGGTCTCCAGCCACATTCAAATCTTAAAGAGTTTCACATTTATGGATATAGAGCTGAAAGGTTCCCAAATTGGATGAGTTTTGACTTGTCATTGCTACTCCCCAACTTACTTGAAATCACCATATGGAATTCTACCAGATGCTTACATCTCCCATTGTTCAGTCATCTTCCCAAGCTTAAGGTACTCAGGCTTGAAGTCATAACTGCTATCGAGTACATTGAAGATAGCAGTGCCGAGTCTTCGTCATCTTTATCATTCAGGGGCAATCCGTTGAAAGGAGGAGCAGAATGTAAAGATTTCTTCCCTTGCCTAGAGGAATTAGTGTGTTTTGATTTGCGAAACCTGAAGGGATGGAGGAGGGAAGACCCTGCAGCAGTAGCAGCATCACAGCAAAGGCCATTGCAGCAGAATGAATCAATGCCTTCATATTCATTCCCTTGTCTTTCGAAATTAAAAATCGGGATTTGCACCAACCTGACACATATACCAATGCATCCTTTTTTGGAAGAACTGGAGCTAAAGAATGTCCCTGCCAAGCTTTTACAACAGTCAGCAATGGTAGCAGCAGGAGCAAATTCAGGGTATCCTTTATATCTTTCCAAGCTGAAGGTTATGCATATTGATGGCATCATAGATTTGGTGTCATTTCCAGAGAAGAGGCTTCATCATCTCACATCACTTCAGCATTTATCCATAGAAAACTGTCCTCATCTAGTATGCCTAACTGAGGAAAGTATGGAGAGTTTAATTTCTCTCCGGTTTTTCGACATTCGTTGCTGTGAGATGCTCAAGTCACTTTTCAAAGGGTTTAAGCATCTAACAGCCCTTGAAGAGCTCGAAATCAAAGAGTGCCGAGAGCTTGATCTATCCAAAGATGTGGAAGAGAATGTTGTGGAACTGCAAGGCCTCAAGAGCCTCCGGACATTGAAAATCAGTGATATGCAACAACTAACTTCTCTGCCTGATGGTCTCCAACATGTCACCACACTCAAGTACTTACAGATCTCGAGCTGTTCGAATCTGAAGACGTTACCGGAATGGATCGTCAATCTGACTTCACTTCAAAGATTTGAAATCCTTGACTGTCCTCAGCTAGCATCTTTCCCACAAACACTGTGCTCTCTGGAAGCATTAGAGTACCTGGAAATATCAAGCTGTTCAAAGTTATTCGATACAGGCCAAATCAAAACAAGCAAAAATTGGACAATGATTGCTCACATCCCCGAGATTTTCATTGATGGGGAGAAAATGTGACCTCAAAAACTTGATCCTTTGTTGTGTTTTACAGGTATATATGGCAAAAGTTTCCTTTATATCTCAAGTCTCTCATATCATCACACCATTTTCTTTCCCTTTCTATTTGATTATATAGCTTGTTTAGAAACAATGTACTTCCTAAGGATTTGTGTTATTTGATTAATAGATTTTAGTCTAGCACTTAGCCATTAGGCCAAGTGATGTTATCGTAGTTTGAACCCGGGTCTTTTGAGATGAAAAACATCTGTTTTTCAGTGAGACCAAAGGGTTCAACAATACAAACACTTTAGTTCAATGTTATTTGGATTAGTTTATCATTTATAATATATTTATTATTTTTATTATTGGGTAAACTACATGAATAATCACTTAACTGTGAGATAAGTTCTATTCTGACTACCGATCTATTTATTTTGTCAATCAGACTACTAAATTATTAAAATAGCATCGGTTAAGGCACTTGTCGTTAAAAGTTAAAACTAACGAAAAAAGTGATATAGCGATTAACGGAAATTGGTATAATTTGATTATGGTTCCTTTGACGCATACAAAATTTTGGGTTCAAATTCATGATTTACCACCGGGATTTAGTCGGAAGCCATGGCTTATCATTTGAGAATTTCTTAGGGTCCTTTTTGGACTAAGATGTCAAGTTGGTTATATATTGGGATGAATTAGTTCGTGAGAGATAAAGTCAATAAACTTTTAAATCGTCGAATTTTATTCGCCCTTTAGGCTTTAGCAAACGACTATATTGAAAATGAATTTATTATAATTGAAACATCTGATTAAAAAATTCCGATAAAACAAAGAGGAGGAGGAATTAATAAGTGTGTTTAGTACTTAAACAATATATTAATGCAAACTATGAAAAAAAAAAAACGACTTAACTACAAAATAAGTGCCCTAATTATATTTTTTTACAATAAGTGCCTAAAGTATTTTTTAGCTGAAATAAATTCTTAAAATTTTATTTTTGGCTGAAATAAGTACCTAAAGTATTTTTTACAACTTTGGCACCTATTTCGACCAAAAATAAAACTTTAAGCATATATTTCGGCCAAAAAATACTTTAAGAACTTATTTCAGCTAGAAATGAAATTTTAGACAACTATTTTAACAAAAAAATATTTTAAACCCCTATTACAAAAAGAGACACCATTTAAGTATTTTTTTTTTTGTAGTTGAGCCTATAATATATATATATATATTAATGCAAACATAAGAAAAGAAGTCAAAATAATAATAAGTGAGATTACATTTAGAAATGAAATTAATGGTAAGTGCGGGAAGCGGTGCGGATGAGGGCCCACTTAGCCAAGTTCTATGTTTCTCTCTCCTCAATCTCCTCCGATTCTTCAACTCGGAATCGAAAATCCGATTCTTCAACTCGGTATCGAATGGAAAATAAATAAAAAGGAATGAAATCAGTGTCGTTGCCGGTTGATGGCGTTTCCGCGAGCATTGCCAAGGTTTCACAGGCGACGGTGCCCACCTCCTACCGCCGCTTCAGCTTGCTACCCCTTCGGCTCTCCCCGTGACTCCTCTCACCTTCCCCCTTCTCCCACCGGCGGTATGTCTCGCCTCAAAGTTTCGAAGCTCAACCGCCGAGCTGCTTTCCTTTTCACGCTCCTCACTCTCTCCGTTTTGATGCTTTACACTGTTACTGATCACATCAGCTCCCTCCGTTTCCCCTACGCTTCCATTTCTTCTTCCACTTTCGTTCGCTTTTTCCCTTCCTACCTCAATTACTCTCCTTCTCCGGTTTGTTCTCTTCTCTTTTTCTTTCTATTTTTATTGCATGCATAGCTTCATTTCGGAAAAATGGTTACTTGTATTGGTTTAAATTAAGAATCCAATTGGCTTATTCCTTTTAAAATATTCCTAGTATGATAGAGCTAGTGCTTAGCAGAGACTAAGGATTTTATTATAATTTTCTGGAAATGAAACTTCTTTGAAGTTTATGTGGGAGTGTTGGCATGCAGATTCTTCTTTGTGTTCATGTTTTTAGGTAATCGATTTTAGGATACTGATACTTGATTTGTATAGTTTTGTTTAGCTGCAAAAACGATCCCAGGAATATCACTGAATATTCTTCACATTTGAAGTTGTTCACCTGCAGGACCCAATGCAACACCTTGAAGAAATTTTGAGGAATGCTTCTATGGGGAATAATACTGTTATTTTAACAACATTGAATGATGCCTGGGCAAGTGCCAATTCGGTTGTTGACCTTTTCCTCAAGAGTTTTATGCTTGGAGAGGGCACGCATCGGCTTTTGGACCATTTGGTGATTATTGCCTTGGATGAAAAGGCATATAATCGCTGTCAAGTTATACATAAGCATTGCTTTTCTCTTGTCACCGAGGATGTTGATTTTCAAGAGGAAGCATACTTCATGACTGCTAACTACTTGAAGATGATGTGGAGAAGGATTGATTTCCTGCATTCTGTGCTTGAGTTGGGTTATAGTTTTGTTTTCACGGTATTCGTCTTTTCTCTATTTTGGAAGCTTAATGTCATTAGTTTGACCAAGCTTGTCCAACTTGTGGTTGACATGACTGTTTTTGTTTTTAGAATTGATGATCTTTCCTATTTGTGTAGCTTGATATCTAACCGAAAGATTCATTGTTATTATGGCATTGGTGCATATTATCTTTTCTAAAACAGTCAATGAATACAAGAGGCTAGATTCAGTTTTTGTAAATAAAAGTTTTTGGTAACAACTTGCTTTTAAAATTTGTTGAGTAGTTTAAGCAGTATTAGAAGCTTTTTCTGTTCAAATAGTCGGTAGAAAACCTGTTTTGCTAAGGGATGCACATCATATGAGCTTGTGGGCAATGCTGCAGCCTTGCTGACTGCTGGAAATGCATAATGAAAAAATCAACAGAATAATAGATATGGGAGTTCCTAGAGCCATAAATAATATATCAGAACTTCCTATAGTTTCCTTTAGAGATACAAAATGGAGGGTCCCTTTGTACAAGAATACTCTATCTGCTGAAAAATTAGCCTTCTGTTTCAATTTTTTGAAGAACATATTTTACTCTCTGTATAACATAATTGATTAAATATAAACCTTAGGACCCTGTTAATTTTGTAGATTATTGGTTAGAATGTCAAAGCAGGAATACAGCCTGTGTCTTCTTGACCCGATGCTGGTGCGCAGTCTGTTTTGAAATGTATCACTATTTACATTAGTTGGTAGAAATAGACTAGCTTAAGATATGGTCTCGTCTAACATGTTGAATACAAAGGGGGAAGAAGGATAGCAGGGATTGTTGGGGGACTAGTGACTACAATCATTTCCACTTAGGTGCAGTCTTGTCTTCCATGTTCTTAGCTTTTCTCTGTTTTATTTATGGATCCTTTTCAAATCTAACGAACGTTGTGAAAATTGCTTATCTGCATTTTAATGCCTTTTTAATTGGTTAATTTCCAGGATGTTGATATCATGTGGTTTAGGGATCCGTTTCCGCGGTTCTTTCCAGATGCTGATTTCCAGATTGCATGTGACCATTTTTTAGGCAGTCCTGATGATCTGAATAACATACCCAATGGGGGATTTAACTATGTAAAGTCTAATAATCGGACAATAGCATTCTACAAATTCTGGTATGAATCACATGAAACTTATCCTGGATATCACGATCAGGATGTTCTCAATAAGATCAAGTTTGATCCTTTCATCTCAGATATTGGACTGAAGATTAGATTTTTGGATACTGCTTATTTTGGTGGTCTTTGTGAACGTAGTAAAGATTTGAATTTAGTATGCACAATGCATGCAAATTGCTGTTATGGTATGGATAGCAAGCTTCATGATCTCAAAATTATGCTACAAGATTGGAGAGCTTTCATGTCATTGCCGCCTGATCTGAAGAAGGAATCTGTTATCTCCTGGAGGGTTCCCCAGAACTGCAGGTACTCTTGCTATCAAAATCTCGTCAACTCTTTTCCCCCCTATCATACCATGCATTTGTAAGTTCATATAATGTAGAACCTTTTCCTCATAATGGTTTCCTTTTTTTAACCGTGTTACAGTCTCGATTCTTTACGCCATTTTGATTCACCACCTTTTGAGATTGTTGATCAAGAAGAACAAGAGGAAGAAAATTGATTGGAATTGTACATATCTTTCAATCATTTATTCTCAAAAGACATTGAGAGGGTAAGTTTTCTTTTATCCTTTGGTGTTTGGGATCCTTCTCATTTACACACTAGTTTGATGATAGTGACCTCATACTTCCTAATCGTTTCCGATAGCATATCAGAAATACTAGCACTTTATCTACTTACCACAGCTACTGAATTTTGGTTTCTAGAGTCCAATAATATGTCATGGAGTCTTTTTTCTTTATATACGAGGATAATCGGTACTTGTAACAAAAGAAGAGGTTGCATATGCTGAAGTTTGAACCATAGACTCGATAGTTGCAAGAAGCAACTAGATTAAATTCCAAGTTGTTCTCATGTAGAGTTGGACCGTGCACTTTTCTTTATCATGCGAAAATTCTAACCTCGGAATATTCCCATACGAATGCAGACAACCTCCTAAAGCAAATCTGCTCCATCCATCTCAAGGACCATTTCTCCATCTCCTGCTCAGTGCCTGTGCCAGGTATATGACAACTCTTTACCCCAACAAATCCTTTTCGATATCATCTTCTCCTAATTGTGTAGACGGTGTCTCGATACGCATGTTTTCAATCAGGAAGCATTAGTAATCAAATGCAGTAGAACTAGCGATCTTATTAGCATGTTGTTTATTATAAAATTATTGAGTGAAACAAACAATTATTTGTAAGACTTGTGTGTTTACAGTATCCCATTGTTACATAAAAATGTTTTACGTTATGATGAATTTTACATCTTTCCTACTAAATGAGATGGAGAAGATTACTCACTCTTACTAATGTGTTCTAGTTTTCGTTCCTCGGATCCATCTACGAGATGGATCTACTCGTACTGTGGGAGCGTTCAATATCTTCCGATTTATGAGCGGAAAAGATGGAGTATTATAGACATTGTATCAAATGTGGTTCAATCAAACAGCCAAATTCAATTCGAGCACCGATCAAAATATTGATTATCAGAATGATCCTAATCTTTAATTAAGAATTGATAATTACAAAACGCAATATAACATACGAGTTTGAATAATCAAGTTGTTCCAATTAGCATACAAATTATAAGAATAATACGTGCTAATATTGATACCTAGACATGGATTTTGTTGTTCAGGCTGAAATTAAATTCCGAAAATTTGGTTTGATTTTTACAACTCAAAAAGTAGTAATACTTTTATATAAGTATCAATATTGAAGCTAGAGTGTCAATACCAAGCAACTTAATATCGATGCTCAAGCCCTCGCAAAAGTCAATTTAGCTACCGGAAGCGCGTAAAGTTTTTACAGTAAAGTACACAAATGACCACTGAATTTTGATTAAAAAAATAAAATGATAACTAAACTTTTCAATTTTACAAAATAATAATTAAATTTTATGTTTTGAAACAAAATGATGACTGGAGCGTTAAACCTCATTAACCCCTAACGAAAATCTAATTATATATGCCACATCCTCACCCCTTTTCCACCTCATATTTTAAAAACAATAAAACTCTATTCCACATTATATTTAAAAAATAATAAAAGTTCATTTTATATAAAAGAGATGAAACCCTAAGTTATCGACAACTTTTCATGTTAAGCTCTCTTTATTTCTTTCGGCAGCTATGTAAGATAGAAAAAGAAGACAACAAATGAAAAAGAGCAATGGATGATCCTACTCAAAGACTATTTTGTCATTGTGGCTTGCTAACTAAGATAAAAACGTCTTGGTTCTAATAATTTCCAGCATTATAAGTATTGGCTTGTCTCTTGCAACTATGTAGAATATTGTGCAAGGTAAAAATAAATGAATTATCCAGAAAAGAAAAATAACGACAAAAAAATAAGAATAACAACAATAAAAAGAAGAATATCAACAAAATTTTAGAATAATAACAAAATGTATAAGACAAAAATATCTAAACTCAAAAAATACTAAATTTCTAAAAATTACTCAGATTAGATTTTACAAAATATTATCGTAATCCACAACTTTTTAATTACTCTGACGGTTAGTTTTTACCATTGACAATCTTTTACGTAATTATAAAGTACTAATTTTAATTGTGGAAAGAATAAAAATGAAAGAAATTTGATTTTTAAGAAGGGGTTTGATTTCTTCAAAACACTCGAAGAAAAAGTTTAGAACTTCAAATACTTTGATTTCTCGGAAAACGCGACTGATTATTTGGGGGTTTATTTTTTTAAAGAGATTAAAAATAATTTTTTATTATTTTTTAAATGTGACGTGGAATAGGGTTTCATTATTTTTTAAATATGAGGTTGTAACAATCTCAAATGGGGCTAGTAAAATTTTAAGAATTTTTGGGAGATTTAATCTTTTATTTCCAAAATAATAAGTTTTGGGACTTAATTGAATGAATTCAGGTTTGGGAAGCTTGATTTATAAGGAATTGATGACCAATTTGAAAACAGAATAAAGTTTGAAGACAAAAGTGTGAACTCCCCAAAAAATTAAATGGCTAAGAGTGTAATTTGACCTTTTTTTCTTTGAAGAATAATATATCTGCCAAGTTAACGTGTTGGCAGAGGGAAAAGAAAGAAAAAAATGAAGGTGAGAAAGAAAGAAATAGGTAGAGATTCAATCTCAGATCTACCGAGATCCGACCGTCCATTTTCGACACCTCCACCACCATTGCGTTCATCTTGTCGAGCTGAGTTCATCGGTACCAACGACATCATCATCGGAGTCACCGTTGGAGGGGGTGTTTGTTTATCGTCGGAAAACTTAAAAGGTATTCAAGGTTCCTTGTATTCGGGATGTTGAGGACGTCGCATTCGGGTTCGGGAATGATCGAATGGAGTACCATGGTTGACCGATATAGCAAGGATTAAAGGTAATACACTACTACCTCTTGTATGCTTTATGAGCATGTTGGTATGTGTTAATGCATGCATAAGAATGATGATAAGTACAGTTAAATCTGCTCAAGTTAAATCGAATGTAGAAACGAGTATGATAAATTAAATAAGACCGAAATGCTCGAATGAGGCAGCAAATCTCCAATTCTGAGCATTAGTGTGAAATGTTTAAATGTGAAAGATACCTGGACAGGAAATTACGAATCACCCATAATTGTTAAAGGACCCAAAATGCCCTCGTTGACCAAAGTAATCAAAATAGCCCCGAATATATCGGATATCGTGAAAAAAATCTTAATGTAGAAATCTCTGAATGCCTGGTTGGATTAGACCTGGCAAACTTGACCCGAGAACCGAAACCCGAACCTAATTACCCGAACCGAATAGACCCGAACTGAAACCGAAAATCAACCCGAAATTGACCCGAAATTTGATCCGAAACCTGAAATAAACCGAACCGAAACTAAACCGAATTTAGTTGAACCGAATGGACCTGAACCGAATAGACCCGAACCGAATGAACCCGATTAATAGAAATAAAGAAAGATAAAATATGAACAGCCGCACAAATCACTAAAATGTCAAATATATTGACTTTATAAAGTCATATATAGGGTGTAAAAATCTGACCAACCTAAAAATTTGATTAAAAACGACTGATCTCTCATTTAACCGAAAATAACCGAACCGAAATCAACCGATCCGAAATAACCCGAAACACAATAGACCCGAACTAAAACCGAACCGAAACTGAACCAAAACCGAAACCGAATCTGAACCGAAAATATCAGACCCGAAATAACCGAAACCGAAATGACCCGAACCGAACCCGAACCGATTGACCCGTTTGCCACCTCTAAGTTGGATACCCGATGAGCAACTAGAATTTCTGAGCTACCGTTTACGTCTTGTTAGTATAAATTACCAAAATGTCCGCATATGATAAAACAACCATAATGCCTTATAAGTAAATGGCTAAATCACTCATTAAATGCCTAAACTCTCAAAAATTTGATGTATCATCTCCTGACTGTCCGGTTTAAATTGTTAGTTCAAAACCCCTCTTTTAATAGGGGCCTTGTTTCAAAGATCCGTTCAACTGTCAAAAGATTAATATGTTCTCTTCCGTAAATGTCAAGTATCTCCAAGGAAATAAACGATTCCACCTAGTGTGTTCCTTGTGTGTTATATAACCGTTTTAATATTGTTTTACATGACGAAAGCATGATTATATTATATGTGTGATACATCATAGTTTTGATTGAACAATATGCTTTTGATTACCGTTATATGGAAAATACATGTCTATTTTATATCTACCGAAATTTCAGTTATTGATAACCGAACCGTTACATAAATTGTTACTGGGGTACTTGGGATAAAATATGAAGTGACCGTAGGTTCAGCCCTGATCCAGCTGGTAATTCCTTTACCGTTACAGGTTCCTATGCTTCAGCTAGGGTAATTCCTCACCGTTACCGTTACAGGTTCCTATGCTTCGGCTAGGGTAATTCCTCACCGTTACCGTTACAGGTTCCTATGCTTCGGCTAGGGTAATACCTACCATACCGTACCGTACCGTTCCTAAGATGAGGGTTGATAAAAGATTTAACCGTACCGTATTATTACTTGTACTATATGTTTTGAACTAGAAATGTATATTATACTGTTATTATACATGATCTACCTGCACTGTTGGAACACACTAGAAACCGAACTCTCTCTAATTCCACCACCGTATATTATTAGCCTACAATTTCCGTCAAATTCTCAATGATGAATAAAGAACAAGTACTGTTATTCTCGAGTTTAATGCAACCTCGAAATAGTAGAAAAAGAAACAAACACTGTTACCGCGATGAACATCATGAAAATGTTATGCCTACCATATATCTGCATGAGCTTATAGCATCTCTTGGTAGTTTTGTATTACTGAGCTTTTCCAAGCTCACGTTGTTTTTATCATCACATGTTAAAGGAAAATATCATGGTATAACGTTTGACATCAGTGTTCGGAGTTCTCTCGGCGTTGCTTTTGGAGTACGGTACTGACATAGTTAGTGGACATGCATATCATTATTGTTTCATGATAGTGTCTGTAAAATGTTTTCTTAAATCCTGTAATATGATTAAAATGCTTTCATGAAAGAGTATTTTCAACAAAAGTTACCGTTATAATTTAATATATATTTTTCGGAGAAAATATTTTATGTGTATTTTTATCATGGGTCGCTCTTGTGACCCTAATGTGGCTTCCTAGAATTTGTCGTAACGCATAGACGGGTCTAGGGGGTTACATTTAGTGGTATCAGAGCTTAGAGTTGCATCATTCTGGGTAGATCGGCCGATCGTCTGTCATAGGATGTCTGGTCTGTGCATGCCCCTAGATCTTAACCGTACTCCATCAAGCCGAGACTTCGATGTCGAATCATTTCCTGTGATAAGTGCAATTAATTGTTCTGTCCAAAATAGCTTGATCTGTACTGGAAAGGAATATTGGTAATGTTTGTCTACAAATTGGATTAAATTGATGGATTTGAATCTGGATAGAGAACCTGAGATGGTTTATGCATGTGAAATAGAAGATCTGAAACAGATTAAGAATAAATGTTTGATCGAACGAGGAAACCGATATAAGATTACAAGTAAAGTAGCTCGGTGATAATAAGTGTGATTGAGAATATTCTGACAAAAATTTAATAAAAGTATTACGAATTTAAAAGAAAAGTGTCTGTGAGATCGGTGGATGTATAGATTATGTGGTGGCTCTGTTATGCACGAAGGAAACAATTATCGGAGTATTTTAATGAATGTAAGAGATATTCGTTTAAAACCTTTGTTATACTTGTCCGGTATGTAGAAAGACATTTTGGGGAAAAGTGACGCAATGTACCGTTATTTGTATCATACTTATGGAATTTTATTGTTTACATCTTGATTTTGGAGGACTCTCTTTGAGGCCTTGAGTATTTGTATGGATTTCAGATATAGTTCTACATTCGTAAATCGATGATCAATTTAGTAAAGTAAGTTGGGTTTTTAGAGGGAATGCTTTCGGGTTGTATGATTAACTTTTGTGGTACCGGAAGAAATTTCATATCATTGACTGAGACCGTTTACAATAAAAGTTATGAGACAAATGTTGTTCTGCATTATATGAAGTTCGTTATAGATTTAAATGTTATATTCTGATTAATTGGTCCAAAATGTATGATGGGATGATTATGGCTCCAAAGTCAATTTGAGTAACTGAAGACACTGCCAGATTGATCCGTAATTGTCGATGAGTCTCAAGAAATAAGGATAGTCTGATGAATAAGTTTCAGTACACAAATGGATGAAATAGCAATGTCTACATTTCTCCGTCTCAGGTAAATTTCGAGGACGAAATTTCTTTTAAGGGGGAGAGAATTGTAACAATCTCAAATGGGGCTAGTAAAATTTTAAGAATTTTTGGGAGATTTAATCTTTTATTTCCAAAATAATAAGTTTTGGGACTTAATTGAATGAATTCAGGTTTGGGAAGCTTGATTTATAAGGAATTGATGACCAATTTGAAAACAGAATAAAGTTTGAAGACAAAAGTGTGAACTCCCCAAAAAATTAAATGGCTAAGAGTGTAATTTGACCTTTTTTTCTTTGAAGAATAATATATCTGCCAAGTTAACGTGTTGGCAGAGGGAAAAGAAAGAAAAAAATGAAGGTGAGAAAGAAAGAAATAGGTAGAGATTCAATCTCAGATCTACCGAGATCCGACCGTCCATTTTCGACACCTCCACCACCATTGCGTTCATCTTGTCGAGCTGAGTTCATCGGTACCAACGACATCATCATCGGAGTCACCGTTGGAGGGGGTGTTTGTTTATCGTCGGAAAACTTAAAAGGTATTCAAGGTTCCTTGTATTCGGGATGTTGAGGACGTCGCATTCGGGTTCGGGAATGATCGAATGGAGTACCATGGTTGACCGATATAGCAAGGATTAAAGGTAATACACTACTACCTCTTGTATGCTTTATGAGCATGTTGGTATGTGTTAATGCATGCATAAGAATGATGATAAGTACAGTTAAATCTGCTCAAGTTAAATCGAATGTAGAAACGAGTATGATAAATTAAATAAGACCGAAATGCTCGAATGAGGCAGCAAATCTCCAATTCTGAGCATTAGTGTGAAATGTTTAAATGTGAAAGATACCTGGACAGGAAATTACGAATCACCCATAATTGTTAAAGGACCCAAAATGCCCTCGTTGACCAAAGTAATCAAAATAGCCCCGAATATATCGGATATCGTGAAAAAAATCTTAATGTAGAAATCTCTGAATGCCTGGTTGGATTAGACCTGGCAAACTTGACCCGAGAACCGAAACCCGAACCTAATTACCCGAACCGAATAGACCCGAACTGAAACCGAAAATCAACCCGAAATTGACCCGAAATTTGATCCGAAACCTGAAATAAACCGAACCGAAACTAAACCGAATTTAGTTGAACCGAATGGACCTGAACCGAATAGACCCGAACCGAATGAACCCGATTAATAGAAATAAAGAAAGATAAAATATGAACAGCCGCACAAATCACTAAAATGTCAAATATATTGACTTTATAAAGTCATATATAGGGTGTAAAAATCTGACCAACCTAAAAATTTGATTAAAAACGACTGATCTCTCATTTAACCGAAAATAACCGAACCGAAATCAACCGATCCGAAATAACCCGAAACACAATAGACCCGAACTAAAACCGAACCGAAACTGAACCAAAACCGAAACCGAATCTGAACCGAAAATATCAGACCCGAAATAACCGAAACCGAAATGACCCGAACCGAACCCGAACCGATTGACCCGTTTGCCACCTCTAAGTTGGATACCCGATGAGCAACTAGAATTTCTGAGCTACCGTTTACGTCTTGTTAGTATAAATTACCAAAATGTCCGCATATGATAAAACAACCATAATGCCTTATAAGTAAATGGCTAAATCACTCATTAAATGCCTAAACTCTCAAAAATTTGATGTATCATCTCCTGACTGTCCGGTTTAAATTGTTAGTTCAAAACCCCTCTTTTAATAGGGGCCTTGTTTCAAAGATCCGTTCAACTGTCAAAAGATTAATATGTTCTCTTCCGTAAATGTCAAGTATCTCCAAGGAAATAAACGATTCCACCTAGTGTGTTCCTTGTGTGTTATATAACCGTTTTAATATTGTTTTACATGACGAAAGCATGATTATATTATATGTGTGATACATCATAGTTTTGATTGAACAATATGCTTTTGATTACCGTTATATGGAAAATACATGTCTATTTTATATCTACCGAAATTTCAGTTATTGATAACCGAACCGTTACATAAATTGTTACTGGGGTACTTGGGATAAAATATGAAGTGACCGTAGGTTCAGCCCTGATCCAGCTGGTAATTCCTTTACCGTTACAGGTTCCTATGCTTCAGCTAGGGTAATTCCTCACCGTTACCGTTACAGGTTCCTATGCTTCGGCTAGGGTAATTCCTCACCGTTACCGTTACAGGTTCCTATGCTTCGGCTAGGGTAATACCTACCATACCGTACCGTACCGTTCCTAAGATGAGGGTTGATAAAAGATTTAACCGTACCGTATTATTACTTGTACTATATGTTTTGAACTAGAAATGTATATTATACTGTTATTATACATGATCTACCTGCACTGTTGGAACACACTAGAAACCGAACTCTCTCTAATTCCACCACCGTATATTATTAGCCTACAATTTCCGTCAAATTCTCAATGATGAATAAAGAACAAGTACTGTTATTCTCGAGTTTAATGCAACCTCGAAATAGTAGAAAAAGAAACAAAGACTGCTACCGCGATGAACATCATGAAAATGTTATGCCTACCATATATCTGCATGAGCTTATAGCATCTCTTGGTAGTTTTGTATTACTGAGCTTTTCCAAGCTCACGTTGTTTTTATCATCACATGTTAAAGGAAAATATCATGGTATAACGTTTGACATCAGTGTTCGGAGTTCTCTCGGCGTTGCTTTTGGAGTACGGTACTGACATAGTTAGTGGACATGCATATCATTATTGTTTCATGATAGTGTCTGTAAAATGTTTTCTTAAATCCTGTAATATGATTAAAATGCTTTCATGAAAGAGTATTTTCAACAAAAGTTACCGTTATAATTTAATATATATTTTTCGGAGAAAATATTTTATGTGTATTTTTATCATGGGTCGCTCTTGTGACCCTAATGTGGCTTCCTAGAATTTGTCGTAACGCATAGACGGGTCTAGGGGGTTACATTTAGTGGTATCAGAGCTTAGAGTTGCATCATTCTGGGTAGATCGGCCGATCGTCTGTCATAGGATGTCTGGTCTGTGCATGCCCCTAGATCTTAACCGTACTCCATCAAGCCGAGACTTCGATGTCGAATCATTTCCTGTGATAAGTGCAATTAATTGTTCTGTCCAAAATAGCTTGATCTGTACTGGAAAGGAATATTGGTAATGTTTGTCTACAAATTGGATTAAATTGATGGATTTGAATCTGGATAGAGAACCTGAGATGGTTTATGCATGTGAAATAGAAGATCTGAAACAGATTAAGAATAAATGTTTGATCGAACGAGGAAACCGATATAAGATTACAAGTAAAGTAGCTCGGTGATAATAAGTGTGATTGAGAATATTCTGACAAAAATTTAATAAAAGTATTACGAATTTAAAAGAAAAGTGTCTGTGAGATCGGTGGATGTATAGATTATGTGGTGGCTCTGTTATGCACGAAGGAAACAATTATCGGAGTATTTTAATGAATGTAAGAGATATTCGTTTAAAACCTTTGTTATACTTGTCCGGTATGTAGAAAGACATTTTGGGGAAAAGTGACGCAATGTACCGTTATTTGTATCATACTTATGGAATTTTATTGTTTACATCTTGATTTTGGAGGACTCTCTTTGAGGCCTTGAGTATTTGTATGGATTTCAGATATAGTTCTACATTCGTAAATCGATGATCAATTTAGTAAAGTAAGTTGGGTTTTTAGAGGGAATGCTTTCGGGTTGTATGATTAACTTTTGTGGTACCGGAAGAAATTTCATATCATTGACTGAGACCGTTTACAATAAAAGTTATGAGACAAATGTTGTTCTGCATTATATGAAGTTCGTTATAGATTTAAATGTTATATTCTGATTAATTGGTCCAAAATGTATGATGGGATGATTATGGCTCCAAAGTCAATTTGAGTAACTGAAGACACTGCCAGATTGATCCGTAATTGTCGATGAGTCTCAAGAAATAAGGATAGTCTGATGAATAAGTTTCAGTACACAAATGGATGAAATAGCAATGTCTACATTTCTCCGTCTCAGGTAAATTTCGAGGACGAAATTTCTTTTAAGGGGGAGAGAATTGTAACAATCTCAAATGGGGCTAGTAAAATTTTAAGAATTTTTGGGAGATTTAATCTTTTATTTCCAAAATAATAAGTTTTGGGACTTAATTGAATGAATTCAGGTTTGGGAAGCTTGATTTATAAGGAATTGATGACCAATTTGAAAACAGAATAAAGTTTGAAGACAAAAGTGTGAACTCCCCAAAAAATTAAATGGCTAAGAGTGTAATTTGACCTTTTTTTCTTTGAAGAATAATATATCTGCCAAGTTAACGTGTTGGCAGAGGGAAAAGAAAGAAAAAAATGAAGGTGAGAAAGAAAGAAATAGGTAGAGATTCAATCTCAGATCTACCGAGATCCGACCGTCCATTTTCGACACCTCCACCACCATTGCGTTCATCTTGTCGAGCTGAGTTCATCGGTACCAACGACATCATCATCGGAGTCACCGTTGGAGGGGGTGTTTGTTTATCGTCGGAAAACTTAAAAGGTATTCAAGGTTCCTTGTATTCGGGATGTTGAGGACGTCGCATTCGGGTTCGGGAATGATCGAATGGAGTACCATGGTTGACCGATATAGCAAGGATTAAAGGTAATACACTACTACCTCTTGTATGCTTTATGAGCATGTTGGTATGTGTTAATGCATGCATAAGAATGATGATAAGTACAGTTAAATCTGCTCAAGTTAAATCGAATGTAGAAACGAGTATGATAAATTAAATAAGACCGAAATGCTCGAATGAGGCAGCAAATCTCCAATTCTGAGCATTAGTGTGAAATGTTTAAATGTGAAAGATACCTGGACAGGAAATTACGAATCACCCATAATTGTTAAAGGACCCAAAATGCCCTCGTTGACCAAAGTAATCAAAATAGCCCCGAATATATCGGATATCGTGAAAAAAATCTTAATGTAGAAATCTCTGAATGCCTGGTTGGATTAGACCTGGCAAACTTGACCCGAGAACCGAAACCCGAACCTAATTACCCGAACCGAATAGACCCGAACTGAAACCGAAAATCAACCCGAAATTGACCCGAAATTTGATCCGAAACCTGAAATAAACCGAACCGAAACTAAACCGAATTTAGTTGAACCGAATGGACCTGAACCGAATAGACCCGAACCGAATGAACCCGATTAATAGAAATAAAGAAAGATAAAA
The DNA here is from genome assembly GCA_030270665.1 of Hibiscus trionum. Classification (NCBI taxonomy): domain Eukaryota; kingdom Viridiplantae; phylum Streptophyta; class Magnoliopsida; order Malvales; family Malvaceae; genus Hibiscus; species Hibiscus trionum. Next base: position 6,113,557 of record BSYR01000065.1, read on the forward strand.
TATGAACAGCCGCACAAATCACTAAAATGTCAAATATATTGACTTTATAAAGTCATATATAGGGTGTAAAAATCTGACCAACCTAAAAATTTGATTAAAAACGACTGATCTCTCATTTAACCGAAAATAACCGAACCGAAATCAACCGATCCGAAATAACCCGAAACACAATAGACCCGAACTAAAACCGAACCGAAACTGAACCAAAACCGAAACCGAATCTGAACCGAAAATATCAGACCCGAAATAACCGAAACCGAAATGACCCGAACCGAACCCGAACCGATTGACCCGTTTGCCACCTCTAAGTTGGATACCCGATGAGCAACTAGAATTTCTGAGCTACCGTTTACGTCTTGTTAGTATAAATTACCAAAATGTCCGCATATGATAAAACAACCATAATGCCTTATAAGTAAATGGCTAAATCACTCATTAAATGCCTAAACTCTCAAAAATTTGATGTATCATCTCCTGACTGTCCGGTTTAAATTGTTAGTTCAAAACCCCTCTTTTAATAGGGGCCTTGTTTCAAAGATCCGTTCAACTGTCAAAAGATTAATATGTTCTCTTCCGTAAATGTCAAGTATCTCCAAGGAAATAAACGATTCCACCTAGTGTGTTCCTTGTGTGTTATATAACCGTTTTAATATTGTTTTACATGACGAAAGCATGATTATATTATATGTGTGATACATCATAGTTTTGATTGAACAATATGCTTTTGATTACCGTTATATGGAAAATACATGTCTATTTTATATCTACCGAAATTTCAGTTATTGATAACCGAACCGTTACATAAATTGTTACTGGGGTACTTGGGATAAAATATGAAGTGACCGTAGGTTCAGCCCTGATCCAGCTGGTAATTCCTTTACCGTTACAGGTTCCTATGCTTCAGCTAGGGTAATTCCTCACCGTTACCGTTACAGGTTCCTATGCTTCGGCTAGGGTAATTCCTCACCGTTACCGTTACAGGTTCCTATGCTTCGGCTAGGGTAATACCTACCATACCGTACCGTACCGTTCCTAAGATGAGGGTTGATAAAAGATTTAACCGTACCGTATTATTACTTGTACTATATGTTTTGAACTAGAAATGTATATTATACTGTTATTATACATGATCTACCTGCACTGTTGGAACACACTAGAAACCGAACTCTCTCTAATTCCACCACCGTATATTATTAGCCTACAATTTCCGTCAAATTCTCAATGATGAATAAAGAACAAGTACTGTTATTCTCGAGTTTAATGCAACCTCGAAATAGTAGAAAAAGAAACAAACACTGTTACCGCGATGAACATCATGAAAATGTTATGCCTACCATATATCTGCATGAGCTTATAGCATCTCTTGGTAGTTTTGTATTACTGAGCTTTTCCAAGCTCACGTTGTTTTTATCATCACATGTTAAAGGAAAATATCATGGTATAACGTTTGACATCAGTGTTCGGAGTTCTCTCGGCGTTGCTTTTGGAGTACGGTACTGACATAGTTAGTGGACATGCATATCATTATTGTTTCATGATAGTGTCTGTAAAATGTTTTCTTAAATCCTGTAATATGATTAAAATGCTTTCATGAAAGAGTATTTTCAACAAAAGTTACCGTTATAATTTAATATATATTTTTCGGAGAAAATATTTTATGTGTATTTTTATCATGGGTCGCTCTTGTGACCCTAATGTGGCTTCCTAGAATTTGTCGTAACGCATAGACGGGTCTAGGGGGTTACAGAGGTGGAAAAAGGGTGGGAATGTGGCATATACAGTCAGATTTTCGTTAGGGGTTAATGTGGTTTAACGCCTCAATTACCATTTTGTTTCAAAACACAAAGTTTAATTGCCATTTTCTAAAATTTGAAAGTTTGGTTACCATTTTGTTTTTTAACCAAAGTTTAACGTCTCAATTTTACACGTTTTTTGGATCGTAATAGATAATTGAGATTAACAGTAGGTAGAAGTGTTTATATCGGGTACTCGGGATTTCTAGGTGCTAATAAGTCGGATACCCTAAAACCCGAGTACTGACAAAATCAGGTACCGGGTACTCAATTTATTTTTTTAAATCTAAAAGTTTTATAAAAATCACATAGAAAATACATAAAATTTAATACTTTATAATACATAATTCAAACATTAAAAAATTAATAATTTAAAATTAGTTTTAACAGAGAAAATACCTCCAAGTAAACATAATCCCCAGAGTTTCAAACACCAACATAAAAAAATTGGCTAAAGGGTCAAATTTGCCCCTGTAATAATCCGAAATCAACAATGTTGTCCCTACTTTTTTTCTGTAATTTTGCCCTCAAAGTCATTCAATTGTAGCAATGTTGCCATTTGACCGATTTTAACCGTTAAATGCTGACGTGGTAGTTAACGGTGCTGACGGGGTAATTTTACCCTCGAAGTCATTCATGCAATTTTGCCCTCGAAGTCATTAATTGCAGCACTTTTACCTTTGGTTTATTTAGTTTTTGAATAAAATTGGATAAATAATTTGGTTTTTTCGAGTTAAACTTTAACAAACAGAATATATGAAAAATCGATTAACAAATTGATGTAAATATCCTTTGAGTCCCTAATAATTTTAAAAATAAGCAAATGTGAACTCTCACAAAAAATCAAAATATTATTCATTTTTTTTTAATCTATAAACTTTATAAAAATAAATATGATATTCAAAAAATTATTGAAAATAAACCAACGAGAAGCGTGTTAATTGAACGGTGAACGCGAACTATTCTATTCGAACGACGTTCGATTGACACAATTACCGACGATGGGTTGTTAGGAAAAATGTACGGTGAACTCGAATCATGTGGCTCAGGTTGAATTCTGCTTTATCTTTTGGATATCCTTGTATTTATCTCCCTTGCCCTTATCTCCCATGCCGTTTTCGCCGAACACCACTAATGTCGTTTTCTGAGATCATCGTATATTTTTTCCTAACAACCTATCGTCGGTAAGTGTGTCAATCGAACGTCGTTCGAATAGAATAGTTCGCGTTCACCGTTCAATTAACACGCTTCTCGTTGGTTTATTTTCAATATTTTTTTTTGAATATCATATTTATTTTTATTAAGTTTATAGATTTTTAGAAAAATTGAATAATATTTTGATTTTTTGTGAGAGTTCTCATTTTGCTTATTTTTAAAATTACTAGGGACTCAAAGGATATTTACATCAATTTGTTAATCGATTTTTCATATATTCTGTTTGTTAAAGTTCAACTCGAAAAAACCAAATTATTTATCCAATTTTATTCAAAAACTAAATAAACCAAGGGTAAAAGTGCTGCAATTAATGACTTTGAGGGCAAAATTGCATGAATGACTTCGAGGGTAAAATTGCCCCGTCAACACCGTTAACTGCCACGTCAGCATTTAACGGTCAAAATCGGTCAAAGGGCAACATTGCTACAATTGACTGACTTTGAGGGTAAAATTACGGAGAAAAAAAAAGTAGGGGCAACATTGCTAATTTCAAATTACTACAGGGGCAAATTTGACCCTTTAGCCTAAAAAATTAATTAAAAATGATAAATATTAACCCACAATGAAGTCAATCATCGAGCTAACAGGGCACTGCAAAGTAGTCTGGGCAAAAACAATAGCTCGACTGCAAATTCAAATCAATTATCACCAAAGAAGATATTAAAAATATTAATCTTAATCGTATTTTTTTTTTAATCTTATATTTATAAAATAATATAAATATTTTTAAAAAATTTAAGACTAAAAAATACGTAATACAAGCATAGAAAAAATTTAAAGATTTAAATTTAGTTTTAGAGAAAATAGTAAAAACCTAAAATAAAAATAGAGTTTAAAATTGAAATATATATATATATATATATATATATGTATGTATTAAAATTACCGGAACGGGTACCCGCTTACAAAAAAATTCAACTATGGCCCAGCACCTAAAATAAAAATAGAGTTTAAAATTGATATATATATATATATATATATATATATATATATATATATATATATATATATATATATGTGTGTGTGTGTGTGTGTGTGTGTATAGGGATAGAATCCAGTTACACAATGTAAAACTCTTTAAGTTTTACACTTTTTTTATCGTTAGATGAGCGAAACGGATGGATGAGATTAACAATAGAATATGTGAAGATTATCACTTGAGAAAAAAAATAAGGAGTTAATCTCAGTCATCCATTTCTCCATCCAACAATCCAAAAAACGTGTAAAACTTAAAAAGTTTTACACTGTGTAAGTTGATCCTAACCCATATATATATATGGGTTAGGATCAACTTACACTGTGTAAAACTTAATTACTTTTACACAGTTTTTGGACCGTTAGATGATGGTAATTAATGGCTCAGATTATTTCCTTATCTTTTTTTTCCAAGTGATAATCTTCACATTTTTTATTGTTAATCTCATCCATCAATTTCACTAATCCAATGATCCTAGATTAGTGTAAAACTCAATGAGTTTTACATCATGTAACTTGATCCCATCCATCCATATATATATATATATATATATATATATATATATATATATGGATGGATGGGATCAAGTTACATGGTGTAAAACTCATTTAGTTTTACACTAATCTAGTACCATTGGATAAGGAAAATGGATGGATGAGATTAACAGTAAAAAAATGTGAAGATTATCACTTGGGAAAAAAAATAAGGAAATAATCTGAGCCATTAATTACCATCATCCAACGGTCCAAAAACTGTGTAAAAGTAATTGAGTTTTACACAGTTTAAGTTGATCCTAACCCATATATATATATATATATATATATATATATCGGGTACCCGCTTACAAAAAACTTTAACCATGGCCCAACCCGAATACTCGAAAAAATCACAGAACGAGTACCCGACCCGAAAATTCAGGTATTTTCATTAAGAAAATATCCGAAAAATTTTAATCGAGATGGTGGGTCGAGTAATTCAGGCTGGGTATGTTTGAACCCTTAACAGTAGGTCACCTATTTCGCCCAAAAACACCCTATATATAAAGATATGAGAAAAAAGCCCTAAAATTTATTCTGTGTAATTTTCCTCCTTGAATGGTTCAACATTTCTTGTTTACTCAATCATCTTCTTCGACTTTCTTTTCGTGTGACCCTAAAACTTGTATTCACCTCCCAAAAGAGCCCCCTGAAGTTTTTTTTGTTCCACACTAACCCCTAAACTTATTTCACTTTTGCATATGATCCCACTATAAAATAAAATTAATATATATATATATATTAACATCATTGTTTTTGAAAAAAATATTACTATTATCTTTTATAATTCTCACTTTGAGCCTATTGTTTCTTGTCAATTTACCCCTAACTTTCAATTCATTATCACTTTAGCCCTTTGACATTTTCTAATAAGAAATGTCATGAGGCCCAATCAAGTTCTGCCACGTGCAATAAATGTTTGCAAAATAATACTCCAATCAAATTTTAAAGATAGAATTATTAGAAGAGATAATCACGTAAAAGACGTACAACATATATAGAAGATAGCTTATTTCCAAATTCCAAAAGAACAAGAAATCGTTCCAAGGAGATAGATTGGAGGAGAAGGGGTTTCACTCACCAGCAGCAGCGCCAACAACAAGAAGTAAGCTCATTTGGCTGTGTCTTGCATGGGGCAATCATGAGTTGTACACCAACATGAGGTTTTGTCTCTTTTATTGTCTTTTTTCTTCTTCTTCTTCTTTAATTCCATGGGCTGCCATTCTGCAGCGTCACGAGTCCTGCTCTTAACAAATTGTATCATTTTGGTATGAAGATAGGTTAAAAATGAGTTCTGAACTGAAACAACTGTTCCTGTACTTATTACTTTGGAGGAATAACCTGTCAATTGGCACTCACGGACTGATACAATAAAAGACAACAACTGAGACAAAAATAGCCACATGATTAATCACCATAACTAACACTTTTCACTGCTACGGCTGCCGGAATTACATCAATTTCCCGACCAACATCAACCCTCTCCGTCACTCCATACTTCTGACGACGTTTGCTTAGAATTTACATATAAAAAAAATACCAGTACTAAGCATGAAAAGTGTGCATGCACGTTATCTAATATTACTATAGGCAGCCGTTGAGTTAAAAAATAAAAGATGAATGTTTTATTTTTATGTTTTTTCTTGTTTTTCCTTGCTTTGCCAGTTTTATATCAAATCTGTTTTCATGACAGTTCTTTTGTCTGCTTTTATGGTAGTTTCTTCGTCTACCTTTATGACAGTTTTAGTTTGTCTTTTGACAGTATAGCGTTCGAGTGACGAAATTTCAGTGAGTATTTTTCAGCGAAAGAGGCCGATCTATAAATGCTTATGATTCCATGTTGTGGTTGTGACGATATGCCAAGAACAAGTAGCAAAAGAATTTGTTGTCTTCATAGAGCACTCTGGTTAAAGCTATAGTTTCCTGGATTTTTTTTCCGAAGTTGCTTCAAGTAAAAGTGATAGGTTTGTTCTTTAATGTCTTTTATACTTTTAGATTTTATTGTATTTATCTTTATACATTGAATTTTTAATGTTTGGGTGTGATCCTTTGTAATCCTATCGCTTTTAATATAATCTAGTTTGTTTCAAAAAAAAAATAAGTGTTTGATATCTATTCATGGAAATGGTGTATATTTCATAGTCAATTGTTTATTTCTTAGTGAAAGTACCCACAGCGAGAGGACTAGTCACTGTTATTGGCGGTGGATGCTTTGGCTCGGACAAAAAAAATATATAATTTCAAGAAAAATATGTTGCATACACGTGTCAAATATACAAATATATAATTGTTTTTCCTTATATCGTAATTTAATAAAATGAATATTTTATTTATTGAAAATATGTTTTTTGCGAACGTATAAGATCACCTATTTTTGCTCAAATATATAAGAAGTTAGCCATCGAAAACAAAATTAAAAAGAAAAGAATGGAGAGGGTGTTCAGTAATAAAATATATTTGGTCTTTATTAATTAATTCCAAATATTAGTATTGGGATTAGGTATTAGGTGGCCGAACAAATGATCGAGATTATAAAGAAGTTAAAAGAGAATATATATTCTCTTTCTTTGCTCGATATGAGCAATAATTAATAAAATTAAAGGAATAAAATAAATGATAAATTATTGAAGAACTGAGAAATTAAATAAAATAATCACTCACTTGTCGAATGTGTTGGAATGTAGTCGACATGTTAATATTCTTCGTAAGTTCATCCCATTTTTTAATTTGACACCATTAATTATTTGATGCTTTCCAATAAATTAGTGTGGTTTGGTAATTAACATTAACTGGAAAAAACATGAAGGAGATTAAAAAATTTAAAATATCTTGCTAAGTAAATATTTAATGTCGTAATTTTGTATTTTTATAGTTCTACCTAGTTCAACGGAAGTTAAATTTCAAAGAATTACTCATAGTAAAAGAAAATGTTGTTACTTTTAGGAGCTTTATATTCGAATAATTTCTATGTAATTTATATGTGCATTATCAAAAAACTAAGGAAAACGAACAAAAATTCAATAATGAGTAGTTCCAGTAGAAAAGAGGAATGTTCATTTGGGAGACTCGATGTGTGCCTTTTATTAAAGGGTTAAGAAAAAACATAAACATATAGTAACTTTTAGCTTTTTAAAATTTTGTTCGGCTTCCTGCCATTTATGTTGATGGAAGAAATCAACGATCATCATGCAGAAAGAAAGAGCTTAATTAATCTAAGCTTGAGTAAGCATTAAAACAATTTATAAATGAAACCCTAGTTCATGCCATAAAAAAAACACCAAGAAAAGAGTTTTTAATTCCCCAGACACTAAACCCTACAAAGCTTGGCCTGCCTAGGCTCTCAGACAAGTTTTGCACGACCAAATTGTTGAGGATTTGCTTGAGCCGACAATTTCATGTCGGGATCCAAAGAGCTAACGTTAATCCCATGTTGTTCTCCCTGCGAAAAACCTCCACCCATGTTTCCTACCATTCCTCCAACGCCAAGAAAATCCAAGGTCAGTTTATCACTCCCGCCCATGCCCGCCGCAAGATTCTGATGCAACTTCGCCTCATCAACGTTACAAAAGTTAGCATTATTGCTCTGTTGTTCTAGTGCCAACCCACCACCACTGATCCCTCCGAAGTTGTTGTTTTGCCCATGGCTTCCACCGCCGCCGTCGAAAATGGAAGAGTTGCCGTTTGCAAGAGAGTTCATCAGTCCTTGAAGATTGCTATCATCCTCCATCTGTGATGACCTTAGGGTTTCGCTTCCTAGTCTGTCGGATTTAGTCCCACTCGATAATGAACTCCCCAATCCCCTTAGCAAAGAGGAAGCATTGTTGTTGCTCGTAGTTGAACCTATTTGTGCAGCTTTTTGAAGCAATGCAGTGGCCGACATGTGTGGAGACATGTTCTCGTGTTGCATTGAAGTGCTATAAATAGAGGAGAGTCCTGAACCAACCTGGTTAGAAGGGAACAATCCGCCACCTATTTCACCGGTACTTATACTGCTTGCAGCAGCAGTACTGGTACTGGAGAAGAACCCCAGATTGAACAGATTGGCAGAAGTGGGGGAACTGTTGTTAGTACTACTGCCTTGAAGATCCGGAAGCTGCATAAGCCCATGCAATGGTTTGTTGACATATGAGCCGTGGCCATGGTCTTGATGATGAAACCCTTGGTTTGCACCATCCCACATGAAGAACATAGATGACGGCATGTTCTGTAATGAAGAAGGGTTTGATGGAGAGATCAGGTGATCCAACTTTGGCGGTCCAGAATTACTGCTCCCCAACCGCAGCAGGTTACTTGATGCTTGAACTTGATCCTGGTTGCTTCCAAAGAGATGATGGCTGCCCATTGTGGCTAAGTTGGTGGGGTGTCTAGCACTCTCTTGAGCCAGTGCATCGCAAAAGGCTCGGTGAGTAATAAAACTATCACGCCTGCAGCAGCAGTAAAAAGAAATAGAGGAAAGTCAACTAAGATTAATAGGGCTTAAATTTAACCTGAAAATGATCAATGAGTTCAAAGTTGAATTTCCATTTTGAGGAATGGGGGTTTTATAAATTAATGAAGCCGGGGAATCATTTCCTGGTTGATAAAAAACCAGAAGTCTCATACAAACCTATTGATTTTTGGGACTGTAGTTTTCCATAAGTGGAAGAAAACCCTGAACACCAGTCTATCATTCATGCAATTAAAGGAATATTTTTCCATAAGTGGAAAGCTCTTGCAGTGCTTCATCAGTAGGAGAGAAGAGAAGATGAAAACAATGGCAGTAAACATAAACAAAACTCAGATAATGATTAATTTACCTTGAGAAAAGGGTGCCACAGTCACATCTGTATTCTCTGGTGCCGCAAGTCTTGGAATGAGCTTTCCAATCGGATTGCACGGCGTACCGCTTCGAACACTTGTCGCACTTCCATTTTTTCTCACCGTGTTTTCTCGAGTAATGTTTTTTGATGCCGGTGAGGTCGCCGAGCGCCTTAGAAGGGTCATGGTGGACGCATGTGGGCTCCGGGCAAAGATAAACTTTCCTCCTCACTTCTTTTGTAGTTTTCTGTTTCAGCTTCCAAGGCAGGTTGTGTCCTCTTCTGTGGAGCTGTAAATTTTGCTCTCTTTGGAACCCTTTGTTGCATACCTCACATATGAACCTGTTTGTTGCCATTAGAGTCTTGGGAGATAGTGCTATCACTTCCGCATCTGGATCTGCTTTTTGAGAAATGACAAACAACAAATCATTAGAAAAACAAAACATTCAAGGCTTATCTCAAAACAAAAAGAAATGTCCAGGCTTTAATTATAATGAAAACTGACAAGCTTTTAGATTAGGGTTCATTGTGTAACCATGATTTTTTTAATAAAAAAAGAGAACAAAAACCATTGGATACATGTGATAAAAGCCTTAGAAGCAGAAAAATGGATACTTGCATGAAGTTCCAGAGTGATTTCTCTTTTTCTTCTGAGGTGCAGTGGTCGGAGCAGTGGGTGTGGCGGTGGCTGGTTGTTGTAATTGTATCATCTGGTTTTGATTATCTTCCCTTGTTCCAAAGAAAGGTGTGGATGATGAGGCGGCGGCCATATTCAAAGATTATAGATACTGTTTTGTGCTTGCTTGCTTTCTCTTCTAGTTCCTGTGACTAGCCTAGCTGCTATTTCTTCTTCCTTCAACACCAGCAGAACCAGATTTCAGCTTTTCCTGGCATGCTTTGAAAATCTTTTCAGATAAGTAAAAAACAATAAGCAAGAACAAATTATATAAGCAGACAGAGAAAAGAATAAAAAGTTATCCAATATGCATAAACAAACCCATCTCTCTTTCTGGTGTATTATTATCTTTTAAGCTTTAGAAGATAATCATTTGATGTAAAAAAGAAGAAGAAATGGGAGTAAAAAGAGAGAAATGGGTGTCACTGTTGAAGCAGGGCAGCTAAAGATTATGTCGTGATGCGGGGCCACCGGTGAAGCTGTAAGCCTTACCCTTTGAGCTCCCATCTCTCCTTCTCTTATTTCGCATCTTCTTACTTAGCATCAAGACAAGACTCCTCTTCGTCATTCCCTCGCTTCTATTGCATCTTCTTTCACTATTTTTCTTTTTCAAATAACTACCTAAACTATACTTTTTGTTTTAGATAAGCGCTCAAAATATTTTTCAGGTTAAGTAGGTGTCTAACGTTTTTAAAGTTACTCGTTTAGGTGCCAAACGTTAAGTTACTTTTTTAAAAAATGGCTTAATAGGCAAATAGGTGCCCAAACTATGCCTTTTTTTCAGTTAGGTTACCAAACTATTTTTTGGGCCAAATTGGGACCTAAAGTTTCATTCCGTGACCCATTTTAGGTTCGCCGTTAATTTTTTCCGTTAAAGGACACGTGTCATCTCCTGAAAATATATTAAAAATAAATAAAATTAATAAAACAAAATAAAAATAAAAGTATATCCTAAAAATTTTCAAATATTCCCAAAACAGTCTCCAAATCCCTAAGCCCCAAAGTTTGACCACTCCTGCCGGCGGCAGCAGCGTTGCCGGTGACGTAATGAAGCGCCCTCCCCTCGTCGAACAACTCACATGTCGTTCGTCGTCACTCCTGCCGCCGTTCGTCACGAATCGTTCGAAAGAACCATTCGACAATTTTGTCGATTCGAACGGCGTCGGTCGATTTTCGGCGACGGGGTGGTGGGGGAAATGGTCGTGATGGCCCAACGACCGATGTGGTGGGCGGCGACATGGCAATCGGCGGCGGAATCAGTCTAAATCAGGATTTAGGTTTTGGGGTTTAGGGATTTTGGAATTTAAGGGCTATTTTGTAAAATATGGAAAATTTAGAGATTTTTTGAAAATTAATTAATTTTATTTATTTATAATATAATTTTGGATTTTTCTAGAGGTGGCATGTGGCATTTAACGATGGAAATTAACGGCGAACCTTAAATGAGTCACGGAATGAAACTTTAGGTCCCAATTTGGCCCGAAAAATAGTTTGGGCACCTAACTGGAAAAAAAGGCATGGTTTGGGTACCTATTTGACAGTTAAGCCTAAAAATATCTATATTTCTCAAAATTCACAAAATAACCATAAAATCTCTAGATCCCTAAAGGCAACGAAATGAAGCCTTCTTCTCTTGCCGCAAGACTCAAACGTCGTTCGTCGGCCGATTGGCCATTTGTCGTCGATCGTTTTCTTTTCTTTTCGTGGGTTACTTTATTTCGACGATAGGCACAACATCCGTTGACTATCAGCGACAGAAAAATGGGGGAAATGATCGTGGCGTCTGGTGACGAAAGTGGTGGGCACGCCGTCAGTGATTGACGGTGGCAACAACTGAAATCGAGATTTGAGACTTAAGAATTTAAGGATTTAGGGACTATTTTGAAGATTTTTGAGAATTTTAAGATATTTTTAAAAACAAAACATGTCATGTGTCATGTTTTTATTGGCTAACGAAATTTTTTAACGGCTGTTAACCACAAGGCACCTAAATAGAAACTTTAAAAACGTTAGGCACCTATATAACCCGAAATATATTTTGAGCACTTATATGAAAAAAAGTGATTTAGGCATTTATTTACTTATTAAGCCTTTATCAAATTATGTGCACCCTTTTTAGGTACCTTATTCATTAATTTTCTCTATATATTTTTTGGACGGTGAAAAGTAAGTCTTTTTTTTATGTTTTGGTTCCGTCTTGAATTTAAATTTTTTAGTGTTTTTTACTGATTATATTTTAGTCCGGTTAATATTATGTGCACATATTTTTAGTGTTTGACAAAATGACAAAAGATGCCCCCAACGTTTGTATATTTTGTTATTTGGTCTCTTTTTTAGAGCAAATAACCCTTAATGTTTTAATTTGGTCAATTGACAGTCAACGGTTGATTCTGATGGACTTGTCACGCGTTAAGATCGGACGTGACATATGTCACGACAGATTTAAAAAAAAAATATTTTGTTATACCCTTCTTTATGGTGACACGTGGCTGACTATCATGCTGACATGTGGCCGAACCGGATGGTGACGCGTAGCAAATATGATGTTAACACGTGGTGAATATGATGATGACATGTCAGCAGATCTTAACACTTGGCAAGTCCAGTCAACATCAGACATTGAACGTCAGTTGACTGGCAGTTTTCATCTAATATGTGTATATTTAGACAAAATTAAAACGTTGAAGAGTTATTTACTTCAAAAAAATAAACAATAAAAAGACAAATAAAAAAATATGCAAATTTTGAGTCATCTTTTGTAATTTTACCTTAGTGTTTTTACTGGTTATATTTTAGTCCGGCTAGTATTATACTTTGGGAGACGAACTCTTCCCACGTCTTGAACTTTCAACTTTTGTTTTCTACCCACATTAGTGCAACCAGAATCGCAATTCTTTTGCATAGTAAACATGGGTAAAAATGTGGGCCCACATTTAAAATTATTTAAAAATAAATTTTAAATTCTAACTCTAATTTTCACATCTTCAACCTTAAACCCTACATCTTAAAAGATACACTTTACCCTTAATTCTCTAAACCTTAATCACAATTTATAATCTTAAACCCTAAACTCTAAATCATAAACCCATTATTTTAAAGTGGGGGCATGATAACGGGACAGACGATTTCCATCCAATAAACATGACTTGATCCTTACACATACATATCGTAGACACGTTCGGAACAAGTCTTAAAAAACATTATCTTTTGTATAAAACAAATCAACATCATTATTGATTTCAACTATATTAGCATCCATCTTTACATTCTCTTTCACAAACTTTAAACTTAAAGTTTAGTAAATAACTATTCTTATGTTATAAGTTTAGTAAATTATCAGTCTAGCTTCAAACCGGTGACCAAAGTTCTTCTCAACTATGCAAACTCGTTTAATTAAAATCGCGTATTTAATAAGGGATCAGAAAAAAAGAGTTTAGGTATAACTTCAATTTGTAAAAATATGAGAAGTAAATTTAATAAAATTATTTAACTATAGTTTATGACCTGCAAATATATAATATCTATAACTCTATTAAAAATTATCCCGTTTAATAAAACATTTTTGCATATCCATAATACAATTTTTTTATTGGCTGGAAAATAGTTTGTTTTGATATTTCCGATTACAATGGTATATAATTTTTTTATTAAATGAAGATATTACATTCTCATGTCGGGATCTAAACCCATACAAGATGGGGCAAGATGAGCATCCTTAGCCACTAAGCTAATTAGTAAATCTCGTATATAATTTTTTTTATTTTTAATTTGTTTCATATAAATATTAATAAACTAGGTATAAAACCAATAGTAGTGGGAAAATTTTTTAATTCTAAATTTATTTATTTAAGAATTGATTTATTATACCAGACATGCATTAATAAAAATAATTATTTTAAATGAAATCTTAGTTGTCGATCTCAACAATCCCTTGACTCTCCCTATAAGAAAATTATTATTAAAAAGTTTGGAAGCATAGAGAGCAGCCATATTCTCTTTTTTTTTTGAATAAAAGCCTTCCAAATTATTTTATTTAACTAAAAATAAAAGGGACAAAACGCAAGGAAATGAAACGTTTTAACCAGGTGAAAGGTCGTCTGGTTATGACAAAAGAAACCGAAAACTCTAGAAGGCAAATAAACTCTCTGAAAAACCAGACAAACTGGGAAAACACGGTCGCGCACGGCAGAGAAGAAAAGGGGTCTGAGAGCATAGATCTGAAGCATGCACAATATTTCTCAGACGGAGAATTGAAACAGGATCACATAAACGACGGCCGATCATCTTGCACCGCCTGCGATAGTCCATCGGGAACTTCCTCCACCCAAAACCTATCCCCTGAATTGAAGCGGCCATCCCCGGCGATGAGATGTGCCACTCGATTCGACGATCGTAAGGTATGATGGAAACTGATTTTCTCAAACCCAGAACTTCTCGCTTTAATTTCATGGATAATGGCGTTGATCTCTGAATAATCTTCTGTCGGAGAGCTTAATTTACGGATGACTGAGAGGGAGTCGCCTTCGACAATCACTCGCCGAAAACCTAGATCGGAAAAGAGAAGGATTGCATGCAGCGCCGCCACTGCCTCCGCCTGAAAAGCCGTGGAGACATGGTAAGCCACTCTTCTTCCAGCTCCCATAACCTCCCCATTCGAATTTCGGATAACCACACCTGACCACATTAAATTTCCAGAGTTGGGGAAGTGTGCATCGAAGTTAGCCTTAACCAAACCCTCAGCCGGAGGGCACCACGGAGGGACTGGGGAATGCGAAACGGCCGACACCTGTGGTAAGAAACGTTCCAACTCCAAACAGTGTGCTTTAATAAATGTGGCTGTAGTGTTGTATGATTGAGAAAACCCTTCATGTACTTTTTTGTTCCTTGCATACCATATCGCCCATAGGGATATTAGAACTTCAGGCAGACGCAAGTTAGGAATAGAGACGAATATCCAGGATAGCCACTCCTTGAAAGATAGGCTTCCTATATTCGATGGCCATATAACTCCTAGTGTAGTCCAAACACCAGATGCCTGCTGACAATCTCGAAGAATATGTTCAATGGTTTCGGGGGCTGAATTACAAACGGGGCATAAGGGATTAGAGGCAAGCCGATGATTGTATAAAATATGCTTAGTAGGAACAAAACCACTAATAAAACGCCAGACTTGAATACGTATCTTCAAAGGACACTTAATCATCCATAACTTTCTAAAAAGCGAGACCTCTAACGGTGGTGCGACAAGCTCACCCAGTAGCAAACGATAACCACTCCGTACTGAATATAGGCCCGTTTTCTCACCCGACCACACCAAACAATCAGACTGAATGTAGCCCGATATAGGGATATAAAGGATCTGTTGGGCTTCAAGCTGAGTAAACGTATTAGTAATAAGATCCTCGTTCCATGATAAAGTACCCGGAGAAAGGAGATCCGACACCCAGTGTAGCCCATCCACTTGAGGAGATTCGAGACGACGAGGAGGAGAACACGGAAGCCAACAATCGTTCCAGATTGAAATGGATCTGCCATTGCCCACTTTCCAGCGAACCCCTTGCTCAATTAAACCCCTCGCACTCCAAACGCTTCTCCAGACAAGCGATGGGTGAGACCCCAGCCTAGACTGCATAAAATTGGACCCCGGGTAGTATTTAGCCTTGAAAATTCGTCCCACAAGAGATGTTGGGTTCGAGAGAAGCCTCCAGGCCTGCTTAGCTAACAAGGCCACGTTAAACTTGGCCATATCCCGAAAGCCCAAACCCCCAACTTCCTTCGGGCTACAGAGTGCACCCCAATTACACCAGTGCATCCCTTTCTTATTAACAGATCTTTGCCACCAAAATCTAGCCATAACATTTTCAAGATTACGACAAAGACCCTTAGGAAGAAGAAACACCCCCATAGCATAAACTGGTATCGCCTGTAGGACCGATTTAATGAAGACTTCTTTCCCACCCTGCGAAAGGGGAAAAACACACCAACTTGAAATTCGAGCCTTTACCCTATCGAACAAATTAGCAAAGGCTTGGCGTTTATTCCGGCCCACCAAAGAAGGCAAGCCCAAATATTTCTCAATAGATGTCGAATGCCCAATTGATAAAATAGACTGTATATCCCCTCGGGTTGCATCCGAGACATTCGAAGAGAAGAATAAGCCCGACTTGTCGAAGTTTATTATCTGCCCAGAACAATTACTATACTCTTCAATGAGGCTTTTAAGATAAACAGCACCCGAAACCGATGCCTCACCAAAAATGAGACTATCATCCGCAAACAACAAGTGGGTTACTGTAGGGGCATAACGATTCAGCCGAAAACCTTGTACACGTCCCAGCAAATTCCCTTGCTTAAGGAGAGATGAAAGTCCTTCCGTACAAATTAAAAACAGAAATGGGCTAAGGGGATCACCTTGCCGGAGGCCCCTGGTGGGCTGAAAACATTCACCCACTGATCCATTAAGGACCATAGAATAAGAGACAGAGGACACGCATGCAATAATCCGATTGACCCAAACCGGATCAAAGCCCAACTTCAGCATCACCTGGGCCACAAAATCTCACTCAACACGGTCATAAGCCTTCGACATGTCCAACTTCAACGCAAAATTACCTTTACGGCCCAAACGTTTTTTCTGAAAACAATGTAAGATCTCGTATGCCACCATAACATTATCAGATATAAGCCGGCCAGGGACAAATGCGCTTTGGGCCTCATCAATGCACTCCGAAAGTAGGCCCTGAAGACGGTTAGCTAGGACCTTAGATATAATCTTGTATAGCACATTGCACAAACTAATAGGGCGGAAGTGACTCATCTGGGTAGGATTAGCAATCTTCGGGATAAGAACAATACGTGTGCCATTAATTTCCTCCATGGGCAAATCACCAGATAAAACACTAATACAGTAAGAAGTAACTTCCTCCCCCAAAATATGCCAAAACCGCTGGTAAAACACCGCACCGAGCCCATCTTCGCCAGCAGCCTTTAAAGGGCCCATAGATCGAACCGTCTGGTATATCTCTTCCCCTGTATAAGGTCTTAAAAGAAAATTATTTGATTCCGATGAGATTTTTGGAGAAATACCTTGCAAAATGTTCGAACAGTCTGCTACACCTACAATTGTAAACAGCTCCAAGAAATAGTCACGAGCAATAGTCTCAAAGGATTCTTGAGATGAACAATGGGCTCCTTGATTATCAACAAGAGATGAGATATGATTAATCTTCTTACGTTGAGAAGCATGACGATGAAAAAAGGAGGTGTTTCTATCACCATTGCGAAGCCAATTAGCACGGGCCCGTTGCTCCCAATACAGCTCGGATTTGTCCATTTCTAAGTTTAGAGCCAATTTGACTTCCAACACTTCCTCCAATGTATCGTCTGAAGGGTAAGCAGTCGCTAAAGTTTCAAGCCTTTTAGCCAAGTCTTTCTTCGAAAACTTTCTGCTAGCTTGTAGTTTCCGAAACCAAATGTTCAAACCCTGACCCACATAACACAACCGTTCCAGCACAGAACCCGAAGACAGAGCCCAAAGATTACTGACCTCAAACTCACAGGATTCCTCCAACAGCCATGCGGCCTCAAAACGAAAATGCCATTGAACACGAGAACGTCCCCGCTCCAATGTTGACAAGAGCAACGGACAATGGTCCGAGAAAGAATGTGTCAAATGAGAGAGCGTGAAGTCAGGGAACAAAGACCACCATTCTGGGTTCGCCACACCCCTATCTAGTCTCTCACGAATATTTGTAATAGCAAACTGTCCTTTCTCCCAAGTAAACCAACGACCCTTATATCCAATATCCGATAAAGAACAGTCTTCTAAGGCATCTCGAAATTCATCCATCTGTCTTTGGCTTCGAATGCGCCCTCCAGATTTCTCAAAGGAGAAAAGAAGCTCATTAAAATCTCCGATAACTAGCCATGGAACATTCGGCATATCATTCAGCTGTCGCAGCAAATTCCATGATGCCCGTCTATTTTGCTCCTCCGGAGCTCCATAAAAACCTGTGCAGCGCCACCATTGACCAGAACCATCGCCAAAAACCATAAAATCAATATGCCTGACTGAAAACGAACGAAGAGATACTTGACAACCATCACGCCAACCCAAACATAAACCTCCACTTCTACCGCGGGAGCCTACTTCAATGCCATTAGGGAACCCGCATCTTTTCCTAACCTTTATCATTTCGTCAGTCTGTAGCTTTGTTTCCACCAAGAAAACTACAGAGGGGTTAACGTCCCGCAAAAAGTCGCGGAGACGCCCTACAGTTCGAGGCTTCCCCAAGCCCCGAACATTCCAACTTAAGAGCCTCATTGTACCCGGCGGGCCTGACTATCCAGGCCGGCCGATAAATTACCTTCATTTGAGTGGGAGGCCCCCACCGGAACATGGGTTGAAGTTTCTGAAGTGTTTCTTGGGCGCTTAAGCCCATCAGACGCTTGGACCGAAACATCCTCATCAGCATGGGTCATGTCTGTGTCAAAAGGAGGGCCGCCAAATGAGGTTGGAATTAAAGGGCCCAGCCCAAACGGTCTCGACCCAACTCCTCTCGAATGCAGGCTACCAGACATAACCAATGATCTTTTTTGGGATAAAGAAGAAATCCCCCGAATGTCGCCTTGATTAGATGAAGGGGCTACATTTTCGGGACCCTTATCTTTTCGCAAATCATTGCACAAATTCCGCCCAGATAGACGAGACACTCCTCCATCCTCATCACGAAGCCACATGCTCGCCGGAACACTGCGACCACGCGCCGGTGCCCGTAAGGAGACATCCCACAAAAAGTGGGCTTCCTGCTGCGGCTAAAGTACCCGTAATGGGCAAAAATTCTCACTGTGGCCTAACTTGCCACATCTAAAACAGAACAGCCAAAGCTTCTCATATTGAAACGTAACAAAGACCATTTTTCCGGACGGTAGTAAAACCTTTTTACGGTGCTTAAGGGATCTCAGCAAAGGAATACGAACCCGAATCCGCATACTCCCCTTTAACCCCAATAGAATTGCCGTAGAATCATATACAAGAAAAGAGCCAATGAAGTCCCCAAATTGCCTTGCCGCAGCCTCAGATATAAAACCACTTGGGACATCATTTATCAGAACCCAAAAATCCACTGTCTTTAACTCCACAGCCATCGGATCTTCCCCATCACATAATCTATGAAGAACCAGAAGATGGAGATTAAAATACCAAGGACCTTCTTGATTAATCCTATCAGCATCAATCATATTGAACAGACGAAAGAGATAATGTCCCTCCCCCAAATCCGTAATCGCGATACCCCCAATCGGATGCCAGACATTAGCCAACGTAGCCTTCATTGACTGGAAGTGGATCTGACTAGAAGTAAGAAAAGAGCCAACAAAGCAAAACTCGAAAGAGATCGAATCCCCCACTTGTCCTGGGGCAATAACCAATTCATGTTCCTCCTCCTCCTCTTCGAGAGACAATTCTGCCAAAACATCATCCACAGACGCCATGTATAACCAAACAGAACACACAAGACAACGAAAGCAAAAGAAAAGGAGACACTGGGCAAAAGCCAGAAGAGGGCAAAAGAACTAAAAAAGACTGGGCATAAGCCAGAGGAAAGACTGGGCATAAGCCAGAGTTTTTGTGTAGAGGATAATTTGATCCGTGGCTAATGGTTCAATTTTTGAGGATTTGATCATTATTTTAAGTACGAAATAATTTTAAAATTTGTGATTAACGCCTACTTTTTATATAGGTTAACAGAACACGAAAGAATATTCATTCGGTTGGTTCCAATAAATATATTGAGAAACCATATATATATATATATATATATATATATATATATATATATATATATATATATAACCTATAAAATCAAACTTAGTTTCAGAAGAAGTAATTCATGGAAATAAAATACTTTCTAAATTAATAGCATTTACTGGTAATTTTCCAAATTCATAAATAAGGTTATATGTGTCGACATCTTCGCCCAAAAAAATTCAAAATTTGGAATGCACCCGGTAAAGAATCTATCAATGTAAGTGCATGTAGCCCTACTCTTTCAAATTTCAAACACTTAATCCAAAAAATAAAATAAAATTCTTTATCTAGGAAAAAAAACTTGAAGGTCTTTCTACTCAACTTGTTTTTCTTTTTTTAGTTTTTCAATTAATAATTATCCATTAATGCTGACAAGTTCTGGTATAATCGCTGAAATTTGATCTATTAATCGAGTAATCTAGATCGTGCACTACAGAAGTAGAGATGGGCACGGGTTGGGTCGGGTTTTTGGCCCACCCAAACCCGACCCGAAAATATATACTTCAAATCCGGACCCGACCCAACATGACCTTATACTTGAAAAAAATTCGACCCGACCCGAAAACTATATACTCAAACCCGACTTGACCCGAACTATTAAAAAAAAAAAATTTAGGGACTTAATTGTAAAAAATAAATTTTAAAGACCTAATTGTAAAAAAATAAATTTTAGAGACCTAATTGTAAAAAAGTAATTTTAATGACCTCATTGTAAAAAATATATATAAAGAGTGAGCATTATTGTGAATATCCCTAAAAAATTTAAGGGAAAATTACATTATTAGTCTCGAGTCGGGTCAGATTTTTTCCACCCTAAACCCGAACCCGACCCGACTTTACCCTTTAAAAAAACCCGACCTGAACCCAAATTTTCTATGAAAAAATCCGACCCGATCGGGTCGGGTCGGGTAAAATGCCCATCCCTATACAGAAGTTCGTATGGGGTGACCTTCTCAACCCAGGTTTTTGAAAATTTGAGATTTTTATAAAAAATTAAAAGAAATAAAAAATAGGGCACGTATCAGGAAATGACCGGATGACATTTTTTACAGACGTTGACGATTCGATCTTAAAATGGTAAAGAAAATGAAACGTTAAACACCTACTTTGACAAAAAAAAACTTTAGGCACTTAGTAGTTAATTTTACTTTTTAATATAAAATAAAGGTTAATTATTAGATAAGTAATAAAACAGTTTGTTATAATAACCAATTGGTTAAATGAGATGAGATGCTAGATTTTTTAAACAATGTCATAGATTTGAATCTTGACGTGATGAATGAAGCAAATTGAGTTGAGATGGTCGTCCTCATAATTGACCTCTGCAGTATATGATTCAGATTAATTAACTAATAAATCGAATATTAATGATTATATAAAAGAATTGTTGTCATAATATAAATGAAGAACTAATACAATTTTAAACTTGAAATAAATAAAAAAAAAGTAAAAACTACTAAAGAGTTAGGATCGTTGGATTAACTGGTTTTAATGGCTGAGATTAAAGGTTTTACAATTCACTTTTTTATGTGATAATATTCTCATTACCTACTGCTAATCTTAACCATCAAATTTCACTAATCCAATGATCCCAAAAACATGTAAAACTCACAAGTTTTACACTATGTCAACGAATACTCTCTCATACACACACATATAGAGTTAGGATCCACTTACATTGCGTAAAATTCAATTAGTTTTACACTAATATGTTATCCTTCGATGAGTGAAATAGATAGATAAGATTACACAATTATTTATTTTTCATTTTCAACTTTTAATCTTATTCATCAATTTCACTCCTCCAATAATTATAAATTAGTGTACAACTAATTGAGTTATACGTGTGTTTATCCCCTTCGTTAAAAATCATCTCGTTCATATTCAAACCAATGAACTATTTAAATTTAATCGTTAACAGAGAATAACAAAAGTGATCAATTGACTGTTACTCTTTTCAAAAAGGCTCAATTGATATTTTATTTTTCTATAAGGACTTTTTTTTATCTAAAACCTTAAACTTATCAAATAATGCATGCGCGTATTACTTAAATACATAAATTTTCTAAAGAACTAGAAAATAAGTAATTAAAATTGAGAATAACTGATGGAAACTAGCTCGGCTTCAACAATCTAATTTAATTTTTATATTTTTACCATATTTTCCGGAGAGCGAATACTATTGTGAACACTTTGACAAAGGAGAATGGGGCAAATATAGATTGTAAAACAAATATGTATATTACTAAAAAAAAGTGTGGCGCGAACATAGTAGTTTCAAGTTGTTCTAAATAATATCTTTTTTAAGGATTGTAACAAAGATATTATTTGGATACTTATTTTATAAATAAATTATTTTATATAAAGATTCAATTCAATTTTTAAATTTCTTGATCCTTAAATTTATATAAAGAAAATCACAAGCATACAAAAGACCAGACCTTGACGATTCAACAGTGGAAACAAAATATTTAGCAAAAATAAGTAATTAAATTACGTCATGTAGAATAAGAAATAAATACAAAATCCCAAAGAAATAACAATATTTACAAAGAGAATGTTCATAAATTTCCAGGAAACAACACATGCAGTTTCCCTCTACCCTATGTCGTATGCTGTACTTATTAGTTGTACGCTCCCAAGGTCCTTTTCCTTCGCAACAATTGAATCATTTATTTTCTTTTTGAAAGATAGGGTAGATAAATTGTTGTTTTTTATATTCGAAATGTATATTTACTTTTAATTAAAATTTATGTCTGAATTAATTTTGTTCGGTTTAATCGACTGTTTGAATACCCTTAATTCTTAGACAACTAATATAAATTCTTTCTAAAATTTAATTTTAATATATCAATCATATTTAGATATTAGAATTATATACAACCATAACCTTTGTAAATTCAAGTATACAATGTTATATGTTTAAATAAATTTCAAAAAATTGTAATTTTATATTTAATATAATTCAATTACATTGGTTAATTTTTATTATTAATAACTTAAATCATTTATATTATTACCATTAAATATTCTTTAACGGAAAAAATATCTCTCACATTTTCTTTTGAATTGTCTGGTGTGATTATAAAAGGACAATTATTTATTAATTTTAGATCTATAATAATGTATTACAGTGCAAAAAAAATTGTTCGAACCTAGATCATCTAGTTTATTAATGTAATGTTTTAGTTGGCGTTCTCAAAAAGTAATTCCATCTACTTAAGTGACCATCTTCTATTTCAATAAGAAAAAATATATATCCATCTTTATTTTATTTCATAAGAAAAACCAGTACAGGCATGTGAGGGCCATGTTCCCCTCAAAAACTAAAAAAAATAGAATTTAATTCCTTTATATTTAAAAAAATAATTTGACCCTATAAAATTTTTAAAAATTTATATTAAATTTCAAAAAAATAATATTCTTATTTAAATTACTCCTATAATTTTTAAAAACTCATTAACTCTCTCAATTTTTTAAATTTTTTAGCTAAACCCTAATTTTTTAGGAAAAAAATGTAGATTGACCCCTTCAAAATAAATTTAAAACTTTTAGTTTAAACCTCTAAATTTGTTAAAAATTTCAAGTTCGCCGTCCAAACTCTTTAGCCAGTGTCTCATCTAATACTACTTTTGTTATTAAAAAATGGTTTTCAACTATAACTGCATGTAGTGGCGGATGCAAAGGTTAGTTCACCCTGAATTTTTTAAAGTTCACACATTTACTTTTATTTTTTTAAAATTTTATGAATTAGTCTTTAATTTTTATGACTTGTGCCTACCCTGAAATTTTAAATTTTTTATTATTGTGTCCACCCTCAAAAAAAATTTAGCTTGTGCCCACCATAAAAAATATTTATGGATCCGCCACTGACAGCATGACGAAAAACATGCAGTATTGGAAGGTTGTTTCCGTAATGAAGTGGATGGCACAATGTTAACACTTATAAAACATGAATTGTAGTATTCGAAGGTTGCTTCGTAGTGGAGTGGAGGGCACTTTTAAAACATGGATTGCATGGTGAACAGAAGATACAGCAAACAACAATGAAGAAATGCTTGAAGGCAACGCTTTTAGTTGATGTTGTTTTGTTTTCTGGGTTCCAGGTTTTGCAAGGGAAACTTCTTATTTTTACTAGGTACGTACGTAGGGTTAAATAAAGTGTAGTCATTTTCTTGACTAATCTCTGCGGGAGACAAAAGACAAGTTATAGGTGATGATAGATGTATTTGGCCGAATTCTTGGGTGTTTCCTCTGTCAACCTCCATCTTATTCTCTTTACATAATGGATGGGACCCTACCCCATGGCAGCGTAAATGTCTGGATTCAACAAAGATATTGCAGCAGATTGAGCCTCACATGCATGCAGGCAGCTGTGTGGGGGCACTCATATTCATATATCAGATCTAACCCTCTAAAATGAAGGGAATGGTTTTAAATCCTTACTATTTGAGGTGGGTTGGATTTCCACTTGTTGCTTATTTCAAGTCAAATACATTCTTCTTCAACTATAACCCCATATTCGAATAGAAATTTTTTGTCCCTTTTCGGTGCCATTATTTATATCTTCACACTAAAAAATTAGGTATAGAGTTTATGGTTAAAGCTTAAGGTTAGGGTTTAAGAGTAAAGTTAAGGAATTTAGGGTATGGTGTATTTTCAGGGTTCAGAATTTAAGGTTAAGGCTTAAAATTTAGTTTATTTTAGTGTTGGGCATAGAAAGGGCAACGAAAAGAGACAATGATTTTTGTCCCCATATTCACCTATGCCATATATATGTTGAGAGATAAAAAAAACACTAAGAGTGAATTGAAATAAGCAACAAAAGTTCAAAATGATTTAATTGAGTGATAAAAATGTAAAGGTTGAATTGATATTTTTACGAGATTAATAACTTTTAGAACCGTTAAATCTTGTAATTTTACGGCAAAACATATTTTTAGCGGTATTTTTTAGTTCTATAACAGCATTTTTAGCGTCGTTAAAATTTTTTCTACGATTAAAAAAAGCGCCGCTAAAAGTAATACCGCACGTTTCGCGACGTTTGTTGGCAAAAAAACCGTCGCAAAAGTTCAAGATATATGGCGGAAAATTTTTATGATTTGGAACGATAAGAGTTTCAAAGTCAGACACACATACATGTAGGTTTCAATCCAATAACTTCAACAACAACAAAAAGTAACTTTGAGTTAAGATTAAAAAAAACAGCTTCAAAAAAAGTTAATTTCATTTATTTACTTATGGTTTAACGGTGCCTCAAGTTATTGAACTCAAAAAAGAAGATAGTTCTGAATTTTTTTATCCAATAAATCCTCGAATCGG
Organism: Hibiscus trionum; assembly: GCA_030270665.1. Lineage (NCBI taxonomy): Eukaryota > Viridiplantae > Streptophyta > Magnoliopsida > Malvales > Malvaceae > Hibiscus > Hibiscus trionum. Next base: position 6,138,679 of record BSYR01000065.1, read on the forward strand.
GAAATTATATTAATTAAGTTTTTGAATTATTAAATTAAATTAATTAAGTTATCTAACCATTTTTTAATAGTCTTAAGGTGATTACAAGGTAATATTTGTACATACTTTTCTTAAAGTACCCTTTGATGTGCTACACACCATGTAAACAAAGCGGATTTAACACGAATATCCTAGGATGAATAGTATCATCTTTTCCATCGGGACCACTCGTTGAGTTCAGTTATTTAATCAATTTTAACCGTTAAATTTTGATGGATTTTTTAGATATTACTGTCACGTAATGTATTATAATTCTATCATGTGACAGTTGCTAATTTTTATAATACTTTTATGTTCTTTTAGAATTCTTATATTTTTAATAATTTTTTAAATAAAAATTTTGAAAATACCACGTGACAACACCGCAACCTACATGTGGCACCAACTAATCCAAAAAAACATTAAATCTAACAGTCAGCATTAGTTAAAGGAATTAATTGATAAAATTTTGAGGTACAAAACCTTAATTAAGTGAAATAGAATTCAAAGACTTGATTGATTTTTTAAAGTTTGAACCTCTAACACCTTTAACACTTATATAAATGGTATAATGTCAACAAAAAAATTCCACTAGCGTTTGATTGAGTAGTCACTTTAGTTCCTATTATTTTTTGGAGCACTTCGATCCTCAACGTTTCATTTTGAGTCAAAATGGACCGTCAATGAATAAAAATCGTTAGTTCACTAACAATAAACACCTTTATATAGTGTGGTAATGGTACATGACATCATACGCTAACATAACAATGTCACATTTACAAAGATTTTACAATTTGGCCTTGAGAGAGAACAAACTCAAGCCTTTATTAGGGATAGCTTATGTCTTAATCACTCAAAGTATAATGCCATGTAGGATCGGCGTGTCATTTCAAGGTGTTTACCGTTAATTAGCTAACGATTTTCATCCATTGAGGGACCATTTTGACCCAAAATAAAATGTTGAGGGTCAAAGTGCTCAAAAAAGAATATGAACCAAAGTGACTATTCAGTCAAATATTTTGTGTATTTTTTGACATTATGTTTATTTAAATATAATTATATAAATATTTTCAACAATAGAATATTTTCTATTGTTTAAATTTGAACATATTTGACTTGTGGAGAATTCCAATTTCAAGTAGAAGGGCAAACTATGCATTATTAATTAACAAATTTGATTACGAGCCAATTGGTATTAGAGGGATTGGATTCCTCAAAACCAAAACTTGTTTCGATTTTTAGTAAAATTATATATCAGTGGTTAAAGTGTCATTATTCCTTCGATTATTTTTTAGTCTGAATACGACTTGTGAAAGTAAAGAAAGTTGAAATTATATGATTTTCAACAAGTAGAAAATTGAGCAACAAATAATCAATAGAGTAGTTTTTTTAACACAAATTTTTAGTATATTTTTTTATCAGAATGTATGGTTTTATTAGAGGAAATTATACAAAAATTAATATTATAATATACGTCATTAAAAATTCCCTAATCCTGATTTGGAGGAAATAAAACAACATAATAATAAGAGAAAGTTGGTGGCACAACTCGAAAACAAGCACCCCAAACACCCAATCTAAAGCAATAAAAAATATCATACTCCAGAATAAAAATTAGTAAACTACAAAGAAGGTCACTCAATTATGGATAAGATTATATTTGGGTCACTCAATTATTAAAAGTTACATTTGGGTCACTCAATTATGGGTAAGGTTATATTTGAGTCACCAAATTATTAAAGGTTACATTTAGATCACTCAATTATGGGTAAGTTACGTTTGAGTCACCCTTCATATTTAAAAAAATACATCAATTTAGTCATTTTTTCTTCGAAATCACGTGTATATCCTCGTTAACATTAGAGTACTTCATTTGAAATCATTAATTAATCTAATACATACATTGATGCACTCTTTTTAAATATGAAGGGTGACCCAAACGTAACTTTACCCATAATTGAGTGATCTAAATGTAACCTTTAATAATTGGGTGACCCAAATGTAACCTTACCTATAATTGAGTGACCCAAATGTAACTTTTAATAATTGAGTGACCCAAACTTTTGAATCATCCTAAAATATGTTTTGATTTTAAAGTAGTTCTTAAACTTCAAATTGTTCTAATTAAGTTTCAAAACTATTAATAACATTTTAAACAACTATTTTCGTCAGTCAAACAATTAGCATGAGCCTTAAAGTTTAGTTTGAGTTTAACACAGTGACGAAGGTATATATATTCTAGGGGCCAGTTCCTCCCTCTAATATTTTTGGATGAAAAATATATACAGAAATTTATTTATTTATTTAGAGCCCAAATTTTAATTTATTTATACTTTGTCCTTTTTAAATTTGATTTCTAGTTCTATCCCTAGTTTAATATGAAGTAGATTGTTTTAAATACGTGTGCACATGTTGCATGGGCAATTTGGTCCTAACGTGTAAAATATTGCACTGTTAAAATTTAATTACTTGTTTAACACATTAGATGTAAGTTGTCCATGTAGTATGTGTAAAATATTTAAATTTAAGTCGTGTGTTTTAAATATGCTTCGCATTAAATTTAAGTTGACATTTAATTCTCAAACTAATAATTAGATTGACAAAACAACCAAATTAAATTGTTATTAATAATTTGAAGACTCGATTAAAATATTAAAGAACAATTTAAAATTTAAACCATAATTCTGAAATGTACGTAATCAACTATTTTTTTGAAGGCTCACGTTTACAATTGTATGACAGTATGAATAAACTTTAGGCATTTTTGTTCAAAGCCTATAGAGGCTAGGCCCAAATTGCATCATTTAATAACCCTAGAAAAAAGAATGGTAAACTACAATTACAGTCGTCTAATTATTAGTAAGTTTATACTGTAGTCATTAAATTATAAAAAAATTACATTATCATCACTTAACTAAGTGGGTTTGATCATTGAAGTCACTTGGCCTCTAACTACTAAGGGATAAATGATACGGTAGGTTTGAAAATTGACATAATAACAAATTTAGCCCTCAATGTTTATACATAATATCAAACTAATCGTGATTCTTTAAAAAATTAGCCCCTAACATTTACACGTTCTATCAATTTAATCTTAGCTCTAAAATTTCAAATATATTATGTATGTATTTGGGGGAAAATATAAAAGATGATAGTTTGCTTCCAAAAGAGTCTTTTTCCCACAATAATCCTTATTCTATCATAGAACTTATAACTGACCCCTTTGAAACCAAACCAAACTCGATCATTTCACTCTATAATAGAATCCATAAAATCAAGAAAAGAGATAAGAAGAAAACCCATCTTCAATCAAGGCTCGGTGGCTAATCAAAAAGTTCATTGATGTGTGTTTATTTGGGTTTTAGTGGTTTTTGCACTAGATTTCGAAGAAAAAAAACATGTCGAAAGATAGAAACGGGGGATGACGAGATTTGATTAAGAACTCTTATGGACCGATGACTGCTTACGGTATTGTTGAGAGAAAGAGCTCGATCTTGTTATGTTATTTATTTCGATTTATATATTAGAATTATGATTAAATTGAAACAATGTATAAATGTTGAGGGTCAATTTTTTTATGAACCACGATCAAATTGATACAATGTGTGAACTTTTAGTGCTAAATTTATTATTATTCAAATTTTAAAGGTTGCAATATCATTTTTCGTTAACAATTAGGGTCAAAGTAACTTAAATGATCAATTTAAACATGATTAGTTGAGTGATAAAAATGTCACTTGTCATAATCAAGTTCAAAACGTGAAGTTGGAAGTCTTTCACAATGCTTGAACATGTTCAACTTCTCAAGCCAAAATCAGCTGCTTACTTTAAAAAAATGAATTTCTATGACACCTTTACAATCTTTAGCAAATTCACACCAATGGGTCACCATCAAATTTATATATTGCAAGGATGATACAGATAGTAGGGGTGTGCAAAATAAACCGTAACCATTAATCGTAACCGTTAACCGGTATAATCTTTCATTTTATAAGTTAATTAACCTAACCGTTAAGGTTAAACGGTTTCGGTTAACCGAATCGCTAGAAAAGACGGTTAATGGTTAACCTATAGGTACTTTATTTTAACTAAGTATAAAGTTTGTGATTAAAATTTCTCTATTTAAGTTAAATTTTAAAAAAAATTAATACAATATTTATCGGAGAGATATATTTATTATTCTAAAAAAAATAATGAACATTTGAAAAGAAAATTGTAATAGGTTACAGGTTAATCTGTAACCGATCCGTTCCTTAACGGTTACCCACTATAATGGTTAACCATTTAAAAAATTAACGGTTGGTAACGGTTAAGTTACAAATAATAACCGCTATAACGGTTAACCAACCGTTTAACCTAAACGGTACAGTTAACCTACCATAAACACCCCTACCAGATAAAACACCTAGCTATTTGCTTTCTATTATACAAGAGGTCTTGATTTAGTAATTTACTGGTAGGACATTACATTCAACCTCAAATTTAACTTGCATTTGTTTCACGTAGAAATATATAATTGAATAAATGTAAGCCCCATTATAATTTTAGTTTTGCTAGAAATGATGAACAGTGTTTTTTCAGACAATTTGACTTTCGAGAAAGACATGATTTGGGTGCATTGGTGTTGTGACATTTGGAAGAACATTGAAACTTGCCATTAGTTCCAAACCCCCAAAAGACAAACATATAGATTCACGTCTCATCAATCTCTTGGAATTTGACATTTTAAACTAGTGTTGCTGATGTTCTTCATTAGGCCAAAACATAAGAGTTTTATAGGTACCAAAAGGCACCAAACCCTTCCTCCAATAGTTTTCTCATTTATATCCTATTTGATTGTGGGGTGTTAATTGTGACCCATATACCCCGCCAAAAATATCCTAACTAAAATAGATCATGATAACTCATACAACAATGGATGTAACATATATAAAGAATCAGCAGAAGTAAAAAAAAAAGTTTGACATTCTTTGTTGTTCTAGGCCATAAGTAGGGATGATAGTATCTGTCCCATCGTCTTCTCGGACGTGTCATCTTCATTGCCTACATCCATTCCAGACTCTAGAACCGCAGCATCAAGAGTCAACTTCCTTTTTGCAATCTCATAAACGTTCTCGTCAACTGTACCTTTTGTAACCAACCTGCAAATGATTTGAGCATGTATTCACCGAAGCATGAACTATATCTTCGTTGGGATAGACGATAGACGAGAGAGGGAAAAGAAAAAGAGAGACAAAGGATGTTTTTCAAGTACCTGTATATAGTAACTGGCCTTGTTTGGCCAATTCGATGGCAGCGATCTTCAGCCTGACGGTCTATCTGTGGATTAAAATCCATGTCATGGATAACTACAGTATCAGCTCCTGTTAAGTTCAAACCCTGCCCTCCAGCTCTTGTGGACAACAAGCATGCAAATATAGAAGTGTCGTTATTGAAATCATCAACTATAGTCTGCCTTTCAGACACCTGGGTGCTGCAAAGTAAGATTATATTTAATGCTTGGTGGATGTAATCAAGTAGCAAAAGGGAAACTATAACAGAAGTTTCGTATATCGGTAAAATGCAGACTAGAAGTCCTGCATGAATTAAGCCTCATTACAGAGAAATGAAATTAGACTTGGATCATGGAAAATAAAACACCAAAACTTTTAGCCATAGAAATGAAAAAGAAAAGTCTAAGCAGAGCAGAATGTAAACCAACACCTTCCATCGAGCCGTCTATATGTAACCCCAATCACATCTAAAGTCCACTCTAAGATATCAAGCATTGACGTCCACTGGCTAAAAATCAGAACCCGATGCCCACTTCTCTTGAGTGAAGGGAGAAGCTCTGCTAATGTCTGGCACCAAAGGAAATGAACACTTAAATGTATCTGATGTTATGATGAAAATAGACAAAAAATTTAAAGATACCTGGCATTTAGCAGAAAGCATAACATGTTCATCTGAAAGAGTTCCTTTACCACCAGTAATTCCATATCGAAGTAAAAGCTGTAATAAGAATGTTCAAAGAAAATGTATGAATGCCACACGTTTATTGATCCATTTGTTATAGTTGAATATGGATGGCAAAACATATCTATGGAATATGGATGACCAGGCTAGGCTGTGATGAATATCACAAGGGACAATTCACAAAAATAATTTGGCAATTGATTCGTTCCTGATTCTACAACATCATATGACCTAATATGCTTCAACTTTAAATCACATAAAATGGCTTTGGCTCAAAAGAAAAAAGAGGGCCCAAATTAGAATACTAGATAAATTTATAACGAACTTAAGAGTAGAGGCACCTCAATAACTAGTATAACAAACTAAAACATTAACCTAAATCATTGTTGAAATTTTCAGAGATTTAAAAACACATCCTCGAGCACTCATGTCAGAACTTGAACTTTTAGATTGAATCAATCTGAAAGCATTATCTTACTACAAACAACTTAAAATATGTTCACATCTAAAAAGAAAAATAAGGTTAACTGTAGAAAAGGAAACTAAACATAGAGTATTCTTGACAAAAGGGCAGGAAGAAAACTGAAAAAATTATAGAAACATGGTAATAAAAAGAAAGGTGACAACAACCTAACTGTGATCCCAATAGTTTATAGATATCCTAATCCTTTTCTTGAACTTACTGATCTCCCTTGTTAATCCTAATCTATCTTCATTTTCAACTTTATCAAATAATTCCATTGTCGCTTCTAAAATATTTCAACATGTCTCAATTACTGTCTTCATGATAAATTTTGATTTGATGTAAACATTATATGACTAGTTTAGTGAGAATGAATACAGTCCAAGATTAATCATACAAATGACAATTGTAGCAAGTATTACCTGGTGAATTACATGAAAAACTACCAGATTAATGTTAAAAGAATTACCTGATGAATGGAGAAGTCACTGTAATTCTTCAATTCCGCAACTACTCTGTCCAAGGTACATTGAAAAGCACCCATTGAATGTAACCTTTTGGCAAAGCGAACAACATCATCATCATCATAAATTTGCCTCACTAATAATGGATGATTTGCAATCTAAATTAGTTCAAAACAAACAAAAAATTAGGTTTGAGAACTGGGGGATACTTTTCAAATTAACTGCATGTGGAGGAGAAAAAATATAAATCAAGCACCTTGCGAAACTGAACAAAATAGTTAGAGATCTGACGCCGAGGAATAATTCCAACAATATTATTCAAGTCAGGCTCTGATAACTTAGCAATGCGTGCTCGTGAAATTGCACGATACTCTTCAATAGCCTCCCTATAAGCATTTTCTTGTTGCTTTTCCATGATTACATACTCAACCTGCAGAATTGATGCTTAATTCTTAAACTCCTTGAAAAGTGAAAGGAATTTTCAAATCAAATTTCCTCGAGGAAAAAGAACTCACTTATTAAAAACACAAGTGTAAGGAAGCATATACCCGTTGTATCTTTGGGACAAGCTGCTGCATCACATCTGATTTCAAACGCCTCAAGATGAATGGTCCCAAAATGGATTTCATACGGCCAATTAACTCCCTATCGTCAGCATTTAGTAGCTTCTTCAAGTCCACATCCTCAGTGGCAAAAAGGTCAGGCATCATGAACTCTAGCATAGACCACAGCTCCTGCAACAAAAAATCTAGTCACTTGGCAACAACAATGTAACATGTAGAAGACTCAGAAGAATGATAAACAAAAATATCTTCTAATGCTTTTTATACCACCGGTATTTATAGTGATAAAAAATTAAGCTAGCTTTTATAAATACAGGACAGACAACTCTTACAAAAAAATCTTGTGTTTCCATTGACATCGAGAAAATTTATGAAATATTAAGAGATGAAAGACTTTGTCATGAAAAACAGAGTTTTAACGCAAGATTCATTGAATTGAAACACAGTTGTCATAATGCACACTTCCCATGGATAAGGATTTCTTTTCTCTTTCCATCACTACATTTATATCTGACAAAATCAAGTTCATTAAGACTGTAGTTTTTAATTGATCACATTTTGTGCTTCAGCACAAAATTTAACTTTTACCCCGTAGCTGTTAAGTGCAAACCATATCACTTACATGCAGCACCGTCAGACCACAATGCTCTGCAACCATTATTTACTTAGATGCAGATTTTAGAATTATTCCAGGATAGGGAAGTAAAGGTAACAATAATAGTACATGTAAATCATTTTGCAGCGGTGTTCCTGTTAGCATAAGACGCTGCTTTGCATTTCGAGCAACTGACTTTAGATTTTTCCACCTATAGCTGTTCTTGTCCTTCAAAGCATGAGCCTCGTCCATTAGAACGCAACTCCAATGCCAACGTTTCAAAATTTTCCGATCATCCTTCTGCTGCACACTGAAGAAACCTCTAATAAAAAAGCCAAACACACACAGAGAGACAGAAGATTGAATAGAATACAAACATAAAAAACCCAGTTAACAACAGAGTATACCTGTGTCTTTCAAAAAGTGAATAACACACAAGAAGAACATTAAATGGAGGTGGTAATCCAGCTTTGGACAAAGAACTCAACTCTTTTGAGTAAGCTGCTCGGGCAGCACCATGATACTGAAGTACAGAAAATGAGGGGCACCACTTCTTAAATTCTCTTTCCCAGTTTTCCAAAAGTGAGGCAGGACAAACTATTAAATGAGGACCAGGATCATTTTTCAGATGTTTCAGTAAAGTCAGATAAGTAATAGCCTGTAGAGAAAAGCAATTTAGTCAGACAAAAACAAAATACAAATAGGATTATCAAAGGCAAGAAATTAGAGTTCAAATACCTGAATGGTTTTCCCAAGACCCATCTCATCTGCCAATATAGCTGAACACATACAGAAAAGTTGTAATTAATCCATCCAAATTATGCCAGTGATCTAAAACATAAATACATACATATATATAATACACATACACACGTTGAGCCTTAAGTTACTAACTATGCTTTTATACCTAAATACTTAGTCAAATGACTGCCCCTAGAGGAAACATAAAAAAACTTGGGGAACAAAAGCAAATAAATAAATAAATAAGAAGAAAAGAATTGAAGATGAAGGGGGTGCAAAATAATTGCAGAATTGAATAAAATCAACAGAAATCTAACAATCAGCATCCAAAATTCTTAGAGAAAAATATCTAGAAAACAAGACACCAACATGTAAAACAGGCTGCAATCATAAGGCAACAAGAAAATTGGAATGCCAAATTATATAAGTATTAACATTAATGCATGGCATCATATAGAAAAAGGAAACAAACACTCCCTTTTTGGTCAATTCAAAATCAGATTCAGCAACCCTGAAAAATTATTATCACAGTCTTCTTATCAAATTGGAAACTAATTGAAACAAGTATAAATCTCAATGGATCTTCTTCATGGGCTGTCTTAAACTTAACAAGTTCAAAATCATTCCCTCAGAAAATAATATTAAACATTCAGATTATCCAATTCCAGTAAGCAGCGCCTACCATCACTCAAGGTTCTTACCTTCTTCCTTTCCCACAAAAGCTATTGATACATTTCAAGCTAGTGATTGACAAAGGTTAATGCAATTATTAAGCAACAGAAGAATCAGTAATACAGCCCACGGTTATGAACTTTATGTTTCATTTCTTCATTTTAACTTTTAATCGCCCAATTAAAATTAACAATCTCCAGAGGGACTTGAAGAATGCAGGCTGATAGCAACACTTACGAGTGACCAGAACAGTTTTAGGTTTAGAGAAAAAAGTCTTATTGTTTCTCAGGTATTATATAGAATGTGCTCAGTAACTTACCAAATCCCCACAAACAATTCCAGTTTCTTGTTCTAGGTACAACATCAATAAAGAAAGAAAAAAAACAAGAAATACAAAGTGCAAAGTGCATAGCCCGGCAATGTGTCAAAAGGTTAGAACAAGTACCTCCACCAATACCCTTCCGATGCAACAGAAGAAGAAAATTTACACCAACCAGTTGATATGGCTTGAGAACTGGCTGGAAATCTGAATCCACCGCCCCACATGCTACATCAATATCATTCTGCAAGAGCAAGAAACATTCCAATTTACAGACAAATCTATCTGGAAACAACAAAATTGATGCGGAAAATATAATGCATAGGCTACGTTCCCCATTTTTTGTCATGTAGTGTCTCAAAAATAATTGGCTCCCCTAAAATAAACATAAAGTAAAATTTCAAGCACCATCATTTGGTCATTTTTCATTAAACTAAAGCTTAGGGGAAAAAACATAACCACAAAATTCGCCAAATTTGGCTCACCCGAACTCACTGTAACCTTTTGCAACTTCATAAAGATTTCTAATTAAAAATTCATAAGAATTCAATTGCACACAGCTTTCCTGACTTAATTTCCCCAGTAATCGAACAGACAAATAGGATGCCTTAAGCTTTTCTTTTAATACCTGCGTTACGACTTTCACAGAAGAAGTTTCTACTTCGGCGTATCGTTCGCAAGAAGCACCGGAACTCCCGTACAGCTCCTTCCGTAACTCCGCCGATATTTTCGCACACTTCTGCAACGCCTTCCCCACCACGTCATCCTCTTGTAATTCCTCCTCTTCACTCGACTCAACATCGTACACCTCCTCAAAACCAGTCTCATCGCCGTCCTTTACACCGTCAACTTCATCTTCTTCTTCGTCGTCGTCGTCAACGATGAATCGACGGGCACGGTTGACCGGGCCGGCATCCTCGGGCTCAACATCGTCGTCTTCCAAGTTGGAATCATCGTCCAAACGTTGGACTTCGACACAATCGTCGCTGCTTTGGTCGGAAAGAGTAGGCTGGGTTTGGGAATTGAAAGCGAAAGACTCGATCGGAGGAGGAGGGTTAGGGTTTTCGTTTAAAACACGAGAAGGCTTGAAAGAGTGATTCTCCCATTCTTCGTCTGAGATTTCCTCGAATACGCGCTTCATTGGAACTTCAATTTTAACTTAATTTCTTCTTAGTGTTTTTCACTCTGCTTTAGGTGTAGAGAAGAGAAAGAGAATAGACGATATCAGAAATGGGAGCGCAGAGGTAAAAAGGGCGGGGTGCGCCGGAAAAGGGCGGGCCTTTAAATTGTTGGTTTTGGGACATTTTTGGCTGAACGGTGCGAAAATATTCTTCTTTCAGGGTTTAATCTGGTAATTATTTTATGGGTAAACTACCTATTTGATACCTCGTCTATTATATGTTATTTGTTTGGTCATTTAACTCTTTTTTTTTTTACAAAATCACACATAAGGTTTTGTTTTTGTTTGATACCCACAATTAAGTTTCTGTTAAAATTTAAGGAAAATGATGACATGAAATAATATAGTAGTAGTTTTAATATTAAAATTATACATTTTAACATTGAAGTATTAATTCAAAATAATTTAATCACCATCTCACAAAATCAAAATTGTACCGAATTTCAAATTTCTCAATTTTCATCCTATCTCACTAACACTGAGGGAAACTTGCTTCAGTGTCTAAGGATCACAATTTTAATTCTCTGCAGGAATATAGAGGTAAGTTCGTGAAGATAAAACTTGTTGATACTAAGTTTGATATTTTTCGACTTATTTAGGTTTTGTGTTTCTAATTCGGGTTCATGGGCTATCAATAATCACTAGTGTTAAGAAATAATAATGCCAAGATAAATATTAGAGTTCGAACCAACACAAGAATAAAACGTCAATGACAACAATTTGTATACATGTTATATTGTTTTTATATTGATGAAAAATAAAAAAAATTAATGCCAATAGGTGAATTCAAACTTGAGATCGAATGAGTGTACTTAACCAGTAAACTGATACTATTTTTTTTAATACTAAATGTAATTAGAAATCGATTTGAACTCATGTCTTCTAAGATGACTATCACCTACTTTTTCACGGGGACATTTGTTCAAAATATATATCTTAAATTGTAAAATATTAATATATATTGTAAATATTAAAATATATATTTAATTCTGTTTTAAATTATTCGCAAATATATTTTTAATATATTAATATATTTAATAATATTACATATTATTAATTTAAAAACAGTTTTTTAGGGTAAACTTCAACGGAGGTCTCTTATTTGTAAGGCTTGTTCTATTTTGGTCACCTATTTTGAAAAAAATTATTCTTGTCACTTATGTTTTTTATCGTTATTATTTTGGTCCAAATTTAGAGGTTAAATTAGAAATTAACTTTTTTATTAATGTGTCAGTGTCACGTCATCGTATTAAAGGTGTTAACGCTTGGGTGATAAAAACATTAACGATGGACAAAAATAGTCATATTTTAAAATAAATAACCTGAGTAGAACAAACCCTAAATATAAGAGTTAATATAAGAGGTGAAGCTTACCCAAAAAAAAATTACAAAATTGTTTTGGTATTACGTCGACGCCACCGCATCAATTAATATTCCTTTTTGATCCAACTTTATGGAAATACCCCCGCTGATCAAATCTCATCGTCTTCCGGGAATAGGGAGTTTATCTATTTATTTATTTATAAATACATGCTTTATTGAAACTTCAATCCTCATTTAATTTTAATAAAACTAATTCAATTCGTTATAATTGCTTATCAAAATTGTAAGCTTATTACCGTAAATAATTATGGTAAAAAAAGTTACATTCTACTAAAAGAGTCTTTGATAAACTTATTTTATAATAACAATATCCATATTTACATTTTTATAAAAATACTGAAAATTAATACATTTTTTTAATAAAAAAGAGAAGAATGATCTAAAATCGATCATCAACCAGAATCTAAACAATGTATTTTACTTGGTCGACAACTTTTTAATACAGATTAATAGAATTTTATATATTATATTTAGGGTAAACTATAACGGTGGTCACTCAATTATAGGTAAAGTTATATTTGGGTCACTCAATTATTAAAAGTTACATTTGAGTCACTTAATTATGGGTAAAATTATATTTGGGTCATCTAATTATTAAATGTTACATTTAGATCACTCAGTTATAGGTAAAGTTACGTTTGGGTCACCCTTCATATTTAAAAAAGTGCATCAATTTATGTATTAGATTAATTAATGATTTCAAATAAAGTACTCTAATGTTAACGAGGATATACACGTGATTTCGAAGAAAAAATGACTAAATTGATGTATTTTTTTAAATATGAAGGGTGACTCAAACGTAACATTACCCATAATTGAGTGATCTAAATGTAACTTTTAATAACTGGGTGAGCCAAATGTAACATTACCCATAATTGAGTGACCCAAATATAACTTTTAATAATTGAGTGACCCAAATGTAACCTTACCCATAATTGAGTTACCTCCGTTGTAGTTTACCCTTATATTTATTCTTTAGAAATAATATATTATTTTAAAAATAAGATTGATTATTTATCCAGATTTTGTCGTGACATTGGGTTCATTGGACTTTAGACAGGTAGTTGGGTTGGAAAAGTTCACCTGAGAAGGGCAAAATGGTCATTCACTGTTAAGAGTAGTAATAATGAGATCTGATCTCCCCGAACTCAGTGAAAACACCGACCTAATAAAAAAAAGCCATTGCTTTTCCTTCTACAAGCATATTTCTGATTTGGAGCTTTAAGTTTATAAATTACTTGGGCAAATCCCCCCAATTCGAACCCTAAATATTCGCCCAGACTATCGATTTCTACCTCAAATTCAGTTGAATTCATCCTTCTAGGGCTTTGGAATTGGATTTCGTTTTGGGGATTTGATTTGCAGATTTGAGGAACGAAAAGAAAGAGGGCAAATGGAGGGAATGTTGTCTGCGAGTGATAAGCAGAGCATGGTTTCCTCCTTTCTCGAGATCGCCGTTGGTCAAACTGCCGAAACTGCCATGCAGTTCTTGCAAGTAAGCTTTTGTTTTCTCTCTACTCGCATCGTAAAGTTCGAAGCTTTTTTATGTCCAACGGTTTCCACAATGTTGAAGCTTTTTAAAATTTTATTGTTTCTTCCCTCCTCCTCCTCCTAAAATTCTTAATGGTTTCCTGATTCAATTAGTAATGCTGAGGTAATCTGTTATTAATGTCGATTTACTGAGAATTTATATTTTTTAGTTCAAATTTCTGAAAAGATTATTGTTATTTATGACACATGCTCAATGGTGAAATAATTGTGTAAAACAGGCAACAAGCTGGAAGCTTGATGAAGCTCTTCAGCTGTTTTATGTCGGTAATGAAGGTGGTGTAGTTGCCCCGGCTTCTGAGTCTCCAGCTGTGGAAAATGTAGATCCTTGGGTTGATCAAAATTCTGGGTTAGAGATTTGCATTGATGTTCACTCTAATTTGGCACCTAATTGTTTGATTTCCTAATATTTACTGATGTTTTTGCCGTTGGATTATAATCTTATTCAGTGAGTTGAAGGAATCTGGAACCAGCGATGTTGGACCCATTGCTGGAGAGGAAGTACGCCCTCCTTTACCTGTAGTAAGGGAGACGCTTTATGATGATGCATCATTATATGGGTATCTTTCTACTTTTTATTTTTTAACGGCTTGCTTGTTTCATTGGTATATTATTTTTCTTTTCTTTATATGAAATTTCAAATGTATATGATGTCCCCCCCCCCCCTTTATTGTCCTTCTTTGTGTGCGCGAGTGTGAAATGTCATGTGCGCATGCATGCTTATATTGTATTTTGTTGTTGTATGATCTGGAGAGAATTCTATTCAATTTCCTAATAATTCCTCATATGGTAATATTTCATTTTCTAATATTCATACAGAGCATCAAGGTTGGGATTACCTCCTCAACAGTCAGGTTCTTTAATTGCATTCCGTAATTTTGATGAGGAAATGAAACGCCCCGGGGTTTGGGAATCAGATGAAGGTTCTTCTTCCACAGTGGATGCTCCTCGAGATAACCTTGCCTCTTTGTATCGCCCTCCTTTTCATCTGATGTTCCAGGGACCATTTGAAAAGGTATATTTATTTTCTTAGCATTTCTTATTCCATATGAAGTGACATGTATATCAACCTCAAAATGTTGCCCTCCTTTGAAGTGATAATATCCCTTGTTTGATCATGTAGTGACTAGTGTGTGGCCCAGGGGCCAGGTCTAATAACTTTGTTTTGAGAAAAAAATGATATTTTGTGCCTTGTTGGTTAATGTGGACTAGAAAATTTTTAGACCGCTTTTTCCAGTAATTTCTCTTTAACTTTTAAAGTCAATTTAACCGAAGGCTATATGCCTATGATTTAGGCAAAAGCTGCTGCATCTGTTGAAGACAAGTGGCTCCTTGTGAATTTACAATCTACCAAGGAGTTTAGCTCACATATGGTATTGTTCAAGTCTTCCCCCTTTCCTCTAGTTGAAACTAAAAAAGCTTACTTCATTCCCTGGGTTTGAAGTGGTTTATAATGTAATATTATTTTCTGATGTTGTATGTGTTTTTGTAGCTTAATCGAGATACATGGGGAAATGAAGCTGTTTCTCAAACTGTTAGCACTAACTTTATTTTCTGGCAGGTTAGTATGATGCTTTCTAGTTGTCCTTGCCTGGTTTGCCTTCTCTCTCTATCTCTCTCTTTTCATCTACTATCAGTTTTACCCATATTCTACGGTTTTTACCTTCCATTTATTTTCTTAACAGATGATATTGCATCTTTAGGAATGTTTTTTTAGCTTATCATTTGCTTGTGGTTAAATTTACAAGATTCTTATATCATACAAGATGTTTGCAATTTTTGGTAATGGAGATATAGAGATGCTTTCGTTTTAAATGGGAACTTGATCTGATAATTTTTTTTCACTTTTTTGATAATGGAGGTATAGAGATTCCGTAAACATCGAGTGTCATATGCATCCTAGAGGACTTCCATATCATTGTATTTTTGAGTCTATTGTTTCATTGTATACTTTATTGATGCTGTCCTATGGATAGGTATATGATGATACAAGTGAGGGGAGGAAAGTTTGCACCTATTACAAACTAGATTCGATTCCTGTAGTGCTTGTTATTGACCCAATCACAGGACAGAAAATGCGCTCCTGGTGTGGAATGGTTCAACCTGAGAGTTTGCTGGAGGTATCTATTTTGTCACATTAATTCTGATTGGAAGTTCATAGGAAAATAAGCAGAAATGAAAAATGAAGGGGTTTTAAAAGGAGGCTAATAAAATTATGATTTACGGTGGTTGAAGTATTTTCAACGTATGGCTTTTTAACCTTTAGGATCTGGTTCAATTCATGGATGGTGGCCCAAGGAATTATCATGCAACTTTGTCTCATAAACGTCCAAGAGGAAGCTCAGTTACACCGCAACAAAAAATTAGAGGTAATCGTGTATCCTTTCCTACACCAAGTTAAAGTTTATCGGTAGAGAACCAGTTAACATATAAATAAGTTTCAGTCTGTGTTGCATTGCATACTTGTATCACCCTGATTTTGGTTAACTTAAGATGTAGTGCTGAGGCCTGTTGCAAGAAAGGCAGTAGAGTTAACAATATTTTGATGGAATAGATGGAAAGCTTCAGCTTGAAACTTTGAAGGGGGATTGAGAGATTTCCTTTATCTATGTGCTAATTCTGTACGCAATACTGCATTTCTGGGTAATGACAAGCTGGAATAACTTCTAAGAAATAAGTAAAAGTCCATCCAGAATAATAAATGCTGTTTACGGAACTGTTTGATTCGTCTGTATCTTCTGTTTGTAATTTCAATTCATTTTGCTATAGTGTCAACAGATGAAACGAATGAAGATAAGGAAATGTTAAGAGCTATAGCAGCTTCGATGGAGAACGCAAAAGAGACTATTAAAACAACTTCAGATGATAAAGCATCGTCCTCTACTGACAACGAGGAACCATGTTCGACTAAGAAGCCTGCATATCCACCTCTACCTGAAGAACCTAAGGGTGACAGGAACCTCTTATGTAGGGTGGGAGTCCGTCTTCCTGATGGACGCAGGGTACAGAGAAATTTTCTCCGAACTGATCCAATACAGGTAAGCATACTTCCGGAGCTTATATATCTTTTCCCTCTCCTATCTGATTGGTTTATTACTTCCATTTCATTATGTCATTTTGCAGCTGCTATGGTCATTCTGCTATTCTCAACTTGGTGAGGCTGAATCAAAGGCATTCCGGTTGACCCAGCCAATTCCAGGAGCTTCAAAATCTCTGGATTATGATAGCAAACTAACGTTTGAGGAGTCGGGACTTGCGAATTCTATGATATTAGTGGCATGGGAATGAATAATGTCCCTTGGATACTTGTGCAGTTTTTGGTATTAGTTGGATGGGAATGTTTGTTCAACCACCTAGAGTTGAGAGAGTTTTTGGTTTGGAAGCTACTCAATGTATCCCAGTTTTTCAGTTTCTTAAAGGGAGTTTATTTAGGAGGATAGAGGGGATGAAAGAGCCATAAACTTTTATCATGTATTGTATATATAATACTCAAATACTCCTGCCTTGGAATACTTTTGCAGTTTGTTTACTTCTTTTCAAAGACCAGAATTCTGAGCTGCCAATATGTTCATACTTTTTTTTATAATATTGTTCGAATCTAGGTTTCTTACGACGAATATTATCTTTTTTTTTCTTTTTTCACTCAAACCACTCCTTTGATATATATATATATATATATATATATATATATATATATATATATATATATATATATATATAATTGTGAAAGGAAATAAATATTTGGGGTATGATTTATGGTTGGGTTTAGAGAATTTGGGGTAGGTGTATTCTTTAGGGTATAAAGTATATAATTTAGAATTTAGAGGTAAGGGTTAGAATTTAATTTTTTAGTGTTGGGCACAAAAAAAGACTTGAAGATTTTTATCCACTACAGAACAAAAATCCTTTGCCCTTAATTATGCCCTATCCCCACACTTAAAAACATTACAAAATTAAATTTTAAATCTTAAACCTATTTTTTTAAGTGGTGACATTAAAAGAGGTATAATTTGGAGGCAGATAATTTTTATCCAATATTACATCAGTTTCATGTGTTTCGTTGTCTAATAATTATGTACAAAATATTTTATTAATATGGAAAATTCTACAACGTGCAACAAACACCGCTGAACACCATTAATGTTGAACACCGGTGAACACCTTTAAATTAATTAATAAAGATTTAAAGGCCATATTTGGTAAAGAGAGGTTTGGGCAAAAATTAGAGGTTTGAGGCATAATTAGAGGTTTGATATTAGAGTTGTAAAAACTCTTTTACCCTTACCAGTTACCAAAAAGCTCATAATAACCTAAATTAAATATTTTCTCACCCTATTTATAAGCTAATCCTATTTATTTATTTTCTTTTTATTATCACATATTTATATGTGTATTTAAATTTATTAATTGATTAAATTATATTAAAATAATTATATAACTAATAAATTAATATATAAATCATTTAAATATGTTTAGAAAAGTTATATTAAAAATAATTTTATAGATCTAATTAATAATAATTAGATACAAAATATTGATAACTATTCAAATAAGTATTGAATATAATCATGTCCTTTTATGTCATTTTTCTTGTTTAAATAATCTAACAGCTATCAGCTATCAGTTAATTTTACCAAATACTTTTATACAATCAGCTAATACAATTCGCTAGTCAAATCAGCTAATGCAATCAACTATCAGCTAATGTAATCCGCTATCCGCTATCGGCTAATTGCCAAACAGGGTCAAAATTTCAAGCACCCATCATACAATTAATAATTATTTTCAAAAATTCAATTAAATTATTTTTATATATTAACTTTTTATTTTTTAATAAGGGTAAACTATATATTTAGTATCTCACCTATTTCCGTATTTCTATTGAACCCTTATTATTTAAACATTATTTCAATTTGACCCTATTCTTTATAAAAAAATAATTTAACCCTTAACCCTCAACCTAAAACCCTAAATTATTAAACCTTAAACCCTTAAACTATTAAACATATACCCTAAATCATATACCATTAAAACTAATTTCACCGTCATCGATTCAATTCAATTCAATGAATTGTTGAATTCTCCTAAAAAAATTCAATTAAATTATTTTTTATATAAAATAAAAGAAAACATAATTATAAAAATTTGATTATAAAATAAAAGTAAAAAGAAAACATGATATTTTTGGAATATAGACATAAAAAAGGTTTGTATAATTTAAAGGAGGAGAACAACAAGGTGTAAAGGAGAATTTGTGTCCTTAGTATTTGTTCTGAAATAATTTGGATAACATTTTTATGTCAAGTAACTTCAGACATATAGTTTGTAATTGGAACTAGCAACTGTTGATGACACGTCGAAAAAATACCATCCAATGGTTTCAATAGGAGATTCATCGGACGGAACGCGCCTCACGCGCCAAACCCAAGGTTCTCTCCCGTTTTATCCTAAGGCTCGCCTGGGCTGGTTTAGCCTCCACGACCGGCAAGTGTTCTGGCCGGAGTTTCGGCTGGGTTCGTCCCGCCGGAACTTGTCCGACGGTGTCGATTTCGTGCACGCTCCCTTGGGCGGTGGTTTCCCGGTGGTTATAGTTCGGGTTGGTTCGGATCCTTCGTGGTTTTGGGGTCGTGAAGCTCGTGGGTCGTCGGATCTTGTCTCACCAGCGTCGGAGCAAGCAACAAACTCCATCTTCATCGGCCGTCTCTTTTCCCCCAAGCTTTCCTCTATGTTTTCTAGGTCTCATCCTTTGCCACTCGCAGCTCCTCTCCGCCTCACTGGAACTTGGGTGAATCCCCAGCCTCTCAAGACCGCAGCCGGCCCTTCTCCAGTTCTGGCCGGGCCTTTCTTGCGCCGTCTCCACTGTCCTATTCGTCGGCCGGCAAAGCCCCTACCCATATTTTTGCGTTGGCGATCGACTGGACTCCTAGCTGCTGGTAACGATATGGCGACAAGATGGTTCTTCGGGGAGTTGAGGGACGGGGGCATTTCCATCCTTTAACAGTTTAGTTTCCTTAATTATCTATCTACAGTTGCTACACCCAAAACTTTCCAAAAAAGCCAAACCACCCCTTGATTCAAGGGATTTAAAAATCTGTTGGGTTTAGGGATTCAAATAGGATCCGGAAAATAAGTTTTTCACGGTTCGAATGGGATTCAGGCGGATTAACCTTTTCAGTAGGGTTTCGGATGGTGTGGTTCAGCTTCTCAAAAAATTACGGGCTCAATCTTTTTGCGTCTTTGTCTCAGGACTGGTTTTCTCCTGCGGCTACGTTCTTTATCAACTTGCCGAGGTTTCAACATAAGGGTTTCGTTCCGCTTGCCTTGAAAAGGCCCATCTCGTTTGGAGTGGGAGCCTGCCTCCGGAGGGAGCTCTCAGGCGAGTTTCGAGCGTGTAACCCCCTCATCCCGGTCTGGTCGGATGACCGGTCCGAGTGGGCCACACGGGGAAAACCGAAGCGAAACCCGTTAAGGTTCCTCCTCGGTGAACGACCCAGAAAATTTCTTTTTATTTTAATCTTCCCTAAATGCACATTTAATTCCTATGTGATCACAGCAACGGAAGACAAGCATTCATGCAACCAAGACTCAAACAACCTGAACCAAACAGCCAATTTTTATGTGGATTAACAGGCCGTTTCGAAACACCCTCAAGGTGTATCGAAACGCCTTAACCTGGTCAACACTTCAAAGCCCACACGAGGATGTCGTTTCGAAACGGGGGTCAACCGTTCCGAAACACCCTCCCTGGTCAATTTCTCGTGGTCAACGAGAATTGACCGTTTCGAAACACCATAGACCCGTTTCGGAACACCTTCATCTCGCCAATTTCTCAAAATTCCAGTAGCAAAAGTGTACCGAAACAGCCCTTATCCGTTTCGAAACGCTTGGCCAAAAACAAAGGGACCGTATCGAAACGGGGTAGCCCGTTTTGAAACGCCCTCTGTCTGCAGACTGGTTTTAGCTGTTTTAAGGCACAAGGGTGTCCCAAAACCTCACTAAAACCTCCAACAACACACTAACAACAATTCTAAAGGCAAGCCAACATACAAGCATGCTTGAGCATCATCATACAAGACTAAACACCAAGGCACAACATCACAAGCCACACATCCATACATGTCATTAGAGATATTAAGCTTTAACATATCCAACACTTAGGCAATTCTAGATAGCAAAATACTAACATGGTTTCAAGCATAACATACATCCCAAAGCCAAATTAACAACACATACGAGGAGTCTAACATGCTCCTAAACAACAACAACAACAACATTCCAAAAGTATCATAACACGACACCTATCTCATTGCTTTACTATTACAATCTTTAAATTTAACTATCATACTTGAGCTAACCGTAAGCAACACTTGGAGGCCTTTCCTTGCCCTTGCCACCCACAAGCCATTGATCTGCATTGTCGAACAAAAGAGAGCGTAAGCATAAAAGCTTAGTGAGGGTAAGCTCACAAAACAAACCTTCGACAATGCAGGGTCCAAGCACGAGCAACAACCAAGATGAAATGCATGATCTTACCTCCGATCCACACGAGCCATAATTATAGATAATGCATGAACATATATTCAATATCATGTCATGTTCAACATGTTTAAATCCACAACATATGAAGTCACATATATTAAACCATGTTAGCAACACATGTCAAATCACATTGGCTCACAATTAATCACATATTGGCAACATAAACTACAATCCGTATTGGCACCTAGCTATGACTCGAATACCCGGATAACCGTTGGAACTCACATCCAACAACACAACCATTACCTGACGGTAGGATTATACTCATCACCGCTCACGCAGAGGGGATTCCACTCATCCTCACGCCTCATTTCACGCGGAGGGGATTCCACTCATCCTCACGCCCGTCGATGGGATTCCACTCATCACCGACTAATATATAAAAGAAGATTTCCGGGCGAACCCGTACTCCATCTTGATGACTACCATCATCAAGACCACGCGCGCATTTTGACTCACGTGTGAACACTAAACATCCTAATGATCGATCATTTGTACTCAAGCATACTAGTGCCAATACTACACATTTCATTAATCTTTCACAATATCATTTCATAATACTTCCGTGCTTAGCACGTACTCACCATGACTTACCGTCATGCACAAGCCACATTCCCATGCCTAGCATGTACTCACCATGATCCTCGGATCATACAATCACCTCATAATATCATTCCACATGTCAACACCACATGTACATCATTAACAACCATATCACATCATATTTTACACATGTGTATAACCATATCATATCTATCATCAACATGCATATAACAATGCATCAAACATGCCTCAACATACATGTATACAACATATACATAATCAACGCCATCACAATTTAACACGAGGCATATACAACCATTAAAAAGTGCAACCAAAGTCTCTAATCAAAGCTTGGGATTAGGCTACCACTCTAATCCCAACTCTAGGTGGGTTTACCAAGCCCATCCTAGGTTCACATGCTTGAACCAAATACTCAAAACTATTTTTAAAAATATTTAACCACTCACCTAAGCTTCCAAGCTCCAAGCCAAGCAAGCAACCACCCTCACGTTTCCGGATTTCCCTCGATGCTTCACCAACACAAGTTTCCGCTTCTAAACAACCTCAATCACAATTCAAACAATCTCAAATCAGCCCAACATCAAAACACTAACCCGAAACACAATTCAAACACAATTCACAATGTTTCAAGCCATGAACAAACCCCACTTTTAGCAAACTCGGGCAGCCCCAAAACCACCTCCAAAATCCATGTTTCCAACATCCATTGCACCCACAAATGATCCCAAAACAACCCCTAACCATAGTACTACCATTGGGCTATCAATTCCCACCTAAAACAACCCCCAAAACTCACTAAAAACTCTCCAAAAACCCCATTTATACCCAAATTCGGGAATTGCTCAAAATCAAGCAAAATTCACATATGTTGAACCATTTAGCTCCTAGACTTCATAACTAACCATATTAAATCAAAACATTAAGCTTAACAACTTAAAGTTTCCATTTTTAATCAAAATCTTCAAAACTCCATTTTCCAAAACTTTAACGAAAATGAAAACCATTTGTACTTTTGAAGAGAGGATGATGAGGACAAGTTGAAAACGTAGTTACCATGCAAATCCGAGCTAAAATGGAGGAATAAGGTGATGGAATAGTGATTGTAGGGAGAGAGAGCTCTTGGTCGTTCAAATATGAAATGGGGAGGAAGAAGACAATGTTTTTACTTTAGTAAAAAGGGTTTTAAAATGAAGTGCCCTTATTTACGGTTTTGCCATTAATGAAATGGCAAATTCCCTTCTTTTCAAAATCTCTATGCAAGATGTAAAACAATTCAATTTAGTCCAACATCAATTATTTGTTTTTGAAACCCGAACTTAAAAGATTATTTTAATTATAAAACCGAGCCCAAATAATATTAAAATATTATTTTCACCCGACCCCTAAACCCGGGTGTTACAGAGCGTTTCTCTGTTGTCTCATGCTTCGGCTGATCGTTGTTGGATCGTTGCCGTGTTTACCGATGCTCGGTTATTGTTCAAAGCTATCCCTAGATGGACCAGTGGACGATGTCTTAACTTCAGCATTTTACGAGTGTTGGCTTTTGCTTGTTGTTTGTTGGTTTCTACCGACGCCTACGGCTGGCGGTTTGGTTTTTTATGTTTCTTTCTTGGTTGTTGCCCTTGTATGGGGTTTGATTTGCTGTTGTATGTGCCGGTTTTTCTTCCAGTTCTAATCGAAAGTTATCTCTTGAACAAAAAATATATAGTTTGTGATTGGAACTGGGATCAAAATCTTTTGCCCCTTTTCAGTGCACCTTTATATGCTCCAATACTAAAAATACTAATAATTAAATTCTAAGTCCTAACCCTAAATTTTAAATCCTAAACTCTATATTCTAAAAAATACGTCATACTCTAAACTATAAACCTTAAACTTAATTTTGAGCATGGGAGCATAAATAGGGGCACCAAAAAAGAGCAGAGAATTTCTATCCTTGAAACGGATAAAAATCTTCTGCCCCATCCTTGAAACGGATAAAATCCCATGCAATTTTGATATATGGTTGTGCATTTTACTCTCCTCAAACTATTTTTTAAGATTATATTCTTATTATATTAATATGTATAATGACGAATTAGAAATTTAAGAACGAGCTTTAAAATGAGTGTGTAATGGTATATAAAAAATAATTTAGTTGATTTTTTTAGGAAAATTCAACAATTCATTGAATTGAATTGAATCAATGATGGTGAAATTATTTTTAATGGTATATGGTTTAGGGTATATGTTTAAGAGTTTAAGGTTTAATAGTTTAGGGTTTTAGGTTGATGGTTAAGGGTTAATTTTTTTATAAAGAATAGGGTCAAATTGAAATAATATTTAAATAATGAGGGTTCAATAGAAATACAGAAATATGTGAGGTACTAAATATATAGTTTACCCTTATTAAAAAATAAAATTTTAATATATATATATATAAGTTAATTTAATTGAATTTTTGAAAATAATTATTAATTGTATGATGGGTCTTAAAATTTTAAATCTTTATTAATTAATTTAATAGTATTTAACCGTGTTCAGCATTAATAATATTCAGCGGTGTTTGTCGCACGTGGTAGACTCGTCCTACTAATATTTATACATATCAAATTCATGTAACAAAAAAAAAACCTTGTTTAAATTAGGTAGGGGAAAGCAAAGTTCCTGAAGGGCACGAATGGACGAGTAATATATATTGTCCACGAACTTGATAGTGGAAAACTCACGCTGCATTGTTTATTGTCTCCCATGTATCATTCATCCATCCATCTTCAACCTTATAAATTCCATTATCCCACGCTCCTTCACCGCCCACCATAACCATATACCCTTCAACTTCTCCATGGCGGAGGAATGCACTGCCACCTCGCCTCCACTGCACGCTTGGTGGGATCTCCTTCCTTCATGGGCTATGAACCCTAGCTCTTGCCACCACCATCATCAAAACCATAATTCCCACTCTTCCAACTGTGACCAGGATGATGTACTTTCAATCTCCACTTCCTTCACTAATGCTTCCAACCATTCAGTGTTAACTAGCGTTGATGACTCGTCCGGCAGCGGCGGTCATGGTACCCGTCAGCTTGCTGAACAACCGACGGTTGACCCTCATCCGTCCAATGAGTTGATTAGTGGAGAGCATCAGCATGGCTCCGATAATCATCTTTGGAGCCATGTTTTATTATCGTAAGTACTTTTTGTTTATTTGCAATCAGGGATGGACCGAGGGTGTTGGAGAGGGCAGTTCGTACCCCTACAACGTGCACTTGTTCCATGTCGTCTTCATTTTTATTTACTTCTAATATTCGATTTTGTTTTGGCAGAAACATTGGAAGCAACGGTGCAGATGTAGTAGGAGAGAATCTATTGGAGGCAATATCGTCAAAGAGCAACTCTCCGGTCGCCGGAATCTTTGAACCTGCTGCGTTTTGTGGAATGGCGACAGCCAAAAACCCAGTTTTATTATCATGTTATGGTAACAATGGCAATGGGAATCATCTTCATAACAGTCTCATTAACAATTCAATATCAATGAAAGCTGACGACTTTCAAGAATCCATGTCTCATTCTCCATGCACAAGTAACATTACTTATGGCAGACAAAGCAAGCCTTTGATTCACATCCATGCACCATCGAAGCCCCGTTTTAGGCACTTGAATTTATCAGACTGCAAAAAGCAAGGGCTCCAAGCTGCAAATTCTCTGCAGGTAATTAAGCATTTAAGTTTAATCATATTTGTCAACCTTAATTCACTGCAAATTTTCTGGGAAAACTTCCATATAAACAAATGCAGACAAGAACCAGCAATGGACGAACACAAGGGATTGCAAACAAGGGAAAGAAGAAAAGAGGTGGAGAAACATCTGGCACCACTAAAGTTTTGAAAAAGCCTGAGCATGAAAATTCCGCAGCTTCATCAGTAAAGGTACTGAAATTGCACATACATATTCATATGTGTATGAGAAATTGACTTGATTAAAGTTTACACAGATGCACGCCCCAAAAGTGAAGATAGGAGACAAGATAACAGCACTTCAACAAATTGTGTCGCCATTTGGAAAGGTAGCACTAAGAACAAGCTTGTTTTCTAGTGAAACTGACGTCCAATTACATCCTTTGTTGTTATTTAATAATCTTTTGTAATTTGATTTAACTCGGTCCAATTCGTTGGCTGTCTTTCAGACTGATACGGCCTCAGTTTTACTGGAAGCAATTGGATACATCAACTTTCTACAAGAACAAGTGCAGGTCAAAATCTTTCTTATACACGTTTACTAGATGCTAATGCTAATAATTAGCTTTAATCTGTTTGCATTGTTTTTCAGTTGCTGAGTAATCCTTACATGAAGACCAACTCTCTTAAGGTATTTTTGTACTATGCTTTCAACAGTTGAATATAGAAAATGGGAATTTAAAGTTAATTGTGTTATATATTAATCATGTTGGTGGTGATGAAATGCTAGGATCCATGCGGAAGCTTTGATAGAAAAGATGAGAAAGCAGATGGGAAGGTTGATCTAAGGAGCAAAGGTTTATGTTTAGTCCCGATATCTTGTACCCCGAAAGTTTTCCATGAAAATACTGGTTCAGATAACTGGAGTCCAACATATAGGGGATGTTTGTATAGATGAAGAAGAATTAAAGCTCTTGCTTTGACACACACACACACATATATATATGTACTAGTTTTTCAAGAAAACAATGTGAATCGTTAATTTGTCGACAAGGAAGAAGGGGTTGTCTGTGATCAAACTCGGTCATAATCCTAATAGATCCGGTTCAAGCACAAGTCTGTGTAAGGTGTTTGTGCCTTGTCAAATGGTTAAGAGAAAAGTATGAACAGATACTACCTTGTAATAACACTAGTTTTTTCGCTTAATCATTGTCTCGAAAAAAATTTAAACATTAAAGATTAGGGAAAAGATGAACCCCTTTGATATGTCAAAGTATAATGTAATGCTCTAGAAAAATGAAATTGAACAAACAAGAAAACATCAACCTTTGGGCAGATTGAAATATAAAATGATAGATATATAGATAAGGGATAAAGTAACTAGTTCAATGATATGATGTTTCCTTCATAGAAAGGTCCTAAGAAGGTTATGTTTTCAAATTGTAGCTATTAAAGATGATGACAAGATGCACCATTCAAAGCCAACATCATGTTGGCAACTATCATTATCGACACATAAAACATAATAGGATTAGGGGTTGGATTAATGGCAGAAACATTGACCGTTTGAGGGTTTAAGATTAACACCTTCAATGGCAGGCACAGTGAACTAATCTCGATCGTGTTGAAACACTTCAATGAGTTTCGAGTTAAAACAAGCACTTGATGGCCTGTGAATTGTGGGGTTGGAGGATCGATCAACCTTCCAACGGTGGAACTTCTGCATCTTGAATAGCTCTCAGGTTTGCTTTGCCACCGTACTCGACCGGCACAGCTTCTTCGCCTATCTCCTCTATAAAGGTTTTCTTCTCATCTTCATTGGTCACAATTACAATCTGTATTCATTGTGTTGTCATACTATTGCATTTAACATAATGTTTTTACTATCAAGTAATGTTAAAAGAGTACTCTAAGGACACACTTTTTTAAGCACTAATAGAACCGTAGCTCTGCATGAATCAACTGAGCTAAGCTTCAGTTTAAAAGGATCGCAAATGGTGGCATGTAAAAAATGAATGTATGGACCACTTAAATTAAGTTCTGGATTCCCCAAAGACAATACAATAACAAATACCTTTTCAAGTGTTGCTTTCTCAATGAAGCAAGAAACCATCCTCCACACACTAACAAAAAACCGCGGCATATTCAAAATGTAGCACTTTGCCAAGCGCTCCGGGAAGTATGCCTGCAATAAGTGAAGATTAGCACAAAAGAAACAATGAAGAGAAAAGCATTAAGTTTCCGAAACAGAAGCTAGAGATAAATGCAGTTTATTATCGGCCATGATTTAGGAGAGTTACGTAGAGTTTCTTCCGATATTATCGAATTCCTTAGTTAAATATGGTACTAACATTTAATAGCTTAACCCTTTTGGGTAAATACTTTAGAGAAAGAAGAACAAGCAGGTTAGGGAGACAATAGGACAGAGAGGGGAAGAATTGGGAGACAATGGCCCAATTCATGATTTTTAAAGAATGCTACAAATAGAATCAGATTATACACTACACTTAATCAAACTGAAGACAGATATCACACATTAGCATGTGATGTGGTAATGTTCTACTTGTTACTTCCATGTCACTTGTTTCCAAGACCTATGTTACTACAACTCTTTTGTGCCACTAGTATCTGACATTCAAGACCAATACAATAGGTATGAAAAATAATAATCCAAGACCCTCCAAATACATGAAAACATACATTCCTGCATCAGACATGCTCATACCCGACACTTACATACAAATTTGAGTAACATAATCTAAAACAAAGCCAAACATTTAGTGTGTTATTTAGTAAGATTCTGCTTACCAGTGTTGCATTTGCTTCCAAGACACAAGCAAATGTTTCTCGTATGTCACTTAGCAAATGTTTGGTAGAAAAACTTGGGGAAATAAAACGATCGATAAAATAAGTAGTCAAAACCATAAAGTTTCCAGTAGCTGAACAAATTAGCAACCTCGAATTTGCATACAAGTAAATAATTTGGTTTAGATGAGAGAATTTGCATACAACCAAATTATTTACTTGTATTCTTTGGAGTCAAATAAATCCTTAGTCCACACTCAGATCCTTTATGCACAATCCTGGGTTCTGTTTCTTGTTTCTGCCACATAAAGCAATGTTCTTTTGGACATGTTTCAGAAAATACACATTACCTGTAAGAACTGGAATCCAGTTATTAGTCCACGCGCATCAACATTTTTGTATGTAATATTTTGAAAATCAAGAATGCCGATCAACTTCTCGTTTCCTATTTCTCTTCCTTTGACAGCACTGAAATTGGGACAACTCAACAAGTCAAAAATATAATTATAAAGCAACCAAACAATACCAAATAAATATGAGTCTTTAGAGCTTGTATCTCAAAACAAATTCATCTGTTTCCTTTTACTGTCAGAAGTCTACCTTGCTATGGTTTTGTCTAGAAGATAAACCACGAACTCTGCATCAAGAGACACAAAAAGACATGTAACGAGCAAATTTTGCAAGATAAAAAGGAAACTTGCTTGCAACAAAAGAATAAAATCATAACATGTGAAATAGAATCTTGATTCTTGAGTAAACTTTGGTGTAGTATCTCCTAATTTAATAATAATTCATGAAGTTCATGTGCAAATATGAAATACTTTAAAGCGCCACAGATGACAGATTCAACTCTAACATTTATGAGCTACCCCTAAAATAATAAACAATATCTAAAATGTTTCAGATCTCATTCATGTGGCTTCCCCATTTTTTTCAAAGATTGAACCTTTCTATCAGGAGTCTCATAACCAAAAATTATCATTTCAACAACCAGTAAAGAATCAAATTACAGTAAATTTATAAGCAAAATTGATGAATTATGATCAACAATCAGTAATTACTCTTGAACTGGAGCATGTCCTTGGGTGGATAATGTTTGCAAGCTTGGACAATCATCACTGGATATCCTGTTTTTGCAAAACCTTGCAAAAAAATCTTTCTAGCTTCCAATTGATCAGGCACTTCAGATTCTGCAATGAACCCATTAGGAACTAAAGAAGACCTCCATTTCAGCCACTGGACAAACATTTTTGAAGCTTTATCTGTATCCATTGATCTTGCAATCAAGAACCTCATGAGCGTGGTATCCCCATATTTCTACAACAACGAAAAAAAGGGTCAAAAACACTGAATTGAAGTAATATAAACATATATCATTTCAGTCTAAAAAGGGTAGTGATTATATACCTCTGTTGAAAACCCATGTTTCTCAACTAATTTCCTCATCTGGGTCAGCTCAAGTTCATGGCTTTCCTCCATATTTGATCAAAAGCAACCTGCTTTGGCTTGTTAGAGAGAGAAATTATGTATAAAAAAAAGAGAGAGAAAAGGATAAAGAGAAGGGAAACAGGTGAGAAGAAGATGACAAAAAGAAAACCGAAAAAAAGGGAGCTGACAAAGAGAATAGGCAGAGAAAATATGGAAAGAAAGCTAAGAGTGATATAAGAAATTGGTTGGCTGTTGCTTCTGGAGTTTGAGTTCCATTTTAAGCTTGAAAGCAACATTTCACAAAGTTTTAATTAATTAATTAATTCTAAAAAAATGAAATTAATCTTAACTAATGGTTTTGACTTACATTGTTGGAAAAAATTAACTTAAGTTGATTTTAAGATTAATTATATTTATTTAATTAAAAATATATTATTATAGTTTATGTTCAGAGATGAATCGAAAGGGCTGGAGAGGGCGGTCGTCCTCTCTAAAAATTTAAATTTTTTATATGATTTAGAAATTTTTATACGTATTTTCTATTGTAAATATGTTTTTGTCCTTTAAAATTTTATAAATTTAGTAATAACATAAAGTTTTACGTCTGTCCATGTGTATGTTATATATATATATATATATATATATATATATATTATAAAATAAATATGATTAAATTTAAACAAATTAAAACCCATTTTTGTCCTCAATCGTGTAACACACATCTTAGTTGGGTTCAGTGATTGTACAAGGGCTTTGCTAAAATTTCCTAGTTTTTTATTTGTATGGTTAATAAAAAGGCAAACATCTCATTATCTTATATATTCAAAAAAAAATGATATGTGCGATGTTAGATATTTAACATTGAGTTATTAAAACGAAAATATTCACTAATAATAATGATTAAATGAAAAAAATCGTTTTGAATGACTGTGCCTAAAAAATTAAGGTAAATTACATGAATGACTATTTAGTTACGAAAGAGATTTTATTTTTATTATCAATTTTTAATTTTGTCAATCATATCACTCAACTATTTAAATAATATCAATCAAGCCACTAACAATTAATATTTAATCGACATGACTATTAGAAAGCAGGGTATAATTATATATTTAATTTTTTATATTTACACAGTCAACAAATTTAGTCAATATTAAAAAAATTAATATATTTAACCTTAGTATATACACAAACTTTCAATTTGATTTTATTTTTTATTAATATAATTAATATTTTTAAAAAATAACCAATTATTAGAATACTTAATGTCGTAGAAATAATAGAAATAATTGTTATGCATGAGGCAAGCCAAAAAAATGTGTTTGGCTAAGACTATTGACCCAACATATCCAAAAGATATGTGGATTTACTTTTACAAGATATGATAAAAGCTATCTTGTGTGAAGATAACGTAAGATGTATATCTCAGTTTGAAAGTGGATACATCATGAAACATATTACTCCAAAGTTTCATCCCTCACGATCTTTAGAAAAATGATATTGATGATTAAATTATGAAGATTCAAAGATCTTCTGTGATGTTTGCATGAGTGGGAGTAAATACGCGTTGCACTCTTTTTCCCTTAATCGAGGTTTTTGTCTCAATGGGTTTTCCTGGTAAGGTTTTTAATGAGGCAACATGTTATGCGTATCAAAGATGTGTGTACTCTTTTTCCTTCACTAACGATTTTTTTTTCCCACTGGATTTTTATCTTAGTAAGGTTTTAACGAGACACATTATCTTCATAGACATCCAAGGGGGAGTGTTATGAATATTTATCTATGTGGATGTCTATCATTATTAAAACTTTATCAAAGGAGTTTGATTTATTTATTATTAGGAATATTATCTCTATGAATTAGAGTTTAATGTATTATGTACTTCTTATGCCTATAAATAGATGATTCATTGAAGGCATTGTATACAATTATATTTTTGAGAATAATACAAATCTCCCTCTTTCTCTCATCTCTTTGTTCTTCTTGTTCTTATTCTTGTTATTCTTTATTTTATTCACAACAGTTAATAGTTTATTAGCTACAGTTTAATAATAATTATTATTATTATTATAATTATAATAATTGAAATGGATCAGTGGTAAAGCATTTCCATTCCCAATAGCCCCGGGATTGAATTCCTCCGACCTTGCTTTTGTTTCCTTTAATTTAAACTAATATCCTTCAATAAATAATGTTGCCAAACCATAATAATGTAAATAATTTAGGATAATGGTTAATGTTTTGATTCTAATATTGAGAGTCCCAAGTTCGATCCTCCGTGACTCCAAAATGGTTCTTAAATTTTCTCCACCAATTAGATTAGAGAGATGTATAAATTTTACGATTATTAATTTAATTGATATCACTTAAATAGATGAATGACTTGATTACAAAACTAAAAGAATGATGGTCAAAATAGAATCGCTTATACGTAAATGGTCATTCATGTAGTTTACCTACAAAACTAATAAATATTTTAGAATAAAATAAGTTTTATTAATAAATCATAATTAGTTTAATCGGAATAATAAAATTTATACCAATACTAACATTACTCGAT
This sequence comes from Hibiscus trionum, assembly GCA_030270665.1. Lineage (NCBI taxonomy): Eukaryota > Viridiplantae > Streptophyta > Magnoliopsida > Malvales > Malvaceae > Hibiscus > Hibiscus trionum. The sequence continues at coordinate 6,171,132 of BSYR01000065.1, forward strand.
GTTTCTTCAATAATTTTTTTAGTTTAATAATATTTTTGACACGCACACAGGTACATGCGCATAAAAAAAACAAAATTATGGAAAAAAGTTATGGATCTATTAAGTTTATATTGATTATTTTATTATTTCATCAATGTATTTTTACAAACAAAAAAATTGTAAAATGGTAAAATTATAAAAATTATTAAATTATTAAAAAATATTGAAAATCTGTACGAAATTCATAAAACTTATTTTAAAAATCCGTTAATGAGAATCAAAAGAGGAGAAAGATATTTAAAAACCATAATGATTTAAAAAAAAAGGTTCGATGGAAAAAATATCGTTAGTCTACTAGAGTTGGACCACTTAGATTTGTCTCACCGAAAAACAGGTACGGTATTTAAAAAATATATTGAAACAGTTTATACTAAAACTAAATTAGTTATAATTTTTAATATAAAAATAATATATAAAACATTTTAATTGGTCCCATAATTTTTATTTTGTTGCCAATGATATTTTTTACCGATAAATATTGGTATTATAATAAGTTTTATTATATTCTTAAAGAGATAACTCAAACTCAAATCATATAAGATATTATTAAAAAAAAGGACAATAACAAATTTTTATATAAACAATAAATTGAATATAAAAATAACATAAAATTGAACCGATATAATTCAATGTGTAACGAGATATTGCAAGTTATATTTATTATTTCAACTACTCGAGCCGACTCGCATTTAATGAACTATTACTATTTCCATCAACAATTTTGATAAGTTAGTTGATTGTACGGGGCTCTTTGAAAATCGTGGCAATCTCTAAATTCAAACTCAAATATAAAAAGTTTTTTTTAAAAAATCTTGTTAATATCTTGGATTTAAAGATAGTTACATCGTTGCAGCGGGGTCTTGAAGACTTGAACAAACGCAACAGGAGCGACCACACATGGTCCCCAAAAAAGAAGAGCTCCAAAAATAATGAAGTTAAATTAAATTAAATTAAATATTTGTAAAAAAAAATATAAAATTATATATATAATTATGTGTATATAAAAAAATTATCTAAAACTTAAAGCATGAAAAAAGAATGATAATTTTGAATTAAAAATGTTTATGAGTTAATTTTTTGTTGCTCGACAATTTAATAATATTTTTGTATTAAAGTATTTAAAAAAAACACTTATATCTCTTACCGATTATAAATTAAAAACCTTATTTTAATAAATTGCACAGGGCCCCCAAAAATTTTGAACCGCCCCTGCACCGTTGTTGTTATCTTCGATTTAGAGGTTAAAAGATTGTAAAAAAGTTAGGTATTATATTTTGGGTAATTATTCAATACACAAGTTAAGTGCCTTAGTTTTAAGTCTAGGATTAGGTTTTAAGATTTTAGGGTTAGGTATTATAATTTAGGGTTCATAGGTTAAAATATAAACTTCTATACATATTACACTAAATTCTAAACCTTAACTAATAAATCCTAAATTATAACCATAAAACCTAAATTCTAATCGCAGCACTTAAATTCTAACCCCCTAACAACTAAACCCAAAAATATAATCATAAACCCTAAAAGTAAGACGATTTTGAAACTTTTTATTTCAACCGTTTGTGTATTGAATATAAATCCTTATATTTCATATGTAAACACAAAAGTCAAAAGTCTAGGAAATATTGTATTAGTAGACATATACAATAAGGTACAATTGTTAAATGTAAACATTAAATTTAAAAAATGGATATAAAAATAATAAATAATATAAAATGAGTTAGGATTTGCTGACACAATGTAAAATTTAAAAGTTGTACGCGTTTTTAGATCGTTGGATTAACTGATTTTAATGGTTGATATTAAAACTTTTAAATTAAAAAAAATTAATTATTTTTTTATACAAATATTCTTATTAATCTCAGCTATTAAAATCATTTAATCTATGGAACGTGTAGAACTAATAAGTTTTGCGATATGTCAACTTATCTTAATCCATATAAAATATGTTTAACACTATCCAAACTAATACTAAAAGTAATTAATTTAAATTATTTTGATTTTTTATTTAAAAGATAATAATGTTAAGATAAAAAAAAACAAACGAATGGTTGACTTAATTTTGTCTCTATTAATCAATAGTAGCCCCTAACCTACTTATTTTTTAAAATGCTTCTTATGGAAAAATATGTTTCAACTTTGTTATCAAACATATTGAAAAATAAATAAATTATAAGATTTTTAATTTAAGAAAAAACCAAAAAAAAAATTTCCAACGATTTATCAAACTAGCTCTAAATTGTAGAATTTCAAATTATAATATTTGTGCATAAAATTCTTCTTTCTAATAATTCTAATATTTTTATAGATTATTTTTTTGAATAGTTTAATTTTTTTGAATAGTAATATTTGATAGATTATTAAGAGGTTTTTAAAATGAGCTAGTATATTTATCATTTTATTTTATTATTTTTCATAACTTTTTAACTTCTAATTTTAACTCAAATAAGTCACAAGGTAAGTTATATATTTAATTTATATCAAATAAAGTTTAAGCTTATTTTTAAGCAAAAGTTTTTATTTTCTAATGGAATTTTAGTTTAATTGAGCCAGATTTTATTTAAAAGACGTACTAAATTGAATGTTAAGGGTGTTTTTAATATTTTAACTTTAATTTAAAATATTATATTTAAAATTAAAAGAAACATTATATTAGAAGGTCATATCAAGTCAAACGTAAATCAAGTTTGATGTCTATTTTTCTAAACTGGTTTTTCTTTTAGCTTTTGCCCTTTTGAATAATAATAATAATAATAATTGATATCACGTATTATTATTCTAAATCTTTTTAATATTTTAATCTCATTATAAGATAGTAGTATAATTCAATTTCATATTTAAATAAATTCACACATTTACAGACAATATTACTCAAATTTAAATCATTTAATAAAATATCTCACTTTAATAATCGAGACCACTCAATAAGTTCATTGTTCTACGTCTTAAAAGCGACAGAAACAACATTTTCGGCAGCAAAATAACAAAAATGTGTATTGCTTTTGCTTTTTATTGAGGGAATACTTTTAGACAACGAATATTCTTTGGATGTAAAAGTATTACCCAACCCCAGACTCTTGATAGCCACAATTATAGATTTTTTTTATTTATTTAGAATATATATATATATATATATATATTATTGTATTTTTATGGAAATTTCTACACCTTGATGCGTAAATTTACATAAATTTATTTATTTTAAGATTTATGGAATTCTATTTAAAATTCATGTATATATATTTAGATTTTAATGTTTGAAATTTAAGATTAGACTTGTAAAATTTAATTTGAACCTATTACCCGAATCAATTTACCTATCTAACAGTGACAAAACTTGGTGAATGAGTGTGAAAATAACTTAATTTTCTTTTTTAAAAATTAGATATTTAAACTGAAATTTTCAAAAATTTTAAAGGGTTTAATTACATTTTCCCCAAAAAGTTTGGAATCTAACTTTTAAAAGTTATGGGAAGGATTAAAATAAAAACACTTACAGTTTTTGAAGTTTTGTATGATTTTTTTTTAAGTTGTGGTCGTCAAATTATTTTTTGAAAGTGTGAAGATCTAATTTTCCTAAATTTTGGGCTTGACCCCACAAGTTTCATTATGTTTCACCTCTGCTGTCTGGGTCCTGATATGGACTCAAATATGAGGGCTCAAACTTGATAAGAACTGAATTAAAACTAATTCAAATTTTACCTGGACTGATATGGACTCAATCTAATTTGATATGAATCAAAAGCAACCCAAATAAAAAACAAACCAAATTTAGTTTGTCCAAATCCGAATCAAACCAGACATCAGCCCAATTTTAATCTGATAATTAAGTATACGAATTAATTAAATTTAAAAAACCAAACATTAATTATAAAAATTATTTAATACAAAGACTTATGTAACTTATCCGTTTTAGAATTTAGGAGGGTTAAAATTCAAGTCATAGAGGTTCAAATTTAGGAATATAAAATTTAAAATTTTAAGATTCAAATAGACAAGATTATATAGAATAAAATATAATGTGTATAGAAATTACTCTCAAATTTTTAATATAATCTGTATTCTTTTAGAATCGTGATCGTCATCGTTAAATATTAAAACTAAGACCAAAGGACTAAATTTATTATTATACCAATGAAAAAACACATCACTTACGATACTAACTTAACATAAATGGACTAAAATAAATAAATTCAAAAAGTCGAGTGACCATTTTATTGAAATACAAATTTCACCGACCGGATAGCTCAGAATGAGTTGTTTGAAAAGAACAAACTTGCCCACTTTTTAAATACTATGAATCAAATGCTCACAGGAATATAAGAAAATTAGCATATTAACAATATTGCAGTGCGAGAGAAACAGGGAATAAAATACAGACTCATTTGAGTACTAAATTAAATGAGAATTCGAACATCACTACCCAAATACTCTGCACAATTATGTTGACAAGATGCCATCATATTTGGACATAAATACATACAAGCTATCGGCACGAGCGTGACCACTTATTTTTCCTGCAGACTAACTACGACATATCATTCTAGGCTAGACGGTGAGTAATGCCTACGTCTTCGCCACAAATGTACAAAAGAGAGCAGAATTCAGTTCCTGCTGTTTTGGAATTTCAACTGGAACTGGAAACTTTCTGAACGGCTGGTTCTGCAAAATAATCTCTAAGGACATATAAAACTAAGAGGTACTTGATCTCACCATACAATGCAAGCCTGTATTAGAAGAGCATCAGAACCGGATTCAGTACATTCCCAAATATTAAACACTGTCTATATGCATGCCATTACGTTTCCTACAACAAACAACAGAACCACTCTTACTTGGGTTAGGTCTGATAAAATTCCTAGGAAACTGATTCGAATCACAAGATGAACACCAATTTTTCATGGTGCTTCGATAAATTATACTAATGTTGCCCAGACTTAGAAGTGAGTGCTAAACAGAACAACATTTTTGCTTTATCAAGATTTCCATACATTTGGAAAATCCTTTGAGGATCCTATTGCTATAGCATACCTAGTCCAGATGTGCGCTGAAATGGGTACTTTTGAAAACTAAAGATTCGGAACAACATAGTTTGAAGGTGATACGCATAACTAGTCAAATGTTGATTCCTAGCTTTCACATGCAAAGACACTGTTGTGTTGCTTTCAAAATTAATTCACATAGAGAAATGGTAAATTTTCATTAGAGAATGAATCAAGTGCCAAATTGCTTTTAGTGAAGGAAACGTCACGTAAAAGCAACAAAGGACCAAATCAACTTATGCACATGCATGCTGTTACGCAAATAAAAATTATTAAAGACCAAAATAAAATACCTATTCAGTGAAAACACTCATGAGATCATTTGGAGGGAAGTGGTGTAGCATTGGTATTCCCACTTGTGCATTATCCTCCTGCTTCACCCTGGTACCAATGTTCTCACTGAAAACCTTTCCAAGGCTAGAGCTGCACAAAGGTGACTGATATTCGCGAACAGGAAACCGGGCAGGGAGGCAAGTCCCTTTATTGATAAATCCAAGATTATTAAAAGGTGCTTGATCAAGCAAATCTCCAGACTTGGTAGAACCATAGGGATCCTGGACATTGCTCGTACTATGTACAAATCCTGGAAAATTCCTGGATGCTTTATATATCATGTTTGAGGTTTGAACTTGCTGACTTGCACAATTGTCAGCATTTACTGAGCAGGATGAAACGGATGGAGAAACAGAAGCAGGGGGTATATACCCACTAAGAATGCCAGTAGTTTGGAGATTCACATCAGAGACATGCCCGATACTCAATGAAGAACAATTTGATTGAGACGAAAGAAGATTGTAATCAATAACAGCAGTCCTACTAAAGCTGCCATTCTGGGTCACAGAAACGGGACTATTTCCTGCCTGAAAACCAGATGACTGAGAGGGTGCAACATGGCAAGATGGCTGCACGTTGATCGAGCGGCGAAGCTCAGGAACAATAGATTGCTGCTGTGGTTTCTGGAGTTGTTGCTGTTGCTGCAACAAATCAATAAGCATGTTACCATTCTGAGAATTTGGCCCTCCATTATTACTGGGTCCTGCTGTACCGATGTTATTAGAGGGCCATGCTCTGAATCCAGAAGTAACCTCTTCTACAGGTGGAAAGGATTGTGGGAAGTGTTTGGAACTGCTGGATTCACATTTTACTAAAGGTTGAACAAATGTGACACCATGGTCAACTTGAATACAATTGGGCCCTTGAAGGGATGCTTGAAGAAGAGCTGGCTGGTCCATAGCTGTAACTAAATTACTAGTTGGTCGACCTAAGAGCTCAGCATGGAGGGCAGCTAAGGTTTGTGGAGGAATTTGCCCAGAGGAAGCCAATGCTTGGATGTTAAATCTCCCAAGTGAACCAATTTTAACATTAGGTTCTAATGGCCCACAAAGTGGATTTGAAATACCACCTTGTTGAGCCACTCCACTAATTCTCTTCAAGTATAGTCTGAATTTCTGCATATAGAGATCATAGTATCTTAGGTAAATATAATGTTTTTCAACAGGAGCAAAGAAGTAGCTAAATATTAGTTTCTATTTATATTCAAAACGAAGTAAAAAAATGATTAGTTAAAACTAAATAGCAAAACAGAGTGCAAAATTTATCAATGCTACAAGCATCATCGACCAATATAATTTTCTAGTATATTCAAAAACTTAATTATGAGGCCCAGTTCCAATCAGATCAAATGTGAATCAATTAATCTTCAAAAGGAGATAATATTATAATTTGACAGGATGTCAACAATAACAAAACATGTAATGCTATGCCTGAATGTTGTGGGCCAAACCTATGTTTTAAAGGGCATTAATTTTGATTCTCTAATTAAGGATTAGGTTACAATTTTATTTTATTTCCTTGCGTTTCTTGATTGTGATATTATTTTCGTTAATTTATTTCCTTCCTAGAATCGGTTTCCTATTTATGTAATGAGACTGATCCTTAAATAAAGGGCCTTTCGGACTAATTTCCGTAAAGAAACCCCAACTAGATCTAAGTCTCTCTAGCAAGTCCTAAGGTTTCAGTCTCCTTTAGATGAGCTGAATTGTTAATCATAACAGGTTGTCTTAAAAATCCAGATAAAGGGAAGACGATTGACTTCCCCCTCAATCACCCTGTGACATGATCCTGTTCATGCGTTCTTAACAATTTGCCATCAGAGCCTACCACAATGGTCGATGACATACAAGCATCGTCACAAGAAGAGCAAACTGTTACTGAATCCATGGTGGATGCTCAGTTTACAACATGAACAATTGGGGATGGTGACAAGGAGTAATACAACCCAACTTAGACCAAGTGCCTTTCCCGCCAGTAACTGAAGGAGGCGAGGCATCATCACCGCTAGTGTGACTGTTGTTTTAAAGGCCATTTATTTTGATTCACTAATTAAGTTTTTATTTCTTTCCTTAGGTTTCTTGATTGTGGTTTTCTTTTAGTTAGTTTATTTCCTTTCTAGAAGAAGTTCCCTATTTATGTAATAGGAATGGTCCTTATTTAGGACTTGGGGAATAATAAACCCTAAGCAAAATTTCTATAAAAATACCCTAAAGAGATATAGGTCTCTCTCTAATAAGCTGAATTGTTAACCACAATAGGTCATCCTAGGAACCGAGATAAAGGGAACACAATTGACCTCGACTTACCTGTCAATCGTCCTGTGACACGATCCTCAGCTATAACGCAAGGCAAAGCCTCACAACATAATCCAACATACAACTAACTATGACTTGCAAATGAAGTAAAAAAAAATAATACAAGCCTTGTTCACCACTGTGGTTCTTTTTCTTTCTAAACTCCATTATGAGACCCATTTTCAATCAGACAGATCTGACTTGAGGATTGTTTCATAGCTTCACCAGATGTCAATCAATAATACACAACACATTATGTAATGTTGTGCCTTAGATTAGCATGACTTTAGACATGTTGAAGCCATTCACAACCAAATCTTGACAATAGACTGAAATTAATAAGATCCCCAAAATATTTGAGTATGTTAACCAGCGGTGATTATGACTCATATCCCATTCACTTTACATCAAAACTTCCCCGCACATATCCACCCAGCAAATATGATAATGATATTGGATAAGACTTCAATCTCTATGGAAGGGGGAAGCAATGTAGTAGACTAGATGAGGCATAAATTCGAAATAATAAGAACCAAAATGACATATCAACATCAAACTCTAAAACCTTTGTTATTAGTCAAAAATCTGAAAGTCAAATTGAATAGGGAATGTGCAAGCAAAAAACAATCAACTGCTTTTAATTAGTTCATTGAACACAAAGCTGAGAAGCAATCACCAAATGCTCAAATATATTTATGATCAGTCCAAATTAGTAGCAACCGATAAAGAAAATGGATGTCAGATACACATGATGAAGAACCGAACCTGCAAATGGCTTGCAACATTTTCTCTAGTTAAACCAGGCACATTCATCAGCTCAAGAATTCTCTTGGGAACAGCCTCTGAAATGGAAGCCACAATGTTTTATTCAGCAAGAATACAAAAATGCAATTAGTATTAACATTTCTTATTTTCGGAGATTAAACAGAACACAAAATGCTAACCCCTATCCACATTTAACATTGTAAGAAAAATAAATAAAAGCATCAAAATATTGGAGATCTTACTATCAATCCCCAGCTGATTTACAGCACTGACAAATTGTTGATGCAGCTCCACTGACCATACGACACGCGGTTTCTTTGAAGTGGATGGATCATCATTGTCGATTTCATCATCATCCTCTTCTTTTGTATTGCTCCTCTTTTTTAGCGGTTTCAATGATGCATCTGTTGCATCATTGACAGAAGAAACATATTCAGCATCATCATTCCCTCCTTTGTGCCGATCAGCATCACCTAAGCTTCCTGAGTGTTCTAATTCTTTATTTTCATTCCATTTCTTCCGAACAACATGCTGCCATATATTCTTTAATTCTTCCTCACGTATGGGCTTAATCAAATAATCACAGGCCCCATGTCTAATTCCCTTCATAACAGCACTCGTTCTCCCATCAGCTGACATCACTGCAACAGATTCATCATGTTAATATGCAGGAACACAATTTTATCAGAAGTCTACTCTTAACAGGGAAACAGAAGAATACTTACTAATTACTGGAAGATCCATTTCAAGCCCAACATGTTCAAGGAGTTTATAACCATCCATATCTGGCATATAAACATCACTTAGTATCACATCAAAACATCCTTTTCTCTCCCGTAAAAGGTTTAGGGCAACTTTGGCTTGGGAGCACGTAGTAACTGCAACAAAAAAAAAGAACTTTATTTTAGGGGGGGAAAAGGAAAGAAAAAGAACTTTGAACAAACAACATAACATTTCCTCCTCCTCAAAAATAACAAAATTAAGATGAAAACATTAAAACAATTAAGACTCTTTCCCGTGTTTCATGTTTGATAGAGGAAAATACAGCGCATTTGGGTAGTGAAGCAAATACATAATGCAACACTTTTAGAAGAATTAAAATGTAATTTTTTATGAACAAAAATGCGCGATTTCACCTTTTTAGGAAATAATTGTTTAAATTTGCCTAGTATGTTGGTGATTAGATAATCTCTAATCGAATACGATTGTCTTTCCCCGTTTGCTTAATAGTATCAACCACGAAAATATACTAAAAACAATGCTTAATTCGAAAGGGAAGTTCTATAAACAGAAAATGCATGGAAATATACATAAAAATAAATTTAAAAAAGCAAAATTAAGCACCGATATAGAGGCAACGGCGAAGCATCTGCTCGAGAATTCTTAAGCAAGTGATGTCATCATCGACAACTAGAACCCTCAAACCAGCGGGGAACTGATCGGAGATCATAACCTCCTCTCCTTTGCATGACGACAAGCCACCGTAGCAGCTGGAGGTAGCGGCGCTCGTACTCACATTCGACTGCATCACTCTCTGCATGGCAGCCATAACTAGAAATACACAACTCACTCACACATTAGAAAGAGAAAAAAAAAGGCTAAAATTACAGTATTTCTCTCTCTTAATGATTCCAATTCAACAAAACAAAGCAACGAACGTCAACAATTGAAACAGAAAGAGAAGGGAAACCCTAGAAATGAGGGTGAAATCGAGAGAAATTTGGGATCGGATCGAGAAGTGAGCAAAACAAGGATCAATTAGGAAGATTATAGTTTCTTCAGTGTTGAAAACAATTCGGTGATCCAAAGAGCACTGAATTCCCTTTTCTTATTTTATAGACAGAAGAAGAAAATAGAGAGAAAAAAATAAGTTGTCCTTATCTGCCTTTCTTTATTTTGAGATGGAGGTAATATAAAATAGGGTAAACTACCACTAAGGACATTTGTATTTTCATCTTATCTTATTTTGGTCATTATTTTTAAAAAATTATATTTCGATCACTTACATTATTTTTAAATAGTAAATTTCTAATTTGACTCCAAATTTCGGCCGAAATCCCCTGTTATTGACCATTGCTTACCATCGTCACCGGTCACCGTTTTTTTGGTGATAGTTAGAATTAAAATTCTCAGTTCATTCTTTTTTATCTTCTAAACGTGGTATCTATTTTCACCGTTTCTTTGTTTTTGAGTGTCAGATATTATAAAAATACAGTTGAGCTATGTCCCAATAGCTTAAATGGAACTTACATAGGTAAGGATGCTTATTTGTATTTTTGGGATTTTGTTCGCATTGAGAACACTTCACTTTATGGTGTTTTTCAGGGGTGTTGGCCGCGGTCGACTTTTGAAATTTTTAAATTTTTATATAGTCTAAGTATTTTCTTTTGCACCTCATAAATTTCTAATATAACTTCCTAAAAATTTACACTCTGACATAAATTTATGCGTTTGTTTCTGTACAAGCTCATTACAGATCAATGCTGCTACACTAGTTCGCCGCACCGAGTTATTGCTTTGGGAAAGTTTAATTCCATAAGAAAAGCTGCCTCATAAGTCATAAATTTGTTCCTGAAAAATGGTACGAGCATGAAACATTGGATTCCTTGTCCATTCAACATTAATCTGTTCTCTTGCAGTACAAGGATGCATCTTGTTTGTAAGTTTGTTAAGTTTATCACTTTGATTTCAGTGCAACATATTTGCTAGCGTTGCCCACCTTCGGTTTTGCATCTTCTACTCGTCTACTGAGTTGGCCAATGATGCCTCGCTCTCATTGTTTCCCCACCAATTGAATCGCCTAACCCACTCACTTGGCCACTTCTCACTACCATCAGTCTCTAACCTTGGTTTCAACATTTTTAGTCAGTTTTTAATTATAATTTGTATGTGGGTGGGCGCAGATAAAATTTTAAGGTAACCACAACCAATAAAATAGATATTAATAGAAGAAAATTTAGATTTCAATGCTCACTATGCTCCCAACAACGTGAATCTGCCACTGCTTAGAGATTAGGGTCTGTTCGGTGTAACTTTTTCAACGAGCTTTTAACTTTTAAACGGAAAAATTATACCGAACGATTAAAGAGAGCACTTCTCAAACGAACGTTTCGAAAAAGTTAAAATTTCTAACTTGTACCCAAACAATTGTTCTCACTCAAACCGCCCTTTGAGTATCATGGAACTATAACATTTACTAATGCTGCAGAATTTACAGTAAAGTCAACATGACATTTTTATTTGGGATATTTTTTGACCGTATGTTCAGGGTGGTTGGCACTCATAAATAAAGAAATGATAAACGGATATTGAATTTGTTGTTCAAAAGGTTAAAAATATGTGAATTAAAATTTTTAAAATTTAATTGTCACCATCGATAACGGTCAATTGAGGACTTTATAAGTTTTTGAGTTAAATTAATATTTTTAGTATTAAATTAAAATTTAGTTATTTTTTAACATGTCACATCTTTAAAAGAATTAAAGGCTCGACGATCAAAATATACTAAATCAATAACGTAAATATCAAAATGTAACTTTTTTTCTTTTAATTTTAGAAATAAAAAATAAAAAGTGTTCTCTATAAATTACTTATAATTTTTCTTTAATTATTTGTATTCAACTTATTGGTTAACTAATCTGAATTGAATAGTACAAAAATTCATTATGAAAGCGACTCTTTCAACCTAATTTATTACATTCACAACGTCATGATTCGAACTATGAACATGCTTATTACTTACAAAATTAGTAGAGGGGGAGGGAAATAATTGGAGGGGAAGGTGGGACCCGGATACGCAGCAAATGTCAGGCTCAAGCACGGCCACAGTGGCTCGCGTGCGATTTCACGGTCCGCGATTCTTCGGTGAGTTTCCCCTCGGCCTCGGTCTGTTGAGTTGGTAGGGAGGGCTGAACCCACTGGCCACTGCCTAGTATTAATCTACCAAGTTCTTTTTTTTTTTGTTTTTTTATTAACTGCATTCAAATATTCATACGTTCTTATTGTATTGTCCTTTTCTTGTTTTAAATATCACTGCAATTTAAAACAAAACAACCAAAAGTAATGGATTTTTGGTAATAAATTTAGACTTCAATTGTTGACGTTGATGTTTTGCTTAAGTAAAATTTTATAGCGCTCAATGAGTACTGATGAGTACTACTAACAACGAGTACTGATGAACACTATTAATTTCATTTATAAAGATTTAAAATTTAAAAGACTTATCGTATAATTATAAATTATTTAAAAATCAAAAGGTAAATTAATTAAAATATATTTTTTATTTTTTAAAATATAATTAAATCAAAATACTTACCCTAAATTACCAAACTCTAATTTTTTTTTCTTTGAAATTCAATCCGTCGCCGCTAGCCGCCGCCACTAGCCACATTCACACTATAAAACTTATTAGAGTTTTGTGGCCGGCAGTCTCTTCAAGCATATAATCCACGGTCTCTTCAAGTTTATAATCGTGCAATAGTAATTCACGGTCTCTTCAAACTTATAATCGCGCAATCGTAATCCACGGTCTCTTCAAGCTTATAATCGTGCAAACAAAGATCGCAATACAAACGATCCTTATGAAACCTATTAGGGTTTTGTGCCCGACGGAGGTGGCTAGTGGCGGCGGCGGTGGATTGAAATTCTATGAAAAAAATTAAGATTTTGTGATTTAGGGTAGGTATTTTGATCTAATTATATTTAAAATAAAATTTAAAATAAAAAATGTATTTTAATTAATATAACTTTTTATTTTTAAATAATTTATAATTATAAGGTTCTTTAGATTTTAAATCTTTATAAATTAAATTAATAATACTCATTGGTGCTAGTCGTTAATGATGCTCATCGATACTCGTAGAGCGTGGCAGACTCATCTTTGCTTAAGTACTTTTTTTTTTTGGTATTTCTCTACTCTGAAAATGTATTTGTACTAAGATTCTTTAGCATGTTATTGAAAACATTTGATTAATTTTTTTAATAATATGTCAATTGGATTTATTAGAAAATAAAATAGTGAAACACTTTAAACAAAATGAAAATAAAGAAAAAAAATAACAAAACAAAGAGAAATTAAAATAACTAGAGAACAAAACAACATGCCTACAAAATACGTCTACTAAGCTGCAACGACATAGATGGGATGAACCAATAGAGAAAGGAAACAATAAACAAAATTTCTTGTCTCTATCCACCTACACGCTTAAGGATCAAAATAGGAGTGGTGAGCGAAACCAACAATCTCGCAGGCTGCTTCGCGAAATAGATCTGACTGCATCGACAAACGAATAAAAAAAGATTAAACTACTGAAAGACAACCGGTAATCGTAAATAAGAGTTGAGCGTCGTGAGAAAATTATCTATGAACGCAAAACCCACCACAAATGTAGGCGAAAACGTGCAATAAGAAAAAAGCGTAACACAAGCAAAAAAAATGTCACAAGGACAGATAAAAAAATAAAAAAATTAAAACATTAAAAGAAAACAATAATTGAATATAATAAATTAAAGAAGAAAAATATTGATGGTCGGCGACTAACACTAAAATTAGTGTTGTCGTCAATTAGTCAATAATTAAAAAAATAGCTAAGAGAAAAAAAATAGAACATTATATTGACCCTGTTTGGCAATTAGCGGATAGCTGATAGGTGATAGCGGATTATATTAGCTGATAGTTGATAGCTGATTGCATTAGCTGATTTGACTAGCGGATTGTATTAGTTGATTGTATAAAAGTGTTTGATAAAATTAACTGATAGTTGATAGCTGTTTGATTATTTAAACAAGCAAAATGACATATAAGGACATTATTATATTCAATACTTGTTTGAATAATTTATCAGTTATGAATATTTTGTATCTAATAAATATTAATTAGATTTGTAAAAATTATTTTTAATATAAATTTTTTAAACATATTTGAAAGATTTATATATTAATTTATTATTTATATAATTATTAAAAAAATTATACACATATAAATATGTGATAATAAAAAAATAAAATTAACTTACAAATGTCACCATATAGATTAGTAGTAACAACAAATAAGTCCATATTTAATATGTTATTATTTATATTAAAACAATGTTATTATTTAATTTAGGTTATTTGGAGATTTTTGGCAATTGCTAAGGGTAAAAGAGTCATTACAATTCTAATATTAAACCTTTAATCTCAAAAAGCTCCTATTATGAGCTTTTTCAAAATTAGTTTTTTCATCCCAATCCGCTCTTTCAATCCGCTATTTACCAAACATCAATATTAGCGTATTTGACTAGTCAAACCTCTAATTATACCTCAAACCTCTAATTTTTGCCCAAACCATTATTTATCAAACAGGGCCATTATCTTGTTTGGTCTATTAGTTTGTGGGATATATGTGTGTATAATTCATTAAATTGTCTTTATGATTTTGTATGACCATTTTTCACTTTATATGGTCTTCTTTCTTAAATAAGTGCACTGAAAAAAAAAACTAACCTATATGATGTTTTAATTGTTTTTCAAAAAAAAAAACAGATATGGAAAACAGTTTTATTTCAAAAAAAAAAAACAGGGCCATTATCTTGTTTGGTCTATTAGTTTGTGGGATATATGTGTGTATAATTCATTAAATTGTCTTTATGATTTTGTATGACCATTTTTCACTTTATATGGTCTTCTTTCTTAAATAAGTGCACTGAAAAAAAAAAAACTAACCTATATGATGTTTTAATTGTTTTTCAAAAAAAAAAAACAGATATGGAAAACAGTTTTATTTCAAAAAATTATTTTTCTAACATTGTTCTTTATTGCTTTTAGTACCAAATGTGTTTGATTTTAAAAGCTGTTTTGAAAAACAATGGAGATTTAACCTAAAAATCAATATAAAAGAAAAACCTTAACTATCCTAATTTAACCGCTCATCTATTTAAATTAGGCACATTTTTTACAAAGGGGTTTAATTAATTTTTTTTAAAAGTGAGATAATTTTAAACGTAATTTGTTCTATTCATAATCTAATTTATTCAATTCTCAACATCAAGATTCGAATTCCTGACTTTGTTTAATGAAAAAAAAATACTATATATTCAATGAGAAATGAAAAAAAATGAAAGAAATAAAAGGGAGCCAAAACATAGAAATGAAGTGTAGATCGGAAGCAAGGGTATTAAATTTAGGAGTTTGTAAAGTGAGTAGGGGCATGGATTTAGGTGGTTGGTAGGTAAGACCTTGACTAGAGATCAAGTGAGGGTGAAGGCTTGATATTGTACCATGTGAGGCCACTAATTAATGTGAACCATCAAATTTCTTCAGTACACTTCAAATAGTGATTTCCTTCTTCCAAATTTTAATGTCCCTCAAGTTAAAATTGTGTGAAATTTGAAAATTCAGAGTTAAAACATTTATATACGTATATATGTTTGAGTCTTGGAAACAAACTAATGAGCTGAATCATTTGATAATACACACCTTGTAGACAAATTGTTATAATCTGAATGTTCTAAAAATAATAATATTCAGCTTAATAACAACATTTTTTTCATTGATATCACTCAGATGGTTCGAACTAATGGGCCAATATTATGGATATTAGAGTCTAATTAGTGAAGTTACCAAATTACAGTGGATCAACTTGAATGTCAAGACTAAGAGGCTAATAAAAACATATTGTCCAGGGCCAACTTGCTGGCTGAATTGCCCACAATCACTGTGCCCACCAGATGTGACAAAGAAATGACTGGCTGCCTTTTCAATGTTGTTTTCACCATAAAAACACTCGCACATGCATGTTCATGCAGCCGACGCTTTTCAAGTTTTGGTGAATATCAGATTATGGTTTAATAAGAGATACATTACTTCATGAAAAGAGACAAAGTGATTTTAATTTAAACAGAGAGTCGTGGTTAACAGTGATTGTAGAGAATATGAGAAATATATGTGATAATTTATGTTTTCTTAGCAAGATTTTATTCGAGGAAGATGATAATTTTTCCTCACGATGATTACATTGATAGAGTTTGACGAGAGTATCGAATTTAAGTTTTGTAAAATAAAATAGATGCGGCAAACTAGCTGTGAATGTCAGTTAATAAAACTGACCGGTGAGCCAGATATATTTAATAGTCATCTTATCAGGATATTGTAATTCCTCGATAAAGATGTGAACTTAAAGGCTTCAGTGGTTACTAAAAGTGTAGAGATATGACCTAGCAGAAATGAAAATGGTGAAAGACATAATAAGTATAACACTAATAAATTCTTTTAACTTGACGCCGGTAATATTCAGAATATAATTTTCCTACATACTAAACACAAGGCTGATAACATGGCCTGCTAAGCTAATAACACTTATAGCAGTGGCGGGTCCAAAAATATTTTTTTAGGGTGAGCACAAGCTAAAATTTTCTTAAGGGTAGACACAATAATAAAAATTTCAAAATTTCAGAGTGGGTACAAGTCATAAAAATTAAGAACTAATTCATAAAATTTTAAAAAATTAAATGCAAATGTATGAAGTTTAAAAAATTTAGGGTGGACACAGGCCCACCCAAACTAACCTTTGCATCCGCCACTAACTAATAGAGAACCCTAGGGAAAACAAGGAATATTAAAACAACAAAAAGTATACTTTAACCTGTGGTTCAGGTTAAATCCTCATTTATATCTGGAGCAGCACGTCTACTCCGAATATGAGCTAACAAAACGCAAAAGATCAGTTATTAAATTCGATGATAATATGGAAACCAAAAGAAACAACAAAAAGCGCCTTTCCAGTAAGCAGCTGAGCAGCAGACTCTTTCTTCCAAATGCAAAACCTGATTGAAATATGACTTTAATTTAAATAGTTATTTCAGTTCTGTTAGATTTTTTTGTTTTATTCAAACAAAAACTATCCATTTTATGCGGTCAAATTAATTAAAATAGTAAAATTACAAATACATATCAAATAAATACACCCAATAAGTTTAAGGCATACAAATTGAACGATTGAAGCAAATGCAACAAGTGGCAATTTCTCCCTAGTGATGTCTTCAAATGGGTTGAATTTTAATATATCTTCCATAGTGCAGAAAATTGAGATAATTCTATTTTACCTATTATAACACAAGGAATAAGGGAGTATTCAATTTTTTTTTCCATTTAAAAAGGAAAATTTTGAAGTGAAAAACAATTTGTTTATCATTCATACAACAACAGAACAAAGTATGGACTTTGCTCAAAATCGGTCAAAAGAGAATGGGGTAATTAAAGATTCTTCAAGTTCTCGAAATCCTCTATAAACAGTCTCAGTCCGACTCTGTGGAAGTGCCAATCTCCTTACCTCCGTCATGTACCTGTAAAATCCCAACAAATAATACTATTTCAAAAATCCCAAACTTGTTGAGGCTTCATAGTTCATGTTTAATAAACGGAACGCGAAGAATCTGACCTGTTGGCTGCACTAGTGATCTTGTCTCGAATCCCTTGGTTTAGAACCATTGTTTGTTCTGGTGAGAACGTTCTACCTAATATTAAAGATGCGCCAGCAGCAGTCATGCCCATTCTCTGTGCAAATACAGACATTGCCCATTCGCGAAGTACCACTAGCACTGATCGAAGAAGGCGTAATCTGAGGTTTGGTGATGATAGAATAGCCCCATTTGATAAGAGTTGATCGTAAGTGTTCAATGCGGGTTCAGCTGCACCCTTGCAAGCAGCCAGAAGAGCTCTGGCCACATCTTCATCCCCAACAGCTTCGGTTCCAGATTCCGCCCTCTCCTACCAAGTCAAACATGTTTCGGAGAAAAACAAGTACCAAATGTCATTTATCAAAGCTACTGTGATGAGAATCGAATAAATTCTTGCTTTTCACATAAATAAAATGAAACCATCTAAGAGGAAGATATACCAATGCAGCCTTCTCTAGATGAAGGCATAGAGTGTCCAGAGGTAAAACAGCTCCATCTCCAGGATACACTTTAGATCCAACCCGCTTCAAAACAGAGCAAGCCTCAGCAACTCCACCCCTTGAAAGAGCTTGATCAATAAGTCTAGCCCAGGTTTCTCGGATAATGCTACTATCAGCATCACCCGAATAGTTTGCAAAGTATAACATTTCCAGGCATATCTAAAAGCAGAAATGAAAAGGCAAAGAATCTCATTATTAACAACAATAATAATATAGGAACAAAAGTTATCACATGATTAGTTAAAAGGATATAGTACTAAATCAGGCAATTGAGCTAAGTTGATGAAAGAATTCTGCAAGGGAAAACCTAATCAACCTAAAAAAGCCAGTGTAAAACAATTTCTAGCAACATGCTAAAACATATGGAAACGCAATTCAGTTGAAGAAATTTTCAATCATCTACATACAAGTGAAGAATACTATATCTGAGATATAATTCTCTCTCCACCCCTCATTTACTCACTGTCGGATCCCAAATTATGTGTGTGTTCATATTTATTTATGAATATAGTCTTTTCACCTTCCTTTTTATATACAAAATCTTTACTGAGAGGAAGGAAACAAAGAGATGGAGAATTAAAAGCCAGAATCTATACCTCCCAAAGTTCAAAAGGAACTGCATATTCATTATACAACTGAGTAATGCTCTTCAAATCTGAAGATAACTCCTTGGCCTTCTCTCGTGCAGCATTTGCTAAATTGGCATCACCATTAAACCTGCTATCAGCAGCGGATCTATTTTGAACAGATTCTGATGTACCAGGTGTAGCTTCTAACCTGGTAGCAATTGCCTCCAGTTCCTCTTTTACTTTTATCTGAAACTGCAGAACAGCAAGTTTCCCTTCAAGTAAGTCCAGCAGTCCACTGTCAAAAGCACCCCGGCTAGAAGCTACCAGACCATCATTGCTACTAG
Organism: Hibiscus trionum; assembly: GCA_030270665.1. Lineage (NCBI taxonomy): Eukaryota > Viridiplantae > Streptophyta > Magnoliopsida > Malvales > Malvaceae > Hibiscus > Hibiscus trionum. Next base: position 6,190,452 of record BSYR01000065.1, read on the forward strand.
CACTCTTGGCCTGGAGAACAGCATTACTTAGGTATTGACGCCTGGCATTGACAATCAAAACAAGTATTAGACAAATCATTGTGACAAGGAAAGAGTTCCCACCTCCCCCAACCACAATTTAAAGTGTAGCACTCCAAAAAGCTCAATAGCATCACCTCCCTTAATCTTATTCTTGTATGAAAGGTTAAATGGATTGAAGGGTAAGAACACATTTGGATTTTCAATTTGACAGCCAGAAATCAGATCAGCACATGCTTATAGAGATGAATTTACAACAAGTCTAAGAAGATATGGGTAAAATTTGATAAAATGAAACCTTTGTTCAAGACTAGGAGCAGCACTCCCATCAATTGAGCGTCTTTCAGCCAGCCTCAACAGTACATGAGCTGCAAGCAAATGCTGTCGCTTCAAGACATAATACCGAGCCAAAAGATCAAAGTACTTGGCTTGATTAGAATGAATAGAAGCTCCAGGTAGACCCACTGAAGGGGTTGCCGACGTCAATGCAGATAGAGCTCGAACCTATATGGAAGATGATAGAAATGTGTAAAAACTAAAGGAAAAAGTTATTACAGCAATTCATCATCTAAGTTCTGATTCTGAATAAAGAAAACTGTGTCCACAGGTTGTGACAGTCAACTTTGAAATAAGACACGAAAGATCACAGAAAGAAAGAAAGAAAACCACCTCTTGTGCGGGCTCACAACCAGCTGTTTGCAGAAAAGGCACCAAATCAGGACCTCCATATTCCAACAGCTCATTCTCAAGACCTAAATCTATCATAGTTCTATACAAGTACTCATGAAATAATTTGTCAGGTGATTGAACACTAAGCTGAACAATCTGGCATATATATTTTCTGCGTGAAGCATTATCAAGGACAGATTGCACTGCAGCAGGCCTAGCAGGAGAACCAAATTCCCTCTGTGAGCCCTCACCTTTCAGAGAGCGTAAAGCACTAGTAATTATCTCATAGCACTGTTCACGCTGGGCAATTGCATATTCTCTAATTGCTTGATCAATTTGCTCATTGAAAGCATCACCTGCAGGATCAAGTGCCTGAGCTTTCTGAAGGGGTAAGCGAACCACAGCTTCATAAAATCTGCAGCAAAGTTTCAGGTTAAAGATGCAAGAATCTGATTTAAACAATATCTTGTTAAAGAAATCATATTCTAGCCTTTTAATTGAATGAAAAAATCACCTTAAGTCCTCAAACCGTTTGCAAACAGTTCTTAAATCAGCAGATTCTGGAACTTTACTTAGGAATTCGAAGGCCTCCCTGGCAAGATTTTCCTTCACATCAGGATCAGGAGTTACAGCAGCTCTTTCAAGACATTCCACAGCTAAGAAAAACTTATAATCAGACTCCTTGAAATAGCTTGGACATCGCTCACGTAATTTCCCACTTACATCATCCACAGTCCCCCTGCCATCAGGTCCGGTATAATACTGGAGCAAGGAACAACATGTATTAGCGCAATCATTTAGAAACTCCAATATACATTTAGAAGAAAAGAAAATCGTGGGACTTAAGAAAATGCTAATATACTGAACTTCCATGATACTTTATATAAGATTCAGTTACCTCCATCAAAGCAGAAATCAGTCTTGTAGCAAGGCAGTCACCCTCGTCAGAACAAACAAGTTGGTGGAATGTCAACTGGACCAATTCCTGGCGGATATTAGCATCAAATCCCTGGACCAAGCGTGTTACATGATGCTGAGAAACAAGCTGTAGTAAAAACAGAGCTTCAGCAGACCTAAGAAGCAACTGCCGGATGCACTCCATTGCTCTCACCTGTAGCATAAGACTTGTGTAAGAAACAGATATGAGGGCTAGGGCCTAGTACACATGATAAATGGATGCATCAAGAAATTTCACTCACCTCCATTGCAGCCAATTCAGCAGGGCTATACGGCAAACGCTGTCTTTTATTTGATGTTCCTCCACCATTAGACTCCACACTCCGGGAATACGCACCAAATAAGTTTCTCACCATGCTCCTATCACCAGCTCCTAATTCTGAACCAGATCCATAAAGAATAGAACCAGTCATGTCACCCAAACCAGCTACACATCCATAAAGCCCTCTTCTTTTGTTCCTTCTAGACCTTAAGAACATCTCCAAAGCACGAATCTTGTTCTCAAGGACTTGCATAGCCCCAGCAGAAAGTCTGCATGCAAGCAACCCATTTTCTGATGCTGCATCATAACCACCTTTCACAACCATAACAGGGAGCTCCCAAACAGGAAACAGCAACCTCGATGAGCATAGGCAGAGCCCTTCATGAGCACCTGAGAACACTGGCTCAGCCTCCTGAACAACCTGCCCCATGCTGAAACCCCCAGCAGCTGTTCTAGTATTTGATAATCCACTAGTACCTTCAACTTGTGGCACTCCAACAATTCTTGGGTCCTCAAATGCTTCAGCTGCCTTTTCAGCAACAATATTGCTTATAAGATTTTCAGAATGAACTACCTTTGCAGCTAGCATCAAACACATTGCAGCCGCTTCACCAGCACCAAAACGATTAAAGAAATCCTCTAATATGGGTCTAGGAGAGTTCGACTCAAACAATCTTCTCAAAATATCAACAGGCCGATTGAAAACTACTTCCATCATGCCCATGGTACTGAAAACAACAATTCTCCTCCTTGGCAGTATATGTTGAGTTGAAAGGTCACCTCTAGCCCACAACTTTCCTGATGCCTTATCACAGGACTCAACTGAGCTTTCAAATCCACAAAATTCAAGCTCGGAATACAGTGATAACACAGTGGCAGCTGTATCTGGTAAGGGAAGAACATCTGCCACAAAGAGCATCCGCCCTTCAACGGGCAAGGAAGATACAGATTCTCGTAATGCTAGGGAACTCCGAGCAGTTGCTCCTAAATTACCTGACAGAGATGACTGTGAACTTGAATCTCTGCTCACAATGAGAAGAGAAGACAAGGTTGGCGGTGATTGATCAGAAAGAACAAGAGTTCCAGCAGAATAGTATGCTGTTTCTACCTTCAGTGAAAGATCCTCCGTCTGAGTCCTACCAGCCAATGATATTGCGCCAAAGGTAAGTCCACCGCTGACACCTAAAGGAGGCGAAGGCCTAGTTGTTACAACTTTTAAACAGCTTGGCCTGTGGTGATGATTGTTAAATCCACCCAAACTTCCAACAGTACTATTACTTCCACTAGATGAGGAGGTGGAAAGGTACATTCTTCTACCATCTGACAGAATAGCAACAAGATGCAGCCACTTTGATTCTAGTGTGGATAAAGGGGAAATTGAAACAATAGATGGTTTTGCTGATCGATTTGACGCTCTTGATGCTGTTGTTTGTCTGCCTCCATAATGTGCATCTTTCTGATTTAACAAATTCCTTTCTTCAGCCACTTTCTTCAATGGACTATCACCACTTGGCCCCATGACAAAAACTTGAATTTTCATATCTTCAGTTCTTGCATATAGAATCTGCCTTTCATTATCAACAACCATTTCAACAATGGGATCTACAGCTCCAAATTTAAACACATTTGGTATAACCCACCTGAAAAACCAACGAAGATCTATTAATTGAAAGCAAATTTAAACATTTACCAAACCAGAAGTACTCAAGGTCCTCATTGTGAGGTTGTCTCAAACTTTTATAATCAGAAAGGGACAAATCATGTAGATAGAAAACTTCTAAATGTGTAGGTGAAATTATAGAAAAAGCAAAACAACCACACAAGCCAGAAGAATTAAGTAGCAGAACACACCTTGAAATAACACTCCCTACACCTGCAGTGAGGCAAACTTTACGGCAACGCTTATGCCAGCCTGAACCAGTCGTGTAATGCAGCTCATAGATGTGGCCATCTCGGCCAGCCATGAAAATACGACCCTTATCAGTACAAGTTATACAAGTCATGGTAACTCCATCAGAAGGTATTGTATACTCTGGCAAAGACTGCAGTGAAACTTCTGCATAAGGATCAGTATTATCACCCCCTCCAGAACAGCAAACTCCTACAATAATCAACTGATAACAAGCAAAGCTGGTAAGAGAAATGTAATTTCATTAACCACCGAGCTAGGATAAATTAGCTAGAAAAAGTCAATAGAAACTGCCTACAAATAAATAATGATATTAAAAGTGCAATAAATTTGATAAAATCAGTATTGTCAGCACCAGTTAGAATTAACACCTCAATACCATCCAGATGGAGATTTTGTACCTAAGTTTGCTTTTGGCTATGGTTTTTAAATGATGCTAAAAATGGGATTGCTTGAGCAGAATGCCTCGTGGACTCCTGCTTTTTTTAAAAAAAATTATCAGTTTTTATTATAAAAGTTAAAAGAAAAAAGGACCAACAATTACTCTTCATAGTAGATTGAAAAGGCATTATATTCCATCAAAAGATTTTTCTTAAAAAAGAAACAAAGCCACAACCACCAAAATTGTATTTGGGTAAAAAAATCATCAATAAAGCAGCTCGTAGAAAAAGTATTTTAATATGCTTCGTACTTCTTATGCCCTTGCCAACATTGGATACAATTCAAAAGGGGGAAATCTATGTCCACAGAAGTCATTTAGAAAGAGGACACTTTATCAATCCCATATTTGAAATCATAAATAGGATATTAATAATATAACATCTTCCAGAGGCATATAAAAGCCAAGTTTTTACCTCAACAGGAGTAGCTAATACTAAAAGATACTGTATAGCTTCAATAAAAATGCCGGGTCTAGATTTGGTGAGACCAACAGCACATATAGCTTGTTCCTCCACATTGTATTCAGGACATTGGCCATCCCTAATCAAAAGTAAAGATGTGATGAAGGTGAAACAAATAAAAATCAAATAAATAGACAACATAGAAAAAAACAAGCACTTTGATTCTAAAAAATTATAAACTCTGAATTCAGCTTGGCTGTTCAAGAACCATCTCTTTATGGGTGAAGTGTGCAGGTCCTAGATTCAACTGACCAAAGAATGGCTCCCAGAATTGGGATTCAAGGGGAAAAAAGGGTGGAGGCTATCCATCCATCATGATGCACCCAATCCATTCAAAAAAGTACCAGACCAACTAAATGCTGGATATATCAAATCGAGACACCCAATAAGATCCCTAATATTTCATCCAACAAATGATTTAATTTAATGGCACTTGTAGATTGCCTTCTATATAAATTGGCAGTTGGCACTGTTTTAGAAAGCAAGATTCAATGACAAAACATTATACTTGATGGACATTACTTTCTTCAGATAAACAACCTCTTATCTAGGTAGCAAGTCCCCACTTTATAATAAAGTTTAAATAAAATTTTTATGCTATATCTCTGCACAGTTACCCTAGAACATTATGAATAGAAAAATGATAGTGAAATCACACCATTGCTCACCTATACTATTCTCATCATTCAAAAGTGACATCTAAGAAAAAATAACAGAACCAGTTGCCTTTATAGCTTGATAAATATGTAAGAACCAACAAACTGTTTCCACGGAGACACTCATTAACGTTATGGCTAAAATTCAAGAAAACAAGTTGACCTTTCACAACAGAGCAATGAACCTAGTTAGACCCATCTACATGGCTAGCCACCAACGGTAGATAACATAATGAGTGTATGAAAGAACAAAAATATGAGTAAAACCAACTCTCAAAATATAAAACCCTCATTCCTCAGACATATATTATTATTATTAACTGTCCAAAACAATCCAGCACCTTGTTACCTATTGCTTTTTGCCTTCAACCAGACATCATCTTAATCATCCCAACCTATTTTCATATTGGATTCCTTTTTAGTGCTTTTTTCAGATTGACTTCAATATCCTAATCCACAAATGCTACCTTAGATATAGCTTTTTAACCCTTAGCTCCTGAACCAAAGAAACAGCATCATGCTAAATGCTTAAAAACGACTGTGCATATTTTATCAAAATTGGCACCTCTTCTTCTTTTAGCAAACCATTTCCCACATTAAATGCTTACAAATTACCAAATTTATTTCCAAGTTATAAAATTATGTAAAAATTTATTTTTACCTCCACCAAGTAATTTCTCTAAGTCTAGGAGATTCATATTCATGCCAAAACGAGTAGCTTATCATTTTATAGATATTCAGCAAGCAGCCAGCTAAAACTCACAATAATGAAATGGGTGATCTCATGAATGATAAATTACAAAAACACAAAATTGAAACCAGCAACAAAAATGTTACCATTTGTCAAAACGCCAAAGAAACAAAGAATTATCCACAGATGCCCATGCCCTACGTATCTCTGGAAATATTCCACATAATGCAGTTCCTTCTCCACCAGCTGCATTATATCTTTCTATTAGCACTGGAGGTAGCTCCCGAGTATCCTCCACCTCAATCAAAGGAGGCCACTGCAGTGGAATACGAAAGATAAATTCATTAATATGGAGGGAAACTCATCTCAAATCATCCCATCTATTTAGACATGGCAACTTTGTCATTAAAATACAGGACTGCAAATTATGCTTAAAATTAGCACTAAGCATCCATGCTGACTAACTGAATGCAGAACATGGTAATGATTACTGAAAATTAAAGATAGCTATCTTAGTTTAAGACTAAACTAGTTACACACAAAATATAGCAAATGTGGAATAACCAAAACAAGATAACAGCATTTTTAGAGTCCCAATGAGTGCTTAACACCTACATGGAAGAACATAAGACTAAACATATTGCAACCACTAGAATTCAACCCAAAAAATTGAAAAAGAAGAACTAACTCCATATTATTTTGGGACAGAAAACAGAATCATCTAGGCAAGTGAATGAAATCAAAAGTCTCCGGTTGTCCATCAAATTTTAACTGAATAGCTGAGAGAAATACTAAAGACTAGGTTTTTATGGTAAAAAGGTACCTCTCTGGGGTGAGTGGAGTAGGGATGACTGGCGTATCTGGAAGCTTCCAAAGCCTCCTCGAGGTCCAATTGGGACGCCACTTCACGGCCAATACGGTCGCTGACGGCGAGCCCCGCATTGGTGACATCGCGCAGCACAATCTCCTCCACCCACGACATGGTAAAAAAACCCTAGAATCAGAAAGGGGAGAATGTGATTGGATTGGAAAAGAAGAGCCCCAGGCCCTTAGATTGAATACAACCGTAGCTTAAATTTTGTTCTGGTTTTCTTTTTCTTTTTAAAATCGAATCAAAAATGGGGAAATGCAGAAGGGTTTATAAAAATAGGGTATATTCATTCAATCAGGGGTTTTTGCAGTGGCGGGCAAATTAAGCTATTTTCCTTGAGAGCGGGCCTTCCATATTTTGACTACTCATGGGAAAATTATTCAATATTTTTTTTTATTTTAAAGATTAAAATTTTAGTTTAAAGTCTAATTTCTAGGTTAAGAATTTATGATTTAAAACTTAGTATTTAAATTTTAATTATAGATTTGTATAAAAAATTACACACGTGTTAAAAGAGTACTCATATATTTTAGTAGACTTGCTTTCAATACCGAAGTTGGAAATTAAAATTAGAAGTAAAGTATAATTAAATCATAAAAATGATAGTGTTAAAGTTTAGATAAATTAAAATTTGAGGTTTAAATATTTAAAAATTTTATTATATTTTTTAATATAAAAAATTAGAGAACCACAACCAAGCTCAGGTTTAGTATAGATTCATTTCTAACTGCTTTAAATGACGTTGTTAGTTTATTATAAAAGAATCATTTTGTAGTTAATCTTTATTAAATTTATAACTTAGTACGTTAATAAAAAATATTAAAATTTAATTTAATCTTTAAATTATAGCTAAAATATTAATTTAATTTTTTAGCGATAATCAAAGTCAAGCTTTTTTTTGTTGCGTTTTGCAACCCTAAATCTATTGTAACCGTGATTTTTGTGTCAAACAGCTCCAGGTTTGGCTTGAACAGGCGTTTATCCACCTGGATTTAACGCATAAACGTTCGTTTTTCCACAATTAAATTTTTTTAATTTTTGTCCAAACAGCCGTTGCAGTTAACAAATATTTAGTCTCTTCTCCGTCGGATTTACCTCATCAACCCTTGAATGAAATTGATCTCGAAGTATGTTGATTATTGTTGTCTCCATTGTTATTCCATTGTAGGGATCCAATATTAAACCTCCAAAACTCCAATCATTTGTAACTAAATTTGAGACTTATTTTTCTTTCTTTTTTTTATTTGATTTTGATTATTTCTTTGTCTTAAATTCACCCTACACCAGACACAATTTATGTCATTATGAAGATTTGGACGGCATATTTTCTATATAAAAAATACATCAATATTTTAATTAAGATAATTAATTGTGTTAACTATTTAAACTAATTAATAGATCAAACTACATTAAATTCAAGTGTATAAATTGAGTCTTGAATTTAAGCATAATAATAGACATAAACAATGAATTGAATATACACCATGACAGAACCATGAAACAAGGTTAAGGGAGTAAAGTACAAATAACCATAAAATGAGGGGACAACATTCAATGAATTAAAAATTGAAGGTTCAAATAGGTAAATTTTTCGTTATATTTTTTAATATAAAAATTTCGAGGTAGTCACGACTCCCAATTTTTGCTACAACTTCGTCCCCTAATATACAAACATAAAAATATTTAAAAAAAAAAGTCTAACGTCTATAGTATATTCTTTTAACGTTTAAACAATCTTTTGTATGTTGATTAGTCAAACTTTTATTGTTAATCAATTAAAAAATTACTTGGGTGGGTGAAAGTGAACTTAAATTTAATCTATATCTCGTTCATGAAAAAAATAATACAAATTTAGAAATTTCACAATTTTGGTAAACTCATATGGATGAAAAAATACGGACTCGCCGGAGACTCAGCCTTATAGAGATGGATTTTTTTTAAAAATTGAATTCGAAACAGATCAATATAAATTTTAGTAATGATATAATTGGGGTAAAGTGGGTTTAGATTTAGAGTCAAAATTCTTGATTTAATCTGATATCGTATATTGTAAATTATATTTTATAATATTTACTAAAGACAATGTGTGCATCTATATTTCTTAATTTAAACTTTAAAAAGTAACATAAAATATCAATTTTATCCATTGGGCTTCAACAAAAAATATAAAAAGGAGTTCAAATTCGAAACTAAATGGCTTTTGGATGAGGAGTGCCCCAAACTATCCAAAGCGGTTGAGATCTTCCTACGAGAGAAAATAACTTTCTTCGATTCGGAAGGAAAATAAGGAAAACAAGAGCTGCTCTAGTTAGATGGAGTAAAACAAAGTACAAAAAGCAAAATGAAAAGAAACAAACCCTCCTAGCGCAGATCAGAAAATACCAAGGAAGAAAACTCAACAAGGATGAAATTGAAGATTATAACCAACTCAAAAAAGAATTAGACAGTGGGTGGGAAGGAGAGGAGCGTCACTGGCATCAACGGTCCAGGGTGAATTGGATGAAATGAGGTGATAAAAACACCAAATTTTTTCATGCTTCTACTATCCAACATAAGAGGATCAACTCTATCCTCAAAATCAAAAAGGTGGATGGAACTTGGCTTGAAGAACCGGATGAAATTGCAGACTATTTTCAGCACCATTTCAAATACCTCTTTACAAAAGACCAAGGTGTTGACTACAGAAGCCTTGAAGACTACATTCCTAAACTGGTTACAGGCGACATGAACTCTGAACTCTGTAAAGAAGTATCGAATGAAGAGATAAAAAAGCGGTCTTTGATATGGGTGCGACCAAAGCTCCAGGACCGGATGGTTTCCACGGGGTTTTCTATCAGACTTTTTGGGACACCGTCAAAATAGACCTGATTGAGATGGTCTCGACCTTCTTTAAGGATGGATCTCTGGATCTTAACTTGAACAAAACTAACTTGGTCTTAATCCCAAAGAAGCCAGATCCCTGTGAAGTCTCTCACTTCAGACCAATCAGCCTATGCAACTTCTCTCTTAAAGTTATAACCAAAATTATGGCGTCTGGCCTCAAAATTTTCCTCCCAAGTCTCATCCCTCACAACCAATCCGCCTTTGTGCAGGAAAGGTTAATACATGACAACATAATTCTGGCAAATGAAGCTTACCATGCGATCAAGCGAGCAAAAAAAGGAAAAAAAGGAATTATGTCTCTCAAAATTGATCTCGAAAAAACTTATGATAAAGTTGATTGGAATCTTCTCCTCTACGTTATGAATATGATGGGTTTCTGTGGATGGTGGACTGAAAGAGTCATGAAATGCGTCTCTACAGCTTCTTTCTCTCTCATTCTGAATGGACAAAAATATGGGAACTTCCATCCGGGAAGAGGACTAAGACAGGGTGATCCACTCTCTCATTTTCTGTTCATTTTCATCTCTAGCATTCTCACTTGGATTATTGAAAAGAAGGTCGCTTTCGACCGTTTCGAGGGTTTGAAAATCAGAAGAAAATGCTCTACTCTTAGTCACCTTATGTTTGCTGACGACTGCTTGATGTTATCTACAGCAAACGAAGATAACTGACAGGCTGCTTTGAATATTTTGCACCTTTTCCAAAATTCTACTGGTCAAACAGTTAACTTTCAGAAATTCTCAGTCTTTTTCTCACCAAATATCAGTAAGTAGCTAAAGACCCACCTCGCTAACATTCTGAGATTCAGCCTAATGGAAGAAGATAACAGGCATCTCGGTCTTCCATCACTCTAGGGGAGAAGCAAAAAAACAGCCATAACATTTATTAAAGCAAAGGTTCAAAACAAATTACAGGGCTGGAAAGCCAAATTCCTGAACCAAGCAGGGAAGGAGATTCTCATCAAAGCAGTCGCTCAAGCCATTCCGGCTTACGTAATGCAATACTTTCTTCTGCCGGTCACCTTTTGTGATGGAATCAGCTCGCTAGTGGCAAAATTCTGGTGGAACAACTGTGGTAAGAAGGATAAGAGTATCCATTAGCTTAACTGGAAAAACCTTTGTCGGCCAAAAGATCAAGGTGGTTTGGGTTTTAAGAATCTCAGATCGTTTAACAATTCCCTTATCACAAAGATTGCTTGAAAACTCCTGAAGTATCCGGACTCCTTTCTGGCCCAAACCCTACGAGGGATTTACTTCCCGAACGGAAATCTTTTCGATGCCCCCAAAGGCAATAACCCTTCATGGGCTTGGATAGGTATTCGAGAGGGTATTCAGGTAGTCAAAGAAGGATATCTCTGGAGAGTTGACAATGGAATAAGCATATCTATATGGAAGGACAAGTGGATTCCCAATCTTTCTTGTTTTAAAGTTCGGACCAATTTACCGACTACTGAACTCTGTCCTTCTGTCAGCAACCTTATGAACTCCGATCATAAATCTTGGGATTACTCAAAAATTGATCAGTTGTTCTCACCAGAAGAATCAGAAGCGATCAGATCGATACCGATCGGAGGACTTGATATTAAGGACTCAATGGTTTGGGCGGGTGAAAAGAACGGAGAATACTCGGCCAAGTCGGGCTACAGATTCTTAGAGGAGAAATCTAAAAGCCTTCAAGATCCATCTTCAAGCGAAAATCTCGGAAGAAACAAAGCTCTGTGGAAGTCAATCTGGAGCCTTAAGGTGCCGCCCAAAATCCGATCGTTTCTTTGGAAGCTCTGTCATAACATCATTAAAAATCTCTTTCATAACCAACACTAAAACGAAATTCAATGACCGGAAAGGGGAAAAAAGTGCCAAAAATTAGATTAATCCAAATAATCAATAAATATTCTTATAATACAAACACATAATTAAAAAAATACAAAATCAAACAACAATCAACTAATGAAAGAAAATACAAACATATAATTTATTTTAGTGCATATGTAGATTCCGAGCTTGTTCACAAGCTTTTCGAGCCAAGCCTGGGTAGGCTCGGCTCGGCTTGTTAAGGTTACGAGCCGAGCCCGAGTCGAGCTCACTCGAGCCGAACTTTGACCGAGCTTTGACCGAGCCGAGCCCAAGTAGCTCGCGAGCCAGTCAGGCTCATTATCACCCCTAGCAACAATGTTGACGGCGGTAGCCTCATTGCTTTTATTCTATGGATGATATGGAAATCTCGCAACTCTTTTATTTTTGAGAACTTGCGCGAGCCCCCTGGGAAGTATGGCTAAGAGCGGACAGGGCTTTCTTGGAATTCAATTAGGCTTCATCTTCCCTCCCAAAGGAGAAGCTTCATCAGCGTAAGGAAGATCCCAAATGGATACCACCCCCACCGGGTTACTTCAAAATTAATTGTGACGCAGCTTTTGATCGTAACACCGATAAAGTCACGGCGGCTGCCATTGCACGGGACTATTCCAGAGATGTTTTACAAGGAATCACGGTCCCTTTTTTCGCACCCTCTGCGGTAACGGGAGAAGCATTGGCCATTAGACTTGGTCTCTCTTTAGCCTTGTCTCTCAATTTGACACGGTTAATTGTCGAATCAGACTGTCAAATCATTGTCAACAGTCTGCTCTCAAGTTCCAGCGCTGACTGGATCTCTTCAGCTGTCATTGAAGACATTAAAAATCAGACGAACTCCTTCGTCTGTTGTTCTTTCTTGTTCATCCCTAGGAAATGTAATCAAGCGGCTGATAGATTGGCGTTCTACGCCAGAGATCTGAGTTTTCAAACATGTTGGGGTCCTTCTACCCTCCTATCTTTATGTATTCCTTAATACTTTTTAATGAAATTTCTCTTTGGATAAAAAAATACCTATGCAAAATTTTCACTGCTTTTTACAAAAAAAACGTACTTTGCTACAATCAAACAAGGGAAGGAAACAGAGGAAGCTGGTTTAGTCTGTACAAAAAAAGTCATGAATAGAAGAAAAAATATTCTATGAATTCCCAACTGATATGGGTGTTTCAGCTAGCCCCAGAGGGGACCGGGACCGAGACCGTTGCCCGATGATCTCTCGATGCACCCGTCTCATATCTGGCTGATGCAGCGATGGATGCTTGATCTTCTCAAACTCTCGCTTTATCTTCATCACTTGGCTATGTATCGGTACACCTTCATATCCATCATCATCTCTTATATCCGAGTTGTTGCTGTTGCTGCTGATCTTCCTTTGCTCCATATTCTGAACTTGTAAACCTTAATTTCCCTGCTAGAAAAAAACAGCTAATCCTTCACACCGAAAGCCTTATCTATCTGTTCTTTTTTATAGTTTTAAGAGAATATATATATTTGGTGGCGTTGTTTAAAAGACGTTATTTCTTCATGAATAGTGGGGGAAAAGAAGTCGGTGGGCAAGGGCATGCAAATTTCTCCCACGACTCTTTTGAAAGCTTATTTTGAATATCCAAGGTTGCCCATTAAGTCAACGGACCGTCTTCTCTATTCAATATATTTGTATCGTGGAACCCAACAAGAGTCCTAATTGAAAAGATGATGATCATTATCGTAGGTGACATGAGTTTAATTAGTTTTGTCTGCAAGATGTGTCAAATAGTTAAGAATATGTATGAACGAATACTACTTAGATTTGGTGACACGAGTTTAATTAATTTTGTTCCCATTGAATTTTGATCAACTCCTTAAAGAAAAGAAAACATCATAGAACAGGTTGGGATTGTTATTTGCCCCCAAATATTCTTTAGAACTTTCATGAACTTATGTTGGTCAACTTCGAAAAAGACATGGAAATTTGTTGGTTTTACTTTTCTAAACTCTCCTAGGTTGTAAAATCTGGTACAGACAGACATCTTGGCCCATTAGCTGTTGTAACCATTCTTGGGTTGATATTTGATACGCCTTATCGGACCAAGGTAAATCAAAGCTTTGATTTTAGTTGTGTCTACTTTCAAATTGATTTTTAAGAAAAATTAAATCGAAAAAAGAGAGATAAAAGAAAAATAAATGTTTTGGTATCAGTTACGTTGTAAATAATGACTCATTCAGTCAAATGACGTCGAAGGAGAATATAGACCATCGTAAAAAAGAGTAAAGTACTAGGTTAACTTCATAAACAGATCATTTCGAAGATTTTCGGAGCCTTGAGCGAAAATTAAAAATAGACTCTTTTATAACGAAAGGATATCTCATTACGAATAAAAAAATTTTGTCCCTTTTTGGTGCCTTATTTATGCCCCCAACAGTAAAAAATTAGGTTTAGAGTTTAGGGTTATGGTTTAAGTTTAGGGTTTAAGGTATTGGTGTATAGTTTAGGATTTATGATTTAAAATTTAGGGTTATGGCTCGTAATTTATTTCTTAGTGATGGGCATAAAAAAGAGCACCGAAAAGGATTGATGATTTTTATTATCTCTTTACTTTAAACAATTAATTTAATATTTCAAACACATTATTTTCATTGTTAGATTTATTTAATTATTTAGGAAAGAGAATTAATTTTTATCATTAAATTTATTTATTTATTTGATAAATTAAAAAATAAAAATTAAATATAGATAAATAAATTTAAGCCCCTAAACTGATTGAGGAGCCTGAACGGCCGCTCCGGTTGCTCCCCTTATAGTAAATCATGTTCATAAATAAAACTATTAAAAACGTGTCGTTTTGACACTACTGATAAAATATTCTCACATTTTTATCTCTTTACACACTATTTTTTTTTTAATTTATCTCTTAAACTATCATTTTCATCTCATAACTTGTTTGTTCAACAAAAACGTGTCACATCTAATGTTTTTATTGATTATTTATTAGTTTAAACTAAAACAAGATGAAACATAATACTTAAAGGGAAAACCGAGAAAAATAGTTTAATGCGTAAAATGAAGGGGGGGGGGGGGGGGATTGTATTATTTTAAAGGAAAAAACCGGACATGGGTATAAAATAGGAAGCCTTAATCCAATGGGTAATGACTAAGGATCACACGCTGTCTACTCTTCTACCAGGCTTTCTTATTTAAGCTAGATGCAAACACCCAAAATTTAACCCAAATTGATCCACAAGTGGGCTTCATTTCTAACTATCTGTTTTTTTTTCTTCTACTTAATCATTAATATTCGATTCATTGATTAGTTAATTCAGATCGAATGTTATAAAAATTTAATGTAGGGTGGTCCTCTTAACTCAAATTTCTCTATTCACAATGTCAAAATTCAAATCTTAACCTTGCAGACTATCAGATTTCTCGCATATCATTCCGCCATATGTTTTAAAAAATAAATTACATCAAATTATTTGATAGAATAAAAAAATGATCCTATGACCGTTAATACATATTTCAGAAAAACAAAAAAAAAATATCAAATTATAATAGATAGATTAGAACCGACAAAAACACATGATCCAATGTGGCATAGGGTAGTTGCAAATAGACTTAGCAAGATATAATTATAAAGACGTCAAAAATCAAATTATAAGATATAAATACTTTAGAATTTGAGTTCGAACACTTGTATGTATCTATTAAAAAAACAAAGTGATTTTTACATACTTATATAAGTTTTTATGCCGTTAAGTGTTAATATTTTAACAAGTTAACCTTTGAATTTCTTAATATAATTACATTTGTTATGCATGTAGATTTTTGAACCAATCTGATCTAATAAAATATCTTTATTAATATATATTCAATAGTTGAAAATGTTTTACATAAAATAAATAATTATATATTTTTTCATTTACACAAAATTAAACGTACATGATCCAAGTGAATTGAACATTATATTTAAAGATTATATCATTAAAATATAAATTTAAAGATTATATTTTTTCACTCTCTTTTTATTTATTTGCTTCATTCTTTTGTTTTTAGTCCATTTAATTCAATAAAAATGTTTTCTTAATATTTTGGTACGTATTTTCTGCTTCTTGGCACGCTTTTTTATTTTTGTTTTCTGTCAGAGTTGAATTTGACGTCGTCGCGAGTGATCAAGATGGCGCTCTTTGATTATCCTATTGATCTCCCTGTTTTGAACTCTCGAACTGGATCTAGATGCAAGTCTAGTCACTGCTCTTGTTCGCGATTGAGTTGTTGTAATAATCATGTTGTCAACATGCCTCGATTCTGTAAAATACATTTTTAATGTTTTTTGTTGATGATTTTTACCTTCATCGTCGAACTTTGGTGATGTTTTGCATCTACTTTGTTTCGAGTCTGAATTATATTTTTTTTTACCTTTTTTTGGTCTTGTTTATGATCTAGAGGCATTAATTTTCGTGTTTTTAAAAATATGTCCGAATCATGTTTGTTTACCTGCATTATAAACTTTCATCTTGAGTTATTCCTTTATTAATAAAACTGACGTTAATAAAATCATGTTAGACTGTTAGTTAGGCTATTGATTTACATTTCTATCGACAACTTAAATTGAAATATATATCACCTTAAGTAAGGGTAGTGATTCGAATATTGACGTTGTGATTGTAGTAAGTTAGGTTGGAAGGAATGCTTCCATGATTAATTTATGTAATATTTGATTTCGATCAGTCAACTAATGAATTGAATATTGATGATTAAATATAAACAAAATATTTATGACCTTAGATGGTTTGTGATAATTTACTCCGAATTATTTAATAAAAAAACAGAAAAAACTAATACATTAATTAGAGTACAATTTAATCAATTGTTTTCTTTTATCATAAAGTATGATTTTATAGATGAGAAAAATTATAAATATTATCGAGAGTTTTATTAAAAATCTCCTTAAGCCTAAATGAAAAAAAAATGATACTCAACGATAATGTGAGTATAACTATTACAAAAAGAATCGGAAAATAAAATAAACAACACGAAAACATCGATAAAAAACAGGATCATAGGCTTACTCTCCAGCAAAAGTTATGCAATAGTCAACACTCAATGGTGCCACCGAAACCACGATTCATGTGGCCAAATCACTCAGATATAGAGCACAACGTGATGAATGATATAATGAGTAGTTGCAAATAGACTTACATGGAATTTGTAATTATTTCTTAGTTTTTTTAAGTTCATTATTTTCTCTTCTTTTTTAGTTGGCACATGGAATTTGTAATTATTTCTTAGTTTTTCTTATGTTGTTTGAATGTTGAGATGTTGTACAGGCGGTTTAGTTTTTTTTAGGTTCTTGAATAAATAAAATATCGTTTATTCAAAAAAAATCAAATTGATGAAAAAGTTACACATATAGTGAACTTTTGTAATACTCAAATCGTATTAATCGATCGATAAATTAGATATGTTCAAATTAAATTAATTAATTAATAAAATAAATACTTATGATTATAAAAAATAGTTTATAAAAATATAATAACTATGAAATTTCCCCAATTTTTTTCAAGTGTCGTATATAATACAAATCAAAGCCCATAGGAAATTTTTCCAATTTTCAACAGCCAATTCAATTTTGATAAATTCGAGAATTTACAAGGCGAGGTCAGGCTGAGTCAGCTTTCAATTTGCAAGGGGCTAGATTTGAAATAATCACTCATTCTTTTAGTAAATTTATATTTTTTATTACTTGTATTTTTTTAGATAAAATATTAAATTTTATTATCCAAAAATACTTCAAGCTACAATTATAAACATAATCCTTTTATCAGAGATACTTGTAGTCACAAAAAATGTTCAAGTACCTCAATAAGTCCACGACCTACGAGCCATCTAAAAGAGTACGGGGACTAAGTTGAGATAATAGATTATAAGTCTCATTAAATCTGGCCCTATATATTGCACCCTTTTATGTTACTTACTTTTTTAATTTTTACGTTATTTTGATATACAATTATTATCTTCACAGTCACGTAGTGCGAGAATAATTAAAAATACAATAATATAGAGTTCTTCAAGACAACTCATTATAGATAAAAATTAAGTAATTTGGTTTAAAGAATATATTTTCGATGACCTAATCTCTATTATCTAGAGGATAATTCTCGTAAATTCAACGAGTTACTCGTAGAGCTTATTTAAGGAACTAATATCTTGCATTGAAGATACATTTTCAAGAGACTAAAAAAATTAGTTCACAAAGGAACATTTATTTTGTGAGTTTTGAAATCTTTGTACTCATGTATTGGTGTTAATTACTACCATCAATAGTAAGGTTTTGAGTGCAAGAAAAATCTTCTAAGAGTCCACTTTTAATGCACGACGTACAATTTTACATTAGGTACTAACATGTGAGAAATTATATTAAAAATTTAAAAGGTGTAAAATTATATCATAAAAAAATATTATTATTTTTTCAATAAATAAACCTAATTCGTAACAGATTTAAGTTTAAATTATGGATCAAACTCTAACTTTCTATTAAAATATGTCACTATAATTTGATTGTACAACTTGTGGAATAACTTAATTACACTTGGATTTTATGTTGAAAATACCCAAATTGAGATAGTCAATTATCCATAATAATGACATGCTAAATAATTCAAGAAAATGCACTTTTTCAAAGTTTGAGATAAATCCAATCCAATTTTTGATGTATGGGATACCCCATGTGACCTACATTGACTAAGTAGGCAATCGAAAATTCTAGTTTTTCCAATTTCTAGGACATTTAATCCCTTCAAATTTGACATGCCATGACAAAATATCAATCAATAATCTCCAACTTCCAACCGTACTAAAAATAACAATTTTTTTTTTTATAAATTAGGTTGTTAGGTTCGAAGAACTAACTCCAACCACATAAAAAAATGGTATAACTACGAGTATCTGATTCGTTAGTGGATTATTTATAACATATTATAAAAATTTAATATGAAGACATGTCTTCTTATTTAATTTGTTTTATTTATAATATTAGAATTTAAAATTTTGGATTTTAAAAAATTTAATGTCAAATCTATTTAGATCAATATTAGATGGTAAAAAATTCAAAAACTTCAACCACTCCAGTATTACTAATTAAAGTAGGAAGAGTCGTCCAAGTTATAATAAATTTTGTATAAATTAGAAAATATTTTTTTAAATATTGTTAATTTTTTAAAATGAAGAAACAAAGAGGTAGAGACGAAATAAATTCTCAAGAAGTGGGCGCCATGAGAGATGTTTCCACCCCATGGAAAGTCCGACCATTTCAAACCACAACGGATCAGATCACCAACTCTTTCCTTCCTTTGTAGCCCACATATTTCAATTTTTACTTAATTTCTTTCTTATTTTAATCAAAGAAAAACAATCACTCTTTTTCTAAATAAATATATTCTATCTTGAGTCCAAAATTTTCTATTAATTTCATAAAATAATTTGACGCAGCTTGTATTTTTTATTAAATAAAAAGTATTATATTTTAATATTAAAATTCGAACACATACAAGATAAGACAATATAAATATCCTTAATTTTAAGTCAATTAGTGAATCTCATACAAGAAACTCGCTGCCCATCCAAGAAATTAAACCCTAATCAGTACCGTGGGAGGATACTATAATGTCACTATACTAGATGCGCTTTGATACACATCTTTTTTTTTGAAAGGTATGAGTTTATTTATTTATTCGAAGACACTAAAGTCGGCCTCGTTAAAAAACCTCCCTAAATCCTATGGAGGAAAAAGAGTGCCCGACTTTAGTGTGATTACATTTACTACCAGGAATAAGAAACCAAATTAAACAAACCAACTATCGGCTATAAACCTCAAGCATTTGGTCCCAGTCAAAAGGCTGTTACCTAGGCGGTATCACCCCCTAATCCCAATAAGGCCAACTAGACTCCCTGAAGGACGGAATCTGAAACGGATACAGGGCAGGATCGAATTAAGAAATTGCTTATCCAATGCCCTCCTTGGCCAAGGTATCAGCCTTAATATTACAGCATATAGGGATCCATTTCAGCAAGGAATTCGACTCTCTTATATTCAACCTGGTCTCGTCAACAAGTTGCACGAGATGAGTCGGGATAGGAATTTCAGAATTAATCATTTCCACAGCCGCCTTGCAGTCGGATTCAACAACTAACCTTTTAGAGTTTAACAGACCCGATTTGGAGACAAAATTCAGTCCAACACGAATGGCTAGAAGTTTGATCATTAGAGGCGGACCCGAGGGGGATGGGTCTGAAAACGTACCCAGCTCTGCGCCTACCTCATCGTATATCACACCTCCCACTCCTCATTTACCATCCGACGTACGAGTGGCACCGTCGACATTGAGCTTCAGCCAACCCGGAGGAGGGGGAGACCAGGAGTTGGAAGGCATTGGCTTCAACCTTAGCACGCTGTTCACAGCATTCAACGGATTTGAGAGAATCGATTCAAACTGGATACAGCAATCTGCAAATTTAGCTTTGATCCAGGTAGCGATTCTTAATCGAATTAAGAATAAGAGCTGTTGAGTGTCAACTGTCGCTTTTCTGAAAACAACTTCATTTCGCAGCAACCAGGTGGACCAGATTATCGCAAACGGTAAGATGGACCACACCACACTAATACTAGATTTTACCATTCCTCCCCACGCTTCGAAAAACTCCGTCGGCTCATTTGGCAGCACAACAGCCAGGCCCAGCTGCCTACAAAAGTATGTCCACATTAACCAACTAACCCGACAACTGAAGAAAAGGTGTCTGACGTTTTTCGAGGGATGTCCACAGAGAGGGCAGCTTATATCTTCAAGAACAACACCGCGTTTAAATAAATCCGACCTCACAGGGATTCGTTTCTTCATAACCAACCATATGAACAGTTCTATCTTCGGAGGCGCTAATCCTAACCACACAAAAGATTTCCAAAATTTAGTTTCCGGGATGTCACCAGCACATATTTGCTTCAGAGATTTCACCGAGAAGGATCCGTCACTTGATCCCATCCATCGAACCCAGTCTTGTTCAAGCCCGCTGTCACGATAGTCTCTTAGGCACGACATCAATTCAGACCAACTTTGAAGCTCTCGGTCGAATAGGGGCCTTCGCAAAGGAATATTCCAGCTCCAGCCATCAGAGTTTTTAGCACCATAATCAGAAATGAACCCAGATTTCTTTGAGGCGAGGGCGAATAACCGTGGGAACCGCACTTTTAGAGGGCTGTCACCAAGCCATACATCATCCCAGAACAAGATGCTTTCGCCGTCACCAACTTGAAGCGACAGGTTACCTCTAAAGCAAGACCCCACCCTGCCTTCACTGTGGATTGTCTTAGCAATATCGTTCCAGATCCATGAAAAATTCCTATAAGCACCTTTCGGAGGGAGTAAACCTCCTGTCGCACCCGGATTTTTAACTTCCGCAATGCGCCGCCAAAGACTTCCCCTCTCGTTCCCGTATCTCGCCCCCCATTTGCACAAAAGAGCCTTGTTAGTATTTTCTAAATCAGCGATCCCAAGCCCGCCTGAATGAAGGGGTTTACAGAGAGCCTCCCACCGCAACCAGTGGATTTTGTTTTTGTCCAATTTTCCTCCCCAAAAGAAACGCGCCATGAGGGAGTTGATCTTAGTGGCTACAGCAACCGGCATCTTGAAAATAGCAAGAAAATAGGATGGCAAGCTAGACAAGATCGATTTAATTAGGACCAAGCGGCCACCATAAGAGAGAAATTTTGTTTGCCACCCCTCCAAATGTTTATTAACCTTGCTTAGAACAGGTTCCCATAATGCAGCGGAGTTTCTTCTTACGCCTAGCGGTAACCCAAGGTACGAAGTGGGGAACTTTTCGGTCTTGCACCCAATAGCTTCGGCCCAGCTATGAAGAGTAGGTTCACCAACGTTAACACCCATAAGTTTACTCTTCTTCAAATTTAATTTGAGACCAGAAGACAGTTCAAATAATCTAAGGATACGCTTCACATTTTTCACTTGAGTTTCCGACGCCCCGCAAAAAATCAATAGATCGTCAGCGAACTGGAGGTGAGATACCAGAATGTTGCCGTCTCTTCGCCCAATATTAAAACCAGAGAATAATCCCCGACTTACTGCCTTTGGTAAAAGTCCTCTATGTTCATATTCCGACGCCCGATGGATACACATCTTATATTCTCTTTTAAAAGTATAAGATAGATATGATATTCGTGTAATTAAACGAAAATTGTCAATATATATATATATATAAATATTTGATATCGGCGTAAACTTTAATTTACACAAATAACTAATTTTATAAAAGAAATATTTTCTCAGTATACAGAATAATAATCATTCATATATATATATATATATTACATTACCACATGTTTAAAAATGGCAAAATGACAAAACATGCCCCCAACGTTTGCATGTTTTATCATTTGGCCCCCTATTCTTTTTTTTGGTCCAAATATACCCCCAACGTTTGCTTGTTTTGTCATTTGACCCCCTATTCTTTCTTTTGGTCCAAATATGCCCCCAACGTTTCATTCGTAGTCCAAATATGCCCCTGTTGGATGTAAATTGTCAATCAACTGACGGTCAACGACTTATAAAAAAAATTTGACGTGGCATCAGCCGATCTTAATACGTGGCAAGTCCAGTCAGCATCAACTGTTGAACGTCAGTTGACTGACAGTTTCCATCTAACGGGGGCATATTTGGACCAAATTGAAACGTTGGGGGCATATTTGAACTACGAATGAAACGTTGGGGGCATATTTGGACCAAAAGAAAGAATAGGGGGTCAAATGACAAAACAAGCAAACGTTGGGGGCATATTTGGACCAAAAAAAAGAATAGGAGGCCAAATGACAAAACATGCAAACGTTGGGGGCATCTTTTATCATTTTGCCTTTAAAAATAATAAGATGTCGCGTACTTTCAAAAAGTAAAGCATTAGATTCAATCAAAAATAAACCACAGAGAGTATAATACTAAAATGAAATCTAATTTACCAACTCCTAGTTAATTTAGCAGGATAATACATTAAATTTTTAAATAATATAAAAAATTCGAATTCTGATGATTTGAATAAAACACGTTGAATTAGGAAAGTCACATCGCATTGAACTTTTGTAATATTCAATTCAAGTTATTTGAATTAATAACCCAAATATTAATTATAAAAATTGAAAACTTTCAAAGCAATTCCAAATCCCGAAATTATGATCTTCATTTATTATTACATAAAATACAAAAATCGTGGAATATGTTTAAATATTGATTACGGGAGCTTTCACCTGCTCAAGCTTCTGCTTAACTCTTATCTTTTCTGTACACCAAAGGTCATTATAATTCGAGTTAGATTACGCATACAGTTACCTATGAGTGAAGTCCACAAATTAACATATTATTTATTTATTTTGTTGTCTTTCCGATTTTCAAGGTTTTGCTCTAATTAATTCATATCGACCCGCGTCGCACACCTAATTTTAATGGGTGAATCTCTCAATCCGGATTTTCTGCATACACAACGCATCAAACTCGAGACCTTGCTTAAGCGATACCAAATTGCTTACCACTTGGAACATATTATTTACTTTTTGATCATATGGATTATTTAAAATATTTTTCACTATTTATTTTAAAAATTGAAAAAATCCCTTTCACTAGAAGCTCAGCCGATAATATACTTTGTTGACTACGTTGTATTAATCATGTTTCATAACTTAACCTACTGTCCCGCCTACAACACACGTAGAAGAATCGGATCAATCATATAAATAAAAGGGACTAGAAACTTGAAAATATGAACAAAGTATGAGGTTATAAATATGAAAAAAGTCCTCTATGTCTGCCTTTTTAAAATTGCACCCTTGGCATTGTCAAGCCACATCAACAAAATATTAACCGTTAGTTGATCGTTCAAAAAGAGTTTATTTTAAAAAGTGAAACTTTAAGATTTAAATTGTTAAAGAAAAACTTTAAAAGCACAGCTAAAAAAATATGAGCATTGAGAAATTTTTATCCTATTTTATATCATCTTTTAACTTTTCTTTTCTGAAAATGTTCATATTCCACATACATTGTCTCTTAATATATAGAGTTTAAGGTTTAGAATAGGAGTTAGAGTTTTAGTGTTCACAAGCTCTTGTTATATTCTTACATATCAATTCTTTTGAAAAATTCTTGTTATATTCTTACATTACAATTCTTTTGAAAAATTCTTGTTATATTCTTACATTGTTATTCTATGATTGACCTCTGTCTACAACTACACCATACTTCGTCCCTGGTCATAAAAGATGTAGCTTTTATGCTAAAGTTAGATATGGTGCACTTCGACCATGTCTTCTTTGCTTTATTATCAACAATCAGTTGATCCAGCGTAATAAAACATTAAGTTCTTTAAGTAAGATCACGTGTTTGAATCCTATACAAAACTTAATTCGGATTAGTGGCTAATGAATCAGATATAAGTAATTAAAAAGGAATTGAACGTGGTGCGAGTGCCTGAGTTGGAATATATTCACTTATTCAGCATTCAGCAAGTCTTGAAAGACAATTTCTTGGAAGTTTCGTTAAAATCAATTTTGTGGGCATTTGCAGCATTTAAGAAGGCGACTCTCGAGGCGGAATCCCCTCCAAAAGTTGTCACCCTCACTAATGGCAATGGCATCTCTTTCCATTATGGTGGCTGACTAAGCCTATAGCTAATAGCTATGGTAAAAATAAAAGTTAATTTATTTTCTTCAACTCCTCTTTCATTTATCACATGTAATTTATCTCATTATTCTACGTTGATTTTGTTGGGAATTTGTCATCAAATTGGAATCTTAAATTATCTACACCTTCAAATTTATTAATCTGATTGTAGAATATAAAAAATTATGTGTATTGAGTGTTTTGACAAATTTTAATTTTAATTTTACTTAGAGAGAATAAGAAGAATTTTAGGGCTGAAGGGAGAGTGTACTCTTAGTAGTTCTAGAACCATGACATGAGAAAAAACGAGAAAATAAAGATAATCGGCTTAATCAACCAATCAAATATGTTCACTTTCGTCTTGAGTGTTTTGATATGTTAAGTTGAAATCTTTTATATGCAGGTTTAATAGAGATTTATTCTAATTAGTTGAACATTTGGTTTTGTTGATTCTAATGTATTTTAATGATAACTTTTATATAATTAAACATTACCTTAAAACTTAAATCATGACCTTCAGACCTTAAATTCTAATGACTACTTCTAATTTTCGAACCATAAACCAGTGGAGATGTATAGAGCGTTGAAGGAGAGCAATTGCACCCTCATTTTTTGGGGAAATTTTTTAATCTAGTTTTATTTTCTTTTCTTAAAAAATTATTTTAGTCTATATAAGAGAAAAAAATAGAAATTTACATACCATTTGATAAAAAAATATTTTAGACTTAATTTTGAATTTTTAGATCCGTCATTACTATAAACTAAATCTCTAAATTTTAAAAGTACAATAATTGTGGAAATATTTTTTCACCACCAATACATTAAATATAAATCCAATAAATATACTGAAATAAACTCAAATTCACATACCCACAAATATTATAAAAATAATATCAACCCTACCTTATATTTCTCGATATAGATGAATAAAGAAATAAGGAAGGCAGCCGTTTTCCGCTATTTGTTTTTATTTGTCTGAAAGAAAAAACAGCCGAACTGAAGAAAAAGGGCATGATATAGCCGAAATAGCCAATCATCGCACACGTGACGTGACTCAGATGGGCTCAGGTCTACGATGCAACATAAATGGGGTACAATTACGATACAACACTAATTGAAAATAATACAAAATATAGAATACGAAATTAAAAATATTATACTTTTTAATAACTTTTTACGTTAGTGTTTTCCGACAGATTTAGAGACAAATTTAAATAAATATTAATAGTCGAAGTTAAATTTTAATACTTAACCACTAACTAAAAATATTATAAAAACGTAATATTTTTAATTTTATATTCCATATTTTATTACATGCTCAACTAGTGTCACATAGTAGCCGCACCGTAGCACGTGACTCATGCCTTTCCAAAAGTCAATCCCCTTTTGCAGCAGATCAACCGTGTACGTGTTGGCTACAACACCATACAAAAACTCTCCAATTTTTCGCCTTCCTTTTCCGATAAACATTTTTTCACAAGTACGATTAACGAAACGACACCGAAGCACATAGAATGAGACGCGTCTCAACACCAACCGTTTTTCTTGTAAAAAAAAAACATCATTTTCATCCATCATTAATTTATTATTATTCACTAACATTGCGTTTAATTAATTAATTAAGTAAATACGTTTACTCTCCTTTTCCCTTTTCTATAAATAGCCAACTCCATGTTCATACATCTTCCGCTCATCTCTCAATCTCCCATTCGTTTATTTTTGTTTCCTTTCAACTGAAACATTTGGCTTAATCACTTTTTAGTACTCCTTTCTGAAATTGATTCCATAAATTAGAGAAAAGAAAAGAAATTTCGTTTTGGGTATTCGTCGTTCTTGTTCAATAGCTTGTTTTCGATTGCTCCGAGGATGGTTTGTTTGGTTTCTCGCACGGGAAGGCACTTGCAGCGATATGATAACTTGGGCCGCCGCCAAGTTGTCGGGTGAGTATTTTCTTCATCTTTTTTTGAGAAATTTGTCCATTTTTTCTCTGATTTTTCTGGGTACCTAATGCATATAAAAAGTTGGTTCTTTTCTGAATTGGGTCCTGACATTTCTGGTCAGATTTTGCATGCCGAGACTGTTTCCACTTCATCTTTTTTCTATAAACGAAAACTCATTGATTTCTTCAAATTTGACGATTGCAGGTGCATTCCCTATAGATACAAATCCAGCAGTGATGGAACCATTACCAACGACATAGAAGTTCTTGTAATTTCTTCACAGAAGTGTCAAAAAATGATGTTTCCCAAGGTGCACATACACGAAATTCACCATTTTTAACAAGTTTTTTTCTTCTTAAAACGATGTTCCCCTGTATTAATCTTTCGATTTCGATTACCAGGGTGGTTGGGAGCTTGATGAATCCAGAGAAGAAGCTGCATTAAGAGAGTCACTTGAAGAAGCTGGGGTTCTAGGCATTGTTGAGGTTAGTAATTTAAATTACGGTTGCGGCTGCGTTATGCACATAAATGATTACTGCAGTTGATATACTATTACGGACATGATAAGGATGGTACCAAAACCGCTATATAACGACCGTTATTGCGACTATGTACCCTCCCAATATTTGCTTGAACTGAAAGTCCTTCATCTTTGAAACAGTGTGAATTGGGGAAATGGGACTTCATGAGCAAAAGCCATGGCACATTTTATGAAGGTTACATGTTCCCTTTGCTTGTGAAAGAAGAACTCAACTTCTGGCCTGAGGGAAATCTGAGACAGAGGACTTGGGTAAGCTTTTACACAATCAAAAAATGGTTTCCGAGTTTCGAGTTTCGATTCAACGTTCTTAGTACAATCAAGAAATGATTTGATCTTTTGTGATTTTGGTTTTGTTTAGATGGATGTTAAAGAAGCAAGGGATGTATGCCAGCACTGGTGGATGAAGGAAGCTTTAGACATTTTGGTTGAAAGACTGGACTCATTGAAGCAACAAAATGAACAGAAATTCCCCAATTTGTGCACTGATTTAGTAGCTTTGTAAATACGGCACTGTTTAGATTTAACAAATATGGGAACTCACTGCTGGGTAATGTTAGGGAAATAACTGTAAATTATTGGATGCTGGGTGCTAGTGCTACTTGCATCTGCTTAGGGGAGCAATTAATGCCAGAAATTAATGAAAATTTCAGTCGTTTTCAAGCATTTCAGGCAGCACATTCTTCTAGCCATGTGAGGTCCAAATTGCTTTGATTTTGCAAGAAATCGCTTTCATTCCAGAATTAGCCTAGTGGGATCCTTATCTTTTCAAGTGACGTTTGATTTGTAAATTATGTTATTTGATTTTGAGTGTCAAATTTAAATGTGTACATTTTTTATTATTAAAATTTTATATACTAGTTAATGAGGTTTTGGTTATGTTCAAGTCTCGATATACGTAAATAATATAGTTGATCAAATTGTTTATTTTTGTTCATTATATGTCCCATAATCATGTCTCTATTTATGTCTCCTATTAAAAAAATATTTAAAAATTAAATTAGAAATTTTAACCTTAAATTTCAAATCTTTAAACCCTACACCCTAAAAAATGGGTAATTGTTCTATAAACAAGCGTTTGTGGAAACTTTTTTACACAAGCGTCTTAGTTTTAGGGGTTAGAGACTCTGTTTAGGGTTTAAAATTTAGGGGTATAAGTGTAGTAGTTTTGAATTTAGGGATTGTTGATAGAATTTTGGGTTTAGGGTTAAAATTTAGGGTTTATAGGTTAAAACCTAAATCCCTACCCATATTACCCTAAAACTAAACCCTAACCCTAAACCCTAAATTCTAACCCTAAATCCTAAATTCTAAACATAAACCCTAAATTCTAAACATTTACACTAAAACCCCTAAACTTTAAACCTTAACCCCTAGCCCTAAACCCTATAATTGAGGCGCTTGTGGAAATAAAAAATTTCCACCGCCAGTGTATAGGATATTAATCCCCTAAAAAATACACTACACCCTAAATTTCATATACCCTAATCTTAAGACCTAACTTTAAACCCTAAACCCCTAATTTTATTATGGAGGCATAAATGAGGGTATGATTAGGAGGTAGACGATTTCTACCCATGGATTGTAGACTTACTAGGAGCACTAATGTTTTTTCTAGAGATGATTAAAAATTAAATTTAGGATAAACTATGTCAGTTACATAGTGTATTGTAATTTATGCCTCCATAATAACGACACTAAAACGACGTTTAAATCCTTGATGTGAACAAGGTGAGCCAATTTTGCATTTACCTCTTGGTAAACATCAGAGATCTCTCTGATATTAAATTATCTCGATTGGTGCACTTGTTGTTTGGTCCGATAATACGAGTGTTATTTGTCACGTCTTAAA
This sequence comes from Hibiscus trionum, assembly GCA_030270665.1. Lineage (NCBI taxonomy): Eukaryota > Viridiplantae > Streptophyta > Magnoliopsida > Malvales > Malvaceae > Hibiscus > Hibiscus trionum. The sequence continues at coordinate 6,219,134 of BSYR01000065.1, forward strand.
GAGGCGTGATATGTTAATCTCACATCAAGAATGAAAAAAGTGATCTTGAAATGTAAATACAATGAGCTACATATTCTATTAAATATGTTTTTTTAGAAAAGTGTAAAGACTTACCAACCTCTAATTTGTCAATAATTAAAAGGGTAAGCTACACTGGCTGAATTTTATAAAATTTCGTATCCAGTTTTCTGCATGTGCAATCTTCAGTAAAATGGATGTATCATGAATTTCCGATGTCCGATTGATGCGTTTTAAGATGCGTTGAAAAGGTAACTGAACGACGGTCAATTCGTTACGATCACTACCGTTAAAAATTATTATTAAACTATTTTTTCTTCCAAAAAAAATTCTTATAATTTTAAAAATTGACAATCACCACAAAAATTAATTTTTATTAAATAAAATAATGTCGATCAATTTCAATGGTAAAAACACTCCACATGAAAACTATATGACTTAGGAGAGTATAGGCCAGTAGAGTCATCAGCCCACCTCAAATAGTTCGGGCCATCAGCCCATCACCACCCAATTACGCACCCAAAACCCAACAAGTACATCAACTAAAACTTCTTTTTCCCATCTTCATCGATTTCATAGTTTTCCTCGAGTGAAAATCAAATTCATGAAAGATTAACATCATATAATTGGCGGGTTTTCTTTTTGTTTGGGAGTTGCAGACAAGTAACTTTCAACTGGTGCCACCATTGGTGATTCTTATGTATAACACCATATTCTTCAAGAATTGTGTTAGCCTTCAATTCTTTTGCTCTAATTGATGGTGAAAATGAGATAGGAGTGGTTCAGGACGCTATATTTGTTTGACTTAGACGAAGAGTAACAACAACAGTCGGGATGTCGAAGAGAGAGAAAACAAGGAATGGAAAGAGAAGTAGAAATTAGAATTTGATATTAAGAATGACGATTGTTTTCCGGCTATTATATTCGTGATCGCTTGATAAGGGTGATAAGGTTAAGATCTATAGGCTGCAATGTTTTATATTGTGGGCACTTTAAAGACTTCTTTTATTTAAAATAATATTTTACTTTTTCAATAATGAGTGATGCGAAAAAATACTGTCAAATAAAACGTTGCAAAGATCTTAATATTTATCAAGTCAATTGTATTATAATTCTTCAATGAGTCATATAATGAAGAATCTAAAAGTTTAAAAACTTTAAGATAAAAAATTGTATTAGTAGAAAATAAGAAGCAGAAATATAACAATTGTCCTCTTGATAGAGGAAGTATAATAAAATGACATGAAAATATTTAATAAAAATAAAAATAAAATAATTACCCAATCAATAAGGTAATTTTATACTACACCAATTAAAAATATTATAAAATTTAAAACATAAAATTTAAAATATTTCGCTGTTTGATAATATTTTTGTTACTCACAAATTATGCTAAGGTTTTACAAGTTACGAGTGGACCTTTACTTGTGTGAACTGTAGGAGTTGTTGGACTTTTTTGGCACTATAAACTCTCTCCATATGATCTTTCCTTTTTTTTTTTCTTCACTCCATTTCGTTGGTTTGAAACGATCAAGCTGAGAAATGGGTTCTGAAGGATCAAGTGTTGTTGGTAAGTTTCCGAATTTCAAATCCCTAGATTTTCCTCATCTGTTTCTCAAGTTTCCCCATCTTTTATATTATCCTTGAAATTTTGTTATTATTGTTTGATTGTTGGAGCTGTAAGGGTATATTGACTCTCTGGGAGCTTTCTTTTGGGGATAATCTTCGGATTTGGTGGAAATTAGGGCTTTAGCTTCGACTGTTCCTCTCCTTTTGTGTAGTTCAAAGTTTTGTTTCTTGATGCTTGAGATTGAATTTGTTGTGCTTGGATTGATAATCAAGGTGAAGCTTTTGAGAGCTAGACTGGGCTTCATTAGAAATATATGTATGATTGAGGTTATAGTCTTGATGTCTGTGGAAAGAATTAGATATTGTAGGAATAAATTGAAGGGAATTGGAATCAGGGAAACCAGGGTCTCAATTGCTTGAAGTTTTTGCCTTTTTCTTTGAAAGTTACCTTTTTCTTTTACTCACTTCATACATCAAGTTATAGATTCACTGCTGAAGGAACTTTTTGAGATCAATTTGCAATACACTTCATATGGAATGTGTATGAAACTTTTCTTGGCCTTAAATTTCCCTCCATGGTTCTAAAATCAAGGTTACTTCAGTTATTTTCCAGTATTTGACATAACATGCAAGCATTTCTTTTTGTTCTTAAATTTTTAGCTTTTGTTTTTTCGTATATTTGGAAACTGCGTTTGGTAATGATAAGACTTAATGCAAATTTCAAGAGTGGCTTCACTACAATCCTGAGCTAGGGACTCAAATGCATTGTCTTTGCAGTGCCTAGGAATTTCAGATTGCTAGAAGAGCTTGAGAGAGGTGAAAAGGGAATTGGGGACGGAACTGTTAGCTATGGAATGGATGATGCTGATGATATATACATGCAGTCATGGACTGGAACTATTATCGGCCCACCTAATGTGAGTCTCTCTCTGTCTTTTTCTTTCTATTGTGCTCTTTCCTGTAGTTGGTTTACACGTGTCTCTGAGTTGATGTGAATAAATGCAATGATGGGTGTAAGGCTGTAAACACAACTTGAAGTTGATATGTACCTAACTATGCTCTTCTTCACAAGTTATTCTAATCATTGAACCAGTCCACTTGGAGTTGGACTAATTAGAAATAAGAACTAAACAATATGTGTGTGTGTGTAATTCTTGTGTTATACATTTGATGCGTGAAAAGTGGTTCTGGTTGAGAGAAATTATGTTCTAGCTAGAATATGAACACTGCTTTATTTCTTTTTGTACCATAGGGTGGGATTGGGATGCAGTTGACTGACATAACTACCGTTTTATGGTGACAATCAGAGCTCGTTGAAACATACGAGGAGAAAAGAAAAGTACTTCTCACAGCTGAAATACTTTTCTATAAAAGTTGCTTAATGATTTTCTACCATAGAAGCTTGATGATAATTGGTCCCTATTTATCACATAATTTTCCTGCTTTATTCCAAGCCTGTTTCTGAAAAAAAAAAACTAGTGGTGCCTGCAAACCTATTGGATCCTCCTTATAACTGTCACCTAGAAGTAAAACATACAAACCTTTATGATTGTAGGATTTTGGTAGAAGGAATTTTGTAAATTATTTTACACAATAGTTACTGTTGTTCATCAAACAGTAATTTATAGTATTCCCTGTTAAAACTATTCATTTCTTAAGATGAAAAATGAGTTTGTAACTTGCTTATTCTTTATGCATGTTAGACTGTTCACGATGGTCGCATCTACCAGTTGAAATTATTCTGTGGCCTGGATTATCCAGATAATCCACCGAGTGTGAGGTTTCAAACCCGGATAAACATGACTTGCGTCAATCAGGAAACTGGAATGGTAGGTGATGATGTTCTTAGGATCATTTACTGCATGGTATGATACTTATGGCTGTAAATTGCCAGGTCGAACCTAGCCTTTTCCCCATGCTTGCTAATTGGCAAAGGGAGTGTACAATGGAAGATGTATTGACTCAGCTGAAGAAAGAAATGATGTCTCCACATAACAGGAAGCTTACTCAGCCTCCTGAAGGTATGTCGATCTCACTTGTCATTTTCTTACTGAATCATAATCTTTTTGTGTTCGCGTTAGTTTCTTAAGCTCGTCTCTTTTCTGAAACGAGTTTTTCTTCTCTAGGATAGTCGAATTTTAACGTATATCTTATGTTCATAGACGTTCTCTATCAGTTATGTAAATGTTTAAACCGTAGTAATCTTCTCCCAGGCAATGAAGAGGCAAGGCTCGATCAAAAGGGCTTGGTGCTGAAGTGTTGCATCGTTTGAACTTCATCAGAGTTGTATGAACATAATGTATATAAAATCTATACGCTAGATAATTCCAGCGGCTGGCTCAGTACCATCAATATATATGTTATGCTTTTTTAAGGGAAATATGTCCTCGTTCCCACCAAATGGTGGTTAAATAAATGGAACGACATTTCAAAATTTTATGACTCGTGCTCGCCGCTGATTTCGGTGTCATCTTAGTTAGCGAGCATTTGTTTTTTTTTTCTTTTTATTTCGATTTGATGTAATGTAGAATGTAGGTGAGGGCAAGATGAGTTTGGAACCTTGACCTGTTTGTTGAAACTGTTACTCGTTGATATCATTTCTTTTGCTGGTTTGGTTTAAAGGTTAACCATGATATTAGTGGTGAGTAGTTTTGGTTGATTATTTTCTTCTAATGATAGCAATTGAAGAAATTAATGCTAAAGAAAATCAATTATATATATATATATATATATAATTTTGATGTTTATCTTTTTTTTATTGATTGATAAATGGTTTTTTAAGGAAAAAAAGGAATGTCTCAATAAAAACCTTATATATTATTTTTTATATATAAAATATTCGCTTTATATAAAGTTTTATTAGATAATACAATATTAAAATTGATAACAATTGTTTATTTAAATCTTATAAAATACAAAAATATAATATTATATGCATTTAAAATAGTATTATTGTTGAATTTATATATTTATTATTGATTAAGTCTTAATTCAGTTGACATTATTAGTAATGTCATATCCTAAAATATTCAAATGCATGCAATATATTAATTTAGATTCGACGTATATTTTTACTTATGAGATGAAACAATAGTAAATTTTTTTAAGTGAAACAATAATAAAATAGAATGGTTAATACTTTGTTCTCTCATTGGATCTAATTTCTTGTACACTTAATTGAGTTTACTTATTTCTAATATTCAAGGTTTGAGTTGAGTCTTAAAAGATGATATTATTAGGAGAAATCGTCATAAATTCTAAATATAGATTATAAAACAGACATGTAAAAATTATATAAAAAAATAATGAATTGAACTCAATTTATAAATAGACACATTTAAGTATAATTTTAAAAATAACATTATTAAAAGAGATAATCACAAACTCTAAATATAAAAAAAAATAAAATAAAAATGACCATATTATTAAGATATGTATATGTATATATTTAATTACAATAACAATATTATTGAGAAAGATAATCCTAAACTCTAAACACAATTTGATAAAAGCATACATGAAATATGCCATAAAAACAATTAACCCATTTTTTAATATTTTTCTCAAGCAAATGTGTATAGATATTAACCCGACATGTGAGCCCAGTCTCTAAATTCATTCTAATCAACACGTTATCAACTTGATCGGCATCACTTAAAAATAAAAAAGGCTACAAACCACAACAATAAAAAAATTAATTTAAAAGTATAATTGTTTACCTTTTGTTATCACAGTGATAAAAAATAATATAATTTATTTAAGTGATTCGAGTTCAAGCACTAATTTTGTACGATGTGTATTTTATTAGAAAAATTAAGAAAGTTGAACTGATTTACCCTTCTATCACACCAGCATATTTAAAATTTAAAAATATAATTTTAAATTTTTTTCTCAAATATGTTGATATATATATTCCCGTTGCGAAGCACGAGCAAGAACTCTAATATTTGCTAAATTTAAGCATTAGGTTTAGCTTATTGATAACTATTCCATGAACAAGCACATGTAGAAATTTTATTTGTACAAGTATTTTAATTTTAGAGTTTAGTGATATTATTTATGGTTTGGGATTTAGGGGTCTATGTGTAATAGTTATGAATTTATGAGTTGTTGATAGAATTTATGGTTTATGGTTATTACAATGTATAAATTAAAATTTAAATCTCTAATCATATTATCCTAAAACATAAACCATAAATTCTAAACTCCAGCACTAAAACCTTTAAATTCAAAGCCTTAAACTGAAACTCTAAATCCTAAAATTAAACTTAAAATTAATCCATTCACGTTAATCAAACAATTAATCATAGCAAAATGACAAACCCTCTGGTCGGGTGTTTCAAAGTTGAAACCCGCAGCCATAGGTTTCAAAACTGCTGTCCGCACATCAAAGCAGAGACAAAATTCCGGTTTAAATCTAATTAATTCGTATAATCATTTTGAATAAGACCGATATCTATTAAACCTCGAACTTAATTTTTATTTCAAATATCATTCTTGATGTTCAGAATTAAATAGAACAACCCCGGCTGTTTCATCACACTAAATTTTTTTATTTAATTATTTATATTTAATTTATTGATCAATTAATCTATATAAATTATATAAAGGCGAAAATGATCACTTATTTTAGTGTGATGAAACAGTCGGAGTTGGTCGTCCACAACCCTAATAAAGCTAAAGTTTCCCATCCCACTACAAAGATACGCCAACTAAGGCAAGATAGGGAGGGTTCATATCTTTACCTTCTTTTTTTAAGAGACTTTTTTTTCATCCGATCAAACGTGACCTGAATCAAATTAAACTAGACTCAACATTTTTTCTTCTCCACCTCATGTAGTTCCGTTCCTGCTTTTTGGTAAAGACCAGAACTATATGCATGTAGTCATTTTCATGAACATGTGATTAAACTTTGCCAAAGCTATAGTTTCTACCTTGAGTTCAGACAACTGTACAGCAAAAACAATTGAGAAAAGTGGCGAATTATTAACTATTTATTGAGAATGAAATGTCCACATCCTTTTAAAAAAAAGTAGCAGAATTAAAAAGTACATTTTGCTTATATTCTAATCTTAAACAAATAGTGACCCATTCACTAATGTCGGGTATATATGTTCATAGTTTATTGTATAATAAATGATTATTTTTTAATTAAAGAGGGAACCAAACTTCTTTTTACACTTTCGTACTGTTACAAACAAATTTGTATATAATTGTAGTAAAAATGAAGGGTTGAATCGAGATTAGATTGGAATTGATTTTCTCGAGACATGTATTGGACATTATCTTTAAAGATATTTTATAAAAAATTATACCTTTTAAAATTCAACAAATATTTTTGTTGAAGTAAAAAATAAAAAAGAACAAGAAGTAATAAGCACTAAATTTTAAGAAAATGTTGTATTCAAGAGAGAGGAGAGGAATCATTTAAAGGACTGATAGCACGCATCATAAGATAAGATATGTGCTTATTAAGTTTAGCAACTTGTAAGAGTTCGACTCAGTTAAAATTCAGTTAATACTTTATTCGAGTTGACTCAACTCGAAATCATAGCGAGTCTAGTCGAGCAAAGCTCAATTCGATTCGATAAGTTCGTGAGCAGCTCGTTATTTTATTTATAAATTTTTTTTATGATTTTTTAATAACTACCTTAGAAAATTATGTTCAAAGAAGTTTAAATACTAGGTGAAAACTCTAGAAAAATTAAGTGAATTGTTAGGTAAATTACCCATAAATTTTTGATTTTAAAATTTTAAAATATTTTGTATTTCCCTAGAATTAAAAAAATTATTTGTATTAATAAAAAAATAAATTATAATTATGAAGTCTTTTTTTATATTAAAGTCTTTTCTTTTTTTCTTTTACTACTATTACTTTATGTATAAAAATAAAAAAGGGAAAAAAGTTTCAGTTTTCACTTCCCATATAAAAAATACGATCGGAAGTTAAAACATCAAAATTTTTAAAGTAATTTTCATTTGTTGTTCATCAAAGATCGTTGAGAACTAAAAAGAGTTTCACACTCGAATATCGACTTCATCTCAAGCTCAGTCATGATAGGTTCGTTTATTTATCTCCTTAGACGTCACATTTTTTTTTAAATTTCCATGTTTATATTAAGCTTTTATCACTAGATTTTACCTATATTAAAAAAAAGTAAAATTTTTGACGAGTTTAATGAGCAACAAGTTGAATTGAGCAACGTAATTTTTTAATGAGTACAAGTCAAGTAACAAAATTTTTTAACGAGTATGAGTCGAACACAATTTAACTTGCGATTGACTCGTTCAATAAATATAAGCAACCCTATACGGGGATACAATAGAAAATATGTATGGTAAGAATTTATCTTATTTATTTACTGATAAATTATATATACTTTTTAAAATATATTTGTAAAAAACAATACATATGTCAAATTCTGAATTTATAGAATTCGAGAAGCTTGAAAGGTGATATTATATATATATATGTGATCAAAAGTCATATTCTAAAATTGTTTTATCGTATTTTATTTGGGACCCAAAGGGTGTAGCAAATGATTGTTGTATCTCTTTAGTCTTTAGCTAACCAAATCTCTGTCGCTTCACGTGAATTTTTTTTAATAGTCATTGTTATTTGGTTCTAATCTAAATCAAATATTATAAAAAAAATAGTGATTAAATTTAAATAGATAAATCAATCAAGTTAGGTGAGATAGAAATATTAGCTAACAAAAGCTCCATTGCTTCATAAAATTTATATTAATATATTAAATGGGTACTCTAATTCTACTCAAAATTAAGTGAACCCTTATTTTAATCATGAATTAGACAAATTCTTATTTGAAAAAATATATCAAATAAACTATTGAAATTATATTAAATGTTGAAAATACACCTTCATAATTTTTCAAATAAAAATTTATTTCATCTATGATTCAAACCATTTAATTTTTTATCCAATTAAAAGAGACTGTTTTATATATAATAAAACTAAAATTTATTCATAAAAGGATTTTTTTTCTTTTTGCACACCCACTTTATTCAATGTAGTAATCCGCAGCAGAACCCTATATTCATTCTACTTTTGCTTTAATTTTTGCCTTTTCTAGAAAAAAAAGGCTACCTATATACAATTGAAGGTGATCACATTGTCCAGTCACTAGAAAAAGGAACCTCTTTAAGGGAAAATAATACTATCAAGTCATTTTGTATATATCATATTATGTTTTTTTTATGGAATTGTATATATCATGTTAAATACAAATAAATTGAGAAAATTTGAATTTAACTTGGGATAAAAGGAATACATATTGAGTTGATAATTCATATATTATTATATATAAAATTTCAAAGAAGGTTTCGAATTTTAATTTGGTAGGTTAATCTAGAATCTATCTTGTATTTTCACTTGATTTTAATTTTTTAAATAAATATGATATATAACATTTTCTTAAAATTTGATATAAGAAAATTAATAGATTATTAAATTTAGTTCATTTGACAATGTTACTGGTGTAACATACCAGATGTAAAATCAAACATGTGTAAACGTTTAATATCTTCTGAATTAAGGGTAGTAAAGAATTTGGATGATCTAAGCATTCTTTAAAAAAGTTAAAACTTAAAACCAATTGATCAATTTGGGTAGTCTAGGCATTGTATAAGATGAAGTTGAAACCAATTACGAGTTGATATAGCAGGTATGAGCATTATATATAAAAAGTTGAAACTGATTACTAATCGGTATAGGAAAATGAGAGGTTAGATCTCTCAAACAAAATTAAAAATTTAAATTTTGGTGTTATGAATAAAAAAATTAAATTAAAAATATCGTTTCACGATAATTATAAAAAGAACTAATAGGACCTATCCCAAATACAAAAATGTGTTTCTTTTCGTACATAAATTGTCTAGAACTAGAAAGAAGAATCCCTTACATATGAATCATACCATAAATTCCTTTAAACCCATCATCCCACTAAAAATTTAACCAATTAATTACCAATTAACCACTAAAAAAATTATCCAATTCAACTTTAAACCTCACCAACAATATGCCACTACCCATCTTCCACAATTCCTAATCCAAGAATAAATAATTAATTCTTAAAACACTACTAGTTAATAATAGTTGTAACAATTTGCCCTGTATTTCAATTTTTAGTCTTGAGGAATTGCTAACACCATATTAATTACTAATATTAATAATATTTACACCGTTTTACTAATAAATATTAAGTGTATTAGTAAAATATATTCCCAGAGAATCTAACTTCAAACTTAGAAATTCAAAAGATTAATTTCCATATGAACTGTAAAATATTTTGCTGTTAGGGTAAGCATTCGATGAAGTTTAATAATATTTTTTTTGAGTTGGTCGAATTTACAGGTCTTACTTAATAACTTAAATTTTATTTAAAAAAATTCGAGTCGAGTCGAATTAATGAGATTCGAGTTAAGTTATTTAAATTTCTGTTCAAATTTAATTGTTCACATTTATAATGTTATGGTACTAATTAATTCCAATTCAAATGCCTTTTTTATAACCATATAATTCAAGGACTTAACTCAAACTTGGAAATCCATCCACTAATTACTAAAAAACTTAAATTATTCAAATTTTCATTTTATAATTCAAACTTTATTTAAATTTTTTTAGTCGAATTTATAAAATTACGAGTCGGGTTAAGATGAGTCAAATTTTTTGAGTTGGGTTGAGTTGAAATTTTTGCCGAGTCTAGTTTTTTTTTTCCTTCCTAATTGTGTAGCATCTTCTTTAAGCCATCTCTCACTTTGCTCTCCTTATTCTCTTTCTGACCTTTCTTTTTACTCTCACTCACCTCCTTTCCATCTTCTTCTTCCCCATGGCTTTAGCTACGAAAAAAGCTTCATCGTTTCCTCTCCTTTTCACTACAATATCAATGTTCTTCGTAAACCCCTCAAATTCTGCCACTGATACCTTCGTTTTCGGTGGGTGTTCGCAGCTCAAGTTCATTTCAGGCTCGCCTTATGAGTCTAACGTCAACTCCATACTCACTTCCCTTGTCAACTCGGCCATGTTCACCTCTTACAACAACTTCACCATCCCAGCATCCGGCTCCGCCTCTCAGGACACCGTCTACGGCCTCTTCCAGTGCCGTGGCGACCTCAACAACGGAGACTGCGCCCGCTGTGTCGCTAAAGCAGTGAGTCAACTCGGCACTCTCTGCCTTGACTCAACGGGTGGCGGATTGCAACTCGAGGGGTGTTTCGTTAAATATGATAATACAACGTTTCTGGGTGTGGAGGACAAGACTGTGGTGGTGAGAAGATGTGGGCCGTTGGTTTTGACTTCATCGGACGCGCTGGCTCGGCGTGACGCGGTGTTGGGTTACTTGGGAGCGAGTGACGGGACTCACAAGCCGTTTCGGATCGGCGGGTCAGGGGATTTACGGGGTGTGGCACAGTGCGTAGGGGATTTGAGTCCGAGCGAGTGTCAAGATTGCTTATCAGAGGCAATCGGACGGCTCAAAACAGATTGCGCGGCAGCCCAGTGGGGTGACATGTATTTGGCTAAGTGCTACGTTCAGTACTCGGAAGGCGGAACCCACTGGCACGGCGGAAACGGTAAGCGGTGTCGCCACCTCATGTACGGTGGTTCTTCATTTTAATTTATTTTTTTGCTTAATTTAATGTAAATTTGCGTGAGATTTAAATAATTTGTGGGTTTCCCTTATGCGGCGGACCTTAAAAAATTATTAGTACTATATTTCAAATTTTCAAAATAATTTTAATTAAATTCTTTCTTAAATTTTTAAAACTTTTTAATAAGTATCATTTTTTTAAACTTTAGTTAAACTTTTAAGTTTTCATAAAACTTTTAAATAATCCTTCAAAATAAGTCGTCAAAATCCGCCCATGTGTGAAATAATTGGTATGAATTGCATATGGTTTTATTTTTGGTAAGTCCAAATTATTCAAAATTGTGATTAATATAGTAAAAGTAAACCGAAAGAAATGCATTGATTTTGATGGATTTTATATTTGTTTTTAAGGTAAATTATATATATATATATATGGGATATGATCAAATTACACTGTGTAAAACTCTCTAAGTTTTACACGTTTTTTGGATCGTTGGATGAGTGAAACGGATTGGTGAGATTAACAGTAAAATATGTGAAGATTATCACTTGGGAATTAAAAACACGGAGTTAATCTCAACCATCCATTTCCCCCATCCAACGATTCAAAAAACGTGTAAAACTTAAAAAGTTTTACACAGTGTAAGTTGATCCTAACCCTATATATATTATAACAATAGTTATTCGACCCATTGAATGAATAATTCAGATTAAATTTTACACATGCTCATTATGGGTTGCTTCTCTAGTCAGTTTTTTCTACTCAAATCGTTGTGAATCGATTCTTTAACTTTGTTTAAGTAACCTAATGTATCATCCCGTTAGATCAACTAGTTGTTGGTGTGAATTCCATATATATTTTAAAAGAGGAATTATATATATATATATAAGCATAACTTTGTACTACCAAAAACCAGGTAACATGTTAATAGCACCCTCACCTAAACCCAATGTCCCATATGGTCCCATATGGTCCTACTTTTGAAATAAACAAAGAACCCAATGTCCCCATCTCACCTAAACCCAATTTCTATTCATTTTGTGAATGTAAATACAGATGATAACAATGATGAAGAGATCGAGAAGACATTAGCAATTCTGATTGGACTCATTGCTGGAGTTGCCGTGATCATAGTATTCATATCATTCTTATCGAAGCTGTGTGACAAAGGTAATCGAATCGAATTTTTTATATACTTTTGTTTTCATTTGCTCAAATTCCCCAATGCTCTTACTTTGCAGGTGGTGGTAAATAAACAAACTTAGCAAACAAACACTTTTCATGCACATTATCAAAACCTTTGCAAGTGGGTAAATTACTATGTTTATAAGAAACAAATGTACAGAAAATAAACATTAAAGCCCCCAAACTTTAGTTTCCAGCTTGTTTGTAAGTATGATTAGTCAACACTTGTGAAAACTGCTCCTTGTTGATGCTGTAATTCATGCATTTTGTCAGCAAAAGTTTACATGGACAGGGTTGTTTAACTTTAGTTCCATTAAAATGATTATATTTATAATATTTAAGCTAAATTAATCGATTAATAAATTAAATATTAATATTGATATAAAAATCATTTTTTACCTTAGGATGGATCAAATACTTTTGCATTAATTTTAAACTTAACATGTATTATATTGCATTTAACTTATGGCTTAATCATTAATCTCTCACACCACAAAGGAAAAGGAAAGTGACTTTCACACCATGTGATGTGAAGTTGGGTAAATATATTTCTCAGTCCCCCACGCAATCCCATCTTCTTTTATAGAAAAGAAAGTGATAAACTTTCTTTCGAGGTTTTATTTGTGTTCAACATTAAAAAAAATACTACAAAATTAAATTTTAAGCTTTAATTTTAAATCTTAAACCATACACTTTATACCTTAAAAAATATATCATACCCTAAATTTTCTAAAACCTAACTATAAACCATAACATAAAATTCTAAACCTTAAACCCTAAACTTAATTTTGAGCGTGGAAACATAAATAGGAGCACCGAAAAGTGGTAGAAGGTTTCTGTTCAAAAGAGAGTACACCAGGTTTATATTCTTTCCTTAGCAGCTTCAGACAAGATTAGTCACCTTAAATGAATAATGTGGAAAAAATAATTAATAGTTAATGCACTACTATAAACAGTTTTAAACACTAGAATTATACATGTTCAAATGATATTTATCTTAGGACAATCGAGTTTAAATTGTTTTCTTTGTAAGGTGTATGTGCTTTATCAAAGAATTAAAGATGTGTATGAACATATGTTATCTTGTAATCACCTTAATACTGCTAAAAAATAAATCTTTTAATAACCCCTTATTATCTAATATTTCTTTTGATAAATTCTATCTAATCCTAATCTTACCTAGAAGGGAGGGGAAAGAAAACTCTAAAGAAAGAAAGAATGTACTCCTAAAAATAAACAGTTTAACCAATCACTCAAATGTTTTTACTCATTATCTAATAATCGGTGGTGAATGCATACATACAATAATATATCGTTAATGCACCATATGTAAAATCTAATCCTGATATGATTTAAATTAAAAGACGTATTATAAATAAATACTTCAAGATATTATTTTTTATTTAGGTATTTAAAATAATTTTTTATTACAATAAATATTTAAAATATATTTTTTTGTTAAAATAGGTACTTAAATTATTTATTAGTCAAACTAGGTATCTAAAATATTTTTTGACAAAATAAGTACCTAAAGTATATATATATATAAATATTATCTAAATTACTAAAAAATGTCATGTGGCATTGATTAAAAATACATTAGGTACCTATTTTGACAAAAAAAATATACTTTAAGTACCTACTTTGATGAAAAACACTTTGTGTACTTAATTTGACAAAAATATACTTTAAGTACTTAATTTGACTAAAAATAATATGTCAGCTATACATTATGACAAAAAAATACTTTAAATACTTAAATAAAAGAATTGATATACTATAGGTATTTATTTGTATATACGTCTATTAAAAAACAGATTCTTTTTGCTGTGCTTTTGGTCTACAAGGATCCGCGACTCAACATGGCAGGCTACAACCACGCCAAGTGTCCCTTTTTTTTTTATCAAATTTCTTCCCAGCGGCCACCGCTCAAGTGTTTACGTCTTTATATCTTCCTCGCCGAGAAAAGAACTTCCCCGTCCCCTTCCATTTATCAATATCATATCTAAACTAGCAATTTCCCCCAAAGAGAGAAAAATGGCGCTAGAATGGGTAGTGCTTGGCTACGCCGCCGTTGCAGAAGCCATCATGGTACTCATCCTCACACTCCCCGGCCTCGACGGTCTCCGTAAGGGCTTGATCGCCGTCACGCGCAGCCTCCTCAAACCCTTAATGTCAGTGGTCCCCTTCTGTCTCTTCCTTCTCATGGATATATACTGGAAATACGAGACCCGGCCCAGGTGCGAAGCCGATTCTTGCACTCCTTCCGAGCATCTCCGTCACCAGAAATCCATCATGAAGAGCCAACGCAACGCGCTTCTAATCGCCGCCGCTCTTATTTTCTACTGGCTTCTCTACTCCGTTACTCACCTTGTTGTTAGGGTCGAGCAGCTGACTCAGCGCCTTGAGAAGCTTAAGAATCGCGATTGAGTTAGATACTAGTAATACTCCTTTGTTGTACTTGTGACCCTTTTGTTTAGATATTCCCTCTCTCATGTATTTTTGGATAATTTAAAGTTTTTTATTATGTGCTGAGAATCATGTTTTTCTTGTTGAATCTTTGTTTTCCAAGCTATAATTTGATCAAAGAAAAAAGTTTGGTTTTGGTTAGGCATAAGTACTCAAAGGATAAGTATACATCTTTTAAACTTTAGTTTGTCTAAGTGTTAAAGTTTCAACCTTTTATAATTTATTTGTTTATTTTTTTAAGAAAATTTGTTACCCATTTAAAACGCCACATATGCATAAATATTAAAATTTTAGTTATTTTTGAAACAAATTTTATTTTTATTTTTTTAAAAAAATTGAAATTCTTAAAAATATTTAAATCAGTTCTTAAATTCTAAAACACAATAAATCCAGTTATTTTTCTTAATGTCCTGCCAGTGACGGACAAGTTATATAAAAATTTAGGAGGACGAAAATATATTTTTAATAGAAAATACATTAAAAAAAATTTTCTAACCATATATGATTTTCAAAAATTTTAGGGGTTGCCCCACATATTTGTTGGATCAGCTAAAGGCTTTTAATTTTATAAATTCAAGCTCGTATTCAATGCGTACATTTATATCTGAAAGGTGGTGTTAACTGTTAAACCTTAAAATACTAAACAAAGATGATATTTTAACCACTCCTGCTCTTCAGCTCATCTCTCCTTCCACTGCCGGAGGGATTGAAGTCATCGGCACTTCGGGACTCTGTTTTTCCATATTTCCATGCCGGAGAGAATTTTTAGTAGCACTTTATGTCACACTTCCTATTATATTTTATATAATACATATTTAGATAATTAATATTTTATAAAGAAGTATTTTTCAAAAAATATATAGTTTTTGAATGGAAATATAATTTTTGAAAAGTAATAGATTTCAGAAAAGGTGATATTTAGGGGTTTATTAAGCTTAAAATTGAATTTAGGGGCTTAATTGAAAAAATAAAATTTGAGAAAATGCGAGATTTAAATTATGAATTCTTGAAAAATCATAACCAAATTATAAGGTTTTAGTAATTTGAGGCCAGAAGTGCAAAATTTAAAAGGTTTAATCTCGATTATGAGACTCTAGAAAGTTAAGTGATTTTTTATTCAGTTTTAAATTCTACCGCGAACTGGTAATTTGACTGAATATTCTTTTTTGAGTATTTATTGAGATAAAATCTCTCTAGACCACATAGGGCAAATTAGTGTTTTGTAAAATACAATTTTTAAAGTCGCATTTTGAAAAACGTAATTTCTGTGTATTAAATACTTGTCAAATTAACTTTTTTCGTCTTACTTATACAATTAACACGGAAGTTACGTTTTGTAAAATATAACTTTTAAAATTACGTTTTAGAAAGCGCATTTTGACCTACGTGACCTGAATGTAGATGTTTTTTTAAATATTATCTAGAGAGAAGTATTTTTCCTAATAAATTCTAAAAAAAAAATTAACCAAATTACCCCGCGAACTATTGTTAGTCATTTAATGGTCAGTGACAAAATAAAAGTTAAGTGTCAATATGGATGTCAATATTATTTTTAATATTTTTTATATAATATTTTTTTTATATAAAATTTACGAAAAAAGTAATTTTTTGGTTTAGTGTTCTATTCATGAATAGAAATCTTATGACCTTTTTCGGTGTCTCTATTTATATCTTACACTAAAAATTGTGTTTAATGTAAGAGTTCAGAGAATTTAGGGTAGAGTGTATTTTTTAAGGTACAATGTATAGAGTATAGGGTTTAAGATTTAGAATTTAGGGTTAAGATTTGAAATTTAATTTTTAGTATTGGGCATAGAAAAAGACACAAAAAATAGACAGATGACTTTTATCCTTTATTCATTGGCTGGCTAATTCAGATTAACTTTTGAAGAAATTTAATATGAAGACGACTCTGTCAATTTGTTTATTTTTTATTTACAACGTCAAAATTTAAATTTTTGATCTAATTTGGAGCCAACCTATTGCAGCTAGCATCCAAAATATTTTGAATTGTCTCCTATTAGACATGTGATGTGACTCAGGCACCGTTGAATTTGATTAACAAGGTTGTTAAAATCCAAATCTAGTGAATAGTACAAGTTTCCATAAAACCAAAGCCACATGTCGTTGTAGCCTGCTGCCTGTAGGTTTCACTCGGAAGGAAAAGACCGATCAAACTCAAGGCCTTGATACGCAATACGTGGCTTCCCAAAGCCACATGCGTTAAATTTCTACATTTGTATATCTGAATCGCCAACCTCTTTACCAAAACAAATCACTCAAACTCTAAATTTCCTATTGTCATGTACTCATAATTGATTACATCGTATCAACACTACTACAAAAAAAATGCACAAAAACAAATTAAGATTAATCATAATTAATTAGACTCTCCTAAAAAAATCATTATATACCAATAACTAATTAGTTTTGTATGACAATGCACTATATCTTTTCAGCAATATTAGATTTTTGAATTTTGACATTGTGAATGAAATAAATTAAATTATGAGGGTGGTCTTCATATTGTGTCTTTACAATACACAATCTGAATTAGTTGTCTGATGAATTAAATATTAATGGTTATAAAAAATAATTATAATTGAACATGTATATTTTTAAAAATTGCCAAGTGCCTAATTGTAATATTAAAAAAAACTAAGTACTATGTTGCACATAAATGTCAGAGTTCGGTACCTAAGTTTATAATTTTAACACTAACTTTTAACACATATTATCACTTTAACTAAATGGTTTCAAAATTATAAGCATGAATCAATCATAATTAGAGATGTGTATTTTAAAAAAACTAAGTACCTAATTACATCATTAATAAATCA
The DNA here is from genome assembly GCA_030270665.1 of Hibiscus trionum. Lineage (NCBI taxonomy): Eukaryota > Viridiplantae > Streptophyta > Magnoliopsida > Malvales > Malvaceae > Hibiscus > Hibiscus trionum. Next base: position 6,236,824 of record BSYR01000065.1, read on the forward strand.
GATATCATATTACACATAAATGTCAAAGTACATTACGATTCAAGAAAGTAAAGTCGGCTGGTCTAAAGTTGAACTAATTCATTTTTTTCGAGCCTTAAATAAAGTTAGAAATTCAAATTCTGAATTAGTAAAACATGAGCAGGTGTTGGATGATCGATGAGTGAAGAAAGCATCCGATTCCGAGGGAAGGCCAGCGTAAATTACTGAAACCAGTTAAACACCACCCTCGAAATCTCTATCCAACACGGTTATAAATTCAGGAATCCAATCCCCATTTATTCTAAAAAAATCGCAGGCAACCTGAAAAGGGGAAAGACCTTAGCCTCTCATCTCTTTAAACCTTTCCATTCCCTTTTCTTGTTGAAATCTGCGATTCCCAGAACCATTGTGTTCCTTTTGTTGTTTTCGTACGGGTCATCTTAGCATTTCTTGTGAATGGTGGAAACAGTTCCCAGTACTACTTTGATGGTCTCCCTTTGTAAATCAAGGGCGAGCTGTCTCCTCCCGGCCTCTGCTTCCGCATTCGGTTATTGCAGAGAAGGCTGGTATTACCGCTGCCTCGGCCTTGATCCATAAGCAACAACACCCCCAACCCCTTTTTAGATTACAATAAACTTTCCTTTCTTTTTGTTTTGTTTGTTTGGATTTGAATTTTTAAAAAAGTTGGTGGGAAGAAGAAGAAGAAGAAGAAGAAGATGCTTTACAAGCAGAAGAAGAATCAGGGTCCCAAGGGCAACCGGCTCTTGGTTAGCATCACTGTTCTTGGAAGCGCAGGGCCCATCCGCTTCGTCGTTAACGAGGAAGAACTCGTTGCCGATGTCATTGATACTGCTCTCAAAGCATATGCTCGTGAGGGTCGGCGCCCTGTTCTTGGTTCTGATATGAACGCTTTCTTCCTGTATTGCCCCAGTGTTCGATCAGATGGTGAGTTTGTATTCAAATTCTACTCGTTTTATTTGATGAACATTCGTATCAGAGATTTAAGTAGCGGTTCGCAACTGCAATAACAGCCGTTATATAATGATATAAACGCGATGTCGGAATTTAAATCCCTGATTTGTATGGTTTGGGTGTGAATGTATATTTGTTTTGTGTTGTTGCAGCACTGAGTCCATGGGAGACGATTGGATCACAGGGGGCAAGGAATTTCGTGCTGTGCAAGAAAACGAGGACTGAGGGAATGGAAGAGGTTGAGAGGTCAACTAGGAAGGGAACTGGGAATTGGAAGGCATGGATTCATAAGTCCCTCAGTATTAAGATCTCTTCCCATTAAAATATATGATATGAACTTTACCTTTATATATATATAAATAAATAAATAAATAAAGGACCCCTATAATCCATTAATCCTTATCATGGATGACCATGATACCATGTTTTCACTATTTATGGCATGGCATGTTATTACTTATTAAGTGCTTTTGTAATAAAAATTTAACATTTTGGTGTGCTAAATTTCATATTTTCTTTTGGCAAGTGACAAATAAATGTTTAAATTGTAATTATTTTTGGATAGATATTTAAAGTATTTTTCAGACCAAATAGATGCTTAATGTTTTTAACGTTATTCAAATAGGCGTTTGTCGTCAACATACACCGTTAATTAACATGTGCCAGGTTCTTAAAATTTTAAAATTATATTTAAAATTAAATAAAAATTAATAAATTAAAATATTTTCTTTATCTCACAAAATAGTCCTAAAATTTGAAATCCCTAACACCCAAAGCCCAAATCTCGATTTGAGCTGAATTTGCCGCCGATTACCATGTCGCCGCCCATCACATCCATCGTCGGACCATCACGACCATTTACCCCACTATCTCGTCGCCGAAAATCGATCAACGTCGTGTGAAACGTTGAAATCGTCGAATGGTTCATTCGAATAATTTGCGACGAACTGTGGTATAATGGACGATAAACGATGTGTGGGTTGTTAGATGAGGGAGGTGCTTCAGTCCGTCGCCGGAAATGCGACTAACGTTAGTGGTAGTGGCCGAATTTGGGGACTATTTTAAAATTATTTAAAAATATTGTGATATTTAAAATTTTAATTTATTTTTTAGAAAATAGTGTTTAATGCAACCACATGTCATGTTTTTATTGGCTAACGAGATATGTTTTAACGAACAGTCTCGACAGACACCTATTTAAGTAATGTCAAAAACGTTGAGCACCTACTTAGTCTAAAAAATACTTTAAGTACCTATTTAAGCAACGTTGAAAACGTTAATTTTTAGTATTCAATTTGAAATTTTAAACCGATGTAGGCACACTTTCCATATCTTTTTATGTTTGGTGAATAGAAAGATTGGGCGAGGCTTTCTTACAGGTCAATATCACGAATTCACGATTGTTTATTATGTTTATCAATTTATTAAGATGCATTACTGTTTTAGGCATATTTTTACTTACTTAACCAATATGTTGTGTGACACTTAAAAGGGACGCTTCCCAACTAAGTTAGTATTGTTCTTCATTAATTTGTTTAAGATAAAGTAAACACCGAGTTAGTTCTTACTTCTCAAGCTACAATATGATCTCAATTCTCACGTTATCAACTTGTTGGACTGATCTACTGGTAAGTGGTAAAGGCATGTGCTCTTAGGCACATCATCGAAGCCCGAAGTGGCTCTGAATATTTGTAAACATCTCACCACCGATCATAATCTTCAGGCTTGGCATAGGGATACTTGGCGTGTGCATTTTTAACCTGTAAAAAATTCTATTACAAATGGACTCATATAGTTATTACACGTCCTTTATTTATATTAAAGGGTAAATTATCATTCAAAAAGCAACATGAGATTTTAACACTAAATTTTAATTTTGAATTCATTTATATAATTTCATCATTCAATCCTTAATTGCACGGTGACATGACTATCGATGGTGGGTGTAGACATTGAATCAAAATAACATCATTTTTGTGAGATTATTTTAATGTAACCTAAAACAATACCGTTTCGCATGAGGAAGAAATATAGAGTTTTGTGCAGGAGGGGTTGAACTTAGGTATTGAGGGAAAAAGGTAAAAATTTAACTACTAAAACAACATGAGATTTAATAATATTTTATCATAAATAATGTATGTCAAATACTCAAACTGTAATTGAGATTAATACGATTTTATTTCTATTGAATTTAGTTCCTAAATTTTTTATTTAAGCTGGTATTAACTTTTATTTCTTTCTAACTTTTATAATTTAATTTAATATTTTTAATATAGTTTTATTTTTATTTAATTTAGTCCCTAAATTTTATATTTAATTCAAAACCGACCCCTATTTGTTTCTAATTTTTATAATATATTTCATTTTTATCTAGATTAATCCTTAAAATTTTATTTAATTTGAAAGTGGGTCCCTAATATTGGACTAAATTATGTATTATTTTAAAAAAATACTCCCCCAACACTTTTAGCTTTGAAAAACTATCTATTATATGTTGGAAACCGTTTTGTATATTCAGTTAATTATTTAGTTAGAATTGTTAGAGAGGTTGTTAGATCAGTTATCATTATTAGCTAGTCCAATATTGTATATAAATAGCCCATGTACAGAACATTTGGATATATGAAAGAAATGTATTCATTCATTTAATTTTTCAACATGGTATCATATTTGGGTTTTTTTTCGATTGGGCTTTTTTGGGCTATCAATTCCCTTTGACCGTTTTCTGCCGTCTTTCGTTTCTTTTCTGTTTTCCCCAAAATTCCCAATTTCTTCTTTCTCTGCCGTTTTCCCCAATTTTTTCTTCGCGATGCCTTCTGATTCCATTAATCTCAACCACGTTTTGTACCTCCATCCTTCTGATACGCCGAGCATGATGCTCGTTTCTCATCCCCTTGTTGGAATTGACAATTATTCCATCTGGAGTCGCTCGTTGAAGATAGCCCTGCTTGCGAAGAACAAGCTAGGGTTTATCGATGGTTCTTGCTGTCGCGAGACGTATTCTGGTGATCTCCTTTCCCAGTGGGATCGGTGTAACGCAATCGTCTTGTCGTGGATCCTCAATTCTATTTCCAAAGACCTCTCCGCCGGCGTTGCCTTCGCTTCCAGTGCTGCCCTCGTTTGGAAAGATTTGGCTGAACGGTTCGATAAGGTGGATGGATCTCGCATCTTCTTTCTGCATCGCGAAATTGCCACCGTTTCTCAAGGTGATTCCACCATATCTAGTTACTTTACTCGTCTTAAGTTGCTTTGGAGCGAATATGAGGCTCTTGTGCCTTTTACGGCCTGTGAATGTGAGGTTTCTTAGGACAACCTCAAGATTTTTGTTCGCCAGAAGCTTTTTCAGTTTCTCATGGGATTACATGAATCTTACGGTGCCATTCGAAGTCAGATTTTGATCATGAAACCACTTCCTTCGGTTAATCAAGCGTATTCCATCCTCGTTCAGGAGGAATCTCAGAGGACACAGCTTTCCCTTCTTGGTACTCCTGAGACCACGGTTTTGTTTTCTGCCTCTTCTCGTGGTTCTGATCGTGCTCGTGATCGTCGTCGGTTTTCTGGCGTTTGTGAGCACTGTAACATCAAGGGACATCGGAAGGATCAGTGCTACCGTTTAATTGGGTTTCCATCTCACTATAAGTTCAATAAGAAGAAGAGTGGTTCATCTGCTGCAGTGGCTCTTTCGTCTCCTGTTAATTCTGATGGTGATGGTGACTTAGTCTCTGCGGCATCTGGTATTCCCTCTGTGTCTCCTTCTGCTCCAGTTTTCACCCAGGATCAGTATCATTAGATCCTTCGCTTGCTGAACAAGTCTCCTTCTGCTGATGCTGCTGTTAATCTCGCAGGTATACTTAATTCTAATTCTCATTCATCTAATACTTCGCTTTGCTGGATTGTAGACACAGGAGCCACAGACCATATTTTATCTTCTTTCAATCATCTGGATGATCCTGTTTCATGTGCTTCACATTCCCGATTTGTTCACCTTCCAAATGGTAAAACAACTCCTGTTACTCACCTTGGTTCCTTTCGCTTAACACCAGACTCCACTCTTCAGAATGTTCTCTTTGTCCCTGATTTTCACCATAATTTGTTATCTGTTTCTCGTCTTACCCGTGACCTGAATTGTTGTCTCATTTTTTATCCTGATTTCTGTCTGTTACAGGATCTTTGCAATGGAAGGATGAAAGGGATTGGTAGGGCATCTCATGGCCTTTATTTTTTTGAGTCTGGTGGTATGTCCAAAGCAAACTCCATTTCTTTTTCTAATGCTGCAAATGTTTCTTGCATGTCTTCTGTTCTGAGTGATACCTGTATCTGGCATGCTCGTTTAGGGCATGCTGCTCTTTCCAAATTAAATAAAGTTGAATTTTTACATTCTGTACATTTTGATTCTGATGTTATACATAAATGTGATGTTTGCCCCTTAGCAAAACAAACTAGGTTGCCTTTCCCTTCTAGCTCTTCTAGGTCTGCTTTCCCTTTCTCTCTTATACATATTGACATCTGGGGACCCTATAGGGTTTCCACTCACTCTGGTTGTCGTTTCTTCCTCACCATAGTTGATGATCACACTAGGATGACTTGGATTTATCTGTTGAAGCATAAGAATGAGGCTCTTTCTTTTCTTAAGCAGTTTTTCTGTTTGGTAAAGAACCAATTCTCTACTACTATTAAAACTGTTAGAAGTGACAATGGATCTGAATTTTTCAACACTTTATGTTCTTCTTTCTTTCTTTCTCTTGGTGTTGTCCATCAGAGTACTTGTGTGCACACCCCTCAGCAAAATGGGGTTGCTGAGAGGAAGCATAGGCATCTTCTTGAAGTTGCTAGGGCTTTGCGTTTTCATTCTAAAGTGCCATTAAAATTCTGGGGGGAATGTGTTCTCACTGCTTGTTACCTTATCAACAGGCTTCCTGTTTCTTCCCTTTCTTGGAAGTCTCCTTTTGAGTTGTTGCATCATAAGCCTCCCAATTTATCTCATTTAAGAGTCTTTGGTTGTCTCTGCTATGCTACAAAACCTAATTTCTCTGACCAATTCTCTGCAAAGTCTATTCCTTCTGTTTTCTTTGGTTATTCCTCCACTCAAAAGGGTTACATCCTTTTTAATCTTGAAACAAAATCTTTTTTTGTCAACCGAGATGTCCTTTTTCATGAGGATATCTTTCCTTTTAGCTTTCTTTTTGCTGATTCTTCTTCTCCTCCTTTTTTTCCTTCTTTTCCTTCTATATCAGATTCTGAATTTCTTACTCTTTCTAGTTCTTCTTCTCAATCCTTTTTTGATTCTGATTCTCAGAATTCTCCTCTTGGTTCTTCTGACACTTCACCTACTGCTTCTCATCCTGCTTTTAGTGCTTCAACATATATTCCTTCTCCACCTTCTTCTTCTTCTCACCCTCCACCATCACAATCATCATTACCACCACAGCCATCACAACCTTTAACTTCTAATCAACCTTCTTCTTCTTCTTCTCGTCGAGTTTCTTCTCGTGTTCCCAAACCACCACAGTGGCTCAATGACTATGTTCATACCTGCCAATCCGCTTCTCCTTCAGGTTTGTATCCCATTCAGAATTTCCTTTCTTATTCTCATTTGCCACCACATACCTCTTCCTACATTTTTTCCATTTCTCACATTTCTGAACCTCAGACCTTTGATGAAGCCAAATTAGATCCAAAATGGATTGAAGCCATGAATGCAGAAATCCAGGCCTTGGAATTAAATAAAACTTGGACTGTTGTTCCTTTGCCTCCTGGTAAAGCTTGTATTGGGTGCAAATGGGTCTTTAGGGTTAAATATACTGCCTCTGGGGAAGTTGAGCGTTACAAAGCTCGTTTGGTAGCCAAGGGCTACAATCAGAGAGAGGGTGTGGATTTTGTGGATACCTTCTCTCCTGTTGCCAAGCTTACTACTGTTCGATTTGTCTTGGCCATTGCTTCCATTTTTCAGTGGTCATTGTGGCAAATGGATGTCCACAATGCCTTCCTTCAAGGTGATCTTCTTGAGGAGGTGTACATGGAATTGCCTGCTGGTTTTTGTAGTCAGGGGGAGACTATGGTTTGTCGACTCCAAAAATCTCTATATGGATTAAAACAAGCATCACGCCAATGGAATGCAAAGTTAACAAAAGCCTTATTGAAAGCAGAGTTTGTTCAAAGTAAACTAGATTATTCATTGTTTACTAAGAAACATGGTTCTAGAATTGTTGTTCTATTAGTATATGTAGATGACTTGCTTATTACTGGAAATGATGTTGGCTTGATTGAAGAATTGAAAGCTGTGTTGCATAGAAATTTTAAAATGAAGGATCTGGGTGAGCTTAAATACTTTCTTGGTTTAGAAATTTTAAGATCCAAAGAAGGGATCTTGATCAATCAGAGGAAGTATGCTCTTGAGATTATACAAGACACTGGTGCAGGGGGAGCAAAGCCTGCTTTGACTCCATTAGAACAGAATACTAAACTGACTTCAGTTGAGTTTGACAAACACATTCAACAAGAAGATGCTTCAGAAATACTTGTTGATAAAGCACATTTTCAAAGATTGGTTGGTAGGTTACTGTATCTAACACATACCAGACCAGATATTGCTTACTCAGTGCAACATTTGAGTCAGTTTATGCATCAACCAAAGAAAGAACACATGGATGCAGCTTGTAGGATAGTCAGATATATAAAGAAGAATTCTGGTTTGGGTATTCTACTGAAATCCACAAGTGACTGCACTATCACAGCAAGTTGTGACTCAGATTGGGCCACATGTCCTATGTCTAGAAGATCCATCACTGGATATTGTGTGATGTTGGGAGAATCATTGATTTCATGGAAATCAAAGAAGCAAAGTACTGTGGCTAGATCGTCAGCAGAGGTAGAATACAGAAGTATGGCCATGGTGACTGCAGAGATAATTTGGTTGAAAGGATTATTAAAAGAATTGGGAATACAAGATGACAAGCCTGCAAAAGTGTTAAGTGATAGTAAAGTTGTCATTCAAATAGCTGCTAATCCCGTATTCCATGAGAGGACAAAGCATATAGAGATTGATTGCCATTTTGTGAGGGAAAAAATTCAAGAAGGGCTGATTCAAACAGAATACATCTCAACCAAGGAGCAACCAGCTGATATTTTCACAAAGGCTTTAAGTTCTTCTCAACATGAACACTTATTATCCAAGTTGGGTGTCAAAGATATTTTTGTCCCACCAACTTGAGGGGGAGTGTTGGAAACCGTTTTGTATATTCAGTTAATTATATAGTTAGAATTGTTAGAGAGGTTGTTAGATCAGTTAGCATTATTAACTAGTCCAATATTGTATATAAATAGCCCATGTACAGAACATTTGGATATATGAAAGAAATGTATTCATTCATTTAATTTTTCAACATTATATTTATTTTTGGTCCAAAATTACTCTTGATATAGAAAACACTTCAAAAAGCAGTACATAACAAGTTCTAATATAGAAAGAAAATGTATATAAAACATGACAAATAACCAATCGTTAACTAAATGGTTTGAATTTTCGTACAGTTATCTAGTTTATGTAAACATATAATAAAATATTAAATACAAAGATCGACAGTCTTGTAATAAATTTAAATCATTGTATAAGCAGAAAATATATTTATTTTAATACTAAAACCCACCTATTTATTTGGAGTCAATGGTCAAAAATTATAAAAAAGTCAAACTTCTAGAACAAGTTGAACCATTCTCTTAAAATTATAATAATAATAATCTAAACTTGACCAAATATGCATAAAATTAAAATAAACTTGACCAAATATGCAACTTAAAATAAAAATATTTTATAAATGAGACCCACGAATTGAATCAATGAGTAAATTATTCATATTATTTTGTCTTATATTCAAATCTCGAAATAAAAATATAAAATATTTTCATTTAATAAAGAATATTATATAAATCTGTTTGATCGATTAGATATTACGCCGTATTTAATTAAAAAATGATGACAGCATAACAAAAGCGGGGCCGCCAATTGCCAAACAGCCTCTAATCTCACGCCAAAAAGATCCCCTTCGCCTCCCTTTACTTGAGAATTTAAAATTTACAGAGAAGCGTCAATCACAGCTGATCCAGCCTTTGATTGATTCTTTCATTTGTTGTTTGGCGCGAGAGAAAAGAAAGGAAAATAAACGAAATCTGAAGCAACACGTAATTATTAATAGTAAAGCGGAAGAGAGCGATCTCTGCGGTTAAGAAAATGGCGACTCTTCAAACATGGAGAAAAGCTTACGGTGCTCTTAAAGATTCCACCAAAGTCGGTCTCGCTCATGTTAACAGCGATTACGCGGTATTTTTCAATTTCTATCTGTCTCTATATTTAGTCTGTATCGATTTTTTTAAAATTGGGTTTGATTTGGTTGTTTTTGATGTGTTTATTATTAGGATTTGGATGTGGCCGTTGTCAAAGCTACCAACCATGTCGAGTGTCCTCCGAAAGAAAGGCATCTCAGAAGTCAGTTTCCTTTTGTTATTTCTATTTTTTAGTCTGGATTTTTCAGATCCGATTTCATTTCCTGGGTTTTTTCGGGTTCTGGGATGGGTATGTGATGAGAGGATTGTAGTTGATTTTTGTTTTCGGTGTAGAAATTTTCGTTGCCACATCAGCGGTTCGGCCTCGAGCAGATGTTGCTTATTGTATTCATGCGCTTGGCCGGAGATTGGCCAAGACTCATAATTGGACGGTATTATTCACTGACTTTTATTATTTTTATAATTGTACTAATTGGGCTTCTGTTTTTAATTTGATTTCAAATTATTGCTTAATTGGATTATGAATTGATGATGCTTTTGCTTTAAGATGAAGTGAGGATTTTTAGTTTATAATATTTGATAAGCATTCAACACGAAATGTATTCGGAGTTAAGTTAGTATTATTCTTATCACTCTGTGGTTTGGTTTGTGCATATGTTAAATTTTCAACCATCAATTATATTAATGTCAGTATGAAGTTAATGACACTACAATTCATCATTTTGGATGTTTTGCTGTAGTATTTGTGTAAGTGCGCAATGCTGAAAATGTATACTAAGAAGTGGTACTAGAGTTCAGTTCTATGCCTTGATATAACCTTAAGAAGTTTTTTTTTTGTGGACAATGGACCCTATTTCTTCTAGTTGAGCTTTGTTAATCTACAACTGTATGCTTTATTTTTTTCTTCTCTGGAATAGTTTCTTTTTGCAACTGCAATTTTGTGGACTGCAACTGTGAGAGGACATTGATGAAGTTGTTAAACTGGAAAGCTGCTGATGGGAATTCATGTTTATGGTTCTTGAATTGCTCAAGTCTTTCTGTGCTTCATAACTAACCCATTATGAATAGAAAAAATAAGTTTCATTGATGGGTTACAAATTGCCAATGTCAAGCTCCTATTCTGATATGCGTTAATGAGCTTGTGTCATAATTGTTCTTTCTTCTTATCCAATAGGTTGCATTGAAAACACTCATAGTTATCCATAGAGCATTGAGGGAGGGTGATCCTACTTTCAGGGAAGAACTTTTAAACTTCTCACAGAGAGCACGCATTCTCCAACTTTCTAATTTCAAGGATGATTCTAGTCCTATAGGTGAGATCTCTCTCTCTCTCTCTCTCTCTCTCTCTCTATCTATCTATCTATATATATATATATATATATATATATATATATAATTGTTTGCATATTGGTGTATGTGTTTGTGTGCATCTCCATGTGTATTCTGGTCTCCAGTAATAATTTCTGGTTGATTTGCTTACCTTTTCCTCCTCTTTCTATATATTTGCTTCAGCATGGGATTGCTCTGCCTGGGTACGTACATATGCATTGTATTTGGAAGAAAGACTTGAATGCTGTAGGATTCTGAAGTACGACATTGAAGCAGAGCGTCTCCCAAGAGCTGCTGAGGGGCAGGATAAGGTATCATTGTGTTTTTGGAATATTTGTTCCATTGAGTTACAGGATTTTTAACCTTTGTGGGTTCATGACCTTGCTGCAACTTCTGTTCTTTTTAATGGATAGGGTTACAGCAGAACCAGGGAGTTGGACAGCGAAGAATTGTTGACACAATTGCCTGCTCTGCAACAATTGCTTTACCGTCTTATTGGTTGCCGGGTATTTTATCATATTTTGTTTTCTCAACATGTTGAGATGCTGTTATTCATTCACATCTTTCACCAGATTTAGAAAGTTTATAGATTTCTCTGCTCTCTTGCAGCCAGAAGGTGCTGCTATAGGCAACTATGTTATACAATATGCATTGGCTCTGGTATGTTCATTCTCACTTTTTCTTGGTTATGTGTTTGCTTCGTCTTATCTGTACTTGAAATCTTATTTCAAACTTATCATTAGTGTTGTTTGGATGTTTTCATCAGGTTAATTGTTAATTTGAGTGTCTATAAGAGTTGAACCAAAAGCTATGTATCCGTTGTTTTCAAATTATTGAACTGAAGTGATGATTTTGTTATTAGTGGGGCAGTTGGGCATCATAAGTATAATCCTTACCCAGGTCTAACATTCTTGTTTTGAGTTTTCTACTGCGGTCTGGATTTTCCTTTTGTTAAATTCAAAGGTGTTTTGTTCCCTCCTTTCGAGAAAAGTGTTGAATTCAAAGTTAAAATGTTTCAATGAAAGTTCCTTTTTTTTTCATGAGCAATGTATTATTGTGTACAAAGTTGATAGAATTAATTTGAAACCCCATTTTGTATCCACATCTCCTATCTCTGCACTATCAAACATATGAGTTTTTTCTTTTGTTAAAAGAAATTGTGGGAATTTTTTGTTTCACTTCCTCCTAAGAATATCTTTATCTCCCTATAGGAATAAGTACAAGTACAATTCTGAGAATCTAACATGGAAGCACTTCATGTTGAAATTATTTTGACCTCTCATTATTTCATTTTTTTAGGTACTGAAGGAGAGTTTCAAAATATATTGTGCTATTAATGATGGAATTATTAATCTTGTCGACAAGGTAAAATGGTTTTTAATTGTTCATAGATGAATTTCCTAGTATGAGACAGATGCTTTTCTCTTTTCTTCTTCAAAATTGCTGCTCAAGTTGTGTGTTTGCAGTTCTTTGACATGCCAAGACATGAGGCGGTCAAAGCTCTTGATGTATACAAGCGAGCTGGTCAGCAGGTGAAGATGCAATTTCTTTTTAATGACATTGAATGTTTATCTGATCTGTTGCTTTTATGGTTATTATTGGATCATATCACTTCGTAATCATGGCTGGTTTGACATCTCAGTGTAATGGCTTAGTAAAATATATTTAATATTATGATGCAGGCTAATAGCCTTTCTGATTTCTATGAAGTTTGCAAAGGATTGGAACTTGCTAGGAACTTCCAGTTTCCTGTTCTCAGGGAGGTATGCGTTGTTTGAGTTGGCTCTTTCGTTAAATTGTTTGTTTGATACTTTTTATATTAATTCATCACTAACATTGTTCCAGCCACCACAATCTTTTCTCACTACCATGGACGAGTATATTAGAGAGGCACCACGTGTGGTTTCTGTTCCAACAGAACCGTTGGTTAGTACTCTTCTACGTACTATACATCTATATGGTTTCTGTTCCCCCCATATTTTATAACTGCTGACCGTTTTGTATCATGAGGAGACTATACTGCTATATTTGAGAAGCTGCAAAATCTTGAATGCATAACTTTGCAACTGGCTCCAAGACTAGGAACACAAACAATTTTATGTTGATAACTACCACAACTCTGGGAAAGAAGATGACATTGAATTCATTATTAATGATGGTTTAAAATGAAACATTTTTCATCAGTTCTTACCTTGAGTCAGTTTTTTCTTTTTAAAAAACTGATAAATGCTATAGAACTAATGGAGTAATGGTTGTGTTGGTTACAGCTATTAACATACAGACCTGAGGAAGGCCCTTCCGAAGATACTAAATTATCCAATGATGAACCTGAGCCATCTGCTCCTGCTGATGGTGATGCAGTTTCCAGTGTTGAGACTGCTCCTCCTCCTCCCCCACCTCAGACCAACATGGACACTGGAGATTTATTGGTAATGTTTCCTTGAGAGCTTCATAATGTTATCCTATTTGTCTACTTATTTTGTTTATTGCATTTTGGTGGGTTCAGGGACTAAATTATTCAGCAGCCGATGCCTCAGCAATTGAGGAAAGTAACGCTTTAGCTCTAGCCATAGTACCAAATGAACCTGGTAATTTTATGTTTCTTTTTCTTTCTTTCTTTTTTCTCCCTTATTTGATGGTCGTTACTCTAATCTTTGCTGTTGCCACGATTAGCTAAAGTGCAAATGTTTTATTTTGCAGGCACTGCTGGTCAGCCAGTAGAATTTGATCCTACTGGATGGGAACTTGCCCTTGTCACCACACCAAGTACCGATATTTCTGCACCTACTGATAGGCAATTGGTATGCTCTTTCTTTTGTATTTTTGTTGTCTTAGAAGTATGACACACTACTGGCTTGAAACTCTCTGATGCCTAGAAAGCTAAGCTAATTAATTTTGTCGCCAATATTATTCAGGCTGGCGGATTGGACTCGCTCACCCTCAACAGTTTATACGATGAAGCCGCATATAGGGCTCAGCAGCCTGCATATGGAGCTCCTGCCCCAAATCCGTTTGAGGTACAAGACCCATTTGCCATGTCAAATAACATCGCTCCCCCTCCCGCTGTGCAGATGGCAGTAATGGCTCAACAACAGAACAATCCTTTCGGGGCTTACCAGCCAACTTATCAGCAGCCGCAACAGCAGCAACATTTGATGATGAGCCCGTCGAATCCATTTGGTGATACTACAGGGTTCGGTGCATTCCCGGTGAACCAAGTGGCACCTGTTGGTCAGTCACATGCTAATAATCCATTCGGAAGCACCGGCCCATTGTAATGTTGAATGTGGAGAGCTCAGTTCCGCGTGTATTGGTTGGTGCGAGCGATCGGGTTTTGGTATCTTTTTGTGACGATGAAAAGAGTGTAGGTTGTGTTTTTACCCACGGGATGAATATGGCTTTCAGCAGCTATCTTATTACGTTTAGATGGGTTTGTAAAGTCAGTGAGAATTATCTTAGATTATACAATTCTCTTTTATTTTTTAATAATAGATGACACAATTTCATGACCGTCTTTTACATTAATTCCCTTAAAATCTAAGAATTAAGAGGGTCAAAAAAACTTTATTTTTTTATTATTTAAGCTAAAAGTGCTTCAAATATAATTATATCAAAAAAATTTAAAAGAGGCAAGCGCCTTTCCCATGAATAACATGGCTCAGTTAATTACCCTCGTTATGTTTTTCTTTTTCTTTATATATATATACTTATATAAAAAAGAAGTTTAAGTCTGAAAATAAATAAATAAATAAAAGAGCTTAGTCGGGAGATTTTATTAGTATAACAATGTTTTACTTGTACTTGTCATAGCCATTGGTGGCCTAATGGCTATTTCTCATATGAACAGCCACAACTGGTTTTAGTTAATTAATTGCTTACGTAATGTTATTAATCATAGCTTCCAAGTTCCAATGTTTTGCATTACTACTACCCCTATATTCTCAATCCCATGGTTGGGGGTTGGGTTGGGGGTTCTTTTCTTTTTAAGAAATAATAATATTTTAGAAATCTGATCAAATGAATAATAATATTATACGGGCGGGAAAAAATTTCCACAATCGCTTTAGTTTTAGAGTTTAAGGTTAAATTTTAATAATTAGATGTTAAAGATCTAGATTTAAGGGTTTAAAGTTTAGTGTTTATGAGTAGAATTTAGGGCTTATGGTTAGAATTTAGGGTTTAGAGTTCAAAGAACCCTTAAATTAAAGTGATTGTGAATTTTTTTATTTTCACCACTGGTATATAAAATAATGACTTTTTTAAGACAGTTTTTTATACACTATAACAAAAAAATCTGAATGAATAAATAAAAAGAAATAAACCTTATTTTCCCTTTTTTTTTTCAGTAGTGTGTCTTTCAATATTACATACATTGTTAAGGAAAAGTGCTATTGAGAGGAACAAATCTTATTAATCTTCTCCTATATTCACAATTTTATGGTTATTTTTTTATAAATATTTTATGGGTTTTTTTATAAATGTTTTTTTATAAATCTAAATTATATACAGCGTTAACAGTCCAAATTTAATACATCATCAAATATAAATTTAGTTTTAAAATTCAATGTTAACATATCATCATCTGGTTTCACTAACACTATATAGAATTATAAATTATCAATGCATTAAATATAAATTTATTTTCTTTATTATTTAAACAATTTATTTAAACCAATGCTCTATGTTTAAATTGTAATTTCCTAATTTGTTAATGTTTTGATAATTTTTATTTTTTTGAGCAAATTATTTTTGATAATTTCTAATATATACTATATTGGGTATTCAAATGCAAGGTGAATATTTTCTTCCAACTGTGTCTACCCAAGGTTTTAATCAATTTGATCAATTTTCAAATTAAGTTGGTACAAAATTCTATCTTGTTGTTGTACTTAATTAACTACCTTCTATTAATATCTGACCTATTATAATCAACAAGTTCAACACAAAGTATTTTTTATCTAATTAATTCTGTCAGGAAAAATCAATTTATTTCCTCATTTTATACCATTCAATATTTTAATTTGAAATATCTCAAAGGATTTTTCCTTTTATCAAAAAGTTAGAAATTTCCTCAAAAGATTTTCCAGTAGAAAAAGACGTTAGGTTGAAGATTAAGAGATTGAATTTTGACATCGTACATGAAAAAAATAAATTGAGAGAGTTATTTTATAATGAATTTTGGATAAAGTATTACGATTTAAATTAATCGATCAATAAACAGAATACAAGTGATTATAAAAAAAATAGAATAAATTAAAATACCACTACAAAATATTTTTATTTTTTAAATTCATCAAAATCTTTGATAGTTAAAAATAGGAAAAAGAAAAGAGGGGAAAAGACCCCAAAAATACATGCAAAATGATAAAAGATGCCTCCAACATTTGCATGTTTTGTCATTTGGCTTCCTATTCATTTTTTTATGGAGTAAACAATCCCAAAACATTTTAATTTTGTCTAAATATGCCCATGTTGGATGGAAATTGTCGGTCAACGATTGATGCTGTCTGGACTTGCCACGTCTTAAGATATGCTGACGTTGCATATGCCATGTAAGATTTTTTTAATGTTTTGTTATACCCTTATTTATGGTGACACGTGGCCGAATCTGATGGTGATACGTGGCAAATATAATGCTCACACGTCAGCAAATCTTAACACGTGGCAAGTCCAATCAATATCAGTCGTTGATCGTTAGTTGACTGACAGTTTCCATTCAACGGGGACATATTTGAACCAAATTAAAACGTTGGAGGTTGTTTACTCAAAAAAATAATAATAAGAGACCAAATGACAAAACATGCAAACGGTAGGGGCATCTTTTGTCATTTTGCCGAAAATATATTTAAACCTAATTAACTAAGTTTGTGCAGCATCAAATATCCAAACAAATCCTTGTAGAGAATTAGAAATCTTTTCTATATATTGAAATAGTTGTAGATTTAGATGACAAAAAATCACTATCCTAATTTCGGTTCATAGTAAATATTTTTTTGGTGCTTGCCTTTCGATTTAAATATATTTTGATATACAGATTACAGACTGCCTAAAATTTAAACCGTAATATTTTGTATATTTTAATCTTAAGGGTAAAATACAAAAATAATGACTCAACTTTTGCTTCTCTCCTATTTTACTCACTCATCTTTAAATTGAATCGATTTAATGACTCAACTTTTAATATTAGGTTTTTATCATCACCCAACCGTTATATTATGAATGCCGTTAATGATGTGACATTTTTTATTAATTTGGCCGCCACGTAAACACACACGTGTTAAAAAAATAGAATAAATACAAAAAAAAGAATGAGTGGTGGGCCCCAGTTAGCTTCAGCCGTTCGGTTTGACTCACCACCCCAGCTCAGGTTTGTGGTTGTCTTCTTACACGAGGCGTCGTCCCCGATAGGAGGCCCCGCTGCGCCGGGTTTCGTTGGTGACCGACGACGCCTGTCGATAAATCAGGATCTCTCAGATCCATGTTGGTTCAGAGCGAAGCATACACTTTGGTCACTCTTTCATCAAGAAGCATCCGCAAACGGAAGGCCTTCCGGGGTTGCTGAAGCGGAGCCTCGAAATTCGGCTTCTTCTTCGAGCGTTGTTCAAGACCCTGTTTTCGAAAGCAAAGAAGAAGACCAGAGTGAGAGTGAACCCGATCGCGACGGCGACGACATTGAGATCATAGATGAACAACCACCCAGTGTGACTGCTCCTGCGGCGAATTTAACAGAAGAGAAATTTGAAGGAATTGTGGAAGAATATGAAGAGGAGCTGAAGCCCATGAAGGACCACATAGATCTTGATTCGCAAACGAAGAAGGCTTCCGGCCGAGATTTCAAAGAGATTGCTGGGAGTTTCTGGTCAGCCGCTTCAGTTTTCAGCAAGAAATTACAAAAGTGGAGGCAGAAACAGAAGCTTAAAAAGAGGGGAAATGGCTGTGGGTCGGCGACATTGCCAGTGGAGAAGCTGTTAGGGAGACAATTCAGAGAAACCCAGTCCGAAATCGCAGATTATGGCTTCGGGAGACGGTCATGTGATACAGATCCACGGTTTTCACTTGATGCTGCAACTGCAAGGATGTCATTTGATGATCCGAGGTATTCTTTCGATGAACCGAGAGCTTCCTGGGATGGATATATGATTGGGAGAATGTTTCCAAGGATGCCCACAATGGTTTCCCTTGTGAAAGATGCTCCTACTGTTTGGTTTCTTGTCTATGGTTAGCCTAAATAATAGGGAGCAACAAGTCAAAGGAACCCAAAAAAACCAGAGATCCCAGGAAAATCAGTTGTTTTTTTTTTAAATGATTTTTCTTTCTTTGTTTTCGATTTCCTTTACACAATTGTTCATCTGTTTTTGGCATTTCCAGACCATCTCTGTTAGCTTGATTTAAGTACTGTTGGTAAATTTAATTCATTATCATTTAATGTCTCATCGGATAATCCTTACGACCCCAACCAGTACCGTCTACCGGCGGAAACCGCTGCTGCAAAGCCATTCCACCACGTCATCCGCTCTTTCCGGCTTTGACGACGGCAGCCATAGCGTGATCAGCAGAAACAACTCCACGAAGAGTGCCAAGTTTGGGGAGTTTTGTGGGGGAGCGACAGCTGTTTGTTGTTGTTTCCCTTGCGGGATAGCGAACCTCCTGGTCTTAGTCATTTATAAAGTCCCGGCGGGGCTATGCCGTCGTGCTTTCCGCCTGAAACGGCGGAGGAAGTCGCAGAAGAAAGGGCTGTTTCAACCGAGGTATGGTTGTGGGTGTGAAGACGGAGAATTAAGCAATCAGCCGATGGGGACGATTATTATTCCTATTCTAATTGGGGCCCACCACTCATTCTTTTTCTTTTATATTTATTCTGTTTTTTAACACGTGTGTTTACGTGGCGGCCAAATCAATAAAAAATGCCACATCATTAACGGCATCCATAATATAACGGTTGGGTGATGATAAAAACCCAATGTTAAAAGTTGAGTCATTAAATCGATTCAATTTAAAGATGTGTGAGTAAAATAGGAGAGAGGCAAAAGTTGAGTCATTATTTTTGTATTTTACCCTAATCTTAAACATAAAGTTTAAACACTACACTCAAACTCTAAATAAAACAGATGACATTGAAATAGACGAAGTTATTTGAAATTTTACACAATTTATGCATCAAACAAATTTTCTTATATAATTACATAGGTGGACTGTAGGATTGTATTCTTGTATAAGATGGCTCCATTCTAATAAAACAATGGTGAATATTTGATACACTGTCAGTGTAATTTTTTTTACACAAGTATATATTTTTTCGAGCTAAAATCTAAAATTTTAACCATAAACCCCTGCAACTCTAACCCCAAAACCCTAAATTCTAAATCTTACAAACTAAACCCTAGATAACCCTACTTGTAAAAACTTTATTTTCTACCGCCAGTATTATGAATAATGATCCATAAAACAATGCTCAAAAGTAAATTAATTTGAAGTGGTTATATTGTAAATGGGGAATAACAAGGGACCCTATAAATGGATGATTATGGTACACGATTAGGCAAAATATACTTTGACAAATCTTTATTTGTTCTTGGAAGATGTCTTCTTGACCACGCCAACCATGTGGGACGATGCCCTAAGGGGACCCCTCCCTCGAGATTTAAGGCCATATCACATTTGAATTATTTTGCTTGTTAAAAACCATATTATATTTTTTGGGAATAAAGAAATTCAACAATGTGAACTTTAAGACCATTCAAGGGAGAGCTTAATCAATTGAATTTGGACCGTTGAAATAGTGAGGATTTTATGTGAAAAATGAGTCTGATTTCTTATGCTTTGTTTAGGGTTTAATGTTTTCAACAATGAATGGCAGCTTTCTTGATTTCATTGCACAGCTGAATTTATGCCCTTTTGGTCAAAACTAACACTAAGAAAGCTCTATCGGGAAGCTTTAAGAAGGAAATAAAGCTAAAAGAAGATGATTCATGCATACAATTCAAATAAGGGTGTTTTTATACTAATTTTAAAGAATAAATATGAATATACTAACGGAATTGGTTAAAATATTAAGTAGCTTGGTATCACTTAAATGATTATCGAATTTGAGATATTGTGTGTGTAAAAAAATCTCGTTAAAAGACTCACCCATTAAATTAACTAATTAAGTACGATGCAGGTTGGTCTGAATAAAAAAAAGTATAAATATAAATTGGAAGATTCCGTTTTGTAAGGTAAAAGAAGAAGATAAAAGGGGTGAGTGAGTGGGGGAGGACTAGAGGTGGCAAACGGGTCAATCGGTTCGGGTCATTTCGGTTTCGGTTATTTCAGGTCTGATATTTTCTGTTCAAATTCGGTTTCGGTTCGGTTTCGGTTTTAGTTCGGGCTTATTGTGTTTCGGGTCATTTCGGGTCGGTTGATTTTCGGTTCGGTTATTTTCGGTTTGGTTAATTTCGGTTTGGTTATTTTCGGTTCAATGAGAGATCAGTCGATTTTAATCAAATTTTTAGGTTGGTCAGATTTTTACACCCTGTATATGACTTTATAAAGTCAACATATTTGACATTTTAGTGACTTGTGCGGCCGTTCATATTTTATCTTTCTTTATTTTTATTAATCGGGTCCATTCGGTTCGGGTCTATTCGGTTCGGATCCATTCGGTTCAACTAAATTCGGTTCAGTTTATTTCGAGTTTCGGATCAAATTTCGGGTTAATTTTTTGTTTCGGTTCGGGTCTGGGTTCGGATAATTCGATTCAAATTTCGGATCTCGGGTCAAGTTTATCAGGTCTAGGGAGGACGGTGCAGCCTTTCGCCGACCAAAATGAAAATTGGGTTGGAATTTCCAATTTCATGAATAAAGGATTGATGAGGAACAATGGAGTTTACATAATGAGGATCATCTGGTAACACGGCTTCCTAAATGGACCCCTCAATTGTCCACCAACTCATTGTTTGGGTTTGGTGGGCCATCCCCCAAATAATTATTAAATAAATATGATTTTCTATAACATTCGATTCGAATTATGCGTTAATGACTCAAATACTGATGTTATACCATAAAAATAACATTCTAAATATATATATAATTAAAATCCGTTTTAATTACACTAATTATGAATAGAAATTCTTTATCCGTTTTTCGATGTCTTTTTTATGCTCTCACATTTTAAAAAAATTAAATTTATTGTTTAAGGCTAGAGTTTAAAGAATTAATGGTATATTGTATTTTTTAGGATTTAAAATTTAGGATTAGAGCTTAAATTTTAACTTTTCAGTGTTGTAGCTTAAAAAGGGACAACGAAAAAGGCTGCAAAATTTTTGTCCTACTAATTATACGCCGTGTTTGTAACAAATATTTAGTAATACTACTCTACTCAAACCTTCCTATTAATCCAAATTAATTGGGCTTAAATTAAGGAAAATACTTCGATACATAAGCTTGTGTAAACTTTAGTTCACATAAACTTTTAAATTTTAGGGTTTAGGGATTTAGGTTAGGGTCTAGGATATGAGGGTTTAGGTTGTAGGGAGTAGAATTTAGGATTTATGATTAGAACTTAGACTTTAGGGTTAAAGGTTTAAGTTTTATGGTTAGGAATTTAGGTTTTAGATTTTATAGTTTAAATATGAAAAAATGTGTAATTTTTTACACAGCTTGTGTATCAAAATATAACCCTTAAATTAATCATCAAGTTAATTTAGAAGGATAATATACTAAATGAATATTTGTATAAAGGTCATTGTCCTTTAGATTATATTTAGAAATAGGCTTAAATGAAAAATCAACTCTTAAACTATATATATTTTTTGTTTTTAGCCTTTAATTTTTTTATTAAAATAAGTTCCTAAACTATCATTTTTTGGTCATTTTAAGTCCTTAAACTATTTTTTTGATCAAAATAAGTACCTAAACTATATCATTTTTTCGTTTAGTCCCTAAACTATCTATTGGTCAATTTTTTTGTGATGTGTCAACATTTTATTGGTCGAAATAATTTTTAACTTAGATAGCTACCGGATTTAAAGTAACCAAATTAGAGACTTATTTTGACAAAAAATAGTTTAAGGGCTAAAAGCAAGCAAAATGTATAGTTTAGGGGTTGATTTTTCATTTGAGCCTTAAAAATATTTAATAGTTAATAATAATTGAACTTTAATTTATACTTAAGTGTTGATTGAATCTTAATTCGGTTAGTATGCTTATTAATATTGCAATATTTAAGAGGACATGAGTTTGAGCACACTTAAACACATGTTATCTTATAAATGGTTTAAACATTATATTAAAAACGTACTCAAGTACATTAAGTCCCAATATTTTGGGTCTGAAATTTTAAGAACTGATGGGGAGAGGAAGCGCCAGCGGAGGTTTCAGAAGGGAGTCCCGGCACCAGAAGACTCAGTCAAGAGCGGAAGAGCGTCGTCAGAATCAGCACAGCGGCAGCAGATGGAGGAAGCGAATGGAGGGGGTCTCAGTTTTTGTCAACTTTGTGAGCAAGAGGATCCACACCAATACCCTAAAGGAGGCGTTTCAAGAATATGGGATTGTCCTTGATGTCTACATTGCGTACCACAACCCCAAAAGAGCTAACAGGAGGTGCACTTTCGCATTTGTCAGATTCGCAAACCTGTGGGAAGCTATGACGGCAGTGGATCTGGCAAATAACAGAAGGCTGGACGGTTTCACTATCAAGGTCTTTTTAGACAAATTTCAGAGAAACCGGTCAACTCCAGGCCCCCGTGATGGAGATACAGCAAGCCACCATAGGAGCAATGGTAAGGGTTTCTGGTCGAGAAAAAAGGATGGGCGTTCTTACAAGGAAGTCTTGCTGAGTGAGAGGTTACATAAATCGCCCATGGGGCCGGGGAAGCATGCCGGAGGCGCAGTTTTAGCAGAGGAAGTTTTGTCAGCACCAGCAGAGGGAGAGAAGAGATGTCCTCAAAAGGTTCGGGATGCAGAAACATCGACTGAAGGTAAGGCTACAAAGTTTCACGGCTGTATGAAGACGGTACGGATTGAGCAGAACGATACGGAGCAAAGATGGCGTAAAAATGTCCTGGTAGGCCAAATTGCACCTATGTACGATGCGGAGTTTGTGCACCAAGTTCTTCGGTCGGAGGGTTTTAAAGTCAACATTCATGTCCTAATCGGATTCTATGTGATGATTAGTTTTGAAGAAGAGGAACAAATGGAAATCTTTTGGGACTTGAAGGAGTCTTCTTTGAAACAATGGTTCGCAGATATTGATACGATGAAGAATTTCTTTCAGTCTGAAAAGTTGTTAATCTGGATTTGCTTGAGGAAGGTGCCTCTGGAAGCTTGGAATAAAGATGCGCTCATCAAAATAGCGGAAAGCTGCGGCAAATTCATCTGCCTGGATGACGATACCCTAGCCCGAAAGAGGCTGGATGTCGCAAGGGTTCTAGTTGGAGTGCGGTGCTTGTCTCAAGTCCCTCCAATCCTTAATATTGAGATGGAAAACTCCATATTTTCAGTGGAAGTATCAGTAGCAGAATACGAGGATGAAAGACGGTGGCTAGACAACGAGCTGGTGGTTGGAAGAACATCCGATCTAACCGACGGGGAAGAACAGAGAAATGATTACCTCTCTCCGGCAGCAGTAGGGTCCCAGAGCCCCAAACACGTGGAAAATTTGACTCATTTAAGCCAGCCGCAAAGTGAGCACGATCATCGAGGGGTTTTGTCCCCTCCTGTTATATGCAGAAGGCAGTCAGAGAGTCAGGTAGCCAGTCATATTATGTTTGTTCCCACTAGCGCGGGGGTGGCAAATACATCTTTGGATCTGGGAGATGGTTTATGGACCGCTAGTGGAGTTTCTGGAATTGGGCCAAAACCACCCACAGAGCCCACGTCAAGCGTTGGGCTGTACGACATCCCAATTACTGAAGCCTCGGAGGGCTTCTCATGCTCAGACCAGAGTATTTCTCTAGAACCAACTTTCGACCCCAACACCGGCCTTTTTTCAGTTAGGACAAAATCGTGGAAAGGGGGCAGACTATCGTTCTGTGATTTAGCTAAAGAAAAGAGATTGGGGAAGCGTTCTAGCAGAAGTGCCGCGAGTTCCCCAAAACACGATGGAAGGAAGAATAGAAGGGCTTCAATTGCCCAAAGGTTGAGCTCGTCACCGATGGATCCCCTCCGGAAACCGACATGCATAAATAGTCCCCCTGTTTTGGCTCTTCAGGGCTCCCCGGTGGTGACGGACATGGAGATGAGGGATGAAGCACAGAAATCTCTTGAGGTGTGTGAAGCGATCGGGCTCAAGTTCGTGGCAAACCAGGAAGTTTTGCTGGGTAAATTTCAGGAAATTGAAAGGGGAGCGAGGGAGCCTTGAGACGAGGTGCAGCATTACCAGGAGGTGGGTTTTCTTAGTTTCTCTTTATGAAGACTACAGTGCTACTTACATGGAATATTAGAGGCCTGGGGAGTTGGGAAAAGAAAAGCGCAGTGAGGAAAATAGTGTCTAAACTAAAGCCTAAGTTTGTTTGTTTACAAGAGACAAAGCTAAAGGATATCGACGTTTGCAGCATATCTCAAATCTGTGGTAGAAGTATGAGTTTCGACTTCCTCCATTCTAAGGCAGATGGAGCTTCGGGCGGGTTACTCTTGTGCTGGGACCCAAGTTACTTCACCTGTGAAAGGTACGCGATCGAAAGAAGCTATATTGTGATGTTTGGTAAGATTCTTGATGTGGGTTTGAAGTGTATTTTCATAAATTTTTACGGGCCTAATGAGGTGAAGGAAAGGAGAGAAGCTTTCGAGAAATTGGCAGCCATTGTCTATGATATTGGCAATCCGATAGTAATCTGTGGTGATTTCAAAGTAGTAAGATATGCTAAAGAAAGAATTGGGATGTCTTTCAATAGAAGAGCCATGGCTGTGTTCAACGAGTTTATAGACGGCTTGGCGCTGACCGACCCTCCCTTACATTGAGGAGTTTTCACTTGGTCGAACTTCAGGGAGACACCATCCTTCAGCCGCTTGGATAGGATTTTGATTTCCCCCGATCTGCTGAGCATTTGGCCTGGTGTCATACAGGTTTTACACCCTAAAAATATTTCAGACCACAACCCGGTCGGATTGAGCTTAATTGAGAAGGAGGGTGGTGCAAGGCACTTCAAATGGTTCGAGTATCTAGCGGATGACAAAGAATATGTGGAGGCCATCGAGAGTGAATGTAGGAAGGCCAGCGGAGACGACATCAGCAGCATGTTGAAGCGCTGTAAACTCTTATCCAAGCATTGGGTGACAAATTTAATTAAAATGAAGGAGAATACTGTGTGCGCCTTGGAGAAAAAATGTGCTGATCTGGAAAGGGAGGTGCTTAATGGAAACAATCCAGTCCAAAACAGATCCGACCTAATACTCAACAAAAGGAGATTGTGGGAGGCGGTTAGAAGGGAAGAGCGCGAGTGGATACAGAAATCCAGAGTCAAATGGGCAGTAGAAGGGGATCGAAACACGAAATTTTTCCACATGTGTGCCTCCACTCGAAGAAGCAAAAACCATGTAAGTTGCATTAAAGTAGGGGAGGAGTATTTTAGCAACCAATCTGATATCCGTAAGGCGATCGAAGTTCATTTTAAGAAGATCTACAATCGACAGAACACGGTCCCTGTGGATATGTCAAGTTGGGATTTAAAGTCTATTAGCCCGGAGGAGGTTGCCTGGATTGAAAGACCATTTACTCTAGAGGAGATACGGGCAGTGTTAGCATCGGTTGGTTCGTCCAAAGCTCCAGGCCCGGACGGCTTTAATATGGGATTCCTAAAAAAAATTTGGAACAGCCTAAAAGATGGAATATTGAATTTTTTTGACAACTTTCATAAGGGTCAGCTCCAGGACTTTGCGTTCAACCACTCGTTCATAGTCTTAATTCCAAAAAAACAGAACCCAGTTTCCATAGATGATTACAGGCCGATAAGCCTCGCCGGATGCATTTATAAGTTGCTAACCAAAGTCCTTGCACTACGTTTGAATGAGGTGGCGGGAAAGGTAATTGGAGAAAATCAGTTTGCGTTCAGCACTAGCAAACAACTGATTGATTGCTCCTTGATAGCAAATGAGGCCATCGACTTTATGAGAAAAAGAGGCTTAGAGGGGGTGGTGCTTAAACTAGATTTCAACAAGGCCTACGATTCAGTTGACTGGGGTTTTTTACTGAACATATTGAGTAAAATGGGTTTCGGAACAAAGTGGCAATCCTGGATTTTCTCGTGCCTCTCTACTGCCTATATCTCTGTGTTGGTTAACGGCTCACCAACAGCGCCTTTTGCGATCGGGCGGGGACTAAGGCAAGGATGCCCGTTGTCTCCGATGTTGTTTAACATTGTGGTGGAAGGACTTAGCGTATTACTTCACAAGGCTGCAGCGTTGGGGTTCTTCCAAGGGTTCCAGATTGGACAAAATGGTATGAATCTTTCCCATATTCAATATGCTGACGATACCATTATTTTCAGTGGCACAGGGGAAAACCAGATTAGGAATGTCTTTAGAATTCTCAAAGGCTTCAAGATTGTGGCAGGTTTGAAGCTAAATCGTCGAAAATCCAAGATTATAGGTGTCAACACTCAGAATGATCTTATAAACATGGTGGCCACAAGTCTGAACTGCCAAGTTGAATCTCTGCCATGTAATTATTTGGGACTACCATTGGGCGAAACAAAGAACAGCTTAAAAATTTGGGCACCGGTCATTGACAATTTTAAAAAGAAGTTGGGAGGATGGAAGTCTAAATGGCTATCAATGGGAGGAAAGATTACGCTCATCAAAGCAGTGTTGACAAGTCTGCCGGTTTTTTTCATGTCGCTTTTTCACATGCCGAAAGCTGTTAACTCGGAACTTACTAGTCTCATATCTAAATTTCTATGGGGTTCCTTGGATTCAAAAGCGATACATTGGATTGGCAAGGAGGTGATTTGGAGACCACAAAGCAGTGGCGGTTTGGGTTTGATTAACTTTGAAGATAGAAATAAAGCACTACTGGGGAAGTGGTTGTGGAGATTCGGAGGTGAACAGTCTAGTTTATGGCGAAGGATTATAAACGCCAAATATATGGAGATGGATGACGCCCTATTACCAAGGAACACCACTCCGGAAGGAAGTCTTGGATATGGAGTAACATCGTGGCACCGTTGGATAAACCGGACAGCATCCTTGCACAAAATTTTCAACTGTTGGTCGGTAATGGAGCTAAAATTCAGTTCTGGTCGGACGTTTGGGCAGGCTCTGAAGCGCTCCAATTTTCTTTTCCCAGAATCTACAGTATAGCAGTGGAGAAAACCGGCAATATTGCTAGTTTCGGTAACTTTGTCGATGGCATTTGGGTATGGAATATCCGTCTTCGTAGGGAATTGTTTGAATGGGAAAAGGTAGTTTGGAATGAGTTCATGTCGGCTATAGATCAAAGAAAACCAGGCATGTTTAAGTCGGATGGGATTCGATGGAAAGGGGCAGCAAACGGCATGTATAGTGTAAAGAGCTATTGCGAAACTGCTTCCAACGCTTCCATGGAGGCTGACGATGTATGGAGTGTAGTGTGGTCGAACCTCGCCCCACCAAAAATTCAAGCGTTCATGTGGAGGATGGTCCACGAAAGGCTCCCAACCAAAGACGAACTCGCCAAAAGAGGAGTGGGCGATCCTCTAAATAGGGTATGTCCTCTTTGCCTTAAAGAGATAGAAACAGTGAATCATATTTTTTGCGCTTGCGAGGTGGTTTGGGGTATCTGTACTAGATGGCTTCGATGTTGGGGTGTTTCGTTTGTTATGCCGGGAAAGGTGAAAACGTTAGTGCTAGCTTGGGCTGATATTTATGTTCCTTCGCTTACGTTTGACATTTGGATGGCTAGTTTCTTTATAATCTGTTGGTCTATCTGGTTGTTTAGGAATGGCACAATTTTTAAAAATTGCAGAACTAGTGTAAGTCTGTTGTACACCAAAATTCTCGCCCGCATCGGCTGGTGGTGTAAAAACAGATGGCCTGGGGCCATAGTTTCTTCGGATATGGTTCTGATGGATCCCAAACTGTTGCGGGGAGTCAAGCCGCCGAGGAGGGAAGGGCAGCTTTCGAAGTGGATGTGCCCACCGTTGAATCACTTGAAATTTAATGTCGACGGGGCTGTTGTAGGAGGGTTCGGAAACGCTGAAATAGGTGGCATTTTAAGGGATTGGAATAACCAATCAATCGCGATGTTTTCAAAAGGTGTGGGAATTATGGATGCCACTTCTGCTGAATTGATCGCAATTAGGGAAGCTATTGAAATGTTCAAGAGACTCAAGAGTGTGGATAAGTTCGTCTTGATCATCGAATCGGACTCTAGCTTGTGTGTGAATTGGCTGTCCAAACAGGTGTCCGCCCCATATGTTTTCGAAGGAATTGTCAATGAATGCCTTAGTCTCGTTTCAAAGCTACAGTGGTCGATTCAATGGGTGCCCAGGGAAGCCAACATTTCGGCAGATAAGTTGGCTAAGAGTGGGATCAGCCGTAGTACTCCTTTGATATGGGAATTTGATGGAGAAGAAGATCAATAGCGTCTTACTGTGGCCGTGAGGATTAGCGTATGGCTGATGTTTTGCTAGAGCTTGACTGTTTTGTATCAGTATAGCGAACGGTTTCCATATTCATGTGTATTTTACATTAGCAAGTCGCACTCTTTTTCCTCCATCTAGGACTAGGGAGGTTTTTTAACGAGGCACTTGCTAATGTCTCATTCATAATAATAATATATAAGTTTCAAAAAAAAAAAACGTACTCAAGTAGAGATCAACCAATTGACCGAGTAGTCAGAAATGCTTATATTGTCTCATTTTTTTTGGATAGAAATATTATCTCTTCTTGTACGAGTTTGAATCCCTACATTTTACTTAAGATTATAAATATCTCTATACTTAATAAAAAAATACTCAAGTAGAATCGAAGGAATTGTCCCAATCATTAGGGGTGTTTAAAAATATCTGACCGATCCGACTACTTGAACAAAAATAATCGAGTATTTACCGGAATTTTTTTACCCGGGTTGGGTACTCGGCCCATCATTTCTCAGGTCGGGCCCGAGTCACAAAATATATTATTTTCGAGTACTCGGTACTCAGATACATTTAAATTTAATATTTTTATATTCAATATATATATATTTATATTAAACTAATAAAAATCTTAATTTTTTATATTTTTATATTTTAAAATACATAAATTTATATTAAACTAATAAATACATATTTTTATATTAAAAATATATATTTTTTAGATTCGGGTACCCAATTACCCGATTTTTTGGGTACCCGTAACTTTCGGGTACCCAGCTAACGGGTACCCGCAATACTCGGGTCAGGACACGGGCCGATTTTAGAGCTACCAGACGATCCGGGTACCTGATACTTCGGGTACCTGAGTACCCGAGTACTCAAATTTGTACACCCCTACCAACCATAGGCGAAGCCATCCTAGCCAAAGGGGTGTCACACGACACCCCAAAAAATTTGCAGAATTTCTTTTTCTTCATAAATTTAATATAAAATAATATTAAAATTAAAATTAAAATTAACAAAACTTTAAATGAATATTGAAACACTTTTAAAAAAAATTGACATCTTTGAAAAGAAATTGACACTTATTGTCTGTTCTTATTTACTTAAAAAATCTCCATAAAAAATTTTCAATTCTGACATATTAAATTAAATTTTCTAACTCTGATCATAGTGAAAAAAAGGATAATGTTAATTTTAGAAGACTTAATATTGAACAACTTTATTTGTAAGACGTGCACCGTAAAAAAATATAAACACGTTCTACATTATAATTGTCTTAAGAATTTTAAAAACTTACTAAAATAATCTCTTAATCCTCTACTTATATCAATTTAAACCAAACTTGTGTAAAGAAATGCTATTTTCCTTTAGATTATATTTTAAAAAATATTCAACATTTCATAATAATTAAAAATGTTACATCACTAATTAGTCATATAATAATTAGTTAAACTCATCTAAAGTAATTGCGAACACCTATTAAAATAAGTGAGTTAATCAAAGGTCCAAAGCATGAATAAATTAATAAGATGTTGATTTAGAGAGGCGACATCAAATTTAACTCTAAAAAAACTGTATTACGAGCATAGATTAATGTACTATAAATACGTACAAAAACACCCATCATGGTCATATGTAAAAATTGATTAAACTAACGAAATAAAATAACTTAAATATGCAATACCAAAAATATATGACAAAGTCTAGAGAAAGAAAGAAGAAGAAAAAAGGGAGCAAAATCAGTTCAAAATAAATGACATTATTGTCTATGAAAATTATAAAAAGAAACGATAATAGCAATAATTTACTTCTTTTTACAATAATGATTTAGTTGGATATAAACAAAAAACTAAGAGCTTATTTGTTATCAATTTAATTTTAAGATTTATTTGGATATAGTAAAAGTATAAGGACTTATGTAAATAAAACGGAAGAATAGAAGGATTTTTTTAGTATATTAACCATAATTCTCTAGCTGGAGTTTTTAAATCATAGGTATGAATATTGTGAGACACAAATATCATTAATTAACTCATTTCCTAAGCTTTTAAATATTCTTAACCCTTCCATTGTTTCTTACTAATACTAGTATACTACCCCCAGGCTCCAATCTTCTTTCTTATTCAAAACGCTTTCAATTTTTCTTCTTTTCATTCCCTAATTCTCTTACAGCTCTTCATTTTCTTCTTATTTAACAAAAACCCTTTCTTTGTTTCCTTTCGTTTTGTTTTTGTTCCTTCTCACAACTTCTAAATCTCTCTGTACATAGAAGAAACCAAAGAGCTTCGTTAATGGCGGCCAATAAATTTGCAACCATGTTGCATAAAAATACAAACAGGATCACTCTTGTTCTTGCCTATGCATTGCTAGAATGGATTCTGATCGTTCTCCTCCTCCTGAATTCTCTCTTCTCTTACCTGATCATCAAATTTGCTGATTACTTTGGTCTTAAAAGGCCTTGCCTTTGGTGTTCTAGGCTTGATCATGTCTTTGAGCCATCAAAGAACAGCAATTCTTACAGAGATCTTGTGTGTGATGATCATGCCAACGAGATTTCTAGAGTGGGGTATTGTTCGAATCATCGAAAACTAGTGGAATATCAAGATATGTGCGAGGATTGCTTGTCCTCAACGTGGTTGGATTGTTGTGACTTGTCAAAGAAGTTAGCTTTTTCTCCATGGATGAAGCAGGTTGGTTTGATCCAACATGGTGATGGTGATGGTGATGAAGTGTTGGAAAATAGTGAAGAGGATTTCAAGTGTTCTTGCTGTGGTGTGATGTTGGAGAAAAAGTGGAACTTAATTGCTGAAGATGGAGGATTTGGTGATGTTGCAGATGAAGGCAATGCTTCAGATGTTGCCAGATCAGATATTTTGGCTGATTTTAAGGAAGATGAACAAAGGGTTGAAGAAAACAATAGAGTTGAGATCTTATCTGATGGTGATGATTGCAATCAAATGGATACTAATGAAGATGATAAAGATGCTGTGGTTGTAGAGAAGGATCTAGTTTCAATGGAAGAAGAAGGAGAACAAGGAAGTTTAAATGTGTCAATGGATGTCAACGAGTTGACTCAAGTCGGTACTAACGAAGAGGAGTCGCCTGAAATTCAGCCAGTGCATCTCGAGTTCTACATCGAAGGAGATGATTGCCATTTGATTCCAGTTGAATTGATGGATTCTGTTGCTATGGGAAGCCAAAGAAAATACAATTTTAGAGAGGAAGAACTAGGTGTTGGTGGAAATGGAGATGTTGAAACTATACAGTTTAAAACTATGACAGTTGAAACATGTGACCAAGAAGTAAAAAACCATTTATCAGTATCTTCACAGCTTAATGAGATTGAGCATGATAAAGTTCTTGATACACCGACTTCGATGGACAGTATCCACCTGTTGCACAAGAAGTCGCCATTGCTCGAAAAAAGAGAATTGGGAATGGAAGATTCGTTGGATGCAAGTGTTCTTAGTGGCATTGAGTGTGCGGATGGGGTACTGACTGTTGAGAAGTTGAAATCAGCCTTAAAAGCTGAAAGGAATGCTTTAAATGCGTTGTATACCGAACTCGAGGAAGAGAGGAGTGCTTCTGCTGTAGCAGCGAGCCAGACGATGGCAATGATAAATAGGCTTCAAGCAGAGAAGGCGACAATGCAGATGGAAGCCTTGCAGTATCAGAGGATGATGGAAGAACAATCCGAGTATGATCAGGAAGCTTTGCAGCTCCTGAATGAGCTTATGGTCAAGAGGGAGAAGGAGAAGGCGGAGCTCGAAAAGGAGTTGGAGATATATCGTAAGCGGGTGCAGGACTATGAGACCAAAGAGAAAATGATAATGCGGAGAAGGAACGATGACAGCACTAGGAGTGCAACCTCTGCATCTTGTAGCGATGGAAAATCAGTTGATTTGAACCATGAACCAAAGGAAGGAGTATTGGAGATGCTGTTATATAGTCGCATACACCAGAATACATACAGTTCTTGTCATTTCTTTGCCAGAAGCATAACATTAGCTTATTCAGACAATTAGAACTAGGAAAACCCTTCTTGTCATAATATTCTCAAGGGAAAGAAAGGGTAAATAACCCCATTTCCCTTCTCATCTGTTGCACCATTACATCATCTGGTTTGGGTCTATTTCTATTTCTGAGGGGCAAAGTTGAGTTACATGTATACACATGCATCCATCTGTAAGTATATAAAGTGAGTGTTTGCATTGTTTATGTTGTCTTGAAGCTGTGTTTTTCTTTGTTGTATATACACATTCTTTTCTGTAAAGTATAAAAACAACAGTAAAGTGTATATTATATTGAGAAATAGAAGCAAAGATACCTTTCACAATTCCGTTGTGCTTTAAGCATAAAACAACACCTAACATGCGAGCTACAATTTTTTATAACCACTTCGGATCGAATATTGCCTAGACTCGTCACGGAAACAAACTCAATCATGTTGTTCAACCAATAAAGCATTGTCCGTTTTGATTTTGTTTACAAAAGACATTGCATCGCCAAAGCTGTCATAGAACAATTTTGGTGTCAACTTTGAGGAAGTTTTATACATCAAGTGGTATAAAATTATACAGATTATTTCCATACGCTGCCGTTTTCATCATGGTGATATACTTAAATATGTATACTTTGAGATGTTAACGTGACAGTTAAATTAATTTGTATATTTATATCTCCGTCCCACTAAAACTGTCACATGTTGACTTTTTTCTGGTCAAATTTTTTCAACTTTGACTATAATTTATTTATAAAATTTAATTAATTAAAATTTATAAAAAATATATTTAAAAACTACTTGATTCAAAGTTTTTAAAATATATTTTTTAATATTTTTATCAATAATAAATTTTAAATTATAAGAGGTCAAAGTTGAAAAAGTTTGACCCAAAAATTGTCAACATGTGACAGTTATAGTGGGACAGAGAGAGTATTTGATATTTATTGCTGAGGCATTTTATCAGCTTGGAACAAATTTATTATTTAAATATGAAATAAGCTCTGAATATTCCATATAAAAAACAATTTAACCCTTGTATTTGGTAAAATATTAATTAAGTTAGTATATTACATCATCAACCATGTCAACTTCATGAACTGTTACATTAACACTATAAAAATCAATAACGATTTTCGTTAGTAAAAAATCACATTGATTTTTCTTTTAAGTTTGAGAACCTCAAATATCATTAAGTCTTAAACATCTATTACTAATATATCTGACGGGGTATTATTTTTTTAAAGTAGATAATACCTTATTGTATTAAGTATAAACCATCTTCCTTAATTTTTATTTATTGAAATAATTTTATTTAGACATTTTCTATTACTTATTTAATTCTCCATTTGAGAACTTGATTTTGATTCCATTTGTTATTACATTGATAAAAATGAGATGCATACATATTTTAGGTTTAATATAATATATAGTTGAAAAATATAAAAAAAAATTGAATTTACCAAATTCAAGTAAACTAAGAATTTCAAAATCATTGTTATATAAACATCTAGCAAGCTCAAAAGTTTGGAAAACAACCATCAATATTGATTTTTAAGCATTTTAATAATTTATTACTCCAGTTATACTAACATTAAAATTCAAATCCAAAATTTATAACCCAATTTTCAAATCGCTATCTAACTAAATTTGTGTTTTTTTTTTTACAAATGCGACACTAATCAATTATGGAAGTCACATTTTGGTTTTGTATCTTCTTATATACCGAAATGGCAAAATCAAGTTTTAAAAATATTGAAGAAAAAAAAAAACAGAATTCAACGAGTGATTCCAGTAAAAAAAATTATATTCATTCTAAGAAATTTAAATTTGAGTAATTTTATTTGCAAGGTATGTGTCCTTTTTCAAAGGATTAATTTTTTTTTAAACAGTTACTACCTTCTAATTACCTTAAAATATAATATACTAATAATACATAAAAATTATGAACCTAAAATTTGATTACGATGATAAAAGATGACATATTTTTTTGGTGACACGAGTTCAGACAAAATTATTTGTAAAGTATACTTAAATTTAACAAATATTATCATAAAACATATTAAAAATAAAATACATAAAATTATATATCTGGCCAACATATCAATCATGTACGGATGAAAATCATCTGCCCCAAAGTATGCCCCCATTTGTGCCCCCACTTTAAAATAGTGGGTTTAGGGTTTAGAGTTTAGGGTTTAAGGTTGGGGCTTAGGGTTAAGGTGTAGGGAATTAGGGGTAGGGTGTATTTTTTAGGGTTTTGGGTTTGGGGTTTAGGATATGAAAATTAGAGTTATAAGACAAGATTTAATTTTTAAGTATTTTTAGGCAGAAGACATAGAAGGAAGCATGGTTAGGGGCATGAGATTTTTACCCATCATGTACTCATTATAAAATATTGAATCAATTTGATTCAAATTTGAGCAAAGAAATAAAAAAATCGTGATTATGGCCCGACCGATTAAACACGTGGATCAGACCGGGCTATGTAGATACGGCCCAGAAAAACGAAATATCTAAACCGGAAGAATCATTATCATCTGGGAAATCCATTCTTCAAATCAAAACAGATCATTTTGAAACCCTAAGCCCCTTTGGTTTTCTTTTTTTCTCTTTTCTCACATCTCCCATGAAAAGCTCATTTAATTACAACCCAGCCACTCCCCAATCCCCCCTCTTTCTCTCTGCGATCTCAAACCCCAATCCTTTCTTCTAATCTCTTAGGGTTTGCAGAACTTTTTTCTTTGAAAGCAAAAATCAAGAAAAAGAAAAGAAAAAGGAAAGGAATGTCTCTCCCTCCTATACAGTGTATATACGTTACAGAGGAAATCCTTCGCGAGTGCAAAAATGCGAACTCAAACTTCTGCTTTCCTTCACCCGTTCCCATGCTTCGCTTTCTCTACGAGCTCTGCTGGACCATGGTATGGTTTCTTTTTGTTGTTCTTCAAGTTTGGTTAATCTTTCTTTCTTTCTTTGTTGTTTTAGTTGAAAATTTGTTGTTGCCGTTTAATTCTCAGGTGCGCGGGGAATTGTCGTTCCAGAAGTGCAAAGCGGTCTTGGACGCGGTGGAGTTTACGGTGAGAGTAACGGAGGATGAGTTGGCCTCGTGCTTTGCTGATATTGTCACGCAAATGGCTCAAGACGTGAGTTCTTTTTATTGTTTTTTCTGGCGATATATTGAAAAGCATATTTAATGAGTAGTTAGCAAATGGAACCAAGGAGTTTTTTCTATCCAGCTTGGTACACTGTTGAATCCATTTAATATTGTTTCTGAGCATGCTTAGATCGAATGGTCAGTTATACTGTAATTCTAACCACAAGCCACATTCAAGTTGTTGTTTATTTTGTGTTTGTGTATCAAACCCAAGTAGCTTGCAACCACAAGTGTTTTGTTTACACCCCTAGGTTGTTGAGGCTGCGGCATAGAGACTGAGATAAAGTTATGGATTGTACCAATGCAGTTGTTATTATCATGTGTTGAGAGGAAGTAGGAGATGGAGGGAGGGATGAAGAGTAGGGGAGAGAGCCAGAGTTCTGGAATTTGTTAGTCCTTCTAGTCTGGTTTATTCTTATCTAGACTTCTATGTTTTATGAGTTGGGTCCTTTCAGGCAGTTTCTTACTGTTTTGTGACTCACTTCATTTTTATGAACCGCAACAGTGTTCTTGTTAGTTCACTTTATCCCTCATTTTATTGGATTTGTTATAAACGGCTATTTTCTGTATGTCGAATGTAGTACTTGACATGTTTGATTGTAGCTTATGAGCTTTTCTTATTTGCAGCTTACAATGGCCGGAGAATACCGCATTCATTTGATAAAACTGGTCAGTACATAATCTGAATTGCACATATTTATTTGTATGCATTTTGCTTATGTGTCTTAATTCCTTTTTTTTTTCTGTTTCTATCTCTTTTACTTTTTAATGTCATTAACGTTACACTTCTTGATTTCATTTACAAATATGTTTCTTGGTATACTTTTACTTTTTATATTAAAGACCTTTTCGATATATTGAAAATTTTGGGCTAAAAATTTAATCTTAAGTGAATGCTTAATGCTGTAAGTTCTTCAGTTCGTTAATTTTATATAAGTGAGCAATAAATAGGTTCTTCCACAACCACTGTAGTGATTGATGAAACTTATTAAGGTTCTGAGTTGATCCATATATTGTAAAAAGCATACACTAACAGATTAAATTTACCTGCTTTGTAGAAAGTTCATAACATGTTTTGCATAATTTTTCTGTTCACAAATCCTTGCTAGTTACTAAGTATTCCGACTGATGAGGATGTGAGAAGCATGAAATTTCTGATCGAAGCGATTTTGTTTTCTATTTGAGGTTCTTTCATCTTTTTCTTAATTAAGTGAAGAATTAGTTGTTAGGGGTTTAAGTACCTGTGAAATTTGACTTTGTGATATATCCACTGAATTAGGAGGGATTTTGAAACTTAATAAGAAATAATAACTCTAATAGTTGAGTCATTGGTATGGAAGGAAACAGAGTAGGGGAGTTGCCTTTGTTGTGTGCAAGAATTACTTGTTTAAATATTGAAATTAATATGAACTTTCAAATAACTTGGGATTTGTAAGGTGAAAATCTAAAGCAGTCAATACAATTTATTTTAAATTTATTATTAGGAGCTGAGTGTAGGAACTGCATGAATCTCAAATAAGTGAAGCAAATGATTTTTCTTCAATTTTCATCATATCTTATTGAATTCTAATAGTATTTTATTGTTGCACATTCGTATATTTGTTCCATTTATGATCTGCAACCAGACATGTTTCCTGTTTTGATATGTCCTTTGTGCTCATTTGTGAAGAGAAATTTCGTATTGCTTATTTTCTGGGTTTATGGTCTTTGTTCTAGGCAAAGTGGCTTGTGGAGTCTTCGTTGGTTCCATTGAGGCTTTTCCAGGAGCGCAGTGAAGTAATTCTCTCTCTCTCTCTGAATGGGTAGATCTTTGTTGACATGTTGACTTTATAGTAATGTAAAAATAGCTTAATTTTCTTGTTACCTTTCAGGAAGAGTTCCTATCGGAGGCTGAGATGATCAAGATAAAGGCTTCTGATTTGAAGGTTAAAGAGGTAAGTAAATCTAATGTTATCGACATAATATCTATTGATGCATGGTCAATTTTCTGGTTTGATGCTGGAAATTTCAACTATTAACTCATAATAAATATGCAAATACAGACTTCGTTTAGTTATGTCGATAGTAAGTCTTGCTCCCACAGCCCACTAGCAAGTCTAGGAATCATGTATATTTGCATGTCTAAGTGATTAAATCAGATACTTGCATCAGTATATGTGACAAAGTCATTAGGTTGAGGTAATACTGACATTCCTCATCTGATATTTTTCTTTACTGATTCCAGGTCAGGGTAAATACGCGGCTTCTTTATCAGCAAACAAAATTTAATCTCCTTCGAGAAGAAAGTGAGGGCTATGCTAAGCTGGTATGACTGCAGTTTGATAAAGTTTTTGGAATGTATTTTTTTTCTCATGTATTGCCTTTGGTTATATTTTCTTGAAGGTTTGGGGATGAAACTTTTTCAGTGACTTATCAATTGACTTGTCGCCGCCTATTTGTACAATTGTGGTGTGGCATGTTTAATTCTTTAACCTGTTTACTTGGTGTTGGTTGCCCTCTTACACCTATAGGAATTTTGATTATTTTTCCTAGCATGTTGATGGAGTTTTGAAATTATGGTGTGGTTGGAGTCAACATATCATATAGATCTTGGCAGCTTACCATTGGCATATAAACAGAAATGCTTGTACAGAAACTTGAATTGCTATTAAAGAGAAGCCAAATTAGTTCAGTATCAAATAGATGGTTGAGGATCGCCTCTGTTGTTTTCAAAATATTTTTTTTAGCCTAGGATTTCGACGGTTGGAATGGATATCTTTTTTGGATTAGTGCTAGAGGCATTTGTCAGTACCTTTGAAGTTCTTGTCCTCGGAATCACTTTTTTGTGCACTTGTAGGTTACTCTCCTTTGTCGAGGTTCTGAAGATTCAACTCAAAATTCATCAACAGCTAGAATAGGCATTGTCAAGGTTTGACTTGTTTGTATTTTGCATTTCTTTAATTTTAGTTGTGGCCTGCATTGTGTAATTGGTGTAACTTCTGCAGTCATTAATTGGGCATTTTGATCTGGACCCGAACCGTGTTTTTGACATTGTAAGTTCTTTTTTTTCTAATCACTGCTGATTATCTTATTCCAGTCCTGATTTTTCATCCTATTTCACTGTAAATTAATTCTGTTGAATGAATTTGTTAAGACAATAATTTCTTGATTCATTAGGTGTTGGAGTGTTACGAGCTTCAACCAGATAATAATGCTTTTTTGCAATTGATTCCCATCTTTCCAAAGGTACATATCACTCAATTCTAGTCCGATATGAATGATAATTTTTGTTATACTGGATCTTAAGAACCTTTGGGTTGATTATTTATCTATGCTTTCCTGCAGTCTCATGCTTCGCAAATTCTTGGTTTTAAGTTTCAATACTATCAGCGCATGGAAGTAAATACTCCTACCCCATTTGGGCTTTATAGGCTTACAGCACTGCTAGTGAAGGAAGATTTTATTGACCTTGATAGCATGTAAGTTATGTTAGATTCACTATCCTCTAATCTGGCGATTCGTTTTGTTCTAAGTTGTTCACAACAATGCATGAGCTAATCCAATATTTCGTTTATAACAACGAAACATGTTCTTGCAATGGATCTAGACACTCCTGTTGTAGCTATCATTTTTCATTTGATTATCGATGTCTTAAAGCGGAAATTTGATGTATAAAAGGCTCACATGCAATGTTTAGTGTGTCAACTTTGGAACTGATCTCATGTGTTATGACTTGTTTTTTGTATTTTCTTTTCTTTTTATGTTTACATTTTAAGTTTTTAACAATTTATGTTCCCACGTTGATGTCTTGTTTAGAGATTTCAATCAGCTGTTCCTATCTGCAATTTTTCTAGCTGGTCTGATTTATGCATGTGTGCAGCTATGCTCATTTACTTCCTAAGGATGATGAAGCATTTGAGCATTATAATGGCTTCTCTGCAAAACGGCTTGATGAGGTATTTTAATTGCCTTGTCCTCCTTTTCCCCATCTGTACTTCATCACGATTATTGGAATTTCATG
This sequence comes from Hibiscus trionum, assembly GCA_030270665.1. Taxonomy (NCBI): domain Eukaryota; kingdom Viridiplantae; phylum Streptophyta; class Magnoliopsida; order Malvales; family Malvaceae; genus Hibiscus; species Hibiscus trionum. Next base: position 6,276,072 of record BSYR01000065.1, read on the forward strand.
CTTAGAATTTCTTGCCTGTATGAAAGAGTGCGGTGTTTCCTTTCCTTTTTATTTTTGTATCCAAGTCACTGTCATAATGTTCATTGTCCTTGGTTGAGGCGTTGATAACACTTGTTTCCACTGCCTCCCTCAAGAGATTGGTGACCACCAGTTAATTGTGGTTAGAAACTGTATAAGTTTCCTCCGGATATTGTTGACATGTTTCATCCTGTAATTTACGTATGATTATACCTTAATTTTCTGCAGGCTAATAAAATAGGAAAAATAAATCTTGCTGCCATTGGTAAAGATCTCATGGAGGATGAGAAACAAGGAGATGTAAGGATAGATCTTTTTACTGCTCTAGATATGGAAAATGAGGCTGTAGCTGAAAGATCATCAGAGCTTGAAAATAGTCAGACTTTAGGCTTGCTGACCGGCTTTCTTTCTGTAGATGATTGGTAAGCTTGATTTTAGTTTGCCATATTTTGAGGTGGTTTTTTATTCTTTTCAGTTTCCGTCTGTTCCTATCCTCTCTCCCTCCCTGTAACTTTTAACTGAAATTATTTTGCCAATCTTGCTTCATTATTTCGTTCTTGTTGTAAGATTTAAATTACTTCTTTACTGGCTTTCAATTTGTTTTCCTCATAACCTTTTTCACGTTGGTTCTGGGTGGCATTCTTGCGTTTAGCTGATTATTTTTTGATTTGCAATTGTCCTTGTAAATCAACGTTCTGCTTTTCTATAACCATCAGTGTGCTTAGGTCAGATGCTTGCATCACCAGGTCATATTTTAAAGCCAGGATGCTTGCATCACCAGGTCATACTATGACAGTTTAATTACTAAAAGATCTAAAAAGTTTACTTTAGCAGAAACTATGTTCTGTGTGTGGACGGCACTGTTATGATTCTTGCCAATGGCCTGTAAAGTGTTATTTATTTTTTAAGTACTTGAATAAGCTCTAAAGTGGAGAAAATTGATGTTGTTTTAGCTTGTCCTCTGTGTGAATCTTGTGATGTTTTATATTTAAATTTTTTACTTAAGATGTCATATTTCTCAGGTACCATGCCCATATTCTGTTTGATCGCCTTTCACCTCTTAATCCAGTGGCACATGTTCAAATCTGTAAAGGGTTACTTAGGTAAATTCTATGTCCCTTTTTTTATTTTTTTTATCCTGGAGGGTGGTTGGATATGTTCTGTGAGAATTTTCTTACCTGGTTGGTTACTTAAATGGCATTTTCTCTGAGTGTTTCTGGTTAGACTTGGTCTAATTTGTTCAGGCACTTCAGGAAGCTTACAATTTTTTTTTTGTTTCTTATTGGTTTTCTATTTGTTTGTAACTATCATATACATATTCAGGCTCATTGAAAAGTCAATCTCTTCAGCATATGATACTGTTCGCCAGACACATCTCCAAAGCTTTGTGTCTACCTTGGGACCTGGTATTGATAACATGGATACAAGAGGTTCAACAGTCGGTAACTCTTTTATTGATCTTCCTAAGGAACTCTTTCAGATGCTGGCTACTGTTGGGCCTCAACTCTACCGTGATACTCTACTGTTGCAGAAGGTATTATTGTAATGTTTCTAATGTGTTCAGTATCAACTTTCTCTTCTATTTTGGTTCGTCCTGGGAAGGCATTGTTGACTATATGTGCTTTTTTATTGGCAGGTGTGTAGAGTTTTGAGGAATTACTATTTATCTGCACTTGAGCTTGTAGCTAATGCTGATGGAGCCTCAAATGGGGAAACTGTTGCTAGTGGATATCGAAATCCTCACCTTCACTTGAAGGAAGCGAGGTCAAGGGTAGAGGAAACTTTAGGAGCGTGTCTACTTCCTTCTTTGCAATTGGTACCTGCAAATCCAGCGGTTGGGCAAGAGATTTGGGAAGTAATGAATCTCCTTCCCTATGAGGTTGGCTTTCCATCAGTTATTTCATACTTCCCTTTGAGAATTTATTAGACATGGTAGACAACCTTGCTAGATGAACCTCATCTGCTTAGGTGCGATATCGGTTATATGGCGAGTGGGAAAAGGATGATGAGCGGAATCCTACCATATTGGCTGCAAGACAAACTGCTAAGGTAAAATTGCATATCTTCTTAATAGTGTTCTCATTTCTTGTTGAAGTTTGGTGCCGGAAGAGTTTCGTTGAACCTCTATTTTCTGTAGCTGGACACTAGGAGGATTTTGAAACGGTTGGCTAAAGAAAATTTGAAGCAGTTAGGTCGGATGGTTGCAAAACTTGCTCATGCTAATCCAATGACTGTGCTGCGAACCATTGTTCACCAGGTCTTGTGTTTTTATCATTGATTATTCGTGAGTTGTTGTATTGGTCAAAAACTTACATTGGTCCATTACAATTTGGACTTTTTTCAGATTGAGGCATACAAGGATATGATTACTCCAGTTGTCGATGCATTCAAGTATTTGACACAGGTCTTCATCTATTGCGCCTTCTTGTGTTTTTTCTTCCATTTTGTTTCCTCATTCCTTTTTTCCTCCATCTTTGTAGTTGTTAGGGATCATCGATTTACATCTTTCCCCTTTTCCTGGTCTTGCTTCCTTGTTCAACCTATCAAAACTAGCACTAGATTATGGTATTTCGAAGGGTGGTGAAAAAACAGAAAAGAATGGAGAAAGAATTGATTGAAACATTGTAGAAGCAGAGAGGTGAGGAGAAAAGAGGAATAGGGTAGTTTTTTCCCCTTTTAGATCGAAATCTCAGCAATTCAGTTGAAAATTAATTTTGTTTTAAATCCTAAATTTAGACATATCCAAACATTTCTTATTCAAGATTTTGAAACCCAAATTGCAATCTGTACTTCCATATTCGAGTACACAAATCCGAACTAAACTGGATCTGAACTTCAATTGTCATATTCTTTGGTGGTTGTGCACTATTTATATGACATTTTTCTTGATTTTGATTCTTTTCTTTCCATGCAGCTTGAGTATGACATTTTGGAATATGTTGTGATTGAGCGGCTTGCACAAGGGGGGCGAGATAAACTGAAGGATGATGGCCTAAATTTGTCAGATTGGCTTCAATCTTTGGCATCATTTTGGGGACACCTGTATGTATATTTATCTCTTTGCAAAAGCCCACAGTTTGTAATGCAGCTTTCTTTTGGTGTTATATTACATTTCATGTTTTCCCATTAGGGGTATATTGTCCAAATTAATTGCAAATGACTCTGTTCTCATGTGGCTTGAGCCATTTGTGTTGCTGTATTATCCTTCTTCTTTTAATGTCTTCCTTTGAAGCGAATTACTAGTCGTTTACAACTGTGCCGATTCTTTCCTTGCCTGCATTTTTATGTATGTTCTTTTTGGTATTTTGTTGCTGAATTTGATAGAATAACTGAAGTACGGGTTACAATCTGTCTAGAATGTAGATATATGTTGAGATGCTTTACTTCAGTTTCCGGGTTGCAGATTGAGCTGGGCAAAGCAAGATGATTGGAGCTGGGGGTTGGTGGACATTACTGATTTTGTGCCCCTTATTTCTGATGTCGGATAAGTTCCATCATCGTGGCTTGCCAGTTAGGCAGGCATTACTTACAGAGCCACATAGAATTCTGTAACTGAGGTTTAACATTGAAGACCATTAGTTGTGGAAAAGATGATATTATTAAACTGTGAGGTTTTCCATAGTTATCTTCTTCGGTTTCATCCACGCAATTGAAATGCAAGGAAATGAGGAAGGCACTGCTTATAGAGTATTCAAATGTAATACTGGACCATGAATTATGTTAATGGAAAGATTTTGTCTCTGAAATAGACTGGTATAATGGTTGGTATTCTATCCCGTATGTTAGTGGCAAAGCTGTTAAGCAAATGGAAGATGTTGGTGGTTAGAATGCAAAGGACTTGTTGGTTAGCAATTTGGAGTCTGCATTACTTATTAAGTGTAAGATTGTCATGAGTTATTTTGTTTACGTGGAAAAGGCTTAAGTTTTGGCACAGATGTTGGTTAAATTTCTGCTGCTTACGAAGTGCAAATTTCCATCTTTTCTGCTGGCATCTAGATGATTAGAATGGGACTCTCTGTTTTAACATTCTGGTGTTACGAAGAGCCTAGACATAGATTGGGTTACCATACAAATCAGCTGTTTCTTTGGGTTATTGGTTCTAGAACCTCTCTCCTTTGTTTTGTCCGTTCTAGTTATTGGTTGGATATGTTCTGCCAGTAGCTGCTGGAGTCTTCTTGGGAACTTACGTTGGGTTAAATTTGATTTTTACTGGAAATTGCAGCAATAATTAGGCTGCAAAGAGGGGTTATCTTTCAGGAGAGATGTTGGCGTGCTTATCAAATATATAATTGATCATGGAGCAGGCAGAACTTTTGGTTCTAGGGGAACTAACTGTTGTTTTGGTGGTGGTTCATTGGTATTTCATGATTTTTTGGGTCCTCATAATTGTCCAATTCTTAGCAAGGCTCTTTCTCCTGCCATTCATAAAGGAAATATAATGATGTTCTTCACCTAACATGTGAGATGGAAGAGTTTTGCAACTCTTTGAAGTAAACTTCAAGTTCTTTGGAGGCAACTATCAGAATCTTGAGGGGCACATATAATTGTTGAGGTCTGTCCATCTGCGCTCGAAATGTTGTTAGAGCTGGTCAGTTACAATAATTAGGCTAGTTCTTAATGGAGTTCTAAAACAACCCCTTGCTGTGCACTATTGCTCTCTAGACCTGTATTTAGCATTTGCTTTGGTATTCTTGTTGTGTCAACTTCTGTCTTGCACATTTTTATGCCACCTTTCTTTCTTCCCCTCCCTTTCTCTCATGTGCTATCATTATCTCAAGGGTGGTCAATTCTTATTGTAGTTCAATAGAAGCATGCCTAAATTGTTATTAAATTGTGCTCTTAAGGTGGTCTGTTTGGTGCTATGGTTTCATATGTGAACCAGGGATCTCGGAGTTATTTAGTTTTTTTTTTTTTTATGTTTTCCCCCTCATTTTCCTGGAATTTAAGGAGGTGTGGAGGATTAAATTTTGGCTTGAATTATGACCCGAATAGAAAGAATATCATGATAAGCTGGTGACTGACAATCGACGGATCCTCTGGCAGTTGGATTCTTTTTATTAACAAGATTAGGATATCAAGTTGGTGTCTCACCTACTCTGCCTGCCAATTTTTTTTCATTGTGTTAGCATTCAAATTTGCATGGTAATATTTTCCTACTTTCAGATGGTTTTAATGCATTTTGTTCCTTCTCTATTAATACCCTCATCAACACCTGCGTGCATCCATACACATAAATTGGAAATGAAATAGCACATGGGCAATGGTTTTTGTAGATATCCTTGAATGCCTTTTTATTCTATTGTGTTTATTGAACACTGTAGACGTCAGAATTGGCCTCTTTGTTGCATGTCAGTAAGTCATGGAATCCTTGCTTTCTCTTCTATATTTTCCTCATGTCGTTTCATGCAAATCCTTGTACTGTTCTATTTTTCATTGAACATTGTATGTGATGTAATACGTATATGCTTCTAAATTTTAGATATACTTCTTTTTTACTTTCTTGAGATTTCTCTATGATTAAATTTTTTCTTTTTCTAGGTGTAAGAAATACCCATCTATGGAACTGCGGGGCCTTTTCCAGTATTTGGTTAATCAGCTAAAAAAGGGCCAAGGAATCGAACTTGTTCTCTTGCAGGTACATAGTACATAAAGATCGAAAGCTTAAAGGTTTTTCATCATTAAGTCTGAATATTAAAATTGCTAACTGGAAGTTTTATGATCGAGACAGGAGCTTATTCAGCAAATGGCAAATGTACAATTCACAGAAAATCTAACTGAGGAGCAGTTGGATGCAATGGCTGGAAGTGAGACTCTTCGATACCAAGCCACTTCATTTGGTGTAACTCGAAACAATAAGGTGATCACAAAAAGTTTGATATTAGGCTAGTTCATTAAGCAAAAATTGATGTTTTAGCCTTTTCTCTATTAGTGGATTGTTTTTTGTTGACCATTTAGATGTAATCAGTAGATACATCTCTCTTCTTTTATGGAAGAAATGTAATCAGCTACTATCATCTATGTATTAGTGTAGAAAATGTTTTACTCTTCTTTTATTTTTCCCACAAACTATCATGTCTGTTGCAGCGTATTATTTTCTAATGATTAAAAACTGTTTATGCAGGCACTGATCAAATCTACTAATAGGCTCAGAGATTCATTGCTTCCAAAGGATGAACCTAAGTTGGCTATTCCACTTTTGTTAATTATTGCCCAACATCGTTCTTTGTAAGCTGTACAACGTTTTTTTTTATAGTTGCTCCTATATTGGTTTATTGTAGATACTCTTGGGTGGTGGTTGTTGGTTATGTAGGCCTTCTTGTGTATCCATACATGTCATATTGTTCTTGAACTTATTCATTTCTATCCACTGTTTCTGGTTTATAAAGCAGTTTGTAATTTGTTCTTTTGTATGCATACATATGCTGGCTTTCATTTGGAAGCTATGCAGATAGCTCATATTGAAACAGTTTTGAATTGGAAGAACGAAAAATCCCAAGTAAACGTGATTTCTTTCCTTTTTCCCCTTATTCTATTGTTTTCCCTTTTTCTTAATTTTTTTCTTTGTTTTGTTCGCCTTTTACGCCTCATCTTTCTTCTTTACAGTTTTATATATTATTATCCCTCATTCATACCTATTTTCTCCCATTTCCTCCACAATTCATTTTGTCCCTCTCCCATTCATCGACCTCTTGTTCTATGTCTTCTTTCAGTGTATGCATATCATTTGTGTTATATCCTTTCCAGGTTACGTCGTGTTTTCTTATTTCATCACCATCTTTTTCGTCTCTTTAATAGTTTTCTGAATCCCCCCCCCCCCCCACCATTTTCAGAACCTCCTCTCTTTCTCTTGCAATTTCTCCTCCCTGCTCTGTCTCGGATGTCATATGTACTGAACGGAGCTCTTGACATATTTTTTGGTTATACTTGATTCTTCTCTATTTTCCTTGTTCTCTTTCTTTTGTGGCCACCTAACTCCCTTTTTTGTGTTGCCAATGTTGGTAATAGTAAATGAAAGTCTCTCGTTCTGTTTTCCTTCTCCCTTTACACACTTCACCCTGCTGTGTTAGACTAGAGAGTGGGAGAAGAGTAAGAGGGAGTATAGATAGGTTAATTTTATTATCAAGAATTTATAGGACAGAAAACCCTATCCCAAGGTATCATTATTCAAATTCTTGTTTTCCTTAATGTTCATAGATCTATCATTCATGGTATCTCAAATCATGATTTAGAAAATACTGATAAGGTTCATGGTGTTACATTTCTTGTGCATTTTCTCTCTTTTTATCTGTGTACACTGCTATTTATGATGCTTTTGCAAATGGGGTTTCTTGATGACTAATTATGTAATTGGATTCTAATCCTGCCTAAATAAATTTCAATGAAAGGTTTCTATTATAAAGTGATTCTTGGAATCAGTTGTTTAACCGCATTCTATTATAATCTACAGGGTTGTCATAAATGCTGATGCGCCTTACATTAAGATGGTTAGTGAGCAATTTGACAGATGTCATGGGACTCTTCTTCAGTATGTAGAATTCCTATGTAGTGCACTGACACCAGCTGCTGCTTACTCCCAACTTATTCCCTCACTTGATGATCTTGTGCATATGTACCACCTTGATCCTGAGGTATGTTTAGTTCTATCTGAATTTTGTGTTCTTCACTCATCCTGCACCGCCTTAGAGGTCTGGGAATCTTGACATGGTTAGAAAGAATGAGGAAATATTTTTTGAGGTTATTTTTCTTGACACAGGTTGCATTTTTGATCTATCGTCCTGTGATGAGGCTCTTCAAGTGTCAAGGGAGTTCTGATGTTTTCTGGCCTTTAGATGCAAATGAAACTGCAGATATTACTATGGCATGCTCAGAATCTGAAAATAAAGATGATTCTAGCCGTGTGATACTGGACTTGGGTCCTCCTCGGAAGTCTACAACGTAATAACATTCTTCTTCCTCAGTACATTGCACATTTTTATGTTGCTGAATAAACAGCCCAACTGTTACTTAAGTGCTTCCCCCCTCTCTGATTGCTTTCAATATTCATTATTTTGCAGGTGGTCTGAACTTCTTGACACTGTTAAAACCATGTTGCCTTCTAAAGCCTGGAATAGTCTCTCTCCAGACCTCTATGCCACTTTTTGGGGGCTTACGCTATATGATCTTTATGTCCCTAGAAACGTTTATGAGTCTGAAATTGCTAAGCAGCATGCTGCTCTTAAGGCTCTGGAAGAGCTTCCTGATAATTCTAGTTCAGCAATTAACAAAAGGAAAAAAGACAAGGAAAGAATTCAAGAAGCTTTAGACCGTCTAACTAGTGAACTTCACAAGCATGAGGAAAATGTTGCATCTGTCCGTAGACGACTTACTCGTGAAAAGGACAAGTGGCTGAGTTCCTGCCCTGATACTCTAAAGATTAACATGGAGTTTCTCCAGCGTTGTATATTTCCTCGATGTACCTTCAGTATGCCAGATGCCGTCTATTGTGCCATGTTTGTGCACACTCTCCATTCTCTGGGCACTCCTTTTTTCAACACAGTGAATCACATCGATGTCCTGATATGCAAAACCTTACAACCCATGATATGCTGTTGCACCGAGTATGAAGCAGGAAGGCTAGGGAGGTTTCTGTATGAAACACTAAAGATTGCATACTATTGGAAGGTGGGACAATATTCCCATTGAGCTCTTCCTCTTGTTACCCAATATTGATCTATTTACCGCTTTGATACGTATTTTGACATTTCAGAAGAATTTTAATGTTAAATGAAACATTTAGTTTCATTTGAATGATCTTCTGTTGACCACTGCTTCCTTTGCAGAGCGACGAGTCCATATATGAGCGAGAGTGTGGTAATATGCCGGGCTTTGCTGTGTATTATAGATATCCAAATAGCCAGCGTGTTACATATGGGCAGTTCATAAAGGTAAGCTATTATGTATTTTGGTTCCTTAATCCTTTTGGTTGATAGTGAAGGTGAGGCCTACACATCTTGTACTAGAAAACAGATGTATTGAATTGTTCTTATAATCTTCTTAGTTCTCTAGGTTCATTTTGAGGAAACATTTACTAGGTTCATGCTGTTTGACTATGACACTTGGCCTTGTTAAAAGTTAAAACTGATGACCTATTGAATTGGTCTACAGGCTCATCTTGAATGCCTGTTGAATTGGCACCTTAACCAGCTTTTCCTTGATTGCTTTTATTGGGTGTGGACATGTGGGGATTTTTACTTGCACTCTAATTCTATAAATTGAAGATGAAATAAACTCTCATATCTAGAGAATATTTCTATAAATATTTTAAAGGATCCAATGTGATGTGGTTTTGTATGGAATATGTCCAAGTAAATTAATGATTCATGTGAAATGTATTAAACAACCTCTAAGTATAATTCTTTTTTATCTCCTATCTTGTTATGGTATTTAGAGTACTCCAAAAAAAATTTAGCCAAGTAATTTATCAAGAATTAGATATTTGCATATGAACCACTAATAAGACTGTTTTCTGGAATTTTGTCTGTGATGCACCTGTTTTATATTTTCTAAGCTTACCTTAAGTTTTTGAGGCTAATTCTTCTATGCTGACTGTGTCAGAGTTTTGATTTCTTTTCTTATTATTTTATTAAAGGTTCATTGGAAATGGAGCCAAAGAATCACAAGGTTATTGATTCAATGCTTGGAATCGACCGAGTACATGGAGATTCGTAATTCTTTAATAATGTTGACAAAAATTTCTAGTGTTTTCCCTGTTACAAGAAAGAGTGGGATTAACCTAGAAAAACGGGTAAGGATTGTGGTTAGTTTTCTAATTGGATTTATTCTTTCGATCTATTTATATGCTTCTTTATTTAACCTCTTGGATTCAGGTGGCCAAAATTAAAAATGATGAAAGAGAGGATCTCAAGGTGTTGGCAACAGGTGTCGCTGCTGCTTTGGCTGCTAGAAAGGTAAATTGCTTTATCAGTTTTCTGCCTAGGAAGCACTGGTGCAAGCATGAGATGATATTTGCATCATTATATAAAGAGAAATTTTGGTCAAATGAGTTATGGTTATGCATGTAAAGCTTAAACAGTTTGGCAAAAGAGTATTGAGGGTTTTTTTTTTGTTAATTAATTTTGCCTTGTTTTGCAAGAAAAAGGAAGTAAAAAGCAAAATCAGGCATGTTAAAACTTGGCTAATGGCTAAAGTGGAACACCTGCTTAATCATAATAGTTGCATGATAGTAAATCATGCATTTTGTTATCTAAAGAAGTTATAACGTTTTAAATTTTTGTTTTCTAAATGTTATTATTTATCAGCATCTATTTGATTATTGAGAAAATTGGAGGGGAAGACACCAAGGAAAACTAACGTGTTTCTGTTTATCCATTGTGCCCATTTCGATGCCAAAAACATATAAAAGATTTTGGTCCTTGTCAGAAAGACCAAAAACTAACTCTTTACATGTTTGCTTGCTGGGTTGCACTAGATGCCCTGATTATTCATGCATTAACATTTGTTGGGTATTCTCGTACTTTGCAGTCATCATGGGTCACCGATGAGGAATTTGGAATGGGATATCTTGAGCTGAAGCCTGCACCATCACTTGCTTCAAAACCTGTTCCTGGTAATGCAGTTGCTGTACAAAATGGTTCATCAGTTAATGTTAATGATGCCGTTGGTGGCAAGGCAGTTGCCTTAGGAACTCAACAGTCAGATGTGAATTTGGTCAAGGACCAGATTTCAAGAACAAAACCTGACGGCCGGTCGGAAAGAGCAGAAAATGCCTCTCTCAGTAAATCTGATCTGAAAACAAAAGGTAGTACATCAGCCAATGGTACTGATGCTGTGTTATCTGTTCCTGGTACTTCACAAGCTGGAACAGCAAAATCACTTGAAAATCAGAAACAGCCGGATGATTCTTCTAATAAATTGGATAAACATGCATCTAAACTTCCTGCAAAGAACTCTTCTGAATTAGAGGTATTTAATGTTCCCATATGGATAATTCCGAAAGTTCTTTTGTATTTTTTTTTTTTTTGGTTTCTCACATTTCACATTTTTGTTCTTCTTCAGTTAAAAGCCTCCGCCAAACGCTCTACGCCTGCTGGGTCTCTGACAAAGACACAAAAGCAAGATCCTGGAAAAGATGATGGCAAGTCAGTGAAAGCTGTTGGAAAAACTTCTGCAATTTCTGCCAGTGACAGAGATGTTCCCTCTAATACAGAGGGCAGACAAGGTGGGACTACAAATGTTTCTTCAGCTATCATTTCCAATGCTATAACAGTTCCTGCTCCACCCAATGGTTCATTGAAATAGTTGTCCTTGGTTGAATTAAACGCAGATATTGTAGTTTCTAAGCTTTCTGATTCAGATTTTACTACAGGGAAAGATGATGGCTCCGAAATCCCGGATGCGTCACGGCAATCTTCTCGAATTGTTCATTCTCCTAAGCATGATGGTTCTATTGCTGCTGCTTCAAAGTCCAGTGATAAGCTGCAAAAGAGAACCAGTCCTGTGGAAGAGGCTGATAGATTAAGTAAGCGCCGTAAAGGGGATATCGAGTCAAAAGATCTGGATGAAGTTCGATTATCTGACAGGGAGAGGTCCACCGACCCTCGATCAGCTGATTTTGACAAGTCAGGAACTGATGAAGTGACAGGCTACAGGACTGTGGATAAGCCATTGGATAGATCCAAAGATAAGGGAGGTGAGAGACATGATAGGGATTACAGAGATAGATTGGAGCGCTCTGAAAAGTCTCGTCCAGATGATATTTTGACGGAGAAATCAAGAGATAGATCAATAGAGAGACACGGAAGAGAGCGCTCTGTTGAGAGAAGCACTGATAGAAATTTGGATAGACTTGGTGATAAAGCTAAGGATGAGCGCAGCAAAGACGAAAGAAGCAAAGTACGGTATGCTGATACATCAGTAGAGAAGTCTCATGCCGATGACCGGTTTCATGTGCAAAGCTTGCCTCCACCGCCACCTTTACCTCCTCATATGGTCCCTCAATCTGTTAATGCTACTGGTAGAAGGGATGATGATCCTGACAGAAGGTTTGGAAGTACAAGACACACTCAAAGACTCTCTCCAAGACATGAAGAGAAGGAGCGGAGACGGTCAGAAGAAAATTCCTTGGTTTCCCAGGATGATGGAAAACGTAGAAGAGAGGATGACTTTCGAGAGAGAAAGCGAGAAGAAAGAGAAGGGCTGTCATTGAAGGTATTGTACTGCTCCATCTTTATTCTTATATTATTTTTGTTGTCTAGAGTAGTGTTACCCCCACATCTATTAAGTCCTGGTTTCTTTTGGTCATTTTTTTCAAGTTTAGCCCCTCCACCTGTTACCAATGTGTTTTAGGTAGCATTATTAGTATGGTTTGTCTCTGTGTTCTGGTCTTTCTGCATAACCCCACATTTAAGTCTCATATTTTCTGTGGTCTTATATTTTATGCTTTTAGACTTTGACTTCATAAATTTTGGCTCAGAACTGTCGAGCTCAAAAAGAAGTAAGATGGCTCTTCTAATTTGCTCAATGGGTGAAAATCAGGGCTTGGACATCATATAGGTATTTTTATTTTGGGCAAAGATTTTTGCTTACATTTGTGTTTCCATGTAGGTGGAAGAGAGGGAGAGAGACAGAGAGAGGGAGAGAGAGAAAGCAAATGTTGTGAAAGAGGATGATGTCGATGCAACTGGTGCCAAAAGGCGGAAACTCAAGAGAGAGCATTTGCCATCAGAGCCTGGGGAATATTCTCCTGTTGCCCCTCCACCCCCACCTCTCTCCATTGGTATGTCACAATATGATGGAAGAGATAGAGAACGGAAGGGTGCCATGATGCAGCGCGGGGGTTACTTGGAGGAACCAGGGATGAGGATTCATGGTAAAGAGGCAACCGGCAAGATGGCTCGTCGCGACACAGATATGTATCCTTAAAAAGTGGGCTTAAGTTACAGGTATATTTATCTAAATAAACTTTTGCATATTTTGTCCTGTGAAACTTGACGAATTTGTTATCCATGCTGCATGTTCATGCAAAGGATAAATGGTAATTAGGCCAGTTAATTTTGGCCTTGGTAATAAATTGTTGCTCTATTGCACATAGAGAAAAAAATGTTATTTCCTTAATCAAAGTTTAGGATGTATGATCGGGAATGGGACGACGAGAAAAGACAAAGGCCTGAGCAGAAGCGGAGGCATCGGAAGTAAGACGAGGAAAGGTTTTTGAATTCACAAGAAAAAGGGGTCCTTTTTTTTTCATTTACAGACAGTTGATGTTTGCTGCTGTAAAATTGGGTGAGGTTCTTGATCACTCCTTGTCCATTGTTGCCTTCCGTTTTTCGGCTTTCCAGTATCTCTGTCTCCTTAGGAAAAAAGGTTTCTTGAATCAAAGGAGGATCTGCTAATTTATACAATTTCTATAGGAAAGATTTGTAAATTCTTCAGCATTATGTGATGTAGCAGTGTAACTATAACATGTTTTTAACATTTTTGTTGTATTTTTTACTTTGGCTCCTCCCCACCTTTCCTTAGAAAATGCAAAAGCTTCTTATTAATAATTAAACAACACAAGTATTCATCTGGATGCCAATGAGCAGGGATGGACCAAAAATTCATATATGATTTTAAAAAAAATGTATTTTTTTATTAAAAATCTATTTCCGTTCCCTAAAATCAATAGAAAAGCTATAGCCTATAGGTAACTGAACAACAAATTCAAATAATTATCAAAATAAATTGAGTATCCAAATGGAATTAACATTTGTTTAGTTTTACGCTCTTAATTGAACTAACGCATACATATAAAAAAAATTGAATCTATGTTTTTTAAGAAGATCATCTTCTTTTTCACTTTGACTATTGAGTTTGTTGAGAATTTTTTATATAAAGTTAAACGGATAAAATTCACTTCGACACACATACATATACATTTTTTGAATCTACGCCATTAATTTAGTGGCATCAACTAACTGTATTATCAGTTTGGACATATTTAATAACATTAAAAAAACAAGAATCAAATTATGTCAAATTAATGTAAAGGATTGAATCTCAAATTTTAACATAGTAAAGAGACAAAAACTACAAATAGAATAAAATTTTATAGTATAATTTTTAAAGAAATGAAAAACGGATCCAATTACTAATTTTATAAAAGTAATTTAAAATGACAATGGGAAACACGAAAATAATGGATAATAATAAGCATGATAATTGATAAATGTGAAACTTTTGAAATTTGATAAATTGGAAATTGGGTAAAGTTCTTTTGAAACAGGTGAGATATCATTCCTGGATTTGCCTTTTTCATTTATATTACTTAAATAATATTATTAACTGTTCAGATTTATGAAATTTCGGAGCGTATATAGCAACTCTTTTTCATCCACACCTTTTATATAATATATATTCATTTGACATGATTTTGTGGTACTCATTTATACAGATCATCTCGCCGAATTTAAATATTTTAAAAGCCTACAACTATTTATTAAATATGTAAAGCTGTCTAATTAATTTGATGTATAATAATTATAATCATAATGTTTATTGAAATCTTAGTTCAGTTGATACGATTGTTGTAATATTCAAAGGACATGAATTTAAACACGTAAAAGCTTATCTTTTGATTTAAAGGTTTATATTATCTTTTAGAAGTAAAGTTGTTGATTTCAGAGTTTAAGAATTTATTTTTTAGTTGTTAGGGTTTAAGTTTTATGGTTTAGTGTTTAAAATTTTAGATTAGATTTTAAGCTTAAAATTTTACATCAGTGAATATATATATTTTTTGTTGAGATTACCCATTTCTTTTTCTTCCCTTTTAAAAATCTCATCATGTCAATTTTTTAATTTTAACATTTAATTTACACTCGTCCAATGGTTATAAATCAATGTAAAACTGTTTAATTTTTATATGAGGTAAGTAAATTCTATTAATATATGAAGAGATGGAATGGAATGGAATGGAATTAAAACTTAAAAATTAAAAGTTTTGAATTAAGGATAATCCATTTATTTGTATACGGTATAAGTGAATTCTACTCATATACGAAGAGATAGAATCAAATTAAAACTTAAAAATTAGAAGTTTTGAATTAAGGATAATCCATTTATTTTTCCCAAAATCCCTTCATTTCATAATAATCTTATATTAATTTAGATTTATTTGATTAACCGGGTTTATTGAATTAAATTACTACATTAAAATTGAGGGTAATCTACCATTTTATATTGTGTCAAAGTATTTTCTCTCTATATAAACTATTTTATATAGATATTATATAAAATTTAGTCTACACAATATCGTCTATTTTAATCCTAAATTCTATATAAAACCTTTTTCATATATATATATATATATATATATATATATATATATATATATATATAACAACATTAAAAGAGCTGACCTAATGGAGAAAAATGAGGCCAAAGAAAAAGTCAGTCCACAAATCTTAAAAAGGGAATAAAAATCTTTCCTTTCTATCTTTTTTGTATGAAATACAATGATTTCTCAAAACATAATTAATGGAGAAATTATTGCAATCTTATTTTTGCACTTTTTTTATTTAATCCTATGCCCCAATTAGTCATGATTCCGTTATTTACTCTTTTACGGGAAATCCCTTCTTAAAACTAATTAATACACCATTTATATTTTATAGTAATAAAAATGTACTTAAATGTTGTAATTGACATTTATTTTATTATTTTCATTGTACATTGAACAAAGTTTTACCATGTTGTTAACAAATTTTGTTTATAAAAGATCCGACATCCATAATAACTAAATGTTAGATGACTGAAATGAATGATTGAGTGTTTTAAATTAACAATGTGTTATGTGAATATTATCATTTAGAAAAAATATATTAAGGTCATGTTTGACAATTAGCAGATAACTAATAGCGGATCATATCAACTCATAATCGATAGCTGATTGCAATAACTGATTTAACTAGCAGATTATACTAGCTAATTGTATTAAAGTGTTTGTAAAATTAACTGATAGCTGTGTTGAGTTGTGTGGGGCTCGATTCGTGCAACCGATTATGCTCACCAAGTGGTGGAGAGGTGGATTTTTGGGTGGAAGGGTTTAGGAAGCTAAAATGAAAATTGACACAATGATTTATAGTGGTTCAACCTTCTAACCAAGGTCTACATCCACTACCTTAGCTCCCCACTAAGGATTTCACAACCAATTCCACTAATTGATTCGTCCCCTTTTCTAGGCTTAGGAGGAAACTCTTTACACCGATCAAGCTTTCTACCCAAAGCCTTGATCAAACCCTCTTTTACAAAGAGATAAGAGAGCAAACACAAATCCCTCTAATAGGTGTTTGTTTGCACAATTTAGCACTCACCCAAAACCTAAAACACTTGAGAAAATTTGACAATTTTGGCTCACTAGTGTTTTTCTATACAATAATTGACACTTTAGGCTCTAAGACAATTCTTGATCATTTGTTGATTGACAATTGAAGTATTAGCCTTCTCTTGATGCTTGGAGGTCCCTTTTATACTCCCAATTGAGTTTGTAGCCGTTACTAGCCGTTGGGATCAAATTGGAGCCGTTGAGGACTTTAATCCCCACCATAAATGCATTCTGCAGCTCCCCGTTTCGAAACGCTCGAAGCCGTTTCGAAACACTCTCAATGTAGAAAGAGCCGTTGCAGTCTGTCAGGGCATCCGTTTCGGAACGCCTCCTGGCCGTTTCGAAACGCGTATCGAAACGCCTGCATTTAAAAGTTAGTTGGGAAAATAGCCGTTGGGGTTTATGACCGTTGTGGTCATTGCCACGTGGGTGTATCGAAACGGCCTAGCCCGTTTCGAAATGCTGGGCAAAAATCAAGTCCAGGGAAAGCCCGTTTCGAAACGAAATCGCTACTGGAATCCCCTGTTTCGAAACACCCTATGGTGTTTCGAAACACCTGGACAGGTTTGAGAAATTTGGCTTTGAAACACATTAAAAACCCTTTTAAAAACTTCCCTAAACACAATTTCAAGTTGTTTGGACTTTGTAAATGTTTTAAATACTTTTTAAATAAGTCCAAAACATTTTTCAATTATTATATCAAAACATTAGTTCTACAATCTCCCCCTTTTTGATATAATAAAACCCACTTGAAAAATTATTTGGGATTCTCCCCCTTTAACTTTAAAAATGTGAATAAGAGACTAAAGATATGAAATCAAATAAAGCTCCCCCTTATTCATTTGAAAATTCAATTTTTCAAACCATTTCTCCCCTTTTTGTTATATCAAAAAGAATTTAAAACATTAAGTTCAAAAATAACAATAGAGGTAAAAATTTGACAAAAGTAAGAATTTGGTTTTAAAATGGCTCCCCCTTACTCAAAGCATCATCAAAATGTTAGTCACAACATATATGATCATCTAGTTGACATAAATAGAAAATAAAACAAATAAACACTAAAGCAACTAGATTTTTACCACACTTGAACTCAAGGGAGGATGTGAAGCCTTCCTTCTTCAAGTGTTCATCCTTGTGTGCATGGAACTCCCCCTCAATGTTTGACTTGTTGAACATCTCCATCACACCTAACAAAAGACAATCAAGTAACTTTTGGTATCCAAATTGCTTTGGATCCATGAACGTTAGTAGCACAAATTTTTGACCCCTTTGGAATCCATTTTTCAATGTCATCCTTTTTAATTGAAGTGGTTAGTCCTTTTGGGACCCAAACACTTCTAAAACATTTATCATTTTTGAATCTATGGACACTAGATTGTCTTACATAAAAATTTGATTTTTCAAAATCATTTTTCTTTTGAAGTTCATTTGAAATCAAATATTTTTCCTTATTGAGATCATCAACTTCCTTTTGATGATCTCTTTCCATCGTTTGAAGCAAGTTTTGTAAGTTTAAAACTTTAAGCTCAAAATCTTTAATTTTTGCTTCAAACTCTAAATTGGTTTTAGAAAGCAAATCATTTTCGGTTTTCAACTTTGAAATCAATTTCTTATTTTTCGAAAATGAAGTCTTGAACTCAAAAACCAATTCATCGTAGGCTTCTTGTAACTCATCAAAAGAATATGAATTTGAACAAGATGAGTTAGAAGTTACCTCCCCCTCATCGAGGGCCATCAAGCATAGGTGGGCTACTTCATCATCGGTGGAGTCTTCATCACTCCAAGTGGCCACATATGCTTGCTTTGAAGATGATCCCCTTTTGTTGGACTTGTGGGATTCCTTCATCTTCTTCCTCGATTCATGCTTGGATTTTTTCATTTCGCTCTTCATGAACCGGGTAAATTTGTTGAAGAGATAGGCCATCTCTTCATCTTCACTTTCCTCCTCACTAGAATCAACATGATGGCAAGTGGAGGACTTGAGAGCCATGGCACTTGCATTGATGTCAAGCCCTTTGATTTTCTTCTCTCCCATAGCTCTAATTTCTTCCCTTTTCTTCTCATCCTCTTTGTTCTTCTTCATGATTTGATGAGTAAGGAGAGACCCCATGAGTTCATCAAGCTTAAAAGTCTTCAAATTTTTGGCTTCGATGACGGCGGTCCTCTTTGAGTCCCATGACTCGGGAAGTGAGTAGATGAGCTTTCGGACAAGCTTCTCCTCCGGGATGGCTTCTCCATAACCTTTAAGACCGTTGGTGATGGTGGAGAACCTATCAAACATCTTCTCGATGTTCTCTTCCGGATCCATCTTGAAGTTCTCATACTCTAAGATTAGGAGCCCAATCTTGGTCTCCTTGACTTCATCGGTTCCCTCGTATGTAACTTCAAGCTTGTCCCATACCTCCTTGGTACTCTCACAAGAAGACATCTTCTCATAGATGGATGGCCCAAAAACACAAAACAAAATGTGCAAGGCTTTGCAATTAAGCTCAATCTTCTTGCGATCGTCGGCACTCCATTCCGCTTTGCTTCTTTGAGGCTCGAACGGACCATCTTCAACTATGTCCCATAGCTTGTAGTCTCTTGACTTTATGAAGAATTTTATCTTGGTCTTCTAATGGGCATAGTGGGTACCGTCGAAGAAAGGCGGTTTTTCGATTGATTGTGCCATTGAGCCGGTTGATGAAAAAGTGATCGAGCTTGCCGAATCTTCTCAATAGGATGTGAATCCCCTTCGATTGAGCCAAGCTCTGATACCAATTGTTGAGTTGTGTGGTGCTCGATTCGTTCAACCGATTATGCTCACCAAGTGGTGGAGAGGTGGATTTTTGGGTGGAAGGGTTTAGGAAGCTAAAATGAAAATTGACACAATGATTTATAGTGGTTCAACCTTCTAACCAAGGTCTACATCCACTACCTTAGCTCCTCACTAAGGATTTCACAACCAATTCCACTAATTGATTCGTCTCCTTTTCTAGGCTTAGGAGGAAACCCTTTACACCGATCAAGCTTTCTACTCAAAGCCTTGATCAAACCCTCTTTTACAAAGAGATAAGAGAGCAAACACAAATCCCTCTAATAGGTGTTTGTTTGCACAATTTAGCACTCACCCAAAACCTAAAACACTTGAGCAAATTTGACAATTTTGGCTCACTAGTGTTTGTCTATACAATAATTGACACTTTAGGCTCTAAGACAATTCTTGATCATTTGTTGATTGACAATTGAAGCATTAGCCTTCTCTTGATGCTTGGAGGTCCCTTTTATACTCCCAATTGAGTTTGTAGCCGTTACTAGTCGTTGGGATCAAATTGGAGCCGTTGAGGACTTTAATTCCCACCATAAATGCATTCTGCAGCTCCCCGTTTCAAAACGCACGAAGCCGTTTCGAAACACTCTCAATGTAGAAAGAGCTGTTGCAGTCTGTCAGGGCATCCGTTTCGGAACGCCTCCTGGCCGTTTCGAAACGCGTATCGAAACGCTATAAGCCCGTATCGAAACGCCTGCATTTAAAAGTTAGTTGGGAAAATAGCCGTTGGGGTTTATGACCGTTGTGGTCATTGCCACGTGGGCGTATCGAAACGGCCTAGCCCGTTTCGAAACACTGGGCAAAAATCAAGTCCAGGGAAAGCCCGTTTCGAAACACGTTTCGAAACAAAATCGCTACGGAATCCCCTGTTTCGAAACGCCCTATGGTGTTTCGAAACACCTGGACATGTTTGAGAAATTTGGCTTTGAAACACATTAAAAACCCTTTTAAAAACTTCCCTAAACACAATTTCAAGTTGTTTGGACTTTGTAAATGTTTTAAATATTTTTTAAATCAGTCCAAAACATTTTTCAATTATTATATCAAAACATTAGTTCTACAAGCTGTTTGATTATTTAAACAAATAAAATGACATATAAAGACATGATTATATTTGATACTTATTTGAATAGTTTATTAGTTATCAATATTTTACATCTATTAATATTAATTAGATTATGGAAAATAATTTTTAATATAACATTAGTAAGCATATTTGAAGGATTTATACATTAATTTATTATTTATATAATTATTTATAATACAATTTAATTGATTATTAAATATAAATATAAATATAAATGAGTGAGAATAAAAAAATATTAGTTTACAAATATCACAATGTAAAATGTAAATATGTGAGGTTGAAGAATTAAAATAAAAATGGTTAAATTTAGTTTATTTGGAGATTTTTGATAATTGTTAAGGATAAAGAGGTCTTTATAACTCTTATGCCAAAATCTCTGATATCAAAAAGCTCCTATTAGTAGCTTTTTAAAAATTATAGGTTTCATCCCAATTCGCAATTTCAATCCGCTCTTTACCAAACATCCAAATTAGCGAATTTGACCGGTTAAATTTCTAATTTTACCTCAAACTTCTAATTTTTACTCAAACCTCTATTTGTCAAACATAGTCTAAGTAATGAGTTAATCTCAATCATTCATTCCACATGTCCAATGATCTACAAAACATGTAAAACTCTAAGTTTTACCCATTGTGCAAGTGGATCTCATCTCAAAATAATATACAAGATTTAATGGTCAAAATTGGTCAAATGACTTAATTAATTCAATATCTTGATTCAATAGTTTAATTGATTAAATTTCTTGGTTCAATGGCTTAATTAGGTGTAAAAAAATTAAAGAGTTAATTGATTTTTTCTTCTTCAGAAATTCAAGTGCTTCTTACAACTACTTTGTGATTATTTTATAACCATTTAAAAAAATTAATGTTTTTTAAATTTGAATACTTTAATAACCAAAAAAATATTCGAATATAATTAAGTGATTTAAAGTGTAATTTCATTTTGAACAAATTAATAGTAGCCGTCCGATCAAGTTTTAACTGTCCAATCAGTGATTTATTGACCTTTCCCGCCTAGGGTAGTTCACTTTCATTTCCTCACCAAACATTTCTGCTGGCACAAATTTCTCAATTTTCTTTTCTCTACATTTTCTTTTTTATTTTATTTTTCACTGCGCATTCCTTATATCACCTTCTCTTCTTTTTTTCCTCCCAGTTTCCACATTATGTAGGCTTCTCTTCTTACAGTCTCTCAATTTTCTCTTCTTTTTTCTTAAACTTTCTTTGCAAATTGTATTCATTTGAGTATTGGTCAGAGCAAGTAAGGAGGAGAGAATTATATATCCAATTCAAAGCAAAGAAATGGTGAGAATTTCTGTCTCTTTTTGCCGAAGTTAATTTTGAAGTATTGAATGATTGGTATTTGTTTCTTGTTTTTGGTGATTGGTTTTACTTTACTATCAGCGATAAAGGGTCTGTTTGGTTTCCAGGAAATTTTAGATTAATACAAAGAAATACAATCTTTTTTTTCAATCTAGTGTTTTTTTGCAGCTATGATATACTCAAAGGAAAACAGTTGGTTTAATTTAATTTTGTTGAAACTTTCAACCCTTTTCATGAATTCAACTACTTTACTGCCGCTGTTTGGAATTTAGAAATTTGAATGAATTTTACTTGTAATTGGTATATTCACATTAAAAGATGAATCTTAACTACTGTGTATTAGCTTTACTATTGCTTTTCAATTGATATGAACTTGGAATTAATTGGTTATGATTTCAAGAATTTTAGAACATTATTTCATGGCTTATTTGATATTAATGAATTGAATTTGGTATTGTAGGTGGGTTGTGGGGTGTATATCAAGAAGAAACCAGATTGGCTTAGCACCCTGTTGGAAAGTGAGTTCTTTGGTCCTTGCTTTGATCATCAAGACCTAAGAAAAAATGAGAAAAATGTGTTCTGCATCGACTGCTGTCTCGAGTTTTGCCGGCATTGTAAGGCGCATAGCCAGCACCGATCACTTCAGGTCTGCAAATATGTATATCAAGATGTCGTTCGCCTTCAAGAAATGCAGAAGCATCTTGACTGTTCCAAAATTCAGGTTTTCCATATGTTCACTACTCTTTAGCTTTGAAGCTTTCATAAGTATGGTTACCAATTCAATGTAATTCTTTAGGGTATATTAGTATGTTTAAGTAAAATTGAAGAATCCGGTTAACATAGATGAATTCGTGATTATCGATCCTCTAAGCTATATCATAGAATCATAGATGTATGCAAACACCAAGATTTGAAATCAATGAGAGAAGATTTTCATATGATAATGTTTGTAGAGCCATCCAAATTGCTTTTCCCTGTTGTTCTATTACTGAATTGCTTCCTAATCGTTTTCCATCCGCATTTTCGACTTATAATTTACTTAAGCGATTCCTTTGATTGCCTTTTACTTTTTTGCTTTTGATGAACTTTAGTTGTAATTGGAATGATCACCATATACAGTTTTATTTACTGAAATGTGTTCTAATTATTTGACAGACGTATAAAATCAATGGCGAAAAGGCTGTACATTTGAATCCAAGGCCTCAAGCTAAAGATGCCAAACCATCAACGAAATCGAAAACCGGTGCTGCATGCGAAGCTTGTAGAAGATACCTTCAAGACCCGCCTAATCGTTTTTGTTCCATTGCATGCAAGGTAAAAGAGTTCATGTCTGGTTTCATTTCTGAAAACTCGAGTTTACTACTCGAATTTCCTCGTTTACAACGTAAACCGTAATCTAATCAATGTTTTCAGGCATCAGCTGTTCATGTGAAGCCTAAAGGCCAAAGCCATAAAATGGAACTACAAATACAAGAATTCCACGACCTCTCGTGGAAAGACAATCGGAATTTGGAAGCAAGTTCGGAAGAAAAGCAGTCGTCACTCTCGTCTGCCGATCTTTCGGAAGAGGAGACTAAAACATGGTTGATCAAAAGTTTAAAGCCCCGGAAACAATTGAACAAAAGGAAAGGCACTCCTCAGAGGGCTCCCCTCAGTTAAAACTCTAAACAAAGGTACTTAAACAAATAATGAGAGAATCCTCCATGGCTAGGAACAGCTGATGAAACGATGCTACATTTCAATGAAGTTTGAAGACAGTCACTCTTGAAGATGAGTCCTCATTTTGGAATTTAGTTTGTGTTAGTTCAGAGGGCAGTCCCCAGTCCCCACCATTGTCATGATCTGAGAAAGTGCATTAATTTTCTTGAGATTGTACAGCATTATATAAATGTAAAAAAGATGGTATATTTGACAGATTTGATTGGATCTATTATGATTTTGTCTCTCTTTCGGTGGAATTTTATCTTCATGGTTTAGTAGGATATTCCTTATTACAACCCAAACCTTTGTTGTTCACAGTTTATATGTATTCGAATTGTAACATTTTTTATTAAATAGAAAGGTCTTACATTTCAAATACAAATATCAGGATTCGAATTCAAGAATAATATGAATATTTTTTACTGTTCGGTCAATTAATGAATCTCTAAATTATAACGATTTTGATTAAACTATGGGGCCTTGGATTTTGATGCCAATGTTTGTAATTGAGTTGGCATGAGTAATTGTATTTAATTATTGAAGGAAGTTGTTCTTTGTCTCAAGCTTTGTCAGTAATGGTATGCAATTTTCGTCTGATCTTCGGTGGCTATCTAATTTTGGGGCCCTTAGCCCTCCTTATATTATGGCAAGTTGGCAACAATGTCTTGTTTAATTCCTTCTCTTTTTCCCAGGTGAAATGTGGCAGACAAAAGGAGCCGTAAAATTTCAAAGATAAAATAAAGGATATGTGAGCGAGGGATAGTTAAAATCCTAAAATTCTATTCTATTCTATTCTATTCAGGGATAAAAAAGTATACAGTCTTTTCGGGAGGATTAGTGGACATATATCCTAAATAACACATTAATATTAGAAAAATTAAAAAAAAAAATTGAATGAATGTCAACTATCTCTAGAGCATGTGGTTAAGTACTTAAGTTGTTAGTTGACATCTTTCTTTTTTCGTAAGTCAGGGACGAAGCTAAGATTTGGAGGTAAAACAGAAATGTTTGAAAGTGAGGGGTAAACTCATAAATAAATTAATTTTTTAAAAATTTTATATAGAAAAATAAAGGTAAAATTTTTTTATCGGGGTGGTAAAGCGATTGTCCCTCCCTATCTCTACATAATTCCGTCCATGCTTTAAGTTGTGGGATCAAAACTCAGAAATAAAATCTCCCTTCCCTTTGGTAAAAATTAAAATAAATGAATGAGTTAATGTGCAGACGGGTGTTGCTGGAAAAATAAAATAAGGGGTTGGGGGTGTCGGTCAAAGAATTTAATGTGTAGATAATAGGAAACGGAAATTAAAAGCAATATATATATTTGTTGTTGTCTTTAGTAGGCGACGGCGTGCATTGCATTGCATTTGCATCTTTTGGTAATAATTCAAATACTCGGCTTTAAGGATGTGGTTTTTCTGCTTCTTATTATCATGTGATTTTCAGGAATCAGGATTTATAGATATGTGTTTGATACTTTAAATTTAATTTTTTTAAAAAATAAATTTGAATTTAAATTAAATTTGGATAATCTAAAAAATAGAAGGAGAAAATCTAAATTCAGAAACTACCCTCAACTTTTTAGGTTTTACAAAAGTTAAAGAAAGAGTCAAGGCGATTCCAAGAAATCAGCACACGTATTTAACGCTTGGTTTAGTTGTAAATCTTCTTTCTACAATGCCTCAAATGTCGGCAACTTCTTTTCTTTTTAATGTTTTTACTGAATGTGACCCTTCCCTTAGTTAGATCCAACAGTTTTTCTTTGTTCTTTTGGACCAAAAAAATAGACTTATCGAAACAGAAACGTGGGCTTCCCCTGTTTGGTTGGTGGGAAAATGTTAAGGGGAAACGAGGCCATTGGAGTCTTAGTTACTAAATGGGCAAGTGCAAAAATTTAAAATCCTATTTCTGGCCTTTTCAAACCATACAACCAGTTAAACATGCAAAAAAAACCCCAGTATATTCGAGTATATTCTACTTCAAATGAGCTTCAAGTACATTTATGAACAGCTTACAACAGATTTCCTTCAATAATAGGTTTGAATTGAAATGAATAATGTTTCAATTATGGACAGTTACCTGTGACCTGTGGTTTGATCTGACTATGCTGAGGTCTTTGCCACCCACCTTCCAAGCAAATACTCGTGAAGGAGGGGAAAAAATGGAAATGGTATGTTTTGGGCCCTTTCTTTGCCATTAATGCTAGATTATGTACTGTACCAACCAGTCCAAGCTCTGTTTAGTCAACATTATCAATAAACTCAATAATCAGTATTCCATGATAGACATGAAGCTTGGCAAAAATATGGATCCAACATTAAATTATGCAAAAAGAAAAATTGTTTTATATTTGATGTTCCATTGTATAGTAGCCATACCGTCATGCATTCAGGCAAATCATTATCTTTGGTTCTCATATGAATCTGCCAAAACATATAGAGTAGTGAGTTCAGATTAGTGCAAATGCGAGACATTATAAATGTATTTACCATTTTTAAAGGAGAACAGTGTTCAAATTAAGATAGTGATGCAAAACTGTGTGACAAACCGGTGATGTGAGCCTTGGTGCCGAACGTAATACATACATACATATATATATATATATATTTTTTTTACCTCAATGACTTGGTGGTACGATCCGTGTTGATTGGCGTCCATGGAAGCCATTATGACGATCCCTGCCGCAACAGTCGATGGCCAAAAGCGCAGCTGTTCATGGTCTGACAGTGCAAGCAGTGCCAGATACTTGGCCCTCTTTTCTACCTCTGCATCAGCCTTGGCAGCTTTGAGATAGAACCTAGGATAATTTAAGATCACATCTTGCTTCAGAACCTTATATAACATGTCTAGGGAAGTAGTCAAAATTGCATCACAAGATCTTCAATTACAGAATAAATTTTCAATGGGAATAGGTAAAAGTATAAGTTAAATGACTGTCTTAATTGTGTTCGATTGAAGGTGCTTGGCACTTGGGAGGAAAAAGCGTACCACAAGAAGTTATAGATTGTTGGCAAGAAACATTGGAAGTTAAGAACCTCCATCACCAGCCTTTCCATGGCCACCACTTCATTTCTACTGTACGTGTTGCTCCCAATGTAAAAGTTCTTTTGCCGCACACTGGTATATGAGTATTGCCACAAATAAAATCTCATTAGCAAATTTCTTGCCATAACCCGTTTTCAAGTTCCCCATAATTGTATAGGTTCATGGAAGGGAAGTATCTTAATTGTCGCACCTGTTGTAGGGCTGATTTTCTTCTAATCTGGTGGCCAGTGTAAGACAGGCTATTCCAACGATCTGAAGGCTCCGACTACTTGAGAAGTACCCTTTGCTTAGGAATCTGTCAAGCAAGCTAACTCCAAGGAATATTGTTTCCTGCTGAAATTCCTTTGCATTGCTTTGCTGCTTTCATAATCAGAAAACATACTCAATCAACTTGGACAACATATTATCACGAAACGAAAAAAAGAGAGGAAAAATTGGTACAGGCAAAATAATAAACTAAACAACAATATATTTATTTATTTATTTAAAAGAAAAATGCTGAAAGCTAAAGAGTTTCAAAAGGCCTTGGTGATCAATGCTATTGCTATCTATATTCTATATAACGAGTTTCTTTACACCCGAGTCTCATTCAGTTACAGGCTACCTGAAGGAGGAGATACGCTAGAATCCCTTCTGAGGGCACAGAAATTACATGCTACCAAGGTTAGAACAGTCTTTCACAGTATCACTAAAGGGTCCAAACAACAAACCAGCAATTGGCCAGTAGGAAGGACGAAAATAAAGCGAAGTATTGATTCTTAATAGTACCCGCACTATAACTTTCATGAACATCAAGAGAAAAAAATGGTAGCAAGTCTTTTCATGCCTTAAAATGGTGACGTGTCACGATTTGATTCAATAGGGCAGTGCATGTGGAAAATCGTCAATGCAGAGAACATCCAAAATGTACTTTTTCTTGTGAGATTCAAGCGAGTTCAGAAAGAACTAAAACGTTAGAGCATCGACTGACCTCAACGATCCAACGGATCATGAAAGACCGTTGCTGGAGAATAAGATCGCCGTGGTCAGTTGTGAATCGGTATTCCTCGGCATAATCACGCAGAAACACTTGCCTTCTTTCTCTTTCCCTCAACCTCTTGTAACTCTCCTCGTCTTCCTCGTCTTCAAACCTCACCAACTTTTTTAAAAAACATAAAACATAAATCATTAGATTTATTCAACAAAATATTATCATTCAACGAAATAACTCATAAGTTTCAGTAAACGTATTACTGTAGGATAAAGTTGACGCTCATCGTCAGCGCGTGAAGCAAATTTAGGATATAAAGAAGATGTTGATCTGGAGAATTGTTGTTTGAAATCGAGAAAAAAAGAGTAAGTCAATGAAGTAGGAGAATCATCGGTCGATTTCTGATCAGAGAATTGGCTTCCGGAATCATTTAACAGAGGAGTGTAATCTGAGAAATCTAAATCCGAACTTTCAGGGAAGAAAATGGATTGCAGCTCAGAAAACACAGTCCGGTGACTCGATGATTCAGATACGACTTCCTCCAATGATAACTGTTCATCACAAACGAGATGCGAAGAATCTAAACCGGAGACACTCTTAAGATTTTTATCCTCAACAAACTCCGAGTTCGAAACGGTGAAATTGGCGTCAACCACGTCGTTTTCATTATCTTCGACTGCAGTGTCGAAGTTCGATGTTGAGCAAAACTCAAAATCAGACGTCAGCGAAACGAAGTCGTTCTCCTTAAACTCCGGCGAGAGTTTTGAGATTTCATCAGGAATCACCTCGACGCAGGAAATATCTGATTGCGTTACTGCAACTGTAACCGCGTTGTTTCTCTCAATTTCCTTCAACGTAGAACTCCGTTCACAAGAAAGACGAAAATCAGGTCCAGAATTGGATTCGACGCAAGAAGATTCACTCAGTACTTCAACTTCATTCCCTCTAGCTTCTCCTCTCTTCTTGTTATACGATCTCGTGATCCTCCTAAACTGAGATTCTCCAGCTCCTTCACTTCCTTGATTCTTAGCTCCATATCCACCTTGAATTTCATTGAACTTCCTCTTCTTCGGATTTGAAAATCTGCTTGAATCGCAAGAAACATCATCGGCGTCGAAATAATAAGAACAGGAACTGGAACGGACGGAGAGATCAACAACCGTCTGATTCTGCAAAACAAATGGAGCAACCTGAGAGCGTCTTCGCCGAGGTCGCTTCGACCGGAGTTTCTTCTTTATGAACGCCGACGTTGCGGCGAGTCGTTCCATAATGTTCTTGTTCTTCACTTTCATTTTCAGTGATATTTCCTAAGACTTTGAATTTGAATTTTGAAAGTTTCGTTTGGGAATAGAAATAGGGAGATTGAGAGAAAGGTGGCGAAGGTTGATGGAGTAAGAGTGCGAAGTAAGGTTGATGAAGTAAGTGGTTATGGACGTTGTGCGAGTAGTGGCTGGGGACTGTGGAGAGGGTGACAGCATTTTTATATGCTGCGTGCAGCCTCACGGTTGCAACCGCATACATGCATCTAAACCGTTCATGTCGGCATTCTACTAATGCTACAATCGTATGATTTGAATTTTTTTTGTTTGCTCCTCTCTTCTCTAACGCGAAAATTCATGGAATATTTTAAGTATGTTTAAAAATAAAATTTTAATATATACCTATTCAAAAAAATCAATATATAAGTTTGATATGCATATTAATAAGTTTTTTTTACACACTCGTGATTTGAGTAAGAATGTATTTTAAAAAATTATTGGTTAAATGATTACATGTGAAGCGGTAAAAGATTTAAATACAAGTTTTATTGTTCTCTATGTTTAATTTGTTCCGGTTTTTAAGGCGAATCGAACCGACTTACGTCGCACATTTGGTGTTGAAGTATGAGTTTTTTTAGTGTGAATTTCTGCATATACAACTTCTTGAACTCAAAACTTGCTTAAACATACCAAGTTATTTACCACTTAGACCAATTTTCCTAGTTAATTTTAATTATTTATAGTATTTTATTTAAAAATTATACGAAAAAAACATACTATTATTTAAATTAAGTTTTTAGTAATTTCCCAACAGAAAAAAGGGAGTCAAAGCAGTGATAAGGCTAAATTTCTTTTAAATTGAGTGAGTAGGGGTAAACAAGTTGAGTCGAGATTGAGTATCGTTAAGTTTGACTCGTATTTGAAATGTTCAAGTTTAAGTTTGACTCAGCTCAAAAGTTCGCGAGTTTGAAATTGTCAAGCTCGAACTCAAGCTTGACTCAAAAGCTTGGGAGCTCAAAGTTATCTAGATCGAATCGAATTCAAAAACAAAAAATGGAGCTCATGCTCGGAAAACTTGAACTAAACCCTAATTCGCTAATCCTTATTCCTCTAAAAACCTATCCACCATCGTTAACCTAATCTAACCCTTGATTCCAAATTAGGCTTTAAACCCTAAATTAACCCCAAATTACAAAAATAAACCCTAATTAACTGATATAATATAATATATTATATTATGTTTTCAAGTAGCTTGCGAGCTTTTTGGTCAAATATTAAGTAGCTCGTATCGGCTCATTAAGAACTCGAGTTGTATTCAATCGAATCGAACTTTGACCGAAACGAACTTGAGTAACTCGCGATCTATAATGCAAAACTTTTATTTTTTTGAGTGAGCTTCTTCTGACAATGCAGATTTTTTTTTTCTTTTTTTATCAAACAAATTTCAATACTTCAATTTACTAATATCTTAAATAATTATATTTGGATTAATTACTCAATATGATTTGTTTGCCATATCGTTATAATTTACGAGTAATAATTGGTACAATTATGCAAGTAATTATGCTTCATTATCATCATCATTATTATACTATTATTATTATATAACATGAATTTCATTTTTTATAATGTGCTTTACATATAACGCATTATAATATTTTATAATTCAAATAATATTTTAATAACATTAATTTTATATGTGTCACATATTAGAGTTTTTTAACAATTCACGTTACTAGTTTGTGTATGAATTTATAAAGCTATTTTAGATCAAAATTTTCAATGAAATTTTAGTATCGTAAATATGATCAATGCTTTGAAGAGTATATGAAAGAAGAATACCTTAATTAGAGTTAGGTGATAAAGAAACCAAGGACCAACAAACGATAAGAGAGAGTATATGTTTTTTTGTTGCTCTTCTGGTTTCTTACGCTTCGCTTTGACTAATTTGAATCGATTCGCGTCGTACACTTGATTTTGGTGTGTGAGTCTTACATCAAGAATTTTCTACATACACATCGCCTCGAACTCGAGGCTTGCTTAAGCGAAACCAAGCTGCTTACCAACCCTTTTAGTAGAGAGAGTATATGTTTAATGTTAGAGATGGAGTATCCTAACAAATTTGAAATAATAGAGGAATTAGATAAAACTGTGTAAGATTCTTATTTTTCTTGTTATTTTAATTAATAATTTTATTGCCCTTTATTTAAATATTTATATTTTTGAGTATTATCTAAAATTGTTAGAATAATTAATATTGTTTTATAATTTAAATTTATATAACTGTATAATTGCAATATGTACTGGCAAACATGACATATATGTCTAGCAAATTATATTTCTTTGTAATTACATGAAAATGTAGTAATTACAATTTTATACAATTACATTTGTGGTGTTCAAATACACACTATTTCTTTTTATTTTTTTAGTTCACCAATATTTTTTATGCAAATTAGACTATAACATAACTAGATTTTATCACACTAATGGATGTAAAAAAATTAAAATAAATGGAAGTATTTTTAGAACTGTGATAGTTTTTAACAAAAGTAATTATTTTATGAAATAATAGTATATACAAAATTATAATTAATTTTGTTATATTATTTATTTATCTATGGAAGTTTTATTTTTCATTAATTCAAACACAAATATTATAATATTAGGTAAAATATTTCAATATAAGATCATAAATCATTATTTGATACACTGTATGAATTTTTTATGTTTACAAACGACTTTAATCTATCGTCATTGTGGAAATTTGTGGAGATAAATAAATTTTATTGTCACTGTATTAAATAATTATTTTAAGATCATTTAATTCAAATTATTTTAAATTTAATAATAAAAAGTTATATTTTGATATACATTCCGTGTAATTTTTTTACACAACCCTTCTTTAAAGCCTAAACTCTAACCCTAATATTCTAAACTATAACTATAAACCTTAAAATCTAAACACTACAACCTAAAACCCTAAATTTTAAACCAAACTTATAACCCCTAAATTTAACAAACACGTGTAAACTTTAGTTTACACCAACTGTATTAAGATTTTTCTCATACTAAAAATGTATACCCTTTAATAAAAATGGATAACTATATTTTTAGTACCCCACCTTTACCCATTTTCCTATTTTGGTACTCTACTTATTTTTTTTGACAAAATAGTACCTAACGTTACGTTTTGTTTCTATTTTGATACCCGACCGTTAAAAAATTAATGAAAGGTTGACTAGGAGAGAGAAAATCACACGTAGCATGATGTCATGTCATTTTCTCTCTCCTAGTCAGCATGCCACGTGTGCTTTTTTCATGATTTTTGTTAATGTGACATGCTAACTAGGAGAGAGAAAATGACGTGGCAACATGCCACATGTGATTTTTTCTCTCCTAGTCATACCAAAATAAAAACAAAACGTAACGTTAGGTACTATTTTGCCAAGAAAAATAGGTAGGGTACCAAAATAGGAAAACAGGTAAATGTGAGGTACTAAAAATGTAGTTATCCCTAATAAAAATGATGAAGGTTGGTAGTAGGCTTTAGGCCCAAAACTTGGCATCCAGCTCAAATTGGGCTTTAGAATGAAATCCCCAATTTTTTTTACTCCATAATTTAATTTTCAATTGTCAACTAACAATTACTTCTTCCACCTACGATTCAAAGTTCTCTTTCCAAACCAAACTCTTTTCGCTTTCTTTCGTTGGTTACTGAGGATCTGAGAAGCTTCATCTCCAAATTTTACACAGTAAGTGTTTTTGCATCTCTCTGTCGCTTTGTTCTTAATTTTTCCTTCTTTTGATTCTTGTAATTGTGTAGCTTTTTCGCATTCAAAATCTCCTTTTATCTGTTTATTTCAATCAGGTCCGTTGAGCCAATTCAGCAAGTTTCATGGGTTTATCGTCTATTGGCACTGCTAGTGAAGGAATGCAGCTCTGTATATTTGATTTGAGAAGAGGCCAACATGAAGGCCAAGAACTCGACAAAATTCTATACTTCTTTCCTGCTGATTTGCCCTTTTCAACTCAACTCTCCGTGATTGGGCTCAGCGAAGGGCTCATCACATTCACTCGGTTAGCTCTAAGGAACTCCTTTCGTGGTCGAACCGTGTTCGAATTAAAATTAGAGCAACGTTTCTTAGTCAAGCTACTTCTTTTTCAAAGAATTTGAGTTTTTTTTCCTGCAGAATTTTCTCTCCGGAGGCTGCTTGCGAGGTTATAGAAGCAGAGAGGCACTCTCATGTCTTTTACGAGGCAGAGCCAGATATCTGGATGGTTATGGTATGGTCTGGATGTGGTTGTAATTTTCTAGCATGAAATAGTTTTCTATGTTTATTTGTTTCTGAATTACTATAATTTTATGTATAGATGTATGAAATGCTTTTTTAGTCGTCTCTATAGGCTGTCTTGAATCCGTTTTAACATTCTTTATAATAATTTCCTTAATTATCAGCATTTTGTTGGAAAAAGTGGAAAGTATGCATATCTCGTTCATTTTGTAAAATTCTGGTTTCTGATATCTTCTATACTTGTTGTAGATAGTGGAGAAAAGTAAGGAGCCGGAAGCCATATGGCGGATTGATGCATTAAGAGAGGTTCTTAAGGAAATCCACTCTCTTTTCGTGATGTTCAATGGATCTATTAGAGCATTGCTTGAAAAAGAACCCGGTGGAGGACTAACTCGTGCTCATTTATACCCTTTCATCATGGATTATCTAAGAGGTAAGTTGTTATGAAATTTTTTATCCACTTGAAATTTTTGGAAATTCTATTGTTCTTTTGTCTTTGATTCAAAATATTTCATTGCAAGCCACTAATTGTCAGCATGTCAAAAGCGGTCTCCCTTGGATTACTGTTGCTGCGGTAATGCTGAAGTTGCTGTATCAAATGGCCTTATCTGGATTTGTGCTTCCAAGTTTTGCTGATGTAGCTACTTGATAAATCCCATGCTTTATTTATAACTTTTATTTTGGGGCAGATTTTCTGGTTGGGAAGAAACTCCAGTTGCCATCATTCCGTGACTGTTTAATGGAACGGAGGACTGTACAGATGCTAACTGTAGGTCGAGAGGCTGCAATTGAAGTTCAGGTTTGTGTTCAGAATTGTGTGTTTGGCAGTAGTCACATGTACTTTTTTTTCTTCATATTTTCCAAAAGAAGTGGTTTAAAGTTCCTACATTCGGTGAAGAAACTTATATTTTGATAGTTTCAAGTTATATTCCCTTGTAACTAAATTACTAGTTACCGGAATTTGGTATAGTATACTGATAAATAGATAATTTCTATGCTTGAGTGACTCTGTTGTGCTTTAGATTTGTCATAATTATGTAGTTTGAATGAGGTCTGGTGCCATTACTGCTCTGTATATACTGAACCATCAAACCTCATTTTTTTCACTTTGGTGTAAAAGTTTTCCCATAAATTGTCCTTTCCATAGTTTTCTCTAAGTTCTAGCTATATAATTAGAGCAAAGTGATGAAGATTTTTTTCCCTTTTCAGTGGGCAAGTTAACGCAATCAAGCTCACCTGTAAGATCCAGAGTGAATCTAATTGAACAGTTCTTTATGGTTCATCTTGTAAATAATTGTTTGATTCTTCCGAAATTGAGTTTGGATAATCCTATTTGATCTTTTATACCAGATGCAAGAGTTGACAACACTGTATTGCTTTATTTTTTGTTCTACTCCATTTTTTAACCAGCTAACTTTAAACATTTTAGAACAGGATACTAGAAACTTATTGAAAATCAATCATTCCTTTTGTCTTGATTGAATTTTTATTTAGCTGCTACTATAAGCATAGAAGACGAATAATACTATATGTTTGTTTGCAATTGTTATTTCTTTAGTTTTAATGATTTCTTCTTGTTTTGGCAGACACTTGTCAGAATATTAGAATCTTCTGCTGGTAACATGCCATGCTTCTCGCTCATTTTATTTCAAGATCTGCTCGTGTCCACAACACTTTCTCCGGTATTGACTGATCTTCAAAGCTGATGTAGCAGTTTTCTAGTTTTTGTTATCTGCCTCAACTTTTATCCCAAAGTGGCATTAATCTTTAATGGTTAAATAAAGTTTCCTTGTCAAAATTCTTATCGGAACTATTCCTGTTAGGCTTTATTAAAACTATATACTAATGTTTCTAATGATCTTCTTGTCAGGAGGATACCATAAACTTGTTCACATATGCGGTTTTGAGGCTAACCCCTCATGCTCTATCCTCTGGAGCAAAGTCATGGTCCTATTTACGGAAAGGAAATTCTTCATCACATGTATCTACTGGATCTACCTTGTCCTCCACTGGTTCTGTTTCGGAACAATTTTATGGCTCACACGACGCTTCTCCTGCTGGAGATAATAGATATCGTGTTACAAGGCCCTTGCAGCATGATAAGTGGTTCAAAGGGAAGGATGGTTTTCTCATCACTGATATTTGGGGTGGGGACATTGGTAGCTTGAATGTAACCACTCCAACAGTTTGGCTACAGAAGACAGAGGAGAGGATGTATCTCTGTGCTTATCAGTACAAAAGCCTTACGATGATCCTTCTTATTCCTCTTTCTTCTATCCTTAATGGGGACCAAGGTGTTTCAATTGTGAAACAACAACTTCTTGAAAATGTTAGTGCCTACATGGCTATATATCATAGTCAGCATAAGCATTTCCATTTATCAACCAGTTTATTCAAATACTTTCGTTTAGTTTTACAAATTCTATGCAGTTTTCTCAATGTGTCCTCATTGTCTCACAACATGTCTAATGCATTTATTTCTTATTTAGTTGTCTTTCACACTTCTTATCCTTCAAAATCTTCCTTGTCATAAAGCCTTTGCCCTTATAGTCTGCGGCCTAAGTGGTTTCTGCTAGTTTAGATGCAAGCACATGAAATTCTTATTTTAATCTTTTTTGTCTAAACCGATGGCAGTATTTGGGTTTGATATTAGAACGTTTTTTTCTCTTTCTTCCCAAGATTTTTACCTGAATTTTCTTTCCAATTCATTCACTTTGTTGCATGTAAAATTTTGGCATCCACCCTTTCAATTTATTGATGGTATGAACAAGGATTGTTTAGATAGACCTTTGAAAACCTTGCCTTCTTGATAGATTTAATCATATCAGAAATGATAACTCATTTAGGACATTCAAATGGACAACAGACACGACTTAAGCATCGAAGCAATTCCTAATAGACAAAGATCCTTGAATATTAGGTGCAATAATTGTACCAAGTTTAGAAATGATATGTTTACATATAGCTAGGCTGACAATCTCTTTTATCTTTTATATTTGCTAAAATTTCTAGGCCTCGCTGAAGATTTTGAAAGTTGAAGAAAAGTTGTCAAAGGGATGGGGCGGGGAGAATGCTTATCATGTCAGCGGGTATCGTTACTTGTTAGTGGATGGTAACAGAGACATATCCAGGGCTTCACCCCCAGCAAAGGTTACAACATTATCAAAGGTAAAGCACGGCTGTTGTTTTATATGGTTACCACATATTTTTTTTTGCCTTAACATGGCCAAGAAAAAGAGTTATGATCATTTCATTGATATAAGTTTTTTTTTCCGAACTAAATGTGTGAGCGTTTGACGTGTCTTATAATTTGGTGATAATCAACTTCAAATTTAACTTTTAACATGTGAGAAATATTGTAGATAGGGGAGTATTTATGAGTTGAGAGATGCTCAAAGTCAGTGTTGCAACTTCTTGATCATGTAAATTTGTTAGCTATTTTGCTATGTTGCTTCGTTCAGACTGCAGGATTTCAGGAGTCGTCTTAATAGAACTGATTTGATTTTCATTATTGTCCTTCTGAAAAGATTGAAGTGCCCTAAGTTCAAGTAACTGAAGTACCAAGCATAATTTTATGCTTCTTTTTCAGTTATTTCTTAGTAATTGAATTTAAGGTTGGATTTTATTATCATTTTTCCTGTAGACAGCCTTTACAGTTCTATTTACTGCCCCGTAATAAAGCTTGTTCTGGTCAAATATAATGTCCTTTTGTCAATCAAATTTCAGCTCTGCGAAGAAATCATAAGCTGTTACTGATGATGATGCTTTGTGATGTTATCTAGAAACTAGAAGCCGCCCTCCCTCACATCTTGTTGCAATCTGCTGATTCATCAAGATAAATATTAAAGCCTTCACTGGTTCTCTTTTGTTTTATAATGCAGGAATCTTTACTTGCCTTAAATAGGCTTAGAGAAGAAGTAGATGCTGAAAAGAGTCGAGCAAAATGGGATAATCCAGGTCGTGAAAAAGATTTGGAAGTGTGCATTAGAGCGAAAAATAATGCTTGGGCCGTAGCCCGTATTACTGGAGGGAAGGAGCTTTATATGGTTCTAGAGAAAGCTAATGAAACTCTTCTCTATGCATCTGATGCCGTTGAGAAATTCAGTAACAGGTGAGGGGCTTTAGCTGTGATTCTGCAATTGTTTTGCTACAAGTGTGTTATCACATACTATCCAGTGCCCTGAAATATTTTCAAACTTATAGTCATTTTCGGGAAGTATGCAGTTGTCTTTAATACCGATTTATCAAGTAATCTGATGCTATGATACTTGAGTTTGGCTGTAAGTGTTAGATATGGACATGTACCCGACACGGGTACTTTTAATTTGCTTAAAGTTTTCTTTGAAGGATCCTTAATAGGTCATATCTTCGTACCATATGGATACATGTATCTCAAGAAAAACATAGTTGGAGCAACATAGATCCTTTATCCTGTTTCTTGTTTATTATTCACTAAAACCATTGTCCATATTAGTTTGAAACACATTTTTTCTTGAACATCTGATTATGGTATGGAATTCATGGGAAAGCCAAATTTATCATCATGTTTTTTTTTGCGGATTTTGCAGATTTTGCAGCGGGGCATTTTCTTTGGACTAGTTAGAATTTTTCAGTGGAATCCATATCATATTAGTATAACAATAATGAAGTCTTTATGTGCCGGATAAACGTTTCTTTCACTAGCTCGGACGACCCTAGCAGCAGATGGTACAAGGTTCCTCTCAGTTTCACTACTGGTTTTTTGTGTGGCATAAAATACAAAAATAAAACTTATCTTCTATCAGTAGTATATGCAGAAGATGAAATATGTGAGTTGATGCATGTAACGTTGTTGATTGATTTATTTTGCTCCAGTACCTTCATTTGTGTTCTCTAGACATCAGTTTCTTATGAACTGTTATTATTTAGTCTCTAACAGACACAAAATCGAGCATGGAGCTGGTGAATCTTCGTATTTAAATCTGTAAAAGCAAGATGAACTGATTATGGCTTACTTGCCCACAGAACCTTGGTGGAATTAGTTTCCTGGTTTTGATCACTACTAGTAAATTGCCCCACCCACCTTTTTTTAATATGCTGGCGTGATGCAATGGTAGCATTTGTTCAACTTTCTTAATTTTTTCAAAGACGACACACACAACATGCATTACTGGTGCTCGAACCCCGATCCCAAGAGATGATAAACATTCACCTTTGTTACCAGGACACAAGGTGATGAGCGCCCCACCCACCTTTTATATATATATATATATATTATGAATTTGCTTCCGTTTTCAAACATATATATTTTATTCTAACCTCAAATCCTGACTCTATCCCTAATTACTACAATGCTGCCTTTCTAGCGAAACAAGTGTAGAGATTGATAAATGACCCAGACGTTCTTTGTGCTTGTCTTCGTCATCGGCATGGACGAGAGTATTCAGTAAGGGTTGGATTGCTTTAAGAAGTGTGGGAAATGCTCGGGATAATTATTAAGAGGATAAATTGTATACATGTCACTCTGTCGTTAAAATTAAAACGAATGTCTAATATGATCTGATATAATAATAACATTTTATCCCATCTCAAATGCCTTAAAGTCACGTTTCAGTTCGTGTAAAATTGTAAATCCTTTAAATTCTTAAACCCCCGGAAGAATTATTTCTCAAGTCACATCTCAAACTTTCGAGTTGATATAATGACAGCTCATCTATTTGATACAATAGTACGTATACATATCAGAACTTACATGCTATTAACATCTTAAAATCATATTAAACTAACAATCGAAAATTGAAGCGCGGTGAAAATTATTCTCCGGTAGGCTTATCCTGAAATATTTTCGCCAAACTATCAGTAACTTTATTTTCCTCACGATTAATATTGTGAATTGTCGTCGCACGGTCCAATTCCACTATAATCCTTCTAAAATTCAATCTTCAAACATGTTTTAAAATTTATCTTATTTTTTAATCATATGATCAGAGATTCGATCATGACATAAAAGGTATAAAAACATTTTTTTGCCAACCGCCCACTCTGATGTATACTCTAATTTCACAAAAATATTTTGTTTTTAATTAGATTTTTAATAAATAAAACATTATTGGAAATTTGGAACGATTTTTTTAAAAAAAGTTTGTAAGCATAAGAGAGATGATGGATCACCTAACTTTATCCAAATTGGAGGCTCTCAACATCAAAGGAGAAAAGGAAAGAATAAGTAATGGATTTATGTCCAACATGAGACCATTCTAGGATGAAAAGGTGACTTTAATTTTACCCTCAAATTCCCATAGTAGTACTAGTAGACGTAGTAGGGTAAAATAAGCTCTTCAAATTCTGACCAACATTCATTACTAATAGAATTTTTATTCAAATATAGTTTTAGGGTTTTTTTTCCCAAAAAAATATGAGCCTTTTCATTTTAATTCTCGAAATATTGTATTTGTTATAGTACCCTAAAAGTCAAGTCGGATTCAACTGAATCCGACTATGAATATTAATTTTCCCAAAAAGCGCCAAAAATGCCTAAAGTCGGAGCCTTATGAACCCGCTTTTAGGGGCATTTTTGTAATTTACAGCCTAAAATCGGAGTCTCCTGAACCAACCTTTAGAGTACTGTAACAAATGCATTAATTCGAGAAAAAAATAATAAGGACCATACTTTTGAAAAAACAAACCCTAAAACAATATTTCTAAATTTCCTCCAATAATAATTGTAATTAGGTAAAATAACTAGCTCCTCAAATTATGATTAACATTCATTAACATACAATTATAACTTATCATAAGATTTTTATTTTTAGATTTATATTTTAATATGTTCTTTCTTTGTATGCAATGTTTAAACTATTAAGACTTTAAATTCTTAGATTATATGATAATAAATAACTTTACACCCTCTTCTCTTTGATATTACAATAATTATATTATTTTTTCTAAATCTTTTTCTTCCGTCTTCTATGATATCTCAAATTCAATTTTAATTTTTTTACGACGGTTGACTGATGATGTCTTCAACGGTCGACCTTTTTCTCTTTTCTAAATTTATGTATTTTATTTTTATTAAATTATAATATATGTGCATTTTTTAAATTAGATAAATATTCTATACACAGGCAGTGGAAACTGAAAGTTTCCACAAGCGCCTTAGTTTTAGGGTATAGAGAGTTAGTTTATGGTATAAGGTTTATGGGTTTAGGGGTAGGGGGTTAGAATTTAGGGATAGTTGTGTCAATTTAAGGTTTAGGGTTATAATTTAGGGTTTATAGGTTAAAACCTAAATTCTCACCATATTACCCTAAAAACTAAACCCTAACCTATACACCCTAAATTATAACCCTAAACCTTAAATTGAAACAACTACCCCTAAATTCTAACCCCATACCCCTAAACCCCTAAACCCCTAACCCTTATACCCTAAACTAACTCTCTATACCCTAAAACTAAGGCACTTGTGGAAACTTTCAGTTTCCACCACCAGTGTATAAGATATTAATCCTTTTAAATTATGTAATTATGTCGGAAGAACTTTTAAAAGATACAACAAACTAATTAATTTCAATATTATTACATAATAATAATTATTAATATTTTTATTATAACGTAATCTTATATGCGTGCGTGAATATGTTTTAATAATGCAGTAAAATAATTTTATTTATTCCAATTTAATGTATGGCAAAGGTCTCCGGTAGGGTGGGTGAAGGCGAATTTTATGTACTTTGGATAACATGGAGGTGTTTTACGTGACGTGTGGAGAGAATAAATTTTTGATTTCTCGCGTAATCTCGGGCGTTGTTCGATGCTATTGGCTGAGTTATGGACTGCGCATAACTCGCTCATTTATGCTTGGGATCTTGGCGTCAAACAAGTGCAATTAGAGACAGATAATTGTGAGGTAGTCAAAACGTTCGACGAACCGTTTGTATAATGTTCGTTTATTAAGTTAAATACACGAATATGAAGAATTTTTTATGTTCGTTTAATAAATAAACGAACGAACACAAGCAAATGTGTGTTTGATTCGTTTATGTTCACGAATAAGGTCTTTTATAAGGATGAAAATACTTGTGGGTGTATCTAAATACTACCTTTTGTTGTTGCTGATGATATTATATAAGTTCGTGGTGAAATGCAAGTTTTATTTTGTTGCTTTTGTTTTATTTATTTATTTAGTTAACATGTATGAACATATAAACGAACATGTTCGCGAACGCGACACTTAAACGGGCACATTCGCGAACACTTAAACGAACACGTTCGTAAATAATAAACAAACGAACACGAACACTTTAAAAAATAAATAAACGAATATGAACACAATATAAAAAATTTAAACGAATACGAACACTTTAATAAACAAACGAACACAAATATAATCTAAGCTCGACTCATTTACACACTAAATTTCACGTTAGCAGTTCCATCAACGGGGGCAATGGACCTGGCAGCAATTCAATTAAGAACATTATCTTTAGATTTGACAAAGGGAACTGTGCAAAACCCCGGATGCCGGCTAAGGTTTTTGTCGCTTCGCATTCTTTTTGGGGTTTCTCCTGCTTTGCAAATTCAGACAAATTAAATATGTGTGGGACACGTGGCGAGTGTATTGGAGGCCACGTCAGACTGCTCAATAATCCGTGCTTATCCACTTAACTCGGCGCTTTATTTAATTAAATTTAAAAAGCCTTTTATGAACCCACTTGCCCTTTTAAGCCATAATATACGTAGGATGTGGGTCCTACTTTGCTGACGTGGCGCATATGTCAATGCGATGCCCAGCTGTTTTCGGTCATTTCCCCCCAGCTTTTGTATCGTATCGCCCCCTGATAACTTTTATTTTGTTTTAAATTTTAGGTTAAAGTACATCAATGGTCACTAAACTTTTAGGGCGCTTTTATTTTAGCACTGAACTTTTAAAATTTTCATTAGGTC
Organism: Hibiscus trionum; assembly: GCA_030270665.1. Classification (NCBI taxonomy): domain Eukaryota; kingdom Viridiplantae; phylum Streptophyta; class Magnoliopsida; order Malvales; family Malvaceae; genus Hibiscus; species Hibiscus trionum. The sequence goes on from BSYR01000065.1 coordinate 6,317,860, forward strand.
ACTCAACTTTTATTTCGCTTTCATTTTGGTCCCTCTTGTTACCTTCAATTAGAAAATGCTGACGTGGCCTGGTAGTTTTCCTTTTCTTCAAGGGTAAACTATATAAATGGTCACCGAACTTTCAAAACACTTTCATTTTGGTCAGCAAAATTTTAAAACTTTTGATTTGAGTCACTCAACTTTTGTTTTGTTTTAAAACAACCCCATTGGTTTAAGAAAAAAACTCTTTCAATGTATAAAAAACAAAAGTAAGAAGTAGATTTTACCTTATGATTATCGATGAATAATATTTAAAGTTGTGTAGATTGATGTATTTACCAACATAAAATATTTTTTATATATCATGTTCTTGAATATTGCTTGTAATGTAAACCCATTATTTTGATCTATTAATAACAATATGCAACATCGTCTTCAAGCTACTTCAAAGTTAATAAGTACAAGGGAGATAAGAAAAACATTGAGGTTAATTATTGACCAAGAGTATAGCATTTTAGTTTACTTTTAAAAGTTGTATCCAAAAGTTGTTCCCAAAATTTTCTAGAATATGCAAGCAAAATTGATGCACCCCGTATTTAAACATTAATTTACTTTTCCATTAGAGACAGAGTTAGGATCAAACATTAGGAGGGGAAGAGTCTATTAAACCTTTAAATATAAAAAGCGAGAGTGACAAAAATCTTATTTGATTAATATTTAAACTAATAAGGACCTAAAATACTATTATACCTAAAATTGGGATAGGCAACTCATACATCCCTTCGTCCTTGTTCGCTATCACGTTCGGTATTGTTTTGATAGATTCCTTTGTGTTGGGTGACTCCAGTGAAAGTTTTAAAATTTCGGTGACCAAGATGAAAACGTTTTAAAAGTTTGGCGACCATTTATATAGTTTACCCTTGAAGAAAAGGGAAACTAACGGCCACGTTAGCATTTTTTAACAGAATGTAACGAGAGAAACCAAAATGAAAGCGAAATAAAAATTGGATGACCCCAATAAACATTTTAAAAGTTCGGTGACGAAAATAAAAGCGTCGTAAAAATTCTGTGACCATTAGTGTTAAGTATCCGTTGATTGGATTTTCCTTCTATTGAATTTTTTTATCCCGTCAAAAGGAAATTACATATAAAAAATATCAGAATTCAAATCATACAAGATGAGATAATTTGATTGCTCAGTCAACTAATGAATCTCGTTTTAAATATAAGCATACTACATCGACAAACGAATCACTAAAAAGATCAAACTATTGAAGACCACCAATAACCACAAATCATAATCAAGTGTAGTGAGAAAACTATCCACGAATGCAAATCTAGCACAAAAATATGTAAAACGTTCCATGAGCTAAAAGTGTGCAAGAAGATAGAGGAAAAACGTGCCACATAGCAGATAAAATTAAAACGTAAAAGTAAATACGAATTGTATATAAGAAAATAAAGAAAAAAATATCGAAGATCGATGACCAACACTAAAATTGATACAGCCGCCGATTGGTCAAAATAGAGGACGACACTAATAGATATAGTAAATTCAACTATTACACAATTTAAAATTTTAAAATTCTTTTTAAAAGAAGACTTCAATGTGTCACACCAACATTTCTTACCGTCAGTAACCATAACAAAAAAATTAAAAATTTAATGATTGCAATAAAAAAATTCAATTTCAGTGGTCAAAATGAAAGTATTCTAAAAATTCAACGACCACAATGTAGTTTAACCTTAATTTTACATAAAATGTCATTTTAATGATTATTTTGTTATATGTTGTATTCATAGAAAGAGAAAAAAAAAAAACAGCTTGTAAAGCTGTAGTTTTTTTTTTTTGGACTGAGCTTGTAAAGTTGTAAGTTGCATTATGCATGTACCGGTTTGTGTCGGAGATATTTTAAGTTCACAACCATCAATAGCGGTATTGTCGGATCACGATATTTTGCGTTTCTTTACTTCTTGTATTTATCATTCCACTAGATATCGGGTAAAATCAGTCAAAACGAGATCACATATCTCGAGAAAACCCACTTTGCAATGCTTTGTGTTGTCAATGAAGCGTGGAAACAATGCCGCATAGCCTACGAAAACCTGCCCCAGCGAATAGTTTCATGCCACGTGGGATTTCCCCGACCCATTTTACAGCTTATTTCAGACAAGATCCCTGGGTTTTGTGGGTCCCACTCCCCCGCATGTTGCCTCGTGGCGGACTAACCTAAGAACAAAAGGGATAAGAACTTCGGGTGAACACTTTCTTCTGCTGTTAAAACCGTTGGATCAAACCACAAATCTCATCCGACGGTCAATGTTTACCACATTATTTAACCCAAAAACAAAATGTAGTATTTTTTTTTCCGGAGAAAATAATACTCGGTATATTTAAAGTCCTTTCCCTGTCCAATCTTTAGAGTTTCGGTAGAGAGTGTTGTTTCTGGTAAAAGGGTTTTAAGATCAGCTTGAGTCTCAATCAAAGATATATTTTTTCATTTAGTTTTTGGGTTCACACCCACTGTTTAGCTTAAAGTTTTAAGCTTTTTCTGTGAAGTTCCAATATTCTTATCTACCCAATACGAAAAAAAGAAGGATTTCTTCAATATCCAACAACCACTGCTGGTAATTTCTACAACTGTTCTTGATTTGTGTTTATCTTCTAAAGTTCTTCAACTTTAGAATTTTCTGTAGTACTTGTTGTTTTGGTAAGTGTGACAATCTCCAGTGGAAATTCTTTTGGTCGAAGTATATTTTCCTACTTGTGTAATCTTGAATCCATTCCATTCCCTTTTTTCTCGCTTCCTTTATTTATATAGATATCAACTTATTTTCCACCATTTGTTTTTTTATTCACTTCTTCTAAGCTTATCTTGCCATTTTCCTGAAGGTTTCTGTGTTTACTCTGTAACTCACCATCTTTGTCCTTTGGATTTTTATTGTTTTCATGTTTTTTAGCTGTAAAACGAATCCTCATTTAATTTAATTTGTTTGGTTTTGTATGTGGGACTAGTGAATCACTCCTTTGATTAGCTTTTAAGATCTTTAGGCCGGATTAGCCATCGGATTCCCCGGATTATGACGGTCCCGGGGATCATTTCCGGTATGGACGACGATGCGTCCGAGAGTGTATGCCCTGATCCATCCTCCTCTTCCTCCTCCCAGAAAGATCGAATTATCATGGTAGCTAATCAGCTGCCTATAAGGGCACATCGAAAATCGGATAATAGTAAAAATGGTAGCCAGGGTTGGACTTTCAGCTGGGATTGTAATTCACTTCTCCTTCAAATGAAAGATGGGTTAGGAGATGATGATGTTGAGGTGATTTATGTTGGTTGTTTAAAGGAAGAAATCCACCCAAATGAACAAGATGAGGTCTCCCAGATTCTTTTAGAGGCCTTCAAGTGTGTGCCCACTTTTGTGCCACCTGATCTCTTTAGCCGGTATTATCATGGGTTTTGTAAGCAGCAATTGTGGCCTTTGTTTCATTATATGTTGCCGTTGTCGCCGGATCTCGGCGGTAGGTTTAACCGGTCTTTGTGGCAAGCCTACGTGTCGGTCAATAAGATTTTCGCGGACCGGATCATGGAGGTGATCAACCCGGAGGATGATTTCGTTTGGATACATGATTATCATCTCATGGTGTTACCTACTTTCTTGAGGAAGAGGTTCAATAGAGTTAAACTGGGGTTTTTTCTTCACAGTCCGTTTCCTTCGTCGGAGATATATAAGACATTGCCTATTAGGGAAGAGCTTTTACGTGCCTTTTTGAATGCGGATTTAATCGGGTTTCATACTTTCGATTACGCAAGGCATTTCCTGTCGTGCTGTAGTCGAATGCTTGGTCTTACTTATGAATCCAAGAGGGGGTATATAGGTGTTGAGTATTATGGAAGAACTGTTAGTATCAAAATTCTCCCTGTGGGGATACATATGGGTCAGCTCGAGTCGGTTTTGAGCCTTTCGGAGACTGAAGCGAAGGTTGCTGAGCTCATTAAGCAGTATTGTGATCAAGGCAAGACAATGTTGCTTGGGGTGGATGATATGGACATATTTAAGGGTATTAGTTTGAAGCTGCTAGCAATGGAACAGTTACTTTTGCAGCATCCCGAGTGTCAAGGGAAGGTGGTGTTGGTCCAGATAGCACTTCCAGCTAGAGGCCGGGGAAAGGATGTGAAAGAAGTGCAGGAGGAGACTAATTCAACTGTGAAGCGGATTAATGAAACTTTCGGGAAGCCTGGGTATGATCCTGTTGTATTGATCGACGAGCCGCTTAAGTTTTACGATAGGATTGCATATTATGTTGTTGCAGAGTGTTGTTTAGTAACTGCTGTAAGGGATGGAATGAATCTCATACCGTATGAGTACATCATCAGCCGACAGGGGAATGAGAGGTTGAATAAGGTTTTAAGGTTGGAGCCATCCATGCCAAAGAAAAGTATGCTTGTTGTTTCGGAATTCATTGGCTGCTCCCCATCTTTGAGCGGAGCAATTCGAGTAAATCCGTGGAACATTGATGCTGTAGCAGATGCAATGGAATGCGCCCTCGCTATGGCAGAACCAGAAAAACAACTTAGGCATGAAAAGCATTACAAATATGTGAGTACCCATCATGTTGGATATTGGGCTCATAGTTTCCTTCAAGATTTGGAGAGGACATGTCAAGAACACGTCAGGCGGAGATGCTGGGATATTGGTTTCGGGCTAAGTTTTCGAGTTGTGGCTCTTGATCCGAACTTCAGAAAGCTCTCAATGGAGCACATTGTATCAGCTTACAAGAGGACGACCAGTAGGGCGATTCTTCTAGACTATGATGGCACTTTAATGCCGCAGGCTTCGATCGACAAGAGCCCATCATCTAAATCCCTGGACATCCTAAATAGCCTGTGCAGAGATAAAACCAACATGGTTTTTATCGTCAGTGCCAAAAGTCGAAAGATACTCACTGGATGGTTTTCTCCATGTGAGAAACTAGGAATTGCTGCCGAGCATGGCTACTTCTTGAGGTAAAGTAAACCAACTTGAATCATATATCTCCTTTTATCTTTACCATAATTGTAGTTCCGAGTTTAAAGTTGTATTTTATTGTTTTAGGCTTACGGGAGACGAGGAATGGGAAACATGTGTACAAGCAGCGGACTGCGGATGGAAGCAGATTGCAGAACCTGTAATGAAGCAATACATGGAGACTACCGATGGGTCCTATATCGAAGACAAGGAAACTGCCCTTGTCTGGTGTTACGAGGATGCGGATCCAGATTTTGGATCGTGCCAAGCTAAAGAACTTCTGGATCATCTCGAAAGTGTGCTGGCCAATGAACCTGTTACAGTAAAGAGTGGTCAGAAATTTGTGGAGGTTAAGCCACAGGTTTGGAAATATATTCCCTGATGTTATACAATGCTTTTATTTTAATCTTAATGATCATGTTTGGATTATCATGATGCTGAATTAAAGACTTAACAAACTAGGATTAGACCTTTGATAGAAACCGGTTTATGATCTTAACTATTATCGAGAGCCTTAGATTGGTAATCTTTTTCCTATCTCTATAGAGATCTCGTATCGTCATCCGTCGAATGGTGTTTCTTTATGAAGCATTCATTTTCTTTGGTGTGTATGCAGGGTGTAAGCAAGGGCCTAGTAGCTCAGCGACTACTTTTCACCATGCAAGAGAGGGGTATGTTGCCCGACTTTGTTCTTTGCATAGGAGATGACCGATCAGACGAAGACATGTTCGAGGTAATCATCAGTTCGGTATCCGGCCCATTGATCGATCCCCGAGCAGAAGTGTTTGCATGTACTGTAGGTAAAAAACCGAGCAAGGCTAAGTACTACCTAGACGATGCGGCGGAAATCTGTAGGTTGATGCAGGGTTTGGCTTCTGTTTCGGATCAAATGCTGTCTTAGCAAGGGGAAAAAACAAAACAAAGGTGAATTGCTCTTCTCTGTGCTTGTAACTCTGACAAAAGTGTGTAGGCCAAGAACCGGAGAATTATATATTTGCCTCAACTTAGTTTTGCAATGTACATCATCTTAGTGTTACCAAGAGAAATCTGCGATTTCTTTGTGTTTGTACCTTTCCTGGTAAAGCTGTAAATATGTGGTTTTGTGACGAAATCCGAGTTTCCCAATTGCTGCCCCTTTGATCCTCAGTTAACAAAAAAGAAAGAAAGAAAGTATAATCTCATGATTTGATTTCCCCCTTTGATCCTCAGTTAATGTACATTAACGTAATAAAAGATTTGATTTATGTTAAAAATTTCGAGTTATTTGAGTTAACGCGTCATATTTTACAATTTAAATTTTATTTGAAATTTTCCGAGTCGAGTCAAGTTTTCGAGTTCAATATACAAATTTAATTATAATTATTTATCATGTTATAGTATAGTTTGATTTTAATTTAAACGATTTTCTCTAATCATATAAGATATGCATATATATATATTTCATCATATTTTTACAAATGTGGCATATATTTCTTCGTGTTTTTATATTGGTATATATATAATAGAAAAAATTGAGGAACTTGACTTGAACTTAAAAATTAATTCACTAATTACTAAAAATTTCGAGTTATTCGATTTCTTATTTTACAACTTAAATTTTATTTGAAATTTTTTCGAGTCGAGTTTATATAATTTTGAGTCGAGCCAGAAAGAATTAAGTTTTTTCGCTTTGAGTCGAGTCAAAATTTTCAATTTTTTCAAGTCGAATCGAGTTTTGCTCACCCCTAATTAGAGTGATTCAACATTCTTTTAAAGTTAAAGTGATGTCAATTTTATTTTTAATATTATTTTATATAAACTTTGTACATTAAGTTGTGAAAAACAACTTAAAAAACTTGACACTTTTTTATATGTGGTTCTTGGCGGGGACGGAGCATTAATAGGCACATATATAATTTTTTTTGGTACAATTGTAGTTTAAGTTTTTTTTGTTTAAATATTAGTTAAATAAGGTATTTGTTTCTCTCAATCTTTAGGTTAAAAAATTTAATAAATTTTTATCTTTTTCGATGTTTGATTCTAGCTCCGCTCCTAATTCTTGGCCGAGTGAATCTACCCGAAAATTCTTTGACCCTAAAATTGACCCCAAAGCCATAAAAAAACAAAGGTTTTGGAATCACAAAGAACGCTCTAAACCTCTTAGAGAAATAAGGAAAAGAAGCAATCTGAAAATGGTAATGTGTTTTGAAGACCACCGCAAATGGTCGTTTTCCCTCACAAGTCACAACCTAACCCAAAATTTTGAGTCCACTTGACTGCAAGTCTTTCATCATGTAATCCCTTGCTTACTGTTTAACACCATAAATTGAACCAAATACCTCCATTTTTTGTCCCAATATTCGGCTGACCTACCCAAACAATCTACACGTCTTTGTCCATGTCTTTAATAATAATAATAATAATAATAATAATAATGATAATAATAATAATGGATCGAAATAATTAGGTCCAAAAAAATATCTCATCCATATACAAAATCAGTTGAAGATTTATTAATTATTAATCGTGAAATTGTTTTTTTTTTGACATAAGGATAATTTTAGTCCTTAAAATTTACAATTTTTGTTATTTTAGCCGTCATTTAAAAAAAAAATTTAGCCCTCAATTTATATTTTTTTATCTTACACATATCTTGCAGACAAAAGTGATTTGGACTCGAGTCTTTTAGGATGAACACATAAACAGAGCTAGGATTCAATGTTGGGAGGGGCAATAGACTATTAAGTCTTTAAATCTAAAAATTGGGAGGGGCAAAAGCCTTATTTGATTAACATTTAAACTAAAAGAGACTAAAAATGTAATTATACTAAAAAATTTGGGAGGGGCAACAACCACTCCCACACCCTATATGGTTATGTCCTTGGATGAACATCATCCTCTTTCCACCGAGACCATTTGTTGGGTAAATTTATTATTGTAACTTATAATATATAAATTTTAATATTTTGTAAAATTTAAATGAATAAATTATAGCAATAGTTTAAAAGCGAAATTTCGAATTCATATATGTTATATTTTAGCTCAAATTTTAATTGGTAATTAAGTTGAGTTTTATTGTAATAATAGTGGTTGAAGACTACTTGGTAATACTTGAGTCTATAAATATAGACTAGGTTTAACATTTTGATTTAGGAGAGATATGACAAAATTACTCTATGAAGAGATGTAACCACTTTTAGGATTTCTACAACTATTGTGCCTACATTGTTGTAGGGATGTTGAGAAGAGTGTTTGAGTTCTATCGAATTTTAGGATATGTACACCGAGTTTTGAGATACATGAGATATCATGTATTTGTACTCTTCGTGTTCTCTACGTTGATAGTGAATTGTTCGTTTTTCTCGTCCGTGAAATAAACTATGCTAAACCACGTTAAATATCTATGTTGTTATCGCTTTAGTTATTTTACCATATATCAAATTACTAACGGTATCAATCATGGACTGAGAATGAAAAATGAACTCTAGTTGCTCCTCAATAATTTAACTGTATAGCGGTTAGTTGTTAACTGACTAGTAGGGGTGTTCAAACGGTCAGTTCGGTTAACCGACCGAATTGAACTTCCAAATTTTTATTAACCAATTTTTTTTTCTATTAACCGTTAACCGAACCGAAATTTTTTCGAAAATTTTTAACTGAACCAAAAAAATGTTTGGTTAACCGAAATTTGTTATAAAATTTTAGGTCAATTACACAAATAGTCACTAAACTATGTTAAAATAATCTTTTTAGCCACTGAACTTTCAAAAGTTATATAAACAACCATTAAACTTATTGAATTATTATAAAATGATAATTGATTTATTGCACATTATAAGTTATTGATAAATATTGAAATTTTTAATGATTATTTTTTAATAATTCAATAAATTTAATGATCATTTTGTGCTAATTTGATAAACTTTAATGACCATTTTATAATTTTTAAAAATTTAGTGACCAAATATATATATAAAATATAAAATTTCGGATAATTCGGTTAATTAACCGATTTCGAACTGAATTAACCGATAACTAAAGTTTAAAAAATCATTAATTGTTAATTGATGAAATCTAAAATTAACCGACCGGTTAACCGAAATAACTTTCGGTTCGGTCGGTTAATTCGGTTAACCAAAATTTTGAACACCCTTACTGACTGGAGTCTAAGTGTCTGGTGTGAAAAGTTCCCAATAGTCTTTTGGGCTACGCCGGCTATCTGTCTGTTTTTTCTGGCTTGAATTATGTTAAGAGGATTGATCGTCAATAATCCTGTCTGAATGTTTGACTAATTTTTAATCAAACAAAATAGTAATGCATTGGCAGTTGCCTACATTTCATAATCAGAATTGAAAACTACAGTCAAAAGAAAATAATTAAAATTAGAATTTAGGATACATATGAAAACTTTTTAAAGAAATAAAAACATAAAAACAAAGATTAATATTCTATTCACTGGCGGTGGAAACGGAAAGTTTATACGAGCGCCTTAATTTTATGGTATAAAGAGTTAGTTTAGGGTATATGGTTTAGGGGATTAGGTGTAGGAGTTTAGAATTTAGGGATAGTTGTTTCAATTTAAGGTTTAGGGTTATAATTTAAGATTTATAGGTTAGAGTTTAGTTTTTAGGGTAATATGATGAGGATTTAGGTTTTAACCTACAAACCTTAAATTATAATCTTGAACCTTAAATTGAAACATCTATCCCTAAATTCTAACCCCATACACCTAAACCCCTAAACCATATACCCTAAACTAACTATCTATACCCTAAAACTAAAGCGCTTATGAAATCTTTCAATTTTCACCGCATGTATATAGAATATTTATCTCAAAAACAGCCTTTCAAAAGATTAACCAACCTCAAACTTTGGTTATTCAAAAGAATAGTTCAACATTAGCCAGTGTTTCACGTATTTAATTTGTAAATTGGGGAACATATTCAGACTTATGACTATAATATAAGATTGCATATGATCTAATGTGAACAAATTAAAGAATAGTTGCTGATAATTAGTGATGTGCAGAATTTTGCTGGAAATTCAAGCGACGCCGATTTTTAAGAGTAAACCGTCTCAGTTGAATTTTAATTAAATGGTCACTAAACTATGCTTCAATGTTTATATTGGTCACTAAACTTTCAATTGTTACAAAATGGTACTAAATTAAAAATATTAGAAATAAATAGGGGTCACTTTTAGATTAACTAAAAACTTTAGGGACTAAACTGAACAAAAATAAAACTATATTAAAAATTGGACTATATTATAAAAATTAGAAACAAATAGGGGTCAATTATTTCGTAATAAATAAAAACTTTATGGACTATAATAAACAAAAATAAAAACTATATTAAAAATATTGGACTAGATTATAAAAATAAGAAACAAATAGGGGTTAATTTTAGATTAAATAAAAATTTTAGGGACTGAATAGAACAATAAAACCGTATGAAAACCATATCAATCTCAATTATAATTTGACATATATATTATTTGTGTTAAATTATTTTTATGTATCAAGTTGATTTAGTGGTTAAGTTTTTACTTTTTTTTTTCATTATGACTTGCTTTCAGATCCCTTCATGTGCAAAATTATATATTTTTTCTTTTGCAAAACGACATCGTTTTAGGCGATATAGGCATCAAATAGCTTCACTAAAATGACGTCGTTTTGGTTCGACGTCCACATCAATCACGGTTAGTCACGTTAACGACAAAGTGACATAAACAAGTCGAAAACAAAGTTTAGTGTTAAAATTGGACCAATTACAAGTTCGGTTATAAAAACGAGTCAACACCAATACTTTGGTGATATCTGGTGTAGTTTACCCTTATTATTAGGGGTGTTCAAATCCGTGTACCCGGGTTTTCGGGTACCCGAAAAATCGGGTACCTGAACCTTCGGGTATTAAGTTTGTTGGCCCGTGTCCCGACCAGTGAATATCGGGTACCCATTAAACCTGGATACTAGGTACCCAGTTTTCATTTTTTTTATTTTTTTTATTTTAAAATTAAAAAAAAAACTTAAAAGTTCATAACACATGATCCAAACAAAATAATAATAATGATTTGAAGTTTATAACCATAAGAAAGACATTAAAAATATTAATCTCATCGTGATTTTTTTCGAATCTCATGTTTTTTAAAGAAACCTACTAATGCATAAATGCAATAGAGAAAATTTGTTGTTTGTTTCATGTCGAATCTTACATATTCACAAATTAATATATATATTTTTTGAAAAAAATTAAAACATGAAATCATATAATACAAATATAGAATGAATTTAGAGATTTAAATATAATTCTAAAGTAAAAATATTAAGTAATCTAATAAAATAAAAAAATAGGAACCGAGTACCCGAAAAAATCATTTTTTTTGACCCAGGCCCGACCCGGGTAAAAAAACTTCTCTGGTAAATACCAGGTTATTTATGTTCGGGTAGTCGTGTCGGGTAATTTTGAACACCCCTACTTATTATAGTGTTATAGTACAAATAGATTTCAATTTAAACGTCTTTCTATATCCACACATATATCATGTAGAATTGAGAGACTCAACTCGAACTTGAAATCTGGCGAACTGATTACTAAACAATTTGAGTTATTCGAATTTCCATTTTACAACTCATGTTTTAAAAAGAATTTCGAGTTGAGTTTATGGAATTAAAAATCAAGTCAAGATGGGCCTAGTTTTTTTTTTTTTACATTAAATTTAGTTGAAAATTTTGATTTTTACGAGTTAAATTAAATTTTATTCACCCTACCCTCAGCTGCCTGTTGAGTATGTCCTAATTCCACGTCCAAAGATTAGTTAAATACCCTCCAATATTTACTAGGAAAGAATTCAAAATTATATATATATATATATATATTAATTTAAAACATCTTTTAAATGAATAGTAATTATCCCTAATCAATCCGCTTTTATATGGTTCCCATCTTATCTCCGAAATAGACTTGTTGTGCTTCTAATTTACACGTCCCTTATTTTTTGTGTGTGAATAGGAGCATAAGATGTGGGCATGTCTTATTCTCAGTTTTCTTTTGTTATTTTTTTCTTGGTCAACGAAATATCCAAATTTTATTTTCTACATTAAAAACTTCCATATTGCTTCCAAATGGTTCAGACTATCTTTTTATCCTATAAAATGCAAAATTCAACCAAAAGATGGGTTTACCAAAAAAACAAACGGAAAATTACTCAAAACATGTGCATAATTACACTCTAACAAATATCTAAACCTAGATTAGAATAGCTTCAGAATGAGAATTCACATTGCTATATCTAAACTCAAATCTAAACACTCAAGATCCCAAGACTTAAACCCTTCCAACACGTCCAAATGAGGTACATTTTTAAATTAACAAGATTTGGAATTGGCGTGTATAATATAAATTCATGAATGTTATCTTATTCAAACCCAACATATTGAAGTTTTTTTGAGTATGTGAGGACGGCCTGGTGGTCAGAGCACGCTCACCTGCTCTATTCCCTTCCCCTTAGGTCACAGGTTCAAGACTTTATATTTCATGGCACTAGCAAAACGCCAATTAGGCTTAGCTCGTGTGAAACCATATTCCTATATACACAAGCAACTCTACACAGAGATGATAGGGGTGAACAAAACTCCACTCGACTAAAAAAAATCGAAATTTTTTATTCGATTTAAGGTGAAAAAATTCAACTCGTATTGATTCGACTCGAAAAAATTTTAAATAAAGTTTGAGTTGTAAAATAGAAATTCGAATAACTCGAAATTTTTATTAATTAATGAATTAATTTTTATGTTCGAGTCGAGTCTCTCAATTTTTCCTGGTAAATAATTAAGAAATATATATGCATATCTTATATGATTAGAGAATGTCGTTTAAATTGGAATCAAATTATACTATAACATGATAAATAATTATAAATAAATTTGTATATGAACTCGAAAACCCGACTCAAATTTTATAAACTCGCATCTGAATAAAAAAAATTCAAATAAAGTTTAAGTTGCTAAATATGGAGAGTCAACTCTAATAATTTAATTTTTTTTTAACTCGACTGGATCGAACATTCACTCTTCTATGAAGTAAGATTTATCTTTCAAAAAGAGAAAGAAAATCAGTCAAAGTTGCAAGAAATGGAATGAAACCAAAGGAAACTTCCTAGACTTTGTTATTTGAGTACAGTTTATAGCCATTATATAGTGTTCTCACTTCTCACCCAATAATATAACCCAAAGAATTTTTCCACGCTCCTTCGATATATACATTATATCTTCATTTTCTAGCTTCTTCTATAGCTTACCAAAGGAGACGATGAGTTGCAGGAATAATGGAGTAATGGAGAAGGCTCTTAACAGCCTGGGTAAAGGGTTCGATTTAACATCAGATTTTCGACTCAAATTCTGTAAAGGCAAAGAAAGGCTGATTTTACTCAACGAGAGTGAGAAGAAAGAAATCGCCGTGCCTGGTTTTGGAGCTTTCGGGGATGTCTCCGTCGATATCAGATGCGATAAAGGCGATCGTACTCGTTATCAGTCCGATATCCTCGATTTCAATCAGGTATATATATATTTCTTCGATTTTGATTTTGATTTTTTCTTCTTTAGATTTATGGGCAACATGTGTTGCGTGTGAATGTAGATGGCGGAGTTTTTCAACCAGAGATGCAGTCTGGGTGGGAAAATTCCATCGGGGGAATTCAATTCGACGTTCGGATTCCAGAGCGGGTCGTGGGGAAAAGAGGCGCCGAAAACCAAATTCTTGGGACTTGATGGGTATTTCATAACGTTGTTCAATCTTCATATCGACCGGTTTCCCCTCCTTCTTTCTCACCAAGTTCTGGATGATGTTCCTTCTGCTTGGGATCCTCCTGCCCTAGCCAGGTAACCATCTCCATTTACTTTCACTGCTGCTTCTTTTTCACTTAATTTTATAAGGGTAAATTACACTAGATATCACTAAATTATAGCCTCTAAATTATAGCGTTGAACTTTAATATTTGAGTCGAAAATGCCAATTACTCTGCCGTTAAGAACCATGCGCTTACATGTTTTAAACCCAAGATCTTTAAGAGAAAGAACTAAACCTTGACTACTGGACCATTATGTAATATTTTACTACAAATATACCTCTCAAACTAATTCAGATTAATTCAAATTACTTTATAAAATAAATAATATTAAAATATATTATTTGTATATATAAAATATATAAAAATAAAAGTATATTGTTTTTATTTTGCATATAATATTTATAATATAAATATATTATTTAGAAAACTCCAAAATATTTATAAAAATAAAATATTTATATTATGAATATTATATAAAAACTTTAAACTCTAAATCTTAAACTTAAACTACAAAACTCAAAGCTCAAACCCTAAATTTTATGATTTGAGGGTTACAGTTTTTTATATATTATTTGTAATATAAATATATTTTTTATGAATATTTTTTGTTTTTAAAAAACAATATATTTTTATTGATATATGTAAAAATAATATATTTTATATCATTTATAGAATTATTTTTTATAAAATAATTTGGTTGAATCAAATAGATAAATTTATATAATTTAATTAAAAATGTTTTATTTTTATATTATTTAAAAAATATAAAATATAAATATAAAAAATCTTTAAACCTTAAATCCTAAACTTTAAAGTTAAGAAAAACATACAAACAAATACTATTATGTAATCACACTAGTATATTAAAAAATATAATTATATTCTTAAATATCTATAAATAAGGGTTAAAGTCTACTAGAAGACCTTGTACTATACTAAAAGTTCATTTTAGTTCTTCTACTAAAAAAACATTTTAATCCTTATACTATATTTAAAAGTTTATTTCAATCCTTATACTATATTCAAAAGAAATCACAAGTCTAACATTTTTATTTTTGTTTTCAATAATAAATCGGTGAAATTTGTACATTGGGTAGCATTAGGTTGACAATTGCAAATATCCCTTAGAAATAGGAACTTATTTTTCAATTGGGCGGAATATCAATGATTTTTAATTAATTAAATAGAAATTCAAATATGAAATAGTCAAAGTTTGTTGTTAAGTGATTAATGTACATTTGTCATTGGATGTTAAATTAAACTATTTTTTCATAAATTCAACCCTCTTCCCAACTTCTCTCCTACTGCGCTTGAAAAAATAAGTCCAACGATTGTGACATGCCTTTACATGTTTTTCCACAATTATACAGATTATTTTTTTTATCATCAACTATGATTTTCTTATTGTATCCAAATACTTGTTATTTGTTGTAATTTAAAAAGTAATTGTGGCGATATATTATCAACAATTAAATAATTAAAAATATTTTTAGATCCGTTATTGTCTGATCAGAATTAGTCAATCAATAGATCGGATAACTATCATTATAGAAAAAATGTTGATGTTCATTGGTCTTAGTGATGCATACCATGTTGTAAGTGCATGTAATGAATTATGAAGGAATTTGTGTCGCATACATTGAACTTTATATATAATATCATATATGTTGGTATATAATATGGTTAGGTAGGGAGGGTGTGACCAAAACTTTAAATGTTTGCATACCATGTTGCTAGCTTGATGTGATTTTTTTTGGTGGGGAACAGATTCATAGAGAAATACGGAACTCACGTGATAGTGGGGCTAAGCATTGGTGGCCGAGATGTAGTTTTGGTCCGGCAGGACAAGTCTTCCGATTTGCAACCTTCACAACTCAAGAAACACCTGGATGATCTTGGTGACCAATTATTTACAGGCACTTGCACCTTCAACCCCAATACCAAACACCCAAAGCTAAAGGTTCTTTCTTTAGTTTATTTATATATATAAAAAAATCAGTTTTTAGGGTAGACTACACTAGATACCTATAAATTTTAAGTTTAGTATTAATTATACCATTGAACTAAAAATCAATACTAATTTAGCACTAAAATTTAGTTTATGATTCAGTTATACCACTGTGACATTAAAACCGATGATGTGGACGGATTTTAATGGTCTGTGTGCGATGACATGGGGGGATTTTAACAGCCTTGTTGTATAATTGAAATTTAAACTAAAGTTTAGTGTTAAAATAGTATCGATTTTTAATTTAATTCTATAATTGATATTAAACTTAAGTTCATGTCATTTGGTGTAGTTTACTAGAGGTGGCAAACAGATAATTCAGATTAGGTTCGATTTGGGTAATTTCGGTTCGGGTCAGGTTTGATTTTGAGTGTATTCGGTTTCAGTTCTGGTCTGGTTCGGTTTTAATTCGGGTCGGATCTGGTCTGGTTTGGTTTTAATTCGGGTCTATAGTGATTTGAGTCGATTATCGGTTCGAATCGGATCACATCAGTTCGGTTGATTTTCGGGTCGAGTATTTTCAGGTAGGTTGATTTTGGGTCGGGTCAAGATCGACTCAATAGGAGGTCGATATGTTTTGGTCTGGTTTTCAGGCCGAATCAATTTTTTAAACTCATATGGCTTTATAAAGCCAATAAGTTTGACTTTTTAGTGAGTTGTGCGACAATTCACATCAAATCTTCCATTATTTTGGGTTGCCTTCGGTTCGAGTTGCTTTCGGTTTGGGTTCATTCGGTTCGGTTGAAAATCGATTCAGGTCTATTCTGTTCGATTGAAAAATCGGATCGAGTCTATATCAATTCAACTAAAAATTGGGTCGATTTCAATTCGATTCGGTTTGTTTCGAGTTTCGGATCAAATTCAAATCATCTTGTTCAGGTCGATATCAGGTCTCGGATCGAGTAAAATCGGTTCGAGTCTTGAGTTAGTTTGCCATCTCTAAGTTTACCTAGTTTTTATTATATTTTTATGGTGTTTATCTTTCGAATACTTAAGCTTTAGTTTCCCTCTCTTGGAATTCAACTTATTTATGCATGGTGTACAGGTACCACAGGCTTTCAATATCTTTGATCAATTACCTCTTGCCTTCAATAGCTACCCCTCCATCTCTACCAAAGATGTAGGTTATATCGTACATTAACTTCTATTTTCCTTTTATATAATAATATAGTTGAATATGTCCCGTAATTTCATTCAGAATTTAGACTTAAATTCGATATATAAACACATCTATTTATGTATTTAAAAATCTGATTCGATCAGTCGATTGAATTGAAAATCGATAACATTTACGTAGAAAAAGACTAAAATCTAAGGGAAGGGTTTTTTTTTTGCAGGGAATCACTGTTATATGCTCAAAAAGGGGAGGCGACACAGAAGCTAATAGCCATTGTGAGTGGCTTCCAACAGTTTCTGAAAAGCCCGATGCCATCCAATTTAACTTCATCCCCATCACTTCCCTGCTTAAAGCTGTCCCCGGCAAGGGTTTCTTATCGCATGCCATCAACTTATACCTTAGATGTAAGTGTTGGATCCGAATATGCATCGAATATGAATATTTTAAAATAGAAATTGTCAATAACATTTCCATTTTCATGCAGACAAGCCACCTATAGCTGATCTACACTACTTTCTTGACTTCCAATCACACAAGATTTGGGCTCCCATTCACAATGACCTCCCATTGGGTCCTTCCCCAAAAAGAGCTTCTTCATCACCAGCCCTTCATTTCAACTTGATGGGTCCTAAGCTTTATGTCAACACTTCTCAGGTACAAATTTTCATGGTCCATATGATATTGGATCGAACAGTCGGATCGATCGAATCGAAAATTAATAATAATTTTGGTGTAATCATCAGGTCGTAGTAGGTATGAGGCCAGTCACTGGGATGCGCTTGTATCTTGAGGGCATGAAATGCAATAGGCTAGCAATTCACCTTCAATATCTATCTAACCTGCCGAAAACATTCGAAAACAAGATGGACGACATTCGATATCGGCAAGCATCGGAAGATAGAGCCGATGGGGTTCGATTCTTCGAAGCCGTTCATCGGAAAAACTTCTCCCATGTATGCACTGCTCCGGTTAAATACAACCCCAGATGGGCAGCCGCCGGCGACAAAGACGTCGTTTTCATCGTCACCGGCGCTCAGTTGCACGTAAAGAAACACGATTCCAAGAGTGTTTTACATCTTAGACTGTTGTTTACGAAGGTGTCGGATTCTTTCATGGTGCAGTCGAGTTGGGCGCAAGCCGAATCAGGGTTCTCGCAGAAGTCGTCTGGTTTACTTTCAGCGATAAGCCAATCCTTGACGGGCAATGAATTGAAAGAAAAGGAGGAGGTGGCTGTTGTGGTGGATTCCGCGGTGTTCCCGACCGGGCCGCCGGTGCCGGTCCAAACACCTAAGCTATTAAAGTTCGTAGAAACGTCGCAGTTATGTAAAGGGCCTCAAGATAGTCCGGGGTATTGGCTAGTAACGGGTGCAAGGTTACAATTGGAGAAAGGGAAGATATGTTTGCATGTAAAGTTTTCTTTGGTAAATACTAGTATATGTTAGCTTAAAATATTATAATTTGGCCATTAAATTTCGTATAGATAATTATTTTTCAATTTTGATTTTTATATATAATTTTCTTTTTCATGTAAAATGTAAAAAAAAATTAATTGAATTAATTTTTTAAACACACAACCCAAGGAAGAAAAAGAGATAGTGTGTCAACTAAGAGCTTTAACCACTTGTTTTAAAGATTGTTAACATTAATTGAATTAATTAATTGCATATAAACAAAATCTTTTAAAATATCTAATTTACGTTCTCATTTCATTTTATATATATACACACTATGATAAACTTGTCATGAAAAAAAATATTAAAATTTGTGAAATAAATTATTAATGCTTTAAATTTTATAAACTATGGACACCTATGATTGTAATGAAAAGAATAATACAAATGTACAATTTAAATTTACATATTATGTGTATTATTATAATATAATACTTAGGTTAAAATTATTAGCATATGTAGAATTAATAGACAAAAATTTACAAATACTATAATTATACATAAAATGATCATATATATACATACATTTGAATATGCTGGTGTGATACAAGTGTAACATTTGTTCAACTTTCTTAGTCTTTTTTAATAAAACACATACACCGTGCAGAACTGATGCTCAAATCCGAGTCACTTGGATAAATTACATTATCCTTTACCACTAGAACAATAAAAGGTGAGCATCTTATCAAAATATATAATTATATATATTATATTAAACATTTATTAAAATACATGTATCATAGAGGCAATTTAACCATTTCATCCCAAAATGCCCTTGAAAAATTGAAACGCCGCCGTTGAATTGTTTTCCTATAGACTAATCTTGACTTTTTGGAGTTAATTTTTTACTCAATTTTTGGAACTGAAGAAGTGAAGAACCGTTGCAGAGGAGCGAATCCAAATTGGTACACTAAAAAGACCTCCGTGATGCACCGTCACCACCACCGCCGCCGATTCCACCAAGTTATATCCAGTAGCCGCCGCCATTACGCCACCAAGTACATAGCCAAAATAACCTCAACTTCCCCAAGCGGCCGCTCCCTCTCCGCCGAAGTCTCCATTCCCGCCGTCGCCACCGACTCTCGCGGCTACCCAATCCCCCGCCACCAGCTTATCTGCAAAGTGACACACATCCTCACCAAATCCCAATCCGATCCTTTCGCCGTTCTCTCACAGTATCTTTCGTCCCTCTTCCCAACCCTTACCACCAATGAAGCGTCCATCATTCTCAAATCCCTAAACTCCCCATCCCTCGCTTTAAAATTCTTCCACTTTTGCCCCTCCATTTCCCCAAATTTCCGCCACGACCCCTTCACTTATTCCCGCCTCTTCCTCATTCTCTCCAAATCCTTGCGCCCCGATCGCTTCGACACCGTACGATCACTCCTCGATGACATGGATATGTCCGGCATACGTGGAAACATCTCCACCGTCAATATCCTTATAGGGTTTTTCGGGAACACTGAGGATTTGAACATGTGTATGGGGTTAATGAAGAAATGGGAGTTGAAGATGAATGCTTACACTTACAAGTGCTTGGTTCAAGCTTACTTAAGGTCGCATGACTCTGGGAAAGCGTTTTCGGTTTATGGGGAGATGAGAAGGAACAATTATAACTTAGATGTCTTTGGCTATAACATGTTGCTGAATGCTTTAGCTAAGGATGTAAAGGTTTGATCTTTCATTTACTCGATTGATATTGCTTAATGGTTTATTGTTGTTTTGGTTTTCTGTTTTCATATGAAATGAGTTGAAATATGTAGTCTTTGATTTGATCCTTTAGGCTCAGCCTCCATTTTAACCATTGGAAGTAGTAATTTGAGCTTTGGGTTTAAAAGCAAATCCTGTAGTTGATTGTAACAGCATTGATTCGAAGTCTCATTTTGTTGTTATGAACTCAATTGTAACACTATTCCTTACATTGATTATCTTACATAGAAATAAAATAATGCTTTTTGTTCTCTAGATTTGATCACTATAGTATTTGTTTTTGCATCAGAACATGCTCCCCCTATATGCATGTATGGAATTCTTTATTCAGACATCCGAGAAAACATGAGTAGCAAAATATATAATGTTTTGATATCAGTAACTAAATGATTCTGCTGCATGGGCCCTGAAGTGCTAATCTAATCTGCAGCATTTGACAGGTGGACCAGGCATACATGGTTTTTGAAGACATGAAACGAAAGCATTGTGAGCCGGATGAGTATACATACACAATTATGATCAGATTGAATGGAAAACTTGGTAGATGTGATGAATCGCTGAAGTTTTTTGATGAAATGGTGTCAAAGGGCTGTTCTCTTAATTTGATTGTTTATAATACTCTAATTCAGGCACTAGCCAATGGACGGATGGTCGACAAGGTTATTAGCATCTTCTATGAAATGGTGGAGAAGGGTTGTCGGCCCAATGAATTTACGTACACTGTCATTTTAAATGTTTTGGTTGCGGAAGGGAGGCTTAGTAAACTAGATGAAGTTATTGAAGTATCGAAGAAATATATGAGTAAGTCAATATATGCATATCTTGTAAGGACACTTAGTAAGCTGGGTCATGCAAGTGAGGCTCACCGGCTATTTTGCAATATGTGGCACTTCCACGATGCGGGGGACAAGGATGCGTATGTTTCGATGTTGGAAAGCCTTTGTACTGCAGGTAAAACGATTGAGGCTATGGAGCTGCTAAGTAAGATTAAGGAAAAGGGAATCGACACTGATTCGGTCATGTATAACACTATATTTTCGACACTTGGTAGGTTAAAGAAAATATCGCATCTTCATGACCTTTATGAAAAGATGAAACAGCAAGGCCCTTCGCCCGATATATTTACATACAATATTCTAATCTCTAGCTTTGGAAGGGCCGGGAAAGTTCACGAGGCTATCAAAATCTTTGATGAACTTGAGAAAAGCGATTGTAAACCTGATATTGTATCTTATAATTCTTTGATCAATTGCCTTGGGAAAAATGGTAATGTCGATGAAGCTCACATGAGATTTAAGGAGATGCAAGAGAAAGGGTTAAACCCAGATGTTGTAACTTACAGCACACTCATTGAGTGCTTTGGCAAAACAGATAAAGTTGAGATGGCTTGCTCATTATTCGATGAAATGTCTGCCGAAGGTTGTTACCCTAACATTGTGACATACAACATTTTACTCGACTGTCTTGAGAGAAGTGGCAGGACTGCAGAAGCTGTAGATCTCTATACAAAACTTAAACAGCAGGGGTTGACACCTGATTCAATTACATACGCAGTGCTCGAACGGTTGCAGAGTGGTCCACAGAAGAAATTCAGAGTTCGCAGGCAAAACCCCATCACTGGTTGGGTTGTTAGCCCTTTGAGATGATGGAAGACTAGAAAGGTTACATGCAAATTTGACCATTTTTGCAGTTAACTGTTTTCATCATTTTGAACCGAATATATCCCTTGATATACTTACAAAGCTGATACCAAATAGTTATGGATCAAGGCTAGAGTAGTTTCGGGTATGTCGTGTTTAACTGGTTGGTCGGAGAGGCTTTTGAAAGAAAGGTATATTGTTCCAATGCTTTCTTTTAGCCAGGGAAAGTTGTCTCAGTCTGTGCCAAGCATTTGCCATCAGCAAATAAGGAGTCTGCAATCCGAGCCATCTGCCTGTTGGAAAACCTTCTCTGGTGATGACTCTTTAGGTACATAATATGCACAGCGGCGGATCCGGGATTTTCATATAGGGTGCATTTGGCTTCTTAGAATGCTCTTGCAGGCCTCACTGCAATTTTGTTAGCGTTACAATAGAAGTTGTTGGAGGGGGCTTTTGGGATTCTTCTTTTGCAAACTTTGATTCGAGAATTTAAATTCTAAAATATAATGTTAGTTGTACAATAAAACACATAAATGTAATATTCATAATTATTTTTTGTTTTTTTTAAAATCCATGGATTTGTTAAATGCTTATTTAGTAAATTTACATTTTTAAATTTTTTGATCAAAAAATTACATTTTTAAATATTTGTTTGTGATTGTGAACTTGAAATTTACACAAGTTTTTACTGTACAATGCATGGATTTTTAATTGTTATAATTATATTTATCTAATTACTTTTTTATTATATTTTAAAAAGCAAAACTGGTATTTTATCAAGTATTAGAAAAATAAAATTTTAAAAATTAGAGCAAGCATAAATTAATAAATAACCATAATTAATAACATAATATAATATCACAAAGATAAATAAAAGTTGAAAAATATATTGTTTGGAATATCTTAGACCAATGTTTGGCAAATATCTTAACACAATTATCTTGCAGAAACCATGAATTTGTCAGTCTTTCATATATAAGGAGAGTGCAATGAGTACACTCGAGCTCCACTCACAAAATAATGACTCGAACTTGGAATCAAACTCCATAAATTTCTGAGAATTTTTCACTTGAAAATATTTTTGATGACAATTGACAAATTGCAATGTGAAACCTTTATATTGATCTCAAAGCTAATTGATATTTTTTAATTAAAATAAAAGTTGGTATTTGATACATTGATAATAAAATATATTTTTAATTCCATAAGCAGTGTTTAAAGGATGGAAATCCTCTGCCCTTTTTAGGTATCCCTACGTATGCCTCACGCTCAAAATTAGGTTTAGGATTTAAAATTTTAAGTTAGGGTTTATGGTTAGAGTTCAAGAAATTTAGGGTATGGTATATTTTTTAGGTGTAAGGTTTAAGATTTAGAATTTAGGGTTAGGGCGTAGAATTTAATTTTGTAGTATTTTTTAATATTAGGGCATAAGTAGAGGCACCAAAAAGGGACATAGGATTTTTATCTGTGTTTAAATACTTTCACATGTTCTAAATCTTAAATGTTAAGCACTGCACAAAAGGTAATAAAAACGGAATCCATCCAATTCTGCTTGAGAGTAATAAAAACGGCGACACTGCACATTCTAACGTAGCAGATTGAGCCTCACGCCTTCAATTCATATATGTTAAGCACTGCACAAAAGGTAATAAAAACGGAATCCATCCATTTCTGCTTGAGAGTATTAAAAACGGTGACACTGCACATTCTAACGTCCCAAATTGAGCCTTACGCCTTCAATTCATATATTGTTACACAGTCAACAGTGCCTTACCTTTGAAGTTTAGAAGTCTAATATTAGTAAAACTTTGACCAAACAATCAACAGAGCCAATCATGCAACATTGTAAAGCACAAAAGGGAAGCTTCCAACATTCTTTCAAGAATCCATCCAGTTTATACAGGAGAAACAGTTCAAAATGTTGATAAACCAGAAGATTATGCAAATAGGCAACAACCTGCCAACATAAGTGCAAATCATATTCATGGGAGAGAAGGGGAAACGGAGTTTTCTTCAATCGCCTTCACTGAGCAAAATAAGTAACCCCTCATCGGTAATTGCTCCCGTCTCCATAGCCCTATCTAATGCACTAAATCCCCCACCATCTCTAATCGAAGACCGCGCACCTCTGCACAATATTAACAGATTAAAATCATTTATCTAACAGAGATGAGAGCATGAGACTAAGAAATACTCCTAATGAATTACATTATAAATTTTGAAAGGGATTCTGTATCCTGTCATTTCATCAATCCTTCTATCAAGCACTATATAAGCAGAGAAATCATAAATCATGCAATATTTTGAGGGTATGAAAGAAGGTTTATCAAATAATTTGGTGTAGTAGTAAAGCTTCCATCTCTAGATTTAGGGGACATTTTTTCGTTCGAACATTTTAGAATTTTGCAGGCAACCTAGAATGAATTTGGTCACCTCACCTAATAAGGTTATTCATCTGTTTTCATGAAGTACCAGATTTCTTACGGATAAGCACGCTAAATATGCAACCTACCTTTTAAGTAGATGCTTTGCCAACTTGTTCATGCCTGTAGAAATGCAATGGTGCAAAGGAGTCCTGCCATGGAAATCGCGCATATTTATATCGGCACCAAATAGCAGCAACAACTCAACCATCACAGGGTTGCCACTTTGGCATGCCAGATGCAACAGTGAACAACCTTGTAGACAACTACTCGGGTCATCTGAATTCTTGATTCTCTGACAGGCTGATGGATCATTCTGTATCCACTGTTCAGTGTGGCTATCAATTGATTTGTTGTAAGCATCAACATGGTGATACCACTTGACGCTGAAGACATCATCAAAGGTGGTATTTACAATATTGGTGTCCGACGTTGCAATTAGATGATATACTTCTCGTAAATTATCAGCCTTAACTGCATGCCAGATGTTTACGTGGTTTTGAGACACTCCATGTTGCTCCGGATCTCTGATGATAAACAATTTGCTTACATACTGGTTAAAAGAGGAATAATGTTAGGCTTTGTATTGGAGATCACAGCATTTCTAAACATAGCATTGTGAGAGATGAAACACTAATCTAAACAGCATGACATTTTTGCAATCATGAAAAATGACTTGTCAAAATGGGCGAGGTTTGCATGTGTGTAACTTTGAGCATAAAGAAAAAAGAAATCAATATGAAACGATCTTCTATATGAAGAACAACACATCATTTCCCAGAATGATTTACTCCCTTCTCGCATAAGAAGCTAAAAATCCAGAGATCAATTTAGAGAATGACTAAAATAGCAGAAGAATAATAATAGAACCACAATTTCTTAAAGGGGGCAACAATGACAATGCAGAAAGATGTTTCCGGCTTAATGAAAATACCAGCCAACTGCCCCATGGCACAATGCAAGGAAGAATGGGAAAGAAGAAATTCATGGATGGTGAAATATGAAATTTGAGACACGAACATCAAGAGAAAAAAATCCTACTATGTACCTTAGCATTAATATATTTCTCTTTATCACAAATCGGATCTTTGGGACATGGTTTTGTTATTGATGTGCTAATAGCATTTGATTCATCCGCACTGCAAAGAAATTGCGTTGAACAGGAAAGAGAAAGCAATTATTGTAACGCTAGCCGCTAGATACAAAATTAAGGCATTAGTTTAACCACTTATAGATCATCAGTTCAACTCTACAACAGCTTTCAAAATTATCTTTTAGAACTTATATGATAAAATATCTAATGAAAAAGACAATTTTCTCCAATTTAAAGTTCATCTTTTTGAAGATAAAAGCAAAATAATTAAATTTAATGATCAAGCAATATCCTTCTGCTTAAAACCTTCAAGGCCATTTTAGAATGAAGAGATGATTGTTAAAAAGAAGACTAAACGAAGAACTGAGGATATCTCTTTAATATATTATTCCCTACTTCTTTAGATTACATTTTAGAACATCAGAGATCACATCAATTAAACACATACTAAGAGAACATAGAGTTGCTACCGGCTATTGATGGCAAGTTTAAAACAAGTTGGGCAAGTTTTTCTGAAAACCATTATTTCTCTCAATAGATGACCTGGTTAATCGACATTGATGTTATGTTTGTCATTAGACCTTAACATGATTTTTATATGAATTCGTGCTTGTTACAAAGAAAAACCTATGATTTTTTAACCCTTTTAATGTACAAAAGAAGAAAAAAAAGGTTCAAGTTCTGAACACAAAAAGAGCACCAAAATTTAAAGGATTTGTATATGTCCTCCTGATTAAGACGTTACATTAACCTAATTTAAACCATTTAGAGATGCTTTTGAAATATCACAAAAAACCTACAAAAGGCAAAGTACAAATTTCATTTCCTAGAACAATAAGTAGATACAGACAAAGCCTCAATCATACAAATTCATATTTAGCATGGTTTCAATATTAATAAAGCACATTATTTTTTGTCTTCCTTATCTTCTATAGCTACCATATATTCTTATGAGAAATCAAGACAGAAATGACAATACAAATTAACAGAGCAGTATACTCTCCCTCTCTCTCTCTCTCACACACACACACTATTTTCAACCTGTGGATATCTTACCTCTCATTCTGAAGGAGTAAACCTTCCCATATAGAGTTACAATAAGAATTGCCCAGAGTACGAAACAATTCCACAACTGAAGGTTCCCACACTTTGACATCTAATGTCAAAGATCTCACCTGCAAACAGAAGAAAGTATTATTTTATTGAAGACTCTTAAAATGAGGGAAAGATCATGAAATCAATTTCTTTCTATCAGTTCCTCCCTCTTAATTGTTCTTTTGACTCTTAAATTTTCTTATTTCACTACTTAAGTAAACTTTCATTCAACCTGTACATCATATTTCACAGGCAAAACAACTTGTAAGTCAATGGCAGAAAAACCATATGTAACTATAATAGCTGGTATGAAACTGTACAACAGATTCCCCCAATAGCCTGCTGCTGCACCCACAATGAAAAAAAGGGAACTAAGTATACTCCGAATATAAATCACATGCCATCAAAGCTGATATGTGTTGTACAACTGACTGGTGCAACGCCCAAGTGTTTGAAGTGAAGGAAACTAAATACTGTAAGAGGCAATAATGTTGAATGCAATTCAACAATCTAATAGATTTAATCTGAAATGGAGGAATTCTTACCTGGGTGCACCAACTGTATAGCTACTAATAACTAAGACATGATTTACAATCCTTCATGCAGTTTAATGAAAATTAAGGTGGAAAGTGTAAAATGTAAAAAAAAAAAGAAGAATAGTAAGAAGAAACCTTTGCTGCAACCTAATAGTCTCGAATGTCAACCTTAAACTGACTGAAGACCAAATATAAATTACTAACTATAACCCTACAACCACGGAGGAAAAAAGGTCCAAAAGGTCTCTGTCTCTTATCTTAAGAATAAATTGCACCTTTGAAATGTGTACACCAAGATTACGGTGAACACCAGAGCATTCGATGCATAATAATATGCCAAGATTAAGAGATGCCCATTCAGGTTCATGGGCATTGCACTCTGCACAAACATCATTTCCAGGAATTTCTCGGAGGACTGCAGAAACAGGCTCTGCTCTTGTGCGATCATCTGAAGTACCTTGGCTATTAGGTAATGAAATGTTAGAAGAAGCTCTGCGAGCATAATCATTATTCTCCACATGCTTTTTTTCCGGATGCAGCCATAACAGACAAACAAATCACCGTTAGTAGCAAGTTAATGAGAATTGATATTTCAACATCGCAAACATAGGAAAAATATGTCTTAAGAGGCAAAAAAGAACCTGCAGCAGGATATGATTGTTCAAAAGAGATGTAATAACTGCAGTTATTTTATTAACCCAGTCCATTCTATCCCCCGCATTTTCAGCCTGCCCAAACCAATGACAAAAGTATCAGCACAATCATCGCAAAGAAAACATTATAGTCTAGCTTAATTTAGACAGTTTGAAACTAGTTTCCTTTGTTTGATTACATTCAATTATCTAATACAAATATAATTGTAATAATTGTTTCACACTCACGTTTGTACAAGAGAATTTGACACATGCATCGTTCTCTCTAGATAATGCATAGTAGTGAGTGCAAAATTATAGGGAAGAAAGAATAAAACTATTGGTTTCAACTTTGCTTTTAAAGGGCATGCCATTGTTGGAAATACAATGTTGTGTTTTGGGAAGTTTCATTGCTTCTTTTTCTAGATAACTGTTCTGAATCATACATTAAAGTAACCAATAATTTAGTGACAAATAAAGGCATCAAGAAATAGCTATTCCAAAAACTTTTAGACATCTATGCTCCAGCCTCCAGCCTGAGGGAGTGTTAGTTGACTTACTATTTCTAGTTTTTCCTGTTTAATATTGACATATTTTTGTCATGTTTCCATAAATTTTGTATAGTTGATTTTCCTTTTAGAACTCTAGAATACATGTATATATAGGTCTCTAAAGCTGTAACCTAAACATAAGAAATACAACATATTCTTTTTTCTATTGTTATGTTGATTTACATTAACAATGCATTTCTTGACGATAAATTAGTTGAACAAGTCTATATGGAGCAATCATCGGGTTCTGTCATTCTATTTGATAATAACTTTCTAATTCTACACTAGAATCTTCATCGATTATGACCATTGAAAATAAGTGCCACCAACATAAGGAGAGGCTAATATGACCTACTTCATGTTTCAAATAATTCCATTCTAGAAATTTGGTAGAAAATTTGATTGCATTATCCAAAATATTTTTAAATCCTAAAGATATGAAATGATATATTATAAACTCTACAACACCTTGCAAAAGCAGCAAGGTAGAAGAATATAGTTAAGTGCCTAATATACCTTCATCTATCATTATGAATCATAAGATCAGTAGTTTAAACTTTAGTCAATCTTCAATAACTAAAATTAAGGTTTCATAAGATATTAATTGCAAACAAAGTCACAAGTAAAATCCAACGGGTAACTGTAAGAACACTGAACTAACTCCCTATCATACTATATGCAGTCAGCTAAATGTATGACATTGAGACTTAGCGGTAATTTAACCATATTGTTGACAAGTTCAGCAAAAGTGAAGCAAAAAAATCCAATGACTAGTCAACATCACCTGGAATGTGTAAGTTTTAAGTGGAGATATGATCCTAAAACAAAGCCGTAAATCTGTATCTTCCGCATCCATCTTTATTGTTGAAGTATGAAGATCAACGGTATGACAGCCCAGATTTTCTTGAGATGGTGACTTATACTTTGAACGAAATCTAGCAAATACACTACTATTATGGACCTGGTCAACTGCACCAGCATAGTGATGGAGAAAACCCTGGAAATACAACAGATAAACACTTAACCATCTCTTTCGCAAACCCTCAAATATGTTAAACCAATATTTAGCAAGCACCTAGACTAAAATACAGTTACAATTATATGTCTCATCATCCATAATCATCTAAGCTTCAACCTATATAATTAAACTTGAACAATCAAGAACAGTTATAAAGAAATACTACATACCATTGGTTTGACACCCTTATGCCTATAATAGTATAGTGTTCCTTGACTATCAAGTACAAAGAACCTCCTCTTCCAATCTCCCCTCAAACTTGAAGAACGTTTCAACAAATATCCTTGTTTGATTGTCTGGACCTGTAAAATGAATGATTTTATCATCTCTCCTAATAATACAATTGATGAAATAAACACAATGCCTAAAAATAACAGCCAAACAATATATATATATATATATATGAAGATTACTCACTCACCTCCCCATTTATTGAGGACTGCATGATTGCTTCTATGTTTTTGTCTGCATTCATGCTCGTAACACAAATGCCAGCAGAACTCGTTGAAGGCTCTATGTTACTTGAAGCTCTTAGAGTATCAATCTCAGCTTGGGTCCTGAATTCTTGAATACGTTTTTCAAGACTACACTGCTCAGCATTTGCTGATTCTTTTGCTTGTTGAGCATATGTATATACCTATTATAAAATAAATCAATTCTGTCATCAACGGAAACCACATTAACAAACCAACCAAATCAGATTAAATTAAACTTAATACAATCGATAGACAATGTAAGGACATGGGATCCCAAAGCCACCTGTTTAAAATGACAAGTGTGCACACAATCTGCAGCCAATGTCAATGTCTAACAGAGATATACATTTAACCTGTGCATTTATATAACCCAGAATATAGATGCATACATCATGCTGCAATTAGAAGACTGATTTCTTAACTCAAAATTTTCAAAGGATGAACTATGCAACTAGATGGTTCTACGATATGATATATTCATATGCATTGGCATGACCAAAAAAATACTCTTTGAAATGGTAACTCCAAAAACACACACAAGAATGTCTCTTGTACGTGCCTCCCTATCTAGTTATACTTTGTAATTGAAAACATTTACATCTAATAATATGCTAGATAAAAGAAAACGATAATAGAAAGAGGTATGCAAAAAATATTTATACTAAAGAATCTAAAAGAAGACAATATTCCCATAATTGCATGGATTATTTTGGCTGATCAAAATGCTCTTTTAATCGCCAACACTGAGGTCATAAGATCAGTAATTTGCAATGCCAACTTCTCTGAGGAAGAAATTTCTAGAAATTATTGATTCCACTAACTACATGTCAATAATTTGTTTTTAACATCATGGGGGTAGATCAACCTTCATTAAATAATTAATCCAGTTAATCGGAGAGTAGAAGTCAACACCTTTCTAACTTCCTCTTATTCACTTTTTTATATATACAAAAAGGGAAAAAAGTGCAAAATATTACCTGGTGAATAAATGGTTCCAACTGCTTCAATAATTCAAACCCCTATAACAAAAAGAAACCAATCATATTCAGTCCACACAAGACTTGTCAACTAAATCATCTAATGAAAAAAAATTAAGAAATACATCATAAAAGGAAATACAAACCAGCTTAAAATATTTAAGATGGCTATCCATAATTGCACTTATAGATTCCAGAAACTCGTACTTCTTTTTTGCTTCAATATTTATTAGCGCATTCACCTGTTTTCCTTAAACCACAAAGAGAAGTCACCAAATGAAGCATGAAATAATATGAAAACATAATCTTAATAGAAATAAACAGGGATTTGCAGCTACAGCAAACATACTAAATTGAAGCGGCTTCTCTCAAAAGTAGATTTTGAATTTTGTAGATCCTGTCAAAAACAAAATCCAAACCCACCCTGAATATAAGCCAGGTAAGTTTTTCCAATGAATAAGACAACTGCACCCTACAGACAAGTTAGAAGCTAGAAGGTATCAAGAAAGCATAAGAGATATGAACAATAATATGGTATAATCTGAACAAATGATGCCTTCATTAGCAAAAAACCAAGCCAAAGTTCCATTTTAATATAAGGAACTGATTAGTTAGTTATATTCTCAATTCTTGAAGCAAATGATTATTTAATTTTGGGATTGAGAAACAATGTTCAAATTTTGCAAATAAAAATTGTCCATAGCAGATCAATAACGAGCTAGTAGATATTGGAAACAGAATAATGGATATCATTATGGACATATAACTCTTAATAGTTGATAAACAAAGTTATAAGTTAGATAGGAACCTTAATAAAAGAAGTTGTTTTATTATTCTTAGAAGAAGTTAATTGTTTTACGACTCTTAGAATAGTTGTATTTTTGTAGGATTTTATTTAGTGATATACTTTATTTAATAATTGCTATCTCTTTTTTAAAGGGACAAATGGAATTTATGAAAGTTAAGCAGAATTTCTATCAGTAACATAAGAGATCTAGGTCTCTCTCTAACGAGTCCCAAGGTTTCAGCCTCTCTTTGTCGACCTGAATTATCAATCCCAGCCACACAGGCGTAACAGATATCTAAGCAGAAAAGACAAGATTGTGTAAACATTCCATCCAAGTAACTAGAACATACTCTCTTCAGATAAAGGAAAGTAAAGAGAATGAATGAACCACATAAGTTTTCAAGAAAAAAGGAACAACAGATCAGGATGTGTAGTTCAAAAACAAAGAGGAGTACAATGACTACTAGCTAAATTGATATCAGATCCATAGTTCCATGGTCCAGAGAAACAGGTATTTTGTTTCTTTTTGATGGTTTTGAAACAGTTAAATGTTTTTCTAACTAGTGTACCAGATTCCATATAGCAGAACAATGAGAAAACTAGGGAAACATACAGAGCATAGTATAAGAATGTCATCTCTCAGCCTTCTTAGAAACATGAGAGAAGTCAATAATTACATAAGGAAAGAGAATACCTCTTCTAGTTCAGCAACAATATCTTCTGGCGTGTTCTTCTTCAAAGACACGAACTTTTCACGTGACTGGCAGTAAAAAACATTAAGAGGAAGCCATTATATTTTACAAGAATCAAGGCATATAATGTTGTTTTCTTATGCTTGATTGGTGACTTTTCAATAAATGTTAGGAAATGAAGTTGATATTGTAATGCCCCTGAAATTCGGTCTGGAAGTTCTGTTTAAATTAATTGGACTTTGGATTCCTCCAATATTAATATACATAATTGTTATTTTCATCAAAAAAATATGTACATAATTGTTATCCCTAGGAGACCCGGGTTCGAGCAGCTTATCTGCACGGTGCGTGTGCGCTTTCAAAGGACTAAGAGTAAAGAACAAATACTACCATGTAATCACACCAGAATGTTATGGGTAGTTAGGGCTTATTAGCCGTATCATTGTTCATGCATTCATATTCTTGCATCTCTTATCCTGCTATCCTGCATCTCTTATTCCGATATTCTACAACACTATTCATGTTATTCCACATTTCATGTTCTATTATCATGTTTCTTGTTTCGCGTGCATTTTTTGGTCAATAACTTTAACTGTTAAGTTGTCGAACCACACTGAGCCTTTCGCTGACCTCCTTTCTCTGTTTTCCCTTTCAGACTTAGCAAGATGATATGATTCGGGCTCAGCACTCGAAGGATTTAAGTCTCATTTTCCGTAACTTCTAAAGTATTTACTATACACTCTGATTTATTTTGATGCACTGTGGCATTGGGTTGTTTAAGTATTATTTGTAAACTTGGGTTTTATTGACAGATTTTGGACTTGCATGTTTTTACACATGATTATATATCTACCTAAGTTTGTAACTATATAAAATATTTTTGTGTCGCTTTGGTGACCGCCGTGACAGCCAACATCCAGTCGTAACGTCTAGGCCGGGTGTTGGGTGTTGCAGACATCTAAAACTTCTAATAGGAATAACCATATGCATCTCTTTAGAAATATCAGCACTTGTATTAAATCCATTGGAGAACAACTTTTGAACTAAGACATATTCATCAATGTTTTCCGCTTAACATGTTTTCGGCAAGGAATATTCAGGTTTCAGGACATGTCATCAACTTGATGATTTGAATTCTCTGTTACTCATTTCTATTGGATAGCTCTTGATTCAGAAGAATCCTCAGTGGTATTACATATAACGATAGTAAGCTTTTACCTAATAATTGGATAGTTTAAAAAATTTACTCCTGACGACCTCACAGGCAAGAGAGAGGGAGAGAAACAATGAAGGAGATTCAAAATGTCACTAAGACCCAAACCCAATAATTATCTTCATGTCAGAAAGGAAATTTACATAGTATTTAATACCTGATCATATGCACTTATAGCTTTGTCAAACCGTCGACGACATTCCTGCAGAATACAGAGGACAAAAGCAGTGAGACAAATTGGGAAGGGATGAATAAAGTTTAGCTTTTAACTCTAACCTAATTAGCAAGAAAGAAAAAAATTATTAAAAATGTTGAGCTCTTCAATAATGAATTTATTTGTTATATTTTCTCATCTGACGTATTAACCACCTCGCACACCCACCACCAAGCTCCCACCATCAGAATTTATTATATTATAAGGAGACGTCTCATCCTATCTTGCAATTATTTGGCTTCCACAGTTATCAACATGCAGAGTCAAAATGTTCATCCACAATGAGTTCTTAAGCGGGCAATATACAATCTCTCCTAAAGGACTTTGTAATGTCCATGACTTTGATAAGTAAAACTGCAATAAGTACCATTCAACAAGGAACATGATAGGGCTCCACGTTGGTTTTCTACTCATTAGAGGGTCCTATATTTTCTTAACATTCTGAGTTTCAGATTCCAAGATGGACTACTAACAACCCCCTATTGCAAGCACACAACCAAGTTTTTTTCTTTTTTCCCCTGCTCAGTAGCACACAACAAAGTTTCATAGAAAAATCTCAAGAAGTGACTGTGTTCATCTCTCAGTTACTCGATTTCTGTTTAACTTTTCAAGAAAAAAACACAGAGAGCTGGAAAGTGGGCTAGTTAATAACAATTCCAATAAACTGATGATCAAAACAACCACATTTACAAAATTTAGAGATGGCCGCTAAATTATCTTTACCTTTGCGTCTTGCAAATCAACAGTCATAAACTGCATTAGCCGGTCAATTAACACATGATCCACCTGTAATTGATATTCAAATCTCAAAAACAAAATTGAACATCCAAAATAAAATATGCAAAATATAAGTTCCAATTCTCTAGGTCATGTAGCAGGCTAAGAGGAAAATGTTAATATTGACTCTCAAATATAAGAAGTTTTTTAAGACAAATTTGTGTATCTGAAGTTTATGCAGCTGGTAAAACCTCAAGATTGTTAGCTTTCATGTGCAACAAATATGTTTAATGTCTACTAATGCTATTACATTAGAGAGCAAGGTAATTAACCAGATTGAGATAAAGGCATCTGATAGCAAAATGAAGAATTTATAATTGCCTATGTAGAAATTAATATGTTAAATACTGTCTTGGTTAAAGCTATGACCTGATCACTTAAATCTATTTTCAGCAGAAAATTCAGTGTCGTAAGACTGCTTGTCACAGTGCACCTGCTTTGATTTCAAAAGACAAATTGCAAAGGTCCTTGGTTTCATTATATGGCTGCTTATTTCCTTATTAAAAGCTGATTAAAGGAGTTCATACCTTAAATAGACACATGCTATATCTTTACAAATACAAGTTTTAAGAGTAAATGATATCTACCATCTAGAAGCTCATCTTCTGATCATATCTTTAAAACTCATTTTGGGAGTACAGGTAAGGTGATTATGATCCAATACAAAAATTACCCGATTAACAAATTGTTCATGCATGATTAATTACTTCACGGTTCACACAACTTAAAAATATAGCCATGCATATCCATTCATAGAGATGTAAATATAAATAAAGCACCAAACACTAAGTAATCAAGCACACTCAAGTAAAAAAGTGTTAAGTGGTTTTATCCCACATCTTAAGTCTTAGGTTTCCAATGGTCTTATATTAAAGTCGGTCCCACCTATTACCAATTGGATTTTGGTCGGATGCTTAACATGGTATCAAAGTCTAGGTTTTCCATATGGTTCCTCCTAATCCCATGTGAGGATGACGACCCTTGGTGAGGTTGTCCAGTACTAAGTATTAGGTTTCCTGTGGTCTTATATTATAGTTGGCTTGACCTATTTACCAACTGGTTTTAGGTTGGATGCTTAATAAAAAAGGAAAATTGTAGTGGGGGGGGGGGGGGGGGGTGAAGTGTTGCTAGTAACTAACGATACGGATACATTTATAGTAGGCACTAGGAAATAAGAAAAAAAGTACTTATCCCCGTGTTACTCAATTGTATAAGAAAGAATTGCTTTCTTTAGATGATAAATTGTCACTCACTTGTGAACGGAGCAACTCTTTATAGCTAGCTAGCTCCCGAAAAGCATCGATGAACTTGGACATGATTGGCCCTACAAAAAGGAAGCATAAAAAATGCTTTCAGGTAAAATCTTCAAATTTTCAGCTTGGTTATTCTATCTCAACAACACAAGCAGCTCCTCTATTTTTATGTCAGATATGACATCTTCTCCTTTTTCATTTTGCATTATAATTTTTTATTTGGTGAATTTGTGTACAATGCAACAGCGGGGCAAGACGTTGATTGGGACATGTACAGAGGCTTCACAAAAAGAGATAGATCACCATGGACAAAATCAATTGAAATTCTCAATTTCCTTAAGAAAAAGAAAAACCTCAACCTCACCAACAAGTGAGCTAGTGGAGTGTGACCAGATAAAAATTTCCATTTAGAAAAATAAAACAGAGGTTACAATATTTGGGACCAAGCAACATGTTATGTGGAGGAAGGGAATGAAAAATGTTACCCCTAATTAGTAAGTTAATGAAGCAACAAGATAATCTCCTTTCTCTTCCACCAAGACAACTCTATTACTGGATGAGATGTAGCCAACAAAAAACAAGAGTAAAAAAACAATACGGACTACCACTTTCTAGCAGCCACACAATGAAACAATAAAACATAA
Source organism: Hibiscus trionum (assembly GCA_030270665.1). Taxonomy (NCBI): domain Eukaryota; kingdom Viridiplantae; phylum Streptophyta; class Magnoliopsida; order Malvales; family Malvaceae; genus Hibiscus; species Hibiscus trionum. Next base: position 6,353,982 of record BSYR01000065.1, read on the forward strand.
AACACTTTTAGCATCTTTTCTTCAAGGAGGGGGAAAAAGGTCTGGCATACCATATGCCATTTCCATTAAATTAAAATATACTAAAATAAGGTTCCAAGCAGCCTCTAAACAATGATCTTAGGTGGCACCACTGGAACCCAGACACTCATCTAATATTTTTTACAAGTACCTGTAAAACTAAAATTGATTTTGATATAACATAAAAATTTAAGGACCAAATTGCAAAACAAATAAATTTTTAAGAACTCTTTAAAGGTTCAAATATTAACAAAATGTTTTGCATAAAATATTGTTTGAAGATTGGATCTCAAAACATTAAGTTTCTCAAACCTTTTTCATGTTTTTCAAAACCAAATTATGCAAAAATGGCCCTGCGTATCGATACACTCACCGTATCGATACACTTGAAACTTACTGTAATTCTGAATGAACATAGCGTATCGATACTCACTTCATACGTATCGATACAGTGTTCATCTGGGCAACCGTACCGATACGCTTAATAACCGTATCGATACGCCAAGCATAATTGTTTGAAAAATTGTTTTGACCATTATAACGTATCGATACTCTTGGTCACAGTATCGATACACGTTGATGCAACAAATTAAATGGTTTTTACAGTGAGTTTGGACCGTATCGATACGACCCCCGTATCGATACGCTTTGATGCATCAAACTTAACAGAAAGTTTGGACCGTATCGATACGCCTAGTGTATCGATACACTCTGTTTTCAGGCACAACGGCTAGTTGAAATTTAAACTAGCGTATCGATACAGCCTTGTCGTGTATCGATACGCAGTGCTGGGGAGCTGCCTTAATAGCTGGAAAAATGTTCCCAACGGCTCCTTCAATAATTCAAATGCTCCAAACGGCTAGAAACTGATTCAAGGGTATAAATACAAGCTTCATTTCACCAGGAAGAACAACAATACACATTCAAGCATCATCAAAGCAAAAATCCAAATCCTAGAGCTATTCAAAGCTATATTCTTGTACCCAACTCTTTGTATTTCAATTTGTCATATTTTTGAGAGTTTTTGGGTTGCTGTAATTGTAAGTGGGTAGACAATCATCCTTTGAGAGGAAATACTTGAGTTTACCAAAAATCTTCTTTGTATTTGAGTGGATTAAGCTTGGGGTTGAAAAGCTTAATCGATATTGTAAGGTTTCCTCCTCATCCAAGAAAAGGGGACGAATTCAAGTAGTGAATTGTTTTGGAAAATCCTTAGTGGGAGCTAAGGTAGTGGATGTAGAGTTCGGTTGTTGAACTTGAACCACTATAACCCCTTGTGTCATTTTATTTTCCAATATTCTCTTCACAAAAATTTTAATTGCCAATTCACCCCCCTCTTGGCCATTTGCAATTGTTTGATCAACTCAACAATTGGCATCAGAGCTACACTCATTGGAAGGATTACAACCCTCTTGAGTCGATCCTTGGAAAGTTGAAAGTTTGATCAACAACAAGTCAAGCAATGGCATCCACCTCCAACTATGAATCTCAATCCACCACCAAGCCACCATTCTTCAATGGGGATAACTATCTTTATTGGAAGAATAGGATGAGGCTCTTCATTAAGTCTACCGACTATATGGTGTGGGATGTAGTTGAAGAAGGTCCATACATTCCCATGAGGAGAGATGGAGAAAGGCTTGTTCCAAAAATCAAAGCCGAAATGACCGATGATGAAAGAAGAAGGATGCAAGTGAACGACAAAGCTCTTCATGTAATATTTTGTGCACTTGGTCCGGATATCTACTCTAAGGTATCTTCAATCGAAAATGCCAAGGAGGTTTGGGACACTCTCGAGACAACATATGAAGGGACTAGCGATGTAAAGGAGACAAAGATTGGACTACTCAATCTAAACTATGAGAACTTCAAGATGGATCCCGATGAAAGTGTTTCCCAAATGTTTGATCGATTCTCGGTCATTGTCAACGGTTTGAAGGGTTTCGGTGAAATCATTCCCGAAGACAAGCTAGTGAGAAAGTTGTTGTATTCTCTTCCGGAATCATGGGATAGCAAGAGAACGGCCATAATTGAAGCCAAAGATTTGAAGACTCTTAAATTAGATGCTCTTGTTGGATCTCTACTCACACATGAGATTATGAGAAAGGGAAGAGAACAAGAGAAGAAGATAGTAGAAAAGAAGGAAGTTGAGAAAAAGAAAGTTGGAATCGCATTAAAGGCTTCACAATTAGAAAGCGATTCTAGTGAGGATGAAGAAGAGGAGATGGCTATGTTGGCCAAACGATTTACTCAGTTTATGAAGTCAAATCGTGGAAGAAAACTCATTAGAAGAAGGGACTTCAAGAGTAAAAACAAGGAAGAGGAGATAGACCAAATTACTTGCTATGAATGCAACAAACCGGGTCACATTCGTTCCGAGTGTCCTCAATTGAAAAAGAAAAGCTTTGGGAGGAAGAACAAGCTCAAAGCACAAATTGCAACTTGGAGTGATGATGAGTCTTCCGAGGAAGAGGAAGAAGTGGCCAACCTATGTCTCATGGCCATCGATGATGAATCAAAGGTAACCTCTAATTCATGCAATTTAGATTTTTCTATTGAAGAACTTCAAGATGCTTATGATGAACTTCAAGAAGTGTATGATGAGTTAGTAGAAAAATACAAGGAGTCCATTTTGAAAAATAAGAAAATAATTTCTGATTTAAAGATTCAAAATGAGACATTTTTAAAAAATAACTCCGAATTGGAAAAGAAAGTTTTATCTTTAGTTAATCTTTCAAATGATCTTAAAACTAAAAATCTTGAACTTGAAAAACTTCTTTCCGATTTTCAAGATTATCACACAAAGGAAGTGGATAATCTTAAAACATCTTTTGATATTGGGAAAAAGAATTTTGAGAAAGAAAATCAATTTAAACCCCAATATACAAAAAGAAAATATTTTACACCTAAACAAAGAAATTTTTATAAGCAAACTAAAAGTCATAAAATTAGAAATGTTTGGGTTCCTAAAGAACTTATCACTTCTAATAACTTAAATGCTATTGCTTCTTGGATTCCCAAGGGAACCAAATTGTTAAAGGCTAACACTCATGGACCCAAGATGGTTTGGGTACCAAAAACCAAGGCCTAAATTCTTTGTTTGTAGGGGGAGCATTGCTTCAAGGCTAAAGCTTCAAGCAAAAATTCTTGGTACCTTGATAGTGGATGCTCAAGACACATGACCGGTGACAAAAGTAGATTTGTGGAAATAAAGCCTAAGAGTGGTGGAGTAGTAACCTTCGGTGATAACTCAAAAGGACTCATTGAAGGAATAGGCTCTATTGGTAATCACTCTTCTATCTACCTTGGTAACATAATTTGTTGAGCATTAGTCAGTTATGTGATAAAGGTTTTAATGTTTTATTTGATAAAAGTGGTTGTAAAATTGTAAACATTAAAACAAATCAAATAATGCTCATAGGACATAGAATAGGCAATATTTACATGGTGCATTTAGATGACATCCATTCATCCCATGCATGTTTAGTTGCACATGATGAACATGACTCATGGCTATGGCATAGAAAGTTAGGACATGCAAGCATGAGTGTTCTAGAAAAATTAAATTCCCTTAATCTAGTTAGAGGTTTACCCAAACTTAATTTTTCAAATGATAAAATTTGTGATGCATGTTCAAAGGGTAAACAACATAGGAGTTCTTTTAAATCCATAAATGATGTCTCTACTAGTAGATGTTTACAATTGATTCATATGGATCTTTTTGGGCCAATTAGAACAATGAGCTTGGGTGGAAAATCATATGCATTTGTGCTTGTAGATGACTATTCTAGATATACTTGGGTTCTATTCTTAAGTACAAAAGATGAGGCTTTAGAAAAATTCATCACATTTTCTAAAATAACTCAAAATGATCTTGAACTTAAAATTTCTCATATTAGAAGTGATCATGGAACTGAATTTCAAAATTTGGGTTTTGATGAGTTTTTAAATGAAAATGGGATTAGCCATAATTTTTCTGCACCTCGCACTCCCCAACAAAATGGGGTAGTTGAGAGGAAAAATCGAACTTTAGAAGAAATGGCTAGAACCATGCTTTGTGAAAATAATTTACCTAAATATTTTTGGGCAGAAGCTACAAATACCGCTTGCTATATAATAAATCGAGTAATGATTAGGCCAATCTTAAAGAAGACATCTTATGAGGTTTTAAAGTCCAAAAAGCCTAACATTAGCTATTTTCATCCTTTTGGATGTAAGTGTTTCGTTTTAAATAATGGTAAAGAAAACTTAGGAAAATTTGATGCTAAAAGTGATGAAGCCATTTTCTTAGGGTATTCTTTAAACTCTAAAGCCTATCGTATATTTAATAAAAGAACTCTAGTTGTTGAAGAGTCAATACATGTTGTTTTCGATGATAACCTCCTTTCGAGAAAGGAATCTTGTGATGATGATGATGTAGGAATCATTGATACTATTGATGGAGGACAAACATCAAAAGAGGATAAGATTCCAACTAAAGAAGAAGACTCACAAGAACCACCTCTTGAAGGCTTAAAAGACTTAGCTCGTGAAGAAAAAGAGGTATCTTACCCAAGGGAGTTAAACTATGTCAAAGATGGTGAAATCTTGGGTGATCCATCCAAGGGGGTAACCACTAGATCCTCTCTCAAATTAATGAATCATGTTGTGTTTCTTTCATGCATTGAGCCTAAAAACATTAAAGAAGCTTTAAAAGATGATTTTTGGATTTTGGCCATGCAAGAGGAATTAAACCAATTTGAGAGAAGTAAAGTTTGGACATTAGTAGAAAGGCCTAATAATCAATCTACTATAGGTACAAAATGGGTTTTTAGGAATAAATTAGATGAAAACGGTAATATAGTGAGAAACAAGGCTAGGCTTGTTGCTCAAGGCTATACTCAAGAAGAGGGAATTGATTTTGATGAGACTTATGCACCCGTAGCAAGAATGGAAGCTATTAGAATGTTACTTGCATTTGCATGTTATCATGATTTCAAGCTTTTTCAAATGGATGTGAAAAGTGCCTTTTTAAATGGTTTTATAAATGAAGAGGTATATGTTGAACAACCACCAGGTTTTGAGGATTCAAAATTTCCAAACCATGTGTTTAAACTTACAAAAGCTCTCTATGGTTTAAAACAAGCTCCAAGAGCTTGGTATGAGAGACTTTCAACTTTCTTAATTGAAAAGGGTTTTGAAAAAGGAAAGGTGGATACAACACTCTTCATAAAAAGATATTACAATGACATCTTAGTAGTTCAAATTTATGTTGATATTATTTTTGGTTCTACTAATGAGTGTTATTGTAAGGATTTTTCTAAGCTAATGCAAGGTGAGTTCGAGATGAGCATGATGGGGGAGCTCTCATTCTTTTTGGGACTCCAAATCAAACAAATGAGTGATGGCACCTTCATAAATCAAGCTAAATACGTAAGTGATATGCTCAAGAAGTTTGGCTTAGAGAATGCAAAACCTCAAGCCACACCTATGAGTTCTTCCATAAAGCTTGACAAAGATGAAGGAGGTAAATGTGTTGATTCTAAGCTTTATAGATCCATGATAGGTTCTTTGCTTTATCTTACCGCAAGTAGACCGGATATTATGTTTAGTGTTTGCTTGTGTGCTAGGTTTCAAGCTAGTCCTAAAGAATCACACCTTGTTGCCATTAAAAGAATTTTTAGATACCTAATAGACACACCGACCTTAGGTCTTTGGTATCCTAAGGATTCAACCTTTAGCCTTCATGCTTTTTCGGATGCGGATTATGGGGATGTAAGATAGATAGGAAAAGTACTTCCGGTACATGCCAATTCTTAGGTAGTATGCTCGTATCTTGGTTCTCTAAGAAACAAAATAGCGTAGCCTTATCTACCACCGAAGCGGAGTATATATCCTTAGGGAGTTGTTGTGCTCAAGTTCTTTGGATGAAGCAACAACTCTTAGACTATGGTGTTAAAATGGAAACCATACCCCTTAGATGTGACAACACTAGTGCCATTTGTCTCACTAAGAATCCCATTCAACACTCTCGAACTAAACACATAGAAATTAGACATCATTTTATTAGAGATCATGTTTCGAAAAATGATGTTATTATAGAATTTGTTGACACCTTGAACCAATTAGCGGATATATTTACTAAACCTTTAGATAAAGAGCGCTTTTGGACACTTAGAAGAGAGTTAGGTTTAACTTGTCTTTCTTAATTTTTTTTTGGTCCTAAAATGACAAAAATTTGCTTGAGATTGTTTGTGATTCATGTTTATGTTAATTTTGTTCTTTTTGCTTCTACACATATTGCTAAGGGAAGTATGTATCATGTTAAGTCATTAAAACTTGTTCATATAACACATACATGCATTTAGGGGCGTTTCAAATTGGATTTTTGCACATAAAAATACCAAAATTGCAGAAACAGGCAAGGGTGTATCGATACTGCATATCAGCGTATCGATACGGTATTCAAAATCTGGGATTTTTGCAGATGAATGCGTATCGATACAGCATAGTGTATCGATACGGTAAGAGTCAAGGGAAAAAGTCAACACCGGTGCGTATCGATACGGTCAACTGTATCGATACACATAAAACGACAAAGATAAATTAGGTTAAAGCGTATCGATACGCATGTACAGCGTATCGATACTCGACGGACGGAGAGCCTATTTAGGGCTGTTTTAATCAAAATCCCAAAATTTTAAAACTCCTCTTCTCTTCTTCAAAAACCCTAACCGAAAACCCCTATAAAAACCCTCTAAATTCTTCAAAGTTTTACACAAATCTTCAAAATTTCTTGAGGAATTTTACTTCATACATCAAGGCTATCCTTGGGCATCAATCTTGTGCACTAACACCCCCTCTTTCATCCACTCTAAGAAATCAAGGTAAATTTTTTTTTTTTTTTTTTGAATTTTCGTCAATTTTCAATTATTATTTCAACTGATTTTTATATACATTATGATTAACTTACTATGGGTTTCATATTGTTCATAAAATTTTTCAAAAATAAATTTTTTTTTGGTTCGAATATATTTTATATTCGATAAAATTTTTTTTAAAACTAAGATTTGTTGTAAATATTCTTTAAAACAATTTTTTTTAAAAACAAATTACCTTGAATTATTAGAATCTATTGGATTAAATTGGATGTTAATTGCATACATATTCGAATCCTTTTTTGATGTATTTTCAGGATTATGGCACCTAAAAAGGGAAATAAGAGACATCGCACCGCTTCCGTTTCTAATGAGGATGAGGGTAATCCTACTCCTAACCTTCCTCATATTATCCAAACTAGTTTTCCCACATCCCTAGCTAGAGAAACCTATAAGCTTTGTATGAGAATCAATCTTAGGGAAGAACGAATCGTGTCTATTCCGTTTTTAAACTCTGCTAAATTCAAATTTAAATATCTTCCTTTGATTAGGCAATGGAAATTTTTAACCTTTTTAAACATTCCTCCTATTTTATATAGGAATCTTGTCATTGTCTTCTTTTCAAATGCTTATTGTGTCAATGATGACGCCAATGAGCATGTTATTGCCATTGAATCCTTGGTTATGGGAACTCCTATTCGAATTGATCAAAAAGTCTTATGCACTGTTTTTGGTTTTGAGGATGTTGGGATTGATGATGAACACTCTTTAGGTTCGGGTTACATAGGTCCGGCAAAAGTTTTAGATGCACATGATCGTATCCTTCATCTTATTATCTCTTGGTTTATTCGTCCCTCGGGTGGTAGATATTCTACCATTCGTCAAATTGATGATTTTTGGCTTACATGCTTTAGGGAAGGAAAACGACCAAATCTTTGTCAAATTATGTTTGCCGATCTTGTATTTTTTGTTCAAAATCGTTACACCAAACTTGTTCAATCCTTTTACTACTCTACGGCCTTGAGTTGCCTATTTCATTCCCTTGGTGTTGACTGCACACATGACCTTCCCGAAAACCTTGGCCAACCCATTGATGAGCATTCCCTTTCTCGCTCTGGTTTCTCCTTTGTCGGTAATGAATGGGTTCGCAACCCTCAAGCTGATCCTCCCGCTGCCCCGGTCGATGCCTCTCGCGCATCCTCAAGCCGTGCTTCTCATGACTCCTCCTCCATGGCAAATCTCATGACTTTCCTCAATGAGAAGTTCAATGCTATGGACGGTCGCTTCAACGCTATGGAAAACCAGTTTACAGCGATGGGAGAACGACTCCAAGGCATGGACAAGAAAATAGATACCTTGAGTGCTCGCCAAGACTCTATGGATCTTTCTCTTACAGCTTTCCATGGTGCTTGGATCAACCAAAACCAAAGGAAACAACCACCTCGAGAAGACGAAGACGAGGAAGATGATGATGAGGATGACCATGATGATGGTGGAGACGTTTAGATGATGCATCTCATATTAGGACATTTTAGGATTTCATTGCATTTTTATTAGAACTTGAATTATGCCTATTTTCTATGTTTTAGGATTTTTAAAAGGTTTGGATTATTATGCTTGCTATACTTGCTTGGTTTATGAATTTGGAGCTTTATGTTTATTCTTATGATTGATATTCCTATGCTTGATTATTCTAATCCTTGTGTTTCTTTTGATCTAACAAAAAGGGGGAGAAGGATTCATTGTAAAGGTCAAAATTTTTTCAAAATTCTCTATCTTTAAGTAAGGGGGAGAAACAAATTTGTTTTGAAACATTTATCTTAAAGCAAGGGGGAGAAAAGCCTTTTTCAAAGTTTTCAAAAACTTAAAAATTTATTATGGTTTTGTTATATCAAAAAGGGGGAGATTGTAAAACTAAAATTGATTTTGATATAACATAAAAATTTAAGGACCAAATTGCAAAACAAATAAATTTTTAAGAACTCTTTAAAGGTTCAAATATTAACAAAATGTTTTGCATAAAATATTGTTTGAAGATTGGATCTCAAAACATTAAGTTTCTCAAACCTTTTTCATGTTTTTCAAAACCAAATTATGCAAAAATGGCCCTGCGTATCGATACACTCACCGTATCGATACACTTGAAACTTACTGTAATTCTGAATGAACATAGCGTATCGATACTCACTTCATACGTATCGATACAGTGTTCATCTGGGCAACCGTACCGATACGCTTAATAACCGTATCGATACGCCAAGCATAATTGTTTGAAAAATTGTTTTGACCATTATAACGTATCGATACTCTTGGTCACAGTATCGATACACGTTGATGCAACAAATTAAATGGTTTTTACAGTGAGTTTGGACCGTATCGATACGACCCCCGTATCGATACGCTTTGATGCATCAAACTTAACAGAAAGTTTGGACCGTATCGATACGCCTAGTGTATCGATACACTCTGTTTTCAGGCACAACGGCTAGTTGAAATTTAAACTAGCGTATCGATACAGCCTTGTCGTGTATCGATACGCAGTGCTGGGGAGCTGCCTTAATAGCTGGAAAAATGTTCCCAACGGCTCCTTCAATAATTCAAATGCTCCAAACGGCTAGAAACTGATTCAAGGGTATAAATACAAGCTTCATTTCACCAGGAAGAACAACAATACACATTCAAGCATCATCAAAGCAAAAATCCAAATCCTAGAGCTATTCAAAGCTATATTCTTGTACCCAACTCTTTGTATTTCAATTTGTCATATTTTTGAGAGTTTTTGGGTTGCTGTAATTGTAAGTGGGTAGACAATCATCCTTTGAGAGGAAATACTTGAGTTTACCAAAAATCTTCTTTGTATTTGAGTGGATTAAGCTTGGGGTTGAAAAGCTTAATCGATATTGTAAGGTTTCCTCCTCATCCAAGAAAAGGGGACGAATTCAAGTAGTGAATTGTTTTGGAAAATCCTTAGTGGGAGCTAAGGTAGTGGATGTAGAGTTCGGTTGTTGAACTTGAACCACTATAACCCCTTGTGTCATTTTATTTTCCAATATTCTCTTCACAAAAATTTTAATTGTCAATTCACCCCCCTCTTGGCCATTTGCAATTGTTTGATCAACTCAACAGTACCACTATTAGTTCATTGTCATCATGCCAAATGGCAAATCTGTTAGGTTCAACTTTCGGGGAGTTAACCCAAATTCCCCTAGCTTCTTCATGCAAACAAAAAACGAAGAAAACCAACAATAACACAAGCTTTATTGGTCAATAATAATGGTAGAATAGAGTTCTCCTCCATCCTCCAGACAATATACAATCTGTATATAAGCATCAGAAACACAAAAAAATTAACTTTATAGAAGTTTCTCATTACTATTTATACTCACCCAAATCGTTCAACTACATCGCTGCATGACTTTCTGCAGCATATTTTAAACAAGTCACACAACTCCATAAGAAATTACTAGAATAAATTTTCTAAATCTAAACCTCAATTTATTCACCTACCATTTAACTCTGGAGTGGGAGACATCTTTAGTGAACTAGAATATTCTGAGGTGAGTGGAAACTGGAGAGCTAGATGTATATGATCTGATCTTGTTCAGGCCTCAGTCCCCAAGGCATCTAATTCTAAAGTAAAAAAGAAAAAATGAAACGCCAAATACGTTGTTTCCTGCCTTCATCTACCACTCTGACTAAGCAAAATTACTTCTAAGTATTCACCAAGTGACCTGATTACTAACTTCATATTCCACCCAATGAAATCTCCTAAAATTTTTGTCCTTATGTTTTAAATACATTAGACTAAAGAAGATGAATACAAAGCCTTTTAAATGTAAATCAAACAGGGAAAAAGAAATTGCTGCCTGATAGCATTTGTTCAGCAAAAAGCAAATTTCTCGAATAGCTTAAGCTCTCTGCAGTTGATAGAAAAATGGAATTTGCTAGAGAAGAGTAATCAGTTGTGCGAAGCACATAAGCACACACTGTTAAATGCACATATGTTATTTGTTTCATCCCCAATAATTGACAAAACTTGCAAGTTGCAACACTAGAGCCAAAACTTTAAACCTAATCAAAATTGTTGACATAGTAAGACGGGTTTTGCAATTAAAAGAAGTTTGAATAAGACGGCACCTTGGCAACCTCCTACGGATGAACTAACAGGATCATCCATCCCACTACCAAATGCTTCTAAAGAATCAGCAAAGCTATTTTCTCCATTATGTGCTTCTACAAGGGCTGTCCTGCAAAAGCAGTAGAGATGGAGCATAAATAAATAAGCATGCATATATGGAAAGAAAGAGAGTGACAGAGAGATAAAGAGAGACAGATCTTCAATAATTCTTTTTCTATTTTACAACTTGAGTCACTAACGAGAGCACTTGTTCTACGCCTTGTTTTATTGGGTCTAGGGCAATTATCTTAATCATATCCTATGCATGATTGCATCTGGAATTATATCATAGTAGGGGAGAGAGGACAAATTAAAGGCCACATGTACAGGGTCCAAGGCAAAAAGATACATTTGCAATAAAGATCAAAGTTTGAATCCAAGATCTTGCTACAAGGCTGATAAGCATGGAGAATACAACGTACTGAGAATATGATGTCAGTTAGTTCTGAGGGAAGTAATAATACACTAACAATGAAAAAAAAAACAAGAATAAAATTTCATATTTTAACAAAAGCTTATAGTCAGAAAACTTGACCTCAATAAGTCATTATTGACAAGAACTGAATACAAGCATTTATATTATGAGTAAAAAAATAATTAGGGAATTTAGAAATAGAAAAATACATACAGAAACTTTTTGCTTCCTTTGTATAGTATTTGACAGCGATTTTTCAAATCGTCGGCCATGAGCTCTAAAGAACATATCTGTTCAATCAACAAACATATTAGAATCATATTTTTTTAATCAATTAAACAAATATAAGCATAATCCATTCCCAACGAACATGGAAATATAAAAATAAGCCATAACTTCAAGCAATGCAAATTTTCCGGTAATAAGATTCAAGCGAATTTCAATTCTTCACTATTCAGTAAAACAAAATGAAAAAAAAACATATACATTCAAATAAAACGGTAAGCCTTGTATCACAATTCGATTCAAAAAGAAAGAAAAAGCTTTTTAGGCATCATCGGCTAAGGAATCAAGCGAAAAAGTAATAATCTGGAAACACAAATGTAGAATAGTGAAGATGTGGAGAATTTTGGAGTTACCTGCTTTTGAAACATAGGTGAATCTTCAAGCCTCGTAAAGGTCGCCATTGCTAATTTGCTTTCTTTTTCTTCTTTATTTTTTCTGAAATTCAATCCCGTGAGATCGCAGGGACTCTGTCTGATCCAAAATGATATTAATGGAAACCAAATGATTGATGAAGCTGTTGTTTTGTTACTTACTTCAATTAAAGGAAGGTCAATTTAAGGTGGCGCGCCACGAACTGAAAAATCTATGTCAAGTAGCTGGGTTCGCGGGCGAGCCAGGGGTATCTACCTGGGCTCACTGAGTTTGAGCCTAAAAAGGCTAAAACCCACTAAACTAAATCCATCGAAAAGGTAAATACAAAACGAGTCTATATTTAATTGGGCGTACGGCCCGGGGCCGTGTGCTCCCCAAATATTTTGGGTAAACTACCCTTAATATCATTTAATTATGAATAAGTAACAAACAAGTCATTAATCCTTTATATTCGAAAATTTATCAATTTAGTCTTTATTACTATACTAAGAAATTAACAGTAAAGTAATATAACATTTTTTACAGAAAAATAACTCATTTTTATCTTTTTTTAATAGTATTTTTGTTCGTATTTAATGCACTCCTTGTAAATAAAATTGTTTTAACTCATTTTTCTAGAATGATAATTATTCAAAAATATATGATCATATACTCTCTTGCACTTGGGCAAATAAAACTCAATTGAAATAAAAAAACAAATTTAAATTTGATCAAATTGAATTATTCAGTTTTTTTAATCAATTCTGATAAATAACTTGATTTTTCAAATTTGAGTTGAATTAAATTATACAATTCAAATATTTTAAAAGGGTAAATATACATTTTAGTACCTGAAAATGGGCTTCAATGTGCAATTTAATACTTAAGTTTTTTTGGTCAATTGGGTATTTAAATTTGATTTCAATATTCAATTTGGTACTTTAACTTTTTTTTTGTTACTTGAACTTAGTTCCATTATTCAAATTGGTTCAAATTAGACATTTATTGTAATTACTAATTTGAAGAGAAAAAAAAAGTGAAGTCCATGTGTCAAATTGAATTAAGAAGTCAAGTTCATGTATCTAGTATGATATAAAAAAAACTTTGAAAAATCAAATTAAATCTTAAAATCAATTTTGAAACCCAACAAGTGTCCTACTGATAAAACGGATGATGTTCATTATAAAAGACATGTGTTCAAATTGCTCTGTCTACAAGGTGCATGTGCATTGTCAAATACTTAAAGAATATGTATGAACAAATACTATCTTATAATCACTTTTAAACCATTAAAAAAATCTTAAAATCAATTTTACAACTAACTAGATCAAAATATTTTTTGAATATACTAATATGATTATATCCCCGAAGATAAAAATCATATATTTTTTTTATTAAAACCGATCTTTAGGTACAAAATCATACCCTTAAGCTAAATTGAGATATCAAATATCCAATTATAAATAAAGTGGCTTTGTTCAAATGAATCTTCCATATATTCTAAAAAAACGAATCTTCCATGACAAGGAAGACAAAGAAGAAACGGGAAACGCTCGTTTTCTAATTTTTATAAGAAGAAATACCCCAATGTGCGCCGAATTCTAAACGAGACACCGGAGTCGGTTGATTTTACTTTTGGATGCTGTCGAGTAAGGTACGTGAAAAAAAACCCTTAAACAGTTCTATCTTTTGAATCCTGATTCCGCGTTTCATTTTAATCCTTCTTATGTTCTAGTTATTGTTTAATTCTTGATCAACGTTCTAAATTTATTCTTCAAGTGTAGGGGGAATTTTTGAAAAGGAAAAAAAAAAAGAAAATTGAGGAATTGAATCCTCCTACTGATTTGAATTTTGGACCTAACTATTAACGTTTTCATTTGTGTCTAATTATATTGATTTTCACTGCCTTACTTTTTTTTTTATGTTTTCAATTGTTAAAAGAATCGCTTCTGTCAGGAAACTGTTCCCAAAAATCTGTTCCATGTTAGTGCTTTGGTGGGATTTTTCTTCTTTTTGTTGATTTGAAGTTTTCCCCTTTGTACAGCAAATGCGCTTAGGGTTTGGAGTTTTTAGAAACGATTTATAGCAAGTAATAAGGAAGAAGAAGAATAAATGGCTGAAGTTGCTGGTGGTGAGGGAAATCGAAGGCGATTGCCGCCGTGGATGCAAGCTAAAGCAAGTACACCTGTCAGCGGCATTGATAAAGTCCAAGAGGTTGAAGATGAACTTGTCTCCGGCAATTCAAGGCCCAAGAAACAGTCGAGGAAAGCTGTCCTGCCTGTGGAAAAAGGTGAAACCAAGAGGAGGAAAGGGGAAGTTAGTCAACAAGATCCACCATCTGATAATGGAGCTGCTTCGCCGACAAAAACGAGTATCTGTCTTCAGGAAAAACAAGTTCGGGAACCTTCTCGTCGGCGAAAACGAAAAGCAACAAGTGTTGGGTCGAGAAGTGGCAAGGATAATAAAAGCCCTTCTCCGGTTGAGGACGATGAGGAACTGACTCCGGAAGATTTGTTGAGCATTGCTGAAGAGGTAATTAGCTTGTTGAAAACTTTCAGGATTTCTTCTTGTCTTTAAATTTTAATAATCTGTCTCAGTTTCATATTACTTTATGTATAGTATGTCAAAGCTGATAAGAACATAGGGCTGCAAGAACCGTCGACTAGGGAATGTGATTTTGTAAGGAAATTATCAACTACAGCCTCTCCCAAAGCCGAGTCAGAAAGTTCTTGTATTGCCATTGATGGTAACCGGAAATCACCAGCTGATGAAACAACTTCTGATTTAACCCGATGTCCTAAAGTTGACAAAATTTTGATCAATACCAGCCGGACAGGAGATCCTGCCCAGGACATGCTGGATCTGTTTTTAGGTCCTTGGTTAAAGAAAACTGCGGAGGAGAAGAGAAGTGAATTCGTTATGAGGGATCTGACATTTTCCAATGAATTAGGAAAGGGAACTCGGAATGACGTTAAAGAAGAAACAATCCCTTTGACAAAGAAGAAGTGCACACTCAGGGATAAGGTAGCAATGCTGCTCGATTAATAAGAACCAAGGAGCTGTTAATAATCATCGTATGGTGAATCGAACATAAAATTCAAGGCTAATCCCGACTTGGTATTGTGAGTTTTTTTCTTCTTCATTGAGCTGATGTATTAAGTGTTTGTGTATACTTTTTTTCTCCCTTTAGAACAAGGCTAATCATCATATTGTTAGGAAATGTTTGGTAGACCGAAGGCTCTTTGAAGCTCCCGATCGAAGAGTCATACGACGGGCACAGGAAACATGCAATGGAACCTCTCCATCTTGGCATTAGTCACCACCTTATGCTCCACTCTTCTGTAAACACCATTGCTCCATGCCTGTAGGGTCTTTAGTTGTGAATTAGACAACTATAATATACACAAGTGATTGAAAAGTTGATTGAAAATCTCCGGAGATATCGGACAGGCCTGGTAGTGATTCAGGCTAAGGAAGCAGGTGCTTTCGTCACATGTCGTCGATTGCTTCCCGTATGTGTCCTAAATTCTCTGTCAAAACCCCTCTTAGAAGTCTAGCCAACTTCGACATGGAAGCCGCGAATTCCGTCATCACTTCCCTGTATAAAACCAAAGGAAAACATTTTATCTGTTAGCCCTTGGCCCGGGATGCGAACAACGGTTGCGACATGATGTCACGGCTGTTATTTTATCGATATTACCTTAAAGATAAACTTTCTATTAGGGACAGACACAAAATTTTATGTCAAAGGGTACGAACTTTGAGGATTATATTAAAAATTTAGGGGGTAAAATTATATAATTTTAGGGTGTGGATTTGGATTAAAAAATATAAAGAAAATATATAAACTATACGGTAGTTTGAAACTTTTAAGGAGTGTAAATGTCTCCTCTAGCACTCTTTCGATCCATCCCTACTCTCAAAAACCTTAATAAGAAGGGCATGGAAATTTTGTAGTAGTTTGGGCTCTCCCGTGTTTCAAAACAAAACTTGGGAAATTTCTATTTGAGTTTTGGGTCGGAATCATTAAGGCCAAAATCTATCTGGGTCGTTATTTGTTATTTTAATTAGTTTTGTTTTGTTTTTAACATAAACTACCTAAATGGATCACTCAACTCTTATAGTACTAATGTTTTAGTCATCTAAGATAAAATCCATTCAATTTAGTCATGGTTGTTGAAGAAATTTATCATTTTGTGGTCACCTAAATGTTAAACTCCAAACTACAGTAAGATTTTGTTCGGTATGAAGGATGGAAAATTTGTAATCAAATGGTTAAGATTCAAAGTAAAAAAGTGGTTACGAATCTTCACCATTTGATTAACAAATTTTTCATTCTTCCTCAATTACATTCTTCATACCAATAAAACCTTAGTATTTTGATCATTCAACTTTTAAACGCTAACATTTTGGTCATCTCAAATAAAATTTACTTTAACCATCAAAGTAAAACTCTTTTGAGCGTCTTAAATTTATTTTGTGACGAGTAATGACATAATATATTTGAAACTGACAACTAAAACATTACATCATACTTTCAATGCCCCAATCTTCAAGTTTTGCAACCAAATTCTTGCCTTTTTGAACTAATAAAATAGAATTTGAAGTTGATCTCAAGGAAATTTTTTCATTTGGACTTATATCCAGAGTTTAAAAAAACACATTTTTTTGTTTTCTTGGTTTATGGATTTTGATCCCAAAAAAAAAGTGTTTGGAAATGGAAAAGTGAATGTGTAGGATTATTTGAAATTATTACCATTTAGAGCTTTTTAGGCTTTTGATTTCTTTTGAATTTTCATTGTGCGTGACATAGTTTTCGAAAATAATTAATTAATGTACTTATTCATAGACTCGTGCATTTTTCTAATATTTTCAATGATTAGAAATATTTGTCTCGCAATGTGCCTGCCGTTGTAGTCTTATTAGTGCTAATTTTTCTTTGTTAATACGTAAGAAAATATTGTTAATCTTTGGCTTATGTAGTCTTTACTTTTTCTTTCAAAGCCTAATTTGTTCTGGTTGAGAGTGTAACCTTTCTAGGTTGACCTGTACTGCATTGTAACGTTCACTTATAAAACATTCTGTACTCTTTTCCAAAATGATGAAAATATAAACTCCCCTACTCCCACTCTAGCGAGGATCTGCCATCCTCATCTCCTTTTCCCCTTGTTCTTTCTGTTGCAGGGATCTTTCTCTCTATAAGAATTCACTTCCATTGCCTATTCACCGAACATTGATCTGTCTCTTTGTCGACAACTTACGACCTGGAATCTGCATCCAGTCAACTTAGTGAGTAATTTGGTTAGATAAAGTGAATACTTGACCACTCTGTGTGTTACCTTGTTTTATGTTTCTCCTATTTCCAGTCAATGATTTTTAGCCCACCAAGATGCTTGTAGGGAATTGCTGAGATTGAGGTTGCATATCTGATCTCTGTAAATTACAAACAATTTTCTACTTATAAATCCATAAGAAGCTGGTAGGATGTTGTTTTCTACCTTTTGTGTACACATACTCGTCACGTTCGGGTGCCACAATGGAAAATTTGTAGTGACTCCAATTTTGGGACCCAAAAATTTCACCGGCCAGATTTGGTGCTTGATTAGTAAGTGTTTTGTAGTTTGTTATCTTCTTGTTTCAGCATTAGACCTTGATCAGGTCCATTTCATCTGGGATTTTGACTTTTTGTAGTTTCTTACATTCCACAACCAAAGCTGTTGAATTATATTCATGTTGGAGATTATAGCAAAGCCAACACCAAAGCATGCGTTAAAGAGTAGGCAAAACGCTGAAACCCCAAAATCTTTCACGATAACCTTCGGCATTTTCTGCTACAACGCAAAACATCTTAAACAGACAAGCGTAGAAGAGTAACAAATGCCAAGCTATACTATAAATCATACCATTCTGACGGTTAGCATTAACTGGTATATTATTAGTACCACAATTGTCTGCATATGGGGATTCCAGTCAGGGCAGTTCACAAAAGAATCGGAGACGGAATAAAAAAAACAATTATGGTCCCCCAGTGGGCACTGGGCTGTCAAGCTGACTGCAAAGAACGAGCTCTAGCCGCAGCTCTTTCTATTGCTTTTAACTTATTAGCTTCCATTCGAGCACGCTGCTCTTCTGTGATTTGAACACCACTAGGGGAGGTGACCGCAGCTCTCTCAAGTGCCTTCACTTTGTTAGCTTCCATCCGAGCTCTCTGTTCTTCTGTGATATGAACTTCAGCAGAACAGTTAGCTTCATTATTTGGCACTTTCTGTTGTGGCCCAGAGTCACTGGCTTCAAGTACTTCAGCAACAATCGTATGAGTTGGTTCCTGTGGTCAAATGACAAGAGCATACCGCCGTTATGTACAAACATAAATACTTACAGGATTGTTAAAACACCAATTCATCCATTTAATGTAATAATTCCATTGTTGCACAGGTATACAAGTTTGACAGTGGTTGAAAAAACACAACTCTGAAACAGCAATCTAATAGATGAAACACACACACACACACACACACCAAGGCCATAGTAAGCATACTATCAATTATTCCTTTATTTGTACTGTGCTTTTAATATCTACCGAACACGGTAATGATTTTCCTTTTTTTTACTCTTCAATAAGAACTCGACACTACTAGCTACGGACTTGAGAAGTAACTACACAACTATAACAAACAGAAGCAAGTTAAAAGCAATATGGTTACCTCAGAAACCTTCTGGTAAATCTCATTAAGCATACTTTCTTGAACCTCATCAACATGATCTCCCTCATAGTGGTCATGCGTTTGTCCCTCGGTCTGTCCGGTCGCTACAATAAAAAGCAGATCTTATTTCGTTCCCTTCAAGCACAATATAACATTTATGCATGAAACAAAGTAATGCATGAAATAGGATCTGTTAAAAACAAAAGGAATAGCAGTATTGCTAGCACACCTTGGTCATCAGTGGGAGCAGTAAACTCGTCTGGACTTTCACGCAATTTGGTAGGATCCCCTCCTCGAGCAACTCGCTCTCGTAAGTCTTTAATACAATTCTGCCGAAAAGAAATGCAGCAAATGAAGTATGAGTTTATATGCTCAGAATTAACTCAGCTGTCCAGTGCATGCAGATTTTAGAGCAAATTCCAACAGATAATGGGATTTAAGTTTACTGTTCATCTAAATCTGCATGTAGATTAGGAAAACAAAGAAAATCTATAGTCTAAATCAACATGAAAGATCTCCAAAAAAGATAATGCCTAGTGCAGAATTTGAAATTCAATTGTTAAACATCAAAACTCATATCAATATTCACATTCAAATCTTCAAAGACTCAATCGGTAATATCCTTGAAACAAAAAGAACCCTAAATTCAGTAGTAAATCATTAAACACTACGACTAAGGGATGAATGGTTACCTTAACATGTTTGGAAGAAGCAACTTTCTCGACGTTACGCACAAACTGATCAAAAGAGTAGTAAGGGATCAGATGCTTGTGCCATTCTCTGTACAACTCAATTACGTTTCCCAAATCACTGACCTAAAAAAGAGAGAATATAAAAGCTTAATTAAATCTCCCAAAAAAATGTTTAAAGAAAGAACAGTCATTTCAATTTAATAGAAAGAGGATTAATCAAATAATCTACCTCGTGTCCGCGACCGCGGTACCTGAAAGCCCGAGGGAAGTGGCGAAGGATGTAACCGATACCATCATCGGAGAGGAGAAGTTCGGGCGTGAGCTTGGGTCGGGTTCTGCTTTTGGATACTTTCTTGGGTTTTTCTGGTCTAGACAACTGGTTTGGAACAAAGCCGGTGCCAGAAGAGGAAGCGCTGAGATTGGGTTGATGGGGCTTAGCGATATCGGGGCAGTCACGTGCCCAGTGACCTGGTCTTCCGCACTTGTAGCAACCTTTTCCGGCGGGATTTGGATTCTCCGATCCGATTCTTCTGGGATTGGGGTGGTCTGATTTGGGGGCGTCGGGGCAGTCATGAGACCAGTGGCCGGTTCTTCCGCATTTGTAGCAACCCGTGGGGACTGAATTCGCATTCTCCATTTGGATCTTGTATCAGAAATTGAGGTTTTCATTTTGTAGTAGTATATATATACTGATATGTAAGTGGCGGGAGAAAATGGAGGGAAAGAGATTGGATTTTGGACATTAGTATGGGCCGCAATACAGAGCCTTTTTTTTATTAAAGAGAATAAGTAGTGCTACCTACTCCTAGTACCTACGTACCAACACTTATTTTTTACTAAGATAAAAATATTAAAAAAAAAACTTTAAATATTTTTTAGATTATGAATTAAATGGTCTTGTTATAATAAACTGTACAAAATCTCGTAAACTTTTGAACCGTCTTTATTATTCAGCCAATCCATCAGCTAGTTTATTTCCTTTATTAGACATGAGTTAATTGCAACTTCTAGATTCGATTCTAACTGGTCGACAACATGTTACAGTATTGTCGAAGAAATGTCTACGATGGATCTTTATTTTATCATTCGTCGAACTTTCAAATTATTTGTTTCGACAATAACACGAATTCTACATGTCTTCGAAGACTAGATCAACCATCGTCCAAAAACACAACATCCCTTGTAGAACCTTCACACAATGTCAATCCATCGATTGGTGTCCTAACTCCATATGTGTTGATATTGCATCATTCAATGTATGAAAAACAAGATAAATTATATCATGGACCTGATTTATTACATTAATCATGGTCTCCAAGATAAATAAATAATAGAAGAAAAAATGATGAAATGAGTAGTTTTTATTAAGGGTGGGTAAAATTACCAGACCCGATTGACTCGGCCCAAATACACGATAACATGAATTAAATTAGACGGGTAATTACCCGATTTTTTTGTTTTCTCAAGTCGGGTACCCGGCCCGATATTTATGCCGGGTACTCGGGTCGGGCCTGGGCCGAAAAGTCGGTTCCAGTCGGGTACCCGACTATATATATATATATTAATTTTAATTACTTATAAATTATAATATATATATATTATTTTTAATTAAAAAATAGATGGGTAACTAATTAAATTATGAATTTTAATGTTATTAAAAAAACCCAACAATACTCACCCATAATTTTTATTGGATGAAACCATAGATAAAATAATAAACTCATTCCATAATGCTAATTTAATAACACTAATCTAAACGCCAAGGAATAGAGAGAGGCGAAAGCTTTAAAAACTAGGAATTGTAGGGCTTTACCCCGAAGGGAGCCCTTCCAGAAATTCTCGAAGGCCAGGGCTGAACCCAGGCCTAAGAGGGGGTTTGGAAATAGTTTTCAACCAGCAATAGACGCGCCTCGGTTAGAACCTCATGAGCTACGTCATTGCCCCAAGCGCAAAGATGGTTTGTTCTCTACCTGTTAGCTCCGTTTTATAATAGATGCAAGGATTGTCAATTTATTCCCCGCCCGATGTGGGATATGGTTTAATCGCATAGTAGGCCTGCTCCCTTTCGAGTCATTTATAATTGAATTTTTAATTTAAACATTTCAACTCATATTTAACCTTTCATTTACTTATATAATTTTGAAAAGGGAGTTAGTTTAGGGTATAAGGTTTAGGGATTTAGGTGTAGGGGGTTAAAATTTTGGGATAATTGTTTCAATTTAAGGTTTAGGGTTCATAGGTTAAAACCTAAATCCTCACCATATTATCCTAAAAACTAAACCATAACCTATAAACCCTAAACCTTAAATTAAAACAACTATCCCTAAATTCTAAACCTCTACACCTAAACCCCTAAATCATATACCCTAAACTAACTCCATATATCTTAAAACTAAGGCGCTTGTGGAAATTTTCAGTTTCCACTGCTAGTGTATAGGATATTAATCCTATATATATATATATTTTTTAACTCCAAAATAGAGCAAACGAGATCAGCTAAGACCTTATATTTAGCAACAGTTAAGTTATTCAACAATTTATCACACATATTCCCCAAAGAGAATTAGCTTTTTTCTTTCAATCACTTTTTTCTTTTAAAAAATACTAAAGAACCAAATTTCTGGAAAAGTAAATGATATTTTCTTAAGTGGCTTGAATTCGAACAATTTTATCTGTAATATGTGCAGATGAGTAAAAATATACGTAAATTAATAATTTTTGAAATCACAATGTAATAAATATATATTCAAACGTGAATGACCATTTGTATATTTATACTGGACCGATAATATTAATTAACACACATTTCACTTCCATGATTTCAACTTTCAAATGTCATATTGAAAAGAAAAAAAAAAAACAGACAACAGAGTTTAAACATGCCAACAGCTCTTCTTTTTTCCCACCTAACAAACACAAGGTTGGAATTCATATAAAATCTATATCTATATATAATTCCTATCTTTCATGCCTTTGCTGAAAGGTTAGAAACTAGTCCCTCATTATATCTATATTTACAAAAACACTTCCTGTCATTATAATTGCAGCTTCGTCCTATTGTTTTGTTTCACTGCTTTCATTTCACCCCCTCCCCCAAAATTATAGTTTTAACAGCCAACAAATCTTAGAAAATGTTGGGGAGTTATAAATTACTAGCCCAATCATAATCCTGGTACACGATGTTAACAGGGCCTCCATCAGCCAAAAGATGCATCAAAAGCCCCGCCCTGGTTGCATCCAAGTAATTCATCACCCACTTCACCACATCTTTCTCTGCTCCAAAATCTACGCTAAACCTGTGTCAATTTCAATGCCATCCATTTATCTCTAGTTTTAATGTTCTAAACAATATACTCGTGTCGGATATATATCGAAAACTTACCAATAGATGATCCGAGTTAAAGAAACTGTTCTCCTCTCCAAATTGATCTCTACGGCTCCATTCTGGAAGTACTCCCTTGCAGCAGATCTTAGCTCGCCTTCGACACCACGAGCAGTGAAAAACCGAACTGTGGGGCTTGACCTTGTTCCATTGCATAGTCCAAAATGGATCAATGGATTAACTTTGGCCGGAACAAACTGTCAATTTAAGAAAACCAAAGTTGGTCAGGCATTGGTTTATGAAGCGAAAGAAACTGATTAAGTTCGGGCCTTGGGGGTACCTTTAAGCGTCCATCTCCATTGCCAAAGGGTCTGACCAAGGAATAAGGGGACTTTCGGTTGTTTCTAAGGATCCCATTCTGTATAATGCTGAGGGAGTAAGGGTACCCTCCGATTACGTATTGGAAATCGGAGAAAAAAGCTCTTCTATCAAGTATTCCTTCGGGATGTCCGACGGTAACTACGGCATGGATGACCATGGCATTATACAAGTTCAAGAAGAAGGCTAGTTTCTCATCTGGAGATAGTAATTGGAGATCGACCCTTTGAAGATCTCGAGTCAAATTTAAGTACCTGCATCGAATTAAGACATAGGGAATCAATGATTTACAAGTTAAAAGTGTTGGAGTTTTTACTTTTTAGTTTAAATAAGAAAAAAAACCTGCGGAATTCTTCACTTTTGCCGATTCTGTAGTAGTCAACATGGTGCCTGTCGTCCGATGCATATGCTTCGAGCACGGCGGACATCAACTTGGCAAGCCTGTCAGCTAGAAAAGATGGGGATTTGGGCTCACCATCGTTTGTTGAGGTTCGGAAGTTAAAGCATGTTGTAATGAATGGCTCGTGCTCCAGGAAACGATAAAAATGTTTTCCGTCTTCAAAATCATGTTCCCTGAACGAGAATCATTTACAAAAGCAAAATTAAAAATCATATTGGTACGACGGGTATTTAATGGTTTGAAATTCAAGCAACATATTTGATTGGAATCAGTGGGACAGAGAGAGAAGGTGTTTCTACCCAAAAACATGTTTGATGAAATGCTTCCGGGCAATCTGTTTTGCAATTTCGACTCCCTGTAAAATAAGAAAAAAACCAATTAATTCAATTTAAATCTAAAATTGAAATGAATATATTTTATTTAAGTATTATTATCCTATACACTGGCGTGGAAACGGAAAGTTTCCACAAGCGTCTTAATTTTAGAGTTTAAAGAGTTAGTTTAAGGAGTAGGATTTAGGGGTTTAGGTGCAGGGTTTTAGAATTTATGGATAATGGTTAGAATTTAAGGTTTAGGGTTAGAATTTGGGGTTTAGAGATTAAGATAATATAGTAAGAATTTAGGTTTTAATCTATAAACCCTAAATTATAACCCTAACCTAAACCCCTAAACCATACACCCTAAAGTAAATCCCTACCCCTAAAACTAAAGTGTTTGTGAAAATTTTCATTTTCCATCGCAGTATATCAAATAATTACACTTTATTTAATTAATATTTAAACTAAAAAAACTTAAAATATCATTATACCAAAAATTTCCATCCATGTGAACATCCGAGTCTTAAAGGAATAATCGTCATTCGTTAACGTGGCTGATCCACTTTACCCAAATTAACAATCAATTCAATGACATTACCATCCAAAAACCTATACAAAACTAACTAGACGATAATCCAACAAATGAACAGATATTATTTTATTATCACTTTAGACTATTTACAAAAAAAAATAGACCCAAATTCTTTAAAATTATTATTTTTGCTATATTATTAATATTAATATTGTTAAATTAAATACAATATTTATAAAAGGGTTATATTTTATAAAATTTAAATTCCAAATCTCAAATCCTAGCACCCTAAACCTTAAATCCTGAACTCTAATTCTAACTATAAACCTTAAATTTTACGCCCTACACACTAAACCCTAACCGAAAACCTTAAAATTGAAAAGTTATGCTAAAATTTACATATGCTTGTGTTCAGAATATTTTCCTTTACAAATTTGCATTTGATAAAATAATTGGACCCAAAATAAATAAAAAATGTTATTTTTGTGTTTCTATTCGACTCGATGTAATTAATTTTTAATTAAATTATGAAATAGATAGGTGAGAGACCCCATAATTTAATGATAAATAAATGCTATGTATAGTTTTTGCCTTGATTAGAGTATTCTAACTTAGAACACCCCTAATGTATATCATACGAATGCTCCCAAACATGAAACAATACGCTTGATATAGCATACATAATTTGATAAAAAAAAACTATAGCATATATATTTATCCAATAATTTAAACAATAATAATAATAATATATTGTAACATTTTGTTAAAACAGTATCTTTAGATTTTTTTTAAACTAAGTATATTAAATATAAAAAAAACAATATTTGTATTTTTAATTCATGATAATAAGTTGGATAAATGATGATGATTTTGGGAGTTGTGGTGTAATCCATCATTAGTGAGTGTCGTATAACGTGTTGGTTTGGTCTCGAGAAGATAAATTTCAGTTTCTATGAATTATAGTAATTATTATAAAATTGAATTAAGCAATCAAAAATAGAAAACTAAATTACCTTTCTTCTGCCACAGTCAAGGTGGCGAATGATGGCTTCCAACATATCATCGCCGGCGAAGCAATTCTTCACGATCTTCATCTTAATCAAACGGTCCTGAATCGGCAAACTCTGTCTCAGCATCTTCACAATCCCCACCAACTCATCTTCTTCGTCGTCGTCATCGTCATCGAATCCATACACAGGGATTTTAGGAGCTGCGTCAGGACATTTCTGGCTCAACAATTCCCTCATTCTCTTCTCCAACTCCCCACTATTCCTCAACGAATTCAACGTCACCAGTCCGCCCAACAACTTCTCGTTAAAAAATATCTGAGGCACTTCCGATTTCCCCGTCCTCTCCACCAATTCCTTCGCCCTTTTGGGGAACACGTCGGTGTTTATTTCGACGTACGCTAGCCTTTTCTCTCTGAAGAATTTCCGAACGGCGGTGCAGTCTCGGCAATTCGACCTTGAGAAAAACGTTATTCGACCTTTCAAATCGAACCTGTCGTCGTCGCTTTTCAATTTCACTATGACTTTGACCCCGGGGATTTGTATCTCCGTCACCTCGAAGTTTAAGGATTCGTTTTTCACGACGAAATCCTCGCCGTCTTCCTTTAACGACGACAAACGTTTCATGATCGCCGCCGAGAGAGTGCTGCTTCGGTCTCTGATGAATTTCCCTATGCCGGGCATGCTTTCGGCTAGGGATACGGACTGTGAGCGTTCCAGGTTAGGCTCCTCCGGCGGTGGCTGCGGTTTTGGGAATTGAGCTTGAGCCTTGATGGTGAGTATGTAATTATTATAGCCATTACTACCATTGCTTTGAATCTGATGATTGAGATTAACCTCCATAGCGTTGGAGTCGGCTTTTTTATTAGCATCGTCGAAATTCAAACTCTCCTTTTCACAACTGTTTTGATCTATCTGGACATCAGATGTTTCAGGTCCGGGTTGATCATCCGGCATGGCGGTTCCATTAGCGTCGCCTTTGGAAACATTGAACTTCCGATCATCGACGTCGGCGACGATGTCTTTGGGTGGGTCGGGATTCATTTCCTTTTCTGATATAATTATTTCTGAAAGGAGAAAGTAAAGATAGAAAAGGATACGCAGAGCGATGAAAACGGAGAGATTGGATGGAAAGAAAAGGGAAATGGAGAAGGAAATATATAAAGAAGAGGTCAACAGACGTGGCCACAGAGGCTTCCTTTCTAAGATTACTTCCCAAAAACAAAGGTGGAATCGGCAATGAGCTCTGTGAGTTGACTCAAACTGCTGAGTCCTGGGTGGACAAGGTTTTATCGTGGTTTAAGAATAAGGATATTTGTTTGGTGGGCTTGGGGTTTTAGTCAAAGGGGTTTACGAAAAGTCCATTTGCTAATGGAGAAATGCCGAATCAACATCCGTCCAAGTGGCAACTGCTTGAACCCGTCCAACACATTTATATTCATTACGATTTGAATTTAGAAAAACACTCTTTTGGGGATGGTTGAATGAATCGCATTGTTTTTATTTGACTTGGCTGTTGTTGACGTTAAGGATATACATGGCGTCGCCAAATCCGTCTCCTTCCATGCCCTTCCAGCACGCTACATTCTCACAGTACTAATAGATTAGCGGTAAACAATTTGGTATCGTTTAAGTAGGCTTTGAGTTTGAAATGTTATGTATAAAAAAAATTATTGAAAAACTCACCTACTAAAATTAGATATGCGAGACAAGTTAATTCAGATTAATCAAGATGAAGTATTAAAAATCAGAAAAACAACTATATATATCATAAGAAGCCACAGAAAGACTTGTTGGTTTGTAAGCAGAGAAACGTGGATAAAATTCGTCTGCCCCTTTTCGGTGCCCCTACATATGTCCCAACACTAAAAAACACTACAAAATTAAATTCTAAGCCCTAACCCTAAATTTTAAATCCTAAACCCTACACCCTAAAAAATACACCCTACCCTAAATTTCTTAAACCCTAACCATAACCCCTAACCTAAAACCCTAAACCCTAAACCCTAAAGTTAATTTTGAGCATGAGGGCATATATAGGGGCACCGAAAAGGGGTAGAGAATTTCCATCCGAGAAACGTGGGGTTTTAGACTTTTTGTATATCTATCTATCTTGTAATTATTTTATTTAACTCATTTCGACTTTTTGTATTTTAGTCTCTACATGTCCAAAACTGCTCTTGCTACTACCAATATCCAACTTGACAATTGGACATGCCTAGTCTCGTTTTTAGCCAAGTCAGGATGACAAATTAAAACCCAACTCGAACGAAAATTTTAAACATTCTAACTTCGACGAAGATTTACATTTGCGCCCAAATCTGTTTTAAATTAGTGCAAGTTGATTCAATTGGTAGAGAATGTAATTTTATAAATGGTTTTTTAAAGATAGAAATCAATATTAGAAGTAAATGTACATAAGTGTATTTTTAAATTTACAATCTTTTAATAATAATAATAATAATATCAATTGAATTGATATTCAGTATTCACTTTTGAAGTTCAATAAAATTATCAATTCGATACTTTTATTTTAAAAACATTCGATGCAGTGCAATACTTATCCCATTAAAATTTAAATCATTTACTATGGACTGGAGGCACTTAGTACCGGTAACTATAAGTTGTGATGTGGCTTTGATAAAATCAAGTGTTGATGCGGTCGACAAGAATTGTTAAGAAACTAACATCTAACTGTTTTTTATATGTATGTTTATCTTACGGTTCATATTTAAGATGTGAAACTGTCCCTCCTAATAATATCATTTTCAAAATTTGAAATCGTGTGTTTCTCTTTGAGAGTGCAATGTATTTTACTAGTGCACTCATGACCCAACACTTGTTGGTTCTAACTTTCATTTTTAAAACAGGGAATAATTTGATAATAAGTTAAATTAAAGTTTACATAAATTTATTAAAGTTAGGGTTTAGGAAGATAATTTAGGGTTTAAAATTTAAGAGATTATATTTTAAGATTTATAATTTAAGATTTAAGGCTTAGGATTTAAAATTTTATGGTTAAGAATTAGATTTTAAATTTTAAAGACGGGTTTAAGATTTATATGGTAGGGTTTGTGTATCAAAATATAACATTTTATTCCATTTAAAATATTTAAAGTTTTTCCTAAAAAAATAAAATATTTGAAGTTACATTTAAAAAGTTAGTATATTATTTTGAAAAAAACTTTTATTTTCTTTTCTAGAAACATTTATTTTTAAATTAGAAAAGTATTGAGTTTTCATTTTTAAATAAAAATAAATCAACTTCATTTCCAAAAATATTTCACGTGTTAACAGGATGGAAATCCTCTACCCCTTTTCGGTGCCCCTACATATGCCCCCATGCTCAAAATTAACTTTAGGGTTTAAGGTTTAGGGTTTTAGGTTAGGGGTTATGGTTAGGGTTTAGGGAATTTATGGTAGGGTGTAGGGTTTAGGATTTAGAATTTAGGGTTAGGGCTTAGAATTTAATTTTGTAGTGTTTTTTAGTGTTGGAGCATGTATAGGGGCACCGAAAAGGGGCAGACGAATTTTATCCGTGTTAACATATTATAATATTTGAATCTAATTTAAGTATGTAAAATGAAAATTTTAAATTATAAAAAATAAAAATTGTTTATCATTTATTATATCTATTAAAAAATTAGGTATAAAATTTTTAATGGGTGATTTTGATTTAAAAAAAATAATTTTGATTAAATATTTAAATATTTAAAATTTAGAAATTACTTTTTTTTTAAAAACAGTTCATTTTTTCAAAATAATTTTTAATATAATTTAATCAAATGACAATGATAAAATGATCCAATTTCATAATTTTATTTTTTAAGAATATATATATTTCGAAAATAAATTATTATTGAAATTGCAAATTTAAAAATTTATACTTAAAATAATGTATTGTTTTTAATTAAATTTATATTTGAAAAATATATTTCTAAATATATATTTAATTTTATTTGTTTCATTTCTTAAGTAAAAATCTATATATTTAACCCAATTTGGTGCTGCCACATATAAGTTTTCTTAGGGAAATAGTGCAAATAGAATATAAATTTAAGGAAATAAGACATGTCCAAGATTATTTAGGAAATTATGGTTGTTGCTACAATGCAAGATGAATTCGTCGTTTGTTTTTGACGAGCTTTAAAGAGAATGAATATTTAATAAAACTTGTTGTATGTTTCGGACAAATTTTAATGTTTATTTTTTTTAAAGTACTTGTCATGTAATTTTGACGAGTTATCAATCCATCTCTCTAATTTATCATGCAGTTTGAGGTTTAAACATGTTCGTGTTTAAAGCAGGGCTGTACCTTGGCCTAGACAAGAAGGACACATGTCCAAGGTTCATAATTAAGAAGTCTAAATACTTGTTATTAAAGCTCTAATTTATAAATAAATTTATTTATTTTTGTCTATTTTTAATTATTTTTTTCAATAGTTGTAACTAAATGGTCAATTTGCAAGCAAAATAATTTATTTTTGCATACTCTTAATTTTTTTTTTGAAAATTAAGGGATATTTATTAATGATCCGTTGCCCCGTGCCTCGTTAAAAAATCTCCCTAACCTAATTTGGAGGAAAAAGAGTGCGCCGGGACAAGGAACGGAAACACATTACAACCATGGAAACCAGCCCAACACATGAAACTGCAGGTTCCCTAACCACAAAAACACAGTATGCCTCTCGGATACAAATAAAGCTAAACGCTACATAAGCATCACAGTGTCTATATCTTGCCTCATATTTGACATTAAGGAGTAAGTCAGAATACAATCTTCAAACCTCCCAGTGTCGCTGCTCTTCACTCATCTCCGCTTATGAAGGTAGAAACACACCCTACACAACCAGCTGGTCAATTATGACAGCTACATCAATATCTTAGTATCCGTCAATGGCACCAGTGAAACAAAGAGATACCCCCTCTGAGCTTTAGCCTCCACACTCTGCTTCTAACTATTGACCCCCAGTCTATTACTATTGCGCACCATCTACCTACACCAGCAAAACCTTCATTCATTTACTTATACACCAGGCCTTGCGGCTAACAGGAAAAACCAACACCATAAACCCCTATCCACTCCTAAATCCAGGCGCTGGTGCCTTCCCGCACATTACGTCCTGCCTTTGTGGTTCCAACGAAACACATTAATTCTGTTAATACCTGACTTTGCCAGTTTGTCCACTGTACAATTAGCAGCTCTAGACACCCACTGAATCTGCCACACAACCTCCTTGTTGCAGCTTAATATTTCGTTAACCAGATTAGCAAAGTTAGCGGGACCATACTTATAGTTTTGTAGCCATTTGACGCACCATTCGCTATCCGTCTCGATAATCAGATTGAACTGGTTTAAATGTTGTTGGCCTTTGAATTTCTCTAACACCTCCTTGACGGCTAACAACTCAGCCGATGTAGCATCAAGGACCCCTATGTTCTTGGAGAACATAAGCAGCGTAACATTGTCCCAATCCCTTAAGATGCCTCCCACGCCTCCTTTGTCGAATCCTCCTTCCACAGCACCGTCGACATTGAATTTTAACATATTCCGCGGTAGTTTAACCCAAACGCACTTTGGCTTCAACTCCTTATCAGCACTGAAAACTTTAAGAACTGTAGGGTCCGAATACACTGGAACTACCGGTTGTATTGTCCAAGGCCACTTACTCTTGCTCCACCAAGCGATCATTGCAACTCCTGACTCAAATATTCGATTGTTATCCGTTTTTACTTCTCTAAAGATCAGCTCGTTTCTGTTGCTCCATATTGACCAGCAAAAACACACCAAGCTAAGATACCACACCTCGGCTGATTTGAAAAGTCCCGCATTCGACATCCAAACAAGAAGAAAATGTTTGAAGTTTCTGGGCATCACAATCTTCACATCCCACAGATTGAACCATTTCATCCATACTCTCCAGGTAACATCACAGTGGCAAAATAAATGAGCTATAGTTTCAGCCTCCTTACAGCACAGAGGACAAAGCAGATTATTTAAATTCTTTATCCCCCTCTTCTCAAGTTCAATTCTAGTCGATAGTCTTCCGTGCACCAGTCTCCACATGAACGCTTCCATCTTGGGCGGAGCGATGTTGGACCACACGAGATCCCATATTATCTTGTCTTCGACATTCGTATAAAACATACTGTCACAATAGTTTTTGACTGAGTATAAACCAGAAGCTGCGCCTTTCCATCGCAATGTGTCATTGGGGAACCTTCCCAGCCTTTCACTATTTATCGTCTCCATGAACACATCCCATATAACCTTCTCCCACTCGAATAACTTCCTACGTAGAGGGATATTCCACTCCCACCTGTTATTGTTGTATCTGCCGAACTCTTGTAACGTCCCCGACTTGATTAGTGACAATGCGAAAATCCTCGGGAAAGCTATTTTCAACGGGGCAGTCCCTATCCACCAATCTGACCAAAACTGAATGCTCTCACCATTCCCCACTAAAAGTTGAAAGTTCTGCGATTCCACGCTATCGGGGATGGCCAAAGGAGCGACGATGCTATTCCACACCCATGATTTTCTGCCCTTCGACACGTTTCTTGGCAAAATAGCCTCCACACTTTCTTTATATTTGGCATTGATCACCCTTCTCCACAAGGATTGTTTTTCGGCTCCAAATCTCCAGAGCCATTTGTTGAGCAACGCTCTGTTCCTAAGTTTCAAGTTCACAATTCCCAGACCACCATTTTCCTTTAGTTTCGACACTGTCTCCCAAGCTACCCACTGTATTTTCCTCTTCTCAACAGAATTCCACAAAAACTTTGCTATTAGACTATTCAGCGATTTTTGAACTGAGGCAGGCATTGAGAAAATTGACATGCAGAAAACCGGAAGACTAGCAAGTACCGACTTTATTAGCACAATGCGCCCCCCAAAGGATAGCAATTTCGATTTTCATCCGCTCAATTTTACCTTAACCTTCTTGATAATTGGATCCCATATTTGTTTAGACCCTGTACTCGCTCCCAATGGCAAACCCAAATAGTTGCAGGGGAGAGATTCAACTTCACATTTTATTAGCCTAGCCCACTCTTTCACCTTACTGTCATCCATGTTAATTCCAATAAGCTTCGATTTAACCCTGTTTAACTTCAAACCAGCAGCAAGTTCGAAGCCTTTAAGAACTCTGATGATGTTTTTTACCTGATTTTCACCCGCACCGCAAAAGATCATGAGGTCGTCGGCGTATTGAATGTGGGTTACTTCAGATTTCTCTGCACCAATCACAATCCCCTGGAAACAGCCGCTAGCATTGGCCTTCAACAATAACGAGCTCAAACCCTCGGCAACAATGTTGAAAAGTAGCGGGGATAGGGGGCACCCCTGTCTGAGGCCTCGGCCAATGCCGAAAGGAGTAGATGGGGAACCATTTATCAGCACGGAAATGCTAGCCGTAGAAATACATTGCAATATCCAATGGCACCACAAAGACCCAAAACCCATTCTTTTCATCAGATTAATCAGGAAATTCCAGATGACAGAATCGTACGCCTTATAGAAATCCACTTTAAACACTAAACCCGTCGTGCCGCTCTTTTTTGCAAAGTCAATTGTTTCGTTTGCAACCAGAAAACAATCCACCAATTGCTTCCCAGGTAGGAAAGCAAACTGATGTTCTCCCACAACCTTATCCGCCACTTCCCCCAGTCGTAACGCCAGCACCTTGGCCATCAATTTGTACACGCACCCGACAAGGCTGATCGTCCTATACTCTTCTATAGAAGTTGGGTTCTGCTTCTTTGGGATAAGTACCAGAAAGGAGTTATTAAACTTAAACTCCCTCAGCTGCTCACTGTAAAACAAGTTGAAGAAGTCGATAATTTCTTTTTTCAAATTCTTCTAAATTTTTTTTAAGAAGCTCATATTGAAACCGTCTGGCCCGGGAGCTTTAGAAGCTTCAAATGACGCCAACGCCAGCCAAATTTCCTCCTCTGTAAACTCTAGTTCCAATCTAGCGGCTTCGACCTTCCCAATCGACCTCATCTCCCATTTCAAGACATCATCTGGAATGGTGTTTGAAGTATTATATGTTAAAAGTGTTGGCTTTGAAATTTCAAAGTAAAATTCAACAAAGTAGGCACCAATTGACAAATTGAATTTGTCAAGTTTGGGTGCAGCAAATGGAGAAAAATGATGCAGCAAATGTTGAAAATGTGGAATGGGGAAATTGATTTTTGGTCCCTAAACTTTAGGCTATTTATAGGTTTAGTCTCTAAAGCTCAACTATAAATAGCCTAGCCATTTGCCATTCTTACACATCCCAAATCATTCTAACCTCCTCCCAATACTAGAGAAATTAGAGAGTTTTCATAGAGTTGTTTTCTCCTTTCTTATCAAGAGAGAATTGTCATTGTTTTCTCCTTGTTAGACTGAGAGAAGTTGTAATTCCTATTTTCTCATAGTGAAATTCTTCTACCTTTGTCCGTGGTTTTTACCCTATATTATTTAGGGGTTTTCCACGTAAAATCTGTGTCTCCTTTATCTTTATTGTTATTTTCTCAAATTATCAGTTGCGTTTTTGATCTATCCGACGATCGTATTCCGCAACAATTGGCATCAGAGCCTAATTTGGGTGTGTATATCTACTTACCGTATTCTCTGTTGGTTGCCACTGAAAAGTGGATCCTCCATCATAAGAAAGTAAGTTAGATATTACTCATTCATTGAAGGTGGTGGGCACTATTCACGTCAAAGAGGTGAAATAGTGGGAGCTATCTGAAATAGAAGCTATGGCAACGAAATTTGATATTGAAAAGTTCAATGGGAGAAATTTCTCACTGTGGAAATTGAAGATAAAGGCCATCCTAAGAAAAAAACGGATGTCTAGCGGCTATCAGCGAAAGGCCGGCAGATTTTACGGATAACAAGAAATGGAATGAGATGGACGAGAATGCTATTGCAGACCTTCATTTAGCATTAGCAGATGAAGTACTATCAAGCATCGAGGAGAAGAAGACAGTCAATGAGATTTGGGATCACCTCGCAAAATTATACGAGGTCAAATTGTTGCACAATAAAATTTTCCTTAAGAGGAAATTGTACACTCTTCGGATGTCAGAATCTACTTCAGTGACAGAGCACTTAAACACGTTGAATACTCTATTTTCTCAGCTTACATCCCTAAGCTATAAAATAGAGTCACAAGAACGTGCTGAACTTCTGCTTCAAAGTCTACCTGATTCGTATGATCAACTCATCATCAACTTGACAAACAACAACCTTACAAGT
This sequence comes from Hibiscus trionum, assembly GCA_030270665.1. Taxonomy (NCBI): domain Eukaryota; kingdom Viridiplantae; phylum Streptophyta; class Magnoliopsida; order Malvales; family Malvaceae; genus Hibiscus; species Hibiscus trionum. The sequence continues at coordinate 6,388,687 of BSYR01000065.1, forward strand.
GATCTAGTCTTCGATGACGTTACAGCTGCTGTTCTGGAAGAAGAAAATCGGCGCAAGAACAAGGAAGACAGACAAGGAAATCTGCAACAAGCAGAGGCCTTAACGGTGATGAGAGGAAGATCAACAGAACGTGGCCAAAGTAGCAGTCACAATCATGGTAGATCAAAGTCAAGGAGTAAGAAGAATTTAAAGTGCTACAACTGCGGAAAGAAGGGTCACATGAAGAAGGATTGTTGGAGTTTACCTAAAAACTCCAATCCTCAAGGAAATATGGCAAACACTTCAGATGATGGAGATGCTCTCTGTTGTGAAGCAGCAACAGCCATGGAAGACAGAAAAAGATTTGCAGACATATGACTTATTGACTCGGGAGCCACATATCACATGACCTCAAGAAGAGAATGGTTCTATAATTATGAACCTATCTTAGGAGGATCTGTGTACAGCTGCAATAATCATGCCTTGGAGATTGTTGGCGTTGGAACCATCAAATTGAAGATGTATGACGGGACAACCAAAGTTGTTCGAGATGTGCGACACGTGAAAGGCTTGAAGGAAAAACTTATTATCCTACGGATTGTTGGATAATAATGCAAGCAAGATTGAAACACGGAAATGAATCATGAAGGTGTTCCATGGAGCGCTTGTGGTGATGAAAGGTGAAAAGATAGCGGCAAATTTGTACATGCTGAAGGGAGAGACTTTGCTAGAAGCTGAAGCCTCTGTTGCCTCATGTAGTTCAGATTCTACCATGTTATGGCATCGGAAACTTGGACACATGTCAGAACAGGGAATGAAAGTCCTTGTGGAGCAAAAGCTACTTCCGGGTTTAACAAAGGTATCACTTCCTTTGTGTGAACATTGTATTACAAGTAAGCAGCATCGATTAAAATTCAACACATCAAATTCTAGAGGCAAGGCTGCTCTAGAATTGGTTCATTCTGATGTATGGCAAGCACCGGTTACATCCCTAGGCGGAGCAAAGTATTTTGTCTCTTTCATTGATGACTACTCTAGGAGATGTTGGGTGTATCCTATCAAGAGGAAGGCAGATGTGTTTTCAACCTTCAAAGTTTTCAAAGCGCGGGTGGAACTTGATTCTGGAAATAAAATCAAGTGTTTCAGATCAGATAATGGAGGTGAATATACAAGTGATGAATTTGATAACTTCTGCAGAAAAGAAGGCATCAAAAGACAGTTCACAACAGTATACACTCCTCAAAAAAATGGAGTGGCAAAGCGGATGAACAGAACTCTGTTAGAAAGAACACGAGCAATGTTGAGAGCTGCAGGGCTAGAAAAAGCTTTCTGGGCAGAAGCAGTCAATACCGCCTGTTATTTGGTGAATCAGGCTCCATCAACTGCAATTGAGTTGAAGACACCGATGGAAATGTGGACTGGTAAACCAGTTGATTATTCAAACCTCCATATATTTGGAAGTATTGTGTACGTGATGTACAATGCCCAAGAAATTTCAAAGTTGGATCCAAAATCCAGAAAATGTAAATTCTTGGGGTATGCTGATGGAGTAAAGGGGTATCGCTTGTGGGATCCCACTGCCCGCAAAGTGATTATCAGCAGGGATGTTATCTTTGTAGAAGATAAGCTACAAAGAAAAGAAGAAGATGATAGCACTGATAAAGAAAAGCCAGAGACTACACAGATACATGTTGAAAATGAGTTTGAACAGAGAGATTGTTCTGAAGCAGAACCAGAGCTCGAGGAATCAGAACCAGAGAATTTTGAAGCTCCAACAACTCGTCAATCAGATCGTGTGAGAAGACCCCCAATTGGCACTCAGATTATGTTATAGAAGGTAATGTTGCATACTGCCTTTTAACGGAGGACGGTGAGCCATCAACATTCGAGGAGGCAATGAACAACTCAGATGTTTCGCAGTGGATGGCGGCAATGCAAGAAGAAATTGAAGCCCTTCATAAAAATAATACATGGGAACTTGTGCCACTACCACAAGGAAGGAAGCCAATTGGTAACAAATGGGTCTTCAAAATCAAGAGAAATGGTGACGATCAAGTGGAGAGGTATCGTGCAAGACTGGTGGTCAAAGGATATGCTCAGAAAGAAGGTATTGATTTCAATGAAATCTTTTCTCCTGTGGTTCGACTAACAACGGTTCGAGTTGTCCTGGCAATGTGTGCTACATTGAATTTACATCTAGAGCAGCTAGATGTTAAAACAGCTTTTCTTCATGGAGATCTTGAAGAAGAGATTTACATGCTCCAGCCTGAAGGTTTTGAAGAAAAAGAAAAGAAGAACTTGGTTTGTAGGTTGAACAAATCTCTGTACGGTTTAAAGCAGGCGCCGAGGTGTTGGTACAAGAGATTTGACTCCTTCATCATGAGCCTTGGATACAACAGACTTAATGCAGACCCTTGTGCTTACTTCAAGAGGTTTGGTGAAAACGAATTTGTTATATTGCTGTTGTATGTAGATGACATGTTGGTTGCAGGCCCCAACAAAGATCATATTGAAGAATTAAAGGCACGACTGGCTAGGGAATTTGAAATGAAGGACTTGGGACCAGCAAACAAGATTCTAGGGATGCAAATTCACCGAGACAGAAGTAGTAGGAAGATTTGGCTTTCACAAAAGAATTACTTGAAAAAGATCTTGTCACGATTCAACATGCAAGATTGTAAGCCAATTTCTACCCCTCTTCCTATTAACTTTAAATTATCCTCCAGTATGAGTCCTAGCAGTGAAGAAGAGAGGATGGAGATGTCTCGAGTACCGTATGCATCAGCAGTGGGAAGTTTAATGTTCGCTATGATTTGTACAAGACCAGACATTGCACAAGCAGTGGGAGTGGTTAGTCGGTACATGGCGAATCCAGGCAGAGAGCATTGGAATGCTGTGAAAAGGATCCTGAGATACATCAAAAGGACCTTAAATGTTGCATTATGTTACGGGGGATCAGACTTTCTTATCAGCGGGTATGTCGATTCTGACTATGCAGGAGATTTGGATAAAAGCAAATCTACAACAGAGTATGTGTTTACAGTTGCTGGTGGAGCTGTAAGCTGGGTTTCAAAACTGCAATCGGTTGTGGCTACGTCAACAACGGAGGCAGAATATGTAGCAGCTACACAAGCCAGTAAAGAAGCAATATGGTTGAAAATGCTATTGGAGGAGCTCGGGCACAAACAAGAGAATGTCTCTTTGTTTTGTGACAGTCAGAGCGCCTTGCATCTTGCAAGGAATCCTATTTTTCACTCAAGAACAAAACACATTCGGGTCCAATACCACTTCATTCGTGAGAAAGTGGAAGAAGGGACGATAGATATGCAGAAGATCCATACCGATGACAACATAGCAGATTTCATGACAAAAGCAATCAACACTGATAAGTTTACTTGGTGTCGATCCTCTTGTGGCTTGTTAGAGACGTAAGCAACATGGAAAATACAAGGTAGAAAGAATGGTGTGAAGATATGATTGTTCCAATCAAATCTTCAAGTGGGAGATTGTTAAAAGTGTTGGCTTTGAAATTTCAAAGTAAAATTCAACAAAGTAGGCACCAATTGACAAATTGAATTTGTCAAGTTTGGGTGCAGCAAATGGAGAAAAATGATGCAGCAAATGTTGAAAATGTGGAATGGGGAAATTGATTTTTGGTCCCTAAACTTTAGGTTATTTATAGGTTTAGTCTCTAAAGCTCAACTATAAATAGCCTAGCCATTTGCCATTCTTATACATCCCAAATCATTCTAACCTCCTCCCAATACTAGAGAAATTAGAGAGTTTTCATAGAGTTGTTTTCTCCTTTCTTATCAAGAGAGAATTGTCATTGTTTTCTCCTTGTTAGACTGAGAGAAGTTGTAATTCCTATTTTCTCATAGTGAAATTCTTCTACCTTTGTCCGTGGTTTTTACCCTATATTATTTAGGGGTTTTCCACGTAAAATCTGTGTCTCCTTTATCTTCATTGTTATTTTCTCAAATTATCAGTTGCGTTTTTGCTCTATCCGACGATCGTATTCCGCAACATTATAGAGCTTGTAAAAATGATCAGAGATGGCTTTTTTAATTTCATCCTGACCAGTGACTTCAACACCACCAACCCGGATTTTTCCAATGAAATTTTCAGATCTCTTAGCCGAGGCACACGCGTGAAAAAATTTCGAGTTTCGGTCACCCTCCTTCGCCCATTTAAGGCGTGATTTTTGGATCCATTCCCTTTCTTCTCTGCGTATTGCATTCCAAAGCTTCATTTTATACGCTCGCAGCTCATTTCTGATCTCCTCATTAGAAGCATCATTCAGCAATTTTCCTTCCAGTTCACTACATCTTTTTTCCAACGCCCTGACTGAGAATTCTTTTTCTCTAATGTTTTTCTTTACCCACTCCTTTGACACCTTCTTGCACCTCTGAAGTAACCTGCCAATATTCCCCCACTATTATTCTCGTACACCTTCTCAATTTCCATCACATAATCTTTACTCTCGGCAAGATGGTCAAACCATTTGAAATAGCTATTACCACTAGACTCAGCCACTGTGGTAAAGGCAATCGGATTGTGATCCGAAATATTTTTAGGATGTAGAATTTGCAACAGACCATTCCAAACACACAAGAAAATAGGGGAAACAATAAATCTGTCTAATCTACTAGCAGAAGGCATAGAGCCCAAGTTATAAGCAAATTAATTTATTTTTGTTTATTCTTAAAATTTATTTTTTAATATTTGTTATTAGGGACCAATTTACAAACAAATTAATCTATTTCTATCTACTTTTAAAATTCTTTTTCCCTAATATTTGTTATTAGATTTAGAGGCTCAATTTACGAGCAAATATTTGATACTTAAAGGATTAATTTAGAGTTTATGGATTTAAAGTTTAGGTTTTAGTGTTAGAGATTTGGAATTTAAATTTCTTAGTTTAAATAAGAAAAGCTGTGTTACACAATCTATGTATCAAATTATTATTATTATTATTATTATTATTATTATAAAAGAAATCAGGATCAATGATAAAATAAGGGATTATAGAGGCTGATATTAGATGTCAAACTTACCAAATGTTGCTTTTTAAAGAGATTAATGAATCGATTAGACTAAATTCAAATTGAATTATCTTTGATTAGTTTGTAATTTAATTTTGACCATCCACCATTTTGTTTTGGGAAACCTCTAATTAATTGACATTTCATGATATGTTTATTGTTTACATACAAAGACACACTTGCATAAACATGTTTTGTTTTGTTCATAACGAAAACCCTGTCACTAACATCATATAATCATGTCTTCCATTGACTATCTATTCATCTTCTACGACCTCAAAAGCATTGCAAACAATGGGGGAGCATTAACAATGTAATAAACCGCTCGACGACGACGTGGATTGACTGTATATGGGACATTTTATCTTAAAATCGACATGCTTGTGTGTATTTAGGCGTTGGATTCTGCGTCATCTTCCATCTCACGTACAGCTTGAAGAGGACCGCTACCGAACATGAGACCTGAGAGATTGTTTAGAGGACCATCTCCAAATAAACATACCTGCGGTTCGATCTGATTCAATCGCTTCCACTCGACGTCTGACAGAGACCAGTTGAATATGTCGATATTTTGCTTTATCCTGTCGGGCTTAAGGCTACATGGTAGAACACTGGTTCCTCGTTGAAACCCCCACCGTAAAATTACCTACAAATGAACAAAACCGAATGACCTGAATTAGAATCATGAGAACTGCTGGAGTAGTTAAACGTAGCACGTTAGGACAGGAAGCCGACAATGGTTTGTAAGGGAAATAAGTGAACTGAACACGGAAGTTCTCAGATGAACCAATTCTCACTTTAGCTAAATCTCAAGAATATTTGATCAAGAAAGACTTGAATCGAGCTAGCTAAAAGAATAAACTATCAGACACATGAAGCTCTAAGTACGTAAAATATCCGAAACCGAGAGGTCCCGATCAAAAGCATTATTCAGTTCCAACCATCATGTGAAGATGCTAAATAAAGAACTTAAAAGAACAATCAACTTACTGCTACATGTTCCTCGGAGTCAAAGGAATATGGTGAAAATTCACTATATTTGCTACCTATGTTTCTAGCTGTGCATAAAATGTCTTGAACAAGGCGTTGTTCCACAGCTCACTAAACTTACGATGCAAGGATAACACATAATCATAGGCTTGCTTTAATCTTATTGGCCTGATTGAAGAGCCCTTCCATGAATCCGCTCTTCATACGGTGTTTGTAGGAAGCGGAAAAGGAAAGGACAGGTGATGGGAAACCCGGTATATGGGACTTTGCAGTAGTTAGTTGGCAATTGGAAGTTCTCTGGTATAGCTATAGGCAAAATTTTAAACAGAAAGCGACTCGCCATAATATTCACAGTTTTCCTAGAGATGTGCTTCTTTACTAGTTCTTCAGGGGTTTACCAACAATGATATGAACTCGAGTTTAATACTAAAGATATTGATTTCCATGGTTACAGATGGTAATATGAAATCAAGTTCATGTGTCAGGGCAGATTGTAGTCATCATTTTATGCAATCTGCTTTCGTTTCGGTAATGGTACCACACTTGAAAATAATATTTGCATTATCAATACATGGTACAAATAGTGATCAAAGTGTAACTAAATGAACTGAGGCAAGTTTTACCAGGTTTCAGTTCCGTACGAGTTCATTTTGAGCTTAAAACAGGCTGCTTGAACTCGGTTTGGAAAAGCTTATCAAGTCCATGAGGCGAGCTCAAGCTTTAACCCGAGGTTTGTTACTAGGGATTCAAAACTTGTAACTGTAAAACTTATCGCGGGAATATTCTAAGTCATTCATTATCATACTTTAGGTTAAGAAGAACATAGAAAGAAAAAGCTAGCTCGATGCATAGTAAAACAGACAAGATATTGGCATAGAAAGAAATACCTGCTCAGGTGTCTTTTTGTGCCTATCCGCAATCTCCCCAACAACTGACAATTTCAGCATTGGTCCATGTACCGATCGAGACCTCCTAAATGAAATACGAGGAGTTCCGGGTTCATCTTCCCCACCCGATCCACTATCAGACACTCCGGGACTCGATGTAGGTACACCCAAAGGTGTGTGAGCAGACACATGGATACCTTTTGATTGGCAAAACTTCACCAGTTCATCTTGTCTCCAAAAAGGATGCAACTCCACCTATTAAAAATTACAATCCAATTATATACACCTTGTTAATGAATTACTGTAAAAGTATTACAAGATGAACAAATAAGAACTATTTTACGAGCATAAGACTTGAGCCTATATTTAGTTCTTAATAAATCAATGCAAAGAACAGTTCTTTTTATGCAGGAATCATTGAAATTGGAATAAAATCAAATTTAAGAAAGAAAAGGGTGTGATCTCCATCGAACCTGGTTAACCGCAGGTACAATTTTCGCGAATTTAAGCAGTTCTTTGATCTGATGCACACTGAAATTGCTTACACCGATAGCTCTAACCAAACCCGATTCAACTAAGGCTTCCATGGCTTTCCATACCTTCTTTAGCCGATTCAAAAACTGCCTATGCTCGCTCCCCGACTTCGAAGGAGGATCGGTTGCATCTCCAAAAGCTGAGCTCTCAGGCCAATGCATCAAATACAGATCCAAGTAGGAGATTCCAAGGTTCTTGAGAGACACCTTAACATAGTTTTCGATCTTATTCAATGAATTCATAGTACAATAAAGCTTAGAGGTTAAGAAAACATCCTCTCTTTTCAAAGAACCTTTGAAGGCTTCGGCCAATGCTTCCCCAACCTCAATCTCATTGCCATAAAGATGTGCACAATCTATGTGGCGGTATCCGGCCGACAATGCCGTTTTCACAGCATCGACGCAGAGGTCTCCTCCACTCTGCCATGTTCCAAGCCCAATGGCAGGAATTCTAGCTCCAGTATTCAACACAAAGAAATTCCCACTTTTACCTTTCATTTTCCTTGATTTTCTTCACCCACCAATCAGGAATTTAAAAGGGGGTAAGATTTCAAGTTTTCAACTCTAAAATTTCCAACTTGTTCCAATAAACAAAGAGGAAAAAAAACCCCTATTTCTTAGGATTGCAGTAAGATACGGAAATTTAACCAAAAACCCACTAACGAAATCTAAAAAAACAAGACAACCCAATTCAGCAACAATACCAAAAGAACATTCTTTTATCCGAAAATCCAAAACTTTACTTCAAATACTAAAAAAAGAACACGGCTTCTGTTTATCCATTAATCTTAAAGAAACCACTGAACCGAAACCAAACAATATTTAAAACAGAAAGACAAGAAGTAATAAACAAACCTTAAAAATTCAGATCACAGCAACCAAAAACCAAGAACTTGTTTTCTCTCAACTGTGCGTATGCCAAAAAAAGTATAATATTACAGCTAAACTTCAAAAAGAGAGGATCATGGTGCGTGCGTATATCAGTGTATATTTTTTATACATACAGTATCAAATTATCAATCTGTATATCTACTTTGGACAAAAGACAAATGGTCAAATATAAAATAATAGTGTTGAGATCATCATGTTGAGAATTTTAAACCGAATGTGAGAAAAATAATAATAAAGGGCTATGCACCTAACTGTAACAAAGGGTTGTCTAAAATGAATCCTACCCGCCACCTACCAAGCACCCAACTTCACAAATCACAACTACATTCATTGGACATTGCTCATTCATTCGAGATAATGTGTTTTAACTCGTTGAGTTCTATTTGCGGGGTCGTAAGTGGCCGTCAGCATGTTTGAAGACTCGTATTTTTGTATTTTGAAGTTTGTATGGTGACACGTATCTCTTCAGGTGAGGAAATATTATAAAGTGACATTTACAAACCTAAGAACTAGAACAGAATTTTGAGGCGCTAAATTAAAATTTTTAATTTTTTAAAAGATACGACTGTCCTCTAACAATTTGATCTATCTTTGCTTATAGACCCAATAAAATATACATTATTACCATATATTTATTTGGTGGGAATCGTAATCAGTATTCAGTATTACTTGAGAATCTAGGATCAGTTCTATTTTTAGAGATTGAGGCAGTAGGCCTCCTTTTAAAAAGAAAAATAAGAGTTGGTATTCCATATATGGAGAAACCTGAAGCATCTCAAGGACACGGTAGAGTGGTGCTAGCATTTCTCAAGTTCCAAATGATGCTTTGGTTCAAAGAACATTTCCTACAAGTGGAGAAAAATTTTTAAGACACTTTTTCCACTATAATTTTTATAAGCAATGCTAAAATGCCCTTTAGTGGAGACATTATTTTAACCCTTAGTCTACAAATATAACATATTCAACATTAAAAAAATATATATTTTATATGCTTACGTGAAAATTTTGTTTTCTATATACTATTTTAGTTTAGGGCTTAGAAGTTTAGTTTATGATTTAGGGTTTTAGATTTTGAGATTTTGAATTTATAGATTAAGATTAAAATTTAGAGTACAAGTTTAAGGGTTAAGGTTCAAGATATTGGCTTTAAAGCTAGGATTTAGATTTTATATTGTGAAGTTAAAATTGACATGTTTATGAAAAAAATGTACACTAATCGTGCATGAAATATTAACCTTTAAAAACAATAAAACAATTAAATATTTTTAATATCCTTTAATAATGTACACGCACCTTGCAGACAAAGTAATTTGAATTCGAGTCTCCTAAAATGATTATCATCTATTTTTTTCACTGAAATTATTTGTTGAGTTCAAAACAAAATTAAGTTGAACTATACTAACTATAAAAACAGAAAATAAAATGCAAAAATAACACTAACATGGCGGACATTTAACATGTACATAAAACAAATTATCAGTGTTCGAAAAATCTATACAAATTTAAAAGACTTTGAGTGCATGAGAAAATATGTATTAATATAATATGAAAATAATAAAAACAAAACAACAAAAGTAAACACGATAAAAAATATCAAAAACATGAAAAAAAATCGCTATAACATTAATGATTAAAGTATAAATTTATAATATTTAAAAAAATTAGAGACTGAACTTATCGAATCAATGGAGTCATGTCTCTCACAAAAATAATAAAAATATAAAAAATATTTAAGTTGAGATAAATACAATTATTTAGATGGTGAGTTGGGGAAGCAAAGGACCCAAACAAGCTGAGATTATTAGAAGGGCTTGACCCACGTCTAAGCCCAGAGAGCTGAAACCAACTTGAGCAGTGATTTTGGTGAAGGAAAACAGCATGATGGGCCATGGCTCGTCATCTTCAAGCCCACCAAAATATTTTGGACACAAATCTAAGCAAAGTCCTTACATAATTGAAGATCTTCAAGCCCAATTTAGATCTCGCAAGTTGCTATAGATCCCAGTTAGAGATTCAAATAGCGGTCCGCTACTACAATAACGATTGTTATATAGTAGTAACAATATCGTTAAAAAATATTATTGCGATAAATTATGGTCTACAATGATCGTAATACATCTGTTATTATTTAATTTTCTTAACAAATATAATAAGTGCTTCAAATATCACAATTTTAAAACAAAAATTTCATATGTAAAATATTTTTTTACCAGGATGTAATAATTTTTTTGAACAATAACATTTAAATTTAATTAAACACCATAAAAGATATTGCAAATACAATGCATCAAAAAGAGAGAAAGAAAGAAACTAGTCCACTAAAAATCTCGTACAAAGGTGTAAAGGAAAGCAAACTCTTCCATGGAGATTAGCATACCAGAAACTTTCTCTCTAGCTAAATGAGACGTTTTACGAGATGAAAAAAGAGCGGTGAGCGAGCTAAATTATTCAACAGATTGCCCCGCTATACAGTTATGATTACATCAGCCAACAAACCAGCAAACAAGTGGATATCAATCTTTTCTATGACCACCAGCATAATCAAATCAGAAAGCTGGCGCTGTGAGGATATCTATACGAGCACCAAACAACCGCTAAGGTATGCTAAAATTGTGTCAAATGATAGATGAAATCAACCATAAAAGCCAATGAAAAACGTACCACAAAGACAAAACAAACACGTGCCATAAGGGTTGAAATTTTTATTAAAATTAATAAAAACATAAAAGAGCAAAAATATATATATATTGGTGGTCAACAACTAATACTAAAATTAATTACTGTTATCAGCTAAGCAAAAAGAAGAAAAGAAAAGCTTACGTTAACTACAAAAAAAATTATTTTTTTCCGACAAAACTAAGGCTTTGCTTGGTATGAATGATGAGAATAAAAAAGGATGAAAAATTGTTAATCAAATAGTGGAGATTTATAACCACTTTTTTACTTTAAATTTTAATTATTTAATTAACAAAATTTTCATCCTTCTACATTTCCATCCTTCATACCAAATAAAGCTTAAGATTCCGATAATTCTTTCATTGTTTTTCCAGATGTAATAAATTCTAGATTAATACAGTATTATTACCGCAAATAAAAAGGAGAGAGAGAATATAATATTTCAAAGAAAAACCGGTCGAATGCATGGAACAAGTAACAATAGGTGGGCCGGCCCTGAAGGCAATGAAGCAAGACAAAGGTAGCGATGCAGGCACGGCACTGATATAGCCATCGCCCATCGGTGCTTTTATCGCAAGTCATACGCAAAGGGCCCCCCACAAATTATTGCACGTTGAAATCCATACGCTTAAGTTTTTAGGCTTTTCGCAGCCAATGTTTGCCATGGAGAAAGAGCGTATTATTATAATCCGATGCAGAATTTTATGTAGGGGTACAAATTATTAAAAATTTATATTAAAAATATAAAGAGTGTGATATTATGAAATTTTATAAATATAAAATTAAATTATTAATAAAATTTTAAAATACTTAAATTATAAAAAAAAAATAATTTTTTAAGAAGTACAACTGCCCCTCATCACCTCTCAATTATTACTTGTTCTTCTAAAATTCACATTTCTTACTTCGCCTTTTTAATCCAAAACACACATTTCTTACTTCACCTTTTTAAAATTTCTATATTTTCGATTAATGCATTAAATTATGAAGCAAATATTAATTATACCTTTAATGCAACAATAATATTATAAAAATAGTATATTTACTAATTTTAAAAAAGCTTTGAAATTTAAAAATATGATAGGATTAGTATTTTCCTTTGTTATAATTATCGAAACGATAATGGTGAAAAACAAATGATTGCAAAAGTAGAAAAAGAAAAATAAACATCAAAATTTACGTGAAAAACCTGAGAAGAAAAAAAATCACGGACAGATGAAGAATTTTTTTACTATGTCGAAAGAGATTACAACTGATGATATTAACCTTACTTTCTAGCATCTATTTATAAGGGATATGTTGTTTGGTTATAATTACATACAAAGTAATTTTACTCAAACTAAATTTCTTATTTTTTTACTTATATTCAAAGGGAGAAGTATAGTTTTACACGATTTGATCATTTCAATTACATGTTCAGACCAAAATATAATTTGAGTTATAACACTAACATTATTCAATTGCCATAAAACACTCTCACAATCATACTAACTTCAGAAGTAAGTTATCATGAAGACAATAAACATACCTTTATAGTAACTATGATTTTTTTTATCGTAGTTAAAATATTTGAATTTTTCACTAGTATTTGGCAAAGTTTAATATTGTTTAAAATTTTAGATTCGAGTTTATCTTCTATTCAGAGGTATGATCGAGTTTAACTCCAAATACAATAATAATCTATTTCGAGTTTAACTCCAAATACATCTTTAATGAAAAAATAAACATAAATTAGTAAGTTTAGAAAAATATATCCGAAGGAAATCCATTGCGTAACTTGTCGTACTAGATTTCAGTTCCTATGTTATTTAATCAAATCTCTTTTTTTTAATCTAATCAAATCTCGTTAATCAATGAATGGATAGACTCAAAAGTAAAACGTGCAAATGAGTTTTAACATTATTTTACACACCTTCATATAATTGTCCAAAACGATCTTCCATGTAGGACCAATAACAGTGGAGTTGGGATTCATTAAACTTTATATTAAATTTTTGATTTAAATATTAAAAATCATTAATAATTGCCTTAAGAGTGTAAAAAACCTTGAATTTTTTTTTAAAAAAAATCAATTAAGGTATTGATTTTTTGCGCCAAACAATTTTTTTTAATCAATTAAGCTTTTGAACTAATAAATTAAATCAATTAAGTTTTTTAGTCAATTTTGACCATTAAATCTTGACATTTTTTTAGATATTATTTGCACAAGATATACTACAATTCTATCATGTTGTATTTACAGATTTTTTTAAAATATATATTTTATTAACTTTATAAGTCTTTTAGTATTTTTAGAAATTTTAAAGAATTTTTTAAATAAAATATAAAATTTTGAAAATATCAAGTGCAAAACACCGTGACACGACGTGCTGTTGTCAAAATTAGTCAAAAAACTTAATTGATTTAATTTTATAGTTCAAAGGCTAGTTAAATTTCTTAGTTCAAAGACTTAATTCAGTTAATTGGGTGAAAACTTAATATGATATAATTAATAGTATCCTTTGAGTGAAAGCAATGAGGAGTGATATAATTAATATGATATAATTAATAGTATCCCTTGTGTCCTGATGGCAAATGTAGATGTTTATCATCCCTTAAGACCCGGGTTCGAGCACCAGTAATGTCATGTTGTGTGTGCGACTAAGAAAGTTGAACAGATGCTACCCTTGCATCGCACCAGCATATTCAAAAAAAGAAAGAAAAAAAAGCAATGAGGAGTGATACATAAATTTAGCAAAATAGTTAGTAGACTATAATTAAATTCGTTTCCTTCTTTAACCCAATTCTAATTATTTACGTTTAAGAATGAGGATGAGTCTACCACGTGCGATGAACATTATTTTTTTTAAATTTTAAAAATCTAAAGGACTAAAATTATAATTAAAATTATCTCTTAAAAAAATAAAAACCAAATTTAATAATTACTTTATAATATTTTTAATAGGTTAGAATCAAATATACTTAATTCTCTTAAACCCTAACAAAATCAATCTCTTAAAAAAATAGAAATCAGTTTATAATTTTTTAATAAATTAGAGTCAAATATACTCAACTCTCCTAAACCTAAACCCTACCAAATTCAACCCCTTATATTATTTTTGCCGGCGCCGCCTCAGCCCCCGCCGTCATCCCTAACAAATTCATTTATATAATCGAAGAGGAAGGAAGGACTTTTCAAATTTTGCTTGGCTTCAAATTTTCTTGGAAACATTTTATCTGAAGTTCTAGACAGAATCTTCTTCCTTTATGTTCTGCGTATAAGTCTTTTTGCATAGGTCAAATTTCCCAACCTCGACTGTATCATGAACGTTCGAATTTGTGAATAAACATTATAATATATTTGATTTTAATCTATTAAAAAATTATAAATTGATTTCTATTTTTTAAGAGATTGAATTTGTTAGGGTTTAGGAGAATTGAGTATATTTGATTCGAACCTATTAAAAAATATTATAAAGTAATTATTAAATTTGGTTTTTATTTTTTTAAGAGATAATTTTAATTATAATTCTAGTCCTTTAGATTTTTAAAATTTTAAAAAATAATTAATGGTGTTTATCGTTAGTGGTGTTCATCAATATTCGCCGTCCGTTGTAGAATTTTCCTAAGAATAAATGCATTTCTCCCCCTCTATTAGTTCTTTTTTCTTTTCCCTTTTTTCTCTAGGTTATACTTCATCATGTTAGTGATGCATTTAATATATGCATGAAAAAAGAGAAGGCAATCATCACATTCATGCTATAATCTTGCCTAAGGTCCCGAATGGAGTAAAGCACTCAAATCTTTAATATATATACATTTTTTTAGTAAATTAGTGTCATAGTTTAATCAAGATATCAATTTAGTTATAAATGGACAAGATTTTACTCGATTTCAAAAAATCAAATTATTCGACTCGGTTTAATATAAAAGTACTCGACTTGTTTTGATTTGACTTGTAATTTTATAAATTTGAAAAAAATTCAAATAAAATTTGAGTTATAAAATGAAAATTCGAATAACTCGAAATTTTTAGTAATTAATAGATCAGTTTTCAAGTTCGAGTTAATTTTTAAATAATCCTTTATATAAATTGAATTAATGGTGCTCATCGGTGCTCGTCGTTAATGATGCTCATCGGTATTCATCGAGCTCTGTAGAATTTTCCTGTAACCCCCTCGTCCCGGTCTGGCCGGATGACCGGTCCGAGTGAGCCACACAGGGAAAATCGAAGCGAAACCCGTTAAGGTTCCCCCTCGGTTAGCAACCCTATTTTTTTCTTCTTCTTTCATTTTAATCTTGTCTAGAGGATTGTTAAGTCCTAAGTGATCACGACAGCGGAAAACAATCAAAGGAAATCGCATTCGAACCACGGCCATGCACAAACAGTCCATTTTAAGCTTACAGGGCAGGCCGTATCGATACACCAATCAAGGGTATCGATACGCCTTGACTTGGTCAACCCAAACAGTCAACTCGAAGAAGACCGTATCGATACAGCCCTTGAGCGTATCGATACGCCCTCTTCAGTCAACATCTGGTGGTCAACGAGATAAACCCGTACCGATACACCCCATCACCGTATCGATACTCCAAAACTCCCCAATTTCTCAGAATTCCAGTGACCAAAAACCGTATCGATACACCCCCGTGTATCGATACGCCCAGCCAAAACTGAGCTCTACAGGCAAGACCGTATCGATACGGCCCTTAGGCGTACCGATACGCCCTGCTCTGCAAAGCCCCAAAATCAGCAAGAGCTCTCAAGACTCCAACTCTAGATGCATAAAGGGACTCCCTAAGCCACACACAAACTTTTAAGCAACATTCTACAACCAAGGGAAGCATCCAAACCACAAGCAAGGCATTCATTCATGGCATTCCAACAAAAGAGCAATTTAAGCATTAATGGGCATACATGAAAGCTCAAAAGGCCTTAAAAGGCACAAGACAACATATGAGAGGTTTGCACTCACACACAAGGCAACCTAAACATCTAGAGGGCATGCCACCACACTCAAACATTCATCATAGCTTAACATGCTTTACAAACCAAAGCCAATTCAAACATCAACATACATGAGTCATACATAGTTCATACAAAAATCCTTGCCACATTGCTAACTAATACAAAATTTACCACCGTACTTGAGCCACAAACTTGGAAAGCCCTTCTTGCCTTGCTCCGAGCTAACACCACGCTAATGATCTGCATTGTTGAACATTGAGAGCGTAAGCTATAAGCTTAGTCAGGGTGCTCTAAAACGAAAACCATCAACAATGCAGGGTTCAAGCATGTAAATCCAAATCTCACATACAACCTACAATGGCATATAATCAAGTAGACCTAGCTAGTCATTCAAGTGGCATAATATGGTTTCTCATAATCTACCAAGCTCAATCATCAATATCAACATCATGTAACCACACCATATATCACAATTATATATCACAACACATGAACGGGTTTAATTGGCCACTATTAATTTCCCAGATGTGCAGATTAAACCTCAACAATCACATTACCTCGGTGGGATTACACTCATCACCGGACCTTGCATGTGCGGGATTTCATTCATCGCCACATGCCCTACGGATGGGATTTCACTTATCATCCCGTAGAAAATATAATAAAGCTTCCGGTGGAATATTACATCACCGTACTCCTCCTTGATGACTTAACGCCATCAAGGCCACGTACGTTTTGACTCAATTTGTGTGCACACTAATCCTAATGATCGATCATTTACAACCGATAATTTATTTAGTGCCAATTTTCATAACCACATCATATATCATCAACCACATCCCATGCTCATCACATATATACATTTCATGATATACATGCACCAATTTAACCACATTTCACAAGAGCATAGATAGGCAAACACAATAGCATTTAATGGAGAACAAGGCTAAATTAACAACTTGAATTAAATAGAAATGGCCTACCAAGCACACTTCACACACACACACTACACATACTCGAACCAAACTTTAAAACAAGTTTGAAACCACTCACCGCCCTTCCTTAGCAACCGAAACAATTCTCCTACGAACTCGGATTCGGTCCCAATGCCTCTCCAACGCTTCCTCTTGCTTCTAGCCAAACAAAACACATTCATTACATCACAATTCAATGCTAAAACTCAATCACCATCTCACATCACATGTATAAGCCAACTTCAACAAATTCCCAATCCACATAATCACCCAAAATACCAATTTTCGTGCTTCCTCAAAACCTTGCTGAAATTTCTATTTCCAATCACCCAAATGACCCCCAAAAGGTCCCAAATCACCCTCCTAACATACCTAAATCATCAGCCCTTTGTTTTCAACCTAAAACCCACCAAAAATGGCTCTAAGAACCCACTTCGGGTTTTCATCAAAACTCAACTAAATTAACATATAATGAGCATTTTAACATGAATAAACAAAGCCCCAACTCAATTTTGTAAAACAAGATGAAAATTCCCATAAAACCCCAAACTTTAAATCAAACCCTAATTTTCAAAAGTTCATATCTTTGAAATCTAAAACCATAGGTAGATAGAGAATAAAGAGGAGAGTGTGAATATGATTTTACCTTTCAAAAACACCTTGAAATGAAGTTGTAAACCAATGGAATAGTAACTAGGAAATTTGAGAGAGTTTGAAGATGGAGAAATGGTTTCTAACGTTTGGAAAGGAGAGATGGGAAAGAGAAGACATCTTTTTCTATAAAGTTGTCTTGTTTTTTAAAAGTTTTGGGTCAAATTACAACATTGGTCCCTCCCCTTTTTACTAAAGTTCAAATAGATCTAATTTAAGGTTGAATTGATTTTAATTTAATTTTATTGACTCGGACTATAAACCCGACTAACTCCTAACCCCAAAATACGGGTGTTACATTTCCTTTAGCTAATTAGCTACATGAAGTACTTTAGAGTATAACGTTAAAATTTTAGCACAATTGTTGAGATAGATTGGTGCCATACATTAATAAATTTATCCAACTAACACACACAGATTGCAAATGAATCATCAACTAGTGTCAATTATGAGGTAAGATGAGGCCTTAAATTATTTAAATTTAAATAATGCTAGATATTCAAGTTTTAATAGTGTGAATGAAGTCAATTAAGTTGTGTGTGTTTATATATATACGACTTTGTTTGATAATTAGTTTGTTAGTAACTTAAATTAGCTGATAGTTGATAGCATTAACTGATTTGATTAGTAAATTACATTAGTTGATTGTATAAAAGTGTTTGGTAAAATTAACTGATAACAGATAGTTGTTTGATTATTTGAACAAATAAAATAACAAATAAGAACATGATTATATTTAATAATTGTTTAAATAATTCATTAGTTATTAATATTTTGTATCTATTAATATTAATTAGATTATAAAAATTATTTTTTTAATATTATTACAAAGCATATAAGAAGGATATATATATTAATGTTTTATTTATAAAATTACCTTTCTAATATAATTTTAATAATTGTTAGATTTTTATGTATATAATATTTTTTTATTTATGAAATTATATTTTGAATTATGAATATAATTTTATCAATTATTAAATTAATGTGTATATATATTAATTTCATATTTATGAATTTTTTTATGTTTATTAGTTAATAAAAAATCAAATTTAAAAAAAGAATGGGGAGAGTATCAAACTAAAAGCTGAAAAATTAATAATTAATTATTCAACAATCCAGCAACACATTAACAATATGAAATGCATTGAGCTCAATTACCAAAAGAACAAAAACAGTGAGCTCAATTATTCAGGATATGGCAACACAGTACCCATCAACCCCACAAACTATACATTTTTTTTTCAGCTGAGTAAAACGTTGATGAACAAAGAGAAAGAACTTCAACTGTTAACAAAAGCACATTGCTTCCTTATCTGTCCTTCGGATCCGGTTTTGACGTTGATCCGACCCATTTTCTCCATAGCCGTAGCAAACCGAGCATAGAAGAACGATTGAGGATTCGAAAGAAGCTGGTTAATGATCGCGGAGCTAGTCGAGTCCGAAGTTAAAGCAGCATCGGAATTGAAAAGACCCCTTCTTTTGGTTAACAAAGTGTAGTAGCTAAGATCAAAGGTCTTACGGCTCCCGGGGTCCATCTCAACTTTTGTTGTGTTATCGTTGGGTGTTCTACACTTGTTTGCCTTCAAATTAGCAGCGTACTCGCTGTCGAGCGTCGGGTCTATTCCACCGGGGCCGGTCGAGTTGTACAACCGACGCGAAAACGCCGGGCAATGAGCTATGCCGATGGTGTGTGCCCCTAAAACAAAAGTAGATTATTCAATATTTATTATAGCATCAATATGCTTGGTCAAAAAGGTGTTCATGTTCGTGTTCGTGTTACCGGAGAGAAGAACCAAGTCATTGGTGTCGAGTCCTTGGTTGTTGAAAAGCCTAAGGAGAGTTGTGAAGTTGTGGAATGGGCCGGGAATGTTGTTGCTTGCTTCGGTCACATTGGAGATCACACCATCTCTTCTTCCTGTCGGAACTTGCCAAAACGGACCTCCCTGTCGGAACAAAATTACATTACAATACTCTTTTCTCGTACGGCGAAAATCATGAAACAGGGAACCGATTTTCTTACAGCGGTGACGATCGAGTCCCTGGCAACTAAAGTAAGTATATCAGCACAGGAGACAACGCCTGGGCATTCAGCTTCGACCAGGCTTTTGACCCTGTCGATGAAATCGAAGCCCCTGAGTGTTCGATTCGGGACAGCATTCTTTTCCGGGGACTGGCCATTGGTCGAGTTTAAAAGCACCGACGCATCACAGCCCTGAAAAAAAAAAGAATCTCAGTCTTTGAATTCGGGTGAGTCTGAAGTGCGGCTAAAAGACGGTAAATTTTTTATTATAATGCGTACCCTGACGAAGCAATCATGGAAGTGCATTCGAATGAAGGAGGCAGCCAGTGATGGGGCGTTGGGGATGTGTTGTTTAACGTAATCTGAGATGATTTTCTCAGCTTTGGGGCAGCTTACAGCGTAAAAATTCATCTGCAATTGAGCATGAGTTGAGCCTGTAAATGCCAATAGACCAAAGGCAATGATGATAATAATAATCCCCGGAGAGCTGGTTCCTGCCATTTTGATGACTTGTTTGAAAGAAAGCAAAGTTTGATGGTGTTTGTGATTTAGAAAACACAGGGAGGGTTTTGTAATTTATAGAGCTTGATTTGAACTGCTCTTAAGGTTCTTAAAAAGGTATACAAAAAATTTAAGATAATGAAAGACCGTTAGCCACATTACTTAAAAATATATTCTAATAGTTCCTCTTACCTCGTTAATTGTCTCTTATTCAAGTAAAAATTTAAGAATCCAAGGAGTGGTTACAATAAAAAAAATGAAAATACATCATATGGTCACAAATTTATGTTTGTTTTTTATTTCGTCCAAAATATTACGATACTAACGTGAATTTTCTTTTAATTTTTTTAATTTTTCATGTCATTTTCTCTTTCATTATAAGTAGTCTATGTTGATTTAGAAAACACTGGAAGGGTTTTATAATTTATAGAGGTTGATTTGAACTACTCCAAGGTTTAAGAAAAGAACACAAAAAATGCAAGATGATGAAGCCCGTTAGCCACATAACTTAAAGATATACTCGAGTAGTTCTTCTATCGCCAGTTGTCTCCTATTCAAGATAAGTTTTTGTTGTTTTTTTGTAATTGTTTTGAGTTTTTATGTTTTATTTCTTTTCTGCATTTGTTTTTTTAGAAATAATTTTTAAGGTTTTTTTTTTTTTATATTTGTGTTGTATTTTATTGTATTTTTTTAATATTTTTCAAATCGAATCGAGTTTTATTCACCTCCAATATCGTGGCGTTAGAGGGTGGTCGTATTTTACCCTTGTAAACAACTTGTTACCCCGGAGAGAGTTGCTTGTGAATGAGTGGGGTAAGATATATTTAATGAAATATTATTACCATTGAATTTAGTACTTAGTATGCGTGGCTGTTAAGCATCACAGTGATGCAGATTTAATGGGAATTGATCATCATCGATCATGTTAAATTAAAATGTGTTTTAAATTGCCGAAAAATATTAACTGTAATAATAATAATAATAATAATAATAATAATAATAATATTTTGAAAAAAATAAATTTTGACATTAAAAATTAATCATGAAACTTAAACACAAGGCATAATATTAAAAAATGCCAATAATATTCGACTAAGTAGTCATTTTGGCCCATATTCTTTTTTTGAAGAAACTTAATCCTTAATGTTTTATTTTTGATTAAAATGACCTCTATGGATGAAAATTGTTAAAAAACTGATGGTAAATAACATGAAATTGCTTGACAGAATGACAAGTAAGCAGAAAAAATAATTTTATATATATTTTTTATAATTTTATAAAATTATTTTTCGATTGGTGTGATATTCGTTCAAGTCAACATATTTGTCTATATGACACTGCCATGTTAGCGTGCACTTCCATGAAGGTTTTCCACGTCATTTCAAGTCATTTACCGTCAGTTGACTAACAGTTTTAATCCGCAGAGGAGCTATTTTAACTCAAAATAAAACGTTAGGATTAAATTGCTTTAAAAAAGAATAGGAGCCAAAGTGACTATTCAATCAACGTTGGGACTTTTTTTTTTATCATTATGCCATAATAAAATAAACATCTTTTAAGAACCCGACAAGTGGTATTAGTACAAAAGCGGATGATATTCATCCTAATAGACTCGTGTTCAATCACTTTGTCTGCAAGATGTGTGCATTGTCAAAGGGTTAACCATAGCCTAGAGCCTTGGCACCCCTAAGATTTTTTTTTGAAAAGCAATATGATTTTATTAAAGCAAAATCATACAAAGCACTACTAATAGCCTCGTTAAAAACCCCTCTAATCCTAATTGGGGGAAAATAGTGCCATTAGTAGTGTCAAAACAAAGGACAAACACGAATACAACTCACGCCGTTACCCAAAGCCACGAACCCCGATCGACACCCCACTTGGCAAGGGCATCCGCCAATTGATTTCTCTCCCGGAACACATGCGCGAAACATACATTTGGCAAAGACTCGCAAGCTTCGTCGATCTGAAAGAACCAACGCCACAATCGCCAAGGCCTCCGTTCAACCCCTTAAATCCACGCAAGTGCCACCCTCGAATCAGATTCAATGACTATCGACTGTACCCCCTCCCACGACGATTCCCTCAACAACTTCAGAGCAAATGCTATTTCTTGGACCTCGGCCTCATTCGAGTCCGCCATTCTGATCGCCCCGGAAAACAAACCTCGGATTCGACTCTCCCAATCTCGGAGCACTCCCCCATACCCCGCCAAGCCCGGCTTACCCCGAGCTGCCCCGTCGACATTGAACTTCCACATTCCTTTCCAAGGCGGTACCCACGCCACACCACCTCGAACCGATAGCCCCCCGCTGCATCGTTAACGCAAAGCAAAGGGCACTCCCACCATGTTGCCTCACGTATGTCTACCTTATCAAACCGAATACGAGTCCAATGGAACGAACACAATTGGATCAAAAAGAAAATCCCCCAAATCGGCATCCTCTTGGCCTGGAACATTAGTTCATTACGTGCGAACCAAATAGACCACAGCACACTCGTACATCCGATAAGCCACCATTCCCTCAAATCACCATAAAAGAAGCTGTTGAAACACATAACAATAAACTCCCTCACCTGCCTCGGACGTGTCACTGCCACTCCCCACCACGCGAAGTAACAGTCCCAAATCTTCCACGCCGTCGAACAATGCCACAGGATGTGATCTAACGCGTCCTCGCCTGCCCCACAAAACGGCATAATACGGATGTTTCCCCCAATGGTAAGCCTCGGGCTATCAACATAGACAAAGTAGGCAGACGATCAAGTAAAATAAACCAAATAAAACATTGCAATTTTGGCATCACCGGAAGACGCCACGGCCAATTCACTTCCAACATGTCCGACACACCCAATGATGACATTAATTTGTTTAACGCCCTTACCGAAAATTCCCCCGTTGTCTCCGGGGTCCAAATGAGCCGATCCGCCACTCCATGCCTCAGCACAAAACCCTGAATACAAGCCAGCAAGTCCCTCAGCATACCCCCTCGAACGCCCTCAATTCTCGGTGAAAACAGCCACCCCAATCTGCCTCTGACCGTCCTAGCACCTCACCAACACGCTCAATTTTATCCACAGCCAGCCCATACAACCGCGGGAAAACCAGCTTCAACGGTTCGGCCACACACCAACGATCATGCCAAAACATCACACTCTCACCGTTCCCTACAATCCACACGAATTGAGAAGAATTCATGAACCTTTCGACCACTTCATTATGATGTACATCAACCACCTGTTTCCACATTGATGACATAGACCGTGTACTTTGCTTATGGATCCTCCAGGACAGCACCTCGGATCCATACTTTGCGGATACAATCTTCCTCCAAAGCGATCTGTAGAACTAATGTTTTGATATAATAATTGAAAAATGTTTTGGACTGATTTAAAAAGTATTTAAAACAATTTCCAAAGTCCAAATATTCTGAAACTATGTTTAGGGATGTTTCTAAATGGGTTTTTCATGTTTTCAAAGGCCAAATTATACAAACCTGTCCAGGTGTTTCGAAACACCTCAGGGCGTTTCGAAATAGGGGATTCCAGTAGCGATTTCGTTTCGAAATGTGTTTCGAAACGGGCCTTCCCTGGACTTGATTTTTGCCCAGCGTTTCGAAACGGGCTAGGCCGTTTCGATACGCCCACGTGGCAATGACCCCAACGGTCATAAACCCCAACGGCTATTTTCCCAACCAACTTTTAAATGCAGGCGTTTCGATACGGTTCTATAGCGTTTCGATACGGGTTTCGAAACGGCCAGTAGGAGTTCCGAAACGGATATGAGGCGTTCCGAAACGGCCAGGAGGCGTTCTGAAATGGATGCCCTGACAGACTGCAACGGCTCTTTCTACATTGAGAGTGTTTCGAAACGGCTTCGAGCGTTTCGAAACGGGGAGCTGCAGAACTGCATTTATGGTAGGAATTAAAGTCCTCAACGGCTCCAATTTGATCCCAACGGCTAGTAACGGCTACAAACTCAATTGGGAGTATAAAAGGGACCTCCAAGCATCAAGAGAAGGTTAATGCTCATATTGTCAAACATCAAATGATCAAATATTGTCTTAGTGCCTAAATTGTCAATTCTTGTATAGACAAACACTAGTGAGCCAAAATTGTCAAATTTGCTCAAGTGTTTTAGGTTTTGGGTGAGTGCTTCATTGTGCAAACAAACACCTATTAGAGGGTTTAAGTTTGCTTTGTTTATCTCTTTGTAAAAGAGGGCTTTGATCAAGGCTTTGGGTAGAAGCTTGATCGTTTGTAAGGGTTACCTCCTAAGCCTAGAAAAGGGGACGAATCAATAGTGGATTGATTGAGAAATCCTTAGTGGGGAGCTAAGGTAGTGGATGTAGACCTTGGTTAGAAGGTTGAACCACTATAAATCATTGTGTCACTTTTCTTTTTAGCTTCCTAAACCCTTCCATCCAAAAACCCACCTCTCCACCACTTGGTGAGCAACATTGGTTGATCGAATTGAGCTCCACACAACTCAACACGATCCTTCTTCAACCGCATATTTCCATGCCCATTTTGCCAACAATGCTAAGTTGCGGACATGTAAATTTATCACCCCTAAACCACCTAGCTGTTTCGGACGACAAGCCACTTCCCACCCAACTCGACTCAATTTAGCTCGCTCTTCTTTACCTCCCCATAAGAAGTTCCGCCGAATCCGATCAATTTT
Organism: Hibiscus trionum; assembly: GCA_030270665.1. Taxonomy (NCBI): domain Eukaryota; kingdom Viridiplantae; phylum Streptophyta; class Magnoliopsida; order Malvales; family Malvaceae; genus Hibiscus; species Hibiscus trionum. Next base: position 6,413,469 of record BSYR01000065.1, read on the forward strand.
CAGAATGATACGCTTCGGTATCATAAAGACACCCATGTAATACACCGGAAGGGCCGATAACACCGAGTTGACCAACACTAGACGCCCCGCAAACGAAAGCGAGTCGCGTTTCCATCCCGCCAAACGCCAACGAAATCTCTGAATTAACGGATCCCATAATTCCATGCCCCTAGGACTTACACCGATGGGAATTCCCAAGTATTTCATCGGCAACACTCCATTCGGACAACCCAAAACACTGCCCACACTATCAAGAACCGAGTCCTCTAAACCAACTCCAATTAGGCATGACTTATCATAGTTTATCTTTAAACCTGTTGTAAGTTCAAAGCAAGTAAGCACCCGTTTCAAGTTGCGAGCCATCTCTACATCGCCTCGTATAAAAAGCACCGTATCGTCCGCGAACTGTAGGTGCGACACCGATACCTCCCCTACCATCCGAACCCCAGAAATTAAGCCACTACGTTCAGCATTAGACAAATAAATATGAAGCACCTCGGCCACAATAACAAACAACAGTGGAGAAATTGGATCTCCTTGCCGCAGCCCTCTCCTCATAGGGAATTCCTCCGTCGGACTGCCGTTAATCAACACTGAAAGCCTCGCTGTTTCCACACATTCAGACATCCATCGGCACCATATCTCCCCAAAACCCATTCTTGTGAGAACAAACCGCAAACAACCCCAATCAATGCAATCGTAGGCTTTAGCGAAGTCAAGTTTCAGCACATAACTACCTATCCGATCACCCGAAGACTTCATAGAATGAATTACTTCGTTAGCTAACATGATCCCATCTAAGATTTGTCGCCCATCAATAAATGCGGACTGTACGTCACTAATAAGATGAGGCAATACCACTTGAAGGCGACGAGCTAAACATTTGGCTAGAATCTTATACACCGAGTTAAGTAAGCAGATCGGACGAAAGTCCCCCAACATCCGAGGGTGCTCCTTCTTCGCAATCAGCACAACAAAAGTCGAATTATAACCCCGCGGAAGCCGACCCGTACCATGGAAATCCTCCATAAAAGCCATTAAGTCACCACGCACAAACTCCCAACCCTTCCGAAAAAATTCAAAGGGAAAGCCATCCGGTCCCGGCGCTTTAGCCCCCTCGCTACTCCATATCGCTTTTTTAACTTCCTCTACCGTAAACGGTCTTTCCAACACATCTCGTTGCTGTGTCGAAATATGTGAAAAACAAACTTCGGGCACTAAAATACCACCTTCCGGTTGCTGCCCAAAATACTTAATAAACTCCATTCGCACCAGCTGTTTTAGGCGCCCAATTTCCGTGACCCATACCTCACCAAATTGGATACCTCTAATTGTGTTTTGTGCTTGTCGGATTTTTTCCGTTTTGTGAAAAAACGATGTGTTTCTGTCACCTTCCGCTAGCCATAAAGCCCTCGATTTCTGACGCCAAATGGACTCCCGCAAACTCGCCACCTTCCATAATCGAGTGTGTAAACGCCGGTATTCCACTTCCTCGGCCTTCGTCCTAGCTTTAGTACCCAGCTTATTATCACAACACTCAATTTGCTTCGTTAAATCCTCATATTCCTTATCCAACTCACCAAATTGGGATCGATTCCAACCCTTCAAAATCTGCTTTAAACCCTTCAATTTCAATCGAATTGACATACGTCCAGCTCCCATAGATAACTGCTTCCATTCTTTTTCTAAGCGTGGAATATCATTCAACCAAGCATTCACAAAGCGAAACGGTTTGGGGCCACTGTCCTCCATCTCGCTCACCAAGACAATAGGCGAATGGTCCGACAATTCCTTCGGCAGATGCAAATTCACTAACAACTCAAACCTCTGAATCCATCCATCCGTGACCAAAAATCGATCTAGGCGACTACACCTCCCCTCAGGACCGAACCACGTGAACAAATTCCCTTTTACCGGAATATCAATCAATGCAAGCTGCTCGATAAACTCACAAAATCTGTCCAACCCCGGATATCCATTCCCCCTCCCACGCCTTTCCTCTTGACATTTTACCACATTAAAGTCACCTCCCACACACCATTCGATTGACCTACGTTGAACAATCTCTTTAATTCCCTCCCAAAAAGTGACCTGTTCCGTTACCCCACAAGGCGCATAAGCCCCAATAAAACCACTATCCCACTCTTCTCTCATCCATTTCCCAATGACCATAATTAAATTACGCCCAATCTCTGACTTCGAAACATGAAAACTCACGGGATCCCACACCATTAGGACCCCTCCCTCCCGACCCTCCGAAGGAGCAAAAAGGAATTCAAACGAATCGGAAAACCATAATTGACTAACTAACCTCTCTGAGATGCTTTCCATCTTTGTCTCCTGAAAGAGAGCGAATCCGCATCGTTGTTGCCGTAGAACACGTCCAATTGAACGTCGTTTCGCCGCTGCCCCTAGACCCCGCACGTTCCACGACAACAACCTCATATGCTGCTATTTCGAAACCTCTCGCGCCTCCAATAAGCGCGCAATATCTTGTAGCACTTCCTCTTCTCTACCCGCTGTCACCGCCCCAATTAAATTACCCACTCTCGCTGTTTCCGCAGCCTCACGAATAATAGCTTGCTTCCGACAAATAAAATCCGAATCAGACAAAGAGCCGTTCGCTATTTCAATCGGTTGTTGTTGTCCTTCTTCTTTATTTTTCCTCGGACGGCCACGCCCCATTTTCACTATTTTGGTCTTTGACGATGAGTCAACCACTTGAGGAGGGTTGAGTTTCGATAGGAGTCGAACTCTTCTCCTCTCTCCATTAACTTCAAGCAAACATGCCTTAGACTTTCTGCTGTCCCCGCCCATGGACCCAACATTCACCTGGTCCGCGATCATAAGCACACCGTCCTCATCCGAGGCAACCGCCTGCCCCTCTTCCCTCCCTCCCCCAATCGTTGTAGCCTCCAATAAACAACGTTCCTCTTCAGCCGGTTGTTCCTCTAAATCGCGATTAATCAATCCCAATGACTCCTCCTCACATCCGCTATCCAGTATAAGGTGTGGATGTACGTCCCCCCTAGTTGCTGTCTCCCTCTCCAATTCATCCACACGTAAACTTGTTTCGCACGGAAACGACACCTCTAAATCCCTATTCAACAAAACCAGCTGCTCCTCTTCACTTACACTCTCCATCGATCGCACCCTATCATCCTCCCTAGCATTGTCCTCCCACATGTGATCGATATAAGTCTTGTCTCGAATGCTGCCATTTCCGGTTTCCATGTGATATTCCTCCCTATGATAGAATTCGGCACAATTGTTTCATCGTCGGAGTCATCATCTTTTGCGAACACCGAATTGGACTTCCATTCCACTTCCCCCTCCCTAAGGCTATCCCCTTTTTCCGAGCACGACCCCGTGTCACAATTACACTCCCTCTTCATACCGAATCCTTCCTCAAAATCAGTGACTCGGATTAAGAAAGTCGATTCTCCCTCTTTAATTTCCACCATTTCGTCAATCCGATGGACCCAATCCGTTTCAATTAAGATTCGAGCTCGCTCGAATGACGAAGGAGCATTCGTTTCCGAATCCACACGCACTAATTCGCCCCATAAATTTGCAATATTTCTAAACGTATCATCCGACCATAAGTGGATGGGCAGTCCACACAAAGAGAGCCATGCTCGTCGATTTGGTATTGCCATCGACGGCGTCCATTCCATTACATTTTCCACCCACCGCTGAAGTTTCCCTGATTTAATCGTCGACTCTCGTAATTGGCAATTGTCAAACATCAATAGCACTAGCGATCCCGCCACTCTCATCACGGATAACCCCTTCAACTCCTCCCGTTTGAATTCACTAGCCAATTCCTCAATTGAGCAGGTTTGACGGCAAAAACCTATTGCACATGATTGCAAAATTTGCCATTTATCCATATCGACAATTCCCGTAACTTGCTTAATTTGGGGTGTCGACGCTGGGGAATGCCCCCTATCCTCCCATCGCCTAGGTTGCTGTTTGTTTTCCTTTGGTCGAATCCCCTTATTGTCGCCACTGATTTTGGGCGAAACTCCTTTTTCCCTTTCTTTATACCACTGCTCACGTCCTCCATCCCTAGCTAGCGATACCCTGATTCTCGATCCGTAGAGACGAAACCCATCGAATCGTTCAATAACTCTCTCCGCGTCCTGTAGCGATTCCATTCGTACAAAACCGAATCGGGCTCCATCTTTCGATCGCTTTGTAGGTACGAAAACATCCACCACCACTCCATGTCGATCAAATACCTGCCAAACACCTTTCCAATGAAGTTGATCCGGGAGATTATAGACGAAGAGGGACCAACCCCGTCCTCTACCGTTGCCCCTCCGTGGAAACGTTTCTCGTCCGCCGTCGACCTTTTTCCCCTGTGTCGCCATTCCTCTATAATTATTTATTCTTCTATATGCGTTCTAGTTTTAGAGTTTAAGGGGTCTGATTTTCAAAAATATTTGAAAACTTTAATTAGACCTCCAAAATTTTCAAAAATTTTGATTAAGCCCCCCAAATTATCGCACCAAGATCCATCCTCAATTAAACTTATGTAAAATTCGATTCAAATTAGTCGACTAGTAAACCAAATAACAATGGTTAAAAAAAGAGAGAAGAATAAAACCATGTGAGAAAAGAACAAGATGAGAGTAGAATAGTAGCAATTAGTTCACCTGCTCGATTACCATGATATCATATAAATATTTTGCACTTTTAGTTGTCACTCTACTTTCTATTCTTTTCCGTTCAATAATTTGGTACCTGCTGCTTTGTCACTCTTTGTATAGCCGACAATAATGGATTGGAACAAGCTTTCAACTATCAACATTCAAACAACATGCTTAGTTAATAACACTTTACTTTTCAATATTTCATGCACAATATGGAAATAAACAAACCAAAAATAACCCCAAAAGGAAATTAAAAAAGCAAGCTGTTAAATATGCTACCAAAAAGACAAAGAATTATATTTATATGATTCGAATCTATATAAAATAAGATAATATGAACATTTTTAACTATTAGGTCGACAATTAATGAACTGTTTCACAGCATATGACCCGTATATACAAATGGTAACGTTAATATAGGGCAGATTAGGTTAAGGTATAGGTGCATACAACAAAATTCTAACAAAAACTCGACAAAGTAAATAAAATTTAAGAAATCTCAAACTTTGTCTATATTTTATAATGATTGGTATTTGATTTATTGATCGACTAATTTGAATTGGATATTACAAAGATTTATTATAGTCTATAGAGACAATCCTCTCAACAAAATTTATCTCATTCACAACACCGATATTCGAACTTCTAATGTTATTTAAGGGTTTATGGTTTTATGGTTTAGGATTACAAACATTTCATTATTTTTTGTTCAATTTTCATTATCTACCACAGTGAAATATTATATTTTATAAGCATGATGGGCGCAGACTTTTATGTTAGTGTTGCGAATTTTTATACTTAATAGAATTATATATAAATTTTAAATTTTAACGGGTACGAGAATAAATCATCAATATCAAATACAAAAAAAAAATTAAAATATATAAGAATTTAAAATTTACAGGGAGCGAGACTGTCTCCTAGCACCCCTCGATCCATATTTGTTTATAAAGATTTATTTACATGTAAGCTTATAAGTGTCTAATGCATCAAAACCAATTTTCTTTATCATATATATTTTTAGTTGCCCTCTTGGTTCTTCAGAACTTTGCTCTGACTAATTTGAAACAACCTGCGTCGTACACCTGGTTTTAGGTGAGTCTCTCGACAGAAATTTTCTGCATACACAAGGCCTTAAACTCGAAACCCCTTAAACGATACCAAACTACTTATCACTTGGACCAATCCATTAGTAGTTTTCTTTCTTATATTTTCATTGCCCTTCCAATTTGCACGTTGAGAATTCGTACGTACCGATGAAATATAAAAACATGGATCTGCGAACCACATTTGTTTACTTGTAGTGTTTGTTTATTGTCATCGTATGTTTCTTTTGATATATACATTATTGTCATTTATATATGAAAACAGTAATCGAATAATATCTTTTAATCATCTTAAAACTATTATTTAAAATCTAAAAATCATTAAATCAGAAAAAAAGAAAATAATGATTTCGATCCAATATATAAGATTTACTAAATCCTTCAATTCACCGCTTGGTTAAGAGGTTAAATAGAGCTGAGATTATTAACTACTGCAAATTAACATTAATAATCTTATGATTCACGCCATAATAAAATTGGGTTTAAAGTGTTTTCCTTATATTTTTTTTGAAAACCAATAATTTATCATCATTTTGCATTTGTATATATAATTGTACCAATAATTTATCACACACGTGGCATAAATATTTTCTTATATATAATTGTGTTTAAAATAATTTGTATTCGTATATTTTGTTTCTTTGGGACAGACATGATGGACTGGGGCTTTAAGCAATTGAAGACACTCAAGGGAAGAAAACTTTATGTCCCTAGTTGTCCCATGAGACAGGCATGCTTTGATAATGATTTAAATTGCTTGAACATTTGATTTATGACAAAATAATGATTTAAATTAATAATTATATATATATATATATATAAGATACAGATGATTTCTATTTTTCTAATAAATTTTAGATTTTCACAAGCATCTTAGTTTTAGGGTTTAGAGATTTTTTTAGGGCGTAGTGTTTAGGGGTAGGTGTAGGGGTTTAGAATTTAGGTGTAATAGTTAGAATTTAAGGGTTAAGATTATGATTTAGGGGTTTAGATGTTAGACTAATATGTCAAGGATTTGGGTTTTAACCTATAAACCCTAAATCCTATCCCTAAACTCTAAATTATATCCACAATCACTAATTCTAAACTACTAAATATTAACCCCTAAACCTTAAACTAAGACCCTAAACCATAAAACCAAGGCGTTTTTTAAAACTAAAAGTTTCCACCGTCAGTGTGTATCAAATAATTATCCATAAATTTTTTATCCTTTTATAAAATAATACAAAACTATTTTGAATGCTTATATATATTGCTAATTTTAATTAATCTCAGCTCATATTTTAAAAGTAAATATTATTTAAGTCCATAAAATAATGTTAAAGAAAGGGGAGAATCAATAAATCACAACTGCATCATACCCGCCATGAAAACCCATGGCCAAGGGCGAAGCCACAAGGGGCTGGCCCTTGCAGCCCACCTTTATGGTGGTTTTTATTAATTTGCCCTTACAAAATTTAAAATTATAATTTATTTTACTTGTTCTTGTATCACAAAATAATTTTTGTCTTGGTAGTAACATGTGCAAGTGAAACTTAATATATGTTACTTAAAATCAATAAATCAAGTTCTATTGACATATTTTCAATATTTTTATACTTTTAATTCATGATTTTGCCTTTATCTATGACATTGAGATTTCGAGAGTTAAGGTGAAGACATAAAAAGTTAGCAGATGGATGATGGAAAAAAAGTAATGCATGAGAGAGATATCATATTTGGATAACACCTAGACATTTTTTATTTGACAACATCTAGTTTGAAGCATCAACTCACTACTAAAGGCATATTTAGATAATATTTAGATATTTTTTGATGAGATATCTGCTTTTAAATTAATTTTTTTAGTCTTTCGATGCATCTTAAAATGTATCAATTGAATGTTAGTAACTCAAGTTTATATTTTATATCTAGTAAGATATTGATGTGTGACATTCTTATCATTTTATATATAACATTTAGTTATATAAAATTTATTTTTTATTACTTTTAGAAATAAAAATTCAAACTTTATGTTTTAAAAAATCATGCATTTAACCAGTGGTTAAATAAAAAAATCATACATTTATAATCAACTCCATACATTAGATCCACACACTGCATTAGTTCAATATATTGTATAAACAATTACGGATCTAAAAATTTAAGAATAATATTTAAAATATTCTTTTTCTTAATCCGATTTGTATTTTTGTTCCTTTATACACTAAACTATTTTTTTAAGAAAAAAAACTAACACTAAAGTAAGCTTGTTTTTTTAATTAAAAAAGTTATGCAATTGCTCCCACGGCCCACGGGAGCTTCATACATTCCCCCATGTGTATAGGGCGGAGCTCCCTTGGGCCCGTGTTATAAATAATAAGTTTTGGATTAATCACAATTTGATCCTTGTAAAAACAAGTAATTAATTTAAAGATATAAAAGTTAATTAAATATTTAATCAAATAGATGTTGAACTAAAGAAGGATGAGCTCGTGCCATTTAAATTTTTTACTCTAATAATAATTTAGGTCTTTATAAATTTAAATATTAAACAAATTAGGTTTTGCTCTTTGAATTTTGAGTTTATGTACTTAATAAGCTCATGTACTTTTAAAATTTAATATTTTAACTCTTTTTCCGTGTTCAATCGTAGATCCGTTCCTGCATGTGTATTAGATGCATTAATTATGTTGAGTATGTAATTACTCACGTATTTTTCAATTCCCATCGTTTCTCTAGGAATCGAAAGGTGTAATTGAAGAGTTTCAACTACACTTAATTAATGAGATTTAATTATTATAATAATTAACCAAACATGTCACACATGTAGACAACATTACACTCGGTTATGGCTGCAAATTGAAAAGCCATATATACAAGTAAATCATAGCACAAACATGGTTGGAAATTTATTCACATCTGAATTTTCTTTCTGGCCAAACACTCAAAGCTTAACAATCCAAAAGATGCCACAAAATAAACAAGTAATCTTCATTGAGAAATTAGAAAAGGGTTTTAAATTTTCAATCATCAATTCACGAAAGCACAATGTTTCCTGATTTCACCTTGGTTCCCAGTGAGGACTCCAACTCGGCCCATCTTCACCATTGACTCAGCAAAATCTTTGGCAAAGGTGGATCCATGGGTGGAAGATTGAAGAATAACATAAGCTTTAGTCTCCGGGTCATCGAGTAGGGCGGCATCGGATTGGAAAAGCCCTCTTCGTTTAGCCACGAGGGTGAAGTAAGCTTCGTCGAAGGTTTTAAAGCTTCCGGGGTCCATCTCGACCAACGTTGTCGTGTCCCCGGGCTTGCATTTTTGCCTCAGTTTAACAATGTAATTCGGATCCAACGACGGGTCGGTGTCGCCTCTGCCGGTGAAGTTGTAGAGACGGTTGGTGAATCCGAGGCAATGAGATGTCCCAATGGTGTGCCCTCCTGTATGAATTTATGACCGAATTAAAGTATAAAGATTAAATCTTCGAGTCGAGTATCGTGTAATGGTACCAAAATGTACCTGATAGAACCGCTAGATCTTTCATGTTTAGACCCTTAGCAGCAAACATTTGTTTCAGTTGTGTTATGTTGGCAAAAGGAGCAGGCAACTCTGCGAAGACCTGATTCATGATTGAAACTCTCCCATCCCTTCGTCCTAGAGGAACTTCCCAATACGGTCCATGGATCTTTGAAAATGAAATTCAACAAGCATTAATTTTGTTTTTGATACTATAGATTCAAATAGCGGCCCGCTACCGCAATTTAAATCTCTGCTTATAAAATATCAAGAGATATGGGAGAAACAATGAGAGGTATAGTTTCTACCATTGAAACGGAGTCTCGAGCTGCCAAGGCAACGATATCGGCACAGGAAACCACACCGGGGCAAGCTTCCTCGACTTCGGCCTTAATAGCATCGATCACATTAAAGCCTCGTAAGCTTAGGTTGGGGATTGCGTCTCTCTCGGCTATGTTGGTCTTTGTGGAATTTAGAAGCACTGAACCATCACAGCCCTGGAAATTATCAACTTATTAAACACTTGTAGTTAGTTGCATTCGATAGTGTTAACTTCATCACACGTCCTCAAATTCTGAACCTTATTTTATATTGATCCTCAAAATTCTAAATATTCAAATTCTATTATCAGACTATGACTTTTATGGTCTCTAAACTTTTAAACGTTCCAATTTCATCTTCAAACTATGAATATCATTTTAAATCGGTCCTCACACTTTTTGAACATTTTAATTTCATCCAAATTATCGGTATATATGCTAACCACATCTCATATTAGTAAAACTGTTATAAAAATTGTTAATTATCATGTATACGTTGATGTGTATTATGTAATAATATGATGTGGCATGAACGATAATTTGAGGTTGAAATTGGAACGTTCAAAAAGTTTTGGGACCAATTTAGAATGAGGGTTATAGTTTGAGGATGAAAATGAATATTCAGAAGTTTAAGAATCAATTTAAAATAAGAGGAATAATTTGAGGATAAACCAATTTAAAATAAAGGTCATAGTTAATAGTTTAAAAATGTTTGATGCAATTAACTCCATTTGATATATAAGAAAATTACGAGCTTTTTAACCACTTACTCTAACGAAGCAGTCATGGAAATGCATCCGGAGCAAAGGAGCGGCGAGAGTTGGCGCTCGAGAAATGACTCGGTAAGTTGCTTTCTGGATAATCGACTCCGCCTCCGGGCAGGTCTAGCGGTAATACCCGAGGCTCAACCCCTTAGCATTGCCAAGTTCCGAGACCATAAGAATAACAATCAGCTGAAGAAAGAGAAATGAGAGAAGCTTTTTGCCGGTAGCCATTTTTGCTGCTTCAAGGATATAAGGGTTATCGGAGTTTGATTCGTCTGAGCAAATTGATCAACAAATGGGTTATATTTATAGCTAAGCTTTAGGATCCTTTCCTTTTGAACGTGTTAGGTTGCAGAACTGTCACTTGTGTTAGTGTAACACCCCCTTCCCGGCCTGGTAGAGAACCGAGTCGGAGAGCGCTACCGAAAAACAATACGGAGATCGGAGACATAAATCCAAAGTTCAAAAAAATCATTTCGGATTATTTTATTAATCTCTTTTAAGACTTAACACTTAACTTATTAACAACTTACTCAAATTGGGGTCAATTTTAAACTTTTTCAAACTTAGGGACTAAATTGTAATTTTTACAAATTAGGGGTCCTTATCTGAAATTCGTGATATTTTACTGAAATTAAACTTACTAATTATTAGCCTGTAAAATCTCATTACTAACGGAGGTCATTTACCTATCTGATTAGACGATGTAATGTTTAGTGACTATTTTGTAAAGTATTCAAATCTATTTCTTTTTTTAATTATCTTACTAAAATTCTTTACATATTTAAATGAGCCTAATAACTCACAAAAATCTTGGAGTCCTTTAATCAATATTTTAGTACCAATTATGTCAATTTTATTACTAACTCAATAGTCAATATAGCTTTAAAACCTTATACAAAACATAGGTAACGTATACGCAATAGTAGGCCCACAAGACTAGTATAATTACTTTAACTACTTTGCCACCATACTAGGAGTTCATAAGGACAAAACACATTACTCTTTAATTGTAGTGACTTGCCAACCTTCCAACTAATCTCGATCTCGATCTGTTACTTTCCTTAACCTGAAATGTTATGCAATGAATGCATTAGACTTACATAGTCTAAGTGAGGTAGCCAATGACAATGAATGAACATGTTATGTCATGTAGCATGCTTCCAAAAATAATCATTATGAAATAACATGGCATACTTCATATTTATAACAAAGCATAATATCATATCATGATCATAACATAGCATAACGTATCAAACACATAATATATTGGTACCATTGGATACGCGGATTCCTTGTACACCATATCATGAATCATAAATGAGCCTTAGCCCTGAGCCGTAGCTCCATATATCCCTTACACTTCCATCCTTTTATCTCCCACATATAGGCCGTAGCCCTGGACCGTAGTCCTCCCTTACATGGTGAGCTCGAATAATCCTATGGCATGCCAATTGTATCCAACGTCCATAAATACACACAAATCATATATTTCATGATTTTCATATCATATCATAGTAAATGGCAAGATGAGCCGTAGCTCCATATCAGATAGCATTTCATATTATTTTCATATACATATAGCATATCATAATCATTTTTGAGCATATCCAAATAATGCAGGGTACTTACCAGATGCAAATAAATTCATAATTAATGCAACGGGAAGGCACCGAGCCTACCCCTGACACGACTATACTCACACATCAGAACATAAAAAATATCGGAATGACACCGTGTCACCCGAGACAAATGCATCTACACTCACCTCAATCCAAGCTTAGAGACATTTTCCTTATTCTCCAACTTTGTGGTTTCCTTCATTTCTACTCTTTTCTAACCAAACATTAAAGAAATATATCATTTAGTACATTAGGCAGCTTGCATTGTCCTCAAAGAAATATTTATATAAAATGTTCTATAACTCAAAATCTAATTTCGTTTGTTTCAAACGAAACTAGACTGAATAACCTTTTAAACCATATAAATTATAACTTTTAATTCTTCTTATAAAATTTATAATGAATTTCTAAAATCGCTGTTGATGCAGATTTAGGGGCAAACTGTTACCCTATTTTCATGACCTTTACTTACTCAAAAATTCATATCTTTTTACTCACAACTCCAAATAAGGAGTTCTTTACCATTCTGGAAAGCTTATAAATACACCTTTACAACCATGTATGACACATAATTTTATCATTTAACTATTAATACAGTTTATCACTTGAACATAAGGCATTTTCAGAAACTTAATCTGTCTATGCTTAATTTGTGACTTTAGTGTATTTATAATCTATGTTTCACTACACTATTAATCTTGAGCTTTTAACCACATTTAAATTAATCTTATAACATTATTTTTATTATCCAGAAACCTCAAAAATAGGACATGTAAGTCCTCAATTTATCGATTTCTACAAAACACTCCCCTTTTTATTCTTTAATAATTCTATATGTGATCTAAATGGTTTTAACCTACCAATTGAGACTTAATTCAAGCTTGGCCATTTAATTTAATTCATTTCATGAATCCTCTGTTCTAATCATAAATTTTCAGGATTTTATTGGCATTATTTAAGCCCCTATAATTTTCGAATTTTACAATTTAGTACAGCAGATTCTAGATTCATTCAGTTTTAGTCCAGTAACTTCTAACAACAATTTAGAGACCTATACTTAACATTTTTGAGCAAATCATACCTCTATTTCATGTAAAATTTTGTCCTCTACAACTTTGTAGAAGAACACGTTTTCCAGAAATGACTCTAACATGCTCAAAAATGCAGTTTTCTACAGGACAGTTTACAAATCCGAATTTCTTTATTCTTTCTACCCTTATCTTTTACCAACCTTTAATTAATTCAATTTCATGCTTAATATAAATACTAACATCAAATTATAGGTAGTTGAGACTCTAATCTCAACTTTAATTTATTTCACTCACCTTGATAGACCGGTACTTTATTTTTATTTCTTGGGCTTGACGGTTGTTCCGAATCGACCTCGTGTACTATGATAATTAATAAAAATCAATTAAAATCGACAAGACAGTATCGAATAAATATAAAAATATTAAGTAGATTCGATACCAAAACTTAGACTAACCAAGGATTTGAGCTTACCCTGACGTCGGCAGAAATTCGATATTACTATATCGAATTTATCGGACCACTAATCTAATACTGAACTCGATCCCACCTAATTTCGCTTCTTCACTGACTTCCTTATTTTTCTTCCTCACTTCCTCATATTTTTTTTTATCAAATGCACTCATCTCCCCCTATTTATAGTTGAACTAAACCGGCCTTGGGCTCCCTCAAAATTATCTTTAATTCCCTCAATCATTTCCCAAAGACCACTTGTAATGGTGGCTGTCACTATTTTCTCTTTATTTGGCCGAGTGGCCTATTTTTTTATTGTCCAAAATTGTGGCAAATTGCCACACCCCTTAGTGGCTTAGGCGTGGCTTTCAGGTAAACATCTTTTCTTTCTTCCTTTATAATAATTGTAATTATAATAATAATAATAATTGAAAACAAAGGTAAAGAATTAATAGAAAATTTGAAACTTTGTCCACATATGGACAACTTTACCTACTCCATTAATCTATTTCATGTTTATCCTGGTGGCATGGGTCCCACCCATTAATAATAATAATAATAATAATAATAATAATAATAATAATAATCTATCATAAATTAACCCGAATACTATTTATTGATTCAGATAGAGTCGAATGAATTATTCAATCGATATAAAATAATCGGCCATCGAAACCTAATTTCGACTAGACCGGTTTTTGGGATGTGACAACTCTCCCCCCCTTAGAAAAGAATTCGTCCTCGAATTCTTACTTGTAGCTTCGGATTGTTCATCCGAGCACTCTTCGGGATCAGAATCTTCTAGAAATGAAGAATTCACCTTTCCTATATTTTTTTTTGCGACATTGTCCTTCATGTCGTTGTTGACAAAAATTGCACTTAGAAATTCTCATGTCTTGATTTCTTTTCAGACTTATTAAATTTACTAACTTTCTAAGCTCTCTTCGCTACTTCCGTAGCTTTGACTCTATTTACGAGATCTTGGAAATTTTTAATGTATAACGCTGTAAACATGGGTCGTAACTCATCGTTGATCCCTACGATAAACATATGACACTTATGTACTTATTATGGAACTCTTTCAAGAAGAATTCCCAACTCACGGTTTCCTCGGAGTCGGTAAAGACGGTAGTCTCCCATCACTATAAGGCTTCAACGCAAGAGCGCATTCAAGTTTATGTTCATCCGAACATCTTAATTGCTTATAAAAAAATCCTTAAAGTATTGTCTAACCAATACTCGACTATTTCGGGATCATCTATGTCCCGATCAGTAAAGGTGTAAACTAGGTATTGCGATAACTTATCGATTGGGGCTCGAAGAGGTTGCACAACAGGTGGCGTAAGTTGTATGACTTGACTAGCCTTTAACACATTCATAAATTGTTGAAACATATCAGCTATATTCTAATAACATTCTGCCTGAGCTGTAGGAGCTTCAGGCTCTACACCTCGAACATGAGAGTTCTGAGAATTCGGAGGATTTTCTCCTTGCACCTACTCGCCATAAGTCGAGGAGATAGCAACAGACTCATTATTTTAAATTTCGTTAGTTCGAGACACATATCTATATTATAAAAGAGATCGGATCAGTTGACAAGTCACAATACTTAACAGATTAACTCCTAGGTGGCAAAGTAACATAACATACAACACAAACATACTTAAGTTTAGTCCAGAACCGACTAAACTCTAGCTCTGATACCACTAATGTAACACCCCCTTCCCGGCCTGGTAGAGAACCGAGTCGGAGAGCGCTACCGAAAAACAATACGGAGATCGGAGACATAAATCCAAAGTTCAAAAAAATCATTTCGGATTATTTTATTAATCTCTTTTAAGACTTAACACTTAACTTATTAACAACTTACTCAAATTGGGGTCAATTTTAAACTTTTTCAAACTTAGGGACTAAATTGTAATTTTTACAAATTAGGGGTCCTTATCTGAAATTCGTGATATTTTACTGAAATTAAACTTACTAATTATTAGCCTGTAAAATCTCATTACTAACGGAGGTCATTTACCTATCTGATTAGACGATGTAATGTTTAGTGACTATTTTGTAAAGTATTCAAACCTATTTCTTTTTTTAATTATCTTACTAAAATTCTTTACATATTTAAATGAGCCTAATAACTCACAAAAATCTTGGAGTCCTTTAATCAATATTTTAGTACCAATTATGTCAATTTTATTACTAACTCAATAGTCAATATAGCTTTAAAACCTTATACAAAACATAGGTAACGTATACGCAATAGTAGGCCCACAAGACTAGTATAATTACTTTAACTACTTTGCCACCATACTAGGAGTTCATAAGGACAAAACACATTACTCTTTAATTGTAGTGACTTGCCAACCTTCCAACTAATCTCGATCTCGATCTGTTACTTTCCTTAACCTGAAATGTTATGCAATGAATGCATTAGACTTACATAGTCTAAGTGAGGTAGCCAATGACAATAAATGAACATGTTATGTCATGTAGCATGCTTCCAAAAATAATCATTATGAAATAACATGGCATACTTCATATTTATAACAAAGCATAATATCATATCATGATCATAACATAGCATAACGTATCAAACACATAATATATTGGTACCATTGGATACGCGGATTCCTTGTACACCATATCATGAATCATAAATGAGCCTTAGCCCTGAGCCGTAGCTCCATATATCCCTTACACTTCCATCCTTTTATCTCCCACATATAGGCCGTAGCCCTGGACCGTAGTCCTCCCTTACATGGTGAGCTCGAATAATCCTATGGCATGCCAATTGTATCCAACGTCCATAAATACACACAAATTCATATATTTCATGATTTTCATATCATATCATAGTAAATGGCAAGATGAGCCGTAGCTCCATATCAGATAGCATTTCATATTATTTTCATATACATATAGCATATCATAATCATTTTTGAGCATATCCAAATAATGCAGGGTACTTACCAGATGCAAATAAATTCATAATTAATGCAACGGGAAGGCACCGAGCCTACCCCTGACACGACTATACTCACATATCAGAACATAAAAAATATCGGAATGACACCGTGTCACCCGAGACAAATGCATCTACACTCACCTCAATCCAAGCTTAGAGACATTTTCCTTATTCTCCAACTTTGTGGTTTCCTTCATTTCTACTCTTTTCTAACCAAACATTAAAGAAATATATCATTTAGTACATTAGGCAGCTTGCATTGTCCTCAAAGAAATATTTATATAAAATGTTCTATAACTCAAAATCTAATTTCGTTTGTTTCAAACGAAACTAGACTGAATAACCTTTTAAACCATATAAATTATAACTTTTAATTCTTCTTATAAAATTTATAATGAATTTCTAAAATCGCTGTTGATGCAGATTTAGGGGCAAACTGTTACCCTATTTTCATGACCTTTACTTACTCAAAAATTCATATCTTTTTACTCACAACTCCAAATAAGGAGTTCTTTACCATTCTGGAAAGCTTATAAATACACCTTTACAACCATGTATGACACATAATTTTATCATTTACCTATTAATACAGTTTATCACTTGAACATAAGGCATTTTCAGAAACTTAATCTGTCTATGCTTAATTTGTGACTTTAGTGTATTTATAATCTATGTTTCACTACACTATTAATCTTGAGCTTTTAACCACATTTAAATTAATCTTATAACATTATTTTTATTATCCAGAAACCTCAAAAATAGGACATGTAAGTCCTCAATTTATCGATTTCTACAAAACACTCCCCTTTTTATTCTTTAATAATTCTATATGTGATCTAAATGGTTTTAACCTACCAATTGAGACTTAATTCAAGCTTGGCCATTTAATTTAATTCATTTCATGAATCCTCTGTTCTAATCATAAATTTTCAGGATTTTATTGGCATTATTTAAGCCCCTATAATTTTCGAATTTTACAATTTAGTACAGCAGATTCTAGATTCATTCAGTTTTAGTCCAGTAACTTCTAACAACAATTTAGAGACCTATACTTAACATTTTTGAGCAAATAATACCTCTATTTCATGTAAAATTTTGTCCTCTACAACTTTGTAGAAGAACACGTTTTCCAGAAATGACTCTAACATGCTCAAAAATGCAGTTTTCTACAGGACAGTTTACAAATCCGAATTTCTTTATTCTTTCTACCCTTATCTTTTACCAACCTTTAATTAATTCAATTTCATGCTTAATATAAATACTAACATCAAATTATAGGTAGTTGAGACTCTAATCTCAACTTTAATTTATTTCACTCACCTTGATAGACCGGTACTTTATTTTTATTTCTTGGGCTTGACGGTTGTTCCGAATCGACCTCGTGTACTATGATAATTAATAAAAATCAATTAAAATCGACAAGACAGTATCGAATAAATATAAAAATATTAAGTAGATTCGATACCAAAACTTAGACTAACCAAGGATTTGAGCTTACCCTGACGTCGGCAGAAATTCGATATTACTATATCGAATTTATCGGACCACTAATCTAATACTGAACTCGATCCCACCTAATTTCGCTTCTTCACTGACTTCCTTATTTTTCTTCCTCACTTCCTCATATTTTTTTTTATCAAATGCACTCATCTCCCCCTATTTATAGTTGAACTAAACCGGCCTTGGGCTCCCTCAAAATTATCTTTAATTCCCTCAATCATTTCCCAAAGACCACTTGTAATGGTGGCTGCCACTATTTTCTCTTTATTTGGCCGAGTGGCCTATTTTTTTATTGTCCAAAATTGTGGCAAATTGCCACACCCCTTAGTGGCTTAGGCGTGGCTTTCAGGTAAACATCTTTTCTTTCTTCCTTTATAATAATTGTAATTATAATAATAATAATAATTGAAAACAAAGGTAAAGAATTAATAGAAAATTTGAAACTTTGTCCACATATGGACAACTTTACCTACTCCATTAATCTATTTCATGTTTATCCTGGTGGCATGGGTCCCACCCATTAATAATAATAATAATAATAATAATAATAATAATAATAATAATAATCTATCATAAATTAACCCGAATAATATTTATTGATTCAGATAGAGTCGAATGAATTATTCAATCGATATAAAATAATCGGCCATCGAAACCTAATTTCGACTAGACCGGTTTTTGGGATGTGACAGTTAGATTACTGTTGAGTTGGTAAGGTCAAACAACCTAAGAGCTGACTTCTGAAAAATATATCACAAATTGAAATTTAAAAGCATTTCCCAACTTGTATTTCAATTCATTTTTGAGGGGTTTAAAAGAAAATCAAAGTTGTTTAATAAAAGTCAATGTATATTTTATTTATTTATTGAATACATGTTAAAAGAAAAGTTGGCTACGACATATGTTGGATACATTGGTGAGGCACATTGCACTCTTAAAGAGAGGACGCAAGTTCAAACATTAAAAATGATATTGTTGGAAAAAGCAGACTCGCACATCAAACATGGACCATAAGACAGACATTGTTGTTAAAAGAAAAGTTGGCTACCGACAAGTGTTGAGTGCATTGGTGAGGCACATTGCACTCTTAAGGAGAGGACACAAATTCAAACATTAGAATGATATTGTTGGGAGAGCTGGCAGTCTCGCACTTCGAACATGAACTATAAGACGAACATTGTTGTTAAAAGAAAAGTTAGCTACTGACAAGTGTTGGGTGCATTGGTGAGGCACATTGCACTCTCAATAAGAGGATGCACATGAACCATAGAAAGGACATACATATTACTAAAAAAAAGTTAGCTAGACGTGTGACGTGCAAAACTTTAATTATTGTATAAAATTAATCTTAATTCTATAGGTACAAGAGAAACAAAAATCTTGTATTTTTTTTAGTGTTTTTATATATACCCAACACTAAAAAATAAAATACTAAAAAGGACATAAAATTTTAATTTCAATGTTCTAATATTAAAACATACATAAGAATACTAAATAGGACATAAAATTTCTATGTATCTTTTTTTTATGAAAGCTAGAGTGATTACAAGTAGTATCTGTTCTAAATATACTCTCAACCATTTAACAATGAACGCTTAATCACCCTGCTACAGCTGCTGGTGTTCGAACCCATGACCTCTAGGAACAACAACCGTTCCCTTAACCACTGAGGCAAGTTGGTTCGTGCAAAATTTCTATGTATCTTTAAGACCGCGTATGGTAATGTAGTGAATATCTCTCCATTAAAATCACTAATGCAATGTTATTTCTCATGTTTTAATTTAATTTAATAATTTGAACCACTTTTATGATTTACTTTGAACAAAAAGAAAACATTTTACTTATTTGGAATAAATTTTATTTTTTACTCGATGTTTTATTATCTTTCTAATTTTGAGTTTAACGTTGTAATAAATTTTCTTTACATTATAACAAATATTTTAAAATTCATGTAATAATTAGGTTTTCCTTTTGTTAATAATTATCTTTCTAAATTTTTCTATGCAATAGTATTACTAATTAAATTATGAGTTATTTTGATATACAAATTGTGTAAATCAATGTTTACACAATCCTCTCTATTTAAAGTTTAAACCATAACATAAAGCAAAAATTTTAAAATTCAAAACACTAAATTCTAAACTATAGCTTTTAAATTTTAAATCTAAGCCCTAAAACTTAAATTTTTAAATTCTAAATAGAATTTTAAAACCCTAAAATAGTCGATATATTATGTAAACTAAAATTTACACAACTTATATATCAAATCTTAATTCCCCTTTTAACTTATTATATTAGAAAAAATCTCAAATATAAGCTGTATGAGGAGTGATTGGTTGACCTTTGTTAAATAATATGCCCAAACGCCTATATAATACTATATGTTGTTCAGAAGGCAACTATATAAAATATGTACCAACTTGCATGTACTTCAAATTTCATTCTTGATTAAATGACACATGCAAAGTACTTGTTGTACAAGAATGAAAACTCAACTATTAGTTCAGTTCAAGTTATACAAATATTTTGGGGGCAGATTCAAGATCGAATACCGGGAGTTAAATTGTTGAACTTTAAAATCATAATGGTTTATTAAGTATTTAAATTAAAATCTGGGAGTAAAACATAATTTATCTAATATTTTTTTAACAACAACAACTTGATTTTATTAAAAAAAACATTAGAATATATCATAAATACAATACACCTAAAAAAGAAAAATTAGAGAATAAATCCATAAAAAACCTCGTACAAATATAAAATATGAAATTCAAGGTGCAAAGAAAAGCAATACTTCCCTTGAAATTGTCATATATCATCAAAGAATCTAAAAACTTTATTGTTGAGTGGATCACACGAATAATAATAACCAAGAGGGGGGGTGAATTAGAATTTTAACGATGTTGTAACGGAAATTGCAACTTAAAAATATTGACACGGGAATTTAGAGTGGTTCAAGTTCACCAACCGAACTCTACATCCACTACCTTAGTCTCACCAAGGATTTGCAACAATTTCCACTAAATTGTTCGTCCCCTTTTTCCAGGACAAGGAGGCAACCTTTACAATTTCGGTTAATTTTTCTACCCAAAAATTAACCCAATCCTCACACAAAAGAACAAAGAAATTTGTTGGCTAATATGGTATCTCTCAATACAAATGATAGCCCAATATCAAGCACTCAACCCAATTGAACAAAATAGAAATGAAGGATACAATTGGGGTTTCTAGACAAAAATGGGATTTCAACACAAATGCTTGTATTTGATGAAAGGATGTATGCTTGTAGCTCAATTGTTGATTGCTGGAGCTTCTTGGGGTCTTTTTATAGCCTCTTGTAGATTTCCAACCGTTGTGGGTGATGGGCTGAAGATTAGAGCCGTTGGGGTGCTTTTCTCACAACTTTACAGCTCCCAGACGCCTACCGTTTCGGAACGGGGTCAACCTGTTTCGGAACGGATTTCAAATAATATAGCCGTTGGAGCGTCTACGAGAGCCCGTTTCGAAACGCCTAGGGCCGTTTCGGAACGGTTTTGCCACTGCCAAAGGGTTGTTTCGAAACGGCCTTATCCCGTTTCGGAACCAATTTGCCACTGTCAAAGGGGTGTTTCGAAACGGCCTTAACCCGTTTCGGAACGCCCTATTTATTTTAAAAATTCAGTTAAAGACCGTTGCCCTTGTTCGTTTAAATGAAGAACAGTTTCGAAACGAGTCATATCGTTTCGAAACGCCTTGACCCGTTCCGATACGCGTTTCGGAACAGGTGCACATCGAACTGAAAGTGTTTCGAAACGCCTTGGGCCGTTTCGAAACGGGGCTTGAAAAATCACTGTTTTGACTTTGAAATACTTAAAAAATATTTTGTAAGTCTTTGGTTTTAGCTATGAAGTGGTCTTTAACAAGATATAGGGAATTTTAAGGACTTTAAAATTTGTTTTGATATTTTCATTTTAGTCCTTAGGTTTTTAGTTATATCAAAATTAAAGCATATGTTTCACAATCTCCCCCTTTTTGATATAACAAAACCAAAGTTAGAATTTTTTAAGAATTTTGAAAGTTTTGAAGATATTCTAACTCCCCCTTAATTTAAGATAGGTTTTGAAATTTAAGACTTGTGACTTTTGAAATCAAGGATCAAAAACTTTAAGACAAATTTAAAAATTTGGTGGCATGGCATGGCAATTCTCTTAAATATCTTCTCCCCCTTTTTGTTAGATCAAAAAGAAACAAGCTCATAAAGAAGATTAGTACCAATAAGCAATAATAAGCAATCATAATTAATATCATCAAAATATCTAAAGCATAAACAATAAGTTCATAATCAAATCCCAAAATAGAAGATCATAAGCATAGGTTCTAAAATATAAAGATGCAAACTTAATCCTAAATGCATAACTAATATGATAAACATCCTAAGCCTCGTCATCCGAATCATCATCATCATCCTTGGCTTGCGAACGATGAAACGTCGTCCATTGCCCATAAAGCGTAGAGAAGGAAAGATCAAGGTTGGCATGCGAAGTCGAAAGAGTATGAAGACCATCTTCAACGTTCTTCAACCGATTGCCCATAGATTCAAAACTCGAAGCAATGCGAGTGTCCATAGTATCAAGTCTAGAATCCAAGGCATTGAATCGCTGGGTAAGGAGAGTAGTGAGAGCATCAGTGTTTCCCACTTGATTTTGAGGCGGAGGAGCAACAGGAGGAGGAACCGCTTCCCTATCAACCCTTTCCCAAATACCATTCACATAAGTGAATCCTGACTTGCGAAGAGAGGACTCACCAATCTTGGTCTTGCGAGGTTCCGGGGAGTCATAGGTACAATCAATATTGAGATGATGGAAGAGGAAACTCAAAACAATCCCATAGGTGAACGAAATTAACTCATTCGTGTCAATAAGCTTAATGTTATTGACAATCTCGGCAAAAATAATTTTAGGGACATTTGGGCGCTCACCCCTACGGAAACACTCTAGCCAAAAGTGATCTTTTTCTCGGATGTGGGAGTATTTACCCCCGGATGGTCGAATAAACCAAGAAACAATGAGATGAAGCACACGATCATGCACATCCAAATTTAGAGCTTTCCCGGTAAAAGTGCCAAAATGGCGTTCATCTTCAAGACCCTCATTCTTGAGTTTAAGGGCAGACTCCAAAAGAGCAATATTAATAACAAACTTTTGTCCCAATAAAGATGACTCAATTCCTACTATCTCGGTTTTGGTTTCATCGTAAAGGAAACGAGCATTAGAGTAGAAAAGGAGTACCAAGTTTTTGTAGCAAATATCCTCGATGCTCAAGAAGAAAAGAAGATTCCACTCATCCAAACGTCCAAGATACCGAAAGAGGAATCGCTCGGAATTGAGGAAATCTAGATCAATGACTCTTTCCTTACGAACCGCAAAGTCCTTGACATAAGCAAAACGAGCACGCTGGTCCGCAGTTCTAAGAGATTTTTGAAAAAGCTGTGTGATATTTGGACGAATGCTCGATTCACCGGATTGAACGGCTTTGCGCTTTTTGTTCGATTGATCCGCCATCTAAGAATATTAAGCAAGAGTTTTAAAATTAAGTGTATGCATTGATTTCTAATATCATTCCAATAATAAATCCCACTTAGGTTTTTGAAAACAAAATTAAAAAAATACGATTAAAAAATTTTATATTCGAATCAAAAATTTTGAGATTTTGAAATTTTTTTACAAGATTCGAATAACCCACAACTAAAAACATATAATGTATACAAAAATAAATTTTTCTATCCTATGATTCGAACATAATTTGAAAAAGAAGAAAAATAAGAAAAATTACCTTAATTTGAGATTTTGGATGATTTGAGTGAAATCTATGCAGAAGATTGATGAAGCTTGCTTAGACTTGTGTTTTAGAGCAAAACCCCTCACAATTTTGTGAAAAACAAAGGGTTTGAGAGGGTATTTATAGAGAGGAATCGGTTAGGGTTTTTGGGGTTTTAAGGGTTTGATAAAAATTAGGTTTTTGAACTTTTAGAAGCCCTAAATAGGGCTGTCCGCGAGTCCGTTTCGGAACGGTCACGACCGTTTCGGAACGGGGCGGCTAGGGTTTGACCCTTCTTAAAACCTTCGACAGATCGTTTCGAAACGGGGATGACCGTTTCGAAACACGTTTGAACCGTATCGGAACGCGTTCCGATACACCCTTACATCGAACCGAAAACGTTTCGAAACAACTGGGGCCGTTTCGAAACGTCCTTCTCTCAGGACAAATTTTAAGGCACCCGTATCGGAACGGGTTAACCCGTTTCGATACACCTGGGCCTGGAAGTGCAGATGAGGCTCTAAAATGCAGAAAAATGATTTTCTAAGAGGCCAAACATGCATAAATGATATGAATGAGCAGGCAAAACATATTTAGGCATAAACATACTCCCCCTAACTATATGCATGGAAGAAATTGGGAGTCTAAACATATAAACATGATATTTCACAAAATCAAGCACATTTAAGTTTGAAAAGAGGTCCTAAAGGTCAAGATAGGCTAGTTAGACCCAACTCTCTCCTAAGGGACCAAAAACGCTCTTTATCTAATGGTTTTGTAAAAATATCCGCTAATTGATTCAAAGTGTCTACATACTCTATAACCACATCTTTCTTAAGGACATGATCTCTAATGAAATGATGTCTTATTTCTATATGTTTGGTTCTAGAGTGTTGGATGGGATTTTTTGTTAGACATATTGCACTAGTATTATCACATTTTAGGGGTATGGTTTCTATTTTTACACCATAATCTAAGAGTTGTTGCTTCATCCAAAGGACTTGAGCACAACAACTCCCTAAGGATATGTACTCGGCTTCGGTGGTAGATAAGGCTACACTATTTTGTTTCTTAGAGAACCAAGATATGAGCATACTACCTAGGAATTGACAAGTTCCCGAAGTACTTTTCCTATCGATTTTGCAACCCCCATAATCCGCATCCGAATAAGCATGAAGGTTAAAGGTAGAGATTCTAGGGTACCAAAGACCTAAACAAGGAGTGTCTCTAAGATACCTAAAGATCCTCTTAACGGCTATAAGGTGAGACTCTCTAGGACTAGCTTGAAACCTAGCACACAAGCAAACACTAAATAGTATATCCGGTCTACTTGCGGTAAGGTAAAGCAAAGATCCAATCATAGAACGATAAAGCTTAGAGTCAACACACTTACCTCCTTCATCTTTGTCAAGCTTTGTAGATGAGCTCATAGGAGTGGCTTGAGGCTTTGTGTTCTCCAAGCCAAACTTGTTGAGCATATCCTTTATGTATTTTGCTTGATTTATGAAGGTGTCATCCTTCTTTTGTTTGATTTGGAGTCCCAAAAAGAATGAGAGCTCCCCCATCATGCTCATCTCAAATTCACCTTGCATTAACTTAGCAAACTCTTGACAATAACATTCATTAGTAGAACCAAAAATAATATCATCAACATAGATTTGAACTACTAAGATGTCATTTTTATACATTTTTATAAAGAGTGTAGTGTCCACCTTACCTTTTTCAAATCCTTTTTCAATCAAAAAATTTGAAAGCCTTTCATACCAAGCTCTAGGAGCTTGTTTTAAACCATAAAGTGCTTTGGTAAGTTTGAAAACATGATTTGGAAATTTTGAATCTTCAAAACCCGGTGGTTGTTCTACATACACTTCTTCATTTATAAAACCATTTAAAAATGCGCTTTTAACGTCCATTTGAAAAAGCTTGAAATTATGATAACATGCATATGCAAGCAACATCCTAATGGCTTCCATTCTAGCTACGGGTGCATAGGTTTCATCAAAATCTATTCCCTCCTCTTGAGTGTAACCTTGTGCTACAAGTCTAGCTTTATTTCTCACAATGTTACCACTCTCATCTAGTTTGTTCCTAAAGACCCATTTAGTTCCTATTGTAGATTGATTACTAGGCCTATCAACTAATGTCCAAACATTACTTCTCTCAAATTGATTTAACTCTTCTTGCATAGCCATAATCCAAAAATCATCTTTCAATGCTTCTTTGATATTTTTAGGCTCTATGCATGAGATAAATGCAATATGATTCATTAATCTAAGAGAAGAACGAGTGGTTACCCCCTTGGATGGATCACCCAAGATTTCACCATCTTTGACATAGTTCAACTCCCTTGGATAGCTAACTTCCTTTTCCTCAATAGCCAAGTCCCTCAAGGCTTCAAGAGGTGGATCTTGTGTGTCTTCTTCTTTTGGTTGAATCTCATCCTTCTTTGAAGTTTGACCTCCATCAAAGGTATTTATGATTCCTACATTATCATCATCACAAGAATCCTTCCTAGGAAGGGGATTATCATCGAATACAACATGAATAGATTCTTCTACAACTAAAGTTCTTTTGTTAAATACTCGATAGGCTTTAGAGGTTAAAGAGTAACCTATAAAAATAGCTTCATCACTTTTTGCATCAAATTTACCTAAATTATCTTTTCCATTATTTAAAACAAAACATTTACATCCAAAAGGGTGGAAGTAGCTAATATTAGGCTTTTTAGATTTTAAAATCTCATAAGGTGTTTTCTTTAAAATCGGCCTAATGGTTACTCGATTTATAATATAACAAGCTGTGTTTGTTGCTTCCGCCCAAAAATATTTTGGTAAATTATTTTCGCAAAGCATAGTTCTAGCCATTTCTTGTAAAGTTCTATTTTTTCTCTCAACTACCCCATTTTGTTGAGGAGTTCGAGGAGCTGAAAAATTATGGCTAATACCATTTTCATTTAAAAAATCTTCAAATCCTAAATTTTGAAATTCGGTTCCATGATCACTTCTAATATGTGAAATTTTAAGTTCAAGATCATTTTGAATTAATTTTGAAAATGTGATGAATTTTTCCAAAGCCTCATCCTTAGTACTTAAAAAGAGAACCCAAGTGAATCTAGAAAAATCATCAACTAATACAAAAGCATATGATTTGCCACCCAAGCTCATAGTCCTAATTGGCCCAAATAAATCTATGTGGATTAGTTGTAAACATCTACTAGTAGAAATGTCATTAATGGATTTAAAGGAAGATCTATGTTGTTTACCCTTTGAGCATGCATCACAAATTTTATCGTTCGAAAATTTTATCTTGGGTAAACCTTTAACTAGGTTTAGAGAGACTAGTTTTTCTAAAACACTTGTGCTAGCATGTCCTAGCTTCCTATGCCACAACCATGCATCATTTTCGTTTTGAGCAACTAAGCATGCATGAGATGTATGAATGTCATCTAGATGCACCATGTATATATTCCCTATGCGATGACCTATGAGCATAATATTATTAGTTTTAATGTCTACAATTTTACAACCGGTTTTATCAAACATAACATTAAAACCTTTATCACATAGTTGACTTATGCTCAATAAATTATGTTTAAGACCATTGACATATAAAACATTTTCAATGAGAGTAGTAGAGTGATTACCTATGGAGCCAATACCTTCAATGTGGCCTTTGGAGTTGTCACCAAATGTTACTACTCCTCCACCTTTTGGCTTTAGATCCATTAGTCGACTCTTGTCTCCGGTCATGTGTCTCGAGCATCCACTATCAAGGTACCATGAGTTTTGACTTTGTGCTTTGGCCTTGTAGCAATGCTCCCCCTACAAACAAAGATATTTAAACTTTTGTTTTTGGTACCCAAATCATTTTGGGTCCATGTGTGTTAGTTCCTAAAACTTTGGTTCCCTTAGGAATCCAAGGTGACATAGCAATAATATTATTAGATTTAACAAGTTCCTTAGGAACCCATACATTTCTAATTCTTTTAACTTTACTATGTCTAGGATAGTTACCTTGTTTGTAGTAGTTAGTCTTTTTCTTATATTGGTGTGTTCTAGAGGATTCTCCTATGTCATGTTTGACACTACCATTATTTTTTAAAGACTTTTTGAGCTCATTTAGCTCACTTAACACCTTTTGGTGTTCACAATTATTTTGAGATAAAAGATTATTAAGATCAATATTTTCTTTTTGAAAGAATTTGAGTTCATCTTCTAATCCTAATATCTTTTTCTCAATTTTAGAATTAGTTTGAGTAAGTGAGTCATTTTTCTCTTTTAATTCTAGAATAATTTTTCTATTCCTAATAACCGACTCCTTATACTTCTCAACTAATTCATCATATACCTCTTGTAACTCATCATAAGCATCATTTAATTCTTCATATGAAAAATCTAAAGTAGATGAGTTAGAGGTTACCAAGGAGGAATCTTCCTCAAGTGCCATGAGGCAAAGGTTCGCCACTTCTTGTTCGTCATCCTCCGATGACTCCTCATCACTCCAAGTAGCAAGCTTGGCTTTGAGCTTTTTCCTCTTCTCAAAGCCCTTCTTTTTGAGTTGAGGGCACTCCGAACGTATGTGGCCGGGTTGTCCGCACTCGAAGCAAGTGATTGGATCCCTTCCTTCTTCTTTGCTTTTAAAGTCCATTTTCCTTTGGATTTTTCTTCCTCGGTTGGACCTCATAAGGCGTGAGAATCGTTTGGCTATCATAGCCAATTCTTCAAGCTCATCCTCATCACTAGATGAACTTTCATCAAGTTGGGATGTTTTAGCCTTGAGAGCTATTCCCATTTTCTTCTTTTTCTCCCCTTCAAGCTTCTCCATTCTTTTTTCTTCTTTCTTTCTTTCATCTTCTCTTCCTTGCTTCATGATCTCGTGAGTAAGGAGAGAGCCTACAAGTTCATCAAGCTTTAGAGTTTTTAAATTCTTTGCTTCGATGATTGCGGTTCTCTTCCCATCCCAAGATTCGGGAAGTGAATAGAGTAGCTTTCGGACAAGCTTGTCTTCCGGTATAACTTCTCCATATCCCTTTAAACCATTTACAATTGTGGAGAACCGATCAAACATCTTTGACACCGTCTCATCGAATTCCATCTTGAAATTTTCATAACTAAGATTGAGAATTCCAATCTTAGTTTCTTTGACATCGTTGGTGCCTTCATAGGTGGTTTCAAGAGTGTCCCACACTTCTTTGGCACTTTCAATTGATGAGACCTTTGAGTAGATGTCCGGACCGAAAGCACAAAATAACATGTGAAGAGCTTTGTCATTTACTTGAATCTTTTTTCTTTCCTCTTCACTCATTTCCGTTCTCCTTTTTAGCACCATTTTGCCATCATTATCTTGCTTCAATGGAATATATGGTTCATCCTCAATGACATCCCATACAAGATAGTCACTTGATTTAATGAATAGACGCATTTTATTTTTCCAAAAAGAGTAGTTCTCACCATTGAAGAAAGGAGGCTTTGTGGTGGATTGTGAGTCGTACATGCCGGGAGCGGAGGTTGAAGCCATCTCTTGATATTTTGATGATGATCACACTTCTTCCAAGGATCTCCTCTTGTGGTTGTTAATCCTCAAAGAGTTATGCTCTGATGCCAATTGTTGAGTGGATCACACGAATAATAATAACCAAGAGGGGGGTGAATTGGAATTTTAACGATGTTGTAACGGAAATTGCAACTTAAAAATATTGACACGGGAATTTAGAGTGGTTCAAGTTCACCAACCGAACTCTACATCCACTACCTTAGTCTCACCAAGGATTTGCAACAATTTCCACTAAATTGTTCGTCCCCTTTTTCCAGGACAAGGAGGCAACCTTTACAATTTCGGTTAATTTTTCTACCCAAAAATTAACCCAATCCTCACACAAAAGAACAAAGAAATTTGTTGGCTAATATGGTATCTCTCAATACAAATGATAGCCCAATATCAAGCACTCAACCCAATTGAACAAAATAGAAATGAAGGATACAATTGGGGTTTCTAGACAAAAATGGGATTTCAACACAAATGCTTGTATTTGATGAAAGGATGTATGCTTGTAGCTCAATTGTTGATTGCTGGAGCTTCTTGGGGTCTTTTTATAGCCTCTTGTAGATTTCCAACCGTTGTGGGTGATGGGCTGAAGATTAGAGCCGTTGGGGTGCTTTTCTCACAACTTTACAGCTCCCAGACGCCTACCGTTTCAGAACGGGGTCAACCTGTTTCGGAACGGATTTCAAATAATATAGCCGTTGGAGCGTCTACGAGAGCCCGTTTCGAAACGCCTAGGGCCGTTTCGGAACGGTTTTGCCACTGCCAAAGGGTTGTTTCGAAACGGCCTTATCCCGTTTCGGAACCAATTTGCCACTGTCAAAGGGGTGTTTCGAAACGGCCTTAACCCGTTTCGGAACGCCCTATTTATTTTAAAAATTCAGTTAAAGACCGTTGTCCTTGTTCGTTTAAATGAAGAACAGTTTCGAAACGAGTCATATCGTTTCGAAACGCCTTGACCCGTTCTGATACGCGTTTCGGAACAGGTGCACATCGAACTGAAAGTGTTTCGAAACGCCTTGGGCCGTTTCGAAACGGGGCTTGAAAAATCACTGTTTTGACTTTGAAATACTTAAAAAATATTTTGTAAGTCTTTGGTTTTAGCTATGAAGTGGTCTTTAACAAGATATAGGGAATTTTAAGGACTTTAAAATTTGTTTTGATATTTTCATTTTAGTCTTTAGGTTTTTAGTTATATCAAAATTAAAGCATATGTTTCACATTTATGAATCTCATTGTTTCTATCCAAACGAGATGCTTTAGGAAGTAAAAAAACAATGGTGAGCAAATCAAACTATCAGGAAGATTGCTCCACTACACAGTTTTAATTACATCAAAGGGGACAAAATTTTCTATGACCACTAACAAACTTAAATAAAAAACAAACGTCGTGAGGATCTCTGGATGAGCACCCAACAATCCATACTTATCTTTCTTTGCAATAAAGTTGGTGTTGCCACAACCTAAAAAATAAAAAAAAACCTTGTGGCGTTAGGAAAGGGAGAGAAACTAGGTTTTTTATTAACTAAATTATCTAATATTTAAATTTATAGGAGCCTAAATTGTTATTAGATCAAAAAATATGAATGGTCAAATTAAAATTTTAGAGGATTTAATTAAAAGTATTCTAAAACTATTATGTTTAAATTTCTAAAAATTTAAGGGCATATTGAATTTAAAAAAAAACACTAAAGGACTTATTATTAATTTTCTAAATTTCCGGGGTCAAGGCCTAGGGGCGGATCTTGACATAACATGTTGAGGTGGCCTATTTAAAATTTTTTAAAATTTTAGAAGTCTAAACTATTTTTTTATTCTGAAAGATTTAATTTAAATTTTAGAGTTGTAACTAATTTTTTTAAAAAAAAAAAACTTCAAGATGAGAATTTTTAAAAAAAAATAAAAGGGATTTAATTAGAACTATTTATAAAAAATAAAATTTAATGAAAATTTTAAAATTTTTGAAGGGATCAAATTAATTTTTTTTTTAAATGAAGGGTCAAATGTTACCCAAAATTTTGAAGGGCCCCTCCGATTCCCACCAAGCTCCGCCCCTGCAAGGCCCTTTGTCTCAAACCGAAAAATCCCCTTGATTCCTTTCCCTCTAGGGCTGAATGCAAGGGGCCCAAAATTGCTTTAAAGTCCTTGTAAAATAATACTAAAGTTTTAAATTAATGTGAAGGTGAAATTACACTTTACCACCATAATTGGGAAAGTTACTTTAAAGTCTGTTAAAATGTAATATTTTTATATTAATAAAAAAGTAAAATTGCATTTTAGACCCTCATACTTTATATACAAGAGAATAAAAATAAGTAGTTCGTCAGAAATAGCACAAATGAACTGTAAGCACTAAGCACTATGTACCGTTTTTTATGGCACTGGTATACCAATATCGATATGTTTTAGCGTCATTTCGGACTTAATTGTTATTTTTGAAAATATTATTTTAATATTATTTTAAGTAATATATAATAATAATATTTTATTATCTTTTCATAAAAATAAAATTTATTTTTTAAAAATTAACAAAATTGCCTCCTCAAAATAAGATTTAGGGTTTGTCATTTAACTATCGCCGGTCATAAATACATCATTTCGTAATCTTTTAACATTATAGTGAATTTCTCCTCGTCTATTCATGGATTTTCCGGTAATCTTAGTCTCTTTTATTGTACAATCATTATACTTTATATTTGTCGTTATCTAGTGATACACGTTAATCTTATCGATACCGATACGAGTTTTACAACCTTACATTGGTCTAAAAGCATGTAGATGCACTTGTAAATCACAGTGCTGCATGAGATTGTTTAAATAATTAATAAAATGCTTAGGACTGAAATGTTTGTTTTTCAAATGTATGAAAATTAAAATATATTTTATAATAAAGAGACTAAAATGAGCTTTTAAACATAATACAAAAGATATGTATTTTTATGAGGCTGTTCCGTATGCAATTGTAAAACTACAACAGAATCATTATCAAAAGCAAAACAGGGTAAAACAAATACAATGTAATGCTCCAGTAATATTATAACCAAATTTTTATTGGTTCAATCCCAATTCCAAAATGCAAGAATTGGGTAACGCTCCATTAGACCACCCAGGTAGCCTACATTCTTGCCTTAGCCACTACCATATTGACTTCATTTCCGACCACCGCGGCTCCCGGCCTACTCCATGTTTCCTTGAATTGCTCCTCTGTCACTCCTGCAGGAATTTTAGCACACAAAACTTAACTTTCAATCCTCAAATTCTTCTAATTTTGCAGAATTTAATGTAAAAAAGTGACTTGCCTTTGCCCATGGCTGCCGTGGATGATATTCCTCCCTGTACTGTCTTGAGATATCTGTCGTAAAAGTTGGCGCCGGACCACTTTTGGTGAGCCAATGTGTCCACTCCATTGTTCCTCTCTTCCCTCTGGATCTTCTCGACGTAAGCTAGCATTCCCCTCCTGGCGAAATCTCTCGCAAAGGTGTCGGTCACGAGTGCGTCGGCGTGGAAACCGGCTAGTGTTATGAACTGCCAACAGAAACCGAGCTTGGCTATTCTTGGGATGAAGTCTCTCATCTGTTCATCACTCATTCCCGATGCATCCCAGTTGAAGGATGGCGAGAGATTGTAAGCCAACATGATCTCAGGGTGCATTGATTTCACCCCTCGGGCGAATTCGGTGCACTCGTTCATGTCGGGGCTCGATGTCTCCATCCAAATAATATCTGCATGAGGTGCAAAAGCCCAACCGCGAACGATTGCAGCCATTACCGAGCCCTTGAACCGATAGAAACCTTCTCGGGTTCTAGGCAAATCCCAGTCCCAAAAAAGATTTTTGAGCCCCAATCTTTCAGCAATCTCTCTAGCTTGTTCATTTGAGAGGCATTTATCATATCCGGAATGATTCATCCATTCATTCATTCTCCTCCTCTTCTCATCATCCCCGATATTCATGTTCTTGATCGCATCGATGACACATTCGGAGAATGTCTTAAGCTGTGCCATGGCTAGCCATTTATCCTCAATGGCCTGGAGTTCAGCCCCAGTTTTTCCAGCAGCCATTGCTTCAGCCAACATAGTGGCCAGACTCTTTCCCCGAAGATTCGGATTCGTCACACCGAGAATAAACTGATGATCCCTAGTGTCAACATTGGTTTGGATCAAAGTAGCTGCAACCGCATCAGTACGGGCCACCAACACGGTCTCCACTCCCATAACATCGAATTGCAACCTCGCAGCAACGAGCCGATTAATGTGCTCGCTGACAGCAACAAGTACTTTACCAGCCATGTGACCACATTTTTTGGTCACGGACGACTGGTCCTCAATGTGGACGCCTGCAGCACCACGTTGGACGAAAAGCTTGCAAAGCTTAACAGTTGCAGTGGTGCCACCGAAGCCAGTATCACCATCTGCTATGATTGGCTTCAGGTAATCCACAAAAGGAGTTCGAGCCCTCTCCTCCCGGCTCATGCTCATTCTCGCCTCTCTTTGTTTCCGGTCATGGTATTGTTGTGCGAAGAAAAGGTGTTCGACTTTGTTCGGGACGGTATCATAAGGATAGTCGGCAAGGTCCGGACCTGGCTCGTTTGTGGTAGTGTGAGTCGAGGAACATTGCCAACCGGACACATAAATCGAATCCAAATGCTTGGCCATCATGGTGACTTGGACCGGATCAAGTGCACCGAAAGTCCTTGAAGCAGTGCCATTGGCTTGGTGTGTCTTGAGCGTTCTCCATAGCTTCTTTGCCATCTCGTTCGAGCCATAACTCTGGTTCAGGTTGCCTCGTAAAGCCACGACATCTCGAGCCGTATACGGTCGCCGGGTAAGCTTGAACCTCTCCGAGTTCCACCATGCTTGCACCTCTGCTACTTCGGCTTCGTACCTCCCTTCTTCCTCCATTATATATCCCTGGAGTTTTCAGTTTTCACAGTTAAAAAAACACTTTCAATGCAAAGAGAAACAGGGGAGATGAATTCAGAGTAATGAAGCTTACCATTGAAGACGGAGAGAAAGATGCAGCCATGGATAGAAGCTTTGGTTTTAGTATTGAAAAAACAAGTAAAAGAAGTTCATGCAAATGCAGTGCTCTCCTTCTCTTCCAAGTCTCTCAATTTATAGGGAAAAAATGGGATTCGGTTGTCACCTCCCCCGTAAAAGATTTAACTTTTTCTATCTCTAATTTATATTTATCTTCTCCCAGAAAAATACAATTATTTTGTTTGCATTATTATCTTGGGAAAGTGAGTGAAAAGTGTCCCATGGAAGCTGCCTTTACAGACATATGTAACATAATGCCATTGTCTTGTTTCACTTCGAGTCTTGTTTCCTTTTTTCGCCTATAACCGATTTCTGGTTTTCTGTTTAAACATGAATTCATGTTCGAACTCACCTTAAAGAAGAAATTATTGAATTTATTAATTAATAGAGTAGTTAATGGTGTTCATGTTACTCTATTTTGTATAGAGGTGAGCAAAATTCGATTCTACTCGACTCGAGTTGAAAATACTCGACTCGTCTTGACTCAGATTCGAAATTTTATAAACTCGTCTCGACTCGGAAAAAATTCAAATAAAGTTTGAGTTGTAAAATGGAAATTCAAATAACTCGAAATTTTTAGTAATTAGTGGATTTATTTTTAAGTTCAAGACGAGTCGAATAACTTGAATTTCTTAAACTCGACTCGAATCGAAAAAATTTAAATAAAGTTTGAATTGTAAAATATGACGTGTTAACTCGAATAACTTGAATTTTTTTTACTCGTCTCGATCGAACGCTCACCCCTAATCTTGTATGCCTTCAAATCACAACATTTACCTCAAGAATGTAATAAAAAAATTATTAAAAGAAATAATGAACCTTAAACATAAATTATAAGAAAATAAAAATAAAATTTAACAATATTTTTCGTTGAAAATTTAACATAAAACCTGTGAATAGAAACGAAGTAATACATTATATCTGTTTTGAGAAAAAGTAATATATTATTTCACTTTCATTACATTCTAATTTCATGAAAAAGTAAGAATATTTGTAGGTCAAGTAATTAGAAATTTGATATTTTAAAAAAAATATTTTTAATTTGATTTTATTTGACTTAAAACTAATATTTGCATTCAATATAACATAAAATATAAGAGGTATTTTTTTAAATGAAAATTTTGAAATTATATTAAAAATCAAAGATATAAAATTAAAATATTATTATTTTTTGAAGATTACGAATGTACCCTTCCATTCATCCCTGGCCGATTGCTGGCGAAACAAACAAAATAAATTGGTTACAATAATTCGGAAATTTTGGGACTCCCGAGGACAACCAAGAGATAGCCCTATCTATCCTTCCACCTCCGTTTCTTATTTTAATTTATCATATAATAATTGTTAAATTATTAATTTTTATTAATCTTATCCAATTAAATTATTGAAAGTTTGATTTTAAGGTCAACAATTTTATGACAAGGTTTCACCCTTATCCGATTAAACTATTTTTTTAATTTTTATAAAATATGAATACTAAACTTTAACAAATTAAATTAAAGAGGTTTAATTTCTTGTTTTCGTAAACTAGAGTGATGTAATTTATAATGAGATCATATGTTAATTACGTTTTTTTATATAAATCATTTTTTCTATTTTTATGTAATTATAAGGTAATATATTTTTATTAATTTTAACTTCTTAATAATGTATATACATAATGTACCACTTAAGGAGAACAACATTTTTATATTCCATTACTTAATCGGTTCGTGTCATGTAAATTATATATATATATATATATATATATATATATATATTTCACTTTTGTATAAATTTTCGTGTCAATAACTAACCATATAAACAACTTGCCAATCCTATCCATTTTCTTTTGCTTGTCTATTTTGTACAAAAAAATAATATTACGGCAGAAAAAAAATCAGAGATTCTTGCAGAAGACCAAACCTCCAAACTTTAATGTTTTGGATGAATACAGCAGCATCTATCGTCTCCTTCATTTTGTCTACTTAAAAAAAGGAGGGGTTAGACTAAATAAGATGTTAGAATTAGGAACAATATTTTTCTTATTTTTTATGAAAAAACTATAGGACACACCGAGTGTTTAAATTATTTATAATACGTAATATATATATATTATTAGAATTAATAAAGGTTCATTATTTAATACATGAAAACAAAAATTTCCACTAGCGCCTTAATTTTAGGGTTGAAGATTAGATTTTAAGGATTGAAGGTCAGGGGTTTAGGCTTAATGATTTAGAATTGATGGTTAAGGTTATTAGTTAGAATTTAGGGTTTATAAATTAAACTTCAATCTCTAATCATATTACACTAAGCTCTAAAACATATATTTAACCCCTAAAACCTAACCATAAATTCTAAAATCTAACCACAATCCCTAAATTCTAAACATATGAACCTAAACTCATAACTTCTAAACCCTAAAATTTAACCATAAACCCTAAAACTAATGCATTTGTGGAAACTTTTTGTTTCCACCACTTGTGTATTGAATATAAATTCATTAATAAATGGGTAATTAGTCTAAGGAAAATACTTTGATATACAAGCTTACGTAAATTAAAGCTTTTCTTTTAATTTTAGGGTTTAGAGTTTAAAGTTTAGGTTTTAGGGTGCTAGTGTTTGGGATTAAGTTTGAAATTTTATAGAAACATTGTGTATTTTTTTTACACATCTTGTGTATCAAAATATAACTTTTAGTCGAAAACTTATATCAATTAGATCACGTAATTCAAATTAGTTTAGTTAATTGATTAAACCAACTAAACTGGTTGAATTATATCGACTTATTTAATTTGATTTTTACCATTCAAATCGATTGATTCAGTTTCTTCTAGTCATGATCAATTAAGATGATTCGGTTTAAATAATTAGCCGTTTAAAGTGATTATTCTCCTCTAATTTAGATTTTTAAATACAAAAAATTATTAGATGGACATAATTCACTATATCATTTATAGATGAGATTATAAATAACGTAATAAGCTAGACTCATCTAATAAATTTTTCGTAAATATAGTGATTAAATAAATTAATTGGAAATTGAAATGAGGCATTCCCAACACAAAAATCCCAAAATCTACATTTGAAAATTTGATAAAGATGTATGGTTAGAATAATATTGGTCATATTCCATAGACTATTTTACTTGGAGGAAAGAAAAACTAGGAATACCTACGTTTCCATATGCGGTTACTTTGAAGCAATAAACACAAGCAAATATAAAACGGTGTGTCAAAGCTTATCCAAACAAAAGGGATCGATTTTACATGTCATGGCCGAATCAAAGAGGTGATGTATCCAGGATAGACCGAGGGAGGCTCGCGGGGACGTTCGCTCTCCCTAAAACTTTAAAATTTCTATACGAGTTAGAAAATTTTTATATATTTTCTTTTTAAAAAAATTTTCACCCCCTAAAAATTTATAGATTCGCTCCCCTAATTTAAAGTTCTACGTCCGTCTCTGAATGTATCAGTCTTTTATTTGTGAGATATTGGAGTTTTCTAGAAAAGTGATAAGGTTGGAACTAATATAGAAACTGGAAATATTTATATGTTTGAAAATGCGGCAAATTGTTATAGAATACTACATTTTTTGAATTTGAAATGCATCTTTTTGTATAGAATATAATTTTATATTTTAATTATAGTATCCGAAACATTTTAGAGAAACACCGATAAATAGTTTAGAATGTGGTTTTCTTATATTTGATATAGACTCCGACAATTATTAAAGATAAGATTAAGCTATGGTAAAGTCAGTTTTATCAACGTGTTATTATTATATATGTTAGTGCTGATGGTGTTTATTACCCACCGATAATAGTAGTGTATTTATATTTATGATTTCTTCGAGTTGTTTGGTCGGATTTTAAACATGTTTATGTATGGTCTTATTTTATTTATAGTTACTAGCTTGTGTAACTTGATGATCTCATTAATATATCAATTAATATGACTAGTCTATTCTAATCTCTTTATTTCTTTCTGAATGAAATTAAATATTATTGTTAAACTCAATAAGCGGTTTAAGTGAAAAGACGGATGATATTCATTTTATAAAATTCAAATTCAATCGCTTTGTTTGTACATTATTAAATAATTAAAATATTATATAAACGTATACTACCTATCACTTTTATACTATTAAAAAAATAACATTATTGTTACATAAAAACAGTTATAAAAAAGGTGTGATTTCGACAGAAGGTGGCATTGAACTGGCTAGCTGTAGGCTACTTGAATGTGGTCCTAAATTGCTGCTGATCGAGATGTGGTGTTGAGCAATTCGAGGAACACATTGTTGAATGGAAATTCTTTAGTTTTAAATATTTTTTTTATATCTTATACTGAAAAATTAAGTTTAGAATTAAAATTAAAATCAATATTTAAAGTTAGGATTTAGAATTGGGGTTTAAAGAATATAGATATAGTGTATTTTTTAAAATTTATAGTTTAAATTTTAGAATTTAAAATAAAAATAAAATTTTTATAATTTCTAAAATTACAATCATAGTAAAATTTTAATTTATTTAATCATCATGGGCTCCCAAGCACACAAATTATCTGGAAATAGTTGTTTTATAATTTCTCTCTCGTAAATCTATAATATATACTATTACAATTCTTTTAGTTAAGTTTAATATCACTTTTCACTTACACCAACTCAACAATAGTGATAGAAAATCAAAATTCAATTACAATAAAATTATGAAATAAGGGTAAAAACATTATTTAGTATAAAAACTACTCGCCAGTTTATTTAGTACTCCCTCTGTCCCATTAATTTTGTCCATTATTGACTTTTTTTGGGTCAAACTTTTTAAACTTTGACCTATTATTATATGAAATTTATTATTGAAAAAAATATAAAAAATATATTTTATAAACTTTTAATCAAGTAGTTTTAAAATATATTTTTTATAAAATTTAATTGTTTAAAATATTAAAAATAATCATGGTCAAAGTTTAAAAATTTTGACTTTTAAAAAGTCAATAAGGGACAAAATTAATGGGACGGAGGGAGTATAAATAACAATTAAAATATTTTTGCTTTTTAAATTTTTGTTTACTCTTGTTTCAAAATTATAACCAATTTGCAATTGATATTTTTTTTACAATTCATATATTGCATTATCAATTTAACTTTAATTTTTTTCGAAAATTTTATGAAAAATAATCTTCGATCACTAGAATTTAAGTAAATAAGTTATATTTTCTTTATTATCTTTATTATTACTTATTTTATTATAATTTCCTCTCATTTATAACAGTATTATTATTTTAAAATTAATATAGTTTTTCCCACATAGTGGGTAATGATTTCTTATTTTATTAATCACGGTAAGATATCTTTTAAATTTTGTATATTGTTATATAACAAAAAATACTCCATATTTATGAACCCAAACCAACGTTTGTATAAAACATAAGTTTTGGGCCATTTATTGGAAGAAATTGGGTTCCTATAATATCAAACTGGGATTTTCAAGCCCAAATACAAAATGTGTAGTTCTAGGACCACTCGAACGCATATAGGTCTCGAGTAGACCTGGCAAACTTGACCCCGAGACCTGAACTGATTTATTCAACCGAGACCCGATATCAACCAAAAAATGAGGGCCTGAATTTGATTCAAAATCCGAAATAAACAGAATTAACCCGAATTTTAGCTAAAATAGACCCGAACCAATTTTTAACTAAACCGAATAGACCCGAACCGAAGACAACCCGAAATAAAGAAAAATATTAAAAGAAATAAAGAAAGATGGGATGTGAATTATTGCACAACTCACTAAAAAATCATATATATGGGTATAAAAAATTAATCCGCCCTAAAAACACGTCTAAAACCGACCGATCCAAAGATTGACCCGATATTGACTCAACCCGAAATCAACTGATACGATATTAACGAATCAAAAATTAACCAACCCGATATGACTCGAATTACCATAGACCCAAACTAAAACTAAACTAAACTCAAACGGAAACCAAATATAGTCAGAACCAAACAACATGTTTGTCACCTCTAGTCTCTCGTGTAGGGAATAGGATGAATCACTTTGCCAACTATCTGACTAAGAATAGATAGAAGAATGTTAGAGCTGCAGCCATTTTGAATTTTCGCGCATTTTGAATTTCTAATATAATTTTTTAAAAAGGTTTGCACCCCTAACAAAAAAAATGCATATCTTGTCCTAACAACGAGATTAAGTTTAAGAACAATCAGATATATGAACATGAAATTTTGTTTTATACATTAATGATTTTGAAGACATGTTTGAGAGAAAGAGAAATTAACCAAAATCATTAATGTGTTATTTATCCATATATATTGGTACCTTGGGACAACTAACAGGAGAACTAGCAGTATCCTCTAAAGAATCATCCGCACACACTTCTTTACCACTTGTTTTCTTGAACCTTAATTTGCCGGGAACTTTCGACGAACCGGCAAAGGAAAGAACATGACGGTTATCGTCGGATACTTTGCGTGCAGCGGCGGCCGTCGTTGCAGCATCCGAGATCAAGGAAGAGCCACAGCTGAAACTAGGAGAGTCAGTCTTTGGTTGATGAATATGGTTGTTGTTAGATAAATCTTCAAAGTAAGCGGTCCACCCACTTTCTTCGGCCGACTCCTTGCTTCTTGTTGTTGTTCGTCCGGAAGCAACAGGTTTGTGTGTGGATGAAGTTTTCTCCATTAATCTAACAAGAAGATTAGAGATTTTATGTTTAGTTGTTTGAGCAGAAAAGAAGGGTGGAGAGGCTCTTAATAATAAGTTTATGAAATATTAATTAGAATTTGTTTGCTAATCAAGCAAAAGTAAATTGTATGCTATTGCTATGTATAGTTTTCATCAAAGGGATGGGAAGGCGTTGTCGGGTGTAAACCTTAGATTTAGTATCAATTAAGAGTTGAAGCTTCCGATTTAATTAAATATTAGATTAGTTGTTGATATATTGTTATTGAGAAAAAATAATTTCACAAATACATTCAAATTATTACAAAATTTAACATATATAAAAAATTATATATTTTATTCGCCGGTTTACAATTTTCTTAAATAAATATTATATATTTAATTTTTTATAATGTTTTAGTATTACTTTTGTGAAAATAAAAATATATATAATCGATTTAT
This sequence comes from Hibiscus trionum, assembly GCA_030270665.1. Classification (NCBI taxonomy): domain Eukaryota; kingdom Viridiplantae; phylum Streptophyta; class Magnoliopsida; order Malvales; family Malvaceae; genus Hibiscus; species Hibiscus trionum. The sequence goes on from BSYR01000065.1 coordinate 6,454,881, forward strand.
TTTATTCTCAAATAAAGTGGGAAAATAATTTTAGTTTGTTTTCAATTTTATTAAACTAAGATTTATCTTGATTAAAACAATAATAATTGTATAACTTGTTTAGTAGTTAAATATTAAGCTTTTTTATTTGAGAGGCTTATGTTCAATTCACATTAATTGTATTTTGATATAATTTTGAGGTGGTGATCCAGTATAACTTGAATATAAACGGTCGTCAAGTCCAATTAGGTTATTGCTTGGTTTTGATGGCTACATTTTGGAATTTTTAGAATAGGTCTTGTGATCAAATTCCACCAACACCAAAACTATGAACAAAACTTATATGAATAATTTTATCATAAAGTTAGTTGATTGACCAAAATAGAAATGCGAAAATAAATAATTTTATTATAATGTTAGTTGAGCTTGGGGGTTGAAAAAGGCACTCCATGTCCAACAATGGGAGACATTAATCTTTGAATAAGAACAATTAATTAATTTAATCATTGTATTAAGAACAAAGAGGCTAATCAAACATGAGCCAAATTCAATTAATATTGGGTTATTAACCCCAATAATACTTAAAATTTGGACTTAAGATCAAAAGTTTTGAATTAATTAAGCCAACCCCACCTAGTGTTTAGTGGATAACCTTTGCTTGCTCTTATTTCCCCTTTGGTTATATATTTGTACATATTTATGCATGATTAAGTGTAAATATAACTTCGTTCAACATATATTATATATGTATCAAAACCCAAAGAGGGCCAATTTCTCTTTCACAAATTAATTTTACAGCTTAGAATATTTATGCTCTCAACTTAGAATATTAGTAAAACAATGTGTTGAATGTAAATAAAATCCTTAATTCATATTGGGACGAGTGCATAGTGGGCTGGGCTGTGTCAATAAAACATAGTTCAGTCCACCAGATTTGGATATGAAAATGGTCCCGGCTTATAAGTTATAAAGGACAAAGTGACATAGGCGATGCTTAATTGGGTTGGCCTTCAGTAAATCAATTTCACTGGGCCTAAACTTCAATGAAGCTTGAAAGTTGAACCAGGAAATTATATATATATAGGGTTAGTATCAACTTACACAATGTAAAACTCTTTAAGTTTTACATGTTTTCTGGATCGTTAGATGGGGGGAATGGATGGCTCAGATTAACTCTTTACTCTCTTTATTTCAAGTGATAATCTTCACATATTTACTATTAATCTCGTTCATTCATTTCACTCATCCAACGGTCCAAAAAACATGTAAAACTTAAAGAGTTTTACACTGTGTAAACGGATTCTATCCCATATATATATAGTCCGAGTAAAATTTAGACAACACAATATTATTTATTCTAATGTTATTCATCGTTGTTTAAATGGTAGGGTTTAGGTTTAAGATTTAAGATTTAAGATTTTAGCTTTAACGTTTAGAATTCAGAAAAGATTAGAGATGTCGGTGGGACAAGTTTAATGGGAATTCGTCCCACTTCACATTCAATCGAACGAGAATCGTTATGGGTTCCGCGGGTGGTGGAACAGAGATAAGACAGAAAATAGACTCGTCGAGGGTGGTGGAGCAAGCATGGATATAACTTTGTACCCACTCCCAGTGGCGGAGCTAGGATTTTCGAATAGTGGGATTAGAGTAAGATATAGATTTTGGAAAATTCGCATGGAATTGCAATAAGTATTGTTGACCCCATATCCTACAAAATTAAGTGTGATCAATTCTTATATTTCTTATAAAAATTATAGTGTTTTATACTTTATAACATGTTTGAAAAATAATTTAGTGGAGTCGATTGCACCCTAAAAACACTAAATACATCCGCCCATGCCCACTCCATCCCCACCCGCCCTGTCCCATTCCATATCTCAAATACATAATATGCAAATTTTAAAACATATTTAAATAACAAAATTTTCATAATACTAAAAAACACATTTAAAGGATCATAACTACATATTATTATTATTTTTAGAATGGTACAGTTGAAATAACGTCATACGTGTGGTAACAGTATGAAAGAAAGATATTTTATATTGTTTCATAAAATATAGTTTATATTTATTTAACTTTTACTTATAACTATATTATAGGAACTAGATCGTTGGACGAGTATTGCGAGGATTAGGTGGGTCTTATGACTTGCGTGCAGGGACGGAGTCAGAATTTAGAGTTGGTGGCAAACTATAAATGTTTGAAAGTGGTGAGGCAAATTCATAAATAAACAATTTTTTAAAAAAATTACATAGGGGGACAAAGATGAAAAAAAAATTCTTCGGGTGGTGGGACGAAGATGGTTCTAGTCTTACGAGTCGCAAAAATTTTAAATTTTATATCCGCAACAGGTTGCGGGACGAAAATGAAAATAAAAATTCTTAACGAAAATGAATGTTGGAAACACATTCCCCATTTAACATACTTAAACAAGATTTTATAATTTAAAACATATTTTAATCTAAAATCTAAAATATAAATATGACAAAATTCTCTCATTTAGGTTTAACAAGTCCAAGAGAAGCTGGAATTCAATCGAGGTTGTTGGGAGAGGAAAGTTTCAATGGGAAGCAAACAAAAAGAAATAAATTAGGGTTGACTACTTCATTATCTTAGGCGGCTAAGTATTCTCCAATCGCGCCGGTTGACTAATTGACTTGGAATCAATAAAAAAAACATATTTAATTTTTAGCGTTTCAATGTATTGACCTCAACCCTCATCATTTTCACCTGTATTTTCAAGTCATAAAATGTATTGGGCGAGTCAATACTGAGGCAGCAGGACTTAGGCAACTTTGCCATTACCGTTGTTGGGGTGTGCTCATAAAATTTTAGAGAACGGACTTATAAATTAAAAAAAAAATAGATTTACAATATAAAGTATATTAAAAAATACATACAAATTTAAAAAATTTAAAGGACGACCGCTTTCTCTAGCCTCTCGATCTATCCTGACCATTGCCATTGCGAACAGCCTTGAATGAAGGTGATGACAGCAACAACGTGACCCCAAGATCGATGCTACCCCGACACCTTCTGCATGGCCTCCATTGGCCCTACTTCTCCTTTTTATTACTTTCTCACCAGCTGTTCTGTTCTGTTCACACTTCCCTCACATTGTTGTATTTCATGCAGTGCAAACATGTCAATAAATGATATTTCTACTTAATACACTTTTCTCTATTCTATTCCATTTAATATATATTATTTGATGTAATGTCAGTGTAATAAAACTATATAAGTATGTCTATTAAAACTTTAAAATCAAAATTTCTAACTTCTAATCCCTAAGATCTAAATTCTAAAATTTAAATCCTTAGAGTCTAAAATCATAAATTAAATCCTTAAACTTTAAAACATGCCTGATTGTGAAAAAAGTTTTCAGCTGCTAATGTATCAAATATTTTCTCTTAAAGTATAAGACTAATAATAATAGGACTTGCAACAAAAAAAATAGTAACAAGAGGACCAAATTATCATTTAAAGATCTTTTAAAAAAGATAAGTAATTTTAAAATTAGCTTTCTTCTTTATTCTTCATCGTTTTTAGTTTATTTCATGGGGAAGCAAAGAGAACCGAAGCTAATAATTCTTCCATGTGCATGCTTAGAATTAAAGAATAACAAATGCGAACTACACATTTAGTTAGTTTAGTAGGATAAGGTACTACTTTGTCACTTAAGCAAGGTTAGTGATTTGAATCATGACGTTATGAATGTAGTAGATTGGACTGGGAGAGTCACCTCTAGAATGTCTCGACAATATTCAATTTAGATTAATCAGTCAATGAGTCAAATAATGTAGTTATACCAAAAAAAAGAATAGCAAATGTAACCAACTACCAATTGTCTAGCGAGAAGAGGTTTTAGGTCCTTTAAGCAATGTTCAAGGTTTAAACCATAATAATGTTGTGAATGGAGTAAACTAGGTTATGAGGACCTGAGGACATATCCAAAATTAAATGCTAAAAGGGGCCAAATTGTCTAACGTCAAAGAATAAGGGACCTTTGAAGTATTTAAAACCAAAAATGGGGGCAAAGGCTTAACTTGAATATTTTTTTTTGAAAGACTTAACTTGAATATGATTTAAAGTAATGGGGACTAGATTTACTATTAGACCAAAACGTTTGGGGAAGCTCCCTCCTACCATGTATTTAGGTTCACCCCAAGAAAGACACCCCATAATGAAAATTGGTTGACTAACAAATCGAATACCAGTTGTCATTTTTTATGTTTATGATTAACTGAAAATATCAAGTTGGGTATAGCTCGTGTTACCGAGGATACCCAAGTAGGAATGATAATGAACAATAAAGAGCGAACAAATTGGGAGAAGAAAAATGACTAAATTGTTTTTTTAATATGAAGAGTCAGAATTATTTTGAATTAGGCTAAATTAGTAGAATATACAAATTTTGAGGACTAAAACCGTCCTTATACCAAACCTTGTTATATTTTCGTTTGTATTTTAAAGGAGTAATTCGATCATAACTAAAATTTTAATTAAGTGATCCAATTGTAACTTTTAATAATTGAGTGACTCAATCTTAACTTTAGTAATAATTGAGTGACCTCCAACGTAGTTTACCCTAGCATTTTTTACAAATAAATAAATAAGGTCAATTTTTATTAGTCCTTATATTATGCATAATTTTGTTAATAAAAAGAATTTGACCAATAAATAAGATGAAGAAAGAAAATGCAGACCTTAAAGTGAAACGAACATGCTATAATATAATATATATATATATATATATATATATATATATATATATATTACAATTTTACAACATTTTGAATGTATATTACAATTTAGTTAACACTTCGAATATATATTGTGTATACATTTATAACATTTTATATTTTACCTTAAATTAAATCTGTCGTCTTAAAACTAGCCAAGAAAATGTAACAGATTGGTTGCCTAAGTATCACGAGAGTCATAAATTCTGTCCATAGGTGGGGGTACGAAAAATTAATATAGGATTTTTGGGTGAGAAAGTCTTTCCTTAAATAATGGATGATAGACCCACTCAGGAATTTATGGTCACAAGAATCTTTCTAAGTAATAAATTTAAGTAAGATTGTTTATTCTATAAAATTTACGGTTTATAATTTTGTCTATGATAATATGTCTATCTTTTATTGGGTTCAAATATTTTATTTTGTAGTGTTTATAATTTAAGATTTTTTAGGTTATAGATTAAGATTTAAGATATAGAATGAAAGAATTTGGAGTTTAAGTAGGGACGAACATAGAACTTTATGTTATGAGGGCTGAACATATAAAATTTTAAGGGGCAAAATTAGATTTTCAATATGAAATGTATAAAAAATTTCCAAAAAGAATTCTATATTATATAAAAATTTAAATTTTTTTAAGGGGAATTGCCCCTCTAGGTCCATCCCTGAGGTCGCCCCCCTCTAGGTCATCCCTGAGTTTAAGTATTAAGGCAAAATGACAAAAGATGCCCCCAACGTTTGCATGTTTTGTCATTTAGCCCCCTATTCTTTTTTTTGTCCGAATATGCTCCTAACGTTTTAATTTTGTCCAAATATGCCCCCATTGGATGGAAACTGTCACGGTCAACGGTTGATGCTGACTGAATTTGCCACGTGTTATGATATGCTGACGTGGCATATGCCACGTTAAATTTTTAAAAAAATTGTTATACCTTTTTTATGGTTACACGTGGCAGACTATCATGCTGAGACATGGTCGAATCTGATGACGATACATGGCAAATATAATGTTGACACATCAACAGATCTTAACACGTGGCAACTCCAGTCAACATTAGCCGTTGACCGTCAGTTGCCTGATAGTTTTCATCCAACGAGGGCATATTTAGACCAAATTAAAACGTTGGAGGCATATTTGGACCAAAAAAATATAAGAGACCAAATAACAAAACATGCAAACGTTGAGGGTATCTTTTGTATTTTGCCAAGTATTAAATAGACAAGATTCTACCTTCCCAATCCCTTCTCCTTTACTCGGATAATTTGGTAATATTGGTGAAATTGAGCTTATAAATAATTTCTAGATTTGCAAATTGGATTGAAAGATAGTTTTAGGACGAAGAACATCAATGTAAGGCAAAAAAAAATCATTTAATATGTTATAAAAAGATGTATAAAATACGGTTATATTTTGATACACATACAACATGTGTAAAAAATAATCAATCCTTTTAAATTTTAAATTTTAAATTTTTAATCATGTGACCTTAAATTTTAACATTAAATCTTCAATTCTCATGAAATAATCTTATAAGTTTTAAATTTAATAAACTTGTATATCAAATTTTCTCATAAAGTATTATCACGATAGATATATATATATATATATAGGATAAATATTCTATACACAGGCGGTGGAAACTGAAAGTTTCCACAAGCGCCTTAGTTTTAGGGTATAGAGAGTTAGTTTAAGGTATAGGGTTTTGGGAGTCTAGCTGTAGGGGTTAGAATTCAGGGATAGTTGTTTCAATTTAAGGTTTAGGGTTTATAGGTTAAAACCTAAATCCTCACCATATTACTTTAAAAACTAAACCCTAACCTATAAACCCTAAATTATAACCCTAAATCTTAAATTGAAACAACTATCTCTAAATTCTAAACTCCTACCCCTAAACCCCTAAACCATATACCCTAAACTAACTCCTCATACCCTAAAACTAAGGCGTTGTGGAAACTAAAAGTTTCCACCGCCAGTGCATAGGATATATATATACATATTATAATATTATAACATTTTGAGTACATATTTATAATGTTATTTACTCTCTTTTTTACATTCTGTGTACATTGTTTTTTTTTATCAATTGTGTACATTGTTTATTATCCATATCTTCTTCACTCGTAAATCAAAAAATATTAAACACTTAATATATTTAATTTTACATTTTTTTGTATATTATACCAACATCATTATTTATTAATAACACTTTTTTTTGCAATTGTTAATAAACATTCAGCAACTTACTGTTATTTTAATGTTCCGTAGTCCTTTTTGTTAGTAGAATGTCGCTAAGATGAATCGGAAATAAAGTCAAACTTAATAAAAATACAAAATAAAGGAAAAGGAAAATTAAAGAAAAGAAAACGTCCATTGATTAATGGTGTCTTTATACTAAAGCAACAAGGAAATAGATTTATGTGGCAGCAAACCCTTTGATACGCGGCAATTCCATGTTCTAACATAGAGTCAATTGATCGAAAAAATTCAATAGAAATTATATCATAGGTCTAATTTATCATATTAATTATAGTCTCAATCAATAAAAATTACCCGCTTCATTATTTTTTCTCGCATTGTATTTTTATTAATTTTTTAATTATTATATAATTGAGTCGATGACATAAAAAAGTGGTGAATGGATAATTTTTATTAGAAACTATGATTGATGTGATACGCCGAGCTTATAATATAATTTTTCTCAAAATGCACGAGATATAAAATTACATATAAAATTCGTATTAATAGGTGATAATTAGAATGGAATATGGAGAGTTAAATAGTCTAAAACTTATGCTACATTTGATATAAGTATTATTTTTATATTTTTATATGTGAATTAGTAATTTTTAGTTATTCACGTGATTCAATTTGAAGGAAAAAAAGACAAAAGTATATTTCTTATCTTGAATAGATAATTTACTCATCTTTCTAATTTAAAATTTATATTTATACTAAGATTTATCTTATGTTATGAAACACTATTTTAAAATTTATAGAATAATAAAGGTTTTTTTATTGTTAATATTACTTTTTTTTTTAGATTTTAATGACTAAAATAACAATGAGAAGGAAGCTTAAAGACAAAAATATGTAATTTACCCTTAAAAATTAGAATATTGTTAATACTTCTTATAAAAGAAATCAATGTATGCTTCATAATTAGACTTCTTTTTCCTTAGAAAAAAAATCAACATCGGCCACTTCTTCGTGTTGATATTAATTGTTTGGATTAAATCATAATACTAATAACAGTAAGAGATCAAAATTTGCCGACATTAAGTACAAGGATTACATCCCATGTTTGGTAAGAGTACAAGAATGAACACGTAATTTAACCTAACATGTGAGATATTTAAATCCCACACAACCTATTAATAAGAGGGATTTTTTTGGTAATATGCATGTCCGTTTTATTGTCTATGTTTAGAGTGCGAGGGTGTCATTTTCAACAATGTCATACTTAAGGTTTAAACTTATGTCCTCTCTTTGGAAGTACAATATGCATTACAAATGTACCAAACACTTGGTTATAGGAGAAATTTTTTAATGATGTCATTCGATTTAAATCAAACAATCGAATACAATAATATTTTTAAAATTATATTAAATTAAGTAGATATTAAAATCTCGGATTTTATATGTAAAGACGAAATGATGATATTTTATCATGAATAGAAACCATTTGTTTTTTTTTTTGACGTACTTATTTATGCTCTTATATTAAAAAATTAAATTTAGGGTTGGGGTATATAATTAGGGTGTATGTTATATTTTTTTAGGACTTGAGATTAAAGGATTAAAATTTAAAATTATAGCTTAAAATTTAATTTTTTAGTATTAGAGCATAAAAGGACACGAAAAATAGGTAGAAGATTTTTGTTATTCTCGTAATTTTCTACAAAGGAAATTATTTAATATATAATTTATGTAAAATTTATACTACACATCTTTATTTATTTTAATGTTGAATTCTTGATTTTAAATGGGCTTTAATTCAGAAATAGGTGACTAGTCTATACTTTTTCAAAAAATAAAGTGAAAATAAAATAAATTAAACATTATCTCAAATTTTTCAAAAATCACAATATAATCTTAAAATTTCTAATACCCCAAAACCTTAAACTCAAAATTGACACCAATATTGTCATCGATAACCTCTTCGGACCCGCCGTCGCCTAAGGCCACCGTCTATTTTTCCTAACCATCTATTACCAGTAATCGACAGGAGGCGTGCCAATCGAACGACTAGAGCCTTTCGTGTTCTTCGTTCGACGTTTGATTAACACTCCTCCTGTCGTTTACCGATGATTGGTGGTTGGGAGAAATGGACGGTGGCTTCAGGCGACGACGAGGTCCAGCGAGGCTATCGACAGCGGTAGTGGCGTCAATTATAGGTTTAAGATTTTGAGTTTTTAGAGATTTTAAGACTATTTTGTGATTTTTGAAATTTTTGCGACATTGTTTAATTTATTTTATTTTTAGTTTATTTTTAAAAATTAAATAAAAAATAAAAGCCACATGTCAATTTATTATTAGGTGATAATTTTTTAACAGTATTTCTTTTAAACACTAACCGAATAAAACTTTAGACACCTATTTCAGCACAAAAAATATATTAGGCACCTATTTTTGAGTTAAGCCTTTTAAATCTTACATCTTACAATCTAAAATTCTAAATTTTAAATATAACAAATAATACTAAAAGATATAAAATTATATAATTTAAAATTTACATAATTTATATATCAAATAATTTTCTCTCTAAAATCTCAATTTTTTAAAAAAATATATTAGAAAAGTAAGAATATTAATGGAAAAAGGCACTCTCCATCTCCTTTTTCCTACATGATAAATAATGGAGACAATGATAGAGAAGGGACGTGGATGTCAAATAGAACAAAAAGAAGAAAAAAACAATTGGTGTGGCAAAACAATGACCTTACTTATCAATGTCAATAAATAATTCATTTTTTAGAGTCCAATTTTCTATTTACCACGTCACTACAACGGGACCCACTAAAAGCTCATCCGGCTCCACCTCGAACATTGACTAGCATTAAAGTCAAATAGGCTCTCATCTTAATCCCACGCGCGCACTTGGCACACTAAAACGTGACCACCGTAAAGAGGAGGCGCGTGATTTGGAACTGTCCCTCGATTCTATTGTATTCCGTGTTTAAAAAATAAGTGTTCAAATTATATAATTTTTTAAGATAAATATTTAATATTTTTAGCTGAAATACGTACTTAAAGATTTATTTTGTTAATATTTTAAAGTAGCATAGTTAAAAAAAATTCATCACCAAATAATAGATTAACATATGCCTTTTGTTTAATTTTATATGTTTTTCAAAAAATAAATTGAAAATAAAATAAATAAAATAATATCCCAAAATTTTCAAATATCATAAAATAGTCCCAACATCTCTAAAGTTTCAAAACCTTAAACCCTAAATTGGCACCACTACTGTCATCAATAGCTTCGTCAACCTCGTCGACGTCGTCGCCTGAGGTTACCGCCTGTTTCTTCCAACACTTCATCGCCGGTACCCAACAGGAGGGGTGTCAATCGAACGTCGAACGACGAACGCGAAAGGCTCTAGTCATTTGACGTTTGATTGGCACACCTCTCGCCGGTTATCGATGATGGGTAGTTGGGAAAATTGGCGGTGGCCTCATGCGACGACGGCAACGAGGTTCGGTGAGGCTATCGACATCGATAGTGGTGTCAATTTTAGGATTTTAATGTTTGAGGTTTTAAGGATTTGAGATTTTAAGACTTTTTAGATTTTTTTCTTTTTTTTCTTTCAGTTCTATATAAAATAAAAATAAAGGCACGTGTTAAATTCTGATTGGATGATGAATTTTTTTAACGGTATTATCATAAAGCACTAACAGAAATGAAACTTTAGACACATATTTTAGCCATAAAAATAGGATAAGCTACTCAAATGACCACTCAACTATGTGGTTGGTCTCGATTTGACCACTATACTTTCAATTGTGGCAATATGACCAGCCAACTGTAACACCCGTGTTTTGGGGTTGGGAGTTTGGCGTGTGTGTTTGGTTCGAGTCGTCAAACCGATTTAATTTAATTAGACATTAGTTTTGATTTAAATGAGATTTAAAATTAAAGTGATTGCATTTTTGTAAATAAGCTGAAATAAATGAAGACAACTTTTTGAATCTAAAATAACAAAAAAAAGAGGTCTTCCTCCTTGCTTCTTCATTTCCAACGTGGAAAAGAACCCAAACCCCTCCCAAAACCCCAATCTACTATTCCATTTATTTTCTCCATCAATTCAGGAGCTTTTTCGAAGGTAATTTCATTTTTGAACTCTCCTCATCATCCCAAGCATTTTCACGGTTTTAGATTTCAAAACCATCACCATTTGTGTTTTTCAAGTTTTTCAAGTTTGATGAAAGTATGGATTTTTAATGGGTTTTCCACTTGTTTTTGGTTTGTTGAGTTAGGTTTTGAGTTAATCTCACTTAAATACACCTCATATTTCAAAATGGAAGGATTTTGAGAAAAATCCCGAAATGGGTCTTGGGGGCATTTTTTAAAGTGTCAAAACATGAATTTTTGGTGTGTTTTTGTGTTGGGTTGAATGGCTGATGGTATAGGGTTGTTAGGAAGGTGTTTTGGAAGCCTTTAGATGTCATTTGGGTGTTGGAAATGGTGGATTTCAGCTGGGTATTTGGGGAGTACGAAAATGTGAGTTTTGTGGTTAGTTTAGGTTTGAAATTGTGAAGTTTTGGCTTGTGATTGTGAGTTGGGTTTGTGGCTGAGTTTAGCATTGAATCGGTTGAGTAATAATTGTCTTTTGATTGGTTAGAAGCAAGAGGAAACATCGAGGAAGGATCGGGATCAAATCCGGAAATTGTGGAGGCTTGACTAGCTTTGCTTGGTTTGCTAAGGAAGGGTGGTGAGTGAAACTTTCAATTGTTTTAAATTGGTTCAAGTGTGTGTAGTGGAATTTTGGAATGAGCTTGGTAGGCCATTCCAAGGTAGAAGTTAAATTGGTAGTTTAACTTCTTGTGTGTTAATAAGCTTTAGATGTCTATGCTTATATTGATCTTGTGAAGTATGAATTGAATTTGTACGTGTATACATTGATGTGTGTGATGCTGAATGCATGCTAAATGATGGTTGTTGTGATGTGGTTTAAAAGTATAATTAGCACTAGTTAACTTACCGGGTATAAATGACCGATCATTGGGATTAGTGTGCACACGATTGAGTCAAATTCGCGCGTGGCCTTGGTGGCGTTAAGTCATCAAGGAGGAGTACGGTGATGTAATATTCCACCGGAAATATTTATATTATACGTGATGATGAGTGGAATCCCATCCGTAGGGCATGTGATGATGAGTGGAATCCTATCCATGCAAGGTCCGGTGATGAGTGTAATCCCACCGAGGTAATGTTATTGTTGAGAGTAAATCCGCATATCCGAGTAAACTAATAGTGGCCAATATACTTGCTCTTATGGTTATGATGTTGAGATAATTGCCTTATATTGTTTAGCTTAATATGATGTAAGATGCCATATTATTGCCTCTTATGTTACAACTAGATTGCTATGTTGATGCTATACATGCTTGTGTGTGATATTAAGGATTGGATGCTTGAACCCTGCATTGTCGTTGTTTTTGGTTTTAGAGCATCCTCACTAAGCTTCTAGCTTACGCTCTCATTTTCGACAATGCAGATCAGTAGCGTGGTGTTAGCAAGGAGCAAGGCGAAGAGACATTCCAAGCTTGTAGTTGCTCAAGTATGGTTTAGTAAATAAAGTAGTAGTTTAGCAATGGGGATGCTATGTGTTTGTATGAGCGTTGTATGACTCATAGATGTTGATTGTTGTTCATGCTATGCTTGGATTTGTAAACCATGTTATGTTGGATGAATGCTTGTGTTGTTGAGGCTATGCGTTGGATGTTTATGTTGCTTTTGGTTGAGCATGCAAACCTTAAATGTGAAGACATGTGCCATTTGGCTTTTGAGCTTTTAAGCATGCCTATTTATGTAATATCTATCCTTTATGTGAATGCCATGTGTAGATGCCTTGTTATCCATCTAAATTGCTCTATATGCTAGTTCTTGGTCGTGCAATGTTGTATGGATGCTTGAATGTGTATAGGGTAGTCTTAAAATGCATCTAGAGTCATGTTCGAGAGTCTTTTGCTGAAATTTGGAGACTTGCAGTGCAGGGCGTATCGATACGCCTGAGGGCCGTATCGATACGGTCTTGCCTTCAGGACTCAGTTTTGGCTTGGTGTACCGATACACGGGGGTGTATCGATACGCTCAATGCTCACTAGAATTCTGAGATTTTGGTGAGACTTTGGCGTATCGATACAGGATCTAGGCGTATCGGTACATGTTTGTCTCGTTGACCGCGAGGTATTGACCGAGAAGGGCGTATCGATACGCCCAAGGGCTGTATCGATACGGTTTTCCTGTGTTTACTGATGGCAGTTGACTTGGTCAAGGCGTATCGATACCCTTGACAAGTGTATCGATACGGCCTGCTCTGCGTCTTAAAAATGGGTCGTTTAACATGTTGTTTGGGCTTGGATGCTTTTGTTCGTAATGCTTTCCGCTGTTGTGATCACTTAGGAATCGAATGTGCCTTTAGACAAGATAAATATTAAAAGAAATTTTCAAGGGTTGCTAACCGAGGTGGGACCTTAACGGGTTACACTTCGGTTTTCCCCGTGTAGCCTACTCGAACCGGTCAGTCGACCAGACCGGGGCGAGGGGGTTACATTTGTTGGTATCTGAGCCTGAGGTTACCGAGACCTCGGGCAAGTAAGTGAGGTAAGTTTGATGTGTTAAGTAATTGTTATGTTTCGGTGTATGCTTTGCCATGTATTCTTGTTGTTTGTTCATTCGTATGGTGTTTGGAAGCATGATTGTTGCGTTTGGTGTAGTGTCGAGTTCCCTTTGCTACTATTACTTAATTTGAAAAAGTTTTGTAAAGGAAGATACTTGAGCACAGTGGACCCTTGCCTTTGCTAACTTAATCCTTATATGTTTGTTTGTTGTAGTTGTTATCTTACTAGCTGTAATATGAGACCACGAAGGAGGCCTAGGATGGTTCAACCGGAACCACGGGCACAAGCTCCGGGAGTTGAGCAAATTGGTGGGGCGCAGGCTCCTCGACCTCCTCCTCACCAAGAGGGAGGCGAGGCGGGAGCCGAGGGCGTAGAACCTCAAGTGGGCCAAGGACCGGCCGGGATAGATTTAGCACCCTTAGTTCAGGCGATAGCCAGGGCTTTTCAGGCTGCAGTGGCTGGGGGTCAGGCAGTGGCACAACCCCAGGGAGAGGGTACTGGTTTACCATTAGAGAGGCTCCGCAGTTTGGGCGGTGAAGAGTTCAGAGGATCTACACCGGAGAGGTCTGAGATGTGGTTTGAGAAGACCGTCTGTATTCTTGCACAGATGGGATGTACCGAGGAGCGCAAGCTAGGGTGTGTTATATCTTTGCTTCAGGGTGATGCCTACACTTGGTGGGTCACCATCACTACGGGTATGGAAGAGGCTTAGATCACTTGGGAGTTTTTCGAGTCAGCTTTCCGTAAGAAATATCTGGGTCCTCGCTATCTCGATGAGAAAAGAGAGAATTTATGCCTTTGCTTTAGGGGAGTATGACTGTGACAGACTATGAGATCAGATTTGTCAGGTTGAGTCAGTATGCATCTGAGCTTGTTCCTACTGAAGTGGAACATTGTAACCGTTTCCGCTATGGGTTGAATGAAGAGATCAAGAGGTACACTTTAGCTTCTGACTACACAGATTTTGATGTCTTGGTCGCTAGGGCCAAAGACTTAGAGCACAGTTTGGGCTTGACCAAACGATCTGGTGGTTCTAGTTCTGGGAAGAGATCTAGTGACTTTGATAGAGGTGATGCCAAGAGGCATCGGGACAACCGGCATCACTATGACCATAGACGTGGTGGAGGTAACCACGGTAGAGGCCATCAAGGCCAGAGGGCTGGTGGGCAGTTGCCCACATGTGCTAGTTGTGGGAAGAATCACACTGGTGAGTGTTGGGGGAATTTTCACTCATGTTGGGGCTGTGGAGCTAGGGATCATATTAGGCGTGATTGTCCACATCAGGTGGGGCAGGCACCAGTTCAGGCTCCTGCTAGAGCCAATGACTTTTAGAGAGGCCGCGGGCGCGGTAGAGGTAACTTCCAGCCGAGAAATGATGGCCAGAGAAACATAGCACATGTAGTTGCAGTCCAGCCAGAGGGTGGAGGTCAGGCCAGAGTTTACGCTCAGCACGGGGATCAGCATGACACAAATGTGATTACAGGTAACTTCTCGATACAGTCTTTGGGTTTGCTTTCTTTGATTGACTCCAGGTCTACACATTCTTATATACTGAGTGAGCATGCAAAGTTGTTGAAATTGCCTTGTGAAATACTAGAAGTAGGAGTTAGTGTTACTAGTTCCTTCGGGGATACGGTAGTAGTTAGAAAGATGTATAGAAGATGTCTGCTTATGGTTCAGGGGCATGTGTTTCTAGTGGATATGATGGAGCTACCATTTTATGGCTTTGATGTGATTTTGGGTATGGACTGGCTCACTGAGCATAGAGCTATGATAGACTTTGAGACTAAGAGGATTTCCTTAAGACTCGCGGATGATTATGAGATAGTGGTGGTAGGTGAGAACGTGAAGTTCTTATCAAATGTAGTTTCAGTTCTAGAGGCTAAGAGGTTAGTTGAGATGGGTTGTGAGGCGTATTTGGCCTATGTGATGAATCCAAACATGAGTGAGGTTAGACCTCAAGACATCCGGACAGTTTGTGACTTTCCTAGTGTGTTTCCGAAAGAGTTGCCAGGTTTACCACCTGATAGAGAGGTAGAGTTTGCTATAGATACTTATTCAGATTCAGCTCCTGTTTCGATTGCTCCGTATCGTATGGCACCGAAAGAACTGAAAGAGTTGAAGACTCAGTTGCAAGAGTTGACAGATAGAGGCTTTATCCGACCGAGTTCTTCGCCTTGGGGCGCTCCAGTTTTGTTTGTAAAGAAGAAAGATGGAAGCATGAGATTGTGTATAGATTACAGACAGTTGAATTAGTTAACAATGAAGAACAAGTATCCGTTGCCGAGAATTGATGTTTTGTTTGATCAGTTGAGAGGGGCATCAGTCTTTTCGAAGATCGATTTGAGATCCGGTTACTACCAGCTAAAGGTAAGAGAGGTTGATGTACCGAAGACGGCCTTTAGGACTAGATATGGTCACTATGAGTTTTTAGTCCTGCCTTTTGGGTTGACTAACGCACCGGCTACTTTCATGGATATGATGAATATGATCTTCCATCAGTACCTAGATTAGTTTGTAGTTGTCTTCATAGATGACATCTTGGTGTATTCGCATACCGAGGAAGACCACGACCGACACTTAAGGTTAGTTTTGCAGACTTTGTTAGATAATCAGTTGTATGCAAAGTTGAGCAAGTGTGAGTTCTGGATTCGAGAGGTAGTCTTCCTAGGGCACGTAGTGTCAGCCGATGGAATTAGAGTTGATCCGAAGAAAATAGAGGCCATTGTTGAGTGGAAGCAACCGGAGTCAGTAACAGAAATTCGTAGCTTTCTAGGCTTAGCTGGATGCTATAGAAGATTTGTAGAAGGTTTCTCGAAGTTAGTCACTCTATTGACACAGTTACTTCAGAAGAGTGTTCAGTTTGAGTGGTCAGATGCAAGATAGAGAGCCTTTGAGAAGTTGAAAGAAGCTTTGACCCAAGCACCGATCTTGATTCAGCCAGAGTCTGGAAAGGAGTATGTAGTTTACAGTGATGCTTCCTATGTAGACCTAGGTTGTGTTCTTATGCAAGACAAGAGAGTAGTGGCTTATGCCTCAAGACAGTTGAAGACTCACGAGCGTAACTACCAGACCCACGACATAGAGTTAGCTGCAGTTGTGTTTGCTCTGAAGATTTGGAGGCATTATTTGTACGGTGAGAAGTGCATAATGTACACAGATAATAAGAGTTTGAAGTATATCATGACCCAACGAGACTTGAATCTCAGACAGCGTAGGTGGTTATAGCTGCTAAAGGACTATGATCTTACGATTGAGTACCATCCGGGTAAGGCCAATGTAGTGGCCGATGCTTTGAGTAGAAAGGTAGCTGTAGATTTGAGAGCCATGTTTGCTAGATTGTGCTTGTCCGGAGATGGTGGCTTGGTGGCCGAGCTTCAGGTTAGACCTACTCTAGGTCAGTTGATTAGGGAGAAGCAGCTCTTAGATAGATCTTTGGCACCTCACGTGCAAGACATAGCCGAGGGTAGACCTTTAGACTACAGTTTCAGTACCGATGAGGTATTGTGTTTCAGAAATAGGATAGTTGTGCCAGAAGACAGTGACTTGAGACGTACGATCTTGACTGAAGCGCATAGTAGTCTGTTTGCTATGCATCCTGGAAGTACGAAGATGTACCGAGATTTGAAGAATGAGTACTTTTGGGTTGGGTTGAAGAGAGATGTAGCCGACTTCGTGAGTAAGTGTATGGTATGTCAGAGAGTGAAGGCGAAACATCAGGTTCCCTCAGGTTTGTTGCAACCGTTGAGAATTCTGGAATGGAAATGGGAGAATATCACCATGGATTTTGTTTCGGGCTTGCCTTTGACTCCTACGAAGAAGAACTCAATTTGGGTTATAGTAGACCGTTTCACGAAGTGTGCTCACTTCTTGGCAATCAATACGACTTATACCTTAGATAGATTGGCCGATTTGTACATTGGTGAGATTGTTAGACTGCATGGTGTGCCGAAGTCTATTGTGTCCGATAGAGATCCGAGGTTTACAGCTCGATTTTGGGAGTGTCTGCATACAGCTTTGGGTACCCGTTTGAATTTCAGCACGTCTTATCATCCTCAGACCGATGGTCAGTCAGAGAGGGTTATACAGATTTTAGAGGATATGTTGCGTTGTTGCATCATTGATTTTTAGGGTACATGAGAGAAGCATTTGCCTCTAGTTGAGTTTGCTTACAATAATAGTTTTTAGTCGAGCATTCAGATGGCTCCGTATGAGGCCTTGTATGGTAGGAAATGTAGAACTCCAGTTTGTTGGGCTGAAGTGGGACATAAATTGTTGCCTATGCCGGATTTGCTTAAGGGGACAACCAATAAAGTGAAATTGATTTTCGATCGCTTGAAGGCAGCATCGGATAGACAGAAATTCTATGCCGACTTGAAGAGGAAGGAAGTTGAGTTTTCAGTGGGTGAGAAGGTGTTTCTAAAAATGTCCCCGTGGAAGAAAGTAATGAGATTTGGAAGAAAAGGGAAGTTGAGTCCGAGGTACATAGGACCGTATGAGATTGTGAAGAGGGTTGGCCCAGTTGCTTATCAGTTGCGTTTGCCATCCGAGCTAGAGAAGATACACGATGTGTTTCATGTTTCGATGCTCCGTAAGTATAGGTCAGATCCATCACATGTTATGCCTGTAGAAGAGATTGAATTGAATCCAGATTTGACTTAAGATGAAGAACCAGTTGAGATCTTAGCTTCTGACAGCAAGGTGTTGCGGGGTAGATCGATTGAGTTAGTAAAAGTGTGGTGGCAACGTCGAGGAGTGGACGAGGCCACTTGGGAGAGGAATGAGGATATGGAAAGGCAGTTTCCTTATCTCTTTCAGTCAGGTAATTTCGGGGACAAAATTCCTTAAGTGGGGAAGAGTTGTAACACCCGTGTTTTGGGGTTGGGAGTTTGGCGTGTGTGTTTGGTTCGAGTCGTCAAACCGATTTAATTTAATTAGACCTTAGTTTTGATTTAAATGAGATTTAAAATTAAAGTGATGACATTTTAGTAAATAAGCTGAAATAAAGGAAGACAACTTTTTGAATCTAAAATAACAAAAAAAAGAGGTCTTCTTCCTTGCTTCTTCATTTCCAACGTGGAAAAGAACCCAAACCCCTCCCAAAACCCCAATCTACTATTCCATCCATCTTCTCCATCAATTCAGAAGCTTTTTCGAAGGTAATTTCATTTTTGAACTCTCCTCATCATCCCAAGCATTTCAATGGTTTTAGATTTCAAAACCATCACCATTTGTGTTTTTCAAGTTTTTCAAGTTTGATGAAAGTATGAATTTTTAATGGGTTTTCTACTTGTTTTTGGTTTGTTGAGTTAGGTTTTGAGTTAATCCCACTTAAATACACCTCATATTTCAAAATGGAAGGATTTTGAGAAAAATCCCGAAGTGGGTCTTGGGGGCATTTTTAAAAGTGTCAAAACATGAATTTTTGGTGTGTTTTTGTGTTGGGTTGAAGGGCTGATGGTATAGGGTTGTTAGGAAGGTGTTTTGGAAGCCTTTAGATGTCATTTGGGTGTTGGAAATGGTGGATTTTAGCTGGGTATTTGGGGAGTACGAAAATGTGAGTTTTGTGGTTAGTTTGGGTTTGAAATTGTGAAGTTTTGGCTTGTGATTGTGAGTTGGGTTTGTGGCTGAGTTTAGCATTGAATTGGTTGAGTAATACTTGTCTTTTGATTGGTTAGAAGCAAGAGGAAACATCGAGGAAGGGTCGGGAACAAATCCGAAAATTGTGGAGGCTTGACTAGCTTTGCTTGGTTTGCTAAGGAAGGGTGGTGAGTGAAACTTTCAATTGTTTTAAATTGGTTCAAGTGTGTGTAGTGGAATTTTGGAATGAGCTTGGTAGGCCATTCCAAGGTAGAAGTTAAATTGGTAGTTTAACTTCTTGTGTGTTAATAAGCTTTAGATGTCTATGCTTATATTGATCTTGTGAAGTATGAATTAATTTTGTATGTGTATACATTGATGTGTGTGATGATGGATGCATGCTAAATGATGGTTGTTGTGATGTGGTTTAAAAGTATAATTGGCACTAGTTAACTTACCGGGTATAAATGATCGATCATTGGGATTAGTGTGCACACGGTTGAGTCAAAATCGCGCGTGGCCTTAGTGGCGCTAAGTCATCAAGGAGGTGTACGGTGATATAATATTCCACCGGAAATATTTATATTATACGTGATGATGAGTGGAATCCCATCCGTAGGGCATGTGATGATGAGTTGAATCCTATCCATGCAAGGTCCGATGATGAGTGTAATCCCACCGAGATAATGTTGTTGTTGAGAGTAAATTCGCATATCCGAGTAAACTAATAGTGGCCAATGTACTTGCTCTTGTGGTTATGATGTTGAGATAATTGCCTTATATTGTTGAGCTTAATATGATGTAAGATGTCATATTATTGCATCTTATGTTGCAACTAGATTGCTATGTTGATGCTATACATGCTTGTGTGTGATATTAAGGATTGGATGCTTGAACCCTGCATTGTCGTTATTTTTGGTTTTAGAGCATCCTCACTAAGCTTCTAGCTTACGCTCTCATTTTCGACAATGCAAATCAGTAGCGTGGTGTTAGCAAGGAGCAAGGCGAAGGGGCATTCCAAGCTTGTAGTTGCTCAAGTATGATTTAGTAAATAAAGTAGTAGTTTAGCAATAGGGCTGCTATGTGTTTGTATGAGCGTTGTATGACTCATAGATGTTGATTGTTGTTCATGCTATGCTTGGATTTGTAAACCATGTTATGTTGGATGAATGCTTGTGTTGTTGAGGCTATGCCTTCGATGTTTATGTTGCTTTTGGTTGAGCATGCAAACCTTAAATGTGAAGACATGTGCTATTTGGCTTTGGTTTGTCTCGTTGACCGCGAGATATTGACCGAGAAGGGCGTATCGATACGCCCAAGGGCTGTATCGATACGGTCTTCCTGTGTTGACTGATGGCAGTTGACTTGGTCAAGGCGTATCGATACCCTTGACAGGTGTATCGATACGGCCTGCTCTGCGTCTTAAAAATGGGTCGTTTAACATGTTGTTTGGGCTTGGATGCTTTTGTTCGTAATGCTTTTCGCTGTTGTGATCACTTAGGAATCGAATGTGCCTTTAGACAAGATAAATATTAAAAGAAATTTTCTAGGGTTGCTAACCGAGGTGGGACCTTAACGGGTTACACTTCGGTTTTCCCCGTGTAGCCTACTCGAACCGGTCAGTCGACCAGACCAGGGCGAGGGGGTTACATCAACTATGTAAGTAATATCAATGTGACCACATGCCGTTAAAACCGAACGGAGAGAGTGATGTGACAGTTAGTAAAAAAACTTATAATTACATATTTGGTCCCCATTATTTATACATTCTATCAATTTGATCTTAATTTTAATTTAATAAAATAAACCAAACATTTAATTAGGTGGTGACACGTTTCATCCCTACATGAAATAAAGAAAAAATAAAGCGATAAGAGAAAAACCCCATCGCAGAATGAAAAAACAAAATGTTCACTCACATTTTTAAAAAAGATTAATATTATACTTAATTAACTGTTAGTATAAAAAGTTATTCCGATTAAGGTGAGCATTTAATCCAGTCGAGTTAAATCGAATTTTTATTTAAATTTTATCATTATATATATATATTTATAATGTCATGTTACTAACTGATTTTAATTTAAACGTTTTTTATAACCATGTACGATATATATATACATATTTTTTCATATTTTATCACATGTGATATTCATATATTAGGTATAGTTGAGGCTCCAAACTTCAACTTGAAAATGATCCACTAATCATTAAAAAATTTGAAGTCCTATTTTATTTTTTTTATAACCATGTACTATATATATATACATTTCAAGTTAATGTTCCTCGGCATGTAAATTATTATTTTTAAATAGTCTTAAGGTGATTACGGGGTAAAATCTGTTCATAAATATAACCCTTGGACAATGCACATACATATACCTTACAGACAAAACGATTTGTACCCGAATCTCTTATGATAAACATCATTCATTTTTTACTAGAACTCTTTGTTGGGTTGCTTATCAGTTATAAATTAATTATATTACATCGTTTTTTCTAAACATTTGAAGGTCGTTTAAATATTGCAATCCCTTTGTTGAAAAAAAAATT
The DNA here is from genome assembly GCA_030270665.1 of Hibiscus trionum. Lineage (NCBI taxonomy): Eukaryota > Viridiplantae > Streptophyta > Magnoliopsida > Malvales > Malvaceae > Hibiscus > Hibiscus trionum. Next base: position 6,476,583 of record BSYR01000065.1, read on the forward strand.
AAATATCGCAATCCCATGTTATTTAAACCTTTCATCTTCTACGATAAATACCAACAATTGTGACTTGTGCCTTCGTATATTTCATTCTTGTTTTCATCCCTATAATTCACATATTTTTCTTATTTTTGGATTTAATATTATTATCTGTGTGACAGACCAAAATACGTATCATAATCACCATATTAATTTATCTCTCCCTCTCCTCTATTTTTATTGTTCATTTAATTCATCAAAAGTTTATTTGTATTTTTTTTAATGTGGGGCTAAATTTGAAAATGATTACGTTATTTTATCCTTAGTAATTGAATTAGAAAACAACAAATTATGTAATGGGATTAACATTTATACGCCGTTTACTTATTTTACTTTGGATAAAATACATTAAAAATGTCTTCAAATAAAGTGTAGAAAAACCATAACTAAATACTACATTCTTTATTTCATACACCAGCCATACAATTTATTGAGAAATGTTATGGTGATATATATTTAAGGAAATGGAATATTAATTAATTGATTATTTTTGTAAAGACATTCCTAAAATGGCAATTTAATCATTTTTACCATAAACGTATTGCTAAACTAATTAGCCCCACATTTACCAACTGAGTTGATCTAAGCGGTAAACAACTTGGTATCGTTTAAATAAATCTCGAGTTCGAGGCGTTGTGTATGCAGAAAATTCATGTCGGGAGACTCACCCACCAAAACCAAGTGTGCGATACGAATTGATCGTAATTAATTCAGATAAAGCTTTAGAGAACCGAGAGAACAACCAAAAAATCAATACCCCACCTTCTTTATTAAACTAATTTGTCAAAAATATTAGTTGTTTTCTCATTTAAATTATAAAAAAAATTACTGCATAATAAACAGCAACTGATGCAGATATGATACCATTTTCGTTATGGGATTGATATATATATAGACATAAGTAAAATCTTGATGAAGAATCCTTATTTTTTATCTTTTATTTGTTGTTTGACTATAAAGTTAGAATTTATTTCAGCATGAATCAATGTCATGATCCCTAAAAAACATGCTGTGGAATCTAAATCATGTTTTAAATGGAAATCTTGATGTCAACCTTCTCCCCCATTCTTCTGTTAAAAAAGACCCCATTCTCCCCTATTCTTTCCCTTCGACCTTAATGAACGAAAAATGAGATTTTACGTGAATTAAACTGAGGGACGGTTAAAAGATTTAGAGGTTTTGTACAATTTATTAAAATAAGGTCCTTTAATGTATAATATGAAAAATGTATAAAAGTTTTTTTTTTAAATAAAGTTTCCATAATACAAAATAAATTAGATTATTCTTTTGAGACACATAAAAATGACTTGCAAACATCTAAAAATCTAATATTTTTACTTAAAAAGTGTTGTTCTTGTATGTTTTGAAGTAAAATCTTTTACAACGCTTTTAATATCATTTTTTTTCAAAATACCACTACTATTTTTTTAGAAAATTGTTATATACATACATATTAGAATAATTCATTTTGGACCATCTTTTTTGAAGGTCTTATACGATTACACCTATTGTATATGTCTAGAACTACGACCGATTAAACTTGTAATGCATTGACAAAATACGTTAATTTAATTCTAATTAACATTAAATTTTAGTTTAAGAATTTTCACAAAGAAGAGATGAAAAACTATGGGGGTTGAAGTTTTAGTAGCCGTCATTCGTTGCACCATTTCAGAAGAGAAAAAAAACTATGGGGGTTGAATCGAATAAAAGATATTAACCTTTTAAATACTCGAAATTATCTATTGTTATTGAATCTGATAATCTGGATGTAATTCGAGTTCTTTCCGATCCGACATCTCGTTTGATATCATCCTCGTTGGTTGATTCTATCCGGGATCTAGCTTCATTACACGGTGAGGTGACGTTTCGACATGTTTATCGTGATGCTAATCATGTGGCGGATGCGTTAGCGAAGTTAGTATTGCGGGATCGTTTTATGGATACCATGTTTACTCACGCTCCGGTAGAGGTACTAGAGTTGTTAAGGGATGATTGTATCCCGGATGTACGAAATTCATAGTCTGTTTTCGTTACTTTGGTTTTGTATGAATTACTTATAGGTACTCTTTTCCCTCATTAGGCTTAGGAGGGTTTTTAATGAGGGGTAAAAATTTCCTGCCCCTAACCATGCCTCATTCTATGCCCCATGCCTAAAAATACTTAAAAATTAAATTTTGTCCCATAACCCTAATTTTCATATCCTAAACCCCAAACCCTAAACCCTAAAAAATACACCATACCCCTAATTTCCTACACCCTAACCCTAAGCCCCAACCTTAAACCCCAAACCATAAACCCTAAACCCACTATTTTAAAGTGAGAGCACAAATGGGGGCATACTTTGGGGCAGATGATTTTCATCCTTTTTAATGAGGCCTATAATAATTCTTTCCTTTGATTTATCAAAAAAAAAAATACTCGAAATTCTCTCTCTATCTCTTTCTCAATAGCATTTACAGCTTCTCCTCCATTAAATGCAATTGCACCTTCTCAATACGCTTTGCAATAACTCTTATCTCTTCACTCTATCTTCCCCCTCTTCTTCTTCCATCTTCTGCATCTTCTTCTTCTTTATATATATATTTTTACCAGATTCTTTTTTTCTTCAAAATTTGTAAACATTTTGACATTCTTGTATACATCCTCTCTTCCTCGTACATTGGCACGTAAGGAAACCTTATCAGCTGCTAAAGCAAAAACCAGAATCTGCTTTGTCTCTCACTGTTAGAAAAACCTAAAGGAAGAAGCTATCTATATATGTACAAATATTGGTTAGGGCTTTCGGGATTCTGAAACATGCCAGCCGGAGTAATGATTCCGGCGAGAAACATGCCGTCGGTGATCACTGGAAACGGGAACGTTAGCGGTTTCGGAACATCATCCTCGGGACTTACCCTTGGTCAGGTTAGAACTCCAGGCTCCAGCTCTTCTGCCGTTTCAAATCTGTGCATTAAAAGCGGTTTCACACATCCCCGTTTTCGTTCTATTGTCATTCCTAAATAAAACATTAAATCTCTCTTCCCCTCCCCACTGTTTGGAACCTGAGAAAATCTGTATTTTGAAGTTTTTTTCTTTTTTTAATACATAAATTAGCTCCCCTGATTCTTCTTGACTGAAATTACTGCCATAACATGCGTTTGTCGCATATAACTCTAGTCTACGTATCATATACAAATCCGTACGCTTAAATTTACTTTGTTTTTCTCCTTTCCTATGTGGGATTTTTGTTTTTCGATTATGTATGAAAAACCATAAGGTTTGGAATCTTAAAGATCTGTAGATAATGTTCCAGCAGCATAACAACATGATGGAAGGCCAACTTCACCCTCTTGAGATGACCCAAAACACTTCGGAAAGTGAAATTGCTCGAATGAGAGACGACGAATTCGACAGTACGAACAAATCTGGTAGCGAAAATCACGATCTCGGTGGCTCCGGAGACGATCAAGATCCTCGTCCCAACAAAAAGAAGCGTTACCATCGCCATACACAGCACCAGATCCAAGAAATGGAGGGGTAAGCTAAAAAACCCTTTGTATTTAACACATTAATTTATACAATATATAGTACAACTACAAGCTAAAGAGCTTCAATTTTCCCTATGTATTTTTTTCTACTTTTGTTTATAGATTTTTCAAAGAGTGTCCTCACCCGGACGACAAGCAAAGGAAGGAGCTTGGGCGTGAGTTAGGGTTAGAACCATTGCAAGTTAAGTTCTGGTTCCAAAACAAGCGCACCCAGATGAAGGTATATATGTAAAAAAAACACGACATTTGTCCTTAATTTAAGTGGTTTGGCTTGAAATTTACCTATGTCCTACATTTAAGGGCCTGAAACAGTGTTAGCTTAGGGATGAAAATCATCTGCCCCCAAAGTATGCTCCATTTGTGCCCCCACTTTAAAATAGTGGGTTTAGGGTTTAGAATTTGGGGTTTAAGGTTGGGGCTTAGGATTAGGGTGTAGGGAATTAGGGGTAGGGTGTATTTTTTAGGGTTTAGAGTTTAGGGTTTAGGATATGAAAATTAGGGTTATGAGGTAAGATTTAATTTTTAAATATTTTTAGGCAGGGGACATAAAAGGAGGCATAATTAGGGGGCAGAAGATTTTTACTCGTTAGCTTAGGTTTAAAAGTCAATCTTTTTCTTCTACAGACTCAGCATGAACGCAACGAGAACACACAGCTTCGAACCGAGAACGAAAAGCTAAGGGCTGACAGCATGAGGTATAGGGAAGCTTTGAGCACTGCGTCGTGCCCAAATTGTGGAGGTCCAACTGCTGTAGGACAAATGTCATTCGATGAACATAATCTCAGACTTGAGAATGCTCGATTGAGGGAAGAGGTATCCGGTTTTATTTTTACAACTTTTAGTAGTGTTTGTTCATATGTTTTCTAATGTTTTTTTTTTTCTTTTTCAAAACAATGTAGATTGATCGTATATCAGCAATAGCTGCAAAGTATGTTGGCAAACCACTGGGGAACCTTCCTCTTCTTTCTTCTCCTGTGCCACCTCGACCATTTGATTTCAGTGCTCAACCTGTCTCCGAGGAGATGTATGGTGTTGGTGATCTGCTTAGGTCGATAAGTGCACCGTCTGAGGTCGATAAGCCGATGATTATCGAGCTTGCGGTGGCGGCTATGGAAGAACTAGTTAGAATGGCTCAGATGGATGAACCTTTATGGATTGCCAGTCTTGACGGCACAACATGCATGCTGAATGAAGAAGAATATATCAGAACATTTCCTAGTGGAAATTGCCCAAAACCTAATGGCTTCAAATGTGAAGCTTCAAGAGAAACTGCTGTTATTATCATGAACCACATTAGCCTAGTTGAGATTCTCATGGATGTGGTAAGCTTTTTGTATTGACCATCATCAATATATATATATATATATATATATATATATACAAACACTAAAATTTGGGATTTTGTTTTGAAATTCAGCACCAGTGGTCAACTATGTTTTCGGGAATAGTTTCAAAAGCTTCAACTATGGATGTTCTCTCAACAGGAGTAGCAGGGAATTATAATGGAGCCCTTCAAGTGGTAATGTGGAATTTCATGTTTACATTGATAAGTTGTTAAATCAATTATTATTAAAAAAACTGTGTTATTTAAATTCTCAGATGACAGCTGAATTTCAAGTTCCTTCACCTCTTGTACCCACTCGCGAGAGTTATTATGTTAGATACTGCAAACAGCATGCAGAGGGAACATGGGCTGTGGTTGATGTTTCCTTGGATGATATACGCCCGAGTCCCACTGTCAGGTGCAGAAGAAGACCATCTGGTTGCCTGGTTCAAGAAATGCCCAATGGGTACTCAAAGGTAACCTTATTTTTATACGATTCGTAGTGTTCGGATCGTGTTCGTTTTACTCTATCATTCTACCTCCACCATTATGCAATGTAGGTTACATGGGTTGAACATGTAGAAGTGGATGATAGAGGTGTTCACAATCTGTACAAGAATATTGTAAGCTCCGGCCTCGCTTTCGGAGCGAGACGCTGGGTGGCTACTTTAGATCGACAGTGCGAGAGGCTCGCTAGTCTTTTGGCTTCAAACATTCCAGCCGGTGATGTTGGGGGTATAACATTGAAACACTTATCTTTTAGCTTTTTATATATTGTAAATTTGTAATAACTACTAAGTTCTGATGTTTAAATCATGTTTGGACAATGTTTACAATTACCTAGTCATAACAAATCGAGATGGGAGAAAGAGTATGCTGAAGCTAGCTGAACGAATGGTAATCAGTTTCTGCGGTGGAGTGAGTGCGTCTACCGCTCACACATGGACGACATTGTCGGGAACCGGGGCCGACGATGTGAGGGTAATGACCCGAAAGAGTGTTGATGATCCAGGTAGACCTCCGGGGATTGTGCTTAGTGCTGCAACTTCGTTTTGGCTTCCCGTTTCGCCAAAGAGGGTATTCGATTTCCTTAGAGATGAGAATTATCGAAGTGAGGTATGTATTGATCAAGATTTTTTAAGCATTGCAAGTGTTTAATTGTTCCTACAACGAGGTTTCTCGTAAACACAGTGGGATATTCTTTCTAACGGAGGGGCGGTCCAAGAAATGGCACACATTGCTAATGGTCGGGATCCAGGCAATTGTGTTTCACTACTTCGAGTAAATGTAAGCTCTGCATTTACTAATTTCATAATCGATTGAATTCGGAATTTAGTTCGATTCTATGTAACATGAAATAAATTTGTGTAGAGTGCAAATTCAAACCAGAGCAACATGCTGATTCTGCAAGAGAGTTGCACTGATCCAACAGCCTCTTTCGTGATCTATGCTCCTGTTGACATCGTTGCAATGAATGTCGTCCTAAATGGAGGGGACCCGGACTATGTCGCACTTCTTCCCTCCGGTTTCGCAATATTCCCCGATGGAACCGACAGTAGGATCGCTGACGCCGGCGGGTCTAGTGGATCTCTTCTCACTGTTGCATTTCAGATTCTGGTCGACTCCGTGCCGACGGCAAAACTTTCACTTGGATCGGTTGCAACAGTGAACAATTTGATTGCATGCACCGTTGAGAGAATAAAAGCTTCTCTGTCATGCGATAATGCATGAGCTATCTTAGCTAGGTATGGTAATGCAAGCTTTGAAAAATTGTAGATTATTTCGTATAACATTACTAACATAGATTGTGCTTGGTGCAGTGATTAACATAAGAAGGAAGAAAGGGAGGGAAAATTAAATTAAAGAGCTATGGGGTTGAGGAATTCGGTCTTTGGAATTATAGAAAAGAGAAGGGGTAAAGTCAAGAACGCACCTTGCATGATCCTCTTTGGCACGTTGGGATTTTTGTTTGGGAGCCAAGAAAATGACCTAAACAAATACATCAAGTGTTTAAGAGTTAGAGGTTCGGGAATTGACTTCCCCAAGAAAAAAAATGAACCAAAATGAATGCAGAAACTTTATATATAGAGACCCTTTTGTCTGAAAGGGGGTTTGACTAAATGTTTAGGGTTTTTAAGTTTTGTACAAGTAATTGGATATTTAATTCCCTTATTTCCTTCTTTCCCTTTGTTTATTTGTGTTTACAGATCATTATAATGGATGAAAATTGCAACGTTCATGTATATTTAGGGATGGCAATGGATTGGACTTAGATTAGATTTTATGAAGTCTAAGTTCAATCTAATTAATAATTAGACCTCTAAAAATATTAAGTTTGATTATATAAAAGGGTAAACTATATAAATGGTCCCCCGATTATGCTCCAATTATCTTTTGCGTCCTCCAACTATCAAAAGTTACAAACTGGTCCCCCGACTTAAATAAAGTAACAAATTGGTCACAAATTGGTCCAGTGCCGTTAAAATTTTAACGGAAGATAATGTGTAAGTTAATCAAATTGGTATACTAAAAATTTAACTCTCAACTTTTTAACTTTGTTACAATTTAGTCACCATCTTCATCATCCTACTATCGTCACAGTCTTCATCATCCTTATTCCTCCTCCACCATTACTACCACTACTTTCACAACCCTCTAACCCTAGCCTCCAATCTCCATCATCAACAATCATGGTTATTTTTATATGCAGATCACTATTCTAATCTTAAACAAAAAAAATACATTTGCTCAATAATTTCTTAAGAATTTCTTTAAAAGGGGTAAATCAAATTGAAAAAGACCCTAAGTTTCGTTTCTGCAAAAATGGAGTCTTGGAGAACCTGTGGCCATTTCAAAATATAGGAGTAAAGAAATTAGATTTTAAAAATGACTTTAAAATTTTAAAGTAGCAAGAAAAGAAGATAAAAGAAAACGTGAAAATCAACCCCTGTTTTTTTACTTGCAAAACAAAGAACAATTATGGAGCGTTTGGCAGAAGAATTTGGAACAGAGTGGGCATTACAACACATAGTTCCGCAGGTCAGTCTGCTTATGCTAACAATGATTTTTTTCCTTGTTTTTTATTAAATCTATGAGTAAGAAAAGAGAGATATCTGAAGATGATGCTGGGTTCAATTGACAGATTTTGGACATGATAAACAACCCGCATTATCTATATCGGACGACCATTCTACAAGCAATTTCATTGCTCGCCCTTATTATGGGCGCAGAAATTACTTGTTCAAACCTTCTCCCATTGGTTATTAATGCTTCAAAAGATAGGTAATGCTTGTACAACTTTGATCTGAAACTATTTAATCCTAATTCTAAAGACTTTGAGACTTCAATCATGAGACCAAAATTGCATTATCATACGGTGTCGAACATCAAATTTATTTGCAAAACAAAGATTAATTGTGGACTATAAATGGAGGCACTTAATTTGTTCACAGATAAATGTCTGTTTTGAAAGAAGAACACATTAACATTATTGAAATAGAACCCAAAATTATTCTTTGTTTTGCAAGTAAAAAACAGGAGTTGATTTCTACATTTTTCTTTTATCCTTTTTTTTATACTTTGAAATTTTAAAGTCAATTTCTTTACTCTTATATTTTGAAATGGCCATAAGTTCTCGAAGACTCTATTGTTGCAGAAACCGAAGTTTGGGGCTTTTTTCAATTTTGATTTTCTCTTTTTTTTAAGAAATTTCTAAAAAAAATATTGAGCAAATGTATTTCTTTGGTTAAGATTATAATAGTGATCTGTAGATAATAATAACCCATAATTGTTGATGATGGAGATAGGAGGCTAGGGTTAGAGGGTTGTGACAATAGTAGTAGTAATGGTGGAGGAGGAATAAGGATGATGAAGATTGTGATGGTAGTAGGATGATGAAAATGATGACTAAATTATAACAAAATTAAAAAGTTGAGAGTTAAATTTTTAGTATACCAATTTGATTAACTTACACGTCATCTTCCGTTAAAATTTTAACGGCACTAGACCAATTTGTTACTTTATTTAAGTCAGGAGACCAATTTGTAATTTTTGATAGTTGGAGGACGCAAAAGATAATTGGAGCATAGTCGGGGACCATTTATGTAGTTTACCCTATATAAAATTGAGTTTAGTCCAATAAAACATCTAAAATTTAAATCCGAAAGTCCGAATCCAATTAATTTTTTCTTCCTTTTATTAAAGTAACAACTCAAACAAATATTTTTAAATAAAAATAACAAATAATTTTCATCAAATGAACCAAGGTGATTAAGGGTGAAGAATTACATGTTTAAAATCTAGAATTCTGAATTTAGAGAAGATAGAAACCCAATCATGATTCTATGATGTCGATTCTTAAGCCGCAACGATAACGCTCTAACCTCTACGTAGTTCACCTAGTTGAAACGGGCATATAAAACTCTCTAAACTATTTAGAGGGTTTTTCCAAAAAAATGACTGTTAGATCTTTCATGCCTTTATATAACCTTTGTAATCTTAATTCTTACTTATATTAAGATTTTAATATATATATATATTAATATATATAATCATAATTTAACTTTAATTAGGATTTCAATATACATATATATATATATATATTAAATATATATAATCCCAATTCAACTTAATTAAGATTTTAATATATATCTATATTTTTTAAATTTAAGAGATTTAAATGTTTTTACTCGGATTCATATATGGATCGGACTCGGATCAAATATGAATTTAGATCGAATTCGGATCGAATCATGACAATGTCCATATCCGATCCACCTTCTATTCGGACTCAGACCTTTTTTCGAATTCATATTCAGACTTTTTTCGGTCAGATTTGTATCGAATTTTTTTCTTCGGATTCGAATTTGAATTATATTGTCATCCCTATATATATATTACATTAAGGTCTGAAATTAATTATGAAAAAATCGTGCCAATTAATTAATTAGAGTTCAATATATTCCAAAGAATTCAAGATTATTTTATTTATTTATTTCCTTATAATTCAATATATTCAATAGAGTTTTTTTATTGATTATACCTTTTTCTGTAAATTAACAGTTTCAAATAATTCACTGTTTGTTGACTAACTAAATCATAAAATCGATGGAGATGTAGGAATCCAAAGAGGTGAAGGTGATTTTAATTAATCATCCTTATTCTAATATGAATAGATACTACCATATAATCATCCTTAAAAAAACTAGTGCTTGAACCAAAATATCCTAGAATGAAACATCTTCTTCCCATTAAAACTGGGGATGTGTATTATTCGGTTTTAACCGAATTAACCGACCGAACCGATTTTTTTTCGGTTAATTCGGTGGGTTAATTTTAGGTAGGTTCAGTTAACGGTTTTTTTCATTAAAATTTTTCATATATTATAAAATAATCATTAAACTTTTATCAAATTAGCATAAAATGAAAGTTTAGTGAGTAAAAAGATATTTTAGCATAATTTAGTGACCAATTGTGTAATTTATCCAAAATTTTATAACAAATTATTGTTAATTCGAAAATGACCGAATTAACTGAATTTTTTTGGTTCAATTAAAATTTTTAAAATAAATTTTAATTCGATTAACGGTTAAAAAGAAGAAAAAAAACGGTTACTGAATTTTGGGTAATTCAGTTCGGTCGGTTAAGCGAATTGACCGAATGCACAGCCCTAACTGTTACCACTCATTGGGTTCTAGTTTTCTTACAGTTATATTCACGAGATCTTGCTATTTTCCGGTGCCATGACAATCAAATATTCAAGCCTAATGAGTAAGGATGCTCATATTATCTCAGTTTATATGATTCAAATCCTGATATAAAAATATAATACATCTTTATTTAATAAAAAAAATTGTTGATTACTAGGCGGCTTAACTATAGACCAGTTATTATTATTATATATCAGTCGCCTTCATTATAATGCAATAAAAGATATGATGTATGCAAACTGCAGTCTATGATCAGATCTCATTTTAAGGTACCTAACCAATAAATATAGCCAAATCGTGCCCGCCCATACCATCTTTTGCTACCATAAGATGCCAGCGGAAGACCCGCCTTAAAAGCATGGCTGTTTGATCATCAATCACCCTCAACTTGTATGTTTAAGATAAGATGAATGATGCAATATTAATAAACAAAGATCAATCACACGGCACTTCATTCCGATCAAACCCGAAAAGGGTTCGAAAACAACCATCGACCAACAGTAGCAGGCAATGCATTTGTGACTCAACTAGCACCCAATAATCTTACAAATGAAACAAAAACGTCCTAAAACATGACACAAATGGATTACAAATGAAGTTGAAGGGAAGATGTGTTTTAGTATTCTCAACTTTTCAAGCCCTTTTCTTCCTAGCCAATGCACCAGGTTTTTTGCCGGCACCCAGAGACGCGCCCGAGTGCGGAACCAGCCCTCGCAGCAAGGCCAGAACGCCAAGTCCCATGAAAGGAGAGTACATTGTCAACAATTTATCCGATGCCTTCTGGGATCCCAGCAGCTCCCCTAATAAGGCTGTCTGAATTTGACACAAAGTTCATAAATTAAGGTGCAGAGTATTTGATGAAGTGACAAATTGTATTAGCCCCAACATTCACATCTCATCTGGTTGTATTGCATCTCAAAGCAGGGAAACCCCTTTTCTTAGAAATCGAAAACCCACATATTATCACTTAAAATTAAACAAAGAATAAACTACACCGGATATCACTAAACTTATTAGTATCGATTATACTACTGAACTACTAAACTTATTAATATCGATTATACTACTGAACTACTAAACTTGTTATTAATATCGGGTATACCACAGAACTAAAAATCAATGCTATTTTAGCATTCAATTTTAGTTTAAACATCAATTGTGCCACTAGACCATTAAAATCAATTTGATAAAGGGAAAAAGGAAGGCATTTGCAGCAATTTTTCTCCAACAATAACACATTCCAAGTTCTAATCAGAATATTATTACAAACTAGATTGAATCCTACATAGTTTATCCACACAAAAAAAAAAATGAATCCTAAATAGTTTCACTTTCACCTAAAGAATTCCACAAACTAAGATCCTTTAATCACTAGCCTTTCCTTAATACAGAAATCCTTTATGGGTTCAAAGTAGTAAACTTAATAAGACTAAATTAAAGCATTAAAATTCAGAATCCCATCGTCAAAAACAAAAGGAAAAAAGTTAAAGATATAAAGAAAGTTTTGAAATTACCATGGCAGTAATAACAGAGGCTCCATAGATGAGACAAGTGGTGTTGAACCAAGGCTTGGATGTCAAAATGCCATAAATGTTGAGCAAAACGAGAGGCCACTGGAAAATGAGTTCCAACCAGACCAAGGCCACGAAGAAATGAGGCTTCTCCACCATTAAATAGTCTTGGTACTCCTCCGCATAACGCTGCTTCAAACGGACGACCACCTCCGGGAAAGCGGTCTTCGGCAAAACCAACTGCGCGTCAATTAAAGGTCCGGCAAACAACATCACCGTGAACGCAACCAACAGTAGCGTGTCAACTGCCTTGCATAAAAATCCCATCTTTTTCAATTCGGAATTTTTTGGGTACAATTTTGATTTGAAGGAAAGGGATTTGGATCTAAGATTCGGAAAATATTTTAGAAGGTTTGAAATGGTCGACTCTGCATTACGAGTGTGCTTCTTATGCTTCTCGATATTTCCTAGGTAAATTATATTCGATATCACTAAACTTTAAGTTTTGTATTAATTATACCATTAAATAAAAAATAGGTAGATTGTACAGATCATCACTCAACAATCTTCTCACTTCTATTTTGGTCAACCCTTTTTAGCTCTCAATGGGAAAATTACCCCTCAAATCCCTCAATTTTTAATATTCCCTACATGTGGCACTTTTTAGCCTAACAAGCCCAATTGACCACCTACAAGATCCAAACTTGACCCAATAAATCTCAATAGTCAATACCCAACTAAATCATTAAATTCAGGGCTCATATTAATGCCAACTCGTTAACTCAAAAATTCAGATCGTTGATGATATTATATATGATTCGATGTTAGAAGGAAAAAACAATCTTAAAGGGATTTAAGTAAGGATTAATATTTGATACACTGCCAGTGTAAAAAAAAATTACACAAACATGCCTATTTTAAAGCCTAAATTTAAAATCTAAAATTCTAACCTTAAAACCCTAAAACTCTAACCCCAAGCCCCAAACCCTAAATTCTAACCATAAATCCTAAATTCTAAATCATACAACCTAAACCCCTAACCTCTAAACCCTAAACTAAACCCCTAAACCCCTAAATAAAACCGCTTGTAGAAACTTTGTTTTCCACTGCCAGTGTATATGATACTAATCCTTTAAGTAAAAGTGGAAGAAAACACCGAGATCGTACTAAATGGAAACGACAAAACGACATTACTCAATAAAGATCTCGAAACCCATAAAGGAAAAAGAGTAAAATACGAAGACAAAATTATTTGAAGAAGAAGAAGAAGTGATGGTAAATATGAAACATTTATTGCTTTTCTCTCTTATTTGAGCAAATAAGAATGTCTTCTGTTGTACAAAATTTCAGTCAACTAAGCTTCAACATTTTGAATTAGAAAACTCAACCAAGGAAAGGTGAGTTCATTCTCAGGAGATCATCAGTTTCTCAATGGAGATCGGAAAATCTTGGACTAGGCTAGTCGTTTGGGTGTAAACCAACGTTTGTGTAATGTTCCTATATTATTCATTTATTAAGCTAAACAAATTACTGAACAAATGTTTATTTATTTAAAGGAACAAGTTTAAATAGAGAAGTATTTAGTTCATTTATGTTAACGAATAAATTCGTTTATAAGCTCATTCGTAGTTCATTTATTAGTTTTGTTTATAAGCTCATCTATTAGTTTTTTTATTTAAATTAATATTTTTGTATAAAAAATTTAAAAATATTTATGTTTACTTTTTTATTTATAATATAATAATTAATATACCGACTATTTTATTTCTAGAAAATAAAAAATATGTTCATTGATGAGCTGTTTGTTTATTATTCATGAACAAATTTTTCATTGTTGACGAACATACTCAAGTATATGTTCACAAAAATATTGATAAATATGTTCATTTAATATTCACGAACATGTTTGTTTATTGTTACCGAACATATATTCCTTTATTGTTTGTGAACATGTTCGTTTATTGTTTCTAATTCACAAACAATAAAAAAAAATAAACATAAAACAACATACTAACTTTTTTAGAAATAAACAACACAACTTTAAAATTTTTACCAAACACGAATAAGATTAAAAACAAACTAACATAAACTAAGTATATTCGTTCAAACCCAATTCATTTACATATGTTTTCTAGAGCTCTCTAGTTCAAAAGCGGCTCCTTCATATCTTCCCATGCATCCAATCTCTTTCTAGCTTCTTCAACCTGGCATTTGACCCCAAGCGTAAGAAAGATGTGAAAGTCAGAAATTGGCTTGAAATTTCTAATGTGTTTGTTTTGATGGAAAATATTAAAAGAATATTTTTACCTCCTTTCTCCAATCAGTTCGGAATGTGACCCAAATCAAGATGAACGTTTGCATGGTTGTGCCACCAATCATCCCTGACCATATTCCCTGAAAACCAAATCCTTGATTATAATCCAAACCATCCATTAATCGAATTTATTGAGTGGTCTCGGTGTAAAGGGTGGATTATTCTCCTTAGATGACTTGAGTTTGAGTAACGTAGTTTACAAGTGTATGTGAATTTATCTAGATATAAAATCGAACTAAGATATTACCACCCTTAATCAATTGTGATCCATAAAAGTTGAACCTTTGGTGTTGGAATTTCCAAGAAATACTCGTGTGATTATATGGTAGTATATATTCATATTTTTTAAAGCATAATGCCAAAAAATTTCCTAACGTTTGGTTAAATAGTCACTTTGGCCTCTATTTTTTTGAAAAAATTTAACCCTCAACGTTTCATTTTGGGTCAAACTGGCCTCTCTTCGGATGAAAATTGTTGGTCAACTAACGGTAAACAACTTGAAATGACGTGACAAACCTACATGAGAGTGTACCCTGACATGTCCTAAAATGAAACGTTAAAGGTTAAATTGCTAAAAAAAATATGCGCTAAAGTAACTATTTTGTCAAACGTTAGAAGCATTTTTTTTACATTATACTTTTTTTAACCTTTAACAAGGTAGACACACCTTATACAAACACGTGCTTGAATCCGGGAATAAAATAAGAGTAAGTACCTGGGCACCCAGATTGAAGTAAAAGCCAAGAAGACAGCCGAAGGGAATCCCAACCACGTAATAGCAACCCACGTTCACATATGCTACAAATGTTTGCCATCCACACCCCACAGCCACACCTTCATGCAGTTTGCAAATCCAGGATTGTTCAACTCATTATAATCATGAAATTTAATTCTATTTAAAGGAATTAAACGTTGTTTACCGGACAGAACAGGCTGAATCCCGTTGAGAATAAGGGTTAATGCTAGGAGTGGACAGAGATCGGAAACAGCCTCCGCCACCACTTCACCCTCCGTGAAGGCGTAGCTGATCACATGACGTAGGACCATTATTATTATGGCCGCCGCCACCGAGATTATGAAGGAAAACACCGTCACGATCACCACCGAAAACGCAGCTGATTTTGGATGCCCTGCTCCTAGCTCGTTCCCAACTCTTACACTGCTCATTACCAATTCTTATTGAAATTAAAAAAATTCAATAAAATATATATTTGTAATCCAAATGTCTAAAAAGTTTTTAAAAAATATATCAATTTAAATGAATGTTTTTTAGAGAACAAGAAAAATGAAACTAAAAATAATGTTTTATAAAACTAAGAAAATCAAATTTTAATTTATCAAGTCAAAGTCGGTCAACGTTGGTTAACCATAGGTAAATGTGATCAATAGTAGTCAAAGTCAAACTTCAGTATTTTATTATTTTTATATAAATTTTAAAGTTTTAAATAATTTTTAAATGATGATATCTTCTAAAATGTCTCTGTCACAAAGTGCCACATTTGTATGACTTAATGACATTACAAAAAATAATATAGTTGATGAAATGAAAATTAAATACCAGTTTCAGATTAAAAAACTAAAACTGAGAAAGTAAACAAAATTAGTCATTAAAAGATATATTTTCTCTCTTGTAATTTTGAAGAAATTAAAATAAAGAGTAAATAATTTAATTAAATTTATCATTATATAATATGTATATGTATATATATATATGTATATAATTGGATGACAAACCTTGCTGCGGCGTTGAACCCAACTGAAATCATAAAGACCCATCCAGATATCGTCATGCTGAAAATAATGAACCATTAAAAATATATTAAACAACAACTAAATTTTATAATAGTAATCAACAGGTTAGTCTAAATAATAAACAGCGTGGTATCGTTTAAGTATATCTTAAATCCGAGGACTTGTGTATATATATAAAAAATTCTCGCGAAAACTCGCCTATCAAAATTAGGTGTGCAACGTAAGTCAGTTCGAATTAATCAAGGCAAAACTTTAAAAAATCGGGAGGACAACCAAAAAAAATTATAATAGTAGTTTGTTAAGGACTTAATTAAGCAATGAAATTATGATTAAAATTTAGTATCAGTCATTATTCCACAACTTTTGGATAGACTACCCGAATTATCAATTCTTCCTTGTACGAGTATATTCATATCGACTGTATTTAACATTCTAAAATGATTTCTACTTACCAAATGGAGAGTGAATCCAAAGCCAACTCCGGGTTCTCAAGCAACCCTGCAAGTAAAACCAGAATCTGAAAATACCAAGTTTCCAAGCACAACATCACCGCCGACGCCGCCGATAACTTGAAGAATCCCGGCAGGCCGGTGAAGGCTTGAACACTGAACCCCTTCCATGTATACTTACACTTATCACTTTTAACTATATACACAAATTGAGCAACCACCACGATCCACCACGACAAGCTCAACACCAACGACGCACCGAACAGGCCGAGCCCGATTCGATACACCGCCACCCAACTTATCACTAGATGTATGACTAATGTGGCCGTGGATATGTATGCACTAGGAGCCACTATGCTCTGAGCCTGCAGAAACTTTTGTATCGGGAAATTTATGGCGTACGCAAAGATTTGGGGTATTAGACCGTAGACGAAAATCGCAGCCGCCGAAGCAATTTCCGGCGACTCACCGAGTAATATCAAGATTGGTTTAGAGAAGATGTAGATGACTGTGAGAAGAATCCCGGTTAAGGTGAGGAGAACTGTTGATCTTTGAAGATATATGCCTAGCATGTCGTATTTGTGTGCTCCAAAGGCTTGTCCACAAAGCGTTTCCACTGCACTCCCCATTCCTAGCTGCATACAATATCATAAAATAGAGTTAGTTGAGTGGTTCCGGTGTAAAATAGAATGTTAATATCACTAAGAGACCTGTGATCGAACAGTTTATCTGCACGGTGTGTGTTTCCAAATGTTTAAGAATAAAAACAGATATTACCATGTAATCATATTAGAATGTTAAAAAAACAAAGTTTATGAGTATGACATCGAAGATACATGTATATATGGGAAGTATGTATGTTACCATGAGACCATAAGCAAAGACTTGGATGCCGGTGTTACCGAGGGAGGCGGCGGCGAGTTCAAGATTACCGAGATGACCGGAGAAGATTTGGGTGGACATAGACATGAGATAATTGATCATGTACACGATAACAGCCGGTGCTGCCAAGTGGAAAAGGAGCTTCGACTCGATCCATGTCGCTTTTCCCAAACGCTCGAACAAGGGAAGGTTATCGTCCGACAAGACATTCTCCAGCTCCGAACTTGTCGTTTCGGATTTCACGTCCGACAATTGTGGTTGAAGTAGAGGTTGCCGGGTGGCGTTCTCTTGTAGGGATTCCATTGTAGGACTTATCTGTTATGTTGTGGCGTCTATGGCTGTGGACATAACAAAAGAGATGAAGTTGGTGATTGCTTTGGTTTGGTGAGAGTGAGATGTTTATAAATGGTGTGTATTTTATTTTATTTTGACTGCTTTAAATAAATATATTTCATTAATTACTTTCAAACAAGGTAATTAGTTACATTAATTTAAGAGAAAAAGCAAGTAATCTGATTTGTTTTATAAATATCATAAATAAATAAACAAATATTTCGTCATTTGGTGTCTTGGAAATCTATTTTATAATGGGTTAATATTTTTCTACATGCGTACTTAATTTGACTCTACAAATAAAATTCTAAATTTTTAATCTTAAAAACTAAATTTTAACTCTTAAACTCTTAATTCTAAATAAAATTTTAATTTTAAACTTCAAAATCTAAACTTTTAATCATAAATTTTGAATTAAATACTTAAACCTTAAATTAAACTTGCTTATAAAAAATAAAATTTTCACGTTCGATGTACGAAATATTTTCTCCATTATAAACACGTAGCGTAATTGGATTTTCCAAAAGAATAATCTAAGATGCATTGTATTTGTATTTGTTTTATTAAAGAAGAAAAGACCAAATGGAAGATTTACATTTGTAGTTGCATTAATTAGTTGCAGATGTCACTGAGTACTATGTATGGATTCATGTGTTTTATTCTTAAAAAAAGATAGGAATTTATTTGTTTTCTATTTTCCTTTGCAAAATTTAATGGCCATAAACGTCTTATTCGCTCACATCTCTTTCTTTTTGTCCGTATTTGTATGATTTTATTTGGTTTCGTTTTATATTCTCTTTATGATAGTGATTCCAGAAATTGATTTTTTTAAACCCAAACATATCAGGGATTGATTTTTAAGTTTGAGTCGAGTTATTTTATTTTTTTGATATAAAAAATATGAAAAAATACATGTCACGTATGAAAAAATATATATGCATATTTTATATGATTATAGAAAGTTGTTTAAATTAGAACCAACATGTACTATAACATGATAAATAATTACAATTAAATTTTTATAGGAACTCGAAAACTCGACTCAAATTTACAAAAATTCAAATAAAGTTTGAGTTGTAAAATATGACGCGTCAACTGAAATAATTTAAAATTTTTTGACTCGACTCAACTTAATTGAACGCTGACCCTTAATTATTATACAATAAAAAAATGACATTTGATGGTAAGGGAGATCATGATATACTTTCTCCATTACAAGAGGAATAATAGCAAAGTATTGAGGTCCGCACACATATGAGCCGTTAGATTACAAGAGATGTAATCCCCACCACACAAGCTAAAGTGACCGGTCTTCCTCAACCCAGTAGAGGTCCTGCTGATTTGGACATGGTTTTTGAAGAAATCGGAAGTGGATGGCCAAAACTCCACTCAGACATTTTAATGGCATTTTGAACAAATGTGAATCATATGATCACGTTAAAAAATTATTTATCTTTAATTTATATTTTTAAAAATAATTTTTTTATAATTTAGTCCCTCAAATTTTTATAATTTCTTTTTCTTCAATTCCTCATTTGTTTTAAATTCATTTTGACCAAATTTAAATCACATGTTTCGCTACCACTAAATAATATGTATGTAATTTCAATTCATAATTATAACAAAAAAAATATTTTTTGCAATATAGTCCCTTAACTTTGTATTTTATTCAATTTGGTTCTTCAACTGTAATTTTTGTAAATCCTTTCTTTTAACCAATTCCTTAAATCCTTTATACTTCCATCAATATTTTTTTTCCACGAAAATAATACTCCCTCCGTTAGGGGTGTTCATTTCGGATACCCGATCCGATCCGATCCGAAAATTCGGATATCCGAAAATTTCGGATCACCTAAATAGCGATCCGTATCCGATCCGAAAAAACCGGATATCCGAAAATTTAGATATCCGAATTTTCGGATCGGATACTCGGATATCCGAATATCCGAAATTTATGAATTTATTTGATTATTTTTTAATTTAATGGTTTTATCCATGAAAAATTTAAGTTTTCGAATATAAAAATTAATAAATTATTGAATATAACAATATTGTATCCATAAAAATTTCAATTTTTCATATATAACAAGTAAAAATATCGAATATAATAAGATTTATACCTATAAAAAAATTGAATTTTTCGGATACCGGATAATCGGATATCCGATCCGAATGTAAAACCACTATCCGTATCCGATCCGAAATTTTCGGATATCCGATCCGAATTATCCGAAAAATAAAAAACGGATCGGATATCCGAAATTTCGGATCGGATCAACGGATTATCGGATCGGATCAATCGGATCGGATTTTTTTGAACACCCCTACCCTCCGTTCCACGAAAATTGTCTCTTATTGACGCTTTTTGGTCATTTTTTTCAACTTTGACTCATAATTTAAAATTTAATATTGATAAAAAATATAAATATATATACACATATTTTAAAAACCTCTAATATAGTATTTTTAAAATATATATTTTATAAAATTTAATTATTTAATATAATTATAGTCATAATTTAAAAAATTTAACTTTTAAAAAGTCAGTAAAAGACAATTTTTGTGAGACAAAAAGAGTATCATTAATCTATTTTATATTTTTAGATGACATTTACTTTATTAAATAACATTACAAATTTTACTTATACAAGAAAAAATATATAAAAGATAACGTTGGGTTTGACTAGAAAATTGAGTTGGGTATTGTGTTTAGGGAAATCCAATTGGTTGAGGATATTATTTGGTGTTTCAAGCTCAAAAGGAAGTTGTACACGCTTAATTTTGGTTGGGCTATTCTATGAAACTTTATGTCCAAATTTAAGTCATATTGGGTCTATCAGGCCCAAAATTGTTGCTAATTTCAAACCAGGCTTTTAGAGCCCAAATCTGGATTTACATGTTCAGGGTCCGTCAGATTACAATGGCCAGATGGGTTACTTATTTAAATTTATTTGATTTCTTACATTTTTCAAGTCACATATTCAACTCGAAATTTGTGTGTACAAATTTCTCAACATGTTTGAGTGAGACAAACTTGCTCTTGAGCAGGGACATTAATGCCTAAAGAAGAAACTGAGTGAACAGTAGATTACGATTTGTAGAGATTGTTCCGTCGTCAAGAAAGTACGTCGAGTTCTCCTTAATTTTAAAAGTAAATAAAAATCATGAAATTCATCAAGAAAGTGTTACGACTTTTCCAATCTCATCATAACACTTGACGGTTTTTAATACTATATAAACAACGATAAATCCCTAAATAAGTTTCTTCCAACCATATTTATTTATTTATTCCAATTACAACATTCCCATAAATTTACCTGAAGGTAATACATGAAAAGAGAACTATAATAATAAAAATCAAATTATTTTTTAAGTTCAATAAAAGTATACTAATATAAAGAGAGAAAATGAAGTACAAGGAACCGTATTACATGTAGATTGTCACGTGGAAGTGAGCATAGTCAAATTGGAAGTATTAAAACATAAAACATGTTTCATGGACGGAGCCATTAAGGCTTCGGGAGGGGCAATCGCCCCTCACCTCCGAAGAATTTTTTTCTATTTTTGTCTCTCTATTTAATTTTTTAAAAAAAATTGGTTTATTTATAAATTTGTCCTCCCCAATTTTAAATATTTATAGTTTACCCCCAATCCCAAATCATGACTCCGTCCCTAACATGTTTGGTCTGGGTAGCTTAAGGTGGTGTTTTTTTATGTCTCCCATTATAATATAACACTAAAAAAAGCATATAAAATGTGGGAGGGAGGTCCACCTGCACATGCAAAGCCAAATTCTCCAACATCTCCTCACTGACCTAACCCATGTGATATATATAGTATACTTTTTTTTAATAACTGTATGGACGCGTTCACCTCCACCCCTTCTCAATTAACTAATTTTCAACTACTCTTCCTAGTTTTAAAGTTAATTAATTATTGAAAATCTTAATTATGTTGATGTCAATATTCGAAGCACCGAATAGAGTCATAGACGAAAGTGGTTTGTGGTGGTTTTAAACGGTTCACTCATTTTGATTTGGACAGAGAGTCGTTATAGACAGTGGTCGAAATAAGTGAAGACGAGATAGAAGTGGAGACTCCGAAGAAGTAAGGTGGTGATGGGGGAGTTCTTGTGCAAAGTTAGTTCTGCCCTATGTCGGTTCATTCTTAGGGTATTTAAGGAGGAAAGATGATACTCTTTATGGGCTAGTGGCCAGGCCCGTTTCTGAGATTTTGGTGGTCCATGGGCTAACTTAAAAAATAGGCCCCTAATTAAAGGTGAATGTTTGATCGAGTTAACTTGAGTAAAAAAATTTCAAGTTATGCGAGTTTATGAGTCCTTACGATTAGAATTTTTATTTTACAACTCAAACTTTATTTGAATTTTTTTTCGAGTCAAGACGTGTCGAGTCGAAAAAATTAATTTTTTCGAGTCGAGTGGAGTTTTGCTCACCCTTTCCCCTAATAACGAGTATTGGAAAAAATAAAATTTAAAATTAAACCCTTAGTAATATATAAAAAATGGGTCCCTATTAAGAAATTTAAAAATAAATAAATTTTAAGAGTATTCTTGTAATAACAAATATAGGGGAAAATAGAACCCTAATAACAAATATTGAAAAATTAAAATTTAAGAGTATGCATGTAATAACAAATATTAGGGAAAATAGACCATAAATAACAAGTATTGAAAAAAATTGGACTCGTAATAACAAGTATCGGAAAAAGTAAAATTTAAGAGTAGAGCCCTAATAACAAATATTAGAAAAGATAGGCCCCTAGTAACAAGTATTGAAAATTGGCCTAACAAGTATTGAAAAATTTGTACCCTAATAACAAGTATTGAAATAACAATAAATAATACAAAATGGGCCCCTAATTACAAGTATTCGAAAAAATGAGCCTATAATAACAAGTATTGAAAAAAAATTATACCCCTAATAACAACTATAAAAAAATAAATTTTAAGAATATAACTCTAATAACAATTATTAAAAAATTAAAATTTAAATAATAAATATTAAAAAATATTAAACCTTAACTATAAATATTCGAAAAAATAGGCCCTCGGCGGCCGCCCCTATTGCCCATGCCCAGGGACGACCCTGCTAATGGCGAGGCTAAGTTTGACTGATTGATGCCTACTGACGTGATGTCTGACTGGCGAGCTTGCGTGTTAGACAATATACTGGATTGTAGAGATAGATAGACTTGAGTTTGAATTTACCAAGATATTAATTGACCAAGGGTGCATGAAATAATCTTTGGGTGATCTCTTGTAACATCCCAAATATTAGCCTAGAAGTTTTGGGAAATTAATAGGAGAATTAGTAAATTAATTAGAGTATAAATTTTGAATAATTAAATTAAAAATAGCTATGATAAGGACTCAATTGGAATTCAAAGAAAAGCCTAAGAAAATTTGGCAAATTTGCCAAGTGACCAAACTGAATTAAAAGTAGAAGAAAGGAGTTGCATGCTAAAGTCTAACCTTCTTGATTTACCCTTATTTAAAATAAAAATGATGATATAATTAAGGGCATATTAAAGACATATTAGTTGAGACATTGACAATATGTCAATTCTCATTAATGTCTCCCCTCTCCACCGGCTGCCCAAACCATCTTAGCTAAGTAAACAACATTTTCACACACTTGAAAAACATAAGAATTGAGAGAGAGTAGAGGAGAACTCGGTGAAGTAGAAGAGAGGCTTGCATGGCATGGTAATTGGCTTAGAAAATTCAAGCAAAAATCAAAAGTAAGTAGCATTTTTCATCTCCTATTCAGATCATTGAGCAATCCAACAAATAACCTGTTCAGAACACAAAATAGTTCAACAGAGAACCTGTTCATACTGTTGGGCATGAACAACCTCCACCTGAAAATCCTATGGTTCAATCAACTTCTGTCCAATCTGAAACAAGAGCAACCTGCTGCTTCTGTTACTGTTGCACCTAGCAGAGCACCGATAGATAAACTTTCTCAGCATCGAGCCTACACTTTTGCTGGTACAAATGAAGAAAGACCAGAAGATGCAGAGTACTGGCTTGAAAACACCACCAAGGTGGTAACCAGACAATTACAGTGCTCCGGTGACCATAAATTGGAGTGTGATGTGCCTCTGTTAGCGGACGAAGCTATGAATTGGTGGGAAACCACAACTCTAACTGTTCCATCTGAACTGGTGACATGAGAATTTTTCATTGAAGAATTCAAAAAGAAGTATATCAGTGAACAATACTTAGCCAAAAGAAGAAAGAGATTCCTGCACCTCAAACAGGCCAACCGACCTATTGAGCAGTATGTTGCAGACTTTTGCAAGTATTGCAAATATGGTGCAGAGTACATTAAATCTGAGGCTGATAAATGCAGGATGTTCATTGAAGGTATGAATGATGAATTGGGTCCAATCTTCACTACTCTGAGAATCAATGATTTCCAGAATCTTGTTAACCGGGCTATTGCAACCGAAGCTAGAATGAAAGTTGCTGAAAGGAGAAAAAGGGGTAATAGATCTGACAAAAAGTAGAAACGAGACGACAAGTCTCAATGGCAGTTTAAGAAGACTAAATTTCAGAAGGAAGGGTCTTCTAATTTCACTTCTGCTCCGAGGAGTAATTACACTTCAAAACCATCTACAGTGATCAGATCCTCAGTACCGGCTATATCAGTTAATAGCACGGGAAATTCTGAAAAGATTCTTCCTTGTAAATTCTGTCAGAAACCACATCGTGGTCAGTGCAGACTTCAGGTGAATCTTTGTTATGCTTGTAGTGGCGATGATCACTACATCAAAGACTGTCCTCAAAAGCCTGAATCAATGCCAGCTCGTAACACTGCAGTTCCTAGTCCAACATCATCTAATCGGAATAGGAATGCCAAGTCAGTCCAGCCAAGTTATCAGAAGAAAGTCAAGGGTACTCATTCTAATGCTACTACTCATCAGAAATCCCGAGCTCCTGCTAGAGTTTACCACATTCATGGTAGAGATGATGAAGAATTTCCTGAAGTGATTGCAGGTACTGTTGAGCTAAACTCACATCCTGTTTATGTCTTAATAGATTCGGGATCCACTCATTCATTCGCATGTCTATCTGTAGTGAAAAGGTTGAATTTAGAACCTGAAATTGTGAAAACAAGTCTCATAGTCTCAAATCCTTTAGGAGGAAATTTAGATATTAACCTAATATGTAGAAATTGTTCATTGTATATTAGCAATTTGCCATTCTCTATTGACCTCTACATATTACCCTCTTGTGAGTTTGATTTAATTTTGGGTTTAGATTGGTTAAGCAAACATGAAGCTTGGGTAGATTGTCAAAATAAAAGATTATATCTTCAGGGTTTAGGAAAAGAATCTATACTCCTAATTGATAAAAAGCCCACTTCCATTTTTGCATCCATGGTCTTACGAGATCAAATTGAATTTGGAATACCTGAGATGTCTGTTGTTTCTGAATTTATTGATGTGTTTCCCGAGGAACTACCTAGTCTCCCTCCGACTAGAGAAGTTGAATTTGGGATTGAAATACAGCCTGGCTCAAGTCCGGTGTCTATCAATCCGTACCGGATGACATCTTTTGAGTTAAAAGAATTGTAAAAGCAACTTCAAGAGCTTCAGGACAAGGGTTTCATTCGACCTAGCACTTCTCCTTGGGATGCACATGTTCTGTTTGTAAAGAAGAAGGATGGAGCAATGCGTCTTTGCATTGACTACCATCAATTGAACAAGATCACAATCAAGAACCGATATCCACTCCCAAAAATAGAAGATCTGTTTGATCAACTTAGGGATGCATCGGTGTTCTCAAAGATCGACCTGCGATCTGGATACTATCAAATGAGAGTCAAAGAGGAGGATGTGTCAAAAACAGCCTTCAGAACTCGATATGGCCACTATGAATTTCTAGTAATGCCTTTTGGATTAGCAAATGCTCCAGCGGCATTCATGGATCTCATGAATAGAGTGTTCAAGCCTTACCTTGATAAATTTGTAGTCGTCTTCATTGATGACATTCTAGTCTATTCTCGCAATTGAGAAGAACACGCTGATCATCTCCGCATTGTCTTGCAAACTCTCCGGGAATGCCATTTATTCGTAAAAATTTTCCAAGTGCGAGTTCTGGTTATCAGAAGTCTCTTTTCTTGGCTATGTAATTTCAGCAGAAGGGATTAAAGTAGATCCAAAGAAAATCCAGTCAATCATGGATTGGCGACCTCCCAGAAATGTCAGTGAAATACGGAGTTTCCTTGGTCTAGCTGGTTACTACAGAAGGTTTGTCAAATGGTTTTCCACTATAGCCTTACCTTTGACTAAACTTCTTCGTAAAGACCAACCATTTGAATGGTCTGAAAAGCAACATAAAAGCTTTGACCAACTCAAAGCAGCATTGACTCATGCCCCAATTTTGATCCAACCAGAACTGGGCAAGGATTATACAGTGTACAGTGACGCTTCACATGCGGGTCTTGGATGTGTTTTAATACAAGGTGACAATGTGATAGCTTATGCTTCACGCCAATTGAAATCTCATGAATTGAACTATCCAACGCATGATCTTGAACTTGCTACTATCGTGTTTGCTCTCAAAATATGGAGACACTACTTGTATGGTGAGAAATGTTATCTGTTCACCGATCACAAGAGCTTAAAGTATCTCCTAACACAGAAAGATCTGAATTTGAGGCAACGCAGATGGATGGAGTTGTTGAAAGACTATGATTTAGTTATTGGCTATCATCCAGAAAAAGCCAATGTGGTTGCTGACGCCTTGAGTCGTAAACCGACATTGGGTAAAATTCTAATCCTTGATCTTTAAGAAAATAAAAATATATACATACTTTTAATGATATTCTATCTAAATTATCTAAATGAATCTTGTAGCTCCAACTGCTATCAACACTCATCTCCGAGTGTACCAAAAGCAAGGATTTCTATCCGAACTTCAAATCCAATCCAGTTTAATTTCAAGGATTGGAAGTCTTCAGCAAGCTGATCTAGAACTTCAGGATATTATTTCCAAGCTTGATACAAAGTCTGAAGAAGGATTCTGTATTCACACAAACGGTCTCCTCTACTTTAAAGATAGAATCTGTGTTCCAAATGATGAAAATTTGAAAAGAGATATTCTGGAAGAAGCACACCAGAGTTCTTTCTCGGTCTACCCTGGATCGGTTAAGATGTACAAAGATCTCAAATCATTGTATTGGTGGTCTGGTATGAAAGCAGCTATCAATGATTTTGTATATAAATGTCTCAATTGTCAAAGAGTCAAAGCTGAACATCGAGTTTCCACCGGACTACTCCAACCACTTGAATTGCCACAGTGGAAATTAGAACGAATTACTATGGACTTTTGTGACTGGTCTTCCTTGTTCTCCCAGAAAATATGATGATATTTGGGTGATTGTTGACCGGTTCACCAAATCGGCACATGTTATCCCTATTCGTATCAACTACAGTTTAGAGACTTTAGCCAATTTGTACATTCAAGAAATAATTCAGCTACATGGAATTCCTATCTCCATTGTCTTTTATCGTGATCCAAGATTTACCTCCCGATTTTGGAGAACTCTGCAAAGAGCTATGGGGACTAAATTGAATCTAAGCACTGCTTTCCATCCGCAAAGTGATGGTCAGTCTAAACAAGTAATTCAGATTCTCGAAGATATGCTTAGAGCTTGCATTATTGACTTTAGAAAGAATTTGGAGAAATCTCTACCTCTAGTAGAATTTGCCTACAACAATAGCTATCAGTCGTCTATTCAGATGGCTCCTTTTGAAGCATTGTATGGCAGAAAATGTAGAACTCCTCTTTGCTGGTCCGAACTTGGTGAAAGTAAAGTATTGGGACCACAATTGCTCAGAGAAACAGAAGAGAAAGTTCAAATTATCCACTCTCGATTGAAACAGGCTTTTGATAGACAAAAAGCCTATGCTGATCTGAAACGAAGAGATATCCAACATAATGTGGGAGACAAAGTCTTTCTTAAAGTCTCTCTATGGAAGAAAGTATTTCGGTTCAGAAAAAGGGGAAAACTCAGTCCTCGCTTTATTGGACCTTTTGAAATTACTGAAAGAATTGGCCCAGTGGCTTATCGACTTGCACTTCCCAATGAGTTCGATAAAATCCACAATGTCTTTCATGTATCAATGCTCAAAAAATATAGATCCGATCCATCTCATATCTTATAATCAGAAGAAGTAGAGCTGAATCCTGACTTGTCCTACGAAGAAGAACCAGTTCAAATTCTGGACAAGGAAATCAAAAGGCTTAGAAACAAAAACGTTTCACTGGTTAAAGTCTTGTAGAGAATCACAAGATGGAAGAGGCAACATGGGAACCAGAAGAAACAATGCGAAATCAATACCCCTACTTGTTCAGTTTAGGTAAGAATTCGAGGATGAATTCTTTCTTTAAGGGGGAAGAAATGTAACATCTCAAATATTAGCCTACAAGTTTTGGGAAATTAATAGAGAATTAGTAAATTAATTAGAGTATAAATTTTGAATAATTAAATTAAAAATAGCTATGATAAGGACTCAATTGGAATCCAAAGAAAAGTCTAAGAAAATTTGGCAAATTTGCCAAGTGACCAAACCGAATTAAAAGTAGAAGAAAGGAGTTGCATGCTAAAGTCTAACCTTCTTGATTTACCCTTGTTTAAAATAAAAATGATGATATAATTAAGGGCATATTAGAGACATATTAGTTGAGACATTAACAATATGTCAATTCTCATTAATGTCTCCCCTCTCCACCTGCTGCCCAAACCATCTTAGCTAAGTAAACAACATTTTCACCCACTTGAAAAACATAAGAATTGAGAGAGGGTATAGGAGAACTCGGTGAAGAAGAAGAGAGGCTTGCATGGCATGGTAATTGGCTTAGGAAATTCAAGCAAAAATTAAAAGTAAGTAGCATTCTTCATCTCCTATTCGAATATATGAAAATAATTGAGGAAGTAGTTGTTTTGTACAATCTAGAATTCATGGAAAATTGTTAATTAAAAGAGGAGATGATGTTGTAAATCCTTTGAGAGATAAGTATTGAGTTGGATGAGAAAGATTTAGAAATTTAGAAGTGTAATAAGACCTCTAGAACCTTAATTTCAAGGCTGGCCAGATTTTATATTAGTTGAAATACTCAACTTCGGAAAATCATAGAAAATAAAGTAGTAGGAACTTGAGTTTGAAATTTTAACACAATGAACTTTGGCATGTCTATTTTGATAGAAAATTTATAAAAGTGAATTTGGAGATTTGTAGAAAAATCTGGAAGGAGCTTTCGAACAGCCCTCGAATCTGTCCAGTATTGTCCTTAACTGAGCAGCAAACTTTAAAAATTCGGGAAAAATGAATACTTAGTATTTCGATCTGAAATTTTAATAAGATGAAATTAGGAATGTTAATATGAATCCGATATAACGCTCATTGCCCCTAATCCGGGGTGAGGGGTTTTATATCTCTTGTGATCTTCAAAGGAAGGCTCCGGTTATGAAAAAATTTGTAGAGTGTGAAATATGTTCTATGTATTTTTAGTGGTGAAATTGCCAGAAAGCCTTTTTTTATGAAGAATTTAATGATAGAGAATAAGAAATATAGCAAATTAGAATTCATTATACATTAATAATTTTTTATGCTAATAATGTCATACACAATCTCTAACATACATACATGTTGCAAATTTTGACTAATCTTTACACATTAGAGCGGATCGAGTTCGGTTTTGAAAATATGCAAATCTATGAGAAGAAATAATTGGTTGGAAAGGTTGCTATAACGCATAGCAATGTGGATTGGGTTGATATGATTTGCCTGTGGGGTTGGTTAGGTCGATGGGAAAAATCAAAGCCTTTTGGTTCTAATTATTTTAATAAAAGCTTATCTTTATGATGATATAAGATATAAATTATTAATGGAAGCTTATGGCAAGTAGATTGAAATAAAAACACAAACATTACGTAATCAAATATTTTGTAAATTAAATTAGCATATATGCTGTTTAGAAACCAACAACAATGTGGAAACAATGCATGGAGAAGTAGGGTCAAGTTTTTAAGGCAATTTGCTGCAAAATGGGTGCAATTAGAGCCCTTAAACTGACAAAACACCTTAATTAAGCAGCCGCCTGTCTAATTTGTAATGCAAAATTGGGCCACCCGTCGTAAAGTAGGGCAGTGGATTACGCTACCAGAGACAAAGCTGTAGGGTTTTCTTTTCGTCGTCAAGCAAACACTCAGCTACTTTCAACTGTTGATCAAGAATCCGGAGCTAATCAAACTTTTCCTTTTTCTTTTTGTTATTCTTCATAACAATGACAATTAAATTTAAAGATTTATATTTAATAGACTGGCTGTGGAAACAAAAAAAATTCAAAAACACCTTAGTTTTAAGGTTTAGGGCTTAATTTATAGTACAAGGTTTAGATATAGTAGGTGTTTGGAATTTAGAGATAATGGTTAGAATTTTAAGTTTAGGGTTAGAATTTAAGGTTTAGAGGTTAGGATTTAGCTTTTAGGGTAATATAGTAAGGATCTAAGTTTTAACCTATAACCCCTAAATTATAACCCTAAACCCTAAATTCTAAACAATATCCCTAGATTCGAAACTCCTACACCTAAACCCTATACCATAAACTAAGTCCCTAAACCTTAAAATTAAGACGCTTGTGGAAACTTTTAGTTTCCACCGTCAGTGTATGAAATAATTAACCTAAATTTAAATATATATCTTTTGGTTACGAGTTGAAACAAAATTTACATGAATTCTTTTTTGATAGAACTGACTTTATTTAATTTAATACTTTTTAATATATTAGTGTGATTACATGGTAGTAACTATTTATATTTTTTTTAATATTTTGACAACGTACAAACATTTTTACACACAAATGTTAGAATTTAAATCTTTTAAGATAAACATCATCATTTTTTTTACTAAAACCACTCGTTAGGTTCAATTTCACGACAAACTCCGAAAAAGAAGGGAATCATAACTTAGTTACAAAACTACAAACAATGCAAAATTTAATGAATGCCAAAATATTGGACAAATATAATTATCCATTAAAACTTCGATTATATACATACACTTAAATAATTAGTTGCTATTTGAATGACAGGACGATAAAAAGAAGTTTTTTTTCATACTACAATATTTTGAACTTGAACCTAACTACTAATTTTAGTAGAAAAGCGAATGATGTTTATCTTAAGAAATTCAGATTCAATCGTTATGTCTGCAATATGTGTACATTGTCAAAGGGTTAAGAATATATGATATATATATGGATGAGTCTACTACGTGCGACGAACATCGATGAACACCACTAACGATGAACACCGATGAACACCATTATTTTTTAAAAAAAAATTAAAAATCTAAAGGACTAAAATTACAATTAAAATTATCTCTTAAAAAATAAAAATCAAATTTAATAGTTACTTTATAATATTTTTTAATAGCTTAGAATCAAATATACCCAATTCTTCTAAACCTAACAAAATCAATCTCTTAAAAAAATAGAAATCAGTTTTTTTAAATCTATTTGATAGAAATCAGTTTAAACCCAAATTTAATAGACGTGACAACAATGTGAACATGCGGGTATATTTGATTCTAATATATTAAAAAATTATAAACTGATTTCTATTTTTTTTAAAAGATTGAATTTGTTAGGGTTTAGGGGAATTGGGTATATTTGATTCTAACCTATTAAAAAAATATTATAAAGTAACTATTAAATTTGATTTTTATTTTTCTAAGAGATAATTTTAATTATAATTTTAGTCCTTTAGATTTTTAAAATTTTAAAAAAAATTAATGGTGTTCATCGTTAGTGGTGTTCATCAATTTTTGTCGCCCGTCGTAGAATTTTCCTATATATATCACATTCTAATCACTTTAAAACTATTCTTAAAAACAAATAAGGAAATTTTATTTATATTATTTATATATTAATATAGGAAAATTCTACCACGGGCGACGAACATTGATGAACACCACTAACGATGAACACCGATAAACACCATTAATTCTTTTTTTTAAATTTTAAAAATCTAAAGGAGTACAATTATAATTAAAATTATCTCTTAAAAAATAAAAATCAAATTTAATAGTTACTTTATAATATTTTTAATAGGTTAGAATCAAATATACCCAATTCTCTTAAACCCTAACAAAATCAATCTCTTAAAAAAATAAAAATCAGTTTAAACCCAAATTTAATAGACGCGACAATCATGTGAACAGGCGGATATATTTGATCTAATCTATTAAAAAATTATAAACTGATTTCTATTTTTTAAGAGATTGATTTTGTTAGGGTTTAGGAGAATTGGCTATATTTGATTCTAATCTATTAAAAAATATTATAAAGTAACTATTAAATTTAATTTTTATTTTTTTAAAAGATAATTTTAATTATAATTTTACTCCTTTAGATTTTTAAAATTAAAAAAAAAGAATTAATGGTGTTTATCGGTGTTCATCGTTAGTGATGTTCATCAATGTTTGTCGCACTTAGTAGACTCATCCATTACTATATATCTAAATAAGGAAATTTTATTAAGCTTTTAAGATAAACATCATCACTTTTAAACTATTCTTAAAAACAAATAAAGAAATTTTATTTATATTATTTAATTCTCAAATAAGGAAATTTTACACTTATTCTTAAAAACGCGATTATTTATCTAAATAAACATAAAAAAGGTCAACTTAAGTACTTAACCCTTTACCTCTCTTCTAATTTTATTTATATTATTTATATATTAATATTTTTCAAACTCTTTATCCTCTCCTTCATCCATACTCGTTGCAAGATAAGTCAAGTTTACCCATATATACCATTTTTAAAGATTAAATACCAAATATTTTTTGTTTTAAAAAAAATATATGAAGTACCAAAATGACACTCATCTCCATTTATATACTCAATTATATTTTACTAAAAAATCAAATATCTAATTAACGTGGAATTTGTATATGAATTTCGCATCGAATAGATATTGGATTTTTCTAGGACTTAAATATAGCCTTTAAAAAAATATAACCTTTAAAAAGATTAAAAAAGTTAAACAGATGTTACCCTTGCATCACATCAGCATATTCAAAAAAATATATAGCCTTTAAAAAACAAAATATAGCCTCTTAACATATGCTTATGATTGATATATAAAACTTTAATTGTCTTTTTTTTCTTTCGTCACTTTTTTTCCTTCATTTTGGTCCTTAACAATGTTCTATTGCATTTAAGGGTTTTAGTGTACGGGATCAGAATTTAAGGTTTAGGTTGTAAGTAGGGGGAGCCAGAAATTTATTTAAGGGGTGTCATTTTTCAGTGATAGTTAAGGAGGGTTAATAATCTAAAAAGTGGTGTCGTTTTATTTATAAATGGGTGTCATTTTATTCATAAAAGGGGTGTCATTTGTCTATATTTTTAATTTTTTATAAACAAATTATATAGAAAAAAATAAATTTTTAAAAAATTTTGGGGTGTCATGAGACACCCCATTCCTAAGGGTGGCTCCGCCCATGGTTGTAAGGTAATATGATTAGGAATTTAAGTTTTAACCAATAAATTTTAAATTTTAACCCTAATCTTAAAATTTTATTAACGACCCTAAATTCAAAATTACTACACTAAAATTCCTAGACTCTAAACCCTAAAACGGAGTCATATATATATATATATATATATATATATGAGACAAAATCTAGTCTGAATAAAGAAAGAGATAATGAATTCTGGCAAAAAGAATCTTGTGACCTAGTGCAGCGCTTTGAAAGAGCCATGCTTAAAAACCGCATTATCATGTGCTCTCCTACCTGTCCCTTACCTGCTCTCCCCTATATATTTATCTTTCACTCCAATACCTTTCTTCTCTCGCTTTCTCTTTAATATTTCTCATCTTTTCTTCACATCTGAAAATGGGTAATTGCTTTACAACTAACAAAACTGTATACAGCAACGAAGCCACCAAAGATATTGGAAATGTTACAGTTTCTGAGGAATCCGATGGGCTTAACACGAAGATGAAGAAGAAGAAGAAGGTGGAGAGTTTCAGATCGGGGAAACGGGGCGAGTCCAAAAATGGGGTTGTGAGAATAAGACTTGTGGTGACACAGGAAGAGTTGAAGCAGATAATTATGAGTTCCGGGAAAGATTTAAAGCAGCCTTCAATGGAGCAGATGATGAGAGTTCTGAAACTCAGAGGTGTTAGGGTTTCTGAAGAAGATGGAAGAAGAACGAGAGACGGCGAGTTTCACGGAGGTTGGAGGCCGGCATTGGAGAGTATTCCGGAGGAACTTTACCAATACATGCAACTTGGAACTGTTGTTTAACTTATGTAGTTTTTGTCCTCATTAACTCATCTTTTATTTTGTAAAGAAACCAGGTTTTGTGTGTGGATCCATAGTTGAATAATGAAATTCTCTTACATGTTTGCAAAACACATCCATCAATTTCACAATTTGTTGGGATTTAAGATATAAAAGATAATTAAATATTTTTAAAAAAATTATGTTTATAGATCTTGCAAATCAGAGGTTGAGATTATGAATTTGTTGGTATTTAATTACTGGAAACTTTATAACTAATCACTTTCCCTTGCTTTTGATTTCGTAAGGTTTAAATATTCAATTTTTGATTTATTCGAAGACTTTAGAAAGGTTGATGCCAATTAAGGAAGTGAAACTCCTAAGATTAAGGATAATTATTTAATAAGATGAATAAGAGCTGTTGAGCAACAAAATGAAAGTTCAAAGACTTTTGAAGTTTAAGCTCCGAAAAATGCTCTAATCTCCATGTTTAACCATGTTTGTCAGATTTCTGACATTGTGCCTAAATGTTATGGTTAAATATTTATAATATTTGTGAATTTTAAATAGTTAATCATTATTCACAACTTAATATTCACATTTATATTTTGTTTGTTAGTGTGAAAAAAAATTGGAGGATGAAAAATTAAAGGGTTGAAAAGTGTGGAAAGAAAGATGAAAAACTGGAAGAACTAAGGATTTACAATTAATGGGACAAATGCATTTATTGCTTAATCAAGTTTGTAATAACATACGGAAGTATACCACACCATGGTTGAAGTACGCCAATTCAACCTGCAATTGCAGCCCACAATCAGCTTTGGTAATTAACACCCACATATTTGATTGATAAGCGGGATTAGACATTTTGTAAATAACTATGACATGTAAGAACTAAGGACTAAGGAGTTGCATATTTCAGACAAGTGGATTATTTTTTTCCTGGATAGAAATGTCTAAGCTACGGGTGTAAATGAGTCGAGTTGGGTTTGAGTCTCGTTAAGTTCAACTCGAACTCAATATGCTCAAGGCTAAGTTCAACTCAGCTCGAAAGCTCACGAGCTTAAAATTATCAAGCTAACAAGCTCAAAGTAGCTCGAATCGAAAATAAAAATTAGAGCTTGAGCTCGAAAGCTCAAACTAAACCCTAATTTACTAACCTTATTCCTCAAAAACCTAACAACCGTCACTAACCTAATCTAACCATAAATCTCAAACTACACCCTAAGCCTTGAATTAACCCCAAACCCCTAAATTAAACCCAAATTAACCATTATAATATAATATATTATATTTTCGAGTAGCTCATGAGCTTTTCGAGTCGGGTATTGAGTAGCTTGTCTCGGCTCGTTAAGAACTCGAGCCGAGTTCGAGCTTTGAGCGAATTGAACTCGAGTAACTCACGATCTATATCATCTCATTTACGGCCTAAGTCCAGACAGTGATAATCACACAATAGCAGAAGATAGAACACATGTATGCTGCACTATTTTGCACAAAACAAATAATTGAATCCATTTATTACCTCGGTGTCAAAGCAGACAGTGCAGGTGAAGTGGGAGTAAAGACCAACAAGTTTAACAGTAAAAAAATTCACTGGTACCATTTTCTGAAATAGCGGAGGCAACTGATTCATCCAATTCCCCTGAGTTTCCAATACTGTGCAGCCATATCCAACAATATGGAAACCCTGCTTATTCAAATATTTCTTGCAGCCCACAGCACGAAATAAACCAAAATTGGTAAACAATTAGTATGCCATAATAATACAAAAATTATAATAACAAAATTATACAAAAATTATATAGGAAATACCTCTGCAGTAGATATTTTGTAAAAACCCCTGAACCTGGTGCGAGACTAGTCTTTATCCAATGTTGACCTGGAGAACAATTATTTTAACACTCATTTATGCTCCAAATTCTAATAATATGATATAATTTACTTCATATTTATAATCTTATGGTACTAACCGGTTCCAATTTAAACGGCTTTTTATAACAATATATGATATACATTTACTTCTTATTTTTCATATGCGATATACATATATCAAGCAAAGTTAAAGGACTCGATTTGAGCTTAAAAATCAATTCACTAATTACTAAAATGTTCGAGTTATTCGAATTCTCATTTTATAACTCAAATTTTATTTAAATTTTTTCAAGTCGAGTTCAAAAAATTATGAATCAAGTTAAGTCAAGTAAAATTTTTGGGTAAACTATACTAATGACCACCGAACTATGGGGTTGGTGTCGATTTGACCACTATATTTTCAATTGTGTTAAATATACCACACAACTATTTAATTGGTTCCAATATAGCCACCTGCCGTTAAAAAAACGAAAAAGCTAACGGGACTGTTAAAATAATTGGTATAATTACACATTTAGTCCCCTTTACTTATACAATCATTCAATTTAGTTCTAATTTTAATTTAATAAAATAAATTATTTATTCAATTAGGGGGTGACACGTGTCACCACCTTATTTGAGGGATTTATCTATTTTTATTAGATTTATTAGATTTATTTTCCTTCCCCAATCAGGTGGTGACACGTGTCACCACCAATTGAAGTAAGAAAAATAAAATCGTGGAAGTTGGCTACAAGGAGAGTCAAACCTGGGTTGTTAGGGAAAGAAAGCAATGCTCTTGCCACTAGGCTAAGCATGTTTTTGATATATGAAATACCAAATATAATATATGTGGTATATTACAAACACGAGCGAAGGAGAGATTTTTTTCTTTCCTTTCAACTATGGCTAAACATGTTTCGGAGTAATTCTTTTAGAACTAGTAACTGGGAGGAAACTAATAGAGAGTCCAACAGTAAACGAGGTAGTGATTTTGTGTGAATATGTTAGAGGATTGTTGGAGAGGGGCTTCAGTTTGCTTCGATACAAGGTTGTGTGGTTTCGCGAAAAATGAATTAATACAAGTTACGAAGTTGGGGTTGATTTGCACATCAGAGGTTCCTTCAAGGAGACCTAGCATGGCTGAAGTTGTTCAAGTTTTCGAGTCCATCAGATCTGGAATCGAACCATAGTCAAAGTTCAAAGAAATGTTAGATGTGATTAATACTGCAAAGGGGACAGAGTTGCCGCTGGTTAGAGTAAAAGAATAATAAACAAAAAAAGTTACTTTTTTTTGTATTCATTTAGTATTCATCTGTTCAATTCTTTGGACCCTGAAAGCAAGTTCTAAAGTTGACATCAATGGCAGCAACAGTAGCATAGACAGTTTTCCTTTATGTTGTTTGATATTAAGTAGTAAAGTTTCAATACATGCTTTGAAGCCTCTCTCTGTTGATGGTAATTAATGTTTGAACAAATTTTGAGTAATCTTCCTGATGGTAACATTTAACAATTTTTGAAGGTGATAATATCCTGGCTAGATAAGAAACACCAGGAGGTTTTTGATTTTCACACTGAGCTTGCAAAAGGAGTTGGACCTATTTGAGTAATCAGAAACATGCTTAGCCATAGTTGAAAGGAAAGAAAAAAATTTCTCCTTCGCTCATGTTTGTAATATACCACATATATTATATTTGGTATTTTATATACTAGAAACGTGGTTAGCCCAGTAGCAAGAGCATTGCCTTCTTTCCCTAATGAAAGATTGTATAAAATAATTAATTTATTTTATTAGATTAAAATTAGAACTAAATTGAAAGATTGTATAAATAAAGGGGACTAAATGTGTAATTATACCAATTATTTTAACAGTCCCGTTAACTTTTTCGTTTTTTTAACGGCAGGTGGCTACATTGGAACCAATTAAATAGTTGTGTGGTATATTTAACACAATTGAAAATATAGTGGTCAAATCGACACCAACCCCATAGTTCGGTGGTCATTAGTATAGTTTACCCTTGATTTTTTTTACGAGTTAAGTTTTGTTCACTCATAATTATAATGATTGATTCTCTTTTATTGATACTTTGATCGTCATCGTATTGAAGAGAGTGAAGCCAAATATATGAAGGATCATAGACCCATTGTTTTATATAGTGTACTTTATAGTTCATGTCCGTTTTATAGTTTATGTTTATGTTCATGTTTATTTTATGGTCTATGCACGAAATTTGTGACTCTTTTTTCCAACATAATCGTCTTTAAAGTTTAAACCCAATTTTTTTTCATTAAAGGTACAATATGTCTTACCATAAACTAAATATTTAACTCCTAAAATGAAGGTGCTATGACAAAGAGATCAACATTTTGTATTAGGATCCAATCATTATTATTTTTATTTAATTATATTTGTAAGTAATGATGATGATGGATGTGAGCTTAATCCAACATTTTTTGTATCGAAATTAACAATTAGCAGATTTTGCTCTGGCCATCTAAACGACGCGTTTCAATATCATCGCCATTGTCCTTAAAACACATACGGGACGGTGCGTGGCCTTTGCGTACTGACTACTGCGTAGTGAGCAAGCGAAGAACCATATTGAAGCTTAACAATGGCGGAACCTAAAACCAAATACGATCGCCAGCTCAGGTAACCTCTCAGTTCCATTCATTTTCTTTTCTCGGTAAGCTTTTCTTTTTTTCCCCAGAAGAAATTTTAAAAGAATTCACGATTTTTCCTCTCGGATTCCTTTTAAATTTTATTCTCTTCAAATAAACGGTAGGATCTGGGGTGAACAAGGGCAAGCAGCTCTCGAGAAAGCCAGCATATGTTTACTAAATTGTGGGCCGACTGGTTCCGAGACTTTGAAGAATCTTGTCCTTGGTGGTGTTGGGAGCATTACTATAGTCGATGGATCTAAGGTTGAATTTGGTGACCTTGGAAACAATTTTATGGGTGGGTTTTAATTTGGCTCCCATTTTCACTTTCTCGTTCTTTAATGCCCTTTTTTAGGGGTTTAATATTCTTATATTCTAATTTTGGGAATTGTTCTGTGTTAGTGGATGATTCAAGCCTTGGTCAGTCAAAGGCCAAATGTGTTTGCTCATTTCTCCAAGAGCTAAACGATGCTGTTAAAGCTAAGTTTATTGAAGAGTATCCTGAGGCTTTAATAGACACCAGCCCATCTTTCTTTTCTCAATTTACCTTGGTTGTAGCCACTCAGGTGAGGAATCTTCCCATTCCTTAACTTTCACCGATGAACTTAACTCCTTGGTACCATTTTTAGGCAGCTATATAGTTACTTAAAAAGTTAATTGTTTATTGTTTGAGTCTGGTTTAATCGTTGTTTATGCTAATTGGAATTCTGTGAATTTGTTTGTAACTTTGTGTTGCTTTGTTTCTTAAAAGAATCACCTGGTTTTATGTTTCCTTATCTTGTGAATCTTCCCTTTTAACCATGCTGTTGTTTCAGTTGGTGGAAGAATCTATGGTGAAGCTTGATAGAATCTGTAGACAAGAAAATGTGATGTTGATTTTTGCTCGCTCCTACGGCCTAACGGGTTTAGTTCGAATCAGTGTGAAGGTAACATGTTATGGGTTTTTTTTTTTTTTTTTTGCATTTTTATCCTATGTATCAGTGGTTATGACATTGATACCTCATTGATATAGCTTGATATCAGCAGGAACAAGTCTTGAATTGCTATTGATCAATAAAAAATGGATGGTTATTCCGTTTTTTTAAGAGTTAATATTTACACAACAAAAAATGGAAAAATGTCTTAGAATGATGTTCATGTTTTGCTTGTGGCAGGAGCACACTGTAATTGAGTCAAAGCCTGACCATTTTCTAGATGACCTTCGGTTAAATAACCCATGGCCTGAGTTGAGAGGGTATGGATCTTTTCTTTTCTTTCTTTCTCGGTGCATTGTTTGATTTCTCTATTTGCTATAAGCTTGCATTATTATGTATTTCTAATGTCGAATTAACTGTTAAAACATCATTGAGCTTAGATAGAACGTTCATTGCATTTTTTTTATTTTGAATGCCAAAAGCCATCTCCCAAAAATCATGTAACCTCCCCTCTTATGGTCAGTGGTCAATTCTTTTTCCTTTTTTTGTATTTTTTGGTGAGGGAGGTAAGTAGATATTTTCCATAATGTTGAGACAAAACTGCACCGTTGGTATGTTGTCAAAGGATTTTTATTTTTCCTGCAATGATGTTCCCTTCTCAACGTTTTGAACTCTACTGTGCTCTTGCAAAATATTTGAGTATTCTCTGAACTCCAAGCAGTAAGCTCATATCCTTTGTTTTCTTCAATTGGAGTTCTGATTGGCATTTATATTTAATAGGTTTGCTGAAGCTATTGACCTAAATGTGCAAGATCCTGTTGCTCATAAACACATACCGTATGTTGTCATCCTTGTGAAGATGGTCGATGAGTGGAAGACTGGCCATGAAGGTACTCTACCATCAACCAGGGAAGAGAAAAGAGAGTTCAAGGTTCACATTTCTGTATATTTTATCTGCTAGATTTTATTTCTTCTGATTTATGTCTGTGAGCTTTACGTTAAATTCTTGGACATTTTAGGAACTTCTCAAATCCAGGATGACTGCAATGGATGAAGAAAACTATAAAGAAGCTATTGATGCCTCCTTTAAAGTGTTTGCTCCTCAAGGAATCAGTAAGTTTGTCTTGGCAGAGTCACGAGTCAACTTTTTCGGATGGTTAAAAGATTTCCGTAGAAATCCGTCTTTATGGAAATGGAATGAGAAACTTATTTGATTTAGAGAAAAGATGCCCTGACTTCTGTAGCCTTGGAACTTGAAATCCATCTGACCCCTGGCAACACTTTTTGGCTGGGGCTGGAGTTGGTTTTAATCTTGCATATCATGTTTACAGGGATACGATTTGAGGCACCTTGCTCTTTGTTCATAGTAATACAATACTTACTATATATTTTGCAAAGAACTTATTGATGCGAAACAAGTTTAGTGGGGAAAGTATCCTTTGTATGATTTGGCAGACAGTATTTTTCTTGATTGAAGCTTCTTTGTGTAATTTCAATGCAGTATGCTTTACATTGGTTTAGTTGTTTTTTGTGTTGAGTTAGTATCAGCTGGGAAAATCGAACACTACTTTGGCTGGTGCGTAACCCCCCCTCCTTTTCTTAAAAAATCTCAGGTTCAGATTTGCAGCAGATACTTAATGATAGTTGCGCTGACGTTGGCACTGGTTCTTCTGACTTTTGGGTGATGGTAGCAGCTTTGAAGGTTGGTGATTTAGAAGTTAACCCACCATTGCTATAACCTCAATAATGATTTACTCCTGTACTTACCATTGCTGATGTGGTATTGTGCGGAATGGCACCCAAGAGCTTTGTTCTTATAATGGACCCTTGTCTGTTAATACATGTATAGAATGGTAGTAAACCCTATGGACTTTTTGAAAACCATGATGGATGGTGGTTAATGTGACCTTTTCTCATTTTATGACCAAAGACGCTTATTCACACAGCTGTTTTGTTTCTCAGAACCATTTCACTCTTTCTTTCAAATATTTCTGGGAAAATTTTAGAAGAAATTTCAGTTGCAATTTTGTCTCAATAATTTGAATTAGTTTTCAACTTTTTATTGTGTGATTTCTTCATTTAAGTGACAAATGCTGCATGACCATTAGTGGTGAGTAAGAGAGTCGTGGGATTTTGGCTTGAGTTTTGGTGGCATGGTGTTTGCTTTATTTATGTGCTACAACTAAATAAGATATTGGTGATATAGTTTAAACCTGCATTTTCCGTGTGACATTCTTGGTGATATTACTTTAGCTATTTACAACTGCTTAAAGATTATTGAATACTTAATCAACACCCATTCTGCTATAATTTTTTATGATCACTCAATTCTATTCAAGTTTCTCAAGATTGAAAATAGTATTTGCAATTGTTAACTTTATGCAGGAGTTCATTGCAAATGAAGGTGGTGGGGAGGTACCACTTGAGGGGTCGATACCAGATATGACATCTTCAACTGAGTTAGTTATTGATCCCTACAAAATTTCCAGCATTCCTTTTCTCTAAAATCGAGAATAACCACTCTATCAATTCTATTGTTCAGGCATTATGTAAACTTGCAGAAGATCTATCAGGCTAAGTCTGAGGCTGATTATCTTGTCATTGAAGAACGAGTTCGGAATATTCTCAAGAAAATTGGTAGAGATCCCCATAGTATTCCTAAAGCTACGATAAAAAGCTTTTGTAAAAATGCTAGAAAACTCAAAGTAAGTGTGCTACTTTTCTTTTTATCTGTGTTGCTATTTTATGGTTCAATCTATTGCATGTATCCTCGTTGACACGAGAAGCACTTTAATCATTCACAACAATATCTTTATTGTACTTTGTTGAATGCATTTTATCGAATACTCTGGTGTTATTCCATCTAGCATAAAAACCATTAGTTGTTCCAATCTTATTTTCGTTATTTTTCTGTTAATTTGGATCTTCCTGCCATAAGTTTTTGTTATCAGCATCCTGCCTGCCGACTTGCATGAATGTTTATGTTACAATTAATTGAATGATGTACAATATGTACTGATTGGTGATTCCGAAAAGATTAGTCCCTCGTCTAATCTTTGCTTTGTAGGTTTGTAGGTATTGCCCCATTGAGGATGAGTATAATAATCCATCCCTTGCTGAGCTGCAGAAGTATTCAACTGATGAAGATTACAGGTCCAGTGACTTAAATTTTGATGCTTTCAAATTTCAAAATTATGTGCATCATCCCATCCCCATTTTCCTCCTTTCGCTGAATATTAATGTACTATGATGTTCTTTAATCTCTTTTTAGACCAAAGGCATTGTTCTACGTATATATGAAAGCTTTCTTTTACATGACGATAGGTTAAACCTACATGAAGATTCTGTCGTATAAAATGCTTAACTAATGGTCTGCTGATCGGTGCTTGTGCTTTTTGCAATTTGTCCCTTGTTTTCAGTTCTTTTTACTAATATTTTGCTTTTCACTTTCTATAAAAGCAAAACATCAACCAAATGGAACCTATGTTAATTTGTTTGCTAATCTGTTTAATGTAATAGTGACGATATAGGTCCTTTCTTTACTATTGTGTTTAATATGTTATGAATGTTTTTTTTATTGTTGATTTGCAATTCAAATCACGATGATGTGTCTTGGTTACAAAGCATGGTCTTCTATTTATCTGTTTCAGTATTGCCGTGGGATTCTATATTCTTCTTAGAGCTGTTGACCGCTATGCTGCAAATTTTAACCATTTTCCTGGGCAGTTTGATGGGTAAGCGTAGCACTTCATAGTTTCTCTTTCTTCTGTTGTCATAACCTGAGGTTTGTATTCTAACTATGTGGTTATTGTGTTGCAGTGGATTGGATGAGGATATATCTCGGCTAAAAACAACAGCTGTTAGCCTACTTAATGATTTGGGTTGTACTGGCTTAACATTGACAGAGGACCTTATTAATGAAATGTGCCGATTTGGCGCTGCAGAGCTCCATGCTGTTGCTGCCGTCATTGGAGGAATTGCATCACAAGAAGTGATCAAGGTAGCATTTTAGTCTTTCGTCGGCTGTGTTTCGAATTCATGTTTCCATGGTTCATCCACGAGAGAATTACTGAAAAATGATTTTACATAGT
This sequence comes from Hibiscus trionum, assembly GCA_030270665.1. Lineage (NCBI taxonomy): Eukaryota > Viridiplantae > Streptophyta > Magnoliopsida > Malvales > Malvaceae > Hibiscus > Hibiscus trionum. The sequence continues at coordinate 6,520,265 of BSYR01000065.1, forward strand.
TTACATGACTTGATAAGCACTATAAATTGAAAATTTTGTGTTTGCTGCAGCTTATAACGAAACAGTTTGTTCCCATGTCTGGCACATTTGTATTCAATGCGATTGATCACAAGTCTCAGTTGTTGACTCTGTACTAGAACTTCAAGCAAAACAATTCTTGGAAGTAAATGGTATGTTTTCTTCTCATTTGATGCAAACTACCCCGTGCAATGTCGATTTCAAATGAAGAAATGTTCAGACTTCCGGATTTGTTGGCTGATTCAGTCGAGATATGGGATGGCAAATTATGTTCAGGTATACCTTTGCCGTTCCATTTGTAAAAGTTTTTCTTGGGATCGATGCAGTATTTTGTATCTTAACAAGAAGACATACACTTTTTATTTAGCTTATAGAACACGAGTGTAGCAATGGTAATGCTTTGGCAGTCTTTGTTCTCTTATCCAAACCTCTGTTTTGCCAAGTCTGGATCGAGTTTTGTATGCATTATATAATTCGAGCAGGCCTGGGCAGAGGCAAAGAAAAAAAATGAAGTGCTCCAGGTCCGGGTCGAATCCAATCCATCGACATATCTAGCCAAGACTAGTGCACTACTTTGAGGGACAAAAATAGTAACCGATCTGAAGCTAAGATGAAGAAATATATGAATCACTTAAGTCTGCGATCGGGATGTGGCAAAGAGGAAATTGTACGTTGAAAAATAATCTTATGAATATTCTTCAGATTCAAGTACACAATATTTCATGCATGTTATGGCTTCTTAACTCTCAAGTTAAGAACTCCGGTGTTATGGGTCTTGGGATTTAATAAGCGTGGTCCCTTTGACAGCTAGCTTGGGTTTCACATGTGAAAAGCCTGGAACCCTACAACGCGACCCGGGAGATGTTGATGCTTCCATTCCTCGATCGGTTGCAAACGAGACCGGGCAGTGCGAGTGATTTGGGGTTTCATTCATTGCATTCATCAAGTGGACGTAATGGGGTCTTGCCCCCCTAGACAAGGAATGGTGGGTGGATTGAGATGGGGGCAATGCCAATGCACCAATGTTGCTATTTATGGAGGTACAGTATGTGGAACCATCATCTTACATAATGGTTTTTTCATGGGTCTACCTTTATAATTTAGGGTTTGAATCTTGATATCTATATTCATAATCGGTTTAATCATTTTCGAAGTTTACACCCGTACTTTTCAATCCTTAATTTTGAACCACTAAATTGCTTAAAAAGGGTCCATCATGAACTTGCAAGAGATTTGATGTGATTGCATGATTATGGTACACACACATAGACATAGTAGCATATGAAATGGAGGATTTGGTTGAGACAAGTATGGTCCGATTTTCATATCCACAGTAGGCCGACCTCGACCTGAAATTTAAAAATTTAAATCCAACCTAACCCAATCTTAATATATTTTATTCCTGACCCAACTCGACTAACAAAAAATCTGACCCGTCCCAGAAAAATTAATAATATTATTAATTATAATATATAATTGGTCGGATTGAGAATTTCTATCCTAAACTCAAACTTGTTCCCCCTCCATCTTTTTCAAAACGCGCCCCCATCCCGACTTGAGTCCAAACTTTTAAATTAAAAACATGCCCTTAATAGATCGGGTCGGGTCAAAATCTGACGGAACCAAATTATTTTGCCAACCCTAGCTTCAGCAATGAAACATAGATAGAACAAATCAGTATTGTAACTTGAACACCTAATTAATCCTCTTCGAAAAAAGAAATATGAATTCAATATATGTATTATATTGAGTTACGAATAGTTGACACAACGTAGAACTTAATAGTTTTACATGTTTTCGTAGATTTTTGTACAAATATTTATTGGTTATTTGTATTAATTTAATTTTTGGTTTTTTTTACGACATTAAATTTTGTTTCAGTGTTGGTTACAAAAAGGCTTTTAACGATGCCACATCTTTTATAAAAAATTATCTATTTCGAGCCGAGCTCGAGCCGGGTCCAATAGTATTGTTTCCGAGCTGAGCTCGAGCCTAAAATTTTAAGCTCGTTGAGCCCAATAACATTGTTTTCGAGCTGAGCCCGAGCCTGGCCGCTCGTTGTCACCCCTAATTATATACCTTTCTTTTAAATAAATAATTAATATTATTGTAAATGCGGCGTTTAACATTAAACGAATCTGATTAGCGGCTAATAAATATTTTTGTTTTTTATTGAAAAATATTTATTTGTTTCTATAATTAGAGAGATTCGAAATCCATCGTTTTCAACAAATTACACACAATATGGAAACAAATATATCTCAATCCAAGAGAACCGAACGTCCCAATAATTAGGAACGCACATGTATCTCATTATATAACATTCATATGGAAAATTATTAATTGTCAATAATTTCGTAACTACTTAGTTAATATAGTTAAATGCATTATTAATAGTTATATTTACTCCATCAAAAAATAAGTAAATTATGAGTTATTATTTAATGAGTTGTCAGTGAAATTCTTTTACACAAATGTGCATGTTTTAACTTTAAATTTAAAGTCTAAATTTTAAAATTTTAAATTTTAAATCTAAATTAACTATACTTATATAATAATATTTTTCCATGTATAAGATAACGATTCATAAATTATTATACAAAAATAATGTAACAAAACTGTTTTTTTTTTCTTTTCTCAAAAAATTGGTTTTATGACGAAACTGCCCTTTGAAGAATCTTATTCTTTCTCAAAGGAAAGGAGGGATGGATCATGGATGTCCTCATCTTTTACGGGCTTCCCCCTACGGGTAGGGATGGGCACGGGTCGAGTATGGTTGAGTTTTTGGTCCACCCGCACTCGACCTGAAAATAAACACCATAAACCCGCACTCGACCCGATAATATTTTTTTAAAAAATTCGACCCGATCCGAAATAAATATACTAAATTCGATCCTGACCCGAACTATATAAAATAAATTAATTTTAGGGACCTAATTGTAAAAAAAATAATTTTAAAGGACTTAATTGTAAAAAATTATAATTTAAAGGATTAAATTATAAATAAAAATTCAATTTTAAGGACTTAATTATAAAATATATATATAAAGAGGGGTATTATTATAAATATCCCTAAAAATTTAAGAAAAAATTACACTATTAGTCCCGGGTCAGATCGAATATTTTTTACCCTAAACTCGAACTCGACCCGACCCGAGTATACCTTTAGCAAAAACTCAACCCGAACCCAATTTTTTTATTAAAAAATCTGACCCGGTCGAGCCGGGTCGGGTCGAAACCCGTCAGATCCGGGTAAAATACCCATCCCTACCTACGGGAAGGTATAGGTTCCCTTCCCACTCCCTTTGTTGAGTGGAGGATAAATAGAAATAGACATAGAAACTAGAAAGGGTTAAAACTGAAAACAACACCCCAGGTGGGACCCTCCACCCTCTCTTCCCTTTTGCAGCATCCACGTGACCTAGGAATGGTGTCTGTCACATGATTACTAGACATGACCCAAGATCTAGTGAAGTCCTTTATCCAATTGTTTTCTGCCACGTCCCCATCTGCTGACGTGTACCCCGACTGTTGTGCCAATTATCATTATCACATGCCGTTCCAGCTTCTTTCCTGCCTTTTTTTGCCTTTCTATTCTATTAATCCATGTTTATAAAAGTTAATTCAAACATGTATTTTGATTTTTTAGGGGAATTGAGTTAATTGAACATGTATTTATGCGTAAGTGTGCGTGAATTTATTAAGAATTAAAAAATAAAATAAACAAATACTAAATAAATTACAATTATACAAATATTTATATTTAAAATACAATAAAATTAATTATCATATAAAACAAAGATTAAAATTTAAACTCATACGAGACAGAAGAATAATTTTACTTATTCAACCAATCAATGGATCTTCGCCTAAGTGAAGTTATTAATTACTAATATAAATATCATATTAAGTAAGCCACCTTAAGCAAAACCAAAGGATAATCCGGTAAATTTGGTATAAGAAGAAGATATCGTGTTTTCCTCACTTGTATTCATTCAACGTCCCTTGCCTGCAAAGTTCAGAATTTGAGAGAGAATCTATAGAGAGAAGAACCCAAGCAAACCAGAAATAACTAAAGGAAGAAAGGAACAAAATATGAAGTTGAAAAACTGAGCACTCTGTTTCTAATTCTTCTTCTTCTCAAATTTGGAGCTCTTGGGGTCACTTCGATTTTCCACAAGCTGTTTTTCTCTCTTTTGATAGCCATTGGTTGATAACTAGGAAGGAATTTAGATTGAAAGTTTAAAAAATATGTCTTTTAAAAGCAAAGGAGATCAGTCTTCTGGAAGTTTTGTATCAAAGAAATGGAGCTTTGTTCTTTGCTTGGCTTGCTTCTGTGCTGGAATGCTCTTCACCAATAGGTATCCATTTTATTACTATCCTTCTTGTCTGGTGTTTTCAGTTTCATTGAATTCTCAAAGTTTAAAGCTTTTGGCTTTTCATTTTCTTCAATTCCAAAATTTTGCTTTATTTCAATGGTGAAACTATGTCAACTTGTTTTGTGAATTTAAGTTTTTGAGGTTTCAAAATGTTCTTGTTTTTGGTAAAGGGGGTTTCAATTGGCAAGTCAATGTTATGCCTGATGCAAAAGTTCAGCCTTTTAGGGCTGATATTTTTATATAAAATTGGAGTCTTATCATTCAATGACTTATGTAATCTGCTTCCATAATTATCATTCATGCCATTTTTTAAACATTTCCCTGGCAGGAAGAACTCTGATACATGCTGTAGATAACTGTACCATTGGTTTAATAATGTCTAGCAGTTGTAATTTGGACTCTTTGAATGAGGTTTTTGAGGCATATAAACATCTTTAAGTGTTTTTAATGATCTTTGAAGATCATTGTTATGAAGAACTAAACAATTCGGATATGGGACCTTCGACTTCACTGAAAATTTTGACCCTCTTTTGGCATTTCTATAGATTTTTTTTGACAGTTCAATATTTTTGTTATAGTTAAAAATATGGATTCATTTTGTTTATAATGGTGGCCTGCTTGTTGATTTTATTGAGGCTTAAATGATGGCTTGTTAATGTGTAAAATCGGTAACAGGGTGGGGACTGTTCCTAAATCTAAAGGTATCATGAGGACAACTGCAATGGAAGCTGAAAAACTAAAACTAATTTCAGAGGGATGCAATCTAAAAGCCGTGAGTACCGTAATTGCATCATATTAAACCTTCTTATTACGCATCCGAAGTTTTGTGGCTTTTAGGTTCATTGGCTTCCTTTATTTGTATCAGAAAGAAGAAAAGCATGTATCCAAGGACATCATTGGGGAGGTTTTAAAGACTCACCATGCTATACAGTGAGTATTTGCTTTTGCCTTGGGTTGATTTGGTTCTAAGGTAGCTGATGAACAAACTTATCATGTTGTTTCTGGTGTAGCACATTGGATAAGACTATTTCAAACTTAGAGATGGAATTAGCTGCTGCAAGGGCGGCACAAGAGTCCATACTTGGTGGTTCACCGTTATCCACAGATGCGAATAGAGCCGAATCATCTAGGAAAAGAAGGTATCTGATGGTTATAGGAATTAATACTGCTTTTAGCAGCCGGAAAAGAAGAGACTCGGTTCGTGCTACATGGTTGCCACAAGGTTGGATCTACCTTTTTTATACCCTTCCTTTCCTACTCCCCAACACTCATTAGTTCCTTTCCCTAGTTATGCCATTGGAATTGCCAAGTTAAATCTGTTGTGGTTTTCCTTCCTAAAACCACTGGAAAATAGGTGAAAAGCGGAAGAAATTGGAGGATGAAAAGGGCATTATTGTTCGCTTTGTTATTGGTCATAGGTGAGGGTTTATTTCACCTTCTATTATTTTTGGTTGCTGAACTTTGACATGTATTTCTCCTTATATGTATCAAACTATATAGTAGGCGGATCCACTTCCACGGTATGTCCTAAAGAATTCTGCTATAAGCATAAAAAATTACTTGTATAGATTCTTGGTACGAAAATTTTCAAGTCTGTTTCATTAATCTTATATATGATTCATGACAACGGAAATTCAAGGGTGAAAATGACAACAATAACAATCCCAAATCACAAATTTAAGAACTTAATTTATGCTTTTACATAATCATTTTTCCTATTTTCCAGTGCCACGACGGGTGGTATTTTGGACCGAGCAATTGAAGCTGAGAATAAGAAGCATGGAGACTTCTTGAGACTGGTAGGCTGTTTTAGTCACTATTGATTTCTTGCATATAGGCTATTCTGCTCTAATTATGCTCTTTAAGAACACTCTATAACAATTTACTGTGTGAAAAGATTAAATAAGTAAACCAAGTAACATGTTTTACATGTCAGCAGGACAATGTCGAAGGGTATCTCGAGTTGTCTGCAAAAACCAAGATATACTTTGCGACTGCTGTCACTTTATGGGATGCAGATTTTTATGTCAAAGTTGATGATGATGTCCATGTAAATATAGGTAAGTTTTGAGATTTGTCTACTAAAAGTAAAGTTTACAATCAGACAACAAAAGGATTAGTTGTTATAATTATCCTTTACATAAAGGATTAGTTGTCATTACAAGGATTAGTTACATACTTACATAAAGCCTTTGTGCTTGAAGATCAATGCTTACTTGTATGTTTTCATTGAGAATTATGATACTTATTGCAGTTAACAGTAATCAAGTGTTTGTTAAAATTTTATTAATTCTTTGCTCTTTTAAGTCCTCATTTCCTGTTAAATTTATGCAGCGACACTCGGAGAAACTCTAGTTAGACATCGAAAGAAACCACGTGTCTACATAGGGTGCATGAAATCCGGTCCCGTCCTCTCGCAAAAGTGAGCCAAATTTATCAATGTGTTGTTTTTTTCTTGAGAAAGTATATTGGTTTTCTTAATTGTTATGTTATGGAACAGGGGAGTGAGATACCATGAACCCGAACACTGGAAATTTGGTGAGGCGGGAAATAAATATTTCCGGCATGCTACTGGACAGTTGTATGCCATTTCAAAAGATTTGGCCTCGTATATATCGATAAATCAGTAAGATCTAAGATCCTTGTTTAAAATGAAGCTTGTGTGTGAATCTGGAGGCCTGCCTCTCGAGTGTTTCCATTGTTTGCTGTACTAATGATGATTATGTCAGGCATGTTTTACACAAGTATGCTAATGAGGATGTTTCACTGGGATCATGGTTTATTGGACTTGATGTCGAGCATATTGATGATCGGAGATTATGTTGTGGCACACCACCTGGTAAATATCTTAAACTCTCCCAAATCTTTTAGAATTTCGATTAGTTTGCATAGGAGAAGACGTAAAATGTAACTCGAAACTATAGTTCCTTCGTTCAGAATATCGGTTCACATGTCATAGACTAAATTGTTGTGTATGAACATTGTTATTTTTTACTTCTAAACTATGTAGCTGAAAGATACTAGGCATGATATTTCCATGACTTATTCAAACCCGGTTAAGACTTAAGACCCCTTGAGCATTGTATGCTACTCTGAATTCTCGTAGTTTTGTTTGAACGGGACATATTTCTGGTGAAGACATTCATTATAGATCGAAGTAATATTTGCTTGTAAATATAGAAGTGAAATTGCCTGGTACAGATTATGGTAACGGTTTGGTCTAACGAATGGACCCCGAATGCAGATTGCGAGTGGAAGGCCCAAGCTGGCAATGCCTGTGTTGCTTCCTTTGATTGGAGCTGCAGTGGAATTTGCAAGTCTGCCGATCGGATTAAAGAGGTTCATCGGCGATGCGGGGAAGGAGAGAGTGCTTTGTGGAGTGCTACTTTCTGATGCTAGCAAGCATTCTGGTTTCTTCCTAACTCAGGAGGAGGATGAGCATACACGGCAATTGATCCGAAATACCGAAATCTTTTTTTCCATTGTCTAATGAGTATAGAAAACATTATATGAGACTAGAGATAGTGGGACAGCATTGATAATGGGGGAACCTTTACAATATTAGTATAAGGAAGGTGCCACTATAGCAGCCCTACAAGGAAGCGGCTGCCGGCTGCCACCACCACCACCCACCCATTCTTTGAGGTTTGAAGGTCAATTTGTAAGTTACAGTTCCATAAATCTCATCATAAATACAAAACTTTTTTGGTTCCTTTTTCAGTTCTTTAATCATCCATTTCTGTTCAAAGATTTGATCAACTTGAAATGCTTAAACAAAAGGTTGAAAAATGGGAAAGTATGTAAAGAAAATTACATATGAAAATGAACAAAGGAAAACATAAAGACTGAAATTTGAAAGCTTGATGATGACCTATTTTGAGTTCAAACACTTTCATTTTTCTTCCCTGGATTGGTCCAATTTTGATGGAGCTTTGAAAATCCACCGCCATCCCTTGAAAATTCTTTTATTCTTTTTTAGTCCTCTTTCATCCATTGCCATCTGATATGAACTCCCATTGCTTAAGGAGGCTCCATTTCCAGACATTGGCAGTGCATTTTCAATGGAACCACTGGATTTATATGGCATAAATTCACCACCTTCTCTCATGCTGCCAAAACCAGACAAAACACTCTTCTTCATACTAGGAATATCTCCTTTAGACTCTGCTTGAAAATCAAATTTCAAGTCAATGAAGCCTGAATCATCCCCACCATTGAAGTAGCTCTCTTTCAAAGAAAACATCCGCCTGTTTGCACCGCTAAAACCACCGTCGACATCCATTACACCACCGGCAACGCCACTTTTTCTAATGGCTCTAATGTCTGCAATATCAGACTCCATAAAAGTACTGTCTCTTCTTTCACTATCAAAACCACTTCTCCTTGGTTCTGCTTCACTAAACCCACTTTTCCTCTCAGGATCAAAAAGTAACCCGCCGTTGACACCGGAACTCCGAGCGGCCGAAATCGAGCTCCTTGCACCTGAAAAGTTCATCAAGTCACTTCCATCTTCTGATCCAAAGAACCCACCAGCTCTGAAACTGCAAAGAGACCTTGACCTTGACACCCCCATGTAATCAACCACCCACAAATCACTTTTCTCATCAACCCCACAAACACTCTTCCCACAGTTAGTCTCTTTGTCCCTTTTCTTCTTGAAAAACCTCCCAATTCTCCAGAATCCATTCTTTTTCTTGATCTCAACACAGCTGCTATTGCTTCTCTTGAGCAACAAAACATCTTCTGACTTGGTATTATTCCCACTACTACTTCTTTTAGCCTTGGGGCTTGGCACTAGTTGCTCCTTGTTTTCATTCTCTATCAAGAACGACACCCGACCAACGCTGCCTACATCACCACCAGTGCATGAATTCCGAGGGTTGGTGGCGATTTCTGAGCATGAGCAAGACGAGAGACGCTGCTCGCCGCAGTCCGAGCAAACCAAGTTGATCAAACGGTCCTTGAGACAATACGCGCATACACCCGAAGACGATTGTGGATGTTTCCTACATGGAACAACATCCGATGAAGTGGTGTAGTCTTGGAAGAAATCAATGTTGTTGTATATTTCCACAGCTTTGCCTCTCTCTTTCATGGCTTCTCTTCATCATGTAACTAAAATGGAACTCCAAAGTTAGAGAAGATTAGCTTAGCAGGGATTACTTCAGGGACAAGACAGAAAACACAGAAATCGAAAAAGGGTATAAAGATCAAAATGCTTGCTTTAATAGGCATATGTCGAAGCTGATCAAGGAAGCAAAGAATCAAATATAGGAGAACATGAATAAAAGAAAAAGAAAGCTAAAGGCTAAGACATTCAAGTATTGCAAGAGGGTAGCTTAACACTTGTAGGTAAAATTTGAATGATAATAAAAAGCATAGAGAAGGCGTTAGCTTTACGTTTTTTTCTCTCTTTAGACACAGAAAAAAAGCACTATTTCCTACATGTATAATCATGTAGGGACATGATAAGTGAATGCAACAGCAAATTTAAGAAAAGTTGCAGAGAAACACGAATAATGGAATAATACATACAAGTGTTCACACCATCTTCATCATCTTACGAAATGCTTTTAAGACGTGTGTTTTGAATCAATAGGGTCCAAATCCATCAATCTGTCATGTGTTTTCTCAACTTTTTCCCGGATTTTCTTCACTTTTTTCTTTGTTGAGTATTGACTTTTGTTCCTCCCATGCTAAGTGACACAAACTACAATCTCAATTAGAATGGTTTCTTCCTATGTTTTGTGTGCTTACCGAGTAAGTCGATCACAAGCTGAGCAGTGCTCGACTCGATAAGCTCAACAAAATTTTGCTTAACTCGTTACTTGACTCGACTCGTTAAGATCTCGAGTCGAGCATTGACCGAGTTTTGACCAGATCAAGCTCGAGCTGTTTATGAGTTGCTCGACTCAGTTAGCACCCTCGTTTTGCCTTGTATTATTGGATGGATGAAAGTTACCCTATGAGGACCTAGAAAAGAGTTTAGTTAAGAGTGCACAAATTGAAATTGGTCCACTTTTTCTTTTACAAATGTTTCCCAATCCCATGGTTCTTTTTCATATTAGATCTTGAGCACGTGTTAAACCGACAGATCCCATTGGCATGGTCCCCATGGAGGATTGAAGACCTAACTTCCTTTGGCTCTTTATTCCTTGAAATTTTCTATTGATAAGAAGTATGATACAATTGCAACCAAAACCTCAGAAATTGTAAAAATCTACTAGTATGGTGTCTTTAGATTTGATATGACATGTTTCATCTGTTTGTTCTATTCTGAATCTCTGATCAAGTCTAAACATGATTTTTTTGTGTTTCGAACCGTGAACATGTCTAAATATATTATCGTCTATATCACGATAAAAACACAAAGTGAAATCGACAATACTATGTGAAATTGGGAGATGTAATAGACTATAACAACAAAACATGAAGAAAAGGGGGATGAAAAATCAAAAGAAATAAAGCTTGTTAATGGCAGAAGCATGTCCATGGAGAGATAATGGGGAGGCAGCATGCTGGATCTACATACATCATTGAGACAAATAAAGTAATAATTCTTTCGAGTAATATTGCCTTGGGTCCAACTTATTTTATTGTATTTGGAGATAGAGAATGGCGATAATCATGATGTTTCATTGTTCTTTCTTCACTAATAATTTTGTAATCTTTGTAATTGATGAAACCGCTAAAAGGGTTTTTGGGATTGTAAAGTTGATAAAGTCTTCACTTTGAAATGGCCCATAGTTTTTTACTTAAACACATCCTCAAAAATATTATACTACACAAGTTAATGTATAAAAATGAATAAATAAAGCTTTTAATAATTCTGAGTCATTCGTCGACTAATTCAGACCAAATACTATAAAGACTCGTAATAAAACAATCTTTCTAAACTAATTTTTTTCATTCAAAACGTTCGGAATTAAATATTTAAAATGTAAAATGAAAAAAGAAGACAATAAATGCTCCTTCAAGTTCAACAATTCAAACTCAAAGAATTTGATGGTAAGCTTTTTGTATTTGAAATTTGAGGATAGATAAGGAAGGAATGATGATTGTTGTCATGTGGTCTATATATTGCCTTTTACTTTTATGCCTACAGCCTACCTTTAGTTTTGGTGGAAGCCAGCCAGCCAGCCAGCTTCCTGCTCATATGAAAATGATAGCTTTGAGGTGGTCCATTAACAATTTCAAACTCATTCCACATTTTAAAGAGCAAAGCCCAGTTCTATATCAGCCCACTCACTGCTCAAAAGACCCTCACCTCTCCCCACTCATATAACTGCTCCATTTTAGATATTGTTGAGAGGTGAAATTATGAATTTCGAATATAGATCATAAAATGAACATATATTTTATTAAAAAAAATTATATAATTTTTTAAAATTTAGAGTTTGCCGGTTTAGCTTAGGAATTATTGTTTAAGGGTTTAGATTGTATGATTTAAAATTTAGAATTATAGTTTAGAGTTAGGGATTATACAATTTAAATATAAAGGATTGTATATTTTTTTACACGTATGATCATGGCGGAAGGTAAGCATGACTGTGGGGGCTACACCCCCTAAATTTTGAAAATTTGTCAAAAAATTCTTGAAATTTAAAAGTTTTCTTATTTGGCTCCCTCGAAATATTTAAAGAGTTTTTTCCTCCTTAATTTCTTAAAATCTCATTAATATATATTTATATTAAATAAATCGGTACCCTCAAATTCATATTAGTATGTTCAAACTCGCAAGAGTTTTTTGTATTGAGAAAATAGCATAAAAGTAATAATAAGTTCGCCCTAAAATAGGCATGACCGGGTTTTTGGCCAATCTGACCCGGCTAAATTTCAGTATAAAAATTTATCTTTGACTTCATTTGACCCGACACAAATAAAAAATAATTTTTATTTTATAAAACAAAGAGATAATTGAAAATATAATAAGAAGGGATTTATAGCAATTATCGCTTTCACCCTAAAAACCAATGTGACCCAAATTTCAAAAACTACAATCATATTGAGTTGGATGATTGAAGCGATACTTGTCTAATTCAAATAATTTGACCATTCCTAGTTTCCTGACTTTGAGTGTCAAGTTCTACCACTGCATATGGTGTTTTAAAATATAACTCAATATAAATTGTTATGCCTTGTTTTTTACTCCATGAGTAGAATTAAGAATCCGACTTCCATGTCTTTTGGTTGTGAAGATAGATGTGAAGTAGGGACAAATCTCGGCCCGCGTCCTTGAAAAATTACCGTGTCGGATATCCGGTTCGGTCGGATAATTTTTTTATAAGATTATTCGACATTTTTAAATTTGGGTCGGGTATTTTTGAACACCCCTACAATAATCATGATAGAGCAAGCACATTTTGGCCGGTTGACCAAGCTACTCATCTTTGTTCCCTCATATTCTCGTAAGTTATGGGTTCGAGAACCACTAGGAGCACTCTCCTTCCTTCCCCTAGAGTCTCTCTTCCCCTCCCCTTTAAGTAAGATTATGATTAGATTTAAGATTTGTTAAAAAAAACAATAATCATAATAGGTTGAATTAAGTATCGATTTTAGAGTAGCCGCCATTTATCAACACTATCAACAACATAAGAGAATGGAGACAATGACAATATGAAATAGAACAAAACAAAATTAAAACGATACAAATAATAGGAATTTAAATTTAATTTTTTAGTGTAAAAATATAAAAAAAAAAAAAAAACACCAAAAAATAACATAGATCGATATTCTGTAATGACCTTGTTTCAAGAAACAATAGTGGTAACCGATAATTGCCTCTAATTAAAGGGAATAAACAAAAAAGAGGTCGATTTCATTCTCTCATGGGCCTCTTGGTAGTTCATTTTAGCACCTATGCTATGCCTAGGGCTAGCATAAACCGTGTGGGAGCTAACGTGATATTTTCAAATCGACAATTTGTGGTGTGATTGCCAAGAAAATGGTCCAACTGCTCCCCTTGCCTTAGATGATCACTTTAGCATATTGCTCCTTGGGATTGTGACCTAATTTTTTTACTATAAAATATGATAAGGTGTTTTATTTTTTAGACCCTTAATTTTCAATTCAATTTTGTCACTCACATTTTTATGGTTAATTATATCTTACTCCCTTTAATTTTGATTTTCGGTTCCGTCCATGCACTTTGAGAATGATGTTAGCTCAGGCACCAACCGGACTAATGAAGCAATGTTCACTTCAACAAATCAACCTCAAAACACAATCAGACACAAAAACAAGGGTTAATTACCTTATTAGTACATGAACTATACCAAATTCTCAATTTCATATATAATATTTTAAATTCTCAGTTTCATACATGGGGTATTTCGCCGTCAATCATTTTGCCCACTTCTATCACAGAATCTGACGTGGACTCCTTGACTCAGTCAAAAATTGACATGTGACATTTGATTTTTAAAAAAATAACTTCATTTACGCAAGGTTAATAACAAGATTAGTCCTCTTATTTATCAATTTTTTAAATTTCACCAACAAAATTTAAAAAAAATATATAAAAAATATAAAAAGCATTTTAAAATATATATATTTCTTTTTTCCCCCTAATTTCATGCACCGGATGACCTTGTCCATTTCTCCCTCAACCCCAACATTTTCTCTTCGATCTATCATGCCCAAACCCAAACTCAGATTAAAAAATTGGTTCATATGCTGGAACCCAACCCCGATCAAGTGAACCCAATTTAAAAGTTTTTGTGGGTTTTTTGTTTACTATAGACGCTTCAGCTTCTAAATTCAAAGTCTTCTCTGGTGGGTTTGTCGATAAATACTAGTGAAAGTGAGAAGGTAAATCGTACTGTGGTCAGTGGCGGATCCAGATTTTTTTTTGAGGGTGGGCACAAATTAAAACATTTTTTTAGGATGGGTACAAATCATAAAAAATTCAAAATTTCAGGGTGGGCACAAGTCATAAAATTTAAGGACTAATTCATAAAAATTATAAAAATTGAAGCCAAATGTGTAAGGTTTGGAAAATTTAAGGTGGGCACAGACCCACCCAAGGGACTATATAGATCCGCCACTGACGGTGGTGATGTATGTTTGAAAGAATCCAAGTTCAATAGCCCCTGAGATCTTCAGTTTCTCGGCATGCCTTCTTGAAACTTGAAACTTGGTGGTTGATTTCAACAAGACTGGAAATTAAAGGAGGTTTTGATTCCAAAGAAGAGTTTGTTTCAATGGGTACTAGCCTTCCTTTAAAGAACAAATTATCAGAAGCAGATTCGAAATTGAGCATTTGGGCTTGAGAGGGAAGTTACTCTCTCAATGCAATCCAATTTCTCGAAATTTTTTATTTTTTTATATAGCCTAAATCTTAGAACTTAATTTCTTAAACCTTATAAATTATTATCCCATAGTCGGTGGAAACTTTTTGTTTGTACAAGCGCTTTGGCTTTAGGGTTTAAAGTTTTAGTTTAAGGGTTAGAGTTTATGGGTTTTAGTGGATGAATTTAGAATTTAGGATTTATTGTTAGAATTTATGGCTTAGGGTTAGAGTTTATGTTTTAGGGTAATACGGTTAAGAATTTAAATTTTAACCTATAAATCCTAAACACAATATTCTATTAACAACTCATAAATTCAAAACTACTGCACTTAAACCCCTAAAACCAAGGCACTTGTATAAACTTGCTTGTGCATAGAATAATTACCCTCTCTATGTATATATAGGAGTATTATCCTATACATAGGCAGCGGAAACAAAATGTTTCCACAAGCGCCTTAGTTTTAAGATTTAGGGGTTTAAATTTAGGTATAGGGTTTAATGGTAGAGATTTAGAATTTGGGTATGGTGGTTAGAATTTAGGGTTTAATTTTTAGGGTAATATGGTGCGGATTTAGGTTTTAATCTATAAACCCTAAATTATAACCTCAAACCCTAAATTTTAACCACTACCCCTAAATTCTAAACCCCTAAATAATACACATTGAACTAAATCACTAAACCCTAAAACTAATACGTTTGTGGAACCGCCCGTGTATCAAATAATTAATTCATTTGTACTTGATCAAAACTTAATATGACGTTCACCCGAAACCGATATTACACGAACCGAATAAATCTTGCCGACAAAATTAAATAAACTAGGGCACAAATGGCCGGTCCTTGAGAATCTTTTTCCCTGGCATTTTTGGACAATTGATCCAATCTCAATATGTCCTTATTGATCAAAACAGTGATGACCTTATAATTATTAATTTGATTTAAACATTTTTCTTTTTCTGGGGTGGATTATGTTCTGCGGCTGCAACTGCAAGTTGACAAAACCCGACAAAGCTTGGCAGCACGTGACTTTGGGATTTGAGTGGCCATGCTACCCATGCAGAACAGAGCTAAGTTTCAACTCTTATTTTGTCTTTTTAAAATTTCTAAAGGGATAATAGCATGAAAGTCCCTTGAATAATGCCACCTTACTTCATGCTTGGTGGTAAACATAAGGAAACTTTTAAGTAGTCAATCACACATTTTTGAGTGGCCATGGCTCTTATTGACCCATTACCACCCGCCTATGATAAAAATGTCTAATATGATATATGCATTTCGACATACGCATAATGCCAAAAAAATCTTCATAATATTTGATTGAATTGTCATTTTGGTCCACATATTTAAGTATTTTAACCCTGAATATCTTATTTTAGCTAAAAATGATGATTATGTGGATGAAAATTGTTACTCAACTAATGATAAATGACTGACAAACCTACATGGCAGTGCACACAAGATTTCATGTAAGGGGTGCGAACTATTAAAAAGTTGTATTAGAAATGTAAGAGGGTGGAAAATTACAAGATTTTAGGGGTGCAGAATTAGATTATTAGTAAAAAATACAAAGAAAATATATAAAATACTAAGAACTTAAAAATTTTAGGGGGTGCAGCTGCGCCTTAGCACCTTATGTGTACGTCCCTGAGTGCACATTGACATAACATTATTATACATACAACACTGCTAACTTTACAAAATGACAAACCAGTCATATATTTAAAAAATTACTATAAAATATAAAATTATTTTTTATACTAATATGTCATTCTATCAAGTCATTTTAAGTTGTTTTATCATCAGTTGACTAATATATTTTATCTACAAAATCCTCATTTTAAGTTGTTTTATTATCAGTTGACTAACATATTTCATCTACAAAATGGCCATTATGATTTAAAATGAAATATTTAAAGAAAAATATTTCAAAAAATATAAAATAAAATGGCTATCCAATTAAACGTTAATAATCATTATATGCATTATGTCCTTCGGTATAATATCCAATATTGTATGACAAAATATATAACATACATGCATTTTGAAAAATAATTTCATTTCCTTTTTTGTTTTATTAGAATAACTTTCACATGTCGGTTTTTTAGTTGATTGACATTAACTATGCTAACTCAAAGTAACCATAATAATATATGAAATAATATTTCATGTATCATATTGGATATTTGTGAAAATATAGACATGTCAAGAATATTTTAAAAGTGTAAGAGTCATATTAAACATTTTGTAAAAGTACATGTATCACATCATATATTTTAAATTGCATGTATCACATTAAATGTATTATTAAAAAAAATTCCAAATTGAACATTATTGTAAATAAAATATGATAAACTACCTATTGGACCACTGAACAATGTTTTTTCTGACATTTTAGCTACCAACGTTACATTTTAATTCTATTTTGGTCATTTGTCGTTAATTTTGACTGTTGAGTTAATGAAGATGATGATGTGGGTTGATATGATAAAAACCTTACTACATAAAATTTATACATTCTATTCATAATTTAAAATAATTTAATAAATTAGTCCTCAATATTTAAAAATCTTACCTAAGTTAATCCTTGAACACTTCATCACCATCAACCACTGCAAATTTATACTTTCCTTTCAAGTGTAAAACTGAATAGTTCCTTTTCATTTGTTATTGATAGATCAATTTAGAGTAATTTTTTCTGTCGAGAAAGAGAGATACGTATTAATTCCACTTTATCCTTATATCAACTTCTTTTCTTCTCTGATTTATTCATTTCCTTCGATAATTTAATAAATTAATATGATTTTTAAATATTAATAATTAAATTAGTTTTATCGAATTATTTTGAATTAAATCTAAATTGATGAAATGTAAAATTAAAGACTAAAATTGTTATTACACCAAATCATATCATCGTGGTTCAAAAAAAATCTCCATTATATCAGCGGTCAAAATAAATGGTAAGCGACTAAAATATAATTATAACGTCACATTAGTGACCAAAATATCAAAATTATCCGGTGACCAAAACAAAAACATAGTCATAGTTGGTGACCAAATAGATAGTTTACCCACTAAATTATGACTGAAATGAAATTAAATAATTGTAAAAGAAAACAAGCGGTCAAGAAAATTACACGTCAAGAGTCACGTGCGTGTCAGAAGAATGGGCCAAAGAGAATCTCATCATCATCATCATCATCAAATCAAAATCAAATTAATGTAAAGTTAAAGAGTCCCCCACACAATCTTTTACCGCACTCACCACAACTTTCGGACACGAATCTGCCCACTTTTTTATTATTGAAAATATAATAACTTTATTTTCAATTTTAAAATTGTAATTTTGCATGTGTGTCGATTAAACATTTGCTTTTATTATCTCGTAATTATTTGAATGGAAAAAATACACCGTTAAAATAAAATAAAAAATAAATATTATACATCTATTTTATTAAGTAGATAAGTAATTTTATTTTAACATATGCAAGATTCAAATTCATATAAGATAAGATAGTATGAACATTCTTAGACACTCGATCTATTCGTAGATCTCACATTACATGTCTATTTTACGCCAAATAAATTAATTTCATAAATCTTTTAACAAAAAATAAAATTGAATTTTATTAACATTTGATATCCTGAAGGTAATTTTTTCACAATTATGTTTATTTTAAGAATTATAATTTTAGTTTAGAATTGAAATTAGGGTTTAGGAGTAGAAATTTTGTATTTAATGTAGAAATTAGGGCTTAAGAGTAGAGATTAAAGTTTTAGATTTTAAAATTTAAATGTGTATGTTTGTGTAATTTTTTATACTCAATATATCAAATAATAACTCTTTTATTGAAAGAGAGGGGATTACAAAATACTCCCTACCTTAAAATATAAATATTCATAAAGATAAAAAGTAATATATTATTATTAAAATTTAAATGTTTCAAATTATCCTTCAAAAAAGAATTCCAAAGTTGGTAATGAAGATAAATGAAAAAAAAAAGAATTTGTTAAAATATTCAATATATTCTAAACTCCCATAATTGTACTAATTAAAAATAACTTCTCTCTTCATATCAAAATTCCTAGCAGCTCTTCATATCAAAATTCCTTCAATTCTATTCGTTTTCTACATTGATCAATCCCTTTGATCAGTGGTCGACAATCAATTTTAATATTGGTTGTCGACCACCAGATCTATTAGTTTTCTTGTTTTTTATTTTAATAAGAACATATTTCTTTGTCTTTGTGACACGTTTTTTTCTCTGTCCTTGTGACATGTTTTTGTTTTATGGTTTGATTCATCTGTCTTTGTGGCATGTTTCATCATACCCTAACGATCGATTATTGTTCGCACAGAGATTCAATCGGTGCTAGTTTTTAATTTATATTTTTGTCAGTGGCCACTTGGAAAGTTATATCCCCACTCGGTTGATGGTTGTTTGCCGATGAAATCAGTCCTGGGTAGCAGTACTTTTTGCTTGACAGCTTGGATCGCGCACCACTTCTTCTTCCTTCTTTATGTGTCTCGTTTGAACAGAGACAAGGAGATTCAGGAGGCTGCTAAATTTTGTTGGTATGCTTATCTCCATAGAAATTTTCATTTTTCTTTGTTTTTAAGTTGTAAGAATTTTTTTTAGGTTGTTTAATCCAAATATTTTTCTTCTTGGGTACATTGTAATTGAAATATTTCTATGGATTTAATAAAAATTTAGTGGCTTTTATATAAAAAAAATGGAGGTTTATTTTTGCTAACATGAAATGTCTGTAATATCCTTCTATCTTTATGTCCATTTATAGCGTGGGGCATGCCACTTCGGAATTTGCTTGCCTTGCTTGGCTAATTTAGATAGCAGCCTATTTTTATTTTGTATAAATTTGACCAACTGTTCATTATTTCTAAAAAATAAAGTAACCAACTATATGATAGAGTGAGATGATATATTAATTTTTTTTTAAATAAGATTAAGAGTTGGAATTTTGACATTGTAAATAGAGAATATTGAGTTTGGAGGGTTGTTTCATAATGTACCTCTGCATAATTCAATTCAAACTAATAGGCCAATAAATCAGATACAAGTGGTTAAAAAATAGACATAATATTAAAAAATACTCTTAATGCTTGATTGAATAGTCATTTTAGCTCATATTTTTGAAGCAATTTAATCATCAACGTTTCATTTTGATTCAAAACTCCTATGCGAATAAAAATTGGTAGTCAACTGACAATATAATTGCTTGAAATGGCGGATAAACCTACCTGGCAGTGCACATTGCGATAACAATGTCATATAAACAAATATTCCTATTTTACAAAATGACACATGAGTCAAAAATAATTTTTAAAAATTGTATAAAATATAAATGTTTTTTTATTCTGACAAGTAATTTCAAGTTGTTTATCGTCAGTTGACTAACAGTTTTTATCTGCAAATAGATCATTTTGATCCAAAATAAAACGTTGAAGATTAAATTAGTTAAAAAAATAGAAGCTAAAATGACTATTCAATTAAATGTTAGGTAATTTTTTTAACATTATGCCTTAAAAAGCAACTAAACCTTTGCTTTTATTGTTATTTATGTTTCTTACTTTTTATTATTAACTTATTTATTTTGATATGTATAAATATTTCTACAAAATATTCCTTTTTAAAAGCCAAGAAAAGATTATTCTTGGCCAACATTTCAAAAGAACGTTTCTTTTTCTTTTTGGACATATCTTTAAAGAATATTTTTAAATAATTAGTAATATTTAATTAATTAATTTATATTAGACCTCAATATAATAATGGCATTATCAATATAATTTATTCCAAAAGATAAGAATTTCTATTTAAACAAAAAAGATAAGAATTAAAAAGAACCCCTACGTGTATGGAGTCATGATCCGTGGAAAACACGTTTCTAACCCTTAAAAAAGGGTTCGTAACGCTCAAAGAATCCATCTGTTAGTGCCGAGAGTCGTTTAAGTAACGCCATTCCGTAGGGGTAGGTTAGTAAAATCAAAAACTTAAACAAATTTACTGGAACATTCCTGGAACCGAACCAGGGGTAAAGCCGTAACTTTGTCAAGGAGCAGCTGTATCCCTTTCTCGCGAGAAAAGCCCTACACCCCCTTATATAAATAGCCGCCTCGCCCTCTCTAATTACTCAGAATTTGCGTGAGCAGCTTACAAACACAAAACTCCTCAAACCTATTTTCCCCGCAGATTATCGCAATAATTTCCCACCTCTGAAAAAGGTTTTTTCTCTATTCGATTCGTTCAGGTTTTTATAATATTTTGTAAGTACTCTTTCCTCTTCATTTTGATCTCAATGTTTTTCAGATCTGAAGAATTGTTGATGCTTACTTGTATTCTGATGTATTTTTTGGCATCTTCTTGTAGGATCTGAACGGAGTTTGGTAGTCGATTTTTTGTCATCGATTGATACAGGATTTTTTAATTTTTGAATTGTAAGTTCCGTTTCTTTCATTTGTTTTCTTTTTAATTGATTATTTGGTTTTATCATTATCATTATCGTTGATTTAAGGTTTTGCATGCGACTTGAAATTGAAGATCTATATTCTTGTAGGATATGAATAATCTCTGCTTATTATTATTTTTACTATATTTCTGGGTTAGTGTAAATCTCATCTTTATGTTTCTTGAATCTTTTTCCTATCGTTGTTTATAAATATTTTAGAGGTTTTTTTTTGGATTTTGTTGCTTCTATATTTTGTTTTTAAAATTTGTTATTTGTTTCGATTCAAATTATCTTTCATTGTTTCTTTAATCAAGCTTTAGTACTTATTCGTTGATTATCTGAATGATCGTGTGCATTTCTTTTAGGTTTTTTGCTGCATATTTTTCATTTGATAGGAGTTGTGCGTGTTTGAAATTTTGATGATTTTAATCTTAGATTCGGAAGTTCTATTTGTCCATCGAATTGATTGTTGATATTTTACCTTTTGTATTCTATATTTCTTATTTTGCGTTTTAATTGTTTTGCAGGTATAACTGAATGTTCTAATGGAGTCTAAAGGTGGGAAAAAGAAGTCTAGTAGTAGTAGTAAATCTTTGTTCTACGAAGCTCCCCTCGGTTACAGCATTGAAGACGTTCGACCAAACGGTGGAATCAAGAAGTTCAGATCTGCTGCTTACTCCAACGTAAGTAGTGCGCTCGCAAACCATCATGAAGGACTATTTGCTTTTATTTATACCATATGTATGATATTGATTACTATTTTTCCTTGTTTTGCAGTGCGCTCGCAAACCATCCTGATATACCCATAACTGTGCTGCCCGGCCACTAGTAGTGGTTAATAAACTGTTTCTGCTTTATTAGTTAGTTTTAGATTATTTCTTTGGCCAACATCTTCCTCCTCTCTCTTAGCAACTGGTTTTCTTCACATTTGTCTCCTGATTTTGTGACTGTTAACTATCTGTGATTCGGATAAAGCTAGGTGACCTTGGTTTACTTCAAAATGGCAGTATCTGCAATTGGATTTGAGGGTTATGAAAAGAGGCTTGAAATTTCATTTTTTGAGCCTGGCATCTTTACTGATCCTGAAGGGAAGGGTCTTCGGGCACTTTCCAAAGTACAGTTGGATGAGATTCTAGGTCCAGCTGAGTGCACCATTGTTTCTTCATTGTCAAACAAGCTTGTGGACTCCTATGTCCTTTCTGAGTCTAGCCTCTTTGTTTATCCATACAAGATCATAATCAAAACCTGTGGGACCACAAAGCTGCTTCTTGCAATCCCACCCATCTTGAGATTGGCTGGCAGTCTCTCCCTTGCTGTAAAATCTGTTCGGTACACCCGTGGGAGTTTCATCTTCCCTGGTGCTCAGCCGTATCCTCACAGAAACTTCTCTGAAGAAGTTGCTATTCTCGATGAATACTTTGGAAAGCTTGGCGGTGGTAGCAAAGCTTGTGTAATGGGTGGGATGGATAAACAAAAATGGCATGTCTACTCTGCATCTGCAGAATTGGTTCCCACCAATGGCCCAGTTTACACTCTGGAAATGTGCCTGACTGGATTAGATAGGGAAAGGGCTTCAGTTTTCTACAAAGATCAATCAGCCTCTTCAGCTGTCATGACCCTCAATTCTGGTATAAGGAATATCCTTCCAAAGTCTGAGATATGTGATTTTGAATTTGATCCATGTGGATATTCGATGAATGCGATTGAAGGTGCTGCGATCTCTACTATCCATGTTACTCCTGAAGATGGTTTTAGTTATGCAAGCTTCGAAGCAGTTGGATATGACCTGAAAGAAGTGAATCTGAAGGAGCTGGTTGAAAGGGTGTTGGTTTGCTTCAAACCATCTGACTTCTCGGTGGCTGTGCATGTCGATGGTGTTGCTCAGTCCCTTGAGCAGAACTGCCTGCTGGATGTGAAAGGATACTTCTGCGGAGAGATCAGCATCGAAGGACTTGGAACTGAAGGTTCCGTGTTGTACCAGAAGTTTAACAGCACTGGGAGATGCGTATCCCCTAGATCCACTCTGAAATGCTGCTGGAAAGATGAAGAGGAGGAAGATTAGTTTTCTTTATTGTCTTGTGTTGTTTTTCTAGTTGAAATAAATTGCTCTCATTCTGGCATTTCCTTTATGAGAGCATGGCGTCTTGAGTACTTTTATGTGTTTAATGTTGTTTTCTACAATCAATTGCTCGAGGGAGCATGGCGTCTAAGTACTTTTGTTATCTTTCAATTCGTGTCGATTACTAGACATCGAACTTAATATATCATTGAGTGTGATCTTTATTGCATAATTTGAAAGTGTTTCAGTGGAATATCATTATTATTTATCTTTCAGTCTACGTTAATAAATTGTATCAGCGATATTTCTGACGATAAAAATACTGCAGAAGAATAGTGGAATATTTAAACAAATCAGAAATACATTAATAAGAGGATTAAAATGAATATTATTCAAACTCAGATTGATAATTGGTTGAAATGATTTTGTTACATAGGAACTCATCTTGCTTAATTTGAATTTGACAGAGACATAAGTGGTGTAATTGCGGTTTTCATCCCTATTATATTCAGCTTAGAACTAAGCCTAAGTGCTGTAATTGTGGTTTTCATCCCTATTACGTTCAACTTGGAGACTTACTTCGTATATTTAACACATTTTGATTTTCCTACTATTATTAATGTTGATTTATGTGAATATTTTTAGAAGTCCAAATGATGGTTCAGTTGTATTTAAAAAAATTAACTATTTTGATAAAATTTTCTAAGACTTATTATGAGTAAAATTCTCCTTCTCTTCCTCTAAGTAGAAATTATTTAAAAAATTAAAAAATTTAAGTTTTGATTTGTAAATAAAATAATCACATCCGTCGACAAATATAATCTTTCGGTCGCAAGTGATTTGGATTAAAGCATAACATATAACATTAATAACAATAAGAGAACAATTTTTTTCTGAGTTAAGATATACGAACTAAATCCAAATTGAGTATAATAGGACATCACAATTTGACTATTAATGCGAACATAAACTCTTTATTTTATTTAATATTCATATATTTTTTAACTCTTTATTTTTTTAATATTCGTCTATAGGTTAAAATCTAAACTCCTAACCATATTACCCTAAATTCTAATACCAAAACTTAATCTAACTATAACCCCTAAATTCTAAAGTAAATCCTTAAACCTTAAAATTTAGGCACTTGTATAAATAAAAAGTTTCCACTATCTGTGTATGTGATAATATATATGGATTTATACCCAATACACTGGCGGTGGAAACTAAAAGTTTACACAAACGCCTTAATTTTAGGGTATAAGGATTTAGTTAAGGGTTTAGGTGTAGGGGTTTAGAATTTAGTGACAATGGTTTGAATTTAGGGGTTAGGGTTTAGGTTTTAGTGTAATATGTTGAGGATATATATATATATATATATATATGGATAAGATTTGTTTACATAGTGTAAATTTTTTTTAAGTATTAGGCGTTTGTTTTTTGGATCGTTGGATGAGTGAAACAGCTGGCTAAGATTAACTGTGGGTTATGTGAACATTATCACATGAGAAAAAAAATAAAAGTTAATCTCAACCATCCATTTCTCCTATCCAACGATCCAAAAACCATGTAAAACTATAAGTTACATTATGTACAATTGGATCATAACCCCTCTATATATATATATCATCAACAACTGCATTCAAAGCATCTAAAGTAGAACAGGATAGAAGCAAATAAGAATATGAGAAATTTGAGTGAAAGGAAAATAATTTTTTTTCGCTGTCTCTAACTTCACTTCATAATAATTCATTTAAACGAATTATGGTATTCAATGGTTACAGCAAATATGTTGGCTTTCATTATTTTATAAAGCTGCAATAAACAAATCCTGAACCTACTACCTCAGAGAAAGTCTTCATATCTACCACTCTTTCACTTATACCTGTCAACACTGCAAAATAACAAGCACCGTAATGAGAGACTGAATGAAAAATAATTTTGATGGGAGGTATGTAGCTGATCTTTCGTTTCTTAAACTTATTTATTTTTTGTTCCCCTTTAATCTTGGTTTCATGTTACTGGTACTCTCTGTTGCATGTAATTTATATGTATAGTAAAAAAATAGAGATTTTGAGGTAGAAAAAATGTTCTCTATTTTTTTATTGATAAGAATAGCACTATTTAAAGTATATAAAAGTGCCTAATCTAAGAAGAATTACATAAAATAGTATTCCTTCCGTCCCACTTAAGATGTCTATTGTTGACTTTTCACGCAGTTTTAAGAAGAAAAAGTTTGTGTAAGAAATGTGATGTAAATTAATTAAAAAGACAATTTTACCCTTAAAAGTTGAAGTTTGTTTTGTTGGAAAACTAAAAAAAAGGACAGAAAGGAAAATGCACATCGTAAAAGTAGTTGATTTGTTCAATGAGATATTTTAAGTGAGACAATTTTAAAATACAAAAGAGACATTTTAAGTGGGACGAATCTACAATCTATACTCCCCAAGCTGGTGAGTAAACATAGTAGAGCACCAGTTTGGATATAGGATGTGATGCCTTTTTTCTGGGAGTAAATTTGCTTTATTGATGACATGGAGGTCTAAAATTTTGCATTCAAATACAAATAGATCAACTCAAATTTCATGTGTTGTTCTTTAGAGAAAAAATGCTCTCCTTTCTCGAGAGTCATTGATTTGAACAGTCAGGACAAAACTATATTGTTCTTGCGCAGTCATTATTGATACAATTTTATCTAGTAGAAGGGGAAGTTGTTCCTAATAAATTTTGAACTCACAACCTATGAAAGAGGAGAAAGTGTCAACTAAAAACTTTAACCACTTGCTCTAGATTGTTCTATATTTCCTAATTTTTATTGACAAGAATAGTACATATTTAAAGTATACAAAATTTCCTAATCTAGCAAGAATTACATAAAATCAGCGGCTAATATATATATACCTAATTATTAATAAATTCCTAACTTCAGCTGCTAGAAATTAGTAAATATAATTCCTTTAACTTTCATCAATCTACAATATGCGTCCATTACTTTTCGATTTTTTTTGTCGAGGGTGAAGATTATGGTATCACGAGTTTTGTTCACAGTGTTATCTGGTCCTAAATGTTGTTCCTTTTGTTGCAAAAAGTAGCTATCCGTTTTGCTAGTTTATATTATTTTAGCGTTTGATCTATTTGCTTCCAGAACCTTTATTAGTTTGGAGATTTTAATCTATTTTCTTTGCACTCTTTCTGGTTAGAATGAGAAAAATGTTCAGCTATACAATTTTGTTATATGTAGAAAGTAGTGTGACTTTAGCCCCTCTCTCTCTCTCTCTCTCCTCTTTTCAGTTAATATTGGGTGTCAAGACTTTTAAATTAAATGACACAGGTCCAGCAATCTAGCCTCTCGCACTATTAAAGTTATCTATGGAGCTCTTATCTATAACACTGAGCCTTTGACATGAATAAAGGGCATAAAATTGAAGCCTGAAGCATCATTTGATGAAGTCTCCGTGCCTATTTTTTTCAAAGACATTCCTGGAGAGAATATAAAGGCTTAGGCCACATTTGGTGGTGAACCTATATGCAGATGAGCTTACTCAATGTGCTGGTCAGTGCATTGTCTTGGTGGTAATCCTATGGTTTCCCTTTTGTTAGTTTGCCGCATATGTCCTCTATTTTTTCATTTTCTTTTAATATTCACAATATTGAGTGCAAAAGAATGATAATTCCTTTAATGCTTTTGATGTATAATAAATTAAATGACATTTTTAAAATTTGACCATATAAATGATTGTTGATTATGACAAGAAGAATCTTAAATTAATCTTAGGATGAGTCTACCACGTGCGACGAACATTGATGAACACTACTAACGATGAACATCGATGAACACCATTAATTTTTTTTTAAATTTTAAAAATTTAAAGGACTAAAATTATAATTAAAATTATCTCTTAAAAAATAAAAATCAAATTTAATAGTTGTTTTATAATATTTTTTTAATAGGTTAGAATCAAATATACTCAATTCTCCTAAACCCTAACAAAATCAATCTCTTAAAAATAGAAAACAGTTTAGGGTTTAGGTTTAGGTTAGAATCAAATATACCCAATTATTTATTACAGCTTCCTGTACATATATACTTTGGTTTTCCCTTTTTTTGGTTCCTTGTCGCCATGCGTCTTTACCCTGGAGCCAAGACAAAATCTTAAGAAGGGTGACGGTATGGTGGGTCGAGATAAGCTGAGACCCAATTATTTGATTCCAACTTAAACCTAAACTTTAAATTGATTTTTATTTTTTAAGAGATTAATTTTGTTAGGGTTTAAGAAAATTAGGTATATTTGATTCTAACCTATTAACAAAATATTATAAAGTAACTATTAAATTTGATTTTTATTTTTTAAGAGATAATTTTAATTATAATTTTAGTCCTTTAAATTTTTAAAATTTAAAAAAAAATAATGGTGTTCATCGGTGTTCATCGTTAGTAGTGTTCATCAATATTCGTCGCCCGTTGTAAAATTTTCCTTAATCTTATCTGTAAAATAAGCTTTTGAGAGATTTAACTTTTTTGAAGTCTCTCCTTTCTGTTACCCCAAGCCTTTTATGTGGTAATTATCATATTTAGTTGTACATCCTATTTTTGCATTTTTTTCTCCCTTTTGAAATATTATTTCTTTTGATATAAAGGTATCCAAGTAGATAAGGGCCTCTGGGGAGGTACAAGCATCATTTATTGCTAAAGCTATGATGAAATTTGATTTTGTTCGAAGTGTTAATCTTTAGAGTATGAAAGCCTTGAATTGTTTTACAAGACCAGTGCTCGTGAATCATCGGAGTACACTTTAACTTTTATATGGGATAAATTGGTCGTGTCTTTTACCATAGGAATGAAATATTAAAAAAATCTAATAGGTCCAATCAATGTCGAAAAAGGAAAATTTCTAGAATACCTATTGTGCATCCTGTAATGTTCAGAGCAACCCGGGGAAAGTAAGCATTATACGTGCTGGTTTTATTGTTGTTGAAGTTGGGGGAATTGAACTCGGTCAGGGTCTTTGGACTAAAGTAAAACAGATGACTGCATATTGTCAGGGACTTAATTTTCTTAAGCAATCCGTGCAATGTTAACACTCCCAAACTATGCTAACAAGCCTTAATTCACACAAACACAATGACTAGTAGAAGGTAAAACTAGAGAAGTCAAAAATGGTTTTAAAAGAAAATAGAAAGAATAGTTGTATTAAGTTTTGAGAGAGCGATACAAGGCTTGAAAATTTTTGATTTCATAGATTGGTTACAAATGAGGGGGTGGTTCTATTTATGGGCCTCCACCTACTTAAGGGAACATTTTAGATCATCCTAGCATCTAGTAGATATTTACAAGTGGTAGAGAACACTAGATAATTTTACAAGGATCTACATATGTCGCTAAGTGTCTAAAGTATTTTTGAGAGTTCTAAAGATCTCTAGAGTAGTCCTGATCCTTTCAAAGTCTTTCAGGGTCTTCTAAGGCCTTACAAATGAGGGGTGGTCCTATTTATAGGCCTCCACCTACTTAAGGGATCATTCTAGATCATCCTAGCATCTAGTAGATATTTACAAGTGGTAGAGAACTCTAGATAGTTTTACAAGAATTTACATATGTCCCTAAGTGTCTAAAATATTCTTTGAGAGTTTTAGAAATCTCTAGAGTAATCCCGATCCTTCCAAAGTCTTTCAGGATCTTCTAAGGCCTTCTGGATGTGTCTAGACTTTGACAGAACCTTCCAGAATATTTTAGAATGTTGTAGCTCTTTTTTAAGATGATTGTAGGCCACTTTGGGCCATTCTAGAAGCTTCATTGGTGTATGCTTACCTCAAAAACGCCCAAGAATATTATGTTAACCTCGGTGAAAGTTGAGGGGTCGTGACAATATGCTCTTATCTTATTCAAGAGACTTACTACTCTAAAGAAGAGGGTGGAGAAAATGGGATCCATAAAATGAGAAACACTGCTCTAAACCATTGAACTTGGTTTCAATTATTGTGCTCTTGTGTTTCTCTTTTGCTTTTATCATGGTTCATTATTTCTGTTTCCAGTTTTAACCATCTATACAAGATTTATAATTTGTATTCAAGTTGACTTAACCATAACATGTTATCCCAACTGAAAATAAACAAATAGTAGTTTTTACCGCAGACAGTAATCATATGCACCAATCATTACTTAGGATATGATCCTAAGACGAGCACATGCATCGTAGAATCCATTTATCAGAAACAAATTAGTTTTCATGCCTGTGTTCCGAACAATCATGTGACTTAGGTACGTTGATATGACGCTGCAAAAGTAAAAATTTTGTAGGTTGTTCCTCCACATCTGGTAGAATATGAACAAGGATACTGAAGCAAGGTTTTTGAAATGACATTCTGGTTCTGGTTCTTTAATTCCAAAGTTGGAACATCATAATAAACATGTTATTTGATGTTTGATTGTAAGAAGTGCTAACTATGAAGCTGATCATTTGGCTAAAAAAGAGATTGGGTGATGTGAGGATAGAGTCAGTTGAGTGTGGGGTTTGTTTTTGTATTGGATTTGAGGTTTCAGTTGTCGTCTGATTGTAACGATGAGTATTTAATTTTTTTTCAAATAAAATTTAAGACATTCTTTTCTTCCTTCCGCTGATTGTCTGTTCTCTTTATGAAATAGACAGTTACGAATGGAGTTTTTAACGAGACCTCTTATTCTTATAAAAAAATATTGAAATTTTAGCTAAGATGTGTCAAAGGAGAAAGGAACTTGTAAACTGTTTTAATGGTGATAATGAGAGATAAGTTAAGGATTAAATGTGTAAAACTCTCGCGAGTTATAAAAAAAATTAGATAGTATGAAACTCAATTATATAAAAAAAGTGAGATAGTATGGAACCCAATTATATAAAAAAAAGTGCGATAGTATGGAACCCAATTATATAAAAAAGGTAGCTAATAACTATCACTTGTATTTGTTTGTTAATTATTCGTTAGGTTCAAAACTAAATAGGAGCTTTAAACTCCAAGAAAAAAGACAATTGGGATGATTGAGCCTTTGGAATGTTTGATTTTGTTGATTGGTACCACTTTTGAGGTGAGTGTAGTCGATAATGTAATTGTAATGTATGGTTTGTCATTTGTCTACAATTCATTGAAATTGCATATAAAAATATTAGTAGATGCAATATTTTATATAAATAATGTGCTATGACATTGCATATGAGATGAATTTATATTAGTATATAATCATAGTACTTGTATGCAAATGAAATAACTATTTATAAATTATAATATATTTGATTGACTACTCCACTAAGCTTTATAAACTTAACTTGTTTGTTTAAGTGCTTTCGCAGAAAATCAGACTAGTTAGAAGTATTTGTGATATCATTTTAGATGTTATAAGCCACTTTCGATCTTACCGGTATCCAGGTTCTATGTCCTATAAAATGTTAAATTGTGGCTATGTAAAATGTCTTGTTATTGATGAGTATAGTATGGTATAAATATTTCTTTGTTGCTCAATAGTAATGGTTTGAATATAAAATGGGTCTCTATATGAATATTGGTAATATGAAAACATGACTTGAATGTGGTAAGTAGCGTAGGTGACCTAAGAAAGGTAACTTGATATAGAAATAGGTAATATTGCATGTGGATTAATTGAAGAGTTTAAATGTATTTTTATGTGTTACGCTTTTTGGAGAAATGATGCATAATGAGTGAATTTTTTTAAGGTATTGAAACATGTTATAAGCTGTATAGATAACCGTAAGCAATTTTTTGGTACGTTATTTTTCAAATATAGCTTTATCGTTTCTATCCCTTTTGGGTTTCTTGGGATTTCTGAGTAATTTTTGAATCTTTGTTCTATTTTTCTTTTCAAGATGTGTTCCTATTGGGGCTCGTGCTTTTTCAGGCTTTTAAATTTGGTTGTGTTTGATTTCTCTTTTCCATTAGTTTGATGACAATCTATGGTCTTCACTCCGTATTTGTTGTATTTATTTTGGTCTTTTTTAAACTATTGACCCTTTTTTTTCTTTTTTGAAAATGTATTTATTTTATGATGATTCTTTAGCATAAAGTTTAGAGATGACTTTCATAATTTAGGTACATAAAAAGCCGAAATGACTCACAGTTGAAAGACAATAGTAGTTGGAATGATGTTAGTTCTTGTAAGTTTGAAAGCATGTCTAATGGCCAGCCGATTGTCTCATATGGTCTTATAGCTTGGAGTTTATTTAATGATACCTATAATCTCTCCCTCAACAACCAACAATTGGCAATTAACAAGAAGATGGGTATCTCTTGAAAGAGTAATAGGGATAATAAATTTGAGAATAATGTATTTCCTAGAAATTTTTAAAATAAAACCTTTATAGGTGATAAAAGTCTTGATCCAACTATCCTGGTAAGCTTTCATCTTCACATATGTTATTATTTAGTTGAACTGTTTTCTTTTCTGCTCTATATAGTTTATTCAACAAATAAAGATTTAGAATAAAAATAAAAAAAATACAAAATCTCAGAATACTCTGAACTGTAAAATCCCAAAGTCGAGTCTCAATATTCATAAAAAAAATCTGCACATGTGGTTGCAAAACATTTTCATCCAATGAGCCTTTGTTTTATCTTTGAAATCTCTTCCTACCTGCATTAAACTACTGACAAATTTATTCGATTTGATATGTATAACAGTTAAACGAGCAAGAAGACCTCATTGTTTGGATGCAAACTGCTGCATTGCCAACTTTTAAAAAACTGTATGTGAAGATAAAACGACTCCCTTGGCATTGTTTATCTCACAGTTGGTGGGATGTGCTTCTTTTTGGCTTTGCCTTTCACAGTAGTCTATCTGATCAAGCCAGGGTAATTTTTTTGTACATAATTCTTTCTGGCTGAGGTGAAAAAGACATGTTAGTGATACAAATTAGGATATAATGTTTAATTTATTTGAAAGGTAGCATCCTCTCATAGATTTTTCTTTTTGATTTATTTTCTCTACTAGTTAGTATAGGAATCAGGTTTAATTTAATTTTTACTTCTTTAATTTTCTTGTCTTTTCCAATGCATTTTCGAGTCTACCTCTCTCTCTCTTTTCTTTTCTTTATTCGATTTTCTCTTCTTTCCTTGACTCGATTTTCTCCTCTTTCTAGTCTCTCATGCTTCTGTCTAAACTGAGTGGATACTTGTTTGATCTGAGACCATGTAATGAATCTAGTTAGCAAGACTTTCATGGAGGGCGGGGGTCCTATGTTACTTGAATATAAGTGCGAGTATTGGACATGATACATGTCTAATTTTTGTAAGAATTTCATGTATTTAGAGGCTAAATTTAGTTGGATCATCATATCTTCATACCCATGTCCAGAAAATGAAGAGTCAAAATAACATGTGATTTACTGAAGTTGAGAACTATCTGCAGTACTGGGTGTAATATAAATAAGATGAAATTCATAAGAAAAATCTTAGCATGATGCCTATATTTTTTATATACAAAAGCAATATAATGAATAACAATTTATATGATGAGGGTTACTCTTTATCGAGGTAAAGGTAAATAATCTAGATACTTATATTATCCATTTTTTATTATGTTGAGGCTTTGAAACATGATTTTGAGTATTAGAGGCTTTTGAAATTTAGGGGAATGTTGTCTAGATAATTTTTTCAACATCCGCTCATATGATTTGTTTGATACCAATACGTTTTATCTACAAAAATTATATGATGAGTAACTATTTACATGATGAATGTTACTCTTTATCAAAGTAAAGGTAAATTTTTTAGAAACCCTGATGTCTATTTTTGATAAATATTCAAGTTAGTTTTTAGACATGATTTTGAACATTAATGTCTCTTGAAATATAGAACAATACTATTCTGATTTTTAAAGCATTTTACTACAATTTGTCTGCATGCTTCACATGTTTTTCCTTCTATTACTAATATCTCACAAATTGTTTAAAATCAAAACTTTTTGCAACTTATGCTCGCATGATTTTTATGAAACTTATATTTTTTATGTGCAAGAACAATATGATGAGTAACTATTTACATGATAAGAGTTACTCTTTATCAAGGAAAAAATATTTAGATACCTCACTGTCTATTTTAAATATAGATTCATTTTGAGTATGTGAAACATGGTTTTGAGTATTAGGCTCCTAAAATTGAGAAAAATATTCTTTTGATTTTTGAAGTATATTTTAACATTTTGTCTCCGTGCTTCAAGACCTTTTCCTCCTATTACTAATATCTGGCAAGTTGCCTAAAAATCAAATATCTTTTGCAACATCAGCTCGCATGATTTCTATGCTACCCATACGGTTTATATGCAAAACCGATGAGTAACTATTTACATGATTAGGGTTATTCATTGTTGATGTAAAGGTAAATTGTATAATACTTATATGTTTTATCTGTAAAAGATAATTTGAGTAACTATTTACACGATGAAGATTATTTTTTATCAAAGGGAAGGCCCTATTAGCTTGCAAGCCAATTCTCACATCAAGATGGGTGGGTTTTTAGGGTTTTACTGATTTCTAGCCCATAAACAATGGTTCCATTGCAATTTGATGGCGTTAATTAAAAACTGTTTTTGTTAAATATGGGTTTCATGTTATGCAGCTCATATCAGCCTTCATGCTTGTTAGCATTGTCTTCATTCCTATTGGAGTGGTTTCTCTGTTTGCTTCTTATAAGAAAAAAAGAATCTGGCATTTTTCGAGTCCAATAATGGATTATTCCCTGAAGTTGTTTCAAAGTCTCTGTAAATTCTAGCTCGAAAATTCTCACAACGTGCCATACCAATGGTGTGTGCCCCTGCAAGTAAGTCACATATCAAGTCCAAGTTGATTACTTTGAAAAATTCAACGCATAATCGATGTCGATTATCGAAGATTCATAAGAACAGCTTACCAGAAAGAGCCACCATGTCAGTCACTGAGAGACCTTGATAAAGGAATTTAGATATAATACCGAGAAGACCCTCGTTTGCAGTAGGAATGTTTTGGCTAGCTAGATCAAAATTAGCCGTTTTTGAATCCTTTCTTTCCACTGGTACATCCCAGTAAGGTCCATCAACCTGCAAATAATTAGACGAAGAAAATTAGGCCAACTCAAAAATTTAAGAAAATTCTTAGGGTACAAGTCTTTTAAATACCAGAATCACAGCATCTCTGGCTGCAATTGTGAGGATATCAGCACAAGAAAAAATACTGGGACACTCGGATTCAAGCTTGTTCTTAATCTTGTCAATGATTCTGAAACCCTTTAGTGAGTTTAATCTATTTGTTGAAGCTCTCTTTTCTCCTAGTAAGTCGATCGTATCATCAAGCAAAATCGACCCATCGGAGCCCTGCACAACATCATATACAAACTGTAAAACTTCATGCCTTTTTTTTTCCCATTTCATGGCCATAAATGCATTGAAATTTCTTGAACCTGAACGAAACAGTCATGAAAATGCAATCGAATGATGAAAGTTGCGTTGCGAGGATCCGAGAGGACATGACACTCCATCTCTTTCCTCACAATATCAAACACAGCTGGACATGTTGAGTT
Organism: Hibiscus trionum; assembly: GCA_030270665.1. Taxonomy (NCBI): domain Eukaryota; kingdom Viridiplantae; phylum Streptophyta; class Magnoliopsida; order Malvales; family Malvaceae; genus Hibiscus; species Hibiscus trionum. Next base: position 6,555,003 of record BSYR01000065.1, read on the forward strand.
GTAGTAATCCCATTTGCTGCAACGGTGGAGCAGAAAATGGAAACACAAACCAAAACTATGAAGCATTGCAGGGTGATCAGAGAAGGATAAATCTCCATTTTTGATATTGAATCTTCTTTTTTCATGAAAGGATCGAGAAAGATCGAGTGGGGGAAACGGAAACAGTGGAAAATTCGAAGCTTGGCCCTCTGCCAATATTTAGTGAAAATTGTGTACATGAAAATCAAGAGAGGATGCAATGTTGGCCTGGTTGGTGGTTGCTTGTAATACATAACTGAGACAGAGATTCAAGTTTCAAAGGCCTTCTGGTACAATGCAGTCTGCAGACTTGATTTGTTGAACTTATTAGATTGAGCCGATGCCTTAAATATTGATAAGATTTTTGACTGACACATTAGAATTCATGAGCTCTTTTCTTCTAATATTGATAAGTATAGCCCTTTGGCATTTTTGCTTGGGAAACAAGAACAATTTTTCTTGTATTTTCATTCTTCACTAGCCGTCTATAGGGAGGGGGGGGGGGGGGGGTAAAAATCTAGTCTGGCTAGAAAATATAAGCAAAATGGCGATCTTGATTCTTGAGGTGCAAGAGATTGGTATCACGTGTCACAAGTAGTTAAAATCATCAAATTTGACTTCTTGCAAGAAATGCATAAGCTTTAGAGAAAAATGTAACTTAAACCTGCCAATTTTGATTCAAACTTGAAACTAATCAAAACCCCAAAATAACCCGAATCTAAGATAGTCTTAACAAGTAACCATAAAAAACCTGAACCGAAAGAGACAAGAACCTATAATGATTCAAATCCAAAATGACTCGATCCAATCCTCAATCTGAATAATCCAAATCCAAAACAATCCAAACTAAAATTGTCTTGAACCACAAAGACTTGAGCTGAATGAAGCTAGAAATATTAATTTAGACAAATATCAAACCAGATTTTATCTTCTTCTGAATTGTAAAGCAGGATGACTGCTTTCCGTAAGGGTGAGATGCTTTAACTGTAATTCTAACACACACACTGGTTATCATAAATAAGACAACGGACAAACAGAAACAAGTTCAAAAAGCTTTTCATAAATTCAACTCAACAGAAATGACAAATCATCCTCATGCAGCTATTTCAAAAGAAAAACACAAGCCTATTTTTCTTTTTGGTGTGTGAATCAAATACCTCCTTGTTCACTATGTATAGATTTCAGTATCATAAGGCTGATTCTTAGTTAGATTGATCCTTGGGTATTGATCCCACACATCTCCCTTTAAGCTCGAATCCAAGCTAGGCAGAACATTCCTTTGCAGTAGAGATCTAATCAGAGCCACCACGGAACTACCGAAATCAGGCCACGAAACACACAATGTTCCTTTTATGTTCTTCAATTGGCATCGACTCAGTAGAGCAGCAGCCAAGCCATCAATCATACTACCTGATGGAAAATAGTCTAAACCCTTTAGCAAGGGGGAGGCTACATTGCCACCACCCAATCCTTTTCTTTCGGCTAACGTCTCCAGCTTAAAAGCATAAGTTTCATCTGGTGAGAGCTTTCCCCTGAAGTTCTGGCTCTGAATTGAATCCAAAATCAAAACCCTCTCAGGAACAATGTCGTCACCGATCAGCAACCTCGCAACAAGGTGAGATCTCTCAGCAGAAACACCATGTTGAACTGATACAAGCAGAATAGTTTTATCCCCATCATTCATGGAATAAATGTTGCAAGTTTTGTCTCCGAGAGAGGGCTCGGCAGAGATGCCGGAGAAAGGGACCTCGGGTAGGATAAGACTTCCGGTTAAGGTCTTAGGTGACAAGTGGTGAAAGATATACAAAGATGGAGAGGATAAGGCAACGATGAGGAGAGACGGGCAAAGGGGCTTTTTGGGCTTCGGATTAGAAAACACAAGGAATGGCGATGGAAGAGACGGAGACGGAGTTATGAAGTTGTTAAGATCTTCCTGAAAGAATCTCGAAGGTGGAGGTACTTCTGTTATGACATCTTCCATTATTCTTACAGTTTAGAACTCAAGTTCTGCACTACCAATTTAAGCAAAACAGAAAGATTATCAGCATCAATCTGCACATTCCAGTAAGAAAACACAATTGGACCTAGTTCTCTAGTCAAGGTGTATGAGACATAAAATTTCAAAATTTCAACAAAGATTATAAAATGTCTCGGAACAAAAGTTTAGTGCTTTTTTATTAGGATAAACTATAAACATGATAATTTGGCATTTCCAGAAGGAAGGATAGTCCAACATCAATGAAATTTCATAGTACACTTCACTAAACCAATAAAAATATTGGAAATAAAAAAATGGTGACTTCCATAATAAACCCTAATGTGACCTCGACCCATAAACCCAAATTTCCTTCTGGCATTTTGTCAAACATTTAACATGCATAACCCAGAAACCCACAGATATAGACAACTTCATTCGCCTAAACAAGAAATCTAACCAATAATAACTGCACTGTATGAAACACGAATGAAGAACTAAGACAGATAAAAAATACCAAAAGAAAATAGTTTAAAGAGGCATAAATGAGCAAAAGGAGGAATTACCGGTGAGGAAAGATAGACGTCTTTCAGAAGAAGCGGTGTGAATTGTGATTCTTCGGAACCAATGTCAATAAATTGGAAAGCTAGTGAGCACTGACCTCTTGGGCAAGTTAAGTTTTTTGTTGTTGTTGTTAGTTTAGTTTAACTACAAGATTGGTCATTTATGTTTCAGTTTTGTTCACTTTAAATCAATGATTTTAAAAAAATTACATTACGGTCATTTACATTATGATTGCTAAGTCGTTACCCAACTGACACGTGACATGTTAAAAAAATAGTTACCTTTTCAATTTAACCTATGCATTTTGGACAAAATATTAATCTAACCCTAAAGGCTAAGAGTGGTCAAATTTATAATTTACCCAAAAAAAATATCAAAGCTCCTACAACAACATTCCACGCCTAGCTTCATGTCCAAAATTGTTGATCCACTTTGTCTACCAAACCATTCATTGATTAATATTTTGGCAGTGGGTGAGTTATGTTATTTTATTTTGTTTAATTTTTTTCCATTTTGTATAAAATTGATGAATATTTCTTAATGCTCTTATAAAACATTTGTTTTTTTTTATGTTTGTTTGGTTCGGAAGGAAAAGTGGAAAGAACGAAGGAGAGAAAAGAAAATTAGAAAGAAAATAAATTTAATGATAAAAAATTAACTAATTGTGTATTAAAAATTACTTATCCATATATAACTATATATCAATTGTGCGGGATAAGAGTAAAAAAATTATGTAATGTAAAAAAGGTAAATAATATCATAGGTTACTAAACACCAAACTATTATTTTTGGTAAAACTGTCATAAAATTATTTTTTTCCTGCTATTTTGGTCACTAACATTATTTTTTTTACTGTTTTAGTCACCAATTTATTGCTTATTTCCTGTTTTGATCACTAAACTATTATTTTTTTTCTGTGAATTTTTTAACGACGGTTGATTAAAATAAAAAAACGTAATATTAATGACGATTTTTCAAAAATAATTGTCTGGTGAGCAAAATAAAAAAGTGAATAATTTAGTGACTAATGATGTTGTTTGCCAAAAAAATAAATAAAAAGACAACCATTAAGCCTCCTAGACAAGCCCGAAGGCGGCCCTAGCTTCGCCATGTAGCCAAGCCAAGGCAACCAGTTTTTCTTATCTATCCGCTTCGTTTCATCTTCTAATTTTACTCTATCTGAATATCATTTCTTCTTTCCCTGTTTCCAAAAATCTCTAATGTCATTACTAAGAGACAATATTTCCATCCCATTTCTAGCCTTCATATCAAAACCCCACCTCAAAAACCACATTTTTCGCGCCAAAAAAGCATTCCCATTCCCAGGATTCCCACCGAAAAAAGATATATTTTTCTGCAATCTTAAGGTGTTCCTTTTACTTCTTCTTTTGAATATTATTTTAGCTTATAGTTGTCAATAAATGGGTTGTGATGGTTTCCTGGTGTTGGGGGTTTTATTAGATGGCCAATGGGGTGAGGTTTGATGGTCCCGTAATGGATGCTACCGGAGTGGAAGATGATGATTTGGTGGTGGAGACCTGCATTACACGCACTTTGCCACCAGCGTTGACACTTGAGCATGGTCTTCAGAGTATTAAAGAGGCTGTGGAGGAGTTGAAGTTTAATCCTCCTTGTGCTTCTAGTGGAGTTTTGAGATTTCAGGTATATCACACACAATAATTTTATTGATATATGGAGTATAGGATAGCATGGGAATAATTGCTGTTCTTTTCTGAATTATGAATGTATGAACATCATGTTTCCCTTTTGATGGTTACATAAGTAAAATGTGATTCTGTTCATTTAAAGTTTCATTTTTTAAAATCAAATTTGCATCTCAATGTGTCTCCCAATGAGAAAGAAACTCCATTTATGAATTATGCTATGTCTTCTAGATTAAATTATGGTATGTTGATATATTTGATATTGGTATTACATGTCGGTGAACTAGTACGTACATAATTGAAGTGTTTTATTTGTCAGGTTATGAAGAAACTAGAATTTGGAAAATACATTGTTAATATTTTTTCTTAGAATCAATTCAATGCAACTGTTGTCTTTGCAGGTTGCTGTGCCCCCAAGTGCAAAAGCTTTAAATTGGTTTTGTTCTCAACCAGATTCTTCTGGTATTTTTCCTTTGTTTTTTCTTTCCAAGGAGACGACCAGCCCAACATGTAAATCATTATACTTGAACATGACACGTGGAATTTTTGGAATTGGAGCTGCTATTTCCTTTACAAAAACTTCTTGTGTCCCTGGAGAGCTAAGTTCGAGCAAGAGGTTAATGCTATTCTTTTTCTATGTGTGTTTCCTCTTTTTGTTTTTCAATGTTTTTAGCATTAAACAGCTTTCCTAAAAGTCCGGGATAAATATTCTTGACATCCATGTGAATGAAATGCTCATGTTAAGGTGCCTTTTGATCCTTTGTTAGTTTTGCTAGTAATGCTTATTGCAAAGCTTATTGTTTTATGACAAAGATAATACACAAGAACACTGTATTCATACATCCGATTCATGCTGCAAATTTGATTAAAGGAGAACTATTATGTGATGAAGTAACATAAAAACGGTCATGCTCTAGCATATCATACTTTAATCTTCTATGAACTTAGTGTTTCTGTGTTGTGTCTGGTTCAAATCCAAATTGAATGTTCGGTATGAATGCAACTCACACTCTCCCACTACTGAAGGATCTCCTTGGAGTATGAACACCAAATGGAGACAATTGAACCGTGAAGTTTAGTGTCTTGAATTCTTGTTTTCAGTAAATTGAATTTGAAGCTTAGTTTTTTCTTCTATGTATTTTTCTTATTCAATGATCTTCAAGTTGTGTTAGATTAGCTGAAGGAATTTATTATTTACTTCAACATTATTTTTGAAATAATTCATACCTAAAGAATGCACCATAGCTTGTTTGCAGATTTCTTTCAAATGATTTGGTCCTTATGTCAACTTATGGTTTTCTGGATATTAATTTCAACACAGAATTGTCTTCTGTGAAGCACGAGGCTGGTTCTTTTTACTTTTTCGTTCCTCTGGTAAGCTTGTTTGGATTTAGCAGTTAGCATGTATTTGATAGAGCTAATACCTTTCTCTCTTTTTTTTTCTTTTTTCTTTTTGTAGTTGATAATCTAATTCCTGTGTTATTTGATCACTGCCAAACTTCTGTTGAAAGTTCTGCATGCATTTACGGTTTTCGATTGTTTCATCAGATTGAATTAGATGAGCACGAGGATATCTCTATTTTATCAGCCACGTTGGCATGGAGTGATTCTTGCTCATGTACATTTGAGCAGGCCATTCATTCTTATGAATCAGCCGTTTATCAGGTTCTCACAACTTCCTATGCCTTATCATGTGGCATCTTACATTCGGTTCGTATAATATTGGTAAATTCTGTTAGGATGATGATTTTTGAATTTTAATTGGTCATAGAACTAATTAAAACATGAATGTTGTCTTTTAACAGTATGGTACATGTACAATGTCCCACAAACTTCTTGTTGCATGAAACATTTCTGGCATTTTTTGCTAGGAAATTATATGATCGTATTCACAGTTTTCAAAATTAACCATGTGCCCATAATTATCTTTGATGCTATTTTGGCTAAATGGATAAAATATGAAATTCTAAGCTTGAGTGTTTGGTTTTTCATGTAAGATATGTTTGCTTGATTTTAAAGTTGCAAATGTACTTACATCCCAGGTCTATGGTAATTGTTGAAACCTTGATTTATTTGCTCATCTGGTTGGAATATTTTTCCTGAAGTGCTTGTCTTTCACTCAGTCTGTTTTTTCAAAGTTCTGTTTAAAAATACTTTTCGCTGAATTTCTTCAGGCAAGTTCTCATTTTTGGCCCACTACAGAGACATGCCACTCTGGACACGTAAGAGCAGCCATTAGAAAACTTAACGTGGTTGAGGACAGCACTATGCAAATGGTATGCATTTTGCGTTTTGCTTTCCTTTTCCTTTCTCAAGTTATGTCTTCCTTGTAGATTCTTGTTTCGATTCAATGACTTCTATTTTCTGCTACCTGAACTTTTGATCTTTGCTTATTTGAGGAGATGACCAATTTTGCTTACAGCGACTTTCACATGGTTATCTGTAATTTTTAAAAAAATTGAGGATTTATGCACAAGTTTTAAGTCTTTGATCCCAACAATTTCCCCCCCCCCCCCCTCTCTCTTTGATGGGGGAATGGATAACTTGAATGCTTTATAATTTTTTTAACTAAAAATTTCACTTCTGCCTAGTTCTTTTCTGTTTTATTCTGTTGGCAGGCTTTCTCTGTGTTTCTTAAAGTGGTCTAAGATACTGTATAACCTTTTTTTGGTATGTTGTAATTATTTTGCCTTTATAGTTGTCCACTTTTCTGGTGTTCATATTAAAGAGAAAAGACAAGTGATTGTGATTTATGTCTTTATTCCTTGTATGCTTTTCTGATTTTGACTCTAGGAAGGGGTTCAATTGAGGATCATATCAATGTTGTTTAGGTGTTATTATTGATCACAGTGTTTTACTAGGCATATATGAATATCCCGTTGGGCGGAAGGGATTTTGAAGCTTACACCATAGAACTGGTACCTCCTTTTTCCTGCTAATCATTTATTCTTATTTTTTCGTATTCCAATTTGCTTTGAGTGTGTTTTTCTTGTTCTACTTTTTTACATTTCAGTAAATCCACCTATTGTTTACTGTCCTTTTATCTGAATGGCCTTATGTACTAAATTTTCTTGCAGAGAGGGGCACCTTCTTTCATGCAGTTCTGTTTCAAGTTTTCACCAACCATTGGTGTTGCCCGCAACATGGTAAAATGCTTTGTACTGGTTACTCCGAAAAACATTCATTTAAATACTCTGTTTGGACAGCATTTGTGAATATAAATATAAGTATCTTTGATGTCCGACATACTAAAAGCAAGGAGGATAGACGATGTGTATCAGTATCAATTGGTTTTTTGTGCAAACACATGGTTACATAAACAGTATTTCATTGAATATAACCACAAGGTTTATCAGTTGCTTCATTTAAGTAAAAAATTGATCATAATTTAGCTAGTGTTATATGCTCTATAGATGGAATAGAAAACATGAACAATTGCATAAATAATTTTTGTTTATCCAACGAAACAGGAAAAAAAGTAAATGCTATTAATAGTTTTGATGATTCATGCAATAGAACTTAAAGGGTGGTTTTTAGGATTAGTTGGCCCAAATAGAGGTATCAATGTCATCTTTGATTTTATCATGTATCAAAGATAATAGCCCACAATATCTTGTTTTAAAATGTCAATGCAGCAAATGATGCGGGTATTAGGACCTTTATAGAATGTTGCAATAAACAAACTGGAAAGTTTTATATTTCTTTTTGATTCAGTTGGATCATGCCAGTGAAACAACCTATTCCATTCAAGATTGTGCAAATATCAATGCTGTTTGGGCATCACTTATAGTTGAAGAATGTTCTCGCCTTGGTCTGACGGTGAGTTTTATCCATTGTCAGATATGCCTATACTCTGCTGCATTTGCCTGATAACTCTTTATTGCAGTATTTTTGTGTAGCTCCAGGATCCAGGTCAACCCCCCTTGCTCTCGCTGCTTCTGCTCATCCCTTAGTGACCTGTATTTCATGCTTTGATGAGAGATCACTTGCATTTCATGCTATTGGGTATGCAAGAGGGTCTAAGAAAGCGGCAGTCGTTATAACAACATCAGGGACTGCAGTTTCAAATCTTTTTCCTGCTGTAAGTTTCAAAGCACATCTTTGAAAAGTGCTGTGCCAGTCAAGGAACATCATATGATCAATAATTTTCCATGGTTTAGTTAATCAACATGCTTGTAGGGTTTTCACTTCATATCTTGTTATAACATTCTATCTTGCAAAATCATAATTATGGTAGCAAAAAAGCTATATCTTCATTTACGTACTAGTTATGTTCATTTGTATTTCTCATTCCATTAACCTTGCCCACTTGATGAAAATATTTGGCATACCTAAGGTGGTTGAAGCCAGTCAGGACTTTGTACCCCTTCTGGTACTCTCTGCAGATCGTCCTCCAGAGCTTCAGGATTGTGGAGCAAACCAATCAATCAACCAGGTGAAAAGAAATTGAAATTATCTATTTCAAAATTTATTTTGTAATTTATTGTATCGCAAGAATTTTTTATACATGTATTATAATTTTTTTTTTTTGTATTTGCTTGTATCGCAACTGATAATACTCTTAAATTTTACACTATAAATATATTCATTTACTTTTTTGCTGACAACTTTCTGTTAATTCGTATGCTAGGTAAATCATTTTGGTTCTTTTGTAAGGTTCTTCTTCAGTCTTCCTCCTCCTACTGATCAAAACCCTGCACGGATGGTGCTTACCACACTGGACTCTGCTGTTCACCGGGCAACATCTTCACCAATTGGTCCTGTTCATATTAACTGTCCTTTTAGGGAGCCATTAGATGATAGTCCACAAAAATGGAAATCAAGTTGTTTGGAAGGATTAGATACTTGGATGTCTAATGCTAAACCATTTACCAAGTATATTATGGTGCAACATCCTTATTTATGTAATAATGGTACACATGGCCAAATGGAAGAGGTTCTAGAAAAAATTCAAAGGGCTAACAAAGGGCTTCTACTCGTTGGTGCCATCTCGACAGAGGATGAGATATGGGCAGTTCTTCTTGTGGCAAAATACCTTCAATGGCCTGTTGTTGCTGACATATTGTCTGGGATAAGATTGAGAAAGCTGTTGTCTTCCCCTCCTGAAGTTGAACAGAACATCGTTTTCATTGACTATCTTGATCATGCATTGCTCTCAGATTCAGTTAGGGATTTGGTCCAGTTTGATGTAATTGTTCAGGTGGGACTTTACTTCTTTCCTCTTCCACAGGGTTTAATACCTGGTTGCATGGCAAGGGATAATGTTTTCATTACTGTAGATAACACTACATGATCTTATATGCCTTTATTTTTATTTGTTCCTTCTGATTCTTAATTCTTATCAGATTGGGAGTCGGATTACAAGCAAGCGAATCTCTCAGATGCTGGAGAAATGTTTCCCATGCTCATATATCTTGGTTGACAATCACCCAAGCCGTCATGATCCTTCACATTTTGTAACACATAGAATTCAAAGCTCAGCCATTGAATTTGCTAATATTTTACTGAAAACTCAAATTCCACATAGAAGCAGAAAATGGCATGATTATCTACAAGCACTGAATGTGATGGTATTGATCTACAGCTGTGATTCACTCCATGTTCCATTTTGCTGAGTGTTGAGCATTTTAACGCTTCATCCATGGTTTTGTTTTTCTCAGTTTATATTTTTCTTATCAATTACTAGGATAAATGAATATGATGGAATCGGTCTGAGGCTGTGATCTCTCCATGTTTCATTTAGCTCTGTGTTGAGCATTTTAATGCTTCATTTGTGGTCTCTTCTTTTCTTTTGGTTGGTATTTTTCTTATCAATTATTAGGATAAACGAACCAATAGGTTGAATATGGTTTCACCTTTTGTTTGGTTTATCTAGCTGGCAACAATTTGGTACCAAATGGAATTTGAAAATGAAACTAGAATAGTCTTTGCAAATGATGTTATTGTATTGTCATGGCTACTTGTTTGCCATTTTTTATGTCATTCTGCAACTGTCAGCATGAGTTGATTCAATATTTGTGGGCATTTAAACTCATCTTCATCTTTATTCTAGGCTTTAGCTTGACTTTTTTTTTCCTAAAAAGGGAAACTCTAGTGTATCTATATCTTGTGATTTTTCATTTTTATGATTTTTTCTTCTTCTTATATAGCATGGATGTTTTATGATTAGTTGATTACATCCAATGGTGGGATAAATGAGTGTGCATAATGAGATATGTATTTTCTTTATCGTTTCCTACCAAAATGATTGATAATTTGTATATCTGGAAATCAATGAAATTATGTCTGTCATCCTTTCTTCCTCTCTACCTCTGAAGCACTCTTGCCATCTATTGTAGGTCGGACAGGAGATATCATTTCAAGTTTCTGCTGAACACTCTTTATCAGAACCTTATATTGCACATGTAATCTCAGAGGCACTTTCATCTGAGTCTGCACTTTTTATTGGGAACAGCATGGTGATACGTGATGTAGACATGTATGGATACAATTGGACAAGTCACAGTGTCACAGATATGATTTTAAAGACAGAGTTACCATGTAAGCGGATATTGGTTGCTGGAAATAGGGGTGCTAGTGGAATTGACGGTTTGCTCAGTACAGCTATTGGTTTTGCTGTAGGATGCAATAAGCGAGTATGTATTCACGTTGATCCTTTTGACATTCTGAAGCAATTATACATATTGCTTCTAGTAGAATGTTGTTGTTTTTTTTGTGATACTATTATTTCTTACTCTTTTCCCCCTTTTGTTTATTTGGCGTGCTAGAATGACAACTTTCATAAAGATAGAAAACTTTTGAACTTCCATAAGCATATATCTTTTGCCCGTAATTAATGATGCTAAAGTTTCATGGGAATCTAGGGAAATCTTTGATAAGTCCTTGCTTCTTTTCTTCTTCCTTTAAACAATGAAACTCTCTTCCCATCCATGCCTTATATTATGTGTTTAGTTTCTCTTGTTTCTGTATTCCATTCCACTAAGGATATATGAATATATATATGTGTAGGTGTTGTGTATGGTTGGAGATATTTCTTTCCTTCATGATACAAATGGCTTGGCGATTCTGAAACAGAGGTAAGATTCTTTGTGCTCTTTTTTCTTAATAGATCCTTTATTCTACAATTTAGAAATACAAATGATTGAGATATGACATGCTAGACTAGACTACTCCTGCCCATGGATAATGCCATTAGAGTCTTGTTAGTTAACTCTTTACTGATAAACCTCTATACTTTAATAATGTTTTCAATTGTGAGATGTGTGGTTTCCATTCTCTAAATAGTTGTTTAACAAAACCGGTTATTCTTATTTATTTCATGCTGACTACAAAAATGGTTTTAACTTTCTATATTTTTATTTAAAGGATGTTACGAAAACCGATGACAATACTTGTGATCAATAATCGCGGTGGTGCAATATTCAGCCTACTCCCAGTTGCAGATAGAACTGATCCAAGAGTGTTGAATCAGCATTTCTATACTTCCCATAACATTGCAGTCCAGAGACTATGTGAGGCACATGGGTAAATCCTTCAACTTTCTGTTGGACACACACACATTGAGTAACATGTGATTTATATTAAAAACACACACATACACGTGATTTATATCAAACACGCACACACACACACAGATACATTTAGTTACATGTGGTTTATATTAAAAACATAGAATGCACTTATAAGTTGGAATGTTTCAGGTTTGTGTCAACTTACTACTTCTTATCTGTTTTTCCTTTCTTAGCTTTTACATTCATTTTGAGGCACACACACGCACACACATTGAGTAACATGCGGTTTATATTAAAAACACACATAGTTTATATTAAAAACAGACACACACACGTACATTGAGTTACATGTGGTTATATTAAAAACATAGAATTGCTTATAAGTTGGAATGTTTCAGGTTCGTGTCAACTTAAGGGCCTACTACATCAGTATCTGTTTTTTTGGTTTCTAAGCTTTTACATTACACACACACACACACACAGAGAGAGAGAGAGAGAGAGTTACATGTGGTTTATATTAAAACCATAAAATGTACTTATAAGTTGGAATGTTTCAAGTTTGTGTCAACTTAGTGCCTACTACATATCTGTTCTTCTACATTCATTTTGAGGTTCAACATCTTTTGCATTCTTCTGCAACCATATTTATCCTTCTTTCTGAACCATTTTGTACTACTGTATATTTCAGTTAAATGGATTGTTAGAAGATAATGGCTTACTGAATATCTCAACAACAGAAATGTCGAATGACGTTTACAAACTTTAGTAGAAAGAGAAGAAATATCTGAAATGGCAATAATTGGTTTAAATTAGTAGGAATCCAGGCAGAGATAGAGAGACAATCAAATGTGAGTTAAAGAAGATAAACATAGCCTTATGATGGGGATGAATAGGAGTGATTTCCTAAATGCTTGTGTTGGTCATAACAAATATGGATAGCTGATCATTCGGCTGATCTGGCAGTGCTGAAAGTGGGTACTATAGATGAATTTATTCATGCCATTTCAAGGTCAAAGCAGGATATGAGCTGAAGCTGCAAGAAAAAGCATTATTGTGATATATTCATTTGAAGCTTAATAGAGCATAATGGCGAGAAAAAGATGTACATAAATTAGTTTATGTTTTGTCTTAGTCTATCATACTTAAAAAAAACTTTGACCCCATCTCTAAGGAATACGAGTCATCCAGTTCTATCTGGACTTTGTTCCTTGAGAGACCATACCTACATAGTCCTTCTCATTAAGGTTTTACATCGGAAACTTTTCATTTGATGCTGAATACACAGGGTGAAGCATTTGGAAGTAAAAACTAAGACGGAACTACATGAGGCTTTGATCTCATCACAGAAAGGAGACACAGATTGTGTAATTGAAGTTGAGAGTTCCATTGATGCCAATTCCATTTTCCACAGGTAATTAGATTCTAAAGATTCTTGAGAAATTATGATTTCCTAGTTAACGGGTAAATACCTGGTCAATCTGCTGACATATCTTTCTCTGTTCCTTAGTTATATAAGAAAATTTGCTTGCCGAGCAGCTGAACATGCTTTGGCTGTCGTTCCAAAACTTTCTCTTCCAGAATCTCTGTCACGAGGGTGCCACTGTAAAATCCAATCAATTAGTTATTCTCTCTATAGGTATTGTTTTTGTAAGAAGAATAGATTTGAAACTCTTTTAACTTTACCAGTTACAGGGATTATTCAGTATAGATTTTTCAAATTTGTATGGTTCCAGAATTCGGCTTTGTGCTCCGCCTACTTCAAGTACATTTGATCATGACCACACCAGATTTTATAGAGAAGGTTTTATTTTGTCTTTGACTCTTGAAGATGGAAGCATTGGGCATGGAGAAGTTAGTTAATGTTAATTTCATTATTTGTTTGTTTATAAGTTTGTATGCTATAATCACATTTTTCTTTTTCCCTTTACTTGAAACAATTATTCTTTTTTTTTACCTGTTGTTTTCCATTATCTTCTGTCACCGTTGTTCTTGTGTATCCTACCATTCAATTTATTTTTTGCCTTACTCTGCTTAAACAGGTTGCGCCTCTTGAAATTTGCCAAGAAAACTTGTTGGATGTAGAAGAGCAACTTCGTTTTCTTTTTCATGTGATGAAAGGAGCTACCATTAATTATTTTCTACCCATGCTCAAGAGTTCATTTTCTTCTTGGATTTGGAAAACTTTAGGAATTCCGGTAGGCAGATCTATCTACAATTTGTTTATAAAATGTGTATCTAGTAAGCAGGCTGTAAGAAGGGAAAATGTGGGTAAAAAACATTAGAGGAATGATTGCACCTAGTTGAATTTGTCTTTAAATTTTTTTTGAATGGATCTTGATCTCTTATGCTTGGCTTATTTAATTATTGTTATACAGGTATGTTCACTCTTTCCAAGTGTCAGATGTGGTTTGGAGATGGCAATCCTCAATGCTATAGCAGTGAGCCAAGGTTCTAGTTTATTGAATATACTTCATCCTCTGAGGGAAAGAAATGAAGAAAAACCTGAAAAATTGCCAAGTGTTCGTATATGTGCTCTTCTTGATAGTAGTGGTACTCCAGAAGAAGTTGGTCATATTGCTACCAATCTTGTTGAAGAAGGATTTACTGCAATTAAGATAAAGGTGCATTAAACCTAAGTGATTATGCTTTTGATATTGCAATCCACTTATATTAACTGGTTTCTTTTCCTGTCTTTTTGCCAAGACTACTGCAGCATATGATTAGCAAGTTTTATTGAGTCTTTATTCATTCTTAATTTGCTCATTGATGATTCTTCTACAAAAGGTTGCACGTAGGGCAGATCCAGTTGAAGATGCTGCTGTCATAAGGGAAGTAAGAAAGAAGGTTGGTTGCCACATTGAGCTTCGTGTCGATGCCAACCGTAATTGGACATATGAGCAAGCTATTAAATTTGGCTTCTTGGTGAAGGATTCTAACCTGCAATATATTGAGGTAAAATTTGTAGAAAGCTTGGAAAACGTGACTGCTTTACCCTTCATTGGTCCCAAGTGGATTACTTGTCTTACTGGTTTGTGCAGCGGTTTTGGCATTTTATTTTCCTAACTTTGACATCAATATTTCAGGAGCCTGTTCAAGATGAGGCTGATATTATAAGGTTCTGTGAAGAAAGTGGCTTACCTGTGGCACTGGATGAAACTATTGATAATTGCCCTGAAAATCCTCTGAACATGCTTGTCAAGTATAATCACCCCGGAATAGTTGCTTTGGTGAGTAACATTAAATTATCGTTTTTAAATCAACAGCGTGTGCATCATTTAATCTTGGTGACACACTTCATTTACTGTTGATTGAGAGTTGAGTTACTCTCTTTCTAAACCTCAACTTTTATACTTAAATTTGCCCAGCCAAACTGTAAGAATGTTGAGCTAGAATTGTGCAATCACATTGTTAGAATCATAGCGATAAGAACTTTCCTTATAAGTTTTTTTTTATCAGAATATAGGCTAGAGCACAGGTTAGAAAGCTCATGTGTCCCCTCCCTCGTTGTTCATATAGCTACAGAAATAATCAGTAATTAAGCTAATCCGTGAGAAGTTGGAGAGCCAATATCTATAATGATCTTGTTTCTAGATTTAAAGGTGCATTATTCTGTCAAGTATCACCATTCTTTTTGTTGCAATCATCTTAAGTCGTAATTGCCATCGTCATTGTCAAGAGCAGAATGATTCTGATATAAGCTATGTTTAACTCGGTCCAACTTACCAGCATAACTTAGAAATGGGAGGATGCACACCAGGTCTTTGATTATAGGAAACTACTCATTGTGAATCTTTTAGGGCATAACAACGTTATGAACGTTTTCCAATTTGAAGTGACTTTTTTGGTATGGTCCTGATCTGCATTTGTTTTATTTGTCCTTCCAGGTCATTAAACCAACTGTAATTGGTGGATTTGAAAGGGCTGCAATAATTGCTCGATGGGCTCATAGACTAGGAAAGATGGCCGTAATTAGTGCTGCATTTGAAAGTGGCCTAGCTTTGTCAACATATATAGTGTTTTCCTGTTATCTGGATTTGCAGAATGCCGACACATGCAAGTTGATGAATAGTAACCTAGTTCCTTCTGTTGCTCATGGTCTTGGGACGTATCGCTGGCTTGAAGAAGATGTTACAACTGATCTACTTGGCATTGGATGTAATCCAATTACTGGCTTTATAGAAGCATCTGTTGCTGATGCTGCACATCTCCTGCATAAATTTCAAATGAACCACAATTTTATCCATAGAACTTTTACTGGCGAAAAGGTCCTAAGATATCACCTAGCTCTGGATTCGGATGATATCTCTTTTTCCGTCAACGTACAAGAGATTGGTCAAAGGAATAATGTGAGGAACTTCATAACATATATGTGCTTTCTTTTGCTCTTTCCCTTTTTCTTTCCTCTCGTATTAAAAAGAAATATCATTTACTATCCACAAGGAGGCAAATGTGAATTGATTCAGCTAATCTCTTTTCTGGTTATAATGCAGCACTTATTTTTTGTGCTCACTTGTTGAGTGCTAACCACACCTTTGCCGATGCAGGGTAGCACAATTCTATTTCTTCATGGTTTTCTCGGGACTAATGAAGAATGGGTTCCTATCATGCATGCCATCTCAGGATCTGCAAGATGCATTTCAGTTGACCTGCCTGGCCATGGGGTAACAAAGATAAAGAATTGTGGCGATGACAAAGCTACACAACTACCAACATTGTCGATTGAGATAATTGCCAATTGGCTGTTTAAATTAATAGAACACACAACTCCTGGTAAAGTTACTCTTGTTGGATATTCTATGGGAGCAAGGATTGCTTTGTACATGGCGCTGAAATTCAGTGATAAGGTACATTCATGGAGGGCAAGATACTGTTTGACTTTGAACTAAATCATTATATCTGCATTATTGTTGATAGCAAACCTGTTCAGATTGAAGGGGCCATTATATTATCGGGAAGCCCTGGATTGGAAGATGCAGTCGCAAGAAAAATCCGCAGGGCTAAAGATGACTCCAAAGCTTGTTCGCTTGTTACCCATGGTTTACAGCTCTTTCTAATCAACTGGTATTCTGCAGGTTTGTGGAAGAGGTGATTTCCTTATCTTCCAATTGTTGCACTTCAAGGCTTTTATGATTGTATATTAAAAGTGATTTATGGTAGCCTAGAACTGATGTTCATCTCTATGCTGATATCTTCATTGAGCAGCTTGAGCAGACATCCCCATTTCAATCAAATTGTCTCCAAACGGTTACTGCACGACAACTTGCGAGGTCTTGCAAGAGTTTTGTCTGATTTAAGCCCTGGAAGACAGCCGTGAGCCCTTCCGTTTATTTGTTTTTCGGTTTATCATTCTAGTTAAAGAGATCTAGTTTGTTTTATGTATGAAAGCCAAATGCAAAATGCATGATGCAAAGAATGAAAGAGCCATGCATCAGCTCTGAGCTCTGGGACAACGCTTAGGATGCTAGCTAGACAGAAGTAAAAGCAATTTAGTTGTTGAGTGAATGAACTTGTAAATGCATGTCTGTTCAACTGTTGTTTTTCATTTCATGATAGGTCATTATGGGAAGACTTGAAGCACTGCAAAGTACCCCTTATGCTCGTTGTTGGAGAGAAAGATGAGAAATTCAAAAGGGTGGCTCAGAAAATGTGGCATGAAATGACAGACAGAGATGATGCAGCTAGCAAACCACATCAGATGGTTGTGGTTCCCGATTCCGGGCACGCTGTTCATTTGGAGAACCCTCTTCCCGTCATCCGGTTAGTGAGACAATTTGTGACCAATTTAACAAGTAAAAGACTTGTAATAGATAATTTAGGCCCTTGACAATCATGCTTCCGAGAATGTAATAGGTCTCAAGACTCTAGTGCTCCCAAATTATTCAATTGAATAACTCCATCCATTATAGTTTGAGGTCTAACTGTGTCATTTCTCAATTGTGGAACCTAACACTTAAAAGAACCAATTTTTCACAGTTCTCAAAACTTCCATTCTAAAACCAAAAACTTGCACAGCTGAAAGCCAATTTAACCAAACATAAAAAATCCTAAAACACTCGAAACAAGACTCAAGAGGCATGTGTTCTTCCCAGTTCTGCTGCACCAGTCATCGGAAAATTGCAAGTCCAGCCAAAAGTGAACATAAAGAAGAAACATTTATATTGCACCATGCTCGTATAGCCTGAAATATTGCAATACAAAACAGACTATGAATTTTGGTGCCCGCCACTTTGCTCATACATGAAACTCCATTGGACCAAAAGTAAAAACAAAAGGCCAAAAGCTTCAAAGCAGCTCTTGAGCTAACAAGCATAGCACACTGAATCTTTGAAGACCATTAAATGATAGAGGAATTACACATCAAATTCAGCCATTTAAGAAATCTCCTCATCATACCCAAAAAAATGGAATAAAAACCAACCCGTCTTTGTAAACAATAAATTAAACCAAAAGAACATAATCTTGCAAAGCAATCAGAGAACTTTGAAGACCCAGATTGGGATTCCCACACGGGAGATTCAGATTTTAAACTATTTTCATCATTTTGCTCTGCAATCATTCAGACCAGAAAAAAAAAAGACCATTTGTCTGGCACCAAACACTGTTTTAGCGAGATTAATTTCAAACCAAAAACTGAATGTTGGAGCCACAAAAGTGTCGATTTTGCACCTCTACCTTTTTCTCGTCTTTTCCTTGCAACTGAAAACTCTAAGAAGCAAGGGGCCGTTTGGTGCTTCAAAATCAAATATCACTAAACAGAAAATTTGAAGGATTTAAACAGCAAAAGGGCTCCTTTTGATTTTGATATCTTCTAATGCAAAAGATGATTAGGGAGGTCAAGAATTAGGGTTTAAAATGTTGAGACTATATTTATAGGAGTGGTCACTGAGAAACGACGACGCATTTGCTTTACAGAATTCAATTCAAGGTCTCCAAACTTTCAATATTTATGGTTTGGTCCACCATATTTCTTTGGGCTGGATTGTACTATGTTGTAGTCCAAATAAACTTCATTTTCCGGGCCTAGTCCTCAAAGGCCTATACCAACATTTACAAGGCCCGATTTTTTGTGCCGAATTTTATAAGTGCTAAATTTAAATTATAAAAATCTCCAAGATTTTAAAATTCCTAAAAGGATTTTCATATATATTCTTAAATTTATGAGATCTAACTTGGAATATAATCATATTCTTGATAATATTTTAATCTGACTTATTTTTTTAATATTTTAGTGTGCTTACATGATAATATATATTCTTTTGTCTTAGTTAATCATTTGAAAACGCACACGCATCGTGTAGACAAACTGCTCGAACTTGGGTCTTCTAGAGATAACAACACTCCCTTTTCTACTGGGACCACTCAATGAGTTCAAATTTTGACCTATTTTTAATTTAAGTCAAACATATTTGTTCAAAACATTGAAATAATATAAAGATTCAGAAATAATTTCAAATTAAGTTAAAATAATAAAATATAACTTATCAATTCGATTAATTTAAAATATTTCAAATACTCACCATGGTCTCTTATTCTTTCAAAATAACAAATTTATAAAGGTTAAGAGGGGTCAAAGATGGGTAAATTCGGCAAAGGTCCTATCCTCATTGACAAGTGACATTTACCCACCAAAACATGACTATTTTTCACCTATTTATGGGGTACATATATTGACCTAAAACCTTCATAACTTAACAACATCCCAATATCTCAACCTAGACTACCTGTGGAAGGCGAATAAAGTTGCACAAAAATTCTCTGCCTTTAAGTATGCCATTTTCTATTTCCCAACATTAAAAGTGAAGAAAAAATTAAAAGGAAAATAAAGAAAAAAATATTACTACAAAAGTTGTGGAAACATATTTTTTTTTATTACAAACTTTACTTATTTGAGCATATTTTGCATTCAACAATGATATATTTTATACATTTTAACGAGATACTTTTGGAAGATAAATATTGACGATGAAAAACCTTGCTTTAAAAAAATCTTGTTCGACAAATTCAATATTATCTTATGAAGTTTATTTGTTCGGAAAAAAAAGAAATTTATGAAAAAAAATTAGTTCGAAAATGAATATTTGACCAGCTACTTTTATAAACAAAATTTACATAAATTAAAATGAAAAAAAAAAAGAGATTTGCTACTCAAGCGTATACATGTCTACATGTAGCAAACTTAGGTATTGAGAATATTGTAATAAATTTATTTCTGAATAACATTTTACATAATTAAAATCACAATTAACTTTAACTTTGTACACATATAGTGATGGTATTAATAAAATTGAAAAAAAGAGAGAAAAAGAAATCAACATGGTTTTCTGCTAACATACATGATAATTAATATTTCAAGATTCGTACGACGCAAGACTTAACAAGTTCGAAACGTGGTGTGGTGTGCTGGTTTTGCCTTTTCCCCGAAAGCAGATCCATTGCCAACCATGACCCAACTCTTTCCCTGCTTTATAAAATTATAATATTTCAAATTCCTACATGTTTACTGTACACGACACCAATCAATAGCCTCCCTCCCAACAATTCTACACGTGGCAACAACCCATTTGCCAATTTCCAGGCCTCTCTTTTTATATTGGAGAGGTTGTTACCAAGGAATCTGATGCCCTTTTGTTTGCTATTGTTTCTTTTTCTTTTATGCTTAATACTCAAATAAGTGCTCATGTTTGTTCGTTTTAAGTGTTCAAATTATTTTGTGTTCTTTTTAGGTGCTTAAACTTGCTTAATTTTTTTTGTCCATTTTAAGTGCCCAAACTATTATTTTTTGTCAAAGTATGTGCCTCAGTTTGACCTTAATAGGGGCAAAAATGATAGTTGGGCACCTAAAAGGGACAAAAAAGTTTAGCACCTTAAAGGAAAAAAATAAGATAGTTTAGGCACATAAAAAGGTAAAAAAATAATTTAGGCACTTAAAAGGAAAAACATGATAAATTGGGCACTTATTTTGACATTAAACCTTTCTTTTATTATACCTTACCTAGTGACTGATCAAATATTAAAAGGGTAACAATTTATTAAGCTTTTGAGTTTAAAAATTAAAATGAGTATTTACTTTATTTGACTAATATTTAAATTGAAAATTACCTAAAATACTATTATACTAAAAATTTTCGGGAGGGGTTGTTGTCAAGTATAGTTTTGAACAGGGAGTCGAACCTATTTAAATATTTAAAATTTTAATTTTTGCCTTCAAAATAGAAAAAAAATGATCCATAAATTTGTTAAATTTAGGGTTTAAGAGTTTAGTTTAGAGTTAGTATTTATGATTTAAAGTTTATGTTTTAAGGGTTTAAGATTAAAGATTTAAAATTTAAATTTTATATTTTAAATAAGTAGAATTATGTATTTTTTACACATTTGTATAGCAATTAACACAACCTTTAAAACAACCAATTAATTTTGCATTGGCAATGACATGTATTTTCTTCAATTTTAGTATATTTTGAAGTTATGATGTTTATTTTTGTAATATTTTAATTGGAGGGAAATTATACATGTACAAACCCTTTGTTGCTTTCTTCTCCAACATACATGGTAAAACCAACCCAATCAATACAAATCATTAAGTAGCATTACATGGGCAATTTAATTAATGGAGCATAGGGTTAAGAAAAACATTAGTATTTTACTTAATAAAGTAAAAAGTGTGAGAGAGATTCCATTATTCTAAAGCTTAGGTCTTTGAGATTTGTAAGTCCCAAGGCCATCTAATAATGGCATGAGAGAAAGAGGTAAAAGGAGGCAGTCCATCAACAATTTAATACTATTATAAGGTAAAGGTTGTACTAAAATATTTTTTTTTGTTCAAAGTACTAAAATATTTGCCCACACCATTTTTTTTCTTTCTAATATTTTTTTGTTAATATGTATGTCTATTTTATGATTTATGTTTGGGGTGCGTGGTTGCCCTTTCTAACAATGTTATCTCTAAAGTTCGAGCTCACGTCCTCTCATTAGGAGTGCAATATGTCTTGCCAATGCACCAAACCCTTGTTGGTTTCTTTCTAATATTTATTGTTATTGTTTTTTTTATGAAAGCTAAAGTGATTACAAGTAGTATCTGTTCTAAATATACTCTCAACCATTTGACAATGAACGCTCAATCACCCTGCTGCAACTGCTGGTGCTCGAACCCGTGACCTCTAGGAACAACAACCGTTCCCTTAACCACTGAGTCAAGTTGGTTCGTGCAATATTTATTGTTATTGTTAATCATTGTTTATTAGCTTTATTTACATAATTAATACATTAAATTATATTACATAAGAATTTTAAAGTGACAACTAAAAGATTTTAATTAATTTATTTAAATACTACCAAACTGTTTTATTTTTTTTAAGAAGGGAAGAGATTAAGATTGTTCAAAGATTGAATCTGATATATTTTTTTAATATTATGTTCACTAAATTTATTATAAAATAAAACTGAAAAATACTTTTAAATAAATAAAAATGTAGAAGAAAAATTACAAAATAAAAGAGAACTAAACTCCCGAATAACGAACCATCAAACCAGCAAAACACGTTCAGTGAATTGCAACGATGGGAATGGGATGAAACACTAGATAAAAGAAGTAGAAAACAAAACTCATTCTCTCTATTCACCTACACGCTTAAGAATAGAAGTAGGAGTGGTGAGCGAAACGAACGATATTGCAGGCTATTTTTGCAAACAAATATGGCTGCATCGACAAACAAACCACAAAAAGAGATCAAACTACTAAAATATCACCGATAATCGCAAGTCATAGCCGAACGTCATGAGAAAACCATTCACAAAACAAAAATCTACCATAAAAGTAGGCAGAAATGTGCCATAAGCCAGAGGAAAAACGTACCACAAAGGCAAATAAAAATTATAAGAAAAATCAAAATATAGAAAGAAAACAAAAACTAAATATAAGAAATTAAAAGGAAAAATATCGACGGTTAACAACCAACATTAAAATTAACGTCGCCGCTAACTAGTCAAGAATGTAAAAAATAAGGAGAAAAAAAAAGAAAAAAATCTTGAAGACCCTGCCGCAGCTACTGATGCTTAAACCCGTGAACTCTAAGAACAACAATCGTTCCCTTAACTACTGATGCAAGTTAGTTCGTGCAAATATTGTATTGTATCAAATTTTATATTAAAAACTAATTGAAAAATCAAATAAATTAAATCTGAATTAACAAATTTGTGAATTCGGCAAGTAGGCTTCGCCCACTCCTGCAACTAACACGTCTACTTGCTTGATACCTAAAATTAGGGGTGTTCAAAATTACCCGACCTGAACTACCCGACCCGACTACCCGAACACAAATAATTGGGTATTTACCCGGAATTTTTTTTTACTCGGGTCGGGTACCCGGCCCGTCATTTCTCGGGTCGGGCCCGGGTCAAAAAATATGATTTTTTTGGGTACCCGGTTCCTATTTTTTTTATTTTTATTTTATTAGATTACTTAATATTTTTACTTTAGAACTATATTTAAATCTCTAAATTCATTCTATATTTGTATTATATGCTTTCATGTTTTAAAATTTTCAAAAAACAAATATTAATTTGTGAATATGTAAGATTCGATATGAAACAAACAACAAAGTTTCTCTATTGCATTTATGCATTAGTAGGTTTCTTTAAAAAATATGAGATTAAAAAAAATCACGATCGAGATTAATATTTTTAATGTCTTTCTTATGGTTATAAATTATTATTTTTTTGTTTGGATCATGTGTTATAAACTTTTAAGGTTTTTTTTTTTAATTTAAAAAAAAATATAAAAAAAAATAAGAACCGGGTACCCGGTACAGTGGCGGAACCTGGTGGTAGAGTTTGAGGGGGCCAACTTAAAATTTTAAAAAATACAAGTTTAAATTAAAATTTTCAAAAATTTTGAAGAGATCAATTTACATTTTTTTTTCAAAAATTTTGGGGTTTAATTAAAATTTTTAAAAATTTGAGAGGCTTGATGAGAACTTTTAAAAATTATGAGAGGGATTTAATTAAAAAAGTTCAAAAACTTTAAAGTTTAATCTGAATTTTTAAAAATTTTGTGGGGCTAAATTAAATTTTTTAATAATTCTAAGGGTTTAAATTATAATTTTTCAAATTTTGGGGGGGGCCATGGCACCCACATGTCCCCATTATCTTCCGCCACTGACCCGGTACATGTTTTTACGGGTACCCGGGTTTAACGGGTACCCGATTATCGGGTACCCGGTATTTACGGGTCGGGACACGGGCCGATAAACCTAATACCTGAAGGTCCGGGTACCTGGTTTTTCGGGTACCCGAAAACCCGGGTACCCGGATTTGAACACCCCTACCTAAAACCACCATCGCACTTGCCCTATATTCTTATCGTTTTCACACAATTGCCACACTTAGAACAACATCCTTGTACTTGGACCCTCGCCTTCATTGTCATGTCCATGTCGTCGATGTTAACAGTGACCGAGACCACCCTCTCAAACCACCATCTAACATGTGATTTGTCCATTTTTATCTCCACCAACAAAATTAGTTCAAATATCGCTTAAACAGATATCGAGTTGAAAGCGTTGTAGGCATAAAATCCTAAAAAGAGTTTCTCAGCCCCATGTTCATATAAATGAAATTCAATAATTATGTTCATTGCAGGACCCCATATGGGTATTTAAATTTGTACAAAAGTTGTGAAAATGAGATTTCAAACAGAACTCCATTAAAGATCTTGAAGCTCTCCTCCCAAGATATTTTATGGTCAAAACAGAAAGAGAAAAGAAAATCCTCTAATGAGAGTTGGCAGTGTCAGTTGCTAGCTCAAATGGGTATAATTATAACTGGAATTTACAATTAACAAACCACCCCCAAATTAAATTAAAGCTTTGATTTTGAAGGAAGAGAAGGGGAGGTTGTAATATTTTTAGTGGCAGTGGCGGTGGTTAATGATCAAAGAGCTCTCTTTTTAATGCAAGCGTGGGATATAAATGCAGGACCTTTGCCTTTCACTCACCTCTTCTTCAAAAATAGACAAATACCCATTTCTTTTCTCTCACTCTAAATCTAAGATTCTGAAGTAATAAAAGTCTCTCCTTTATTACTTTTTCTTCTTTGACTGTTTTGTTGCAGAGTTTCTCTGTTAGTGATCAGAACGAAAAGAAAAAGAGCTAGCTCAAATTCATTAAAAACATTAACTTTTGTGTGTTTTGAAAAAAAGAGGGCCTTGAATGAGAGAGCAGAGAGTACAGAAAAGTAAGCACAGAATCTGAAAATGGGTATCTTTCTCTCCTCACTTTTATACGAGTTCACTCTTGACTAGGGTTTTGAATGAGTGGCTTTTTTATTGTACTGAAATCATTGTTCTTTTTCCTAGTTTAATCGATTGCTTCTAGTAGACTTTTAATTTCTTTTCCTTTCTTACAGCTCTTCTTTGAGCTTCCTTTTTCTGTTCTGTTCCATCTTTTTTTGCCTTGGGGAAAGCTTTTCTTCTTTTTGCTTTGTGCAAATTTAGGTACTTCCAATTTCCTGTTGTTGCTTTGGAAATTGTTTGTTTCAGCTTGTGGCGATCTTTGCTACATATTTTCACTTCTGGTTTTGGGGGCTCATTAATTGGAGTGGGGCTCTATTTGAAAATTGTTCTGAGCAGTTTCTATGGCTTTCTTTTGGGGTGGGTGAATTTCAGCTTTTCTAGGATTATATCTTCTTTGTATTGTAAGTTTTCAGTCTCCTTGTGGACTTAGGTTGAAGCTTGCTGTTAAAGTTAATGTGTTTTGATATTATGTCAAAGGCTTAGTTAGATCATTTTCCCATGTGGTTTGTTCATTGTTCTTTTCTAATCTACCCGTCTCTTTCATGGTGTTGGATATTTATTCGATCAGCTTATAGCATTTAAGGATATAATTAGGTAATGGTCAAATTTTTAAGGCTTAGTTTCTTTTCATCAGCCTAACATTTTGAACTGTTGTTGGCTAGGTGTTCAAACATAATTGTGAAGAAAGACTTGGACCGAGTTTTCTTCTGCTACTCTTGTTGAAAGAGGGATGGATAAAGGTGAAAAGGATAAATATGAGCTAGAGAACAGGAATGAGAATAGCATAAACTACCAGGCGCCGGTTATGTCACCGGATTGGCAGTTTGGTGGTGCCAATCTCACAAGTGCTGGTATGAGTTTAGTTCCTAGCGGTAATTCATTGGCTATTGGTTCTTCATGTGTCTCCACTTCAGTGGCAGATTCATTCGGTTCGAACTTTTGGGAGCACCCATCTAATTCACAAAACTTGGGATTTTGTGGCACCAATGTACAAAATGGTGCAAGCTCTTCAAATGCAATGGGAATTGGGAAAGGTAGTCTTACCTCTTTGAGAAGTAGCGTTGATAGACCATTTGATATGGGTTGGAATGCTGCAAGTTCAATGTTGAAAGGGGGCTTTTTTTTGCCGAATACGACTGGGATTCTACCACAGAGTCTATCACAGTTGCCAGCTGATTCAGCTTTCATTGAGCGTGCTGCCAGGTTCTCGAGCTTTAATGGGGGTGATTTTAATGGTATGATGAGCCCTTTTGGTATGCCCGAATCTATGGGTCTGTATACTGGAGGTGTGGGATTGATGTCGGGACCTGGAGATATGTTCACAGCCAATGGGATGAAATCAGTATCTGGTGTGGAATCTCAGAAAAGTAAGTTGAATGTCACTGAAGCTACTAGAGATGCTTGTTTGCAAGTTGAAAACAGGGCTAAAGAAAGCCCTGGCAACGACAGGAGAAGTGGAAGTCTTGTGCGAGCTAATGAAGAAGCGAAACAAGGAACTGGTGGCTCTGGTAATGAGTCTGATGAGGCTGAGTTTAGCGGTCGTGACGGAGGTCAAGATGAACCATATTCATTGGAGGGTGCAGGTGGTGAACATTCTGCTAAAGGTCTTAGTTCGAAGAAAAGAAAAAGGAGTTTACAAGTAAAATATGTTCACCAATTGTTTCCTAGATCCATTGCACACTTTTGTTTATAGTCGAAGTTTTGATTACTAAGTTTATGGCAGGATGCTGAGATTGATCAAGCTAAGGGAGGCCAACCACCTACCGAGGCAGAAAAGGATGGTGCTGAAAATCAACAAAAGGCAGACCAGAAGCATACTACAAGTGTCAATAAGACTACAGGGAAGCATGTGTCTCCAGCTTCTCATCCACCAAAAGAAGAATACATCCATGTGAGAGCCCGAAGAGGCCAGGCAACAAACAGCCACAGTCTTGCGGAAAGGGTAAATTTTATATGGAATACTCTTTGAAATAGCAATATTAGATCATCCATCTTGTTTAGATTGGAGTTAATTGGTTATCACTTCAGGTAAGAAGAGAAAAGATCAGTGAAAGGATGAAGTTTCTTCAGGACCTTGTACCTGGTTGCAGCAAGGTGTGATAACTTGGACCCTATAGCTTAGGGAGTACAACCATATCGACTTATCAGCAGTTTCACAACAGATATTGTAATTTATTGTGTGAGAGTTCATTGGTTCTTTCAGGTTACAGGAAAGGCAGTGATGCTAGATGAAATCATTAACTATGTGCAGTCACTTCAGCGGCAGGTTGAGGTATTAGAGCAGAATTTACTTCTGTTTTTCAACCTTATCGCTCCCTAGTAATCTAGTGTAATCGGTGATGATGTAATTGTGGATACTTCAGTTTAATTAACTAGTGAATTTTGTTCTGGATTGATGTAAATATTGTTACAACCTTGGGACTTAGTTGATAGTTTAATCACGTCCTTTCCTTTTGCAGTTTCTGTCAATGAAACTTGCTACAGTTAACCCCAGGCTGGATTTTAATATAGAAGGGCTTCTTGCGAAAGATGTAAGTTGGTCAAGTATAAATTTTGCAATCCTTCATTTCTTCATGTGTCTCATCTAACTAGTCAAAAGCTTCTTCATTGATGTACAGATTATTCACTCGCGAGCTGGCCCTTCTTCGTCTCTGGGGTTTTCTCCAGATTTATCTGTTGGTTACCCTTCATTGCACACGTCTCAACCTGGACTTTTTCAAGCTGCTCTTCCTGTTACAGGGAGTACCGCTGATGTTATTCGTAGATCGCTTACTCAATTCACATCGATGACTGGAGGATTAAAGGAGCCCAATCAGGTTTTCCTTCATTTTCTTAGGCCTTTTAACATCTTATTAAAGGGTTACCGATATGAAGAAACTATTTTATCTGCCTAACATCATGATTCATGAGTATTAAATTTTAACTTCCTATACATTTTGGTTCTAGCTCTCCAATCCATGGGAGGACGAGCTCCACAATGTTGTTCAAATGAACTATGGAACCAGTGCTCCTTCTGACAGCCTTAATGAAAATGGTATCACCCGCTTTTATTAATATCATATCTCATAGGCGAAATGTCCTCTGATCTGATTAAATTTGTCTAATGCTTTCTCAGGGCCTCGACCATCCAGTAATACTAAAGTAGAACTTTGATCCTTCTTTTAAGGGTCTATGGCTCCATGCCAGGAAATTTATTATATCCCCATTACTTGCTATATGTATGCCAGCATTCTTGAAGGTAGCCAAGGGAATGTGAACCACTCTTTCGAAGTTAAAGTATAAACATATGTTGTCACCATATACCTACCTTGCTCAAGGTTCCTGAACTGTATGGTCTCTCAAAGGTCAAGTATAAAACATATGTGGTCACCATATTCCTATCGTGCTCGAGGTTCCTTGACTGTATGGTGAGACGGAATTTCATTTTCGTGCTTGTTTGAGCATTAGATACATGGAGGGATATGGAACTCCTTTGATCATGGGAATGTATTGGTGTCCTAGTCAGAGGTTAGGTGGATTAGATTGTATAGATTGATTATGGAAGCTTTTGTGATATAGGAGTTATATGCTTTTATCTAGTAGTATATTAGATGAATCTCTTCTGTAATTTACAGATGGCTATGGGAAGTTATTTGTTCAGTTAGATTGCATTTTTTCTTCAATCCTCCCATACATTGCTTCTCTTTTTTCTCAAGAAAGGAAATTATTTCTATGTGAACGTCGAATACGGATATATTTGGTTCGAATACATTTTGATTTGAAGTTATTCAGTAAAAATGTCAAGCTAAAAATGAAACAAAGTTCAAGTATGGAAACTGTTGTTCCTCACCATGACATGGATTGCATAAATAATATGACCAAATTAAAACACTGGAATTTATCAGAAGATTGATTCCATTAATAAGCAGATTTTTTTATTAGAAATCTGTAGCATTTAGGCAGGGGACAAGAAATCAATGAAAGATGTCCGAATAAACAATTGGAGTGTCTTATCCTTTACCTGTCTTGTCATCGTTTAAATATTGAATTTGACATACAAATCTGGTACTCCCAAAGATATTAGCTGTAAATCTATTGTATGAATAGGATTCTATTTGATGATGATGATGATGGTCCAATGGAATAATGTCTGACAGTCAAGGCCACCAGCAATGAATACAATATAATTAATACAAGTAGCCTCTCAGTTCAGCTATGAACTGTATTTTGGATGTTTGACTGTGTAGTAAAACTGACATGTGGAAATACAGATATCTTTTTCTAAGATATTGTTCGCCATTAAAAAAATGGGATGCTCTCAGTTTCACACTAATACAAGCCATTGAGCAATGGTAAAGGCTTAGACATCAAGACTACTTTGTTGTATGATGAATCTGTAAGTAGATACTTGAGAACTTAGAGGAACTACTTCACTTGTATTCTTGTGGTGATTTGCTAGAATCTCCTTTAATTTGATCTTGCTGTTGATTCTGCAACATAAAGAAAAGGTTGGTCTAGCAATACCATGATTTGGAATTACAGAGTTCATAAACAATTACCTGTAATCTAGCACATATCTCTATAACTTCAGCTACAGGAGCCCAATCACCAAAATTCCTCTCTATAAACTGGTAAGCTATTCCAGTTCCTCCTTGACCAACTATAAAAAGGCCACCCTTGATTTCGCCTTCTCCTTTAAAATTCTGGTCTATTCCCATAGCTTTTGCACGTTTGTAGTTTGCAATAGCCCGGGGATTGAATACAAATCCTGACAGAAACTTGTCTTTAAGTAATTTCCCACCTCCAAGAGCTTTGAAGAATCCCATTGTACGGTCCAAGATCACAACTCCACCCCAATAGCGTGGCCAAAAGTCTTTTACCTGCATCAGAAGTTGATATATCTTAGGAAAAAAAGAAGTTTATTGGATAAATATTTTGAATAAAAAGTATACAACTCAGTGACTCACCTCTGATTCTATATGTTCATGAAGAACTGCAAACATTTGGATTCCCAGTGCATCAAATATTGGCTTTTTGGCATAGAGCTGGTGAGCTTCAGCTCTGCACATGATGCACCTGTTATCATGTGGCAACAGATGTAGAAAGAAAATCCAATCAGTTTCATCCCTTAGATGATAAAACATGGTTTCTATGTCAGTAGTTTTAGTACTTTACCCTGGCCGTCGAATGCATAGGAGAACAGCCGGCTTGTCACGCCACAGTTCCGAAGCTTTCATAGGTGGAGTCTTTGATTTCACCAAAGGCTCCATCCCAATCTTATACACGGGAGTTAATCTCTGAACCGATATGTTTTCAATAGCGGCATAAGGTGCCACGATGTCGACCACCGGAGGAGGCTGTACGCAACCGCAGGCTCGAGCCTCGGCCGGTCCCGCAGCAACAATCCCTTTAAAGATGTATCCATCTTTAATCTTGAAATCGGCCAGTGATTCTTCCAGCGACCTGCCATCGTATGTGTTACTCCTGCCAAAGGACTTTGCTATGGATTGAATCTTACGAATGGTGTTATTCCTAGACGGCGTAGCCGTGTTTTGCCTCGTGGGGAGGCCGTAAGATTTCGGTAGAGGATCCGTGCATGAATTGCTTCTGTCTGTGAAACGTGCAATATGCCCCCTTTTCATGCCGAATTGTGAAGATAACTCCTCGGTGCGCAAGCTAAGGAGTTCAGGTAGGCATCTCCTAGAGGCCTCTAGCTTATCTCCATATTGCATCAAAGCACGATCATGAAGGTAGGTTCTGATTTCCAGAGCATCCTGAAGAACAGTAGATACAAATCAGCTGATTTGCAGGCAGTGAGTAAACAAACATATTTATTTAGAGAGCTGAAAAGAATTTTAACCTTTTGATGTTGTGTCATGTTGATTGCATCCATATCCTCTGAATTCATGATCTTTAAAGTTGGGACGTCATCCCAACCTTCTTCCAATAGCTTTGGAAGCAATCCCTTGAGAACCCCATCACCAACAAAATCTTCTATAGAGAAAGAAGCCATTTTTCGGTTGAAACAGGGAATGGTTCATCCGTATGATGCTATGGTCTGTTTTAAATATGCTCCTGAAATCCCATGTACAGCTTTGATCTGATCTCATTCTTTATTCGAAGTCCAACTGAACCTATTCGAAAGATGCTTCAAGAAAATACTAGTATAATCATCACTTGTGAACTAATAGAAAGGTACTCAGTTCCATTTGGCAGTTTTGGTTTGTCATTTACGGCTGAGAGCATAGAATAATATGCTGAAACGTTAAGCTTTTGACAAAATTCAATGGTGTTAGCAGGCGTAAATGGAAGCTAGCAGACAATAGCTATAGGTTATCTGTTGAACTATCAAAAAAGATGCTGACAGAGATATAGAAAGGGAAACAAATATGGGCTCCTAAACATAGAAGATCACGGGAAGATTGAAAATGAAAAGAACGTTTACAATGTCAACAATTGTATTTTAGCAGGCTGCCGGCCATGTCCTGCCCTGTAAAAAGGCATAAATGTTGTCCATGGAGTAGAGCCATAACGTGTTTAATTTTATCCCACTCTAAATGAGTTATTTATTTACTTTTGGCTGATAATTTTGATTATAATATAGCATGACACCTGAAATCTGTACCATTTACAGATTTACTACAAACAATTTCATAGGGAATTCTCTTTCAATAAATAAATTTAGGTATTTCCTGATGGTTATAAAGTAAATAACTTTTTGTCCTTTCATTTTGAAACGAAATTTAAGTCTGTGAAAGAAAAACGGCAACTCAGAAAGCAAAACCTTCATTAAATGCTTCAAAATCGTCACATATAAGTAACTCTCATCCACCATACCCAACCCAAGTTACCAACCCCGACAACTTTTTCCCTTACTCTTTCATACTGGATTTAAAAAAAAATCAAATCAAAATTTACATAGAAGTCTTAATCTTGCCAAGGATCACTCTCGGTCCTTACTTCCGATGGTTCAATAACTTGGTTCTCTGAGCCTTCTTCACCTGCACTCGCATCGGTTTCAGCAGCACTAGCTTCTGATGCTTCAACTTCGTCCTCGTCCTCTGATCTACCCCATCTTCCTCCGAGTGCCATTGCCATCATCTCGTAAATCTTGCTACCCAACTCAGCAGGGCTGTCAGGCTGTATGATGAAGAGGGCAGTAAGAATAATATGTTACTTAAATGTCTGCAAAAATGTTCAAAACAAATGATCATGTCAACTTACAGAAAAACCACTGGAGATCAATGCTGTATCATATAACAAGTCAACAGCTCTCTTGGCATCACTGCTTTCAGGTGCATTCTTGCATGCAGCCTGCAAGGAAAATAAACCTTATTGTCGTCATAGAAGAAACAAAAAACTAGGACAGCAAGTGTATCAATATTTCGGTAATGGTAGACTTCTAACAATCAACATTTTGATCACCACTACGGCCTAAACAAAGTGCAACGACTGCTCTGTCTAATCAGGAGCACATCTCTCATTAGTGCAACTACTACTACATCTCATATTAATTATTATATACACAGTAGTTATCTGGACTAATAGGGTTAAGTGTAATGCTGCCATTCTTTGTGATTTCTTGGGTTGCTATGATCCCAAGATATGTTTCAACTGTTTCATCACTACTAAAAGATAAATATCCTTGAAAGAATGCTACACTAGAACATCTTCAATCGAGTTGAACTAAAATGCTCTTACATTCAAATCTTTAATAATTGGATGATCTGGATTAACCTCCAGGATCCTCCTTCCCCTCATGAACTCCAAACTTGCTGTATCTCCAAGCGCTTGTGCTTTCATCAACCTACACAATGAATTAAAAATGAGTTGAGGAATGATTTGATGTATGTTTATGACTTGCGGATAGATAAAAAAAATAAAACCTCTCACCTTTCCATGTTAGCTGACCATCCAAACTTGCCAGAAACAAGGACACAAGGCGATGAACTTAGTCGCTTCGAAATTTGGACTTTGGCCACCTTGTCTCCCAGTTGTTGCTTTATCCAATCACAGAGAAGATTGTATTCTTGTTTGGTTTCCCTCTCTTTTACCTCATCTTCATCACCTGGTATAAAAAAATTCCATTAGATGCACACCAAAGCCATCTGAAATGAAGAGCAAGGCTGCCAAAGAAAGATGCCCACCCGATCAAAAAGAAAATAAATAAATAACTATAGAGGAGACCATAAATACTAACCAAGTTCTAAGTCTTCCTTGCTAATATCAACGAATTTCTTCTCTTTGTAGGTCTGCAGGTTTTGGATGGCAACCTCATCGATAGGCTCAATTAAATAGAGAACCTAAAAAGAAGCCATATCAGTTATAATGGAACATCAATATAAGCAAAGAACCAGATAAGCTACCAACGGGGAAAAGAAAAAAAATGTGCTAGTAATAACAAGAATAAATAATTTGATTCAACAGTTGTAGTTTTTGTTTTTACAGCCCTCTGTTGTTCCTAGTAGTTTACTGCTAAGAAGTTCGTTATACTGTACATAGACTTGACTACTACTTTGGCTGGATAAATAAATTGATTCCTCCAAAATAAATGGAAGGAATAAAAAAATCTCTGCCATCCTCCTATCTACTATATCAAACAACCAACATTTAACTAATTTCTGTTTTTAAGCTAAGATTTTTCATAATATTTCCAAAGTCCAAACATAAGACTACCCGCAGATGATTCAGGTAATTCACTAGACAATATCCATCAATTTTAGCCCCAAAATTGGAACTACTCTAAATGTCATGTGGGCTGTGGCAAACTAAAGACACGAAGTCTCGGATTATTTTGTTCCTTACAAATCCAATGCCAAATCGACATGCATACCTCAATGTCCTTTTGAACCAATTTCTCTAAGAATGGAGCAGTCTTGGCACTTTTCAAGCTGTCAGTTGCCAAGTAATAGATAGCATTTTGATTCTCTCCCATATTTTCGACATACTCATCCAAACTTGTCAATCCCTCTTCATTTTTTGATGTGTAAAACCGAAGTAATGGTGTTATACGCTTGTGGTTACCAGTGTCTTCAATGCATCCCAACTTTAGGAACCTGCCAAAGTTCTCCCAGAACTTTTTGTAATCCTGTATTCAAGTTCTCCATAGTCCAAGTTAGTAGACAAAATTCAGGTCAGCAATGGTAAAAAAATATGGCTTCCATCAAACAATATACCTCTTTATTTTCACTTTCAGAAAGTTCTTGAATCATGTCAAATGTTTTCCTGACAAGCCTCTTTCTCATAATTCTCACCTATAGTCAATATGGCAACATAATTAGCAGACTTGGTCATAGACCCTAAACTGAGAATACAAATTTACTTGAGGATAACCGTACACGCACAAGGAAGTAAAACATGACTAAAGAAAAGTACAAAATTAATCTTACAATACGGCTTTCTTGGAGGATCTCTCGAGAAACATTAAGTGGAAGATCATTGGAGTCCACAACACCCTTCACAAAGCTCAAGTATCGTGGAAACTGCAAAATAACATTAAGTTCAAATACAAGTTAAAGGTTGATAACACAAGGAAAGGCTACATGTATCATCACAGTCATGCAATTTACATATAATTCAGTCACCTTGAACAGGAGAACGCAGTAAAAGAAATTAAACAATATTTCCCCTAAATTTTGATGAATATCCAGAATTTATCTTTAGTTGTCTTATACCAGTGGAATGTGAATATACTTTTCCAGTTCATAATATCTAAGAACCTTCTAATAAATTTATCATAAACATGCAAGAAATGGAAGGAGAACAAAATATCAAACCAAGCCAAAAAAACAGTTATAAAATTTCTTAATGATCCAAATTTTATTCAATAAAGAACCATGATATATTCCCACAAGTCATTCCTGCAAAAGCCAATATTGCAAAAACAGCTATCAGCTGACCAGATCAAAACTTACCAGCTCTCCATCAAAATCATCTGAGATAAATACGCGTTTCACATACAAGCGTATGTTCTTTGTTTTTGAGTTTACTACATCCTCATTGTTAAGAGGACCCATTCCGGGAATGTACAGAACACTCCTGAACTCCACCTCACCCTGCATGATTTGTAAAGAAACTTCAATGACTCTAGTCACGCATAGGAAGTAAATTCATAAACTACAATTGCATGCATACCTCAGTAGTAAAGTGAGTGTATCCAAGTGGATCCAAGAATTCGTTGAAAGTCTTCTTGTAGAATTCATTGTACTCGTCTTTTTCAACTTCCTTAGGATTTCGCATCTACAACAGATCCCACAAAAAACATGATGGTATAAAACAACAAATTATATCGGAAACAAAGTAACATTCTTGAGAAAAAGAGCATCTTAAACTATATACTAGTGAGCAGGCAGAAAACAAAACTCACCCATATTGGTTTTGTTTCGTTTGCTAATTCCCAGTCCCAATACTTCTCAGTTTTAGTTGTCTTCTTTTTCTTCACATCCTGTCAACAATTTCATAAGCCAACAGTAACACCATGTTCGCTGACAAGATAGTTTGGCTAACAAATTGCTAGCAACAATTATATCAGAAAGCAATGGCACAGTTACCTCTGGTTTTACTTCTTCTCCTTCTTTTGGCACTTCTTCCTCCTCTACCTGCTCAAAGATTAAAAAAAAATTAGTAAAGAATAGTTAAGAGCTATTTTTCAATGAGCTCAGAATCGAAGTGCTTATAACAAAACAGAGCGACTCTGTCATTGGATATGAGATCAGAAAGAATTTTTTTAAAGAGAATAAACCAGGTCATAACACCTTTGAAATAGAAAAATAATGCAAACTGTTTTATATATAATTACAAAAATCAAACAAGATGAGAATGTTAAAACAACTTGAACCATTCATGAGGGCCAGAATCAGCAATGAGATAAGGTAAGGTGTCACAAGGGAGTGGAGAGGGAAGAACAAGTATTCATTTGATATTAAAAAAAATTTGATTCCACATGCCTAAAACACCAGTTGAGAAGGAATTAACTATATCCAAATTAGAACATAAGCATGCGCACTAACCTCAATTGTCCTTGATTTTTCTTGCCATGTGTAGATTGGGAAAGAAACAAACTGGGAGTAATTCTTCACCAAATTCTGAATTCTGGTGTGATCTGAGAATTCATACTTGTCATCTGACTGCAAGAGAACAATATTGTAGACATTTGGCACTTAGAAGAATTGTACATTTGAAGAACCAGGAGCTTCTAAGTAAATTGTAACACTAACCACCTCATTAAAATCTCAATTCTACTTACTATCTTCACTAAATATTTTAACATATGAATCCAAATACATTCAAATAGGATGTAAAGCAGGAAAAATAATGAACAGATAGAGTACCCTTAGATAAAGTGTAATCTGTGTACCACGGGCTAGAAGCTTTTCTGGATCAGTTTCCTCCCTAATCACATAGGAGCTACTGTCTGCTACAGCTTCCCAAATATATTGCTTCTCTGACTTCGGGCTCTTTGTGGACACAACAACCTGCTCAAGAAACATATAAACAAGCAATCCAATTATCAACCTTGCATGAAAAATATTGAATGAAAAAGCTTCCCAGGGGGAGCTGAAGATGACAAAGTAAGTTATCAATTAAGCAGACAGCTCTGCCCGATACCTTCTCCGCAACAAGAAAAGCAGAATAGAATCCAACACCAAATTGACCAATCAAACCATTATCAGCCCCTAGATCCTTATTTTCCTACAAATAATAAGATTCTAAGTAAGCAACTAGAAATACTATTTCTTCTTTATTTTATACAAATAGAGTTATTTACAAAATACAAAAGACATTACCTTAAGAGCCTTAAGAAATTTAGAAGTACCACTTTGAGCAATTGTTCCAAGACAGTCGATGAGTTCTTCTTTTGTCATTCCAATACCCGTATCTCTGAAAAACCATTAGTTTTTTTAATATAGTCGTCCTCTACATATCATTCTTTTTTTTCAGGACAAGAGGTCATAAAAAACATACGTTATAGTGATAGCCCCATTATCTGGATCAGGTTTGATGCGAATCTCTAGTTCTCCAGAATCTCCAAGCAGAGAGGGCTCAGTCACACTCAAAAATCTAAGCTTATCTAAAGCATCACTCGCATTACTGGAGCACAAAAACATAACTTTGTCAATTGCCTAATCTCTAGGCTGAAGCCACGAGTCCAAAATCTATGAAACCAAACATTCGAATCAAAAACTGAGTCTTCATTTAAAAAACATGCTAACCTTACAAGCTCTCTCAAGAACACCTCTTTATGGCTGTATAGACTGTGAACAATCAAATCCAACAAGCGACTAACCTGCAACCATTTGTAATTTAGTATTAATTTCAGAATAGAATATAGAGGATAAAAACCCTTCAATATAAACAAGAGTTTTATCCAACAACAATAGTAAGTGTAATTTTCAAGTGTCATAATACACCAAGTACAATCATTTTCCTTCATTTTTCACATAAATCCACCACGTAAATCCACACATATCCCACCAAGACAAACCCAGGAAAAGAAAAAGAAACCCACCTCGGCTTGGTACTCAAATTTCTCCCCGGAGGTCTCTTCGGCCTCTTTCTCAGCCACTGCAGAAGCTTCACAACGAACCGCTATCCGGTTGTTTCTCTTCTCAAGTTTCCACCTCAGTCCAGCGCAAGAGAAGGCCTTGCCGAGGCCATTTGGAGGCAGAAAAGCGCTTCTGAGATTGAAGAACTTGTTGGGGTTTGTCAAAGGGAGAGAGGCCAAAGATGGGGTAGCCAAGCTTCTACTTAGGACTGGAGCCATGGAAGCAAAACCCTAGAGAAGATAAAATTTTGGGTTTTGAGAGAAAGAAACTAAAAACCCTACCGAGGAGAGGGTGGGGTTTAAGGGGGAGAGTGGAGGGTTCTAGAAATTGGGAAACAAGAGTTTGGGTTACTTCTTGTTTTTGGAATTGTGAGGATTAGATTCGGCCATTTCAGCAAACTGCCACTACAAAAATTATCCCCTTTTTCTTTTTCTCAAAACTATAATTTTGCATTGCTCAATCTTTTCATTTCATAAAAGAATAATTGTTTTTACCCTAAAATCTATTCTACTGTGAAAATTCTGATATTAATCCCAAATTCTCGTTTATTAATTTTTCGATCCCGGGTCCCAAGGATGATGAACATCAACCTTTGCCATCAGGACACAAGGGGATGAGCACGATTGATCCTCTTAACTTATTTTGTAATTGAATGTGATGATCTTTTGTACCCCTAATAGGATTGAAATTTGTTCATTATTATCAAGAAACTTCAAATTTGTGTTTTAAGTTAAATTCACCATAAAATTGCATGCAGTCAAGCTCATTGTTTTACTCATATTTTAAATTAATAAAGCATTTAAAATGTAATAATATATTTATATTATTAAAGTTGTAAAATTTATAAAAAAAAATGATAAAGAAAATAGCTTCAAGGGCTAAAAGGATTTTCTTCTGAAAAGTTTGAGGGAAAAAGTGACATTAGACCTTTACGGAATATGAACAACATAAAGAAACATAACTGTATCAAAATTTATATAAAAATGAATCATTAATATGTAAAAAATTATGAAGAAATAATATCGACACAATTATGACGTGAAAAATGTAAAATCCATGTATGAATACATAGATTTCCAGGTCTAAATCAAGTTTCTTGAGCTTGTGTGTGTTGTTCTTTTTGTCATCAACAATGGAGGAAGTTTTTTGTCAAAAACAAAAATATATGCAACTTTGCTATGAATCAATTGAAAATATCCAACACTTGGCATTTCTCATCATCGTTCTGATGATAACATTGCCAACATAATCTGTAAAATGAATAATTTACAGAAACACAGAATACTGTACAAGTGAAGCAACTGTGCACAGAGAGAGTTGCAGGTTAAGAAAAACCTTGACGCTCGTTTGCTGATTTACAAGCTTCAGAATGCATAAAATCTACCATATTCGATTACGTTCTTATTTTGAATTAAATCCAACAAAAGTATTCATTAACCAAAAGATAAAAATGAAAATGAGAGGATCTAATAAGAATGTTCATGCATATATATATGAGAAATACCACCAATCACTGTTACAGAAAACATCCCAAAGTGCAGCAACTGATGAACTGAACATAATGCTTATAACTCAAACCTCAGCAGATGTCTGCCTCAAACAATCAACGTTGCACAATCCAACAGATCGTACCATATCTCCCAGCCTGCCATTCCAAGAAGTTCCAAAAGTTAATACAAAGATAAAAATAATTGAAAAAAGGGTTTTTCAGTGTTCATATGTGTGTGTGTGTGTAGGTATGTATTTCTAACCGGTCAAAACTTTTTCTTGCTCTCTCTGGATGATCTGTGCTGTTCCTAGCTTTCATATGACGATCAGTGCTCCTTCTTGATTTCTCTCTTTTGTCAATGCTGGCTCTTGCTTTGTCTCTACTGTCTGTGCTTAGCCTGGATTTTTCTTTATGCCCAAAACTTGGCCTACCCTTGTCTTTATAGTCAGTGCTTGGCCTGGATTTCTCCTCGTTTTGGTCAGCATTGTTCGGAGCTTGGTGGGATTGACCATTGGGTTTCAGGTCCAATCCGTTGCACGGACGTTGAAGTTTCTCGATGGCTAATATGAACTTCCTAAGGTTCCTTAAGTACTCAGGGAAAAGCTCCAAATTACAATGGTTCCCGCCTTTGATCCACAATGGCTCGTACTTCTCTTTACATAGTTCCCAAAGTCGCTTCCCATGAGAAAAGTTCACCACATCATCTTCAGTTCCCTGCACAACATGGTTAACTAATAATAACCCAGGTACCCTTATAACATCAACTGATCAAATTGAAAACTCGGCATCAAGTTGCGTTTCGAAAATGAATCATTCCGATGAAAAAAAAAAGGACTCACATGAATCACCAGAACAGGGCAGTTAACCAGAGGGATTTTATCAATGTTCTGCAATAAAATTACAAAAGAACAGAATTATGCTCACATGTTGAAACAGTAAAAGTTCTCAGCACTAGTTCCAAGCTAGTGAATAGAGATTTAAGCAAGCAAGAAACCAAACCTTGTAAATGTCAAACCATAGCGTACGCTTGACTTGATACACAACACGAAGGCCAGACAAGATTGGACTGTGCAGAACTACAGCTCTCAAGTGAGGCAACCGAATGGCTAATTCCAAAGTAGGTCCACTCCCAACTGATTGTCCATACAATATTGTGTCTTCCTGTTTTACTCCATATATCTCCAAACATTTGAAAGCTGCCTCTATGTCTGCATATGTGTCCTGCTCACTTGGCTATACATGTATACAATCATCAGAATAGTGACTCTCTCAAGTCTCAATCAATATAGAAGTTACAAAGGCAACAGCCAACAAGATTAACATGGGGTTTTGTTATTGTACTAGGAGAAGACTTTCACATGGTAATCAATAATATAAATTGACAAGAAAAAAGGGATTCATGTTCATATTTCATATGTGCTGTCATGTATCTGTGGCTTGACCTAGCTAAGATTGATCCTTAATTTTCCAGCAAAATCCTACATTGAAATGGATGAGAGAGGAATATATTATACCTTTCCAGTGGATTGTCCATATCCTGAGTAATCATATCTGCATCAACACAAAAGTTTTAAAAAATATATATGGTTCTCCTTGATTCTATATTTGCAACTTTTTTTCTTTCATTTTTCAGGGTTAATCTAAAGGGGCAAAACACTGAACATTTGATATACAATAATAACTGACCCCAAAAGATTAACATTCAGATGAACACTGAGCTCGGTATAAATATGAAACATCTGAGCAATATCAGCAGCATTTCCATGAGAATACAGCACTGTCAACGAAGCTGATGGATTCTTCACATACATAGCCACAATCTCATTCCCTCTCTTGGTACTCAGCTTCAGTACGTCCACGTTATCTCTCTGGTAATTAAAATCCGAGAACTTTATTTTCCCAGTTGCTTCGTCCACAATTATGTTGTAGGAAGGTGGGTTCGGCGGGAAAAATGCAAACTTGGCTGCCATGGATGATTTCGCATTCCCCATTTCCGATCCAGAAGCATAAAAGAAGGATACGGTTTGACGGTGATCAAATGTTTTTGGTGTCACAAGTTGATGAAAAATTATGCTTTGAATTCGAGACTAGTTTTTTGTCTAAAAGAGCAGAGATTATGGTGAATGAGATAAAAGAAGAAAGTGAAGATAAGATTCTGGGATTTGGTCCTTTTCTTTACTTTTATGTTTGGTTCTTGAGAAAATTTTGGCATGAAAATGGAGAGTGAACATGGAAAGCACAGAGTAAGAGGGAGGGATTTCTCTGGTCGGTTATACATTAAGAGTGATTTCCGGCATCAAAATGGTTACAAAGCTTGATATTGCATTCTTTATTTTTCTAATCTCTTAATTAAATTTTAGATTATGCTGATAATTAGGGTCAAAAAGCTTTTTAATTTGAAATCTCAATTGCAAACCTTGCTAATTGCTATGATACAGTGGGCCAAGCTGTTTGAAGTGGGAAGGGGATGATACAACAAGGCTAGAGTAATTTTGTTACAAACAGGTCACTGGACAGTTAAATTGAAACAATCAATTAACGTAACATGATATAATAATTATTTCAGCTCCAAAATTTATACAGACTATTAATTTGGTCTTAATTCAAAATAATTCAATAAATTTAACTTTCATATTTAAAAATTCCGATATTGTATCCTCCTGACACATCCTCCGACCACTTGTCGCACTCACTGTTATTGTCTATTAGCTTGATAATCAACATATGTGATAATTTGATAGACACAAGAACTTCACTACCGAACAATTAACAAACTAAAGGAATAGACTCATCGTGACCCTAACATCGCCTACTAGTAGACGCATTCATTTTACTAATGGGATTTTTTTAAAATATGAAGGCTTAAATTTATTGAATTACTTTGAATTAGAACCAAATTGATAGAGTGGATAAATTTTGAGGACTAAAATTGTTATTATACCAAGTCATGTTAGACATCCATTTCAGTTTTAACAACAAAATGACTTAATTGTAGTAAAATTTTAATTAAGTGACTAAATTGCGTCTTATTTAAAAAAAAATACATGTTTGTAACCAAAAACATAATTGAGTGATTTGTGGTGTATTTTACACTTAGGTTAAATCCCAAGATGTAATATACATTACACCATCTTTTTCTAGAAGCAAAACTGCTAGATTCTAGGCCTTTTCCATTTCTATTTAACAACGCCTAAACATAGCCTTTCCATGGTAAGGCTAGGGTATCCAAATTAGG
The DNA here is from genome assembly GCA_030270665.1 of Hibiscus trionum. Lineage (NCBI taxonomy): Eukaryota > Viridiplantae > Streptophyta > Magnoliopsida > Malvales > Malvaceae > Hibiscus > Hibiscus trionum. The sequence goes on from BSYR01000065.1 coordinate 6,597,271, forward strand.
CCTTTCTTAATGAACACGTTTTCATCTCTGTAACCTAAATAGACTCATCCAGATGATGTTGCTTTCATGTCTGTTGCACTGATCATTAGGGCAGAAAAAAGCATTTGAAGTTTGGGGTTTACTATATGAAATGATCTTCTGTTTTACTTCGAATCATCCTCTAGTTTAGTTTTGGTCATTTGAGTTGCATGAAATCATAAAAAAAAATCGGTTGAAAATCCAAATAAACACAAAATACTCTAAATGAAATCATGAAATCACAAGTTTTGATCTCTTCTCAGTATCATTACAGTGTATTGGTTTGGAACAAAAAAAGTTTGATTCTATATAATAGCTTCATTAATGTCTAAATGTGTACATCATCCTTGTTAAGAAAACATGTGGTTTACAAATTGCAATTAAAGATTCCAGATGGATGTCCTCCATCTGTGCATGGAACCAAATGGTCCACCAGACAAAATAATCAATTACAGCCAGCAGCAAAAATCTATAGACATCTTTTTGGTTGAAACCAAAGTATATGCATCTACTGTTCCCTCGACTCTGGATACAATGGCAAGTGATAACTAATTTGGCGGCTAAAAGGCAAACACGGTCCGCTGTACTTTTGTTCTTTCACCAAGTCATAACACATCAACATGACTCCACTTTGATGAGCTGTGTTGTGTCTTTACTCCTTGGTCTCCAGTCCCCGCCGCGTATTAGCCACTCCATTGTCAAGACAGTTCACCAATTCATTTTCTTCCACCCGAACCACCTTCTTCATGTCTGTCTCTCCACAGAGCATATCAACCAAGTACCATGTCCACCGATGCCATCCCAAACCCCAACCCCCAAAATCCTGGCCTTCCCATACCTAGGCCCACTGCTACGTGCTGGCTTTTCTTGACCTCAATAACCCATCTTTCCTGGGGCAACAAATCAGAACAAAAAATGGAGCTTTGTTCAAATTTGTTGATGCAATATTGCAATTGTATTATCCAAGAGATAACAAGTATGCTTATTACCTTGCATGTGTACATGTGCATGCGGATACATAAAAGTAGCAATCCTAGTTGATACTTGATAGCATAATTCTTGATTAAAATATTTTATATCATACTTAATCACCTTTTTAAAATAAAACTTCACTCAACTGGTGGTTAGCACGAAACAGAAAAATAAGTCTTATGAGCTAAAACGAAAAGGGTGAAGCCCTATAGATTTTAAGACTATGATGAAACTCAAAGGAAATCAAATCCAACGGAAGAAGCCTTATTAGATTGCTTTGGAAAAACTTGTCAATAAATCACAGAACTCTATTTGCAGAATACATAGGATGAGATATTCAAGTTTCGAACCCCAATGAGACATTACCTTCAATTCAAACATTAAATGCACCGGTAATATTTACATGAGAGATAAGCAAATCATCTTGTATTGTAGGGAAACTGTAACACATTAATGTGGAAATATGCATTCAGACAAGCAGATGTAACCTTCTTATTATCTTGATTCTATATCCTCCATTTTCAATTATAACTCGAAAGAGAAAATCAGAAAGAAATACCTCTTCTAGGCCATAAAACAATTTCAATCTTTGATCAGAACCACTTGTTTATTTTAGAAAAAAGAAGGCCTAGACTTTTCTCCCCTTTTCTTTTTCATTTTATTGCCTCCTAAGATGCTTTCTAGTTATGTTGAAACTATCATTATGAACTGCAGTGCATAGCTAGTAAAAAACAGGCAGAAAAGCACACTTACCATTATCAAAATCACCAAAATGAAGGGTATATTGTTTGCAAAATGAACAGCCTATCAAGCAGTTGGCAGCTCTAAAAGTTGATTACTCTTGAGCACTTGAGATTGAATTTTGCCAATGTAAGCTTGATATCATGCTAATTACCTTCCATACTTCATTTCATCCTGTAAGTCACCTAGGTAAACGAACATCTTTATGTATCAAGAATTTTATTGGGGGCAAAACAGAAAAGAGAGGAGACATTCAACCATGAGAAAATGAATTCACAGATATCAAGAATCATATAATCAAGTAGGAAAACAACATTTACCACCCCAAGAAAAGGGTTTCTCTTCCTATCAAGCACTGACCAGTTCATTCATGAATAAAGGATTCAAACCACAGTCACCATCCCAGTCTTTTATTATACACGACAATTAATATGGTATCTCCTCGCAATCCTTCCTTCCATATACCATACCATTCATGAATAAAGGGTGCAGAATAGCTTTACACTTCCAGCAATTAGTAGAATTTGTTATTTAATTGGCAGCATTTATTTTCATTCAAAGCACCATTCCTTAGGGTATTACGGATAAATGACAAAAAGCATAAACAAGTAGGAAAGAAATTGTGAGTGGTAAAAGCTTCCCAATGCCTTAAACAAATCTTCAAGCATTATGTAACTAGCCTTTTTATCAGCCTAACTGTCATCATTGTCGCGCATAGTATTCATTAACCAAAAGATAAAAATGAAAATGAGAGGATCTAATAAGAATGTTCATGCATATATATGAGAAATACCACCAATCACTGTTACAGAAAACATCCCAAAGTGCAGCAACTGATGAACTGAACATAATGCTTATAACTCAAACCTCAGCAGCTGTCTGCCTCAAACAATCAACGTTGCACAATCCAACAGATCGTACCATATCTCCCAGCCTGCCATTCCAAGAAGTTCCAAAAGTTAATACAAAGATAAAAATAATTGAAAAAAGGGTTTTTCAGTGTTCATATGTGTGTGTGTGTAGGTATGTATTTCTAACCGGTCAAAACTTTTTCTTGCTCTCTCTAGATGATCTGTGCTGTTCCTAGCTTTCATATGACGATCAGTGCTCCTTCTTGATTTCTCTCTTTTGTCAATGCTGGCTCTTGCTTTGTCTCTACTGTCTGTGCTTAGCCTGGATTTTTCTTTATGCCCAAAACTTGGCCTACCCTTGTCTTTATAGTCAGTGCTTGGCCTGGATTTCTCCTCGTTTTGGTCAGCATTGTTCGGAGCTTGGTGGGATTGACCATTGGGTTTCAGGTCCAACCCGTTGCACGGACGTTGAAGTTTCTCGATGGCTAATATGAACTTCCTAAGGTTCCTTAAGTACTCAGGGAAAAGTTCCAAATTACAATGGTTCCCGCCTTTGATCCACAATGGCTCGTACTTCTCTTTACATAGTTCCCAAAGTCGCTTCCCATGAGAAAAGTTCACCACATCATCTTCAGTTCCCTGCACAACATGGTTAACTAATAATAACCCAGGTACCCTTATAACATCAACTGATCAAATTGAAAACCGGCATCAAGTTGAGTTTCGAAAATGAATCATTCAGATGAAAAAAAGGACTCACATGAATCACCAGAACAGGGCAGTTAACTAGAGGGATTTTATCAATGTTCTGCAATAAAATTACAAAAGAACAGAATTATGGTCACATGTAGAAACAGTAAAAGTTCTCAGCATTAGTTCAAAGCTAGTGAATAGAGATTTAAGCAAGCAAAAACAAACAAACCTTGTAAATGTCAAACCATAGCGTACGCTTGACTTGATACACGACACGAAGGCCAGACAAGATTGGACTGTGCAGAACTACAGCCCTCAAGTGAGGCAACCGAATGGCTAATTCCAAAGTAGGTCCACTCCCAACTGATTGTCCATACAATATTGTGTCTTCCTGTTTTACTCCATATATCTCCAAACAACATTATGATGCTTTCTAGTTATGTTGAAACTATCATTATGATGAACTGCAGTGCATAGCTAGTAAAAAACAGGCAGAAAAGCACACTTACCATTATCAAAATCACCAAAATGAAGGGTATATTGTCGCAAAATGAACAGCCTATCAAGCAGTTGGCAGCTCTAAAAGCTGATTACTCTTGAGCACTTGAGATTGAATTTTGCCAATGTAAGCTTGATATCATGCTAATTACCTTACATACTTCATTTCATCCTGTAAGTCACCTAGGTAAACGGACATCTTTATGTATCAAGAATTTTATTGGGGGCAAAACAGAAAAGAGAGGAGACATTCAACCATGAGAAAATGAAATCACAGATATCAAGAATCATATAATCAAGTAGGAAAACAACATTTACCACCCCAAGAAAAGGGTTTATCTCTTCCTATCAAGCACTGACCAGTTCATTCATGAATAAAGGATTCAAACCACAGTCACCATCCCAGTCTTTTATTATACACGACAATTAATATGGTATCTTCTCGCAATCCTTCCTTCCATATACCATACCATTCATGAATAAAGAGTGCAGAATAGCTTTACACTTCCAGCAATTAGTAGAACTTGTTATTTAATTGGCAGCATTTATTTTCATTCAAAGCACGATTCCTTAGGGTATTACGGATAAATGACAAAAAGCATAAACAAGTAGGAAAGAAATTGTGAGTGGTAAAAGCTTCCCAATGCCTTAAACAAATCTTCAAACATTATGTAACTAGCCTTTTTATCAGCCTAACTGTCATCAGTTTCGCAGCATAGTTCGTTCCTTTATAATGTAATTTCATTTCGAGCAAAGCATTTATTTGTTTCATTTGGAGAAGTTAACTTAAATCAGCAGTGAAAAACCACAAGGAACATATATTTATGATGTAATTTCATATACCTTCAAGCAGCAAACTTCAACATCACCAATTAGGCTGGTCCTTCTCAATGAGAATCATTTTTTTTTTTGTTATTTCTGAGGAAGTAAGCCAGATTTGATTGTCCATGCAAGCATTTCATAAACAGATGTTAGATCACCACATTGCTGGCAAGCATTGAACAAAACATCACAAATTTCTTGATCTGGAGAAATGCCACGAGATAACATGATACAGAAAAAATGGTGTGCCTCAGTTATTGATAACTGCACTATAATCTTTTATTGAAATTTCAAAGCCTTTCTCCATCATTAGACAGAAGAACATGAATGCACTGTATGCATCACCCTTCACACAATGTGCTTTGATTATTTGGGTGTAAGCAACTCTGGTCAATTTGATATTTTGTTCGTGGAGAGAAATTAGTAACTTATTAGCATCCTTAAGGTTACCATGTACACAGAGACCATATATGAGAATGTTATATGTGACTGGAGTGGGCTCAAGACCATTCAGCCAGATTTCATTGAGTAACTTAAAAGCCATTTTAATGTTTCGAGCTTTGCAGAAGCACTGTATGATAGTATTATATGTTACTTGATCAGGATTGAGACCCATATAACGCATATCCTCAAGTAATCGGATAGCTTCTTGCAACTTCTGCTGTTTACAAAGCCCTTTGATGATTACAGTGTAAGTAACACGAGTTGGCCTAATACCTTTTGCATGCATCTCTCGAAGCAACTCAAGCATGCAGCGCATATTTCCATCTTCACAATATGCATTCATAAGTGTGGTGTATGTTACAGCAGTTGGTACCAAGCCATGCAGCCTTATAGTCTCCAATAACCTTCTTGCCTCAGCTAAGTTTCTATTTTTGCAGAACCCATAAATTAGAGAATTAAAAGTCACTGTAGTTGGAGTAATCCCTTTTTCTGTTATTATCTTATATAACTCTAGAGCCTCCCCAAGATTTCCCTGCCTCACATACCCATCAATCATAATATTGTAGAGAACAATATCATGTGCCCATTCATTCATTATCAGAGAATTAAAATACATTCTTGCCTCCGATATCATCCCATTCTCACATAAACTCAAGAGAATAGCCCCACTTGAAAGCGAACTTGGGGGAATGCTCTTTGAGCACATTTCTTTGTATAGTAGAAGAGCGCTTTGCACCTCTCCTTGCTTGCAGAGTCCATGAATAAGGATGGAATATGTTACATGATCTGGTTCTAAGCCCTGCTCTTCCATTTCATAGAACAACACCAGTGCCTCATGAACCTGCCCTATCTTACACAAACTGCTGAGCAAAAAACTGTATGAGAGGACACTCAACTGTAAACCACGTGAAAGCATCTCTTCTCGCAACTTTAAACCTTCCTTGACATTCCCATTCTGACAATGGCCACATATGAGTATTGTATATGTAACAACATCTGGATTCAACCCTTTATCTAGCATTCTCTGAATGACTATCCAAGCCCCATCCATCTGACCAAGTAGACGGAACCCTTTTGTGAGAATGTTATATGTTACTATATCAGGCTCTACACCATGCTTCTTCATGTCACTTGTGAATTCCAACGCTTCCTCTATGGACCCAGCTATACATAGTCCATGAATAAGAATATTATAACTATATGCATCAGGAAGTAGTCCATACTTGAGCATCATGCAAAAGAAAGATTTTGCAACATCGGTGAAACCTAATTTGCAATATCTTGACATAATTGTATTTAATGAAACAATAGAAGGCCCAAGCCTCGTTGCTTCAGTCTCTCGCAAGAATGAAACTGCGTCTTGTAGCTTGGATTGCCTACAAAGGCCATCTATGACTATAGAATTAGTCTGCTTGCTCTGAGTAGTTCCGGAAGCTTTGATTTCATTATACACATCCCACATGATACCGGTATGCCTCAAGTTGTATAAAAGACTATTATAGGTCAGTATTGAAGCATGCAACTTAAGGTCCTTCATCTTCGCAAGAACATAGAGAGCATCATGAACCATCTCAAATCTTGAATAAACAAAAGCCAACATATCCCATACCAAACTGTTCTTGTCCCAGTCTCTAAAGCCATTAAGAAGGTGCTCACAAAGAGATGGAGCAGAGCCTGAGCCTGTCAGAAATCACACAAAATCTATAAACAATAAAAGATATCAGCAGCATTACAAATCTTTGCCACCCCCACCCATACACACAAAAAGAAGAAGAATCAGCTTTGTTAGTATAAAGCAACCTTAGTTTGAGTGTTTAACACAGTCCAACAATTGCAACCCCAACCTTTGTTAGTATAAAGAAACCTTCTACTATTAGAATTAAAAAACACAACTTAAAATAAAATGCACCAAAGAGAAAAACAGAACTGATCAATTAAATACTCTCAAAAAATTACCTTCCTCTTTTAACATTTGTTCCAAAACAAACCGCAACTCATCGAGTCGCCTCTGCCCCGCCAAAACATGGGCCACAACGAACCGAGAAAACCTTGAATGCCGAAACCTATACTCATTCCTCATTAAATCAAAGAAAACCACAGCAAAATCAGGGCTTTCAACTCTCAAAAAAATTATAATTTTATCAACCTGTAACTGATCCAAACTGAAAACAACACTCCCAAAGTAATCCCCAGATAAAAACCTCCTGAAACCCAGTTTTTTCAACCCGGAAAGGATCTCGAAAACAGGGTCTTTAGGAGAGTGGGAAAGAGGGGGTTCTTCTTCTAGGAGCCTGGCAACAGAGACCGAAGGTTTGAAGAATGTTAGGGAAGAAAGAGGGCAGCAAATGTGAGGTTTTGCTAGGAAACTGAAGGGTTTCCACTTATGCAGCATGGAAAATCAGGTTTAAAGGTTTTTGTTTGGGGAGAATGAATGGTTTTGGGTAAGAGATTTAGGGTTTAAGAGAGCCGTTAATCTTAATTTCCCGGTAATTTCAGTGACGGCTTTTGCCAATATATAAAAAATGCCATCGCCAACGACAAATATCTTCTCAAATACGAGACTCATCCATCCATTAGAGGAAAGTCCGTTTATAATGAAACGCCTAAACGGTGTCGCTTTAATTTAATGTATATGCCGGTTTAACATTGTTTTGAAAAGTGTTTTAAGGTCAAAAATATTTTTAGAGTTACAAACAATGTTAAACAGAGAAGAAAAATCACATTTCCCTCTTTGGTGTAATATTTATGTCCTACATTAAAAAAATAAATTTAGTGTTTAAAGATAAGGGTTAGAGATTTAGAGTTTAAGAAATTAAGAGTAAGGTGTATTTTTTAGGGTGTACGATTTATGATTTAAGATTTAAAATTTAAGGATAAAATTTAATTTTTTAGGGTTAGGGCATAGAAATGGCCATCGAAAAGGGATATAGGATTTTTATCCGTTAAACAAATAACTTTTGAAGAAAAAATGTGACAAAAATCCTCTGGCCCTACACACTATCCTTAATTCCCTAAACCCTAACCTTAACCCTAAATACATTTAAAAAATTACTTTTCAATCGAAACGTAAAAACCAAATTTTTTAGCCTCTTGAGGTGGAAAAAAATTAAAATTATATATTAAAAACACAGTAAATTTAAAATTCGTATATTTTTATAAGCTCGTCCTTCTCTGCACCAGACTCATTAGGTTATATGGTGCATTGGTATGCCAAAGTACCCATAGCTTCCAAACCGGAGCTTGTTTGTCAAGTAAATTAAGTGGCTATGCCTATCATTGTGGATCTAAAATATAATGTTGAGCGATTACATGACATTAGTATTCTCTTGTTCAAGGTTCAACTGAAATATTGGGGTGTTTAATGTTTTAGTCTGAAATTGAGATATTGGATTCTTCTTTGGGTACAGAAACAAAACAAGACATGTTCCTCATTTTCTTCCTAATTACAGAAAAAACATCTACCTTTTGTTGTTAACAAAATTGTGATCCTTAAACTTGGTCCGTTCTTGTGTATGAGCAAATTTCAAGGACCGACCGGCATCGACTTGTTATGTATGGGGCGTCGTCTTCTTACACCGGAATAATCCATTGTAAAATAATCTCCTTCCACCCATTGTTGCCTTCTTCCTTGCTCTTTCTGCTTTCCTGTGCCTGCATGCATAAACAAAGTGCTGTGAAGTTTGAAGAAACTAAAAAGAAAGGAAATCTTAGTTCAAGTGAAGAAATTTTGGCAAATGGCTCAAGAAATTGAAACCCAGATTTTGTTCAGCACAAAACATAAACAAAGAGCTTCAGTGGGACTAAAAAAGTGCGATATCTCACCCGAAACATCTCCCTTCTTCTCGGTGCTTGATATAGAATGTTGAGCTACAGCAACTCCCTGGGTGAATCTAAGCTTCCTTGGTACAAGTACTGTGGGTGCAGAAATTAAAACACATTGTTAGAAGTTAGAACTTAGAACACAGACATGGTGAGGAACATAAAGCCTTTGTAGTGTTACCTTGTTCATTTGCTGGTTGGCTCTGGATTTGCAGGGAAATACAAGGTGTCTGCAATGCAAAGAAGCTGAAACAAAGCACTGTAATGAAGATTCCTTTCAGCTCCATACCATACCATACCAGTTTAGTTTCTCTCAAGATTTTTCTTTTGATTAATTACAGATTTGTGAGTATGGGGGTTGTTTTTATATGGAAGGGAAACCCCATTTACAAAGAGGAAAGAGAAGGAGAGCAGACACAAAGCACAAAAATGCAGAGTTCCAAAACACGTTATTACAAGGGGAAAAAAACTTAAATTTATACTTGCTTTTAAGAGGCTTCACACCTGATACAGGTAATTTGATTACTAATTACAGCATTATTTCTGATAAATGGGATTAAGAAAGTAATTAAAATAAATACTCTTTGCAAGGTTATTAGCGTATATTTTACTAACGAAAATTATAAAAACATTTTTTTGAAGTTATTATATGGTAGTTAAATTTTTTTTCTCTCTGATGCATTTAACATAAGAAATGAAATATGGAAAGACACAATGGAAGAACATAAGGCAGTCAAATAAAAGGTAGAAGAAGACAGGGAAATAATGTTAATTTTGGTGTTTGAAAGTAAGGTTTTTTGTTTTTTCAAAGACAAAACACGTGCATGTGTAGTAAATCCATGAAGAAAGAGGACAAGTAGCCCAGAATGTTTGACCAACATAACAAATTAACAATCCTGTACCATCACAATGCTAATTCTTATTTTATTTATATGTTAACAATAACAGCTGTAAAAATACTGTGAGTTCAACCTCCACAAGGATAATCATAAAGCACACATGTAATGAAGTCTGAATTTAGATACAATGGGCACCATCCTTGAGATTTCTGGAAAAGAAAAAAAGAAAAAAAAAACTGGGAAAAAAACAGAGTAGAACACTGGATATGATTGTGTGTGCATATATGAACTGGAAACATTCTCCTGCACCACTTAAGATTCGGTTTACAAGATGAACAATGCAATTCGTTCTTGGAATGGAATGAATATAGCATATGAGCAGATCTTATGAGCCGGAAAAATCGAGGCAACAGTAGACAAAACAATTAGGAATAATTACTCTCTTTATCTGATATTAGTTGGTATTATGAACATGAAACCGAAAAACCAAAATCAAATACTACAATGACATATGAATGTTACAAGGTTTTGCTTGCAGCTCAATTTGCATGCATGAGACTGAAACTCTAAGCATTACAGTCTAAAACCTACTGCATATTACACGGAAAGCGAGAGGAAAGGAGATGATGAAGTATATAACCTGATAAGCAAAAATAATAAAAATTTGTATAACCTACGACAGAATAGAGCTTTTCAGAATCTACAGCAAAGGAGGCTTTTCCAACCTCTATGCTTCCGGTAAAGTCTCCGATCAGCTTTTGCCATTCTTACTGGACTGCTGTTCCATTCAGACTGCAATCTGAATAAAAGGGAAAAAGAACACGAAACCAAAACAGCTAGTAATTAGTTATGAATTGGTTATAGACGATGAAGAAGTTAGAAGCAAGAAACAAATAGATGCTGGTAAATTACATTGGGAATGCGAAGGAACGAGTGCTTGTTGTGCTGCTATCTGATCTAAGAGAGAGACTGCCTGAATATGCTATTGGGCCAGAGTAACTTAGTAGACCTGTTACCTGCCCTGCAGCAGAGAAACTAGACTCTCCGTGTCCACGTTGAAGATTGTTTGAGAAAGGCAGATCAGCTGTGTCTTCAAGCTTGGGTGTACCTCCAGTCTGGAGAGGTTCACAGTCAAGGTTGTGGCAACCCTCATCTTTGCCGTTCGTTGGTGCGGAAGAATCAGAGCCAAATGCAATGCTTTGAGCTGCCAGTTTGCTATCATCATACACCTCATTGACAAGGCCGTTGCAGGTAGATTCCTCAGAAGCCGAGCCCTGAGCAGGGCTGAAGCCGGTAGCTTCCCCTTTCCCACTGTCCAATTCTTCAGCTACAGAGCACGATGCAGAAGCAGATAGAATTGTTTCCTTGCCACTATTGTTTGGTTCTTTATCTGCAGAAACCAAAGGAGGTGCCACGATGACTTCCTTTTCCCTTGAATTCTGCGTAAAAATCAAAATACATCCATGTTACTTCCTATGATGTGAACTCCTAATAGATTCCTAACCTAACATTACAATTCTGATGAAAACAAAATTAAGATGGTTTTTCTTGTTGTTTTAACTTCCTGGGTAGAGTGTCGTTCATTAAAGTAAACATAAATAGTTATCAGAAAAGAGACACCTTTGATGCTCAACCCAAACATGAATGCAGAATTTAGAAGATGATAAAATGTAATCGTGCATGTTTCCTTGCATAGTGCATACATAGGTGATTCCATATCGTTATTACAAGGAATTTCAGCATAGCACTTTGGAATTTAGTAACTTTGACCAAGATAAGTTTACCTCAAAACACTGCTGCTCAATTCTATTACTTTCGTAATCAGAAGACATGGCTTTGGAATTCTCTGTGCTCAATTCTGGCATGGAAAGTAACTCTCCAAGGGTAAACACCTTGTCGGGGACACCATTCATGATAATTTCCATTGTATCGTCCTTCATTTCCCTAGTCGGTGTCAAATCCTTAGAATCACATTGACTAGAAATTCCCTTGTTAGGTTCATTTTCTTCTAGAGATAGGGAAACATCTTGCGTACATATATCCGCATGGAGATTTTTATTAGAACCACATTCATTGTCAATATCATTGTCCATTTGATTTTCTTCCAGAGACATGGAACCAACTTGCATAGATATATTACTCTCTGATTTTTCTTTCTGCATTTTACCAGCTTGATCGTTTTCAGAGGGCAGAAAGTTGGAATTGCTCTTCTCATCCACCCCATTGTCAAACAAGAATTTGGCCTGAGTCGGAACTCCCTCATCAATGCAGATGTCTTTGACAACATGATATGTACTCTCTTTATAGCAAACTACCAATTCGGGCAATGCACATTCCATCACACTTTTGTCCATATAAAAAACCGAGTCCTGAAATAAATCCATATTCTTTGAAGAATGAGAATTTGATGACACAAAATCTCTGGCCTCCTTTTCATTACCATTGGCAAAGTCATTTCCACTCATAGAACAATCTAGTTTTGGTGCTGACCATCTATTCCCTGTCTTCTCTTGATATAGTGCAGGATCCGAATCCCCATCAGTTCCCTTTTTATCATGCATTAGTCCATTCTTATCATGCTTCACAAATCCTTCTGCAGCATCCGGTCCAATGGAATCCGGAGGCTTTCCATTGTTCTCAAAAGGTTTAGAGTCTATGAAGGAGCAACACTTTGAGTCACTCTTGTAGCCTACAGTCGAATGGCAATGCACTTGTTTGCTATCTGCAAGTACAAAAAAGACATCCAATAAACACCGTAAGATTTACGAGTTAGTAACATCTTTAAGATGAAAACGTAGATTAACACATTTGAAACCATTTATTACCCATGTTAAACATCATTTTGATAAAAAGAGCACAGTGATAAACTAAAGCAAAACTGACTCCCAGTAGATGAAGAAAAAAGAAAACAAAGATACAATATAGAAATAGATCGGTCAAGATGATGGGAAGGGAAACTGGGAAACGTATTATTACCAATTTTCATGTTTTACATTGGTTGGCTTCATGGTTGCAACGAGTTGATACCTTCGACCATACACCATATGTCATTTGAGAGCTACTCAGCTGATGAAATGCTGGACAAGTTAGGTCATCAACCACACATTTTCCGAAAAGGAATTAAATAGAAAACAACTATCGGTATTGTCTGACATATTGAACACAGAGTTAAAGAAAAAGGATGTTAAGATTCTTCTAAGACAAAGAAGCTCATACGATTGATTGAAACAGACGTGTCATAAACGACTATGGCCTCCACAAACATTTTTCTAAGCACGGAAATACATGAAACCAAAACAAGAAAACAAAACTCATACAAACCAAGCAGCTTAAAAACAAAAACTAAACTGATCTTCAAGGAATACAATTCAAAAGCAAAGAAACCCAAAGCTAAATGATACCAGTGGTGAAAGTAATATAAAACAGATCAGAAGAACTATGTAAGCAAAGCTCATTTATTATAACTCAAAGGCTTTAAACTGATTCTAAAACCCTAATAAACGAACCATTTCCCCTTCATTTTTATTCAACAATGCCGCAATCTGTCATGTTTTGTAGCTCTAACCAGATCTAACATATTATAATAATGCTTTTTCCAACAAAAGTCCCATTTTGGTTCAACTCTCTCAAACTCATGAAAAAGACAAAGGAGGATATACAAATTCAGAAGCAGATCCCAACAAAAACAAAAACCCAATCATACAAAAAGCAGAGTTAATAGAATTTATTATGAAAATAAATTATAGCTATGCAGTACCTTATTTTCTTCTTCTTCTCTGTTGATTCAGAGCACCAAATCTCCACTGCAAAAGCCAAGGGAAAAAAAGGAGCTTTGATAGAGCAAAGGAGTAGAAACTAGAAAGTGAAATAAAGGAATGAGAGAGTTGTAATTATCGAAAAAAACATTGTAATGAAAAGGGTCAAAGTTCAAACGGAAAATCTCTACATCTATCTGCTATTAATTGCCATGGCGAACCAAACAAACGGCTCTATTTTTGCCTTACTTTTTTACTAGAGATCCCCGGCCCCAAACACAACTCTTTCATTTATTAGACTCAGTTTCTGCATTAATTATCCCCAACCCATTTTCACAGCTATATTAAACACATTGAGAACGACTTACCTGATCACTTTCTCGGAAAATTTTCAAAGAAAATTCGATTTAGTTTTCCTTCCAGCCAAACAGCAGCAGCAGCAACAAAAGGGGGGGGGGGGGGGCGAAAACAATATTTTCTCGTCTCCGTTCCTTTTGACTTTGTTCTTATTTTTTGAAATTTTCGAAGCCGACAAAGATGTCGGTAATCTGAGCTCTGACCTTTAAGTCAAAACGCTTATGTTTGGTTGGTTCCGCCGGAGAAATCTAAAGGGAAGTTTTAAGTTGTAACTGCGAAACCAGTGATGATGATGAAGGTGACCATCATTTCGCGAACACGTGTGTAAGTTTGTTAAAGAGGGTCTGATTTTGATTTTAGTCCTTTCACTGCACTAAAATTTGAGATTTTATCTTTATATTTTAATATCACATAATTTATTTTTTAATATTATTCAATAATGTGATGATATGGTACTAGTGTGAAAATTCAGTTAACAATGTTAAATTAATAATAAATTTATATGTCAATCAAATGTTTAAGGTTATTTTGATACTTGAATTTTATTTTGATCCGATTAAATATATGAACTTAATTTTTTTTGTTCAAATTGATACTTGAACTTGATTTTTTGGTTCAATTTAGTACTTGTGTTTTTTATCCAATTAAGCATTTAAACTTAACTTATTGGCTCAAATTTGTGTTCAATTTGGATTATTACATATTTAGATCCGTTTTGGTTTGAGTAGATTTAGACAAATTCAAATAATTTTGAAAATTTATAAGCTATAAACAATTTTATTTCAAATGTAATAAGGAATTGAACTAAAAAATATAAGCATCAAATTGAACAAAAAAAGTTAAATTCACCTATCAATTTGAACCAATAAGTCAAATTCAAGACATAATCGTACCAAAAAAACGATAACTACCGAATTGAAATAAGAAGCCAAGTTCAAGTACAAATTTGAACTAAGAAGTCAAGTTCAAGCACCTAGTTGTACAAAAAAAAAGTTTGGTACCAGACTGAACATTAAACTAAATTCTGGTACCATAATTTATATTCTGCTCATAATAATATAAAAGCAAAGGATCAAATTAAAATAAAAGATTAAATCATAAATTTTAGAAAATAGAGTGTTGAGTTGATCAAACAATTGCAAATGGCCAAGAGGGGGGTGAATTGGCAATTAAAAATTTTTGTGAAGAGAATATTGGAAAATAAAATGACACAAGGGGTTATAGTGGTTCAAGTTCAACAACCGAACTCTACATCCACTACCTTAGCTCCCACTAAGGATTTTCCAAAACAATTCACTACTTGAATTCGTCCCCTTTTCTTGGATGAGGAGGAAACCTTACAATATCGATTAAGCTTTTCAACCCCAAGCTTAATCCACTCAAATACAAAGAAGATTTTTGGTAAACTCAAGTATTTCCTCTCAAAGGATGATTGTCTACCCACTTACAATTACAGCAACCCAAAACTCTCAATAATATGACAAAATGAAATACAAAGAGTTGGGTACAAGAATATAGCTTTGAATAGCTCTAGGATTTGGATTTTTGCTTTGATGATGCTTGAATGTGTATTGTTAATCTTCCTGGTGAAATGAAGCTTGTATTTATACCCTTGAATCAGTTTCTAGCCGTTTGGATCATTTGACTTATTGAAGGAGCCGTTGGGAACATTTTTCCAGCTATTAAGGCAGCTCCCCAGCACCGCGTATCGATACACGACAAGGCTGTATCGATACGCTAGTTTAAATTCAAACTAGCCGTTGTGCCTGAAAACAGAGTGTATCGATACACTAGGCGTATCGATACGGTCCAAACTTTCTGTTAAGTTTGATGCATCAAAGCGTATCGATACGGGGGTCGTATCGATACGGTCCAAACTCTCTGTAAAACCATTTAATTTTTTGCATCAACGTGTATCGATACTGTGACCAAGAGTATCGACACGTTATAACGGTCAAAACAAATTTTCAAATAATTATGCTTGGCGTATCGATACGTTTATTAAGCGTATCGGTACGGTTGCCCAGATGAACACTGTATCGATACGTATGAAGGGTGTATCGATACGCTATGTTCATTCAGAATTACAGTAAGTTTCAAGTGTATCGATACGGTGAGTGTATCGATACGCAGGACCATTTTTGCATAATTTGGTTTTGAAAAACATGAAAAAGGTTTGAGAAACTTAATGTTTTGAGATCCAATCTTCAAACAATATTTTATACAAAACATTATGTTAATATTTGAACCTTTAAAGAGTTCTTAAAAATTTATTTATTTTGCAATTTGGTCCTTAAATTTTTATGTTATATCAAAATCAATTTTAGTTTTACAATCTCCCCCTTTTTGATATAACAAAACCATAATAAATTTTTAAGTTTTTGAAATCTTTGAAAAGGCTTTTCTCCCCCTTGCTTTAAGATAAATGTTTCAAAACAAATTTGTTTCTCCCCCTTACTTAAAGATAGAGAAATTTTTAAAAATTTTGACCTTTACACAATGAATCCTTCTCCCCCTTTTTGTTAGATCAAAAAGAAACACAAGGATTAGAATAATCAAGTATAGGAATATCAAGCATAATAATAAACATAAAGCTCCAAATTCATAAACCAAGCAAGCATAGCAAGCATAATAATCCAAACCTTTTAAAAATCCTAAAACATAGAAAATAGGCATAATTCAAGTTCAAATGCAATGAAATCGTAAAATGTCCTATATGAGATGCAACATCTAAACGTCTCCACCATCATCATGATCATCCTCATCATCTTCTTCCTCGTCTTCGTCTTCTCGAGGTGTTTGGTTCCTTTGGTTTTGGTTGATCCAAGCACCATGGAAAGCTGTAAGAGAAAGATCCATAGAGTCTTGGCGAGCACTCAAGGTATCTATTTTCTTGTCCATTCCTTGGAGTCTTTCTCCCATCATTGTAAACTGAGTTTCCATAGCGTTGAAGCGACCGTCCATAGCATTGAACTTCTCATTGAGGAAAGTCATGAGATTTGCCATGGAGGAGGAGTCATGAGAAGCACGGCTAGAGGATGCGCGAGAGGCATTTATCGGGGCAGTGGGAGGATCAGCTTGAGGGTTGCGAACCCATTCATTACCGACAAAAGAGAAACCAGAGCGAGAAAGGGAATGCTCATCTATGGGTTGGCCAAGGTTTTCGGGAAGGTCATGTGTGCAGTCAACACCAAGGGAATGAAATAGACAACTCAAGGCCGTAGTGTAGTAAAAGGATTGAACAAGTTTGGTGTAACGGTTTTGAACCAAAAACACAAGATCGGCAAACATAATTTGACAAAGATTTGGTCGTTTACCCTCCCTAAAGCATGTAAGCCAAAAATCATCAATTTGACGAATGGTAGAATATCTACCACCCGAGGGACGAATAAACCAAGAGATAATAAGATGAAGGATACGATCGTGTGCATCTAAAACCTTTGCCGGACCTATGTAACCCGAACCTAAAGAGTGTTCATCATCAATCCCGACATCCTCAAAACCAAAAACAGCGCATAAGACTTTTTGATCAATTCGAATAGGAGTTCCCATAACCGAGGATTCAATGGAAATAACATGCTCATTGGCGTCATCATTGACACAATAAGCATTTGAAAAGAAGACAATGACAAGATTCCTATATAAAATAGGAGGAATGTTTAAAAAGGTTAAAAGTTTCCATTGCCTAATTAAAGGGAGATATTTAAATTTGAATTTAGCAGAGTTTAAAAACGGAATAGACACGATTCGTTCTTCCCTAAGATTGATTCTGTTGAGATGTGAGGTGCTCGATTCAATCAACCGTTCTTGCTCGCCAAGTGGTGGAGAGGTGAATTTTTGGGTGGAAGGGTTTAGGAAGCTAGAAAAATAAAGACACAATGATTTATAGTGGTTCGACTACTCAACCGAGTCTACATCCACTACCTTAGCTCACCACTAAGGATTTCACAACCAATTCCACTAATTGATTCGTCCCCTTTTCTAGGCTTAGGAGGAAACCCTTTACACCGATCAAGCTTCTACCCAAAGCCTTGATCAAAACCCTCTTTTACAAAGAGATAGACAAAGCAAACTCAAACCCTCTAATATGTATTTGTTTGCACAATTAAGCACTCACCCAAAACCTAAACACTTGAGCAAATTTAACAATGTAAGCTCACAAGTGTTGTCTAAGCAAGAAATGAACGATTTAAGCTCTAGACAAGTTTTTCACTCATAATGTTGTAACAATTGAAGCTCTTATTAATCTTGATGCTTGGAGGTCTTATTTATACTCCAAATTGAGTTTGTAGCCGTTTATGGCCGTTGGGATCAGAATATAGCCGTTTGAAGACTTTAATTTCCTCCAAAATGCAATTCAGCTGCTACCCGTTTCGGAACGCTTCAAGCCCGTTTCGGAACGCCTTCTTTATAGAGATAGCCGTTGCAGCCTGTCGGGGTACCCGTTTCGGAACACCCTATATCCGTTTCGGAACGCGTATCGGAACGCCTTAATCCTGTTTCGAAACGCCTGCATTTTGAATATTAGTTGGGAAAGAGCCGTTGGGGTTTATAGCCGTTAGGGTCGTTGCCACGTAGGCGTATCGAAACGGCCTATACCGTTTCGGAACGCTTGGCCCGTTTCGATACGAGTATCGAAACGTTTTGCCACTGGAATCCCCCTGTTTCGAAACGCCCTATGGTGTTTCGAAACACCCTATAATTTTTGAGAAATTTGGCCGTTGGGAATAGTACCATTTATGGCCGTTGGGCTATTTCAAAGCACACCGTATCGATACGGCTAAGCGTATCGGTACGGGTTTTAGCTACTGGAATTCTGGTAGTTTGAAAACCATAAGGCGTATCGGTACGGTTCAATACCGTATCGGTACGGTCACTTAAAATACACGGTTTTGACCACTTTAAATGTACTTTAAGTCCATTCCAAAGCCTTAAAAACCCTTAAACATATTTTCAAGTTGTTTTTGACTAAAAACACATTTTAAATTCTTTTCAATTTAGTCCAAAACATTTTTCAAATATTATATCAAAACCTTGGTTCTACAATCTCCCCCTTTTTGATATAATAAAACCAACTTGAAAAATTTGTTTGGGATTCTCCCCCTTTAGCTTTAAAATTGTGAATAAGAGATTAAGATATGAAATCATATAAAGCTCCCCCTTATTCATTTGAAAATTCAATTTTTCAAACCATTTCTCTCCCTTTTTGTTATATCAAAAAGAATTTAAAATGACATTTAAGTTCAAGATAACATATGAGGCAAAAAAAAATTTGACACTTAAAATTTTGGTTTTAAAAAATTGGCTCCCCCTTACTCAAAGCATCATGAGAATGTTAGTTCAACATATATGAATATCTAGTTGACATAAAAGAAAATAAATCAAATAAACACTAAAGCAACTAGATTTTTACCAACACTTGAACCCAAGGGAGGATGTGAAGCCTTCCTCTTCAAGTGTTCTTCCTTGTGTGCATGGAGCTCCCCCTCAATGTTTGACTTGTTGAACATCTCCATCACACCTAGCAAAAGACAATCAAGTAATTTTTGGTATCCAAATTGCTTTGGATCCATAAACGTTAGTAGCACAAATTTTTGACCCCTTAGGAATCCATTTTTCAATATCATCCTTTTTAATTGAAGTGGTTAGTCCTTTTGGGACCCAAACACTTCTAAAACATTTACCGTTTTTAAATCTAGGGGCACTAGATTGTCTAACATAGAAATTTGATTTTCCAAAATTGTTTTTCTTTTCAAGCTCTTTGGAAATCAAATCCTTTTCCTTTTTAAGATCGTCAACTTCTTTTTGATGATCTTTTTCAATCGTTTGAAGCAAATTTTGTAAATCTAAAACTTTAAGCTCAAAATCTTTGATTTTTGCTTCAAACTCTAAATTGGTTTTAGAAAGCAAATCATTTTCGATTTTTAACTTTGAAATCAATTTCTTGTTTTTCAAAAATGAAGCCTTGAACTCAAAAACCAATTCATCGTAGGCTTCTTGTAACTCATCAAATGTATAAGAATTTGAAATAGATGAGTTAGAAGTTACCTCCCCCTCATTGAGGGCCATAAAGCATAGGTGGGCTACTTCATTATCGGTGGAGTCTTCATCACTCCAAGTGGCCACATATGCTTGTTTTGAAGTCTCCTTGACTTCATTGGTCCCCTCGTATGTGACTTCAAGCTTGTCCTATACTTCCTTGGCATTCTCACAAGAAGACATCTTCTCATAGATAGTTGGGCCAAAAGCACAAAAGAGCATGTGCAAGGCTCTACAATTAAGCTCCATCTTCTTGCGATCGTCGGCACTCCATTCCGCTTTGCTTCCTTGAGGCACGAACGGACCATCTTCAACTATGTCCCATAGCTTGTAATCTCTTGACTTCAAGAAGAATTTCATCTTTGTCTTCCAATGGGCATAGTGATCTCCGTCGAAGAAAGGCGGTATGTTGATGGATTGCGCCATTTGAGCCGGTTGGTGAAATGTTGATCGAGCTTGCCGGATCTTCTCAATAGGATGTGAATCCCCTTCGATTGAGCCAAGCTCTGATACCAATTGTTGGGTTTTTCGACGCTCGATTCAATCAACCGTTCTTGCTCGCCAAGTGGTGGAGAGGTGAATTTTTGGGTGGAAGGGTTTAGGAAGCTAGAAAAATAAAGACACAATGATTTATAGTGGTTCGACTACTCAACCGAGTCTACATCCACTACCTTAGCTCCCCACTAAGGATTTCACAACCAATTCCACTAATTGATTCGTCCCCTTTTCTAGGCTTAGGAGGAAACCCTTTACACCGATCAAGCTTCTACCCAAAGCCTTGATCAAAACCCTCTTTTACAAAGAGATAGACAAAGCAAACTCAAACCCTCTAATATGTATTTGTTTGCACAATTAAGCACTCACCCAAAACCTAAACACTTGAGCAAATTTAACAATGTAAGCTCACAAGTGTTGTCTAAGCAAGAAATGAACGATTTAAGCTCTAGACAAGTTTTTCACTCATAATGTTGTAACAATTGAAGCTCTTATTAATCTTGATGCTTGGAGGTCTTATTTATACTCCAAATTGAGTTTGTAGCCGTTTATGGCCGTTGGGATCAGAATATAGCCGTTTGAAGACTTTAATTTCCTCCAAAATGCAATTCAGCTGCTACCCGTTTCGGAACGCTTCAAGCCCGTTTCGGAACGCCTTCTTTATAGAGATAGCCGTTGCAGCCTGTCGGGGTACCCGTTTCGGAACACCCTATATCCGTTTCGGAACGCGTATCGGAACACCTTAATCCTGTTTCGAAACGCCTGCATTTTGAATATTAGTTGGGAAAGAGCCGTTGGGGTTTATAGCCGTTAGGGTCGTTGCCACGTAGGCGTATCGAAACGACCTATACCGTTTCGGAACGCTTGGCCCGTTTCGATACGAGTATCGAAACGTTTTGCCACTGGAATCCCCCTATTTCGAAACGCCCTATGGTGTTTCGAAACGCCCTATAATTTTTGAGAAATTTGGCCGTTGGGAATAGTACCATTTATGGCCGTTGGGCTATTTCAAAGCACACCGTATCGATACGGCTAAGCGTATCGGTACGGGTTTTAGCTACTGGAATTCTGGTAGTTTGAAAACCATAAGGCGTATCGGTACGGTTCAATACCGTATCGGTACGGTCACTTAAAATACACGGTTTTGACCACTTTAAATGTACTTTAAGTCCATTCCAAAGCCTTAAAAACCCTTAAACATATTTTCAAGTTGTTTTTGACTAAAAACACATTTTAAATTCTTTTCAATTTAGTCCAAAACATTTTTCAAATATTATATCAAAACCTTGGTTCTACAGATTCCCATACAAAGCTTATAGGTTTCTCTAGCTAGGGATGTGGGAAAACTAGTTTGGATAATATGAGGAAGGTTAGGAGTAGGATTACCCTCATCCTCATTAGAAACGGAAGCGGTGCGATGTCTCTTATTTCCCTTTTTAGGTGCCATAATCCTGAAAATACATCAAAAAGGATTCGAATATGTATGCAATTAACATCCAATTTAATCCAATAGATTCTAATAATTCAAGGTGATTTGTTTTAAAAAAAATTGTTTTAAAGAATATTTACAACAAATCTTAGTTTTCGAAAAAATAAAAAAAAAAATTATCGAATATAAAATATATTCGAACCAAAAAAAATTTATTTTTGAAAAATTTTATGAACAATATGAAACCCATAGTAAGTTAATCATAATGTATATAAAAATCAGTTGAAATAATAATTGAAAATTGACGAAAATTCAAAAAAAATTAAAAAGAAAAATTTACCTTGATTTCTTAGAGTGGATGAAAGAGGGGGTGTTAGTGCACAAGATTGATGCCCAAGGATAGCCTTGATGTATGAAGTAAAATTCCTCAAGAAATTTTGAAGATTTGTGTAAAACTTTGAAGAATTTAGAGGGTTTTTATAGGGGTTTTCGGTTAGGGTTTTTGAAGAAGAGAAGAGGAGTTTTAAAATTTTGGGATTTTGATTAAAACAGCCCTAAATAGGCTCTCCGTCCGTCGAGTATCGATACGCTGTACATGCGTATCGATACGCTTTAACCTAATTTATCTTTGTCGTTTTATGTGTATCGATACAGTTGACCGTATCGATACGCACCGGTGTTGACTTTTTCCCTTGACTCTTACCGTATCGATACACTATGCTGTATCGATACGCATTCATCTGCAAAAATCCCAGATTTTGAATACCGTATCGATACGCTGATATGCAGTATCGATACACGCTTGCCTGTTTCTGCAATTTTGGTATTTTTAAGTGCAAAAATCCAATTTGAAACGCCCCTAAATGCATGTATGTGTTATATGAACAAGTTTTAATGACTTAACATGATACATACTTCCCTTAGCAATATGTGTAGAAGCAAAAAGAACAAAATTAACATAAACATGAATCACAAACAATCTCAAGCAAATTTTTGTCATTTTGGGACCAAAAAAAATTAAGAAAGACAAGTTAAACCTAACTCTCTTCTAAGTGTCCAAAAGCGCTCTTTATCTAAAGGTTTAGTAAATATATCCGCTAATTGGTTCAAGGTGTCAACAAATTCTATAACAACATCATTTTTCGAAACATGATCTCTAATAAAATGATGTCTAATTTCTATGTGTTTAGTTCGAGAGTGTTGAATGGGATTCTTAGTGAGACAAATAGCACTAGTGTTGTCACACCTAAGGGGTATGGTTTCCATTTTAACACCATAGTCTAAGAGTTGTTGCTTCATCCAAAGAACTTGAGCACAACAACTCCCTAAGGATATATACTCCGCTTCGGTGGTAGATAAGGCTACGCTATTTTGTTTCTTAGAGAACCAAGATACGAGCATACTACCTAAGAATTGGCATGTACCGGAAGTACTTTTCCTATCTATCTTACATCCCCCATAATCCGCATCCAAAAAAGCATGAAGGCTAAAGGTTGAATCCTTAGGATACCAAAGACCTAAAGTCGGTGTGTCTATTAGGTATCTAAAAATTCTTTTAATGGCAACAAGGTGTGATTCTCTAGGATTAGCTTGAAACCTAGCACACAAGCAAACACTAAACATAATATCCGGTCTACTTGCGGTAAGATAAAGCAAAGAACCTATCATGGATCTATAAAGCTTAGAATCAACACATTTACCTCCTTCATCTTTGTCAAGCTTTATGGAAGAACTCATAGGTGTGGCTTGAGGTTTTGCATTCTCTAAGCCAAACTTCTTGAGCATATCACTTACGTATTTAGCTTGATTTATGAAGGTGCCATCACTCATTTGTTTGATTTGGAGTCCCAAAAAGAATGAGAGCTCCCCCATCATGCTCATCTCGAACTCACCTTGCATTAGCTTAGAAAAATCCTTACAATAACACTCATTAGTAGAACCAAAAATAATATCATCAACATAAATTTGAACTACTAAGATGTCATTGTTATATCTTTTTATGAAGAGTGTTGTATCCACCTTTCCTTTTTCAAAACCCTTTTCAATTAAGAAAGTTGAAAGTCTCTCATACCAAGCTCTTGGAGCTTGTTTTAAACCATAGAGAGCTTTTGTAAGTTTAAACACATGGTTTGGAAATTTTGAATCCTCAAAACCTGGTGGTTGTTCAACATATACCTCTTCATTTATAAAACCATTTAAAAAGGCACTTTTCACATCCATTTGAAAAAGCTTGAAATCATGATAACATGCAAATGCAAGTAACATTATAATAGCTTCCATTCTTGCTACGGGTGCATAAGTCTCATCAAAATCAATTCCCTCTTCTTGAGTATAGCCTGGAGCAACAAGCCTAGCCTTGTTTCTCACTATATTACCGTTTTCATCTAATTTATTCCTAAAAACCCATTTTGTACCTATAGTAGATTGATTATTAGGCCTTTCTACTAATGTCCAAACTTTACTTCTCTCAAATTGGTTTAATTCCTCTTGCATGGCCAAAATCCAAAAATCATCTTTTAAAGCTTCTTTAATGTTTTTAGGCTCAATGCATGAAAGAAACGCAACATGATTCATTAATTTGAGAGAGGATCTAGTGGTTACCCCCTTGGATGGATCACCCAAGATTTCACCATCTTTGACATAGTTTAACTCCCTTGGGTAAGATACCTCTTTTTCTTCATGAGCTAAGTCTTTTAAGCCTTCAAGAGGTAGTTCTTGTGAGTCTTCTTCTTTAGTTGGAATCTTATCCTCTTTTGATGTTTGTCCTCCATCAATAGTATCAATGATTCTTACATCATCATCATCACAAGATTCCTTTCTCGAAAGGAGGTTATCATCGAAAACAACATGTATTGACTCTTCAACAACTAGAGTTCTTTTATTAAATACACGATAGGCTTTAGAGTTTAAAGAATACCCTAAGAAAATGGCTTCATCACTTTTAGCATCAAATTTACCTAAGTTTTCTTTACCATTATTTAAAACAAAACACTTACATCCAAAAGGATGAAAATAGCTAATGTTAGGCTTTTTGGACTTTAAAATCTTATAAGATGTCTTCTTTAAGATTGGCCTAATCATTACTCGATTTATTATATAGCAAGCGATATTTGTAGCTTCTGCCCAAAAATATTTAGGTAAATTATTTTCGCAAAGCATGGTTCTAGCCATTTCTTCTAAAGTTCGATTTTTCCTCTCAACTACCCCATTTTGTTGAGGAGTGCGAGGTGCAGAAAAATTATGGCTAATCCCATTTTCATTTAAAAACTCATCAAAACCCAAATTTTGAAATTCAGTTCCATGATCACTTCTAATATGAGAAATTTTAAGTTCAAGATCATTTTGAGTTATTTTAGAAAATGTGATGAATTTTTCTAAAGCCTCATCTTTTGTACTTAAGAATAGAACCCAAGTATATCTAGAATAGTCATCTACAAGCACAAATGCATATGATTTTCCACCCAAGCTCATTGTTCTAATTGGCCCAAAAAGATCCATATGAATCAATTGTAAACATCTACTAGTAGAGACATCATTTATGGATTTAAAAGAACTCCTATGTTGTTTACCCTTTGAACATGCATCACAAATTTTATCATTTGAAAAATTAAGTTTGGGTAAACCTCTAACTAGATTAAGGGAATTTAATTTTTCTAGAACACTCATGCTTGCATGTCCTAACTTTCTATGCCATAGCCATGAGTCATGTTCATCATGTGCAACTAAACATGCATGGGATGAATGGATGTCATCTAAATGCACCATGTAAATATTGCCTATTCTATGTCCTATGAGCATTATTTGATTTGTTTTAATGTTTATAATTTTACAACCACTTTTATCAAATAAAACATTAAAACCTTTATCACATAACTGACTAATGCTCAACAAATTATGTTTAAGACCGTTGACATACAAAACGTCTTTAATGTAGATAGAAGAGTGATTACCAATAGAGCCTATTCCTTCAATGAGTCCTTTTGAGTTATCACCGAAGGTTACTACTCCACCACTCTTAGGCTTTATTTCCACAAATCTACTTTTGTCACCGGTCATGTGTCTTGAGCATCCACTATCAAGGTACCAAGAATTTTTGCTTGAAGCTTTAGCCTTGAAGCAATGCTCCCCCTACAAACAAAGAATTTAGGCCTTGGTTTTTGGTACCCAAACCATCTTGGGTCCATGAGTGTTAGCCTTTAACAATTTGGTTCCCTTGGGAATCCAAGAAGCAATAGCATTTAAGTTATTAGAAGTGATAAGTTCTTTAGGAACCCAAACATTTCTAATTTTATGACTTTTAGTTTGCTTATAAAAATTTCTTTGTTTAGGTATAAAATATTTTCTTTTTGTATATTGAGGTTTAAAATGATTTTCTTTCTCAAAATTCTTTTTCCCAATATCAAAAGATGTTTTAAGATTATCCACTTCCTTTGTGTGATAATCTTGAAAATCGGAAAGAAGTTTTTCAAGTTCAAGGTTTTTAGTTTTAAGATCATTTGAAAAATTAACTAAAGATAAAACTTTCTTTTCCAATTCGGAGTTATTTTTTAAAAATGTCTCATTTTGAATTTTTAAATCAGAAATTATTTTCTTATTTTTCAAAATGGACTCCTTGTATTTTTCTACTAACTCATCATACACTTCTTGAAGTTCATCATAAGCATCTTGAAGTTCTTCAATAGAAAAATCTAAATTGCATGAATTAGAGGTTACCTATGATTCATCATCGATGGCCATGAGACATAGGTTGGCCACTTCTTCCTCTTCCTCGGAAGACTCATCATCACTCCAAGTTGCAATTTGTGCTTTGAGCTTGTTCTTCCTCCCAAAGCTTTTCTTTTTCAATTGAGGACACTCGGAACGAATGTGACCCGGTTTGTTGCATTCATAGCAAGTAATTTGGTCTATCTCCTCTTCCTTGTTTTTACTCTTGAAGTCCCTTCTTCTCATGAATTTTCTTCCACGATTTGACTTCATAAACTGAGTAAATCGTTTGGCCAACATAGCCATTTCCTCTTCTTCATCCTCACTAGAATCGTTTTCTAATTGTGAAGCCTTTAATGCGATTCCAACTTTCTTTTTCTCAACTTTCTTCTTTTCTACTATCTTCTTCTCTTGTTCTCTTCCCTTTCTCATAATCTCATGTGTGAGTAGAGATCCAACAAGAGCATCTAATTTAAGAGTCTTCAAATCTTTGGCTTCAATTATGGCCGTTCTCTTGCTATCCCATGATTCCGGAAGAGAGTATAACAACTTTCTCACTAGCTTGTCTTCGGGAATGATTTCTCCGAAACCCTTTAAACCGTTGACAATGACCGAGAATCGATCAAACATTTGGGAAACACTTTCATCGGGATCCATCTTGAAGTTCTCATAGTTTAGATTGAGTAGTCCAATCTTTGTCTCCTTTACATCGCTAGTCCCTTCATATGTTGTCTCGAGAGTGTCCCAAACCTCCTTGGCATTTTCGATTGAAGACACCTTAGAGTAGATATCCGGACCAAGTGCACAAAATATTACATGAAGAGCTTTGTCGTTCACTTGCATCCTTCTTCTTTCATCATCGGTCATTTCGGCTTTGATTTTTGGAACAAGCCTTTCTCCATCTCTCCTCATGGGAATGTATGGACCTTCTTCAACTATATCCCACACCATATAGTCGCTAGACTTAATGAAGAGCCTCATCCTATTCTTCCAATAAAGATAGTTATCCCCATTGAAGAATGGTGGCTTGGTGGTGGATTGAGATTCATAGTTGGAGGTGGATGCCATTGCTTGACTTGTTGTTGATCAAACTTTCAACTTTCCAAGGATCGACTCAAGAGGGTTGTAATCCTTCCAATGAGTGTAGCTCTGATACCAATTGTTGAGTTGATCAAACAATTGCAAATGGCCAAGAGGGGGGTGAATTGGCAATTAAAAATTTTTGTGAAGAGAATATTGGAAAATAAAATGACACAAGGGGTTATAGTGGTTCAAGTTCAACAACCGAACTCTACATCCACTACCTTAGCTCCCACTAAGGATTTTCCAAAACAATTCACTACTTGAATTCGTCCCCTTTTCTTGGATGAGGAGGAAACCTTACAATATCGATTAAGCTTTTCAACCCCAAGCTTAATCCACTCAAATACAAAGAAGATTTTTGGTAAACTCAAGTATTTCCTCTCAAAGGATGATTGTCTACCCACTTACAATTACAGCAACCCAAAACTCTCAATAATATGACAAAATGAAATACAAAGAGTTGGGTACAAGAATATAGCTTTGAATAGCTCTAGGATTTGGATTTTTGCTTTGATGATGCTTGAATGTGTATTGTTAATCTTCCTGGTGAAATGAAGCTTGTATTTATACCCTTGAATCAGTTTCTAGCCGTTTGGATCATTTGACTTATTGAAGGAGCCGTTGGGAACATTTTTCCAGCTATTAAGGCAGCTCCCCAGCACCGCGTATCGATACACGACAAGGCTGTATCGATACGCTAGTTTAAATTCAAACTAGCCGTTGTGCCTGAAAACAGAGTGTATCGATACACTAGGCGTATCGATACGGTCCAAACTTTCTGCTAAGTTTGATGCATCAAAGCGTATCGATACGGGGGTCGTATCGATACGGTCCAAACTCTTTGTAAAACCATTTAATTTTTTGCATCAACGTGTATCGATACTGTGACCAAGAGTATCGACACGTTATAACGGTCAAAACAAATTTTCAAATAATTATGCTTGGCGTATCGATACGTTTATTAAGCGTATCGGTACGGTTGCCCAGATGAACACTGTATCGATACGTATGAAGGGTGTATCGATACGCTATGTTCATTCAGAATTACAGTAAGTTTCAAGTGTATCGATACGGTGAGTGTATCGATACGCAGGGCCATTTTTGCATAATTTGGTTTTGAAAAACATGAAAAAGGTTTGAGAAACTTAATGTTTTGAGATCCAATCTTCAAACAATATTTTATACAAAACATTATGTTAATATTTGAACCTTTAAAGAGTTCTTAAAAATTTATTTATTTTGCAATTTGGTCCTTAAATTTTTATGTTATATCAAAATCAATTTTAGTTTTACATAGAGGGATTAAATCAGAATTAGACCTTAAAGGGGAACTTGAGCAGCCCTTTTCTTCCCTTTGTTGGGCTGTCGTGTCGGCGGTATAAAGAAAGCTCATCGTTAAGATTTTTTTAACCACTAGTTTTCTGTCTATAGACGATTAATTTAGATCATATTTTGCAAAGATCATTATGAGAACAATTCTTTTAATTTAAAGTTTTTTATTTACAATATTAAATATTCGAATTCTCAACTAAATTTAAATAATTTAACATTTCATCTTATTTGATCAATTAATTATTATTGTTAAAATTTGGGAAACACACTATTTAGATGAAGTTAGGAATTGGATGGTAACACATGTACCGAATTTGGGGAAATGGTAGAGTGCGCCGAGGAAAACGTAGAACCTTTTTCTTCTCCGATATAGTGGTGAGGGGTTGGGACACGTAGGTGAATAATCCGCTGTAGGTAGGGTCGGTAACGGGTCAGATTTAGGTGGGTTGGAGCTTTACCTATCCCATTATCCGTATCTTAAATCGTCACTTAACCTATCCACCATCCGCTTGATCATTAACTCAAATCCGCTCCACCCATCAACCGCAGGTGAGGCGGGTGGATCAGATTATAAATGAGTTCTATTATTAGAAAATTATAGTTAAAAATACATGTAAACTTTTATTTAAAAAATTTAATATTTAATACATTAAAGTCAACTATTATTAAAGTTCTAAATTTCCAAATAATCTTACATACAACAAAACCTACATAAACAAAATTCTCATTTCCCAATAATAAACAAAAGCTTAAAAAAATCTAAAGTTCGAAATATTTTTTAAAATTAATATTATACCGATGGATGGGGCGGGTGACGGATCGGATGGTGGGTTGAAAACTTTTCACCCGAATCCATCACCCGCTCTATCCTCCATCCACTTTAAACGGATCAAACCCACATTTTATCGAGTTTTCGTCCATTTAGTTGGATTGGGTGGGTCGGGTGGGCCACCATCCATGGGTAATTACCGGCCCTAGCCGTAGGTACACGTAGGGGAAATGGGACCCTACACAATTTTTTGTTATTTTGGTGAGAATTTATGCAAGATTGAATAATATTTTAGGTAGAACTGGAATTCTTACTAACTGGATAAGAATTTGTGTAACTACATAAACTCTTATCAATTGAGTAATATTATAACCTAAATTCTTACCAACTGAATAAGAATTTAATACGTCTTTGTTTAAATTTTTAAATAGACATAACTTCGCTCTTAAAAATACTCCCTCTGTCCCACTCAATATGTCCGATATTGACTTTTTAAAATTCAATTTTTTTTAACTTTAACTATAATTATTTTAAATATTTTAATTAATTAAATTTTATAAAATATAGATTTTTAAACTACTTGATTAAAGGTTTTTAAATTTTTTTTCAGATTTTTATTAATAATAAATTTAAAATAATAATGTGTCAAAATTAAAAGAAAATAACAAAAAAAATTAATACCGTACATATTAAATGATAAAAGATTTGAAGGTGTGATTGGGATTATTGATAGTTGACAGTTAAAGAAATAACATATACCGAATTAACCAACAGTTGCACATGCACCATTTGTATAATCTATAGTTAACAATGGGTGCCACTTCGAGATCCCAACGGTTTTCTATTTATTATATTTGATTTTTTTTAATGAGAAAAAGGATTTTGATAGAGATTATATAAAATGTGTGTAATTTTCATTTGCACTAAATTCAAGTACTGAATTGTGATTTATGGACTTTGGAATTAAAATAGTCTTTAACAAGCATACAATTTCTTAAAATTTTCCAGCGTAATTATTTCCATATTTAAAGATTTTGATAAGAATAACTAAATGGACAAACTAATACTAGGATTTGACCCAACAAACAAATGAAAAAAAACACTAGAATTTAGTATGTGCCACTGCCAAGTGCCAAGTGCTACTAACTAGAGAAAACTGAAGCTATGAGCAAATAGAAAGCTTTATATACTTGGAAGACCCCATTTGAAGTAGATGCTTAGATAGGACCAGGAATCTTGGCTTGGCATAAAACAGGATCAATCACTAAATAGAATGCTAATATGGTTAAAACATGCTCGTCGCAAATTCGCAAAATAAACCGGAGCTGAGTGTCAAAACTCACCTAACTAATTGAGTCCATCTTTTAAAAGATTTCTGATTCCAAGCTCCATTGTCAAACATGTAGTAGATGGATTCTTTCCCCTATAAGCATTTGCAGAGTCTTGCCTGTAAAGTAATTACATCAAGCCTTTTTAACAAAGTGCACCGAAAATAACAGGCAGAGCATAAGCCTCGAAAGACTTTTCCATTGATAGAAGCATCTCCGCAAACATTTCATGAAGTACTCCGAAATCTTTTTATCCCGAGCAGGAAACAACTCTTCCAGCCAAGAACTGCAGGAAGGAAATTAAATGAAGTTAATGGTATGCCGTGCATATGATGATTAAAATAAAGGGAGAGGCTAAGAGAAGCAGAAGTTACTTTCAGAATTTCGCTTCAGACACTCCCACTAAGAAAGAACTTGGATCACTGGACCCTAGAAGCGGAATGTACTCTAATCCTCTCACACGAACACTAAAGCACGCTGCATGCAACACGAACTCGTATAAGGGATCTGGCTTTAAGTTTAAGAGCAAGAAAACCAGCACCAATATTACCATTCTCTATTTTCATTACACTTTGGAGCATTGTATCCATCTTTGTCTTCATATCAGAACTATCATCCATAAGTGGGACAACAAGAGTCAATTCCCTATAAATATCTCGTACAAATTGGCATATTCTCTCAGAAAATTCAACTTCACCATCAGATATTCGACCAATCGCTAACCGCATCAACTCTCCTGTCAAATCTGCAAGCTGTAGAGGAAGAGTAAACACCTTCCATTATAATACACTGAGTTATGTGATTGGTTCGGTGTATAGGACATCTGTGTGTATGCATGTAATGCTGGATATAAGTAGGTGATATTTTAACAGAGGGATATAATGATATACAAAAATATTTTCAACAAATGCTTTCATCAGCCTACGCCTTCAAAAGAAAATAGCACAAAATTCAGGCATCTACCCCTAAGAGATAGTCAAGGAGGTTAATTTGCAAAGGCTCGAGAGTGGATCACTAAGTGGTAATAAACTAGCATGTATCTCATCAAGATTCAAAAGAGTTCCAGTTTGGCAGAATTTGAAGAATGTCGCAGCTTCAACATACTCCTGTACCTGCAAAGACACAAGCATAATAAAGTCGACTGAGTTGTTTCTCTTCGGCACCATTGCACTAAAGTCTAAGAAGAAAAAGAAGCAACCCCAGGAGAGTATGCTCGCCGTAGCTTCCAAAAATCCGTCCCTTGCAACTCTTTCACCAGTTGGGAAATATGCTGATCTCTCACTGCTGCTAAATCCTTTTCTGCCTTCCCCAAAACTTTCTCTTTATTGTTTTTACCGATTCTGACATAAAGCAAATGTTGTAGCTAGATAAGAAAGCATAAGTAAAGCCACATCCATTTGAATTTGAACAGGACTGTTCAACTTGTTAGACATGAAAAGTCAAGAAAAATCAATCACGACTTTCCTGTCAGCCGGAGGCGGAGAAACCAACGAAAGAAAGCTGCTTCCCCTCCAAGAAGACCTTGAACCCCAAAGCTAATTGAAAATGAACAAACTCAACTCCAATTCACCAACAATCATCAAATCAATAAAACCAAAACTAAAGCCAAAACCCAAAAACTAAAAAAGAAACGTAACCCAATCTATAAGAACAACAGATTAAGATGAAGATCTATCCCGATACTACATTGAATGACCCATCTTCGGTATTCATAAACAGTAGGAAACCCCCAAAAGAACCTGTAAAAAAAACCATGATTTGAATCAAATCCCTGATTTTGATTTAGCACAAAGAAGAAATGCTATCATTATATATACCCAAGTATTACCAAAATGGCGAGAAGTAGCAGTTACATAAACTAGTACGTCCATGAATCCAAAACAATCAAAATCTCAAACAAAAAAGACAAGTAAAAATAACGCATTTCTTCAATACTCGATGAATCAACCAAAATATAAGTAAGCAGCAAACGAGAATATTAGCTTGATAAGCATTCATATTAGCAACAGATCCAAGACACTCTGTGAATAAAGTAGAAAAACAACATTTACCACCCCCAAGAAAAGGGTTTACCTCTTCTTATCAAGCACTCGGTGCATTCATGAATAAAGGATGCAAACCACATTCACCATCCCAATCTTTATATTATACATGACAATTAATATGGTATCCCCCTGTCAATCCTTTCATATACCATACCATTCATGAATAAAGGATGCAGAATAGCTTTACACTTCCAGCAATTAGTAGAATTTGTTATTTAATTGGCAGCATTTATTTTCATTCAAAGCACGATTCTTTAGGGTATTACGGATAAATGATAAAAAGCATAAACAAGTAGGAAAGAAATTGTGAGTGGTAAAAGCTTCCCGATGCCTTAAACAAATCTTCAAGCATTATGTAACTAGCCTTTTTATCAGCCTAACTGTCCATCATTTTCACAGCATATTTCTTTCCTTTATTAATATTAAGAGGGGAGAAAAGCATTTATTTGTTTCATTTGGAGCAGTTAACTTAAATCAGCAGTGAAAAACCACAAGGAACATATATTTTATGATGTAATTTCATATACCTTCAAGCAGCAAACTTCAACATCACCAATAGGCTGGTCCTTCTCAATGAGAATCATTATTTTTTTTTTGTTATTTCTGAGGAAGTAAGCCAGATTTGATTGTCCATGCAACAATTTCATAAACAGATGTGAGATCACCACATTGCTGGCAAGCATTGAACAAAACATCACAAATTTCTTGATCTGGAGAAATGCCACGAGATAACATGATACAGAAAAAATGTTGTGCCTCAGTTATCAAACACCTTTTGCACAATCTATTGATAACTGCACTATAATCTTTTATTGAAATTTCAAAGCCCTTCTCCATCATTAGACAGAAGAACATGAATGCACTGTACGCATCACCCTTCACACAATGTGCTTTGATTATTTGGGTATAAGCAACTCTGGTCAATTTGATATTTTGTTCATGAAGAGAAATTAGTAACTTATTAGCATCCTTAAGGTTACCATGTACACAAAGACCATATATGAGAATGTTATATGTGACTGGAGTGGGCTCAAGACCATTCAGCCACATTTCATTGAGTAACTTAAAAGCCATTTTAATGTTTCGAGCTTTGCAGAAGCACTGTATGATAGTATTATATGTTACTTGATCAGGACTAAGACCCATATAACGCATATCCTCAAGCAATCGAATAGCTTCTTGCAACTTCTGCTGTTTACAAAGCCCTTTGATGATTACAGTGTAAGTAACATGAGTTGGCCTAATACCTTTTGCATGCATCTCTCGAAGCAACTCAAGCATGCAGCGCATATTTCCATCTTCACAATATGCATTCATAAGTGTGGTGTATGTCACAGCAGTTGGTACCAAGCCATGTAGCCTTATAGTCTCCAATAACCTTCTTGCCTCAGCTAAGTTTCTATTTTTGCAGAACCCATAAATTAGAGAATTAAAAGTCACTGTAGTTGGAGTAATCCCTTTTTCTGTAATTATCTTATACAACTCTAGAGCCTCCCCAAGATTTCCCTGCCTCACATACCCATCAATCATAATATTGTAGAGAACAATATCATGTGCCCATTCATTCATTATCAAAGAATTAAAATACATTCTTGCCTCGGATATCATCCCATTCTCACAGAAACTCAAGAGAATAGCCCCACTTGAAAGCGAACTTGGGGGAATGCTCTTTGAGCACATTTCTTTGTATAGTAGAAGAGCACTTTGCACCTCTCCTTGCTTGCAGAGTCCATGAATAAGGATGGAATATGTTACATGATCTGGTTCTAAGCCCTGCTCTTCCATTTCATAGAACAACACCAGTGCCTCATGAACCTGCCCTATCTTACACAAACTGCTGAGCAAAAAACTGTATGAGAGGACACTCAACTGTAAACCACGTGAAAGCATCACTTCTCGCAACTTTAATCCTTCCTTGACATTCCCATTCTGACAATGGCCACATATGAGTATTGTATATGTAACAACATCTGGATTCAACCCTTTATCTAGCATTCTCTGAATGACTATCCAAGCCCCATCCATCTGACCAAGTAGATGGAACCCTTTCGTGAGAATGTTATACGTTACTACACCAGGCTCTACACCATGCTTCTTCATGTCACTAGTGAATTCCAACGCTTCCTCCATGGAACCAGCTATACATAGTCCATGAATAAGAATATTATAACTATATGCATCAGGAAGTAGTCCATACTTGAGCATCATGCAAAAGAAAGATTTTGCAACATCGGTGAAACCTAATTTGCAATATCTTGACATAATTGTATTTAATGAAACAATAGAAGGCCCAAGCCCCGTTGCTTCAGTCTCTCGCAAGAATGAAACTGCATCTTGTAGCTTGGATTGCCTACAAAGGCCATCTATGACTATAGAATTAGTCTGCCTGCTCTGAGTTGTTCCAGAAACTTTGATTTCATTATACACATCCCACATGATACCAGTATGCCTCAAATTGTATAAAAGACTATTATAAGTCAGTATTGAAGCATGCAGTTTAAGGTCATTCATCTTCGCAAGAACATAGAGAGCATCATGAACCATCTCAAATCTTGAATAAACAAAAGCCAACATATCCCATACCAAACTGTTCTTGTCCCAGTCTCTAAAGCCACTCAGAAGGTGCTCACAAAGTGATGGAGCAGAGCCTGAGCCTGTCAGAAATCACACAAAATCTGTAAACAATATAAGAAATCAGCAGCATTTCAAATCTTATATATCACTAAAAAACGACATGAAATATACAAGAAACTTTCTACGATTAGAATCCAAAATAACAAACTTAAAATAAAAAAGCACCAAAGAGAAAAACAGAACTGATCAATTAAACACTCTAAGAAATTACCTTCCGTTTTTAACATTTGTTCCAAAAGAAACTGCAACTCCTCGAGTCGCCTCTGTCCTGCCAAAACATGGGCCACAACGAACCGAGAAAACCTTGAATGCCGAAACTTATACTCATTCCTCATTAAATCAAAGAAAACCACAGCAAAATCAGGGCTTTCAACTCTCAAAAAATTTAAAATTTTATCAACCTGTAACTGATCCAAACTGAAAACAACACTCCCAAAGTAATCTCCAGATAAAAACCTCCTAAAACCCAGATTTTTCAACCCTGAAAGGATCTCAAAAACAGGGTTTTTAGGAGAGTGGGAAAGAGGGGGTTCTTCTTCTAGGAGCCTGGCAACGGAGAACGAAGGTTTGAAGAAGGTTAGGGAAGAACGAGGGCAGCAAATGTGAGGTTTTGCTAGGAAACTGAAGGGTTTCCATTTATGAAGCATGGGAAACCAGGTTTAAAGGTTTTTCTTTGGGGGAGAGAGAGAGAGAGAAATGGTTCTGAACTAGGGAATTAGGGTTTAAGAGAGCTGTTAATTTCCCGGTAATTTCAGTGACTGGTTTTGCTCCTAGGATA
Organism: Hibiscus trionum; assembly: GCA_030270665.1. Taxonomy (NCBI): domain Eukaryota; kingdom Viridiplantae; phylum Streptophyta; class Magnoliopsida; order Malvales; family Malvaceae; genus Hibiscus; species Hibiscus trionum. The sequence continues at coordinate 6,633,716 of BSYR01000065.1, forward strand.
CTCCCCTCTGAGAGGACACTTAAACACTGCCACAGCCATTTGAGTTTGAACAGGACTGTTCAACTTACTAGACATGAAAAGTCAAGAAAAAACAATCACAGCTTTCCTGTCAGCCGGAGGCGGAGGCAACAGCGGAAGAAAGCTTCTTCCCCTCCAAGAAGACCTTGAACCCCAAAGTTAATTGAAAATGAACAAACTCGACTCCAATTCGCCAACAATCATCAAATCAATAAAATCAAAACTAAAGCCAAAAACTATAAAAGAAGCGTAACCCAATCTAATAGGAACAACAGATTAAGATGAAGGTCTATCCCAATACTACATTGAATGAGCCATCTTCGGTATTCATAAACAGTAGGAAACCCCCAAAAAAACCTGTAAAAAAACCATGATTTGAATCAAATCCCTGATTTCGATTTAGCACATAGAAGAAATGCTATCATTATATATACCTAAGTATTACCAAAATGGCGAGAACTTAGACAGATATGTAAAGCTAGCTATGCAAAGTAGCAGTTACATAAACTAATACGTCCATGAATCCAAAACAATCAGAATCTCAAATAAAAAAGGCAAAAGTAAAAAATAACGCATTTCTTCAATACTCGATGAATCAGCCAAAAGATAAGTAAGCAGCAAACAGGAATATTAGCTTGATAAGCATTCATATTAGCAACAGATCCAAGACAATAGATTTTCACTAACAATTTGAAATTAAACAAAGAAAACGATCAATCTAAAAGGGAGGTAAAACTCCACAATGGAGTTTAAGATTTTCAATTAATTCAACAATAATAGGAGTACATAACAAGGCTAACTCTCTAGACATTCCGAAAGTAAACCTTCAGCGTTCCATTTCACTTAAACCCCCTTCCCGCCCAAAAGAAGAAGGGAAAACGGTTTAAACCTACGAATCTAAGAAGCATACCTTACCAGATGTCAGGATCCGAATGAAAGTAGACACAAATCTCGATTATCGGCCTTGTTGATTAACTTTGAACAAAAAAGAAAAGTAACGAATGAAATCCCGAGTGTGAATAAAGAGAGAGAAACAAGGGAAGTGTAAAAGGAGAAAGGAATCGTCCGGGTCGACTCAGTCGTCTAAACACGGCTTTTTTTTGGTAAGCTATAATGGAAGATCAATTATGAGTAAGATTATATTTGAGTCACTTAATTATTAAAAATTACATTTTGGTCACTTAATTATTAAAAGTTACACTTTGGTCACTTAATTATGGGTAATGTTACATTTAAGTCATTCAATTATTAAAGGTTATATTTAAGTCATTCAATTATTAAAGGTTATATTTGGACGCAATTATGGGTAAGTTACATTCGGGTCACCCTTCATATTTAATATATATATATATATATCAATCAATTTAGTCATTTTTTCTTTCAAATTACCCTCATTAACACTAGAGTACTTCATTTAAAATTATTAATTAATCTAATATACAAATTGATATATAAATATATATATATATATATATATATATATATATATTTAAATATGAAGGGTGACCAAAATACAACTTTATCTATAATTGAGTGACACAAATGTAACCTTACCCATAATTGAGTAACTTCCGTTGTAGTTTAATCTTTTTTTTCAGCAAATTTATATTTTAATAGGCATGTACCGAACGAACACGAACAAGAGTGTGTTAATGTTCGTTCGTTTAACTTTAACCGAACAAATGAACGAACACAATTTCTTTTTTGTGTATGTTCGTTAAAACGATAAACGAATACAAATGAACAAAAATAACATATATAATAGTTATATATTTAATATTTTGGGTTAGTTCGATTGATTCAGTTAATTAACTGATTCTAAACAAATTAATGGATAATTGAAATTTGAAAAAAAAAAAACTTTTAATTATTGGTCGAAACCTAAAATTATCTAACAGATTAACCAATTTTGTTTTTGTTTGGTCGGTTAGTTCGGTTTAACCAAATAATGAACACCCCTAGTCGATAAGAAGGAAGTTTTTAACGAGTCATAAAATAAGACTTGCAAACTCGAATTTTTTTACTTGACTCGAGCTAATGCTCACCCCTAGACATATGTGAATAAATTTAAACGAACATAAATGAACAGATTACCGAACGTGCACGAACATAAATGAATGAATGAACCTTTTATTCGTGTTCGTTCATTTAACTAAACGAACAAAAAAATTACTCGTGTTCATTCGTTTAATAAATAAACGAACATAAACAAACTTTCCACCAAATAATACACAAACAATTCGTTAAAAGTTCATCTCATTGAAATTTTAAATATCGTCGGTGAATCTTAAACACCACGTATATAACGTCTAAATTTATAAAATAATTTAAAAACGTCCCTATCTTTTAAAATAAAAACTCAATGTCTCTGTCTCTAAAAAATTCAAAATAATCACAATACACATTTTTATCTTATATGGTAGCCTTAGTCAAGATATATGAATTTTAAATTTTTTTATAAAATGCAGAGTGCGGTTCACATAACGTGCTTTTAGATTCGAATATTGAAAAAAAGAAGTTGAAAAGAGCACATGTTAAAACGAGTCTTTCTTTAAAAATAGAGGTTAAAAAGCGACCTTTACTAATTAAATGGATTTTATTTTTATTAAAATGTAGAATAAAATGATTAATATCCTATACACTGGCGGTGAAAACTGAAAGTTTCTACAAGCGCCTTAGTTTTAGGGTATAGAGAGTTAGTTTAGGGTATAGGGTTTAGGGGTTTAGCTATAGGGGTTTAAAATTTAGGGATAGTTGTTTCAATTTAAGGTTTAGGGTTATAATTTAGGGTTTATATGTTAGTGTTTAGTTTTTAGAGTAATATGGTGAGGATTTAGGTTTTAACCTATAAACCCTAAATTATAACCCTAAACCTTAAATTGAAACAACTATCCCTAAATTCTAACCCCCTACACATAAACCCCTAAACCATATACCCTAAACTAACTCTCTATACCTTAAAACTAAGGCGCTTGTGGAAACTTTCAGTTTTCACCGCCTGTGTATAGAATATTTATCTTAAAATTAATTTTTTTATTAAAACAAGAAAAACAACGAAAACAAGGATAGAAAAAAGTGAGCCTTACACAAACATAAAAAAAAAAGCATTCTAAATTAAAGGCCGGAAGAAGAAACAAAGAAACATATAAACAGTTTAAACCAAAAAAAACAAGAGGAGACTATCATAATTCATAAATTATTAAAAGCCGAAACAAAGAGTAAAGTCAACATCATTCTTAACAGGTACTTATTGTTTATGGTGCACGCAGAAACATAGATCTTTAGGAGGAATGCAGGGAGAGGAACCATCTCAAGATTAATGATGACATATAAATCATGTAAGAGGAATCAAAGAGCCGAGTTATCGGACTTCCGTCGATAGAAAAATAAGACTCTGATCACCACCGAATGAAACGAATATCCTACAACACAGAAACATAAATTTTGTTAATGGTATGATGAAACTAGCATGGAACGACAATTTACGTGCCAATTCTTTCATAGCTCGTCTGGTACGATTTTAACAATAATTTATTGACTTTAATATCTATATTATCTTATAGGTGATTTAGAATAATCTTTTTAGGAAAGACGTACCTTTGGAAGATGTACTTTACATTTTTTTTAAACCCTACAAAAGCGCATTATATGGGCTGCACTTCTTTTTTTTTTAAATAAATAAATTCATACCATATGTTAAGTGTAAAAGCAAATATTAAAGGAGTACCACTTGGTTTCATTAGATCGTCTTTTCATAGAAGAAGTTAAGACAATCTTTCAGATTGGGCCACTAAAAGCTCCAAGAGTTTATGGGAAATCCCCAAGTATTTTCGTCCAACAATTTTGGGATATAATGGATTGGGGCCTCTCACTATCCACAAGGAGAGATTTCAGACTCATTAGCTCGTGTACAATAATTTCTAATACAACTCAATTTTTTTTTTTTGACAAACTCAAAAGCAGTGACGCAGAAACTTAAGAATCCGAGGTGAGTCTGGAGTACAACAGGTCTAGTGTGCAGTTATAAAACGGTAAGTTTCAAAATTTGTCTAAAAACTTAAAATGTTAGACTTTTAGATAATATTTTAGATTAATTTTTTGTAATTTTTGACAAGTATCGATACTTGTCAAAAATCACGAAAAAAACTAACCTAAAATGTTATCTAAAAGTATAACATTTTAAGTTATTGGACAAATTTCAAAATTTTCTCTTTTTTAGCCACACCCTTGACATGTACGTTAGACTTCCCCCATGGCTCCATGTCACAATGCGTTTATCCCTTACAAGTAGGAGCAAAAATCGAATATATTTTTATAGAAGCAACTGGTTTTATTCAAAAGAAGAAAATATTTAAGATTATAATGAGTATTTACAACCATAATTGTAAACTAAAAATATAAGTTGAACATTTTTCTATAACCCAAAAGAAACCAACCACTTGATATCATACAAGGACTATACCATGAAGGTGAACCATCATTGATAATCGTAAATCAGAGCCAAGCGTCATGAGAAAGTTATCCATGAAGGTGAACCCCGTATCAAAATCTAATATGAGGGTCCAAAGCATGAAAGACCAGCATGACAACAAATCAATGACATCTTGATCAGTCGAGACGACGTCAAATCCTACCCTGAAAAATGAAAACAACGGCCAAACGATCAACAAAGAAGAACGAAAATATATCATAAACGCGAAAGAAAACTTGCCATAAAGGTAGAGCTATTCTTATAAAAAGAGAAAAAAAAGATGAGCAAGTAAAAGAAAAACAATGAGTATCGACGGTCGGCAACTAGCACTAAGGCTAATGCCAACGCCAGCCAAACAAAAAAAGTTATAGAAAAGGAAAAAGCAACCGACTAAATCTAGCAGAAATAAAAATTTTAAATTGTTGTGTTTGGTTATAGAAAATAAAGTTATTTTTATTTTTATTTTCTTAAAAACAATAAAGAAAACGTGTTTGGTTGAAAAAGTAGAAAATAATTTTTAGAAAATAAAAAAAAAATGATTTTGAAAACATGACAAATATGTTTTCATTATTTTTATTAAAAATATTTTAGGAAAATGGAAAATATGAAACAAGAGTTTTTTAATTTTAACTTTATTTTAACTCGAGTTCGAATTCTTCTAATGCTATTTTTAAAACTTTTGTTTATTTACTCATATTTTATTTATTTTTATTATTATTATTATTATTATTATATTTTCTAACTATATTTTATTTCAATTATTTAATAATTATTTTTCCATTCTTATTTTGAAAAGCTATAAACCAAACACATTTTCACTATTTTCATTTTTGAAAAGAACTTTCAACCTCTACTAACCAAATATGTTTTCTAATTTTTAGAAAATTAAAAATGAAAATTATTTTTTGAAAATAAAAACAAAAAACATAAACATAAATATAAAATATTTTTTAAAACTAAACGACCCTAAAATTTTCTTTTAAATGAGCGAAAGTAAATAGTGAATGTTAATTTTTTTCTTCTTGAAAAGTGTCACTAAGTAATGTTAATAATTATTTTTGAAAAAAAAAGTGTTTTTAATATTTTCTATATAAATTTTACAAATAATTTTTTCTTCCAAGATTTGTGTGTCAATTGATACCCTGCTTATAACGTTTCTCCGCCTCTGTATTATTCAAAATTCAAAGAAAAAGCATACGATGGCGTAATATCGGATCTCATATTAACAAACTCGGGAAAACGGATATTAATTTCAATTCAATTCAAATTTTTGGGGGTTTTCAAACTAAATTGTGGTATTCAGTTTTTTCATTTATGTAACTGTAACCAAATCAATTAACCAAAATAATTAGTATAACCAAATCAAGATATTTCAGTTTGTTTTGGTTTGGATTTAAGCTTTTCATATTAGTTGATTATAGAAGTTGAATACAATTCTATTTTTGGTTTGGGATTTTGATGATCATAGCTTAATTCGATTACGATTTAGAATTTATAATTTTAAACTGGCTTAAGGGTACCAAAGGCCCCTGAACTTTTTTAAAAAAATTAATTAAGCCCTTAATGTTTTTTTGCACTCAATGTCACCCTCAAACCTCAAAATTTAACCAATCTAACCCTTTGACCGACGGAATCCGTCATTGACCGACGAAATCTGTTAAATTCTTAAACATGGGTCATTTATATGCCACATCACCTGCCAAATATTAAACATTTATTTATAAACTAATGACGTGGATTAAAAACGCTAACGTGGATTAAAAAATATTAAAAAAAACAAAACACTTATTAAATCCTAACCCTAACATTATATCCTTCCAAAACTTGAAATCCAGAAAGTGAAATCTGCAGGTTTAGTGAACACCCATTTTGATTTTTTTCTCTCTTGCATATCGTGAAATTCTCCTGGCTTGATTGTAAGATCTTAATAGGTGAGTATTCAAATTTCATTTTTTCCTAATCAGTTATCTCCCTCTCACATCTCGCGTCTATCGCCATTATTGGGAAATACAAGTTTTGAAGATGACGATCTCGGCTAGTTCATCAAACTAAGGAGAAGCTGTGTTTTGTGATTGCGGTCTAAAATGTCGTATGTGGACAACATGAAAAAGGAAAAATGCTGGAAGAAGATTCTTCGGTTGTTCAAATTATAAAAATTCTGACTGTAATTTTTTTAGGTGGTGTGATGAAGATATGTCTGATAGAGCAAAATTTCTTATAAACAAATTGAAAAAAAAAATGATGAGTTAAGGAAAGTGAGTCGACCTAATGAGGAAGTTCAACAAATGAAGCTGGAATTAGAATTGATGCAGAAATAACTGGTTTTAGTTATCGAACATGCTCATACATTTAGGAAGAAATAACAAAGATGTTCAATATGCATTTTTATGAATGGATTAAGGATTGTGAACAATCTTGTTTAATGGAACATGAACAATATTGGTTAAACACAAAAGTAATTGTTTATGAACTGATTTATACCGGTATAAGATAGTGTTGATTGTTTAATAAATTAAAGAACTGATTTACACCGGTGTAAAACAGTGTTGATTGTTTAGTAAATTAAAGAACTGATTTACATCGGTGTAAGATAGTGTTGATTGTTTAGTAAATTAAAGAACTGATTTACACCGGTGTAAAACAATGTTGATTTCTTCCTAAATGTATGAGCATGTTCGATAGCTAAAACCAGTTATTTCTGCATCAATTCCAATTCCAGCTTCATTTGTTGAACTTCCTCATTAGATCGACTCACTTTCCTTAACTCATCATTTTCTTTTTTTCAATTTGTTTATAAGAAATTTTGCTCTATCAGACATATCTTCATCACACCACCTAAAAAATTACAGTCAGAATTTTTATAATTTGAACAACCGAAGAATCTTCTTCCAGCATTTTTCCTTTTTCATGTTGTCCACATACGACATTTTAGACCGCAATCACAAAACACAACTTCTCCTTAGTTTGATGAACTAGCCGAGATCATCATCTTCAAAACCTGTATTTCCCAATAATGGCGATAGACGCGAGATGTGAGAGAGAGATAACTGATTAGGAAAAAATGAAATCTGAATACTCACCTATTAAGATCTTACAATCAAGCCATGAGAATTTCACGATATGCAAGAGAGAAAAAAATCAAAATGGGTGTTCACTAAACCTGCAGATTTCACTTTCTGGATTTCAAGTTTTGGAATGATATAATGTTAAGGTTAAGATTTAATAAGTGTTTTGTTTTTTTTAATATTTTTAATCCACGTCAGCGTTTTTAATCCACGTCATTAGTTTATAAATAAATGTTTAATATTTGGCAGGTGATGTGGCATATAAACGGCCCATGTTTAAGAATTTAACAGATTCCGTCGGTCAATGACGGATTTCGTCGGTCAAAGGGTTAAATTGGTTAAATTTTGAGGTTTGAGGGTGATATTAAGTGCAAAAAAACATTAAGGACTTAATTGATTTTTTTAAAATAGTTCAGGGGCCTTTGGTACCTTAAGCCTTTTAAATTTTAATGTATTGACATGGGTTCGATGTAAAATCAAAGCAGGTGCTTTGGCACTTGTGCAAACTGCAAAGCAATGCCAATTCCGAGGTGACTCATCTTTTACTTGGGAATTCTTTTCACCTAACCTTACCTAGGTAATGAAAGAAGAGACCTACATTTCCTCAAACATGGCTGATTGAATCAGAGACATCCCATTAAAATGGGAAAAATGCTAATACTGGAAAGAACATGGGAATTTGTAATAAATGAAGACAAATCCCAAGAGTTCGGCTCTTCCCCACCGGTTGTCTCTTCTCATTTAAGCCCATTCATACACCATCTGCATGGCACATGCAGCTTATTCGACCCTAAATGAGGCTCAACGCTACTAGCTAGGGGTGCAAATGAACCGAGCTTGAACAAATAAAGTTTTGTTTGTATTTGCTTATTTATTTTTGAAGGTGTTTATATTTAGTTTGTGTTCGTTTATTTATTTTTGGTGGTGTTCGTTTTCGTTTAACGTTTGCAAATATGTTTGTTTATAGTTAAAATAGTGAAATTACACCACTAATCCTTTTAGCTCAGTAGGCTTCATAGTTTGAACTCCTCAGTTAATCATGTGTTCAATTTAGTCCCTATCTTTACCAATGTTTAATATGTAAAAAAGGAAAATGAGAATCGAGTAAATGAGCTAGTCATGAACATAAACGAACCACACACACCTCTGTTCGTTTATTAAACGAACATAAATTTTTTGTTCACACTCGTTTGTATAATTTAGTAAACGAATAATTCATAAACAATTCATCGAACACTCTATTTATTTACATCCAAGACTTAGACAAAAATATCTAAGCAGGGGAGCGAATGTCAACGAAAAGCTTAACCGTTTGTTCCAACAATTATCGACCTTAGTCAACATTCTTATATCTTCATTTAAAATGTATATTATATATGTGGATAATAAATGACAATAATAAAGAAAAATTCTACTACGAATGTCACACCGATATAAATCACTGAATTTTTATTTTTTATTTTTAAATATTATATATATATATATGTGAGCCCATCTATCGTCTTTTTACTATTTTATTATAATATAATATTTTATAATATAATTAAGATGCCATTAAGACAGGTAATTAAGAGGAAAGATGTTGACAGCTAATTAAAAACAACAGCGGTTTTATCCACAAACCTTGGAAGGCAAACAGCCTCTTATTACATCTCAACCTCCATAACTTGCACACGTGTTTCAATTACTCCCTTAATAAAATGCATTTAAAAACTTAAAACCCCCAGCCTGCCTTAAACAAGCACAGATTAGCACTCCCACCCTCAGTTCCTTTTAACCTACGCCAGCGACGACCCTTTGCTAAATTACGCCCCTTCCCTATCAAAGGAAGGAACTTTTACAACTTTTATAGAGGCATGGCAGAGGAAAAAAGAGAAGAAAGAGAGAGTGTTGCTTGCTTTTAAAGTTGCAGGTTTTTCGATTGTCGTGTCGTGGTGTATCTGATTCTCATGATTCATAAATTATTATTATTATTATCATTATTTGTGTGTTTCCAATTGTTTTATTACCTTAATGAGAGTGGGGGATTCAGGGGAGGGTGTGTGTGAAGACTGAAGATTCCTTTTTTTTTTGGTATATAAATTGAGTTCTGCAATCTGCATTTGCTGTTGAAGAGAGGCACATTGGTTAATCCAAGATCTCAAATTTCTCAAAAATGGGTATGGCCTTTTTCGTTTTATTCCTTCTTTTGAGACTGGGTTTTGTTAATTATGTTTGTTTTCATGAAATTCAGAATTTTTCCAAGTTTTTAGAGCCAGAATCTTATGCTACGGTGTTTGTGCTTGATTTCTTCTTTGAGCTCTTACTTTTTCTATTATTCCCTGAAAGTTTGAGTTTTTAATCCCCACCTCTTTCTAGAAATGAACAAGAGCTTTTCACATGACATGGGAGATGAATATGAGAAATTCATCAGAAGAATGAATCCGCCCAGGTAAGCTATATGTAATCTTCCTTCTTTCTACTTCCATTAAGAGTTTTTTTTTTATAGAATATTATTCACTTTATGTTTCTTGTCAGGGTTGTGATTGATAATGAAGCCTGCAAGAATGCAACTGTGATAAGGGTATATGCCCTCTTTGAACCCTCTATCTCCCCTTGTTTTTATGGTACCATTTGATACTTATTCCATTTTTATTATACAGATTGACAGTGCAAACGAACATGGAATTCTGCTCGAAGTTGTACAAATCCTTACTGATCTTAACCTTATCATTAAGAAAGCCTACATATCTGCTGATGGCAATTGGTTCATGGATGGTAACATATCTCCTCTCCTTTTTTTGTTGATTTTCTACCATGTAGTCAATTGATTCTCAGTTTTGCTTTTGGTTTTTTCAATACCAGTTTTTAATGTTACTGATCAAGATGGAAACAAAATCACAGATGAAGGTGTTCTAGATTATATTACAAAGGTAATCAGTTAAAATTGTAATTGATTTTCCCCCATTTCCCTTCTTTTTTATGTACATGAATATATGATTATTTGTGGGTTTTGTCTCCAGTCTCTGGGGCCAGAGTCTTGCTTCACATCTTCAATGAGATCTATTGGGGTGAAGCAATCGATGGACCACACTGAAATCGAGTTAACAGGAAGTGACAGACCGGGATTGCTATCTGAGTTGAGTGCGGTTCTTAAGCATCTTAAATGCAGTGTAGTGAATGCTGAAGTATGGACGCATAACACCCGTGCCGCAGCTGTGATGCAAGTGACCGATGAGGAAACGGGGTCAGCAATTAATGACCCTGAAAGGCTATCTAGGATAAATACACTTCTTTGCAATGTACTAAGGGGAAGCAACAAGTCCAGTTTAGCCAAAACCATAGTCTCTAATTCGGTCACACATACCGACAGAAGGCTTCACCAAATGATGTTTGCAGATAGGGATTATGAACAAACCAGTGATGATGCTTTGGAGGACAGGCAAAGGCCAAATGTGGATGTTGTTAATTGGTATGATAAGGACTATTCAGTGGTTACCATTAGGTGTAAAGATAGACCGAAACTTCTCTTTGATATAGTTTGCACCTTGACCGATATGGGGTATGTAGTCTTTCATGCAAAAATAGATACCGAGGGGCCAGAGTCTTATCAGGTAAATACCCTTTCTTCTTCGGTTACATGGTTGCTTCTCATGAGATTGGGATTTCATATGATTTCATGTTGTTCTAATTACTTGCTCATTACATCTTGTGCTTGTAGGAATATTTCATTCGGCATATAGATGGATCTCCTGTGAAATCAGATGCAGAGAGACAGAGAGTAACTCAGTGTCTCGAAGCAGCAATCGAGAGAAGGGTATCTGAGGTAGGTTCACTTTCATATTATATATACACACAGAATTCGGGAGTATGTTCTTTGTTTTGTTTCGAACAATCACATTATTTTACCTAAAATATGCATTCCATAACATCATGTTTTGCTACTTGCATAGATTTTGATTATATTAACACCAAGTGTATAGTAAACTAGACTTCATAAATGAAACATTGTTGCAGAGTACCTTTCTTCGGTCAGAAACATACTTGTTGCTGTCCTGTTTCTGCTTTCATTAATATTGCTTATTAACTTCTCTTCCAGGGCTTGAAGCTAGAACTTTGCACAACAGACAAAGTTGGATTGCTATCTGATGTCACTCGCATTTTCCGGGAGAATAGCCTCACCGTCAGCCGAGCAGAAGTGACGACGAAAGATGGCAAAGCGATTAACACATTCTACGTTCGTGATGCATCGGGGTATCCTGTCGATGCCAAGACCATAGAATTTATCCGCAAAGTAATTGGGCAGACTATACTAAAAGTTAAAGGCAGCCCTGAAGACTTAAAATCAGTTTCCCAGGAATCTCCAACCAGGTTCCTTTTTGGTGGTCTTTTCAAGTCAAGATCTTTTGTCAATTTCAGCTTGGTCAGGTCTTATTCCTAAAGAATATATTAGTTTCATCATTCCTCATGTAAATCAAAACCCGTTTAGCTTAGATTCAACCATAGAACTTTGTTCAATTTAGCTGTTGCAGTCTAGGAAACCATAGGTTGAAATCCAAGGCCTGTAAATTTCCCAACTCACTACAACCACATTTAGCATCTCTTTACTGTGCATCCAATCTAAAGTTGGATCCACCAGTGCAGAAAATGTTACAATGAGTTGTGACATTTTTTATAAAGGAAATTGTTTGATCTTTATGTTCTGGAATCGTTTCATCCGAAACCATCTAGTCCAGTCGAAAGCGATCACGCTCTTTTTGACAGAATGTTGAGGAAAATGCGAGTACCATAGCTTTAACATAAAGCAAACCAACAACATCCCAGCCTAAAAGTGTGTCCACACTCAATATAACTCTTCTCCACCTATATGGTTAGTCATACCATTATTGGCGGGTGAGCGATGATTACAGCAGGGTGCCGCCGGGTGGTGCTTTTGGCCCGATAACTATGAATACGATACAAAAAAGTAATATATGAATTGTTAATTCGGACAAGATAGATAAATTTACATCCCCCAAGAAGTTGCCACATAATTGGCATAAACAAAGACAATATGTTCTCTTAGTTTCCATATTTTTTGTCAACTGAATTTCCTTTTGCTGTTTCTTTGTTACTTGCTAAAGAACAGCCACATGAATCTCTGGTTTTCTCTGACAGTAAAACAGTCTGCAAGCTAATTGTCTGATATATAAAGAATTATCAGCATTCATGCATCTTGAAAGAAATAGAAGATTAAACAGTCGTGCAAAGAACTGATGCACCATCCGCTACTCAGTGTTATGTCCCAGACCAGTCTGATTAGGCTAACATGGGAGTTGTTGTTTACAGAGCTTTAAATAACTTTATGCTTTCATTTTTTTTCCAAACCAATATTTATTACAATTGACCATGGTAACATTTGTTACATTCACAGTCACGATAAACGAATGAAAACATGCTTGTGAGCACAATTTAAATGTGAAGCTCGATGTAGTGTGTAGGGTATGCTTTTACTCAAGTGGTATCTTATTGCACAAGAAATATCATAAATGTCTTGGGACATATCAAACCCCACAAAGCACAAACATTCCAATTTTCTTGGTGAACACGTCTATTCAAGCATTGGGGATGCTCTTGGCTATGTGAACTCTCCAGCGGCTCTCGAAAAAAATTGAGAAATAAAATTTTAACCTGAAAAATATCGATTGTTGGACATTTGATCGACTGTCCGACGAATGACTTTGAACGAATAATAAAATCCCTAAATAAAAGAGCCAACACAAATGTTACAATGTTCCCATAAACATGTCCTAAATACCTTAGGGCATGGATTCGAACTCATCAAGTGCAAACTTTTTATTTTCTTGTTAAGGCCGCTTTATCAGACGTCTTAGACATTTTTGACTCGAACTCTCTAACAACTCTTACCAAAGTCTAAGAAACAATATCAATTGTGGGGGGGTTCGACCAACTATCACGAACGACACATTCTAGACTTATTCCGAAGATATTGAAAAGCCCTAAACACAGTGTATAAGAATAAGATGGTCAAGAAAACCATGGCTAGAAGGTATTGGAGTAGAAGAGGGTAAGTTTAATGAAAATGAAAGAAAAAGAACCCATTGGAAAATTACTAATTAGTCCAAGCTACAGAAGAATCATGTGCTTCTTGTCACTGAAATGTGTGCATTGATTCCTCCCTCACATGGCAGATATGCAAATGCAAGTTCTTAATTAAGCAATGTATTGGAAAACCCATCTCTCCACATGTATGCCTAAGTGACTGGGGTCTAAAGCCTATAATAATTTACTTATTTGTTCGCGGAGTTAAATTATTCAGTTAATTAAAGAGACATTGAACGTTGCTACTCTGCTATGATGCACCATTTCATGCTTTCGGATCACACAACATGGATACAGAAATCGAGCCAGAATTTGGGGTTTGGGGACAAATTATAAATGTTTGAAAATGTGGGACAAATTTATAAATAAATTAATTTTAAAAAAATAGAGAGGGGGCTCTAGTCCCCCAATCCCAACCCCAACCCATATTTTATTTTCTCCTTGATTTCTATAACAAATTTAAAAATGGGTAATCTTCACCAGTGGTCCCTTTCGTTTAGTGTGTGTTTTATTTTGGTCACCAAAATTAAAAAAAAAAATTATTCTGGTCACTTACGTTTAGAATCGTTTCTATTTTGGTCCCTTGGCCGTTAGTCTCCGTTACTTAAAAAAATTAGTTTCTAATTTAACCCCCAAACTTTCAAAAATTTACTTTTCACCATTTTCCTCAAAAATTATAAAACTAAAACACCAAGTTCCCTAGAATAATCTTTGAAATTGCATTTATGACCAAATTATTTCAGTTGTATAAAGTATAAAAGGGTAAAGTTTGTAAAGACTAAAGAGATTTTTGGTTGCTAAGGTAACTCAGCCATCATTTCTTTATTTGTCTAATTGATTCGGACAATTTCAACACTAAAATCTACACCAATTTTACTAATTTTTGTATACTAAAAGTCTAAAACTAGAACAGAGAATTCAAAGATATCAACAATGTTGACTATTGAGTGTTGGCCCTGAAATTCACTTCTTCTACTGCAAAAGCTGCATATTTAACTTGTATTTCAAGTAATCAAATTGGTTCAATGGCAATAGAAGTTGAAGAACGACAGCAGAAATCAAATCTACCATGAACCTTGCAACCACACCACAAATACAAATTATCTAACATTTTTGATTAAAGAAATAACAAAGCTAACATGCTCCACTTCCTTGGTATCTGCAGCCAGAATTTCAGTAAACTTATAAAATAAGCGCGGTCCATGATATCTGCTCCAAAATGACTCTGAATCATCGACTCGTTGACCGCTCTCATACGCTTGGCCATTTCTTTAGCTGTCAATAGTTGATTCCTCCATTGACATATTCCCATGATAATGCCATAATCTCAAGACGATCAATGATGGACGACCCTTCTTTCTCTACTTCGGCACAAGGTTCGTAATACGGGGTGTAGTACTAGTAGCCATCTAACATTTCCTCTTCAACCAGGCCCTGCATTCAAAAGCACTGATTCTAGTAATACTTATGAATGATCACATATTATTAAGCTGAAAATAAAGTTGAACACATACCATTTCAACCAAATCTCTTTGAGTTTTAGTTGTTTGAATTTGTCAAACTAAGTTCATTTCTGGTTTATACTATTTTTAGATAATAGTTGAATGGATTTAAATGGTTGATTTTTTATGATCAAATTGGATTAGTTATTATCAGACTAATTAGGTTAGGTTTTCAAGTCCAGGTGAAACGAAAATCAACAAGTAAACCGGCTTGAGAAAGCCAATGAAGGGAAGAAGATGAGTGTACGAAATGCAAAGTTCTCGATGGGAAAAGCCTCCTGTAAAATGATCCAGGGACACCCGCAACGTACAATGGCTCAAATTTAGGTCTATTCTCTTCCTGTAGTTTCTCCTGAAAAGTTGGCAGAGACTGAAAAATAGTGTTGAAATCATTTCCGGGAAGGTCATTCAAAAACACACGACCAAGGGACCAAATTGTAACTTATATGAAAAATAAAATAAAATTTTACCTTTATATAAAACTAAAACACACAACTAAGGGACTGGAAAATAGTGTTGAAATCATTTCCGGGAAGTTCCAAAGATTATTCTGGGGTTTTAGTTTTATAATTTTTGGGGAAGATGGTAAAAAACAAAGTTTTGAAAGCTTGGGGATTAAATTAGAAATTATTTTTTTAAATAACAGATACTAACGGCTAAGGGACCAAAATAGAAACGATTTTAAACGTAAGTGACTAGAATAATCTTTTTTAAATTTTGGTGACCAAAATAAAACACACCCTAAACAAAAGGGACCACGGGTAAAGATTACCCTTTAAAAATCTAATAAAATAATTACAAATTGTCCCCTCACTTTTTAAGTAAATTAAACTTTACCCCTCGAGTCCCTTGATCACAAATTCTCATTTTTCTTCCAATTTTATTTTTCACTAATTGGATCACACTACAAAATTTTCAGACCATGTCAAGCTGAAATTCAAGTCACAAAATTTAACATTTGTGTATATTAAATGCTGAGTTCCCAGGTTCCACATTTGTGTTCACAAAGACGAATGGGTATTTAAAAGGCCTATTTAGAAGGCTACAAAGGCGAGCCCGTCGTCCTTCGCAGATTAAGCCTAAGGCCGATAGCAAGGCTTCATCTTTGAAATCATTTAATTAGAGGCTATGTATAATTTATTAAAATAAGACCTTCAATTTAAAAAATGTTTGTTAATTTGTTTGAGCAGTAGACTGACTTTTGAATAAAAAATAAGTATAATAAGACTCAAAATTTATGAAGTATACTAACATTTTATTTTTCTTGTGTATTTTACTACTAGTCCATAAATAATCTTTTGTTTTTCTTTTGTAAGCATATTTAATTTATTTTGGGTCCTTATTTTCCGAGAACCTATGCGGTCGTACTTATCGTACATGTCCAGAACCACCATGTTTAGTTCATTCTATCAAACTAAAGATCTCATTCCTGGTCTTTTGTTTTGCCATGTTTGCTTGAATCATCTTATTTACATCAAGAAGGAAATACAACGAAATAAATCTCGTCTTGTGAAATGTAAAAAGTTTTCTTGTTATAAATTAATACCTTGTGACTGATTTTATTTGGTCCAAGTGAAAAAACAAATAACATTTATTTCAAGAGATCTGAGTTCAATCGTTTTGTCTACAAGGTGTGTGTACCGATTTCAATGGCAATGTATGTAACCTGCAGGAAACAACTTATATATCCAATCATTCGTACGTTAGGAGCTCATTCAATTGCAAGAACATTAATCCAGCAGATGAATTTAAATCCCCTAGAAATGAACCGTCTGATCATAGCAAAAACATGTTCAATTTCAAATAACCATCATACATTCACAGAGTTTTAAATGAATGCAAGGGTGGAGAAATGACAATATAAAGGTTCACAAAGCTCAGTTTCTGCAAGTACTACATGACATCTGAATATTTCTCAGAATTTTACACTGGCCAGATAAGTTCCAGCTAATCAACTAACAATATGCTATAATCTTTTTTCCCCTCACATCAGAAATTCAAAACTTTACACCCAAAGGTACAATTTTAAAAACAGAGCAACCTAGAGAATGAGAAATTATATCATAGGTTCAGCTCGCCACATCATTCATGGTCATAACTAATAAAAATTATACATTTTATTAATTTTTTTATCTTATTTTTTTGCAGAGTGAATCTTCACTCATATTTACTTTAAATTAAATTAAAAATAATTTTTATCGAGTGAAAATTCACTCGGCAAAAAGACAACATAAAAAAATAATAAAATAAATATTTTTTAGGGTAAACTACATAAATGGTCCCTCGACTATGCTCTAATTATCTTTTGCGTCCCCCGACTATCAAAAGTTACAAACTGATTCCCCGACTTAAATAAAGTAACAAACCGGTCCAGTACCGTTAAAATTTTAACGGAAAATGATGTGGCAGTTAATCAAATTGGTATACTAAAAATTTAACTCTTAACTTTTTAATTTTGTTACAATTTAGTCACCATCTTCATCATCCTACCGTCACAATCTTCATCATCCTTATTCCTCTTCCATCATTACTACCACTACTGTCATAATCTGTAATCTTAGCCTCCAATCTCCATCATCAACAATTATGAGAAATCAACCCCTGTTTTTTTTCTTGCAAAACAAAGAATAGTTTACCCTAAAAGAAATTACAAAGGAACCAAAAAAAAGTTGACACATTGAAAGATCAAAAAAACCAATCGACAGGTCATATGCAGCTAAACAAATCTGACTTTGAAGGAGAAAGAGCTGAAGAGGGTTGAGAAACGAAGGGGTAATTGGAAGAGAAATCCCCTGAGATTGTGAAAAGATGGAGTAATGAGGTTCAAGAAGCTGTTCAATCAAGAGCAGCCCTTGTGCAATTTTATGCTCTGGCTTTGCTTCACCAGGTAAGTTACATTCCTTGTTCAGAAAGTTTTGTGGTTTTATTTGGTAGTTGAAGTCGGTTGCTCAGTCCAAGCCTAACATGTTAACCGATGTAAGTCGTGTCTATAATTCCTTGTAAATTGGTTGTGGCTCACAGCTTTTGAGTTTTTTGATTTCTTCTAACTAGTTTTAACAGCTTGTGTTATGTTTACTAGATTTTAACACATTGCATGCTTGGTTCAGTTATCCTGATTAGATCATTATAAATAATCTGCAGCAAGTGGTAGTTAAACTGTAAATAAAGGAAAGTGGAATAGTTTCATGCAGTATGAATCCATGCTTGCATGTTTGTATAAGACTGTATATTTGTGGTTGAATTTGAGTTAACAATCATTGAATTGATCTTTTCAGTTTATAATTGAATGACAACTATGATGAATTTTTCTGATTTCATATTTACAGATACAGCAAAATGACCGACTGGCTGTTAATAAGCTGGCCAGTAGTTTGACTAAAGGAAGTGTCCGCTCACCATTAGCTCAATGCCTATTGATACGTTATACTTGTCAGGTATACATAGTCTCTAATATCTTTTCCCCTTTGTCATTATTTCTATTCATAAATTTTGTGAATTAATTGGAGATTCTACAAGTTATTCGTGAGTCAGCCAACACTCAGGCAGGAGATCGCCATTTTTATGATTTTCTTGAGAGATGTCTGTGCCATAAGGCTGAGATGGTGATTTTTGATGTTGTTAAAGCAATCACTAAATTCAATGGTGTGACAACCCGAGAATTAACCCCAGCAATCACAGTTTTTCAGCTCTTTTTAAGCTCTTCTAAGCCAGTGCTGAGATTTGATGTAGTTCATACTTTGAATAAGGTTGATATATTTTCCAGTGCTAAATGATATACCATGCTATTAAATCCCGTTTTGTTACTCACAAGAGAGAAACCAACATCGACATTTGCGTGGAGGAGGACATAAAAAGAACAAATTTAAAAAGGTCTTTGTTCTTTGTTTTGCAAATAAAAAAAAACAGGGGTTTATTTTCACATTTTCTTTTATTCTTATTTCTTGATACTTTGAAGTTTTAAAATCATTTTTAAAATTTAATTTCTTTACTCCTATATTTTGAAATGGTAATAGATTCTCCAAGACTCCATTGTTGCAGAAACCAAAGCTTTGGGCCTTTGTCAATTTTGATTTACCCCTTTTACAAGAATTCTTAAGAAATTATTGAACAAATGTATTTTTTTGGTTAAGATTAGAATAATGATCTGCAGATAACAAAAACTCATTATTGTTGATAATGGAGATTGGAGGCTAGGGTTACAGGTTGTGACAGTAGTAGTAGTAATGGTGGAGTAGGAATAAGGATGATGAAGATTGTGACGGTAGTAGGAAGATGAAGATGGTGACTATACTGTAAGAAAATTAAAAAGTTGAGAGTTAAATTCTTAATATACCAATTTAATTAACTGCCACGGCACCAGCCGTTAGAATTTTAACGGCGTTGGACCAATTTGTTATTTTTTTTTAAGTTAGGGGACCAGTTTGTAACTTCTAATAGTAGAAGGACGTAAAAGATAATTGGAGCATAGTCGGGGGACTATTTATGTAGTTTACCCTATTTTTTATTGGTTGAAGCCATAAATGACGTGGCGAGCCAGACCTATAATATAATTTATCCTGGAGAACAAGTAGTTATGGCATCCTTGAATTAGGGGTGAGCGTTCGAGCGATTCGAGTCAAAAAATTTCGAGTTATTCGAGTTGACGCGTCATATTTTACGACTTAAACTTAATTTGAAATTTTTTCGATTCGAGTCGAGTTTATGAAATTTGAGTTCCTATACAAATTTAATTGTAATTATTTACTATGTTATAGTACGATTTGATTTCAATTTAAACGACTTTCTCTAATCATATAAGATATGCATATATATTTCTTCATATTATTTTTCACATGTATAAGTAAAATTTGTAATGTTATTTAATAAAAATATCATCTAAACTTCTAAAATATATTTATAATATTATTTTTAAATAAGGAACTTTGGGGGATAAAGTATTTATGGCGTATAAATGAGTCAATGAATTGATGTGAAGAAGAAAAATTACAAAAAATTCAGTTGAATGATCAAATTGAATAAAATATAAAGTTAAAGGGCTAAATTGAAAAAAATATTTGTTAAAAATATGAATTGAAGTTATATAGATATTATATAGTGTTAGTGAATCATGTGGTTTAGTTTTGGTATAAAAAAAAAGACTTAAAACGAAAGAAGAATTGAAGAAATGGGAAGCATTCAAAGTTAAGGGGCTAAATTACAAAAGTAGAAAATTTCATT
This sequence comes from Hibiscus trionum, assembly GCA_030270665.1. Taxonomy (NCBI): domain Eukaryota; kingdom Viridiplantae; phylum Streptophyta; class Magnoliopsida; order Malvales; family Malvaceae; genus Hibiscus; species Hibiscus trionum. Next base: position 6,654,070 of record BSYR01000065.1, read on the forward strand.
TAAAAATATGAATTGAAGCTAAATAGGTGTTCTAGTTTCTACAGGGGTTTAGGAGCATACAATTCAAATTTGGTCAAAATTGACTTAAAACGAAGGAGATATTGAAGAAATGAGGAAATCATACAAAGTTAAAGGGTTGAATTGAAAAAATATGAAATTTATTTTTAAAAATATAAATTGCAGATAAATACGTATTCTACACTGATTTAGGAATACATGGTTCAAATTTGGTCAAAAATAAACTTAAAATGAAGGAGTAATTGAAGAAACATGAAATCAGTGACTAAATTGCAAAACTGTAAAATTCGATTTTTTGGTTTTTCGAGTTGAGCAAATTTTAAACCGACTCGAAATCGAAATTTTTTCGAGTTAATTGAGTTAACTCGAATAACTCGAACAACTCAAAATTGAAAAAAAATCGATTTTTTCGAGTCGAATTTTTTCTCACCCCTACCCTGAATGATATCAAGCAGAGGAGCGGTTTGGCAAGCATCCTCGACCGGACGGTCCATCCATTTCTTGAACAAATCTTCAGCAAGAGGAGCAATCCGATGCTGCAACACATCAGCACCAATAGGTCCAACCAAATTCAACCTAGACTACCTGGTTGTACTGTTGCAGCCACTTGCAGCTGAAATCCAGGAGTTGCCATAAAATAAAAAGGGAAAATTTCAACAAATTTTTTTAAAAAAAAATGTAAGGAAACTCAAAAAAATTCAAAATTTTATGATTTTTCATGCACAAAATCTACATTAAAATTTAAAAACCTCAAAAAAGATTAAAAAAACCAGAAATCTCGGTTTTTTTTAAAAAAATAATTTTTCAAAAAATTATTGTTTTTTTTTTAATTTTTTAAAAATTGCATAAATTTGAAAAAGAAAGAAAGAATAAAAAAAATCAAAAGGTAAAAAAGGTCCTTATATATTTAAAGGGTATTACATTGGTGGTCACTCAATTATTAAAACTTACCAAAACTTACCATCGTGTTACTCGATTAAAATTTGATTACAATCGGGTCACTCTTTCGTCAAAATTCAAACATATATCTAGCAATGCTTTGTATAATGACAATTTTAATCCTCAAAACTCTAAATTGGTTTTGAAATATAAAACCCTTGCTTGCTTGCATAACAATTGCCCCTTATCAATATTTAGTTTCACCGAAACAAGTTTTTCACTCTCTAAACACAATTACATGCACCAGTGTAAGATAATTTTAGTCACTCAAACATATTTACACTGGTTTAGATTGGTTCTTCAATGTCAATGTCTCCGACTATAAATCATGCTTACTTGCATAACAATTGCCCCTTATCAATAATTATGACACCGGTGTAAGTTAATTCTACATTATTACACAAGTCGGTGAACTATCAAGTTTAAATTACTGGACCAAGACGGAAAGACTGCAGAATTGATAAACAATGAATTGAGTAGGAAGACTACAATGAACGGAAGTGAATCTTTGGTGATAATTTATACTTAGATTGTTGGGATTTTTTGGGCCATGCTCTCCTTCTGTCATTATATGCTTTGTTGGTGACCTTCAGGTGCTCTTATAAGTTCCATTTTAGGAGATTATAAGCTTGTGGTTTGATGTTCTTTGCCTTGAAAAGCTGTATGATTCCATTTTGATATAGGTGAAGTTATTAGGGCGTGGATTAGATGTAGCTGTACAAAGTTCTGAAGCCGGTTTTAGCATCTACAACCCTATAAAGTTGTGGTTCCAACACCAGACAACCACGACAGAACAATGATGCCAACCAATGGCAGGTCGACAGCACATTCTTTAAATACCACTTTCCCTAAAACCACTTCCACTTTCAGCTATTTCTTTTCTTTTCCTGCATTTCCAGTTCTATATCACATCTTTATTCTCTCGGCCACATTTAGCAAAGGAGAGGAAAAAGAAACTCCAAGTTGTGAATTTGGGGAGGATATGGGGAGAGGTAGGGTTGAGTTGAAAAGGATAGAGAACAAGGTTAACAGGCAAGTCACTTTCTCCAAAAGGAGAAGTGGGCTGTTGAAGAAAACTCATGAGCTCTCTGTTTTATGCGATGTCCAAGTCGCTTTGATCGTCTTCTCTGATAAAGGGAAGCTCTATGAATACTCCACTGATTCCTGGTATTTCCTTTCCTTTGTTATTTTACTTTTTCTACCTCTTCACTTTGGTGCAACATCTCACTACTTCTAGTCTAAATTAGGGTTAATATCTATCTAAAGTAGGGTTAATGTATTTTATATAACCATCGATATTTGATCATTTAGTTGACTAATCCATATCGAAAAAGTCCATTATGTAGTGATTCTCTCAACTTATTTTATTTCATTCACATGATTCAAATATCTGACATTGCTTAAAAGTTTAGTGTCTTCTTTCACTAGACCAATTGATGGTTGGAAATTAGGATTAATATTTAATATTGTTTAACCTCTAGAGGGTTGGTCAATAAGTATGTGAATAATAACTTTATTTTTTTCACTTTAAATAAAATTACTCATATTTTTGTAAAAAAATTATTCATGTTTATTTTAAAATATTTTACATATTTTTATCTAAAAGTTTTTGATACATAGATTTTGTAGATTTTAGTCTATGCAAACTTATATATTTTAGGGTTCATGATTTAATTTAAGATTTAATTTAGATTTAGATTTATAATTTATAATCGGAGTTTTAGATTTAGATCATCTATTAGACATTGCGTACAACTATTTCAAAAAATAATTAAAATTTTTACCAACGAATAATTGTTTCAATTTTATTTATTCAAGTATTTGGTTTTAGCGGAATAAAAATTATTGACCTCTTTTTGGTGTCCTTATATATGCCCCACACTAACTAATTAGATTTAGGGTTTATGATTAAGGTTTAGGATTAGAGTTTAAGATTAGGGTTTAGGGGATTGGAGGTCGGGTATATATTTTAGAATATATGGTTTAAGATTTAAAATTTAGGGTTTAGGCTTGAAATTTAATTTTTGAGTGTTGAACATAGAAACGAGCACCGAAAAAGGGCATGTGATTTTTGTTCGTTTTAACCTGTCTAACTTTCTCGGTTAGGAGAGAATGCAAATCAAGCATCTTTACCAAATTATTTCCTGGTTGATGAATTGGAGTAGCAATGTAGCATAGCTCTCAAGGTCAGATATCTGGGTGATAAATTCTTTACCTAGGGCTTCGTTCTTGGTGAACTTTGTTATTAAAAGTTTAAAACCATGCAAACCTGGAAGTTCTTTACCAATACGTACGTCCCTTTAGGCAATAAGGGCTACATCCAGATTACTAGGGAATTGGAACTATTGTACTTGAAACTGACTTGTTTGTTCTGTGACAGCATGGAGAAGCTCCTTGAACGCTATGAAGGCCATTATTATGCCGAGAGGCAGCTTGTTGGTACTGTGCCCGAATCTCAGGTTAGCCTCAGTTTGTCACTTCTCATAATAATCCTACTTATTTTTATTTGTATATATAACATTTTGACAACACAAGCTGACAAAATGCTTTTCAATACTAGCCGTCTGTTGCCTGTTGGGGGAAAGGTGAATTAACAATTGGTAAAAATGGTTACTCTGCAGGGAAAATGGTTGGTGGAGCGTAACAGGCTTAAGGCTAGGGTTGAGCTGCTGCACAAAACTCAAAGGTAATACTTTAAACGAAAGAGAGATAATCATAATATTCTTAGTGTATTTTCCATTAGTTTGGTTTATTTTTCTTTAAATCTTTCCAGGCATTACATGGGAGAAGATTTAGACTCACTGAGTCTCAGAGAGCTGCAGAATTTGGAGCAGCAGATTGATACGGCTCTTAAGCACATTCGAACCAAAAAAGTAATGTTTCAACTTTCAACTACCCTTCTTTCAGTTTATAGTTGTATGATAATTACAACTGTTTCTTGTTGTCCTGGTGATGAAACTGCAATCTGATCTCTTGCAGAACCAACTCATGTGTGAGTCAATATCCGAGCTTCAAAGAAAAGTAAGGCCTTTGAAAACATAATGAACTCGCTCATGGAGAAATTGAATACCCTTTTTCACGTGTCATCTCTGATTGTGGTCTATGACAGGAGAAGGCAATAAAAGAGCAAAACGCCATGCTAGCAAAACAGGTGACTTACCCTACAACTACATGTGAAGTCTTTTTTCTTTTTCTTTTTTTGTAAAAATCAAAAGAATAGTGTGTCTTTGCATGTAGATCAAGGAGAGGGAGAAGACAGTTGCGCAGCAAGATAATGGCCTCAATACATCATCCTTTTTACTGCAACACCCACATCCCTCTTTGAACATCGGGTAACATCGCTTTTTTCAATTAAAATCATGCGTTCGTCCCTGCCGTAAGATGTAATAATGTCTGATTTCTTGTTTACAATGCAATGCAGTGGCATATACCAGAAAGAAGCAACAGAAGTTGGGAGGAATGGAATTGACCTTACTCTCGATCTCGATCCAGTTTATTCATGGCATCTCGGATGCTTTGCTGCATGAAATTTGGTGGAATATAGCAATGCTTTCTCTAGGTGATAATTATTAAGTTTTGGTTTCAGTGATTATGGACACACATCAAATTAACTGCAAAGAGAAAGCACGATGGAAGGGATCATAAATTGTTTGAAATTCGTGCTTTTATGTTTTATAAGTTATAAAGTATAAATGTTATATCATATCATATGTCTAATGAAAACTATATTATATATATATATATCTTACTTATTACTAACGATATGTATATAGATGTTAGAACTTAATTTGCAGATTACATTAACTTAACAAGTGGTCTCAGTAGAAAAGCGGACGATATTCATCCTAGACGACTGGGGTTCAAATTGCTTTGTAAGATATGTGCGTGCATTATCGAGGACTAAAAATATGTGTGGACATATACTATCTCTTAATCACCTTAAGACTATTCAAAAGAAAATTACATATTTCATATTCTATATTAATCTAATGTGTAACTAAGTGAATAATTATGTTTTTATTCTGCATTACGAATCTCATTGTAATGTATTAAGTAATATGTATATAAATATTATAAACATTTTCTTAAAAAAAAGCGTGTCTCATTAAAAATTTCCTCCTAACCGAAGTGGGGAAAATTTGAACCTGAATAACGAAAAAAAATTACCCTAAGGGGTCGTTTGGTTCACGGAATGTAAGATTACCTTTAGGAATGAGATTACCGGAATGTTACATTACTTAACATATTACCTGGAATGTTCTATAACCTTGTTTGCTTTGTTTGGCAGGAATGTAAGATTACATTGTTTGGTTGAAGGAATATAAGATAGGAAAAATGCATGTTTTACCAAATTGTCCTTGAAATATATTTTCTTTTTTAACCAACTGAAGTTTTAAGATTAAAGTCAAAATATTTACATAAAGTTCATAGAAAATATAAAAAATATAATATGATTTTTTTATGAAAATTGATCCTAAATAATAAATTTAATAAAACACATACCAATAATAAAATTTGAATCAAACACATATATAAAAAAACCGAAATAAAATAAAAATTTGATATATTTTTATTTTATATGCATCTTATTATTTTATAATAAGTATTAAAACCCCAAACCACTAAAAAATAAAATAGATTTATACTTTTGTAATTATATGAAAAAGGAAAAATTATTTTAAAATAACTATATTTTTTAGGGGTATTCTTGTCCAAAGGGGAGGGAATTGTCTAATACCTAAGAAAAGGGAGGGAATGACATTCCTGGGAAAAGACCCAAAAATAGCTACTGTTGGGAATATTTCATTACCCCTGGGAGGGAATGCTCTTGAACCAAACGTGGGTATGTGATTCCGGAAAAGATTATTCCCCCTGGTAATGATCTTTTCCGCAAACCAAACGCCCCCTAAATGTATATAAAAATTACGATAACCACAACAATGTTCGAGCCGGTTCGAGTACATGATTTCAATCAAACTACAAAATCAAAGGGCAAAAAAGAAAAGTGAAATTACGGCCAATGTGCACCACCAAACCAAGAGCACTTAAACGTTAAAACTAACAATAATTTTTTTATTACAATCTTATTGTACTTCTACCTAGAGGAAAGAAGAAAAATCTAGGTGAAAATAACGCTCATAAAAGGTCATAAACTCGAGACCTAAGGAGTAGAAAGTGGAGCAGGTGAGCGTGCTCTGACCACCAAACCGTCAACAATATTGACAACCTCACTCCTCACAACTAGAAAACAAAACCAACTCCTACCGGCTGCCACCACACTGTAAAAACCATCCGAGAGAAAAACTTGTTATCCGACATCCTAAGAAGCATAGCACCCTCAACATCAATGAAATAACCATTAACATCAATAGCATAATTATTTTATATGAGTTCGAATATTATTTAACAGGATTTGAAATATTAACCCGAACGGTAAGAAAGTTTTTCTGTATCAACTTACATCACCATGTAAACATGGGCGTGCGTACACCCCAATTTTTTTAGAAATTATATTTTTTTTTATATAATTTGTATATGAAAAAAATTAAAAATATATATAATTAATACTCATTTATAAATAAAATGATACTCCTTTATAAATAATTAATTTCTCTTAAATATCGTTTAAAAAATGACACCGCTTAAATAAATTTATGGTGTCGCCCTGTGAACACACCAAAATTACCTCATCGTTGCCACATTCTCCATGAAACATGGTGTGGTATGAACATTATTAATTTAATATAAATTATTAATATTTCAACTTTATTGTAATTATATATAAGTTGATATAATTGATCATTAATTATTAATATCTCATTAATAATATTATTAAGAAAAAATATTTGATGCACTTCCAATGTAAACTTTAGTTAAGTAAGCTTATTTTAGGAATTAGGGATTTAGTTTATGGTTTAGAGGTTTAAGTTTTAGTGTTTTGAATTTAAGGTTTATGGTTAGATTTTAGGGGTTAAAGTTTAGGATTTAAGGTTTAAGATTTATGAATTTAGAGTTATAGATTTAGATTTTAGATTTTAATGGTTAAATAAGCATGTTTGTAGGAAAAAAAGTTTTTCACTGTCTATACATCAATTATTAACACTATTATTAATACTCTGATTTTATAAATATTAAGAGTACGTTTGAGAGTGATTTTAGAGAAACAAATACACTTTTCACCCAATAAACAATGAAGAGCGCTCAACTTTTGACCCAATAATCACTTTAAAGCAATCTTTTTTAAAAATTGAAAAGACAAAAAACACAATTGATTTTTTTAAGCTTAAGGGTGATTTTGTAATAATTCGATAAGTTTAAATGATATTTTATAATATTTAAAAAATTTAATGACAATCTCGTAACCAAATCAAAACTTTAATAACCATTTTGTGACTTACAAATGTTCAGTGCCCAAAAAATCATTTCAACATAATTTAGTGACCATTTATATACTTTACCTAGATATTTTTTTTTCTATATAAATTATGTCGTGGCATGAGGTGTAATTTACTCTTAAATCCCATGTTACCCCTTTAGGCTGACATTATTTTGATGGCCCAAATTAAGATTGGAATTGAGAGAGTATCCAATTGGATATTAGAAATAAGATTTATGGCCAATACGAAGGCATTGTAAGCCAGCTCTAGACTATGGGTCCGAGCCGAACAAAAATCTTATGTATTTTTTTGGTGTTTTTTTTAATGTCTAACACTAAAAAAAATAAATTATAAGTCTTAATTTTAAATAATAAATTTTAAACTTTAAATCCTAAAAATATATCTCGCCTCAAATTCATTAAACCTTAACTCTAAATCATAAATTTGATTTTTATTCGCCAGGCCAAGGCCAATGGCCATTCTAATAGTCGATATTAGGAGACAATTCAAGTCCTTACAATATCTACACAAAAGGGATACCTATTCTTTTATCTTTACAACAAGGACCTTCATAAAAGGCTTTAGGGTAAGATGAGATGGGACTCACTAAACAACTATGGCCAGGCAAGATAACTTTAGGAATGCATGGTGCATAACTAAAGGAAGCTACAAGACATCAAACTTGAACTCATCAATTGGATATTTGATATGTTTATGTTCAATTCAAGCAACGAAAAGACGATGGCCAGGCGGTTTTGATCTTAGCCGAATTAGTCCAACGAAACCATCCGAATGAATGTATGTTCGTAGTACTATTTGATCAGATTTATATAGTCGAATTCGCGTATAAATTTATCAATCATTCATCTGATTTACATAAGGCTTGAATTACAGTTCAAAATTTTGATTGAAATTTTTAGGTTTTTTTTTGTTTCTTACCAATCTTAAGTATGAACTCAACCATGTATTGCTCAAGAAAATCATGGTTCCAACCCCACTTTTTAATAGATATGCTATCCTACTGCAACTGTCATGGTCATCAAACTCAAACACTTGGCCTCTGGTGGATCTTCTATGTTGATGCATCAAAAGGTTCTTGAAAGAAAAACTGATATTATAAACAATATAAAAAATGCCACGTGTTGCGTCTCGATTTGTGATGTTTTGCACGTCTGTGTTGGCTTTATATATGCACCCCCACTCATGCACATGCAGGATGCAACCATTGCCCCCAACAGGGAAGAGATGGAGATTTTCTTTTTGATATATAGGCCAAATTATATGAACTGTATTTCCTATATAATGGATATTAACTTGCCCAAGATTTCTATTATCCACTCAAAGGTAACTTAGCAACCAAGCTAACCAACCCTTTATAATGAAATAATCCAGCAGTTCGAATTCGAGTTTAGTTTAATTGATTTATATCCGAAGTAGACGACATTGAACCGTGGCCAACAGCCACTCCAAGAACAAGAGTCCATCCCCTAGAATCCAAGGAAACACCAGGTCTTTTCCCCCCACTATCCACATCACCAGCTCTGGTTTTTTCACTTCTTACCCCACTGCACTTCCATTAAAACTAAAGCACAAAATTCACATCAAAAGGTGGGGTCTCACTCAAAAAACTCCAAAATCACTCTTCATCTTATTCTATTATTAGACAGACCAATTGATTATCATTAGTACTATATTTTAAAGCTACCCCTTCACACTACTCTCAAATCCATCACCAATTCCATCATTTTGCAATAGAATAAGCATACCATGTCTGTAACAGGAGTTTCAGACCCTGATAGAATGTCGAAGAAGTCGTTCCATCGAAGGAACGGCTCCGGTGAGCTCGATGTGTTCGAAGCCGCATGGTATTTCTCGGGGTACAATGATGCGGCTAGCTACAATTGTGCAACATTTTCTCAGAAGATGATAGGCAGGGCCAGCTTGGATGTGCCAATGACTATGAGGAACCCTCTTCCTCAGCAAGCTCATGTGGTGGAAAAGCAAAGTAAGGATAAGAAATACAAGCAACCGACTCCGAGCTCTCCTGGTGGAAGATTTGCTAGCTTCTTTAACTCTTTTTTCAATCAAACGGGTTCGAAGAAGAAGAAATCAAAATCTACCAGTCAGTCCATGAAAGATGAAGAGGAGAGCCCTGGTGGGAGGAGGAGGAGGAGGAGCAGTATTAGCCATCTTCGGAGCTCGAGTATGACCGACAACAAGTCGTTTTATTCTTCCTCGAGCTCCGGTTTCAGGATACCGCCTCCCTATCCACATACTCCTACAAAGAGCTACAAGGAATTTAGAAGCTATTCGGATCAGAAACAGGTCTCATCTCTGTCAAAGAACAACATTGGACCAACAAAAATAACAGCTTTACAAAATGCTGTCATTGGTGACAAAAGGAATACTAATACAACAGACTACTCTTGGTCGGAAGAGAAATTGAGGTTCAATAATGGCAACTCAGAGAAGCACGAGAATACCGGTGTTCGTCATCAGGAGAAGTGTCTGAATTACAGCGATCGGTATCCATCAGACGAGAAAGAAACCGGGAAGTTCAACGAGACTGATGATGGTGCAGAGAGTGATTCGAGCTCGGACCTGTTCGAGTTGCCCGTGTATGAAACTACACATATGGACACCATCAAGAGGGGTGCACCAATTTCCAATCCTGCCCTATGAGATACTGCATCTTCAACTTGTTGATGGGTCCATTTGTGTTCATTGCCATTGCAGGCTTGGATTAAATTAAAAACAAAAAAATGCTTTCTTTTTCCTCACTGAATGCCTTTTCATTTCTCTGTATGTACAGCTTGAAATGTTTGCCTGTCTTTGAATTTGCTTAGATTGTGCCATGATTAGTAATTTTCCACTAAATTAATGCAGAAACATCAACAAAAGCCTCTTTTGACTTTCTGTACAAGAAACAACAAATAGTTTTTAACACATTAATTAATATTTTTCCTACCTGCACGTGTGATTCATGTAAGCTTTAGCTTTTCTATACTATTTTTTTTCCTGGAAAACAAACATTTACATAAAGGGTGATTAAGTTTTTGCATGCTTGATGATCAAGCCACCTCATCCAAGCTCAGTCTGCAAATTTAAAAGGGTCCCCCCAATCCTTTAGATTTGATCCGGCAGGAACAAAGTTAGGACCCTATATCTTATCTATGAAGAGCTCTGGTCGATCAAATTCAAGGAACCTAATTACAAGGGTGCCTAGAATTCATCATTGTTGGATGTAGAACAAGTGTAGAAACATCGTACGGGCATCTTATCATCCAAATACTGCAGTTTCCAACTAACCCACAAATTATTAAGACTTAAAAGTTTGATTAACGTGAGTTTCTGTCTAATCAGACAATCAAGATAGAAAGGCAGGTGTTGCTTTGCATACAGAGAAAAGCCTAAAGTACACATTGTCCAAGAAGAATTGGATGAACAACTAATTAAGAAATAAGGACCAATGTTTGCAATATGTTTTCTGGTTTTACACAGAATCAAATGATGGATGGCCAAATTAAAGTTTTATAAGATCTATGTGAGTACATGCGTATAAAGTAAAAAAAAGAGGGGTTTATGTATATTTCTTTGGCCCTCCTTTCTCATTGTCTTTTGGAATCAAAATAAAGCCTAAATCTAAATTGATCATGAAACCTATTGATAGACTTTGAAGAAATGATGTATGTATAGCAAAGCACACATCAATGATGCATGAAGCATCAAAAAGGGTTCAACAGTGTCACGTTTTAGAGAGAGGTGGAGTTAGGGATGGGCATTATCCGATCGGGTCGGATTTTTTCATAGAAAATTCAACCGGGACTAATAGTGTAATTTTTTAGGTATATTCACAATAATGCTCATTCTTTATATATATTTTTACAATGAGGTCATTAAAATTATTTTTTTACAATTAAGTCCCTAAATTTTAATTTTTTACAATTAGGTCCCTAAAATTATTTTTTTACAATTAAGTCCCTAAAATTTATTATTTTTAATAGCTCGTGTCGGGTCGGGTTTGAGTATATAATTTCGGGTCGGGTCGAGTTTGCGTATATAATTTTCGGGTCGGGTTCGTGTGGGCCAAAAACCTGACCCAACCCATGCCCATCTCTAGGTGGAGTATTGATCCCACAGAAATATAGTGGTTTTGTACATCCTATCAGATATGTTGTTTGGTAAGAGGTTAATGACTTCGTGATGAATAGTACAGAACGATCCCTTGACACAGGTTATAGTGTGTAAAACGTTATTGCACATTCTATCAAATATATCTTTTGAGAAGAGAATAACGACTCGTACCACACAAATATCATTGACAAAGACAACATCAGACCATATGTCCTGGACATGAAAAGGACTTGGTACAAAATGATCAAAATTGTAACCCCCTAGACCCGCCTATGCGTTTCACGGATCCTAGGAAGTCACATTAGGGTCACAAGAGCGACCCACAGAAAAATTTCAAATAAAAATATGGTTAAACCTTTAAAACCATAAAATAAATATCTGATTTAAAATACAATTTCAGAAATTGTTCAAACGATAAAACAATCATAATACCAGTTGAAAAATAGTTTCAGACTCATTTGTATAATACAAACACGACACACATGCCCCCTAGTTACACAGATACCATACTCCCTGACGAGCCGAAGAAACTCCCATACCGACGTTGATAGGTGAAACTTGTCTGATCTTTTATCCTGAGATGGTAAAAACAACATGAGCTTGGGAAAGCTCAGTAATACAGAACTACCAAAAGATGCTATAAGCTCAAGCAGACATATGGTAGGCATAACATTTTTATGATGTTCCAGGCAATATTTGTCTCCATTTATGATTCGCTGATTTAGTGAAGCACTATTCTTGAGGACTACAAGATTTGTTCTTTCTATGTTACTGAGTATTATGATAGAGCTTATTGTTCAGAGAGTCAATAGAGTGGCAGGTTGGAGAAGTTAAACCACGAAGCCTAGTGTGTTTTGATAAGTTGCAAAACAACATACATAAGTACTTAGCATCATATCATATGAGCACATAACAGATTAATATGCAAATGTTAAATATTCAAACAGAAGTTTACAAGAACTACCCTCCAACCTTACACCAATGTATAGTCCCCAGAACTGTATACAGAAGGTCTTATCCTAGGCCTGAGGCGTAGGAGCCTATCCAGAAAGTCTTACCCTAGGCCCATTGGGCGTAGGAGCTCAACAGAACAGCTGGATCAGGGCTGTGACAGACACTTCAATCATAACCCGAGAGTATACCCCAGACAGTAATCAGTGTTCAGATTCCAGATATGAATAACTTAATACATGTATCAGACATATTCTATTCAGAGTATCAGAAACAGAAGTTCATGCTTTTAACAGATAAATAGGCATACTATTGAGCAGAGCAGACACTTGTTATTCATCATGTAAACAGATTATACCATCATAGGTCAAACTAACAGATCATACTATTGAGTTTATCGGATCATCAGACAATACCATCAACAGAACTCAGACAACAGTCAGATAACATTTTATCATTTAATGATCAGATATTTCCAGTTTAAATCAGACATGAGGTATACCTTTTAACATATCATAATAAACAGATATTCATCACATTATAAATATGCTTTTCAGTAGTCATGCTTGACAATTACCAATGCGATCTATAATGTTCAGAGAATCGTAACAGGACCCACGCATATATATATATATATATATGTAACAGATATAACAGAATGTAGCACACATGGAAACACACTAGATGGGACAGATCAATTCTCAGAGATATTTGACATTTACGGAATGGGACATATTAAACTTTTGACAACTTGAACTGAGTTCTGAAACGTGGCTCCTCTTAAACAGGGGGTTCATACTAACGGTTTAACTCAGATATTCAGAAGGTGATACTTCAGGATCTTAGAAAGTTCAGATATATTATGGGTACTTTAGTCCTTTAAGTATACAGGGGCAATATGGTCATTTTGACGTTCACAAACATTCTGGTAATTATACCAACATTGAAAACAATGGTTCACAGAACTCGGGTATCATATTTGCTCATTAGTTTTCTATCTAGATATGCAAGAATTTCTAATTTAAAGTCTTTTTAAGTTATCGGATATTTTCAGTGATGTTCCGTTTATTTAGGCTATCACGACCTTTCAGTTATTTTAGTCCTATTAACAAATCCGGAATTTCATCAATTACATAATTACTGATTAACTCAAGAGGGTAATTCAGATATTTTAGACTGAGATAAATCTATCAATTGGTACCTCCAACACTCACGTACTCAAACGAGATTAAGGCATCCTAACTCTCCGGCCCTTTACAGACGATTCATTTATTACAGAACTTGAGGTTTATCGTCATTCCAATTAATCAGATATTTCGGTACTCGAGGGCACTATCATCTTTTCGATCATTGTGATCATTCTTATCATATCCACGTATTACTGTCAAAAGGGTCGACTTAGGATATCAACAATATTTCCTGAAAATTCTTATTCATGTATTACACAGAGATTGAGGGATTATCCAAGTTTGTATCACTCGTATTACATAATTGGGTCGAATGCAGATTTTAGGTCATTTCCTTTATCAGAAGAGTAGTTTAGTCAAACTTATGCTTTAAGGATATTTTCGTAATTTCATATCTAACATCATACTCCACATTCTGAACATTGGTTCTCAGACATCATTGATAGAGATTCAGATTTAATTGTGTTATTTATTACTGTTAGCACTTTCGATACTCTCGGTCTATTAATATTCTTATCTGAATTCTATTTATATTCTTATCTGAATACTTTGATCTTACTGATTCTGATATTTAATTTCGTATCGAATTCGGCTTAAACAGAGTTCACAGATACACTTCATCACAAACATGCATGCTTTAACCGGATATCAACATGTGCATAAAGCATACAAAGGGTAGTAAGGTATTACCTTAATTTCGAGTTATACCGGTTGACTCCCGATACTACATTCAATCGCATTCGAATCCGGACTGGATGTCCCATGACATTTCAAATACCGAGATATTATCATACCTTCAAATACACAAATTAATATTTCAGTTCTTATCTATAGAGCCCTTAACAAAATTAAATACTTTCGGGTTCAAGGTCAGATTCGGAGGCATTCGGGTCAGAATTTTGTAAAACGGGCTTCAAAATCGGGCTCAGGACGTCGAAAAACATAAAATATGAGTTTTCGAAAAATTTAACTTTTTGGTCAACGGTCAACGGTCAAAGTCAACGGTCAAAGTCAACGCTGACGTCATGCTGACGTCAGCGGTCAACGTCATGCTGACGTCACTGTTGACCGGGTCGGGTCAACGGGTCGGGTCGGGTCAACGGCTCGGGTCGGGTCAACGGCTCGGCGGCTCGGTCAACCGGCTCGGTCAACCGGCTCGGCGGCTCGGTCAACCGGCTCGGCGGCTCGGTCAACCGGCTCGGCGGCTCGGTCAACCGGCTCGGTCAACCGGCTTGGTGGCTCAGTCAACCAAGACGAAGCCCACTCGCGACCGGCGGCGCGTGGGGCGCGTGCGGCGGCTGTGGGCGGCCGTTGGCCACCAAATTTTACATGCTGATAGTTTTCGACCTTCTGAACACGGTGGTGACCTCGGATTTTCAAAATTCAAACTCAAAGTTCGAATACTAACCTTTTTAAGTTTTCCGACGATAAACAAACACCCCCTCCAACGGTGACTCCGATGATGATGTCGTTGGTACCGATGAACTCGTCTCGACAAGATGAACGCAATGGTGGTGGAGGTGTCGAAAATGGACGGTCGGATCTCGATAGATCTGAGATTGAATCTTTAACTATTTTTCTTTCTCACTTTTCTTTCTTCTGCCCCAAAAAAATAAAACCCCCACTGCCAAACACGTTAAATTGGCATATGTATTGCCTTTCAAACAAAAAAGGTCAAAATACACTCTTAGCCATTTAATTTTTGGGGAGTTCACACTTTTGTCTCCAAACTTTATTTCGTTTTCAAATTGGTCATCAATTCCTTATAAATCAAACTTCCCAAACCTGAATTCATTCAATTAAGTCCCAAAACTTATTATTTTAGGGAAAAAATATTAAATCTCCCAAAAAAAAATTCTTAAAATTTTACTAGCCCCATTTGAGATTGTTACAATTCTCCCCTCCTTAAGAAAATTTCGTCCTCGAAATTTACCTGAATCAAACAGATGCAGAAACTGTTTTCTCATGGATCTTTCGATCTCCCAAGTAGCCTCACTAGGACTCCGATTTCTCCATTGTACTTTTACCATCAGAATGCGTCGGTTTTCTTAGAACTCTCTCATCAAAATCCAAGATCGGTATCGGTTCCTCCTTGTAGGACAAGTCTGGCTTCAACTCTATATTCCGAACTTGAATGATATGACTAGGATCTGGATTATTTTGTCTCAACATGGACACATGGAAGACATTCAGAATACGACTGAGCTGAGGAGGTAACTCCGGCTGATAGGCAACTGGCCTAACTCTCTTCATGATACGGTACGGCCCAAAAATATTGGACTCAACTCCTTTTTCTTTTTTTTTTTTTTTTTACTTCGTACTTTCTTTCATGGAGATACTTTCAGAAAGACTTGATCACCAACTTCAAACTCAATATCTTTTCTTCTTCGATCAGCATAAGATTTCTATCTATCAAACGCCTCCTTCAGACGATTGCGAATCGGTCCGACAGTCTCTTCAGTCTCTTGGATCAACTCAGGACCCAAAGCCTTCTTATCATACAACTTTGTCCAACAGACCGGAGTATGACACTTATGACCATACAGAGCCTCATACGGTGCCATACGGATACTAACATGATAGCTGTTATTATTATAGCATACTCAGTCAAGAATACAAAACATTCTCGCCACCACAGAAGTCGATCTTACCGTCTGAAAGTACGTCTATCAGAATCTGAATTACTCTACAAGGTTGACAATCAATTTACGGATGAACTGTGCGTGAAGTTTATGCAAGTACTCAAAACGTCAACCAGGGCCCTCCAGAATCAGGATGTAACACCAAATTTCAATCAGGGATGATATCTATCGATATACCAAGCCACCCTATGGAGGAGATGCCTTTCCTCATATTGATCGAACATAACTAAGGTTTCACTTACCTTCAACGTAATATTCAGACAATTATTTTTTTTTTCATGTTTAACAGAGGTACCACAGATTATATACTTCCGGCATTATGACAAGCACTTCTCTCTGAAGTTCATAGATTTTTTTTTTTTTAGGGTATTTTCAAACACAGTCGTTATCACCGAATAGCCTTTCATGAAATCTTACATTAGTTATCACGCATGATCAAACATTTATTCTTAACCTGATTCACAAGCATAAACCATCTCAAGTCTCTTATCCAGATTTAAATTCAAACTTTTAATTCAAAGCACAGACGAACGTTATAGATATTTTCTATAAGCAGATGCTGAGCTATAGAAGGCAGAATACTCAGATTTGGTTATTTCAAAAGAAATGATTCAACATCAGAGTTTCGGCTTGGTGGAGTACGGTCAGAATCTAGGGGCATGTACAGACCAGACACCCTACGACAGACGATCGGCCGATCTACCCAGAAAGACGCAACTCTAAGCTCTGATACCACTAAATGTAACCCCCTAGACCCGCCTATGCGTTTCACGGATCCTAGGAAGTCACATTAGGGTCACAAGAGCGACCCACAGAAAAATTTCAAATAAAAATATGGTTAAACCTTTAAAACCATAAAATAAATATCTGATTTAAAATACAATTTCAGAAATTGTTCAAACGATAAAACAATCATAATACCAGTTGAAAAATAGTTTCAGACTCATTTGTATAATACAAACACGACACACATGCCCCCTAGTTACACAGATACCATACTCCCTGACGAGCCGAAGAAACTCCCATACCGACGTTGATAGGTGAAACTTGTCTGATCTTTTATCCTGAGATGGTAAAAACAACATGAGCTTGGGAAAGCTCAGTAATACAGAACTACCAAAAGATGCTATAAGCTCAAGCAGACATATGGTAGGCATAACATTTTTATGATGTTCCAGGCAATATTTGTCTCCATTTATGATTCGCTGATTTAGTGAAGCACTATTCTTGAGGACTACAAGATTTGTTCTTTCTATGTTACTGAGTATTATGATAGAGCTTATTGTTCAGAGAGTCAATAGAGTGGCAGGTTGGAGAAGTTAAACCACGAAGCCTAGTGTGTTTTGATAAGTTGCAAAACAACATACATAAGTACTTAGCATCATATCATATGAGCACATAACAGATTAATATGCAAATGTTAAATATTCAAACAGAAGTTTACAAGAACTACCCTCCAACCTTACACCAATGTATAGTCCCCAGAACTGTATACAGAAGGTCTTATCCTAGGCCTGAGGCGTAGGAGCCTATCCAGAAAGTCTTACCCTAGGCCCATTGGGCGTAGGAGCTCAACAGAACAGCTGGATCAGGGCTGTGACAGACACTTCAATCATAACCCGAGAGTATACCCCAGACAGTAATCAGTGTTCAGATTCCAGATATGAATAACTTAATACATGTATCAGACATATTCTATTCAGAGTATCAGAAACAGAAGTTCATGCTTTTAACAGATAAATAGGCATACTATTGAGCAGAGCAGACACTTGTTATTCATCATGTAAACAGATTATACCATCATAGGTCAAACTAACAGATCATACTATTGAGTTTATCGGATCATCAGACAATACCATCAACAGAACTCAGACAACAGTCAGATAACATTTTATCATTTAATGATCAGATATTTCCAGTTTAAATCAGACATGAGGTATACCTTTTAACATATCATAATAAACAGATATTCATCACATTATAAATATGCTTTTCAGTAGTCATGCTTGACAATTACCAATGCGATCTATAATGTTCAGAGAATCGTAACAGGACCCACGCATATATATATATATATATGTAACAGATATAACAGAATGTAGCACACATGGAAACACACTAGATGGGACAGATCAATTCTCAGAGATATTTGACATTTACGGAATGGGACATATTAAACTTTTGACAACTTGAACTGAGTTCTGAAACGTGGCTCCTCTTAAACAGGGGGTTCATACTAACGGTTTAACTCAGATATTCAGAAGGTGATACTTCAGGATCTTAGAAAGTTCAGATATATTATGGGTACTTTAGTCCTTTAAGTATACAGGGGCAATATGGTCATTTTGACGTTCACAAACATTCTGGTAATTATACCAACATTGAAAACAATGGTTCACAGAACTCGGGTATCATATTTGCTCATTAGTTTTCTATCTAGATATGCAAGAATTTCTAATTTAAAGTCTTTTTAAGTTATCGGATATTTTCAGTGATGTTCCGTTTATTTAGGCTATCACGACCTTTCAGTTATTTTAGTCCTATTAACAAATCCGGAATTTCATCAATTACATAATTACTGATTAACTCAAGAGGGTAATTCAGATATTTTAGACTGAGATAAATCTATCAATTGGTACCTCCAACACTCACGTACTCAAACGAGATTAAGGCATCCTAACTCTCCGGCCCTTTACAGACGATTCATTTATTACAGAACTTGAGGTTTATCGTCATTCCAATTAATCAGATATTTCGGTACTCGAGGGCACTATCATCTTTTCGATCATTGTGATCATTCTTATCATATCCACGTATTACTGTCAAAAGGGTCGACTTAGGATATCAACAATATTTCCTGAAAATTCTTATTCATGTATTACACAGAGATTGAGGGATTATCCAAGTTTGTATCACTCGTATTACATAATTGGGTCGAATGCAGATTTTAGGTCATTTCCTTTATCAGAAGAGTAGTTTAGTCAAACTTATGCTTTAAGGATATTTTCGTAATTTCATATCTAACATCATACTCCACATTCTGAACATTGGTTCTCAGACATCATTGATAGAGATTCAGATTTAATTGTGTTATTTATTACTGTTAGCACTTTCGATACTCTCGGTCTATTAATATTCTTATCTGAATTCTATTTATATTCTTATCTGAATACTTTGATCTTACTGATTCTGATATTTAATTTCGTATCGAATTCGGCTTAAACAGAGTTCACAGATACACTTCATCACAAACATGCATGCTTTAACCGGATATCAACATGTGCATAAAGCATACAAAGGGTAGTAAGGTATTACCTTAATTTCGAGTTATACCGGTTGACTCCCGATACTACATTCAATCGCATTCGAATCCGGACTGGATGTCCCATGACATTTCAAATACCGAGATATTATCATACCTTCAAATACACAAATTAATATTTCAGTTCTTATCTATAGAGCCCTTAACAAAATTAAATACTTTCGGGTTCAAGGTCAGATTCGGAGGCATTCGGGTCAGAATTTTGTAAAACGGGCTTCAAAATCGGGCTCAGGACGTCGAAAAACATAAAATATGAGTTTTCGAAAAATTTAACTTTTTGGTCAACGGTCAACGGTCAAAGTCAACGGTCAAAGTCAACGCTGACGTCATGCTGACGTCACTGTTGACCGGGTCGGGTCAACGGGTCGGGTCGGGTCAACGGCTCGGGTCGGGTCAACGGCTCGGCGGCTCGGTCAACCGGCTCGGCGGCTCGGTCAACCGGCTCGGCGGCTCGGTCAACCGGCTCGGCGGCTCGGTCAACCGGCTCGGTCAACCGGCTTGGTGGCTCAGTCAACCAAGACGAAGCCCACTCGCGACCGGCGGCGCGTGGGGCGCGTGCGGCGGCTGTGGGCGGCCGTTGGCCACCAAATTTTACATGCTGATAGTTTTCGACCTTCTGAACACGGTGGTGACCTCGGATTTTCAAAATTCAAACTCAAAGTTCGAATACTAACCTTTTTAAGTTTTCCGACGATAAACAAACACCCCCTCCAACGGTGACTCCGATGATGATGTCGTTGGTACCGATGAACTCGTCTCGACAAGATGAACGCAATGGTGGTGGAGGTGTCGAAAATGGACGGTCGGATCTCGATAGATCTGAGATTGAATCTTTAACTATTTTTCTTTCTCACTTTTCTTTCTTCTGCCCCAAAAAAATAAAACCCCCACTGCCAAACACGTTAAATTGGCATATGTATTGCCTTTCAAACAAAAAAGGTCAAAATACACTCTTAGCCATTTAATTTTTGGGGAGTTCACACTTTTGTCTCCAAACTTTATTTCGTTTTCAAATTGGTCATCAATTCCTTATAAATCAAACTTCCCAAACCTGAATTCATTCAATTAAGTCCCAAAACTTATTATTTTAGGGAAAAAATATTAAATCTCCCAAAAAAAAATTCTTAAAATTTTACTAGCCCCATTTGAGATTGTTACAAAAATTGATTTATGACTAATTATTGACCATATAGACTCTTAGTGGCATTGCATTAATCCCAAATCACTGCTCCATTACATGTTTATCCTAAACAAAATAATGTTAGGTATTTGATGATATTCTTGCCTGTCTGAAGAAATGAATGAGAACCCTAATCAATCATGCTTTATAAGATGAGAGTAAACATGAAATAGATGGGTCATACTTTTTGAATCAATTCTGCCAAATAAACAAAGTGCCAAAAAGATCACAGTGGCAGTATCTCACACTTAGAATGGATCAAGTGGCTGACACAAATCATAGAATTATGCATTATTTGTGAAAGCAACAAATCAGATTAAGCTTTTGATCCACATACATTACTATGTCTATGAGAGGTTCACTTCATGACAGTCATCAAATTATTATTATGAGGACATAGGTATAATGTATGGTCCTTCAAATGGTTAAAGTGTATTAGAAGCCCTTGTATTATACTTAAAAGTTTATTTTAATCTCTTTACTTGACCCGTATACTATAGTGAAATTCTTACTTTGGTATTTTTATTAGTTTTTTTGTCAGTTTAACCCCTAAACTTTCATTTTGGTCTTTCACTTTAGCCTCTTATTTTTTTTTTGTTACTGTTCAAAGAGCGATGTAGTCCAATGAGAGGTTGATGCGTGTTAGAATAATTAAAAAATTAAAATTCTAAAATAATACATAAACATTCTATTTTTTCAAAATTCTTTTTTTGGAAAATATAATTACTTTTATATCATTTTTAAAAATATATAGATTCATAAAATCATTAAAAATGTAAAATAATCCTTGAAAATCTAAAAAGATATCACTTTCTTTTTCATAGTTTTATAATTTTAAGGGTTTTTTTTACAATTTTAGGGTTTTTTAAACGTAATTAAGTATTATTATTGTTTTAAAAAAAATTAAAACATTAGTTCTTAACTTTTTGACTTTTTAAAAATAATTTTGTGATATTTTAGGATTTTTTTGGCATTTTATTATTGTTTTTTTTTTTGTAAATTCAAAAGTTTAATGACAAATACCAACTAAAGTATAGGAAATTGATCATTTTCATTTTTCACCTAAAGTATAGTGAAACATTTACTTTTTGACCCTAAATAAAGGAATAAATTGAGTATACTAACATGAACATATAGCACAACAGTGAGCAGCGCCCAGTGGCAAAATCAATTCTAAAATTCATCATACAAGGCAAAGTTGGGCTAGCTCTCATGGTATTACTGCATGATCTTGGCCCGGTTGGGACAATGGCGGGTCTAACCGATTAAGCCCAAATTCTTGGGACACTTCTTTCATGCTTGGCTTTGATATTGGAAGATATAATTTTTTTTTTTGTTTAAACACATTATCTAATTCATTGGTTGATTAATTTAGATCGTATATTACAAAGGCTCGTTATAGGGGCGATCCTCTCAACTCAATTTGTTTCATTCTCGTTAACAGTCATCCCAGTTCTCAGCTATCCTTTTCTTTTTTTACAAATTTTAATCTTAATCTTAATCCTACTTAATGGGAAGAAATAATGTACTCCTAACAGGTTTAGAACCCATGACATAAGAAAATGTGAAGGAACAAAGATGAGCAGTTTGGTCAACCGGCCAAATGTATGCTTGCTTCTCAACTATCGTTTCCTCTTGATTGGAATTGAAATTTTAGTAAAGGTTAAGAGTTCGATTCCTTTTTGGATATGGATTAATCTTAAAATTTGTGACACAAATCTACCTCATATATAACCAACAAAACACAAAAAAAAATTAATAGTTAAATTTGCTCTAATGTATAAATCTCCCATACTTATGTGTTTCGGCCGTTAATCACTTTCACCTACATCTAAAAATTAATGTACTGACCATTAAATCTAAAGTTAATTAACATCGTTATTGTTGTAATAAAAATAACATGAGTTTATATTTTGTTTAACAATAATTAAACAGTGTTACTATAATATTGTTAAAACAAATGCTCAAATTTAAATTTATACAAAAATAAAATTAATAAATATCTATGATCATTAAATCGAATAGTGGATCTCGAATTTGAGATTATATTAATAAACTAAACCCAAATCAAAGCTGTAGAAAAGAGGAAAGCAGCTCTGAAGGTGGGTGTCAGGCTGTCAGCACTCACCACAGCCACAATGTGCCCCAAGGTGGATACGTTTAAGCTCACCTATATGTACACGTGGCGAGGCAGGGTATTGTCTTGTCTTATTCACATACTTACTAAAATTCCAATCCACATAAAATAAGATAATACGAGTATGTTTAATTATTAGGCTAATTAGTAAATTTTCAAAATTATTATATTTCGAGTTAGATGTTCAGGTAATATGTAAGGTTTTTAGATTAATTATGGATTTCAATGTTTATAATGTTGATTAAATTTGGATATTCACTTTTTTAGTATTGATATTTCTCTCTCTTAATTTTATGGGTAAACTACAATAGAGGTCACTCAATTATTGATAAGGTTACATTTAGGTCACTTAATTATTAAAAGTTGCATTTGAGTCACTCAATTATGTGTAATGTTGTATTTGGGTCACCCAATTATTAAAAGTTACAATTGGGTCACTCAACTATGGGTAAGGTTAAATTTGGGTCACCCTTCTTATTTAATATATATATCAATTTGTGTATTAGATTAATTAATGATTTCAAATGAAGTACTCTAGTGTCAATGAGGGTATACAAGTGATTTAGAAGAAAAATGACTAAATTAATGTATTTTTTAATATGAAGGGTGACCCAAATGTAACCTTACCTATAATTGAGTGACCCAAATGTAACCTTTAAAAATTGGGTGACTCAAATGTAACCTTACCCATAATTGAATGACCAAAGTGTAACTTTTAATAATTGGGTGACCCAAATATAACCTTACCTATAATTGAGTGACCTTCATTATAATTTACCCTAATTTTTTCAGTTTAATTATTTTAGACTTTTATTACGCTTTTTTTTATTTATACTTTTGTCAAATTGACTCAATCTAAGAAAACAATAACATTATTTTATCTTTATTGAAATTTTGAGGTTGATTATTTCATCATTCTTTGTCAAAATGAAAATTTTAAAACTTTAAAATGAAAAATTAATATCAACGTTACAATAAGGACATTTTTTTTAAATTTTTGATCTAGCAGAAAATGATAAAATATTTGACGTTAGTTTAAAGAATTAATTGTACTATACGCCCTCAAATTATGTTTTTTATTTTAAATTGGTCTTCAAACTTTTAAGTATTCTAACTTTATCTCTAAATTATGACTTTCATTCTAAATTGGTCCTCAATCTTTTTGAATATTTTAATTTCATCCCTAAATTATTAGTACATGTTGATCATATCCTATATTAATAAAACCGTTATAAAAAATTATTAATTGTTATGTAAACATTTACGTGTATTATGTAATTATCCATGTTAATAAATAAATGAATAATAAAAATATCTCAATCCCATCCTCTTATAATATATATATATATATATATGTATATTGATATGATCATCCAAGTTTCTACAAGTACATTAATAAATGTGAATAAAATATATCCGATAGCGTATGTGTTTAATTCAATATAAAATTAAAAGATTAAATTAATATTTTATTTAAATTTCATATATTAAATTAAAAATGAACCCCTTCTACTAAAATATTACACTATCAAATTAACATTTCAATGACCAAAAACATTAGAAAATAACAATGTAAGTGGCAAAATCGTTATAAAATGATAACTTAAGTGACTAGGTAGTTTTGTCGTGGAAGAAGGGTCAATAATAGAAATTGAGGAAAGACGTGCCTTTCAGAAAGCTACAAAAGGCCTGGACATGCTTTTCGGACAGAACAGTAGTAGTACTGTTTAATAGTGGAAATTCAGTCGACTCACAATGAATCTGCTTCGACCTCACCAGAAATATGAAACACATTGATGAATAATATTTCAAAGTTTTCTTATTATTTCAAATTTCTAATCTTTCTTTCTTTCTCGAGTGTAAACATTGGGTTTCTTCTTTGCACTGTGGTAAGCTAAAGGAAATCAAGATAGCCCCTTTTGCGGTGGGGGGGGGGGGGGGGGGGATTATTTCAGTTTTTTTTTTCGAGGGTCTTTGCTGTCGGTATATATAGTTTTATTTGGTTTCCGAGAAAACAGTAGGAAATGGAGAAAAAGATGGGAATTTGCAGCAACAACAAAAAAAAAAAAACCAATTTTTAACAAGGGCTAAACGTACCCTTTGAAATCTTTTTGTCTGTTAATCTCTGAAAATGGGTAGTTCTCAAATATATATATATATATATATATTCTTTGGTTGATTAAGCTTTTGGAAAACGAAGACTGAGCTTTTCTTATCAGCTCTCTTTTCTTCGGATTTGACATATGAAAAAATTTGAAGCTTTTTTTTTTATATCATTGTTCCTTGTATCTATGAGCTTTGGTTGAACTAGTGCTTGAGCAAATATTCATGTGGTTATTATGTCGTTTCATTGTTAGTTTAATGGGATGGAAAGCTTGAAAACCTGTTGATTTTCTGTTTCTTTTTAAAATGAAACATCAGCCTTAGTTTATGGAAATCAATGATCTGTATCTTTATTACCATGTTCTTTTTTTATTGGCACCATTTGCTGTTTGTCTAAAGATAAGCAATTATTAAATTCCAATCTTTGTTTTTGGTGTGTGTATAAAAAAGCCTAATGGTTCCTTATTATTTTATGTTCATGTAATTTATGTAGGAATTTACATTATTCATATTGATGGAGTCTTGGAGCTATGGTTCTGATGAAATGGATTTGCCAGTTGATGCTTTTGCTAGAACTAGGAAACCACTGATATGTTGGGACATCAAGCCTTCCACTGGTTTTGAACCTGTTGAGAGTATGGAATTCATGGATTTTGGTTTTTCTGATATGGACAAGAAACCATTTTATGGTGACACCAGTTTGGCCATTTCTGGTGCTGAATTTGCTAATGATTCTGCTAAAGGGCTAGTTCCCCCTACTTGTATGTTTACCTCTGGTTCATATTTTGGTGAAGAGGACTCTGGTTCCAAGCATTGTAGTTCTTTGGTGGACTCCAACACTGAAGAATCTTCACTCATTGATTTGAAACTAGGGAGATTGGCCGATTATAGAGATGCCCAAGATGGCAAACTTTTGAACACTTGTGCTGTTTCTTCAGTTCATCGGGCTTTGACGGCGAACAAAGCTCGAAGAACAAGCTCTCCTTGCTGTCAAGTTTATGGTTGTAACAAGGACCTTAGCTCCTCAAAAGATTACCACAAGAGACATAAAGTTTGTGAGGCTCACTCTAAGACTGCTAAAGTCATTGTTCATGGCATTGAACAGAGATTCTGTCAGCAATGTAGCAGGTTGATTTGTTTCTTCATTTACACTCTTGTTCCCTTCAATTTGATCTGATTGTAAGTGAATTTTTATGGTTTAAGGTCCGTAATTTGATTTTTTTAGGGTGTTAACTGTAACTCCTTTTGCTTCATTAGGTTTCATTTACTGGCGGAATTCGATGACGGCAAGCGCAGTTGTCGTAAACGTCTAGCAGTGCATAACGAGCGCAGAAGGAAGCATCATTGGAATAACCTTCCCAGGAAACCGAGTAAGTTGCTGCAGACATATCAAGGTATGAACAATATGTTACCTATTAGATCTTGTGATTACATTAAGTTACTCGTCTTTATACAATCGAAACTAAAATATAAAGTTATAAACTCAAGCTGTTCTGAGGCAATATTCATATTGATGGAATGTACAATGCTAAAATGTAGAGTTCAATCAGTGCAGATATGGATTTCAATGTACAAAAAGCAGTTCAATTTTCTAGTTAAAAAGAGTAGAAAGCAGGGTTGTAGAAATTTGGGCCATTGAATTTCAATTTGCAATGTTTTAACATATTGGCCACCTGTGTGGGGCTCTCAGCCTCAGGTACCGAATTTCTGCGGTCCTCCACACCGAAAGGAACAACTTCCGTTACCACACATGCCTTTCAAGGTGATTCTGAACCTTTATCAGCAATACCAATTACAAATGTCCAGTTGGTGCCACCGAAATCTTCCTTTCGTGTGCATGGCATTGGTGGAACATTTTCATCTGCAACTGAAGCTGGCAATGATCCTAATGTAGCATCAACAGTTGAAGAGTTTTATGGGGTTTCACATTCAGATTGTGCTCTCTCTCTTCTGTCAGCTCAATCACACTACTTGTCGAGCCATGCCGGTCATAGCTCTGAAAAAGCAAACGGTTTCGTTTCATATGGAATGGACCCTGTGGGGATTGGCCAAGAATGGTCCATTGAAGTCTCTCATGCTGGTCATTCTGTTAACTTTGATGTCCAAACAAATGGATATTTTCAAGACTCGGGTCTTTTGACCGAAAATGGAACCGGTGTTGATTTGCTTAAACTTTCAACAAATATCCAAAGAATGGAAAGAAAAAGGAATCCAATCCAAGTGAAGCAGGAAAATGAGGACCTGTGCTATTCTATTACTACCTGAAGGATTCAAGTTCATTAGTAGTATTTGTTCTTTGCTACTATTTTCACTTTTCAAACATTGTTGGAGGGATTTTAGCTGCTATAGTGAGACCTTATCACTTCGGTTGCATTGAAGGGAAAATGTTCAAAGCAACAAACTAACATCTTTTATATATGAATTACAAATTAGATTTTAAGAGTGTTAAGTATGAAGATCAGCTGACTCAAACGTGTCTTTCTGCGTTGTTTGATTGTTGTGGCTTAATTAGGCTTACAACTCTATAATCTTTCGAATTTTTGTTCTTCTAATGAATCAAAATGATTTCTTAGGTGGAAATGTTCATGGAATTTGATGAAAGAGTGATCAATATCTGCTTTGAACTCTTAGTAACTGTAATATTTGATTTGAGATATATCATATATAATGGGTGCTGTGTTGTGTTCTCAATGGTTTATGTTACTGGATATAAATAGTAATTTGGCTGGATATATCATATAATACTTAAAACAAAAATTTATATAAACAAACAAGGGAAGGTCTCAACTGCGGGGATAGCTCAGTTGGGAGAGCGTCAGACTGAAGATCTGAAGGTCGCGTGTTCGATCCACGCTCACCGCATTGCTTTCTTTTTTTTTTACTCCAAAAATAATGAGTTTATTGTTTATTTGTTTTCATGCCCCTGACCAATTCCATAATATAGGCCCGGAAACCACAGAGAATGTTGAATGTAATTGGACAAGGTTGCCAAGGCCCAGCCTCCAGAGGCGGCCATCTCAATAGGGTTGACGGTGGTCGACAAGTGGTGCGCTGCCGTTGTTAGGTTCCTCATTCCTTTCAAATTTCTTTAGCCAACAAACAAAGCAGTCCCCGTCACGCTCCAAATTTGTTTATAATTAGCAATTTTCAGACGGAGACAGCCGCCAGAAGAATCTGAAAGAGCGCTGCAAAACCAATTTCAATCATGCCCACCCTTACAAAGCTTTATTCAATGGAAGAAGCCTCCCAGCACAATACCGAACACGATTGCTGGGTCGTTATTGACGGCAAGGTCTTTTCTTTTTATTTTTAATTATCGGTTTGGGTCTTAAATCTTAATGACCTGGTTTTTATGGTTTTGCTTCGTGTGTTAGATCCCTTTTCGTGAATTATGTTTACAGCAAGTTCAAAACTGCATTTGGATGATAACCCATTATTACTTTTGGTTAATCACAAACAGAAAACACAATTTGGGCTTACACTAAGTCAAGTTTAGACCTTTTGTCGAGGGTTAGATAAGACTTGCAAAACAATCCAAGTTTTTGAATTTGAATGATGCTCATAGGGTTATGCTTGAAGAGATGGTGATTAAGTTTGTGCTTAGCTTATATGCTTGTTATATTCACTACTTGTATTTTGGTAGGAAAATAATCATGCCCCCATCTAATAGTATGTTGAGTCTGTGGCTTGATATTCGTTTTCGAGAAGAACTGAGTGCATTGTATTTTGTCATCTCTAGATGGATTCTTCCTTGTCCACTATACTCATTTTGTTGATAGTGGTTGGTTAGTTTCACTTGGTATTGAAATTCTCGCATCGATATTTTAGGTGGCCTCAGATGTTCATCTATGGTTACTATTGGAAGTGCCATATAATGGTTATGGCACATGTTTGTTCTGCAAAATAGTACTAAGGAAGCTACCACAGAGTCATAGTTAATTCCCTTGATTGAATTCGGTCTCTTGATTGATTAATGCTTCTCTAGTTTCACGGGTTTATATACTTGTTTTTATAGCTAGGAATTGCATATACAATTTGACATCCTCCGCTGGTGGGAACATTAGTATTTGAATATTAATGTGGATAACTGTAATGATTCTAAAGGTGTGGATCGATATTGTTGTATCTATACAAATTACAAAATTTTGCTTGCACTTGACAACTCCATGACCTAACACCTTATCACTTATGCTTGATTTTCCTTTAGGACATAAAAGTGTTATGTTTTATGAGAGTGGATTGAAATCCTTCCCATGAATTATTGTCTTGATTGAAAACGAAGTGTCTTTTCCCTTTATAGGTATACGATTTGACTTCTTATTTGGATGAGCATCCAGGAGGTGATGATGTACTGCTTGCAGCAGCAGGTGATACTCTTATGCTTCCTGACAGATAATTTTATTATTAAGCTTTCCTGCTAAGAGTGTCCGGATTATTAAATAATGAATCCTCTAATGACATGCTTCCGATAATTTCCTTTAAGGCAAGGATGCAACGGATGAGTTTGACGATGCTGGACACAGCAGAAGTGCAAAAGAACTCATGAAGAACTTTTGCATTGGCGAGCTTGACACATCCGCCCCAACCATCCCAGAACTTGAAAATTCCTCCAAGAAAGAAACCAACAATTACTCTCAGAATCTCATGGAATTGACAAAGCAATATTGGGCTGTTCCCGTGGCAATCGTAGGCATCTCCGTGGTGGTTGGTCTCATATTCCTGCGTAAAAAGTAAATGAATTTGATTTTTTCCCCTATAGGCTGCTGAAAGGGAATAGTTCCCCAAATTTTGAATAATTAGATGGACAATGATTTAGAACATTTAGCCATTGGTAATTTCAAAATTTGAAGCTAGGGTTTCTTCATTCATTACCTTCATTAGAATACAGGCATGATAGGGTTGAAAAACAGGGAAAATACTTGTATTAATACAAGGGGAAGGATTTCTTGTCACTTTGGTCTGTTTTAAGTTTTGAATGAGTTAAATTAGCTTGAGGAGAAGTTGCAAGTTGATGGCTTTTTGGGTATATGTCCCTGAATAATATAACATACTAGTTCATTTCCATTCTTTAGAATCTAGACTTCAGACCAAAAGCATCAGTTGAATCTTGTTGTTGACTTAGAAAATAGAAACCAATCTTGAAATGAATGAAAAGCACATTTATTCCAATCTCAGAATTTTCTCAGCATTAATTCCTTCAACATCTAGCAAATACCATAGACTTTACCATCCTATAAAGATGGCAAGGGGAAAAAAAAGGAGATTCCTTTAGATCTTTTGAACATAATTGATTGGATTTTTGTTAAACATCCAGCTCAATTCTGGAATTTTCTTATAAAGCTTAAAAGCAGATTAAAATCTAATCTTCTTAGAATATGCTATTTTTTATAGCAGTACAATAATGCTTTTGTTATTAACAGTTTATTGTACTGCAAACCTTTAACTGAAGATCTTCATCTGAACATATTCCCACTTTCCCTCCAGCAACAGGAACTTGAAGCTACAGCTTTTGCTTAAATGACATTTCTAAGAAATGTAATTACCAAGTTATAATCCTTCTTTACAATAGATAGATGCAACTTTGATCCATGCAAAAATGGAAATTGCCACTTGTTGATTATCCATATCAGAAGAAGAAAACCCCAAACTTTCATGTTTAAACCCCAAATTTTATTATTTTTCCCTTTCCTTACAAAATGGATTCCAAACTTCCCACCTCAAATATAAAAGAGAAGAAGAAAAACCAGAAGAAGATAAAGAAGCAGGAACTAATCGGGGACGAGGTTCGAGAAAAAAACTAGACCCTACTCGGAAAATTGAAGACCATCCAGTTTTGATGCAGCTGGCTTGTCCAAAAACCATACCAACTTCCCTTTCGTTGGTTGGACTAACCGTGCAGGCAGCAATGGGCAGTCAGGTCCAGTATTATCGATTGCCAAATGCACAGCCTCGGCTTTGCTCTCACCGATCACGACAATTGCTACGTTTGATGCTGAGTTGATGACAGGCAAAGTGAATGTTATCCTCTCTGGTGGAGGTTTGGGGGAATCGATGATGAAAGTTACCCATTCGTCGGTCTCGTCAAGTGCTGCATGATTAGGGAATAGTGAGGCAATGTGACCGTCAGGTCCCATGCCAAGAAGGATAAGGTCAAACTTGGGGCAGTCACTAATGTCGGAAACACTAACCATTCGAGTTTTCACCAACTGCCGGATAACAAACATGTAGTCATCAGCAGCTTCCTCTGCTGAAACTGAATCATTGATAGAATGAACATGGCTGGGAACAACCGGCACCTACAAATACATAAAGGCGCGAACTTGTCAAAACGAACTGAAGCATAAATTTTCATTCCAATCTATCCATTGAAGAAAGCACTGCTGAATTAAGAACGTGAATATCATAGAAGAAAACAGTGTCACTGTTAAGACAGCAGAAAACACATAAAGATAAAATGACAGCTTCACTCAGAACGAACAGTTCATCTTCGTTGTTAGATTATATCTTGTATTCTGAAGAAGCATGCCTCGTGCTGTTCACAACAATCCGATCAAATTAGCAACCGGAGCAAGTTCAAAAGTTTGTAGAAGGGTAGATAGAACCATCCGAAAAAGTTCCTCAAATCATGTGAGTTAAAGATGACACCGTTAACCATTGAATGTCGCGGTAAAGGAGATTTAAGTGGAAGGATTGATGATATAAAAGAAGTAGGTCAAAAATGAATCTGAGCTGAACAAAACCAAACATCTAAATCAATTGAAAACAACATAAAAAAAAAACACTTGATCCATTCATGTTGAATTTGATACTAGATCAAATGGATTCAAACAGCAAACACAAGTATTACCGAAAATAAGGAATCCATAGATGAATAATCAGATGCATATGCATATCATAGGTAAACTAATACTACCAGTTAACATGACCTAGCACAGGCTAATATTTCAAGATCCAAAGTGTGAATCAGTCTAATCAAAGAACTAATCTGTACTTTATGCATTAACTAAAGAATGAATGAGGTAAGAAAGAAGACATCCAAATAAGATATCAGAACAACATACACCATCTTCTGGTAAAAAAAAATTGCCTTACATTTGGTTCTTGAAAATCATCAAATAAAGGGTGAATTGAGATGCTAACCTTTGAAAGAAGGCTGTCCTTTGCAAGCTTGTAATTGCTATCGGAATGGTTTTTCGCCACAACACGTTCATCCGCCCAAAATATATACCATTTACCCCAGTCTACAGTCTTGTTATAAGGGGGTTCACAAAGTTTTCTGTTTCCCACAAGAAAAATTAAAACTTTAAAGGAAGAACACCAAAATCATGAGGAAAAAAAGGACCCAAAGATGGAAAAGGAATGAATTGATACCCCATTAAGTCAATGAGAGAACCTCCAGACAATGCAATAGCAAAGACACCTCGCTCCTTCACTGCTGCCTCTGATAACTCAGCAATATAGTCAGCCAAATCTGTCCTTAGTTCATCCAAATTTTCAAAAATCCTCAGTTCTCCCCTATCATTACTAACCTCAGAAACAGCCATGCTTTTCACAGTTTTACCAACCCTATTGTCAAAAACAAAAGCTAAGAATGTAATAGAGCCAAATAACACATAAATCTCCAGTTACAAGAGCAACAAAGCCTAAACTTTTGCAGCTCACAGCATTGAGTTAACATTGATCAAAACATAAATAAATAAAAAATAATCGGATAATGCCGAAAAGTTTACAGAATCTATGGCTAAAAAGTAAGAAAAACTCAATAATACAGTTCAAGATTCATCAAACAAAACCCAAAAAAGGGGGTCATAATAGCTAAAAGCCCATCATTTTTTGCATAAAGTTTAGAACTTTGAATTGAACACAAGTGGAAGTGTGGAACAAAAGGATATGGTTATCTCAATTCACAGATCAAGTTTAAACTAATTTGATAAGTCCCATATAGATGAATTTAACAAGAAAATCAATTATACCCAGAACTTAAAAACGGAAGCTTTGATCAAAGAAAAGTACAAAATTTCATATTTGCAACAAACAAGACTAAAAAACACAAAATGGGAAATGCTTACAAAGAAGAAGAAGAAGAAAGGAAATGGGTTGTAGAGAAGCAAGAGATAGGTGGAGGATGGAAGATGAGTAATCAATGGCATATGAAATAACTTATTTATATAATACTAACATGAAAACAATTAAAAATAATAAAAAAATGTTTCGGAAAAGAAGCTGAGAATATACCTTAAATTTCTTTCTTTATGTGAGAAGGTGGAAAGTGAAAAGTAAACGGATAATATTTAATATAAATGTAAAATAAACAAATCCAAAAACAAAATTTCGCCTTTATCTATTTACTTCTTCTATTTTGTTGCCTCTTGATTTCTTAAAATTTTACATTGTATAAATTAAACAGAGTCGTGTTGTATATCTGAATTCAGTAGATAAATCTTTCAACAAAATTTTTTTACATGCATAAAACTTCGAACTCAATATATATTTAAAAAATATCAAGCTGCGTATCATTTGGACCAACCTTATTGGTGTTATTTACTTATTCTTTAAGGATTAAAAAGAAAAATAACCTTAGTTTCCTAAATACTCTATAACATCTGCTTTTTTAAAATTAAAATCTGAATTTTAGTTAATAATGCCAAATACAGAGTTAAGTTGATGAAATACAATAAATATTTGAGTAAACTACATCATTAATCATTAAATTATTATCATTTATATTTTGATTATTAAATATAATAAATATTTAGATAATAATTTAGTGATAAAAATAAGAAAATGATAATTTTAATGACTATTGGTATAATTTACTTTAACGATTTTATTTTAAATTTTAATTGCTGGATGCTGTTTTTGGAAGGAAACAGGAAAAATAATAGCAAAAAATCCTTTAACAATAACCAAACACCTGTCGAATTCCAGTGCTGACAAATGTACCAATGGTACTTTTTGTCTTGTAATATACTAAAACGTCTAAAACAATGTTTATTTTTTTTAACTCTTTCCTTCTTTTTTATTAAATGTTTCCTTTTTGTCCCTCTCACTATGCTTTTCTTATTTGTTTTTTTATTAGTATCTTTGCCTTTAATTTTACTTGGTTAAAAAATAAATTAATCAAAGATCACTTAATTATAAGGTTAAAAAATAAATTAATCAAAGATCACTTAATTATAAATTTAGTAAAAAATAAATCATTTTTTTGTGACAAATAGATCAATTTTCTTTTAAAAATAGTAAAAAATAAATCACTTAATAATTTATTCATTTAATTAAAATTTTTGTGACAAATAAATCAATTTTCTTTTAAAAGTAGTATTTTTAGTATCTCGATTTAAAATTGTGACAACTAAGTTTCTCAATTAAAATTTTATGACAAATGGTCTATTATGTCGTTAAAATTTAAACACGCGACTTTAAATAATAATAACAATTATAATCCTAAAACTTATACATTATATTAATCTAGTCGTAATTCGAAATAATGTAATAAATTTAATTTCAAGTTTTTAAATTTTTATTAGTGAAGTGATTATGTCTATTAGCAGGCGACGTTAAGGTTATAATGGGTCTGTTCCATTGATCTACCAACTGTCTAGTAGTGAGATGATTATATGTTAAGCTATCACATCATATCAACTACCGGGTTGATAGGCAGTAGCACAAAATGTGATAAGTGATCGAAGGGTGTGTTATGAGGGTATAGTGCCGAACTTTTTGAATATGAATGGTTAAGTTTATTGAATTATTTTTGAATTAGAATCAAATTAATATAATGTATAAGTTTAGAGGACTAAAATTGTTATTATATCATGTCATGCTTCAGTTTTAGTGACATGTTCGTCACAAAATTTTAATTAAATGACTAAATTATTTCTTTTAAAAAATTGACTTGTTTGTCACAAAATTTCTTTTAAATAATTAAATTGTTACTTTTAAAAAAATAAGCTTTATTATTAAACTATAATTAAGTAACATCCAGTGTATTTTACCTTTAAAAAATGAAAACTTGCCATTTTTATTTTAAAAATGCACCTCAGTTCTTGGCTTTGATATAAATTTTCAGTTTGATTGCCTCTTAGAAGTCAGCTAGTTTTAGAAGAAATTACATCATAGTTCTTTTTTATTATGTTATTTGTGGGATCAACTAGTAAAATGTATTTATTTTATTATTTTTTATGTCATTTTTTAGTGAAGATTCACTTCGTAAAAGATGTTTTTAAATTTGATTTACAGTAAATATGAGCGAAGATTCACTTGGTAAAAATATGAGATGAAAAAAATTAATGAAATGGATATATTTTATTGGTTGGTTCACTTGGTAAAAACTGTTTTTAAATTTGATTTATAGTAAATATGAGCGAAGATTCACTTAGTAAAAAGATGAGATGGAAAAAATTAATGAAATGGGCGATTTTATTAGTTGGTCTTATAGATGACGTGGTGGGAAGGACTCATGATAATTTAGGCATGTAAACGAACCGAACGAACACGAACGAGGGTGTGTTCATGTTCGTTCGTTTAACTTTAACCGAACAAATGAACGAAATGAACATAAACGAGCACAAAATTTATTGTTTGTGTTCGTTCATTAAGGGATGTAGCTTGTTCGTGTTCGTTCATTTAGATGGTAAACGAACATATATAATTTGTTAAATATTTAATATTTTTGGTTAGTTCGATTAATTCAGTTAATTAATTGATTTTGAACCGAATTAATCGATAATTGAAATTTGAAAAAAACTCTTAATCATTAGCTGAAACCTAAAATTATCTAATAGATTAACCAATTTTGTTTTGGTTCGGTCGGTTAGCTCGGTTTAACCGAATAATGAACACCCCTAGACATATGTGAATAAATTTAAATGAACATAAACGAACGAACATAAATGAACATAAACGAATGGATTACCGAACGTTTACGAACATAAATGAACGAACAAGTTCTTTGTTCGTGTTCGACTGTTCGTTCATTTAATTAAACAAACAAAAAATTTTGTTCATGTTCGTTTAATAAATAAACGAACTTCCCGCCGAACGGTTCGCTGAACGTTCGGTTTGTTTATAACCCTAAATGATATAATTTCCCCAATTTTAGAATTTTTTATGCAATGTTGCATAGATTTGAGTGCCTTTGCACATCATCCATTTTGATCCCATATCTTCCTCCACTATATACGGCTATTGAATTTAAAGTACAATACGTTTATTTACAATGTGGGTACCAATGACTTGTAAAGTAAAATAAATAATATAATATTTTGGATATAAATTAGTTAATTTTATTCCTACATAAAATTAGAGTATTTACAAAGAAAGAATTGTAATAAATCCGCGTTTTACAGCACATCATCTACTTATCTATTTATTTTATAAATAAATTTATCTGTGTCGAATTAGAAAATAGTCAAATCCGTAAGTAAAATGTTGTTACATTTTTTTGACAAATTCTCATTTTAATCTTAATCCTACTTAGAAGAAAGGGAAAAAGATACTCTAAAAGAAGGAAGTGGGTGCTCTTTATAGGTCTAGAACTCATACCTAAAAAATTATGAGGGCACAAAGATAAATAACTTAACTAGCTGATCAAATATGTTTTCTAAATTAGGTTAAGTTTGAATCCTTATTTGAGAGAGTACTTGACTTGAGAACTTGGGTTAAGTTTTTTTTAAAAAAAAAAGATTTGAGAGCCCCAATATTGCTCTCTATTTGCTAAATTATTGTTCAAATTTAATTATATGCACGAAAAAAAAGAATATAATAAGTAGAAATCTTTTTATCCGTTTTGGTGTCTTTATTTATGTCTTAACAATAAAAAAATAAAATTTAGAATTTGAGGTTGAAGTTTAGGATTTATAGTGTAGGTTTAGTTTTTAAAGTTTACTATATAGGATTTATAAATTAAGGTTAGATGTAGGGTTTAATTTTTTAGTGTTGAGACATAGATGAGAACCCAACAAGTGTCCAAGTGAAAAAGCGGATGATGTTCATCCTAGGAGATACTATCTTATAATCACCTTTAGACTTTTAAAAAAAATACAAGTTATTTAAAACTATACAAAAATTGTTTTCATTAAGATGCAATTTCTAGTTCCTTAGATTTTACCCTAATTAATTTAGACTGATCTAGGGGTGCTTATTGAGTTGAGCAGCTCGCAAACAACTCGATCTCGACTCGGTCAAAACTTAGTTAACGGTCGACTCGAAATCTTAGCAAGTCAAGTCGAGCAAGATTCAACTCGACTCGATAAGTTCGTGAGTAGCTCGTTATTTTTTTTTATAAAGTCTTATAATTTTTTAATGATTACCTTAAAAATTATGTTTCAAGAAATTTAAATACTATGTGAAAGCTCTAAAAATGTTTAGTGAATTGCTAGGTAATTTGCCCAGAAAATTTCAGCTTAAATTTTCAAGATGTTTTGTATTTCTCAAGAATTGAAAATTTTAATTTATATTAATAAAAAAATTATATTATACTAATGAGTATTTCATTTTTTCTATAAAAGTCTTTCATTTTACTTTATTACTACTTTATGTATAAAAATAGAAAAGGAGAAAAGCTTCAGTTTTCACTTTCGATATAAAAAAAATATGATTGGAAGTTAAAACCTCAAAATTTTTAAGGCACTCTCTCCTTTATTGTTCATCGAAAATTGTTGAGAAACAAAAAAGAGTTTCACATTTAAGTATCGACTTTATCTCTAACTCAGTTATGACATGTTCGTTTATTTATCTCCTCAGACCTCATATATTTTTTTAAAATTTTTATGTTTATATTACTCTTTAATAGTATCACTAGATTTTACCTATATTAAAAAATAAGGTAAAAAAATTTGTTGAGCTTAACGAGCAACGAGTTGAGTCGAGCAACGAGATTTTTTAACGAGCCGAGTAAAATTTTATCGAGCATTGAATTTTTTTAACGAACATAAATAGAACACTACTCAACTCGCGATCGACTCGCTCGATAAACACCCCAAGATTATCTTGGGTGAATTGAGAATCAATATTAAAACAATATTTTAACTGGATTTATGCTACCTTAGTTTCTCCGAGGCTGCTCAATGAAGCCATAAACTAACTGCCAAAACTTTCACTTCTTCGATGCCAGATAATATTAATAATTGTTGCCTCTTCAATGCCCAAAAACTTTTTATTTTTTATGCACCCAGAAACTTTTATTGGATCAAATGCATAGCACCATTTTTTTTAGTTTAAATAACGTTAGTGGATCAATTTTAGTGTTATGAATGAGAAAAAAATTAGGTTTGAAGGGTTATATTTATAATTAAATTATCAAAAATATAAAGCATTAGTATAAAAGATAAACAACATGGCTACCAAACTATTATCTTTTTTTGTTAGCAAACTATTTTTTTTTTTTACAAAAACATCACTAAAATTGTTTTATATTTTTATTTTTAATCACCGGTAGTTAAAAATATTACAACAATGTTGACATGCCATTTTTTTTTTAATTTTCATCGTCATTTTCTCTTTCTTTATTAGCAACTAACATATCATCGATGTATTAGTCAAACAAAATCAAAGGAATTTAAAACACAATTCAAAAATAATATCAAAATGCAAATGAAATGGAGTGAACTTGAGACCATATGAAAGGCTCAAATGTTGAACTACTCAACCAAACTATGCAATTGTTATATTTTCAATCAATCTAATATTTAACTTAAACTATTAAAATTGAAGACTAAATTAAAATTATTTTTCATTTCATTTGGGGATAAAATAAACTAATTAAATAGTTATTTATTTATTTTTATAAAATAATATTAAATCTATCTAAAATATACATTTATAATATTTATTTAGAATAAAATATAAATGATTTAAAATAATTATTTATAATTAAATTTGTTATTTTTAAAATATCATTTATAATATATTTATATTTAAAAAAAATTAACTTGACTCAATCAAATAATATACCAGGAAAGAAAAAGCTATCTCATATTCACATTATATATATATATATATATATATATATATATATATATTTAAAATAGTCTTTAAGGTGATTATAAAGTAGTACATGTTCATACTTTTCTTAATCTTTTAATGTGCTATACACCTTACAGACAAAATAAATTAAACTCGAGTCTCCTAAAATAAATAATATACTCATTGAGTTAATATATATATATATATATATCTTCTGAATCTCAATCATAAGGCAGAACATATTCAATTATATGAGTGGGGACAATGATCTCAGCAAAGCTAAGCTAAGTTGATTAGTGGAGTCTAATCAATATTATCTTGTCCAGTGTTTGGTCATTGCTTCCAACTATATATATATATCAACTTTTTTCTTAGAAATGTTTTGGCCAAATTACTTAATTAATCAATTAATTATGAGAAAGATTTTAATTTGATCACTTATTTATTAATTTTGTCAGTAAAATTATTTTAATTATTTAAATGATATCAAATAAAATACATGTAATTAACCGTTAATAAAGAAACCACGTGACAGTTAAAAATAATATAATTACACAATTTGTCATCATTACTTATATATTCACTTAATTTAATTTGATTAAATTATTCTTACAATTAGATGGTGGTACATGTTACCATCTGATTAGATGAAAAATTGAAAAGCAAATGCGGATCAAACCTGGAAAAAATAAGAGCACAAACCACTAAGCCAAATCCAATTCTTTTGTTAAAGTTTAACAACATATTCTAGTAAAGGTTGTCCTATTGGTGAAAGTCAAAGGAAAAATTGGGATGAGGGGACTCAAATCCGGGACTCTTTGATGCGTATAAGGGTTAATGTAAACCCAAAAACTTAATAAAATTCACTTATACATATGTTAAACTGTAGTTAATGAAATATTTTAATAATATATAATAAACTATTAATATAATACAACTGAACTAATAACTTGTTGGCTTAGTGGAACGAGACACTAAATCTCTTAAGCAAGATTAGAAGTTCCAATCCTGACGTTGTGGATGAAGAAAATTGTGTTGGGAGAGTCACTCTCATAATGGACCAATGCAATACTAATGGTTATATGAATACAATCCTATTCATATTTTAATAATATATAATAAACTATTAATATATTTAAAAAATTATTATTTTTATAAAAACATTATTTAATATTTAAAAATGTTTATTAAAAAATTTTGTGAGTAAATGATATTTATTAAATTTATATTGGTTTGCACAAACCAACTTACCTTAGTGGTTAAGGGAACAATTGTTGTTCTTAGAGGTCACGGGTTTGAGCACTAATAGTTGTAGTAGATTGTTTAATAAATTATTTTAATTATTAAATAATAATATAAATAAACTACTAATAATATTTTACAAGTAATGAATATTTGTTAAAAATATGACAAACTACCTAAATGACCACAAAACTAGGCGGTGATTCTCGTTTGACCACCATACTTTTAGTTTTGTTATTATGATTACTTAACTATTTAAGGAAGTATCAATTAAGCCATCCATCGTAAATATCTAACGATAAGAATAATGTGATAAATAACATAAATTTGTATAATTATACATTTGATCCTCATTACTTGCACATACTGTGAATTTGATCTTAATTTTAATTTAATTCAATAGAGTAGCCTTCTTAGGCAGTCCTAATTTTGGAGTCCTGTGGGTCTGAATCATGCTTGTAAATTAGGATTTTGATCATTTGATGGTTCTAAATTGGTTCTCACCTCTCATCATTCCAAATAAGATGGCATTAGTTTGGCAGGTTGAAGATTTTTCATTTTGGGGATATCTCTACAGAAAATAAAGACCAAAAAAGGAGGGGGTTTGTTTTCATGGGGTTGTTTCAAAGATTCCCAATGTTACTTTCTTTGGAGATGGGAACAAACTTAATGTTTGGATAGAAAGGGACCCTAAACCCTTTGAAGCCAATAAGTTGGGACCCCTATTTCTTACCCACAACAGACATGTCCAAATCACACACTGACAGGTTTGTGGTCCACTTATCCCTTCCCCTCTCGGTTCAGATTCTATTTTGTAAGCACCGAATTGGTTGGATCATGTAATAATTAGGGAAGTAGGCCTAGAATCATTGGACCAGCAACCAAACTGAACTACATGTCTCGGTTCAGATATTTTTTAAATTTTGCTTCTCTTATAGATGTCTCAAATGAAACCATAAACATAGGAGAATGATTCTTAGCTACTCTAATTCTTGAAAGCATAAAGTTTAATGCCATCACTACACAGTTTAGGACATCAAAAGTAATGGTCGTTGTCGGAAAAACTTTTCCCGACAACTTTACAATGATACGAAACCCGCTACTATGGCTAATACATTATTTGGGGGCAGTAGGAGCTGGAATTATACCCCATTTCCTTCGAACATCCTCCAAATCTTCATGAAAGTGCTGCTCGTAATATACACACATGAGATCTGTACACTGAAAACCAGCCTTGACGGCCCATGGGAAATAATGCTTGAAGAACAATGTTCTTTGTTTCTGGTTGAACCTTGATGTCCCACCTACAACTGAAAGCAGGCACATTGGGAGATGCATTTGCTCAAACTCGATAACCTTCAATGCAGATTCGCCAATCAAGTTGGTAGGAAGGCCGAAAAGGGTATGCCAGAAGTCGTGCACCTCGCGAGCCCGCATAGCCACAAACGCAAGCTCATCTGTGTCCATGAACCGCACCGGTGGCCTGTCATCGGATGAAAAGTTCCTGGATCCCATGAACCTTGCATATGCAGCACCAAAAGTGTTCTCCGGGAGGTCCCATGCATGACCTACATTTGCAGATATAACACGCGGCCGCTCAAGGAGCACTGCCTGTTAAAGAAGATCGGTTACGGATGAAAACTTAAAGATGTCATTCATCCCAGTTCATATACGAGTCGAACATGGATAGAACAAAGTGGATGATGATAACCAATGAAAACAAGGTGCTTGAACCATCAAATATCACAGGCAAACTTCGAATCTCCTAACATGAAACCTGAAGCTTAAGCTCTGAATTTCCAAATTGGACACAACATTTGCATATGGTGCAAAACACAGCAATGCAGACAATTAGGACAAGAAGAGGTAAAAGGAACAAACATAAGGCATACATAGAAAAGGAAGAAATTGCAGTCTTTAATTGCTAAAAATGATGTCAACATAAGCATTTCTCATTAAATTCTGAGGATACTTCAGCAACATACATCACATTCACATCCATGGATTAGCTTTAAATCAGAAACAATAGAATTAACACTTAGCAAAACTGATTAAAATTAGCATTTTCCATGGCCTGATACCAAAAACATAAAGTTTCTGCATTTATGGCATCTTAAACGATTACTATAATCCATATATTTTTTTCTCTTCTACCAATTTGAGTTTCTAATTCAACATTATGGACTCTGAAACAAAATCCATTTCAATGAAAAATTACTCAAGCAAGTATATATACGGAGTTATAAAATCTGCATTTTTTCCAAATAAATTCATAAATTATCGTAAAATTTAAGGCGTAAATAGTGATAGAGAGACTGACTCTGCCTTCGGGGCTCCTTTTCATTCTCTCAAGAACCCTTTCAAAAGCAGGCTTCCCAGTTGTCTCCCCTAGAGCAGCTATTAAATCCGCCCTTCGTGGATCGAGCAACGCGCCCATCGCTGAACCTACTGCAACCGCCGCCTGCTGCCATGGTCTCAGCTTAATTCGAGCACTTCCAATCATTCTTAATTACTAAAACGTAATGGAAAAAACAACTTTTAATCAAAGAAAATTGGGGCTACCGGAGTTTGAATCCGAAATTCAGATAAAAAGGGGAAGAGAAATCAAAACAAAAATTTAGGGGAAGAAAAAGGATGGGATCGGACAGAGAGAACAGAAGGAAGGGGACTTGTGATTGCCGCCGCAGAAACTTAAGAGTTCCTATTGCTTGTTTGAAACTATAATGTTTATTTATATTAAAAATATTTAATTTGATTAAAAATGTCAGGTGCCTCCGTAGCATAGTGGTAGTGCGTTCGCTTCGTAAGCGAAAGGTCGCGAGTTCGATCCTCGCCGGGGGCTTATTATGAACCAATATTTTTTTTCTCACTTCAGATTCACAAATTTCCAAGTTTGTCGCCAACTTAACAACGAATATTGGGCCAAAATAAATCCAATGGTCGCTTTCCGGACCCTTTAATCTACACCTATCGGCTATCACCTATGGATATGTTTTATTAAAGTTCTTTTTTATTCTTAATTATAATTATTATTCTTAGTATCTAATTTATTAACCGACTCATTATGAGGGCCATTCTCTCAAATTAATTTGCATAATTCATAAAAATATGATATGAAGTCTAAATTTTGTTAAAAACCAAATATTTCACTATTTAGAAATATTGATAATTTTTTAATCAAATGATGGATTTCATTCAACAAAGAATCACACCATACAAGGGGTAAAAGCCCAACAAACAATAAAAAAAACTCAAAGAAGGAAAAATCAGTCCTCCCCCAAAATCATTCATACCCAAATCAACGAAAAAGGTCGCGCAGTCACTTCTTTCTCTCAAAATAACACTTGAGCAAGAACCATGATCACCGGAGAAATGAGATCCCAACAAGAGTGTCAAAGGGGAAACTTGAAATGGCCAAGAACAAAAAAGAAAAGGAAAACAACCGGAGGTGAAAGAAGTAGAGGCCAACTGTCATTAAAAAGGCGACTAACCATCAAAAGA
Source organism: Hibiscus trionum (assembly GCA_030270665.1). Classification (NCBI taxonomy): domain Eukaryota; kingdom Viridiplantae; phylum Streptophyta; class Magnoliopsida; order Malvales; family Malvaceae; genus Hibiscus; species Hibiscus trionum. The sequence continues at coordinate 6,697,768 of BSYR01000065.1, forward strand.
AAAAATAATTAAGGTTTAAAAAGTGAGAGAAAATAGAGAGAAGAAAAAAAAATTATAAAGAAGCTTTTTTTAGTATAACCATTAAAATAGTTGATAACTTGATATAAAAATTTTGATATATTTATAAATTAAAATAGTTAAATATAAGTGTTGTTATGTAGAACAATCACATTTAGTCGATTTGTTAAGTTATTTATCTTTTCTCTCTTAATTTTTTCAGGCCATGAATTATAAATTCACTAAGAACATATCTTTTCTCTCTCTTAGAATCTCCTTTTTTCCTTTTTTTTAAATTAAAATTAAAATTAAAATTTATCGTTAAAAAATGTTTTGCCATGTAAACCATCCACTAACAGTTAAATCTTACTGGTTATGCAACAAAATCTTATGAGCATTAAATTGGAGAAGGTCGAGTGGATTGACTTTTCAACTTTGGTGGCAACGTTATTAGCAGCTGCTGTATGTGTTATTGTACCTTTTATCGTTCCTGTTATATTTTAACTACAAGAAAGTATTTCCATTATAAACTGTTGAAATTGAGGTTGAGGATGAAGTATTTACTCTTTTAAAAATTGTAATTGTTTTTAACGATGGATGTCAAGATAACATGTCAATATATTTTTTTATAAAATGCTTATATCAATTAGCTGGAATACAAAACTACACTTTTTTAATGAAAATTACGGAGTAAAATTCTTCTCTCCGTCCTCTCCTTTCTCTTAAATAGAAACCAACAGACGGTCATTTTTTTATTTTTACAACACTTTTAATTACAATTTTAAATTTTAGGATTTAAGAATTAAGGTTTAAGTTTTAGAGTAATATAATTAAGGATTTAAATTTTAATCCAATATACAATTCTATCAAGAACCTCATAAATTAAAATTATTACACTTAAATTTTTAAACCTTAAACCCTAAAATTAAAACGTTCATGTAAATTTTATGAGTGCTTATACATGAAATAATTACTAAAAAAATTACACTTCTTTCCGAAGTTACTGAGTCCAAAAAGCAGAAAGCATCAGACTTGGTTCCTTGAATCCATACTCGTACAACAATTCTTGTAATAATATTTATGTAAATTATATAATACATTAATCATTCTCATTATACAAAAATTTGAGATTCATGCATATACAAATTATCTGAATTACTCAAATCCTCGACACCCCATGTTTTTTTTCTTCAGATGATTCGTGCTGTCCTGTCCTGCAATAAGACATCTTATCCACTCCCCTGTCCAAATAAATTGTCATGTGGCCTTTGCCCTTTGGAACAATTCAACGGCTGCATGTGCACACATGTAATAATTACAATATTTTGAGGACCAGATAGCAAAATTAGGACAAGTTTACGTCTACTGCATCAAATTTCTGCATCGCATCCTGATTGGACAAACCCAGAAAACTCATCGGGCACGTTGAGTTTCTCCAATTTACTATTTTGCCCTTCCTTCATTTCCACCGTGTAAAACCCATGGGGGGCACCTTGGTACTCCGATCCCGTAATCAAAACCCGCGCTCCAACCGAAATCCCACATGCTCCGACCCGGACGGCCGGGTTCACATCTGCCCAATTCACCAGTTTCCCGTCTTTTCCGATCCCGACGCACGATCTCGGGCATCGACCGGGTTCCCAAACCCCTTCGACCCGTCTCCACTGACCCGACTTTAACCCGTAGACGTCGGCGCTGCCATCGAATTGACCTTGACTCTCCGTTCTATATCCACTCACGACCCAGAACTCGTCTTCCCCGATCACCACACCTTCACACTCGTCTCGCTCTTGACTCAACTCCCCCAGCCGAGTCCACTCGTCCTTCCTCAAGTCATAAACCCACGCGGTTCTTGAGGCGTTCTTGTTCTCGTCATGCCCGCCCGCGATGAAAACCCGACCCGAACACGCTCCGATTGCAAAGAACGATCTTTTTTCCGGCATGTCCTTCCCTTGTTTCCATTGCCGAGTCATGAAATCGTAGACAAAAACGTCAGAAACCGGATCGTAACTCACCGGGTCCCACCCGCCCATCACTACAAGCTTCCCCTCACAGCTTGCTAATTGACAGAACAAAGGCAACCCATTTGGGTACTTGGGAACCGGAGCGAGTCTATCCCAACTCTGACTCACCGGGTCAAACACAGCAATTCCATAACTCGGAGACACACCCGCTTTTTTAGGCCCATTCAGGGTCCCACCGTTAAAGGCTAGAACCAAGCAAGCGACCTTTTGGGTGTAGCCTAGTTTTTTGCGGTGGTAATAAAAATCCGGGCTTTGGAGCAAATCCCGCCATCGATGACAAACTCGAGAGGCCAGGCCGTGAGCGATGTAAGGTAACCGAGATAAGCACTCAAGACCGAGTTCTTGAGGTAAACCCGGAAGAAACTCGGCTGAAAACTCGAGATTTTCCATTGCTTAAATGTTTCTAGAAGGTTTTAATTTTTTTTTTAAAATGCCATTGAAACAAAGTAATCAGCCATCTCTTATTTATAAAGCACAATTGGATAAAGGAGAAAGGCAGAGCTCTTTGATTGAATGACGCGTGTACGTTTCACTGTATTTAATGCAGCTCCAGGAGATATTTTGGCTGGCTTTGTGGCGGAGCAGATAAGTGCAAATTAAGGATCCCGCGTTGCAGTTATCAGTGATTATTATTAGCGGGTACCCGTTTCCATCAGATTATACGGTTCTGGTTTGATCAGACGACGAACATATTCTAAGAAAGTATTATTACGTGTAAATTTTAGATAATTAGCTTTTATTTATATATTTTAAATAATTTAAATTTTATTACGCCAAACATGCTATAAAATAAAATTAACAATAACAGAGACGACTCTGCTGGGGATCGAACCCAGAGTCTCTGGTTCCGTAGACCAGCGCCTTATCCATTGGGCCACAGAGTCACTTGATATTTTATTTATATTATATATATATAATTTATTAGAATTAGGGAAAACAAAATATTTAGTATCCTAAATATGTATGCATTACTGTTTTGGTACTCAAATAATTGTTTTTTTGGTAAAATGACACCTAACGTTACATATTTGTTGTGTTTTGGTATCTCAGTCATTAAAAATTAACGGAGATGATGAAGTGTCTTGGTATAATAACAATTTTAGTTCAAAACACTTATATATATTATCAATTTAGTCCAAAATTCATCAATTTAAAATATCATATTAATTTTGGGGTAAAACATCATCTTAATTTTGATAGAATTTTGTCTCATCCCTTTCCCACTCTATAGTTTTTTGTCGGTATCCCGATCGTGGAGTTTGGATCCTCTAATGGACCCTGCATTAGCCCCCATTGATCCCAAATCCTAAAGTTTTAATTATTTCTAGCATGTTTTTAAACTCTAAAATCCAAAAAAAATGTTCAACTGGAAGAAGAAGAATGTGAAGAATTTACAATTTTAATCTAAAAATTAAAATAATATTTAATTAATAAAATTTTAGATTGAATTTTGCCTCATTCACTATATCTTATAAAATTTAAATTTGACACCGTCGTTAAATCTTTTCAATAGTCAATATATATGAAAGGACTTGTCAATTTTTCTTAAACTGAACTTCATATATGATCAATTTATTTTATTTTTTTCTTTTTCATCTTCGTCATCTTTATTGATCACGACTCTCAATTCAAATCAATTTAATAAATCATTCGAAAAATCACCACCTTTATTTTATTCGGTTAATCTACGAAGACGATTCTTTCTTTCCTTTTCCTTGTGCATATCCACAATCCATCATCCTTTGCGACAAAAAGAAAAGAATAATTGAGAACGAAAAGGAATATATGCCGACCACACGCAAAACGTTCTAGAAAGCAGTTAGGGATTACAAAGACGGGACAAATTTTGCCAGACTCTTAGGCAATGACACCGATTGAATTCATTTAATTTTAAAATGTTAATGATTTAATAATTGCATCGATCACATATTTAAATAAATATAATCTCTCAATTAAAAAAAGATGTTTGATGTAAGCTAATTAATAATTAATTACAAGCAAAGTACCGATCTAGATTTGATGTGACCCATTAAAGATAAGATTAGCGGTTAATTAACGATAAAATCGCTAATTATTAATCTTCTTATGCTAAAAGAATATTAATCTTCTTGAAGTTTCAGGATTATATTATAATTTGCATTAAATAATTTGTTGATAAATTCTATAATTCATATAATAATATTCAAATTTTTTTTGGTTTTCCCTGTCAAAATCAATCAATTATACAGTGCTCATAAGAAGCAAAGTGTAACACACTAACACTCCAACTTTGAATCTGACGTGTTTTGTATCTTTTTCACCGTTAATCGTGCCTAGTTTTGTTTATCAGTTTATCAAATTTTTTCTTAAACCAAGGCATTGCTTTCGGCGGATCATAGAACTATTTAAATAAGGTTTTAGTAAGGCTTAAATAATTCCGGATTTGTATTATTTTAAAATTTAAGATTCAATATTTATATATCTTCTTAATGATATTATTATTATTTAAAAAATATTGACATCCTCCTAGTCATTTCTTTGATTCTTTTTATGTAGTAATTCCTATTAATTTAAAGCACAAATCATATATTATTGCATGTTCGACTTTTTTATGTTTATTTTTATAGATGTTTTTTTTATTTAAGGTTAAGATATTTTTTAACGAGACATATAAAAATAATTCTTTTATATAATTTTCCATCAATAAAGTCATACACTTTATTAAAAAAAAGTCTTTTTTTATATAACTTACATAATTTTTATTACTAATTCTTTTTTGTGTATTTTTGGTGTTTCTAACCATCCTTTTTTTATTAAAAGATATAGTGTCAAAAATGCCCTCAACGTTTAATTGAATAGTCATTTTAACTTATATATTTTTTGAAGCAATTTAACACTTAACATTTCATTTTGGTTCAAAATGGCTCATTTACGAAAGAAAATTGTTAGTCAACTAACGGTAAATGACTTGAAATAACGTGACAAATCTACATGGCAGTGCAAGTCACGATAGTAGTGTTATATAAGCAAATATGCTAATTTTACAGAATGACACATCAGTAAAAAAATAATCTTATAAAATTGTATAAACTATAAAATATTTTTTAACGTGTTGTTCTGTCAAGTAATTTCAAGTTGTTTATCATCAGTTGACTAACAGTTTTTATTCATAGATGGGCTATTTTGACCCAAAATAAAACGAAAAGACAAAATTACTTTAAAGAAACAAAAACTAGTATATCTATTTAGACAAATATTTTTTTTGACATTACGCCTTATTAAAAATATATGTATGAAAATTTATAGTTATAGCAATCAACCCAACTCTTGTGCAAGTCCGAATAAACTAAATTTGTGAAAAAGGGGAAAAACGTGCGGCCTAATTATAATCAACATGTCACTTGCAAATCGCCAAATCATTTTTCATATTTTTTTTTTGATATAACAGAAGCATAAACTCGAATTAACTTTCGAGTGAATGTGTCCACTAACAGACATCATAAGGTTGAAATGAGTCTACTCCATTAGTTGTTAATTGTTCAGTAGTTAAGTGATTATGCCTGTCGAGCTATTATATATGTTGATTATCAGACTGATGTATAACAACATGAAGTGTGGTAAGTGGATAGAAAGTGTATCAGGATGGTGTAGTGTCGAAATTATTTCGATTTAAGACTAAATTAATAAAATGTATAAGTTTTGGGACTAAAATTATTATTATACCAAGTCGTTGTAATTTAATAACAAAATGACATGTTTGCCACAAAATTTAATTGAGTAACTTGTTTATTCCAAAATCTATAAATGAATGTTGGAATTGTTACTTTTACGAAATTAAATTGATATGCTTGTCTCTAAACCTATAATTAAGTGATTAAATTATTACTTTTAGATGGATAGTTACTTGTTTGTTACTAAACTTATAACTTAATTACTTATAGTATATTTTTCTATATGTTTTCGTTTGGGTTTCATTATTTTCCTAGTTTAGTTCACCCGTTTTTTCTATTCATCAAAAACTAGCAGATCTACTGATTGACCTAGTGGCTAAGGTGACTAAGAATGCTCATATAATTTTATTTTGTATGGATTTGAATTTTGATATGAAAATATAATACATTTCCATTTAATAAAAAAAGGATACCTTTCACTTCTGTGGAAAAAATTAATAATATGTTGTGAATAAAATAATAAAGAACAATAATAAGAACAAAGAACAAGAATGGAAGAACAAAGAGATGAGAGAAAGAGAAAGATTTGTATTATTCTCAAATATAGAATTGTATACAATGCCTTCATCAAATCATTTATTTATAGGCATAAGAAGTACATATTACATTGAACTTTAATTAAATGAGAAAATATTTCTAATGATAAATAAATCAAACTCCTTAGATAAAGTTCTAATCATGATAGACATCCACATAGATAAATATTCATAACATTCCCCCTTGAATGTCTATGTAGATAATGTGCCTCGTTAAAACCTTACTAAGATAAAAACTCAGTGGGAAAAAATTCATTAGTGAAGGAAAAAGAGTACACACATCTTTTATACGCTTAACATGTTGCATCATTAAAAACCTTACCAGGAAAACCCATTGGGACAAAGCCTCGGTTAAGGAAAAAGAGTGCAACGCGTATTTACTCCCCCTCATGAAAATATCACATAAGATCTTTGAATCTTCATAATTCAATCTTGAATATAATCTTCAAATGATGAAATAGAGTATGCACTAGTGGATAAATCTTCCAAATTATTGCTTGAAATGATCCATCAAATATTATTCTTCTAAAGATCATGAGGGACGAAACTTTAAAGAGATATGTTTCGTTTTATCACATTTGATGTATTCACCTTGAGATATAAATTATGCATTATCTATACATAAGATAGCTTGCATCTTATCTTGTGAAAGCAATTCACATATCTTCTGGATATGTTTAGCCAAACACATATTTCGGCTTTGCCTCATGCATAACAATTATTTAAAGGCAATGGTCTCGTAGCACTTAGATAGTATTTCTGGACCAGCTAAGATACGATGCTTTCAGATCAATTAATGTATATATGGTACTTTTAGACCAAGAATATTATCACCTTTTTCTCGAGGGTGGAATGGATCTTTGTTTACATTAAGAGACCTAGCAACCAAATAGTGGTCAACAAATATGCATTATGCATGTAAAGTCTCTTTAAACATTTTTCTATGTATGCCAATTGCTGTACAAGAATTCCATTGTTAAGGAGATCTCTTCATGAGTCTCAATGAATCGCCAACATAGAGAATAAAAACAAAGACAAATCCAGAGCTAAACCTCTTAATAAAATGCTCCGAAAATTAAATCATTCTTATAGCCTTCCACTAATAAGTATTCAATGGAGCGATTATACCAAATGTGCTCAAAATATTTTAATCCATAAAAAGACATATTCAATATAATTGAATAATGTTCTCGAGAACTTGAATTAACTGCTTCTGGCAGTCTAAATCCTTCCAGAAGCTTCATGTAAATGTTGTTATCAAGAAGATCATACAAATAAGATGTAACAACATCATTAGGCGAAAACTGAGTTATTTCATTTATTGTCAAATTATCTAAAAATAACTGCATCCACCACCGAGGAATATATTTTCCTCATAATCAATTTCATGTCTTTGTGAGAATTTTTGTGCAACCAAACGAGCTTATATCTCGTGATTTCTCCTTTTGATTTTTCTTTCTCACAAAGGCTCATTAATATCCACGAGCTTTACACATTTTAATATACGAGCTATAAGCCCAAATAATTCTCTTTTCGAAAGAGATCTTAGTTTCGCCTCAATTGCCTCTTTCCATATTGGCCAATTATTTCTTTGCTTACATTGTCCAATCGACAATGATTCATGACCCACATCATCAAATAAAATCTCTAGTGCTATATTGCATGCAAATATATTATCGACGTCGATTTGATTTCAGTTCCACTTATTACCAGACATGACATAATCTATTGAGATCTCTTTATTATCAGGTACCTGAGTCATGTTAATGTCTCTATTGGAGACTTTGGAGACCTTTTAATCTTTTCTTGAGATTTTCATAATTCATTGATTTCTCGACCAGACCAACATAACTATAGCTCCCTTCTTTTTTTTCGAGAATTTTTATCTTTGGAACCTACTTGTCTACCACGCTACAGGCGTAAGTTAGACTCATTAGCAACTAGAGTTTGTCCTTTCTGGACATCAAATTTAAACGGAGCATTATAGCTGATATATGTGACTTAGTCACTCTATTAGAGTCAGCAAAATCATCTGGCAATTGATTTGCTAAATGAATTATCCTTTGAACTTATAGTTTTCATTGTTGATTACGTGGATCAAACTATGATAATAATAATTCATTCCAATTTATTTCTTTTTCCAGCTATTTTATTTTCTCTCCCTAATGTTGGGAAAACTGACTCATTAAAATGATAGTAGTAAATCGAGCTGTAAATAAATTCCCTATTAGAAGCTCAAGATATTTTATTATCAAGGGAGATTTAAATCTAACATATATTCCCAACCTCCTTTGAGAACTCATCTTTGTGCGTTGTGGTGGAGGAATAAGAAGATATACCACAAAAAAAAATATAAGATGAGAAATATTTGGTATTGACCAAAAACCATTTGTAATGGAGAGAACTTATGATAATTTGTTGGCTTGATGCGAATTAGTGACACTACATGTAAAATGACATGTCACCAGCATTATCAAGACCAATTGTCTTTATAAGGTAATCTAGAAAATATGCTCATAATTTTATCAACTGAGCAAGTAGCCTCGCAAACACCAAGTTACGGGTTGATAACAAGGATACATATGACCATCTATTCGATGCATCGATTAAAATCGTAAAATATCTAGATGGACTATAAGAAAGGTGTATGGGCCCACATATATCACCTTGTATTCGTTTCAGAAAATTAATAGATTCACAATCTATCTTAGCTGATGATGATTGAATAATCGATTTGCTTTGATAGCAAGTATCACATGAAAAACATTACCTTGAAGAAAATTTTAGTTCTTCAATAATGACCACATGAAATTGTCAACAAATTTTTGCATCATAATTGAACTGGGATGACCTAACCGGTCATGCCAAATAATAAAATTATCAATAAACTTCAAATTTAAAATAGCATGAGCTTCAATTTGTACTAATTTTTGTGTAGTACAATATGGATGACAGTGCATATATTTTTTCAAGATTTTTGTAACATCCGGGTCTAGGGGTCGAGTGAAAATAATATTAAAATAATGTTCGGGTTTCCCTTTTCGTTTTAAAAATTCATTTTTATATGTTGGATCAAATCTTAAATTAAAATTGAAACCCAAAACTCCATGGATTTTGAAATTAAGGAAGATGATCATTTTCATTAATGGTAAATTGGTAAATAAGTGGATTTTCAAATAAAACCCCTTTTCATTTAAAATTTCCTTTTATCATCTTCTTCTCTCCTCACCCATTTTGCTTCCAACGAAAAAAAACCCTTCCCCTCCTTAGTTTACTATTTCATTTCATAGCTTGCTCATTCTTGAAGATTTTTCAAAGGTAAGCTCGTTTTTGACCTGTCCTCGTCATCCTCTTCAAGTCAATACCCTTAATTTTCATTTTTGTCCATGTTTTTGAAGTTTGAGGTTTTGGAAATTTTTGATTAAAAATGCTATCTTTATGGTCTTTAGCTAAATATTTTGATTTGTTATTGATGTGGGAGTTGTTTACTATCCATGAGGTCCAATATATGTGATTTTTAAAGAGTTTTATATATATTCCCGGATTTGGGTTTTGAGGAGTTTTGGAAGGGTTTTAAGGTTGGTTTTGGGGTGTTCTACGTTGGAAATTGAGAGCTGAAGTTAGTATGATAGTTAGGGGTTGTGTTGGAGGCATTTAAGTGTGTTAAAGGGTCGAAATAAAGGGTTTTGGTATGTGCAATAGGGCTGCTCGAAAATAGGAGTTTTGTGGGTGTTCTTGGCTTGGTTTGATGCTTAATTGGTGTTATGAGTTACAGTAGTGGTTTGTGGTTGTTTTGGTGATTAATAGAGTGTGTTTGATTGTTTAGAAACAAGGAATTTGGTTAGTGAAGCTTCGGGGACGAATCTGAAGATTTTGGAGTCTTGAGCTTGGTCTTCGGTCTTCTCTTGGGTAGCAACGGTGAGTAGAATTGTTATTCTTTGTTTTGTGCTCGATATGAAACTTTTGGGGGTTTGGGCGGGACCTTGAGGGTTCACCTAAACCCGAGTGTAAGTTTCTACTCCTATGCTTTGTTATGAGTGGATGAATGGCTATGTGTTGTGATTTTCATGTGCATCTTGAGTTGTCTTATACAATTGATAATGTGTAGTCGTGTTGAAGTCGAGCCTCACGTGATGGTTGTCTTAACTACGGTGATGTGTAGTCCCACTGGTAGTGACTAGTAGGAAAGTACTTTGATGTGTAGTCCCATTGAAAACTACTAGTCAAAATGGTGATGTGTAGTCCCACCGTGTGTGTATGTTGGTTGTGCATGTGCAAACCGTGTGTAGCTTGTTGAGAAAGTCATTCGTGGATCCATTGTTTTATTTCAATTTATGAAAAGTATTTTGAAAACTGCATGTTTGTTGAATTGTAGAGCTTCTCTCACTAAGCTAGTTAGTTTACGCTCTCTTTGTTTCCAACATGCAGATCGTTAGAGTTCGGGAGGCAAGTGGGCAAGGGAGGAGCTTTTGGAGTTCTCAAACTAGCTCAAGTATGATTTGCGTTTTGTAATAATGCCTAAATGATGGGGTATAGACTTGTAGGAGTTGGTGTCAAACTCCTTAGGTGATTTGTGTTAGTTGAGCATGTTAAATTATGGATGTGTTATGTTTTAGTCTCATGGATTGAGGACCATGCCTATTTTGCTGCTTAAATTGTATGTGCCTAAGAGTGTATGAACTTGGTCTATGAATGCTCTATGTATGGTTGCCATATGCATGATGCCTTATGAATGCTATGTATGCCTCCTTTGATGTATGGTTCTTGTTAGTTTCATTTGACTCATATGCTAGATCTTGGTTGTGGAATGTTGTATGCATGCTTGTAGGTGGCTAGGGAAGTCATACAATGCATTTAGTGTTGAGTCTTGTGTTGTTTTGCTGCCAATTGGTGTCTTGCAGTGTAGGGCGTATCGATACGCCTAAGGGCCGTATCGATATGGTCCTACACTTTGGGACACATAATTGGCTAGGGTACCGATACTCGGGGGTGTATCGATACGCCCAAAGCTCACTGGAATTCCGAGATTTTCACGAGTCTTTGGCGTAGCGATACGGGCTCTAGGCGAATCGGTACGGTTTTGTCTCGTTGACCGCGAGATATGGACCGAGAAGGGCGTATCGATACGCTCAAGGGTTGTATCGATACGGTCCTCATGTGTTGACCGATGGCGGTTGACTTGGTTAAGGCGTATCGATACCCTTGACAGGTGTATCGATACGGCCTGCTCTGTAAGTGTAAAATGGGTTGTTTAACATGTTGTTTTGGTTTGGATGCTTTTACCTCGTGATGTTTTCCGATGTCGTGATCACTTAAGAAATAATATGCCTTTAGACAAGATTTAATTAAAAGAAAATTTCTAGGGTTGCTAACCGAGGTGGGACCTTAACGGGCTTCACTTCGGTTTTCCCCGTGTAGCCTACTCGGACCGGTCAGTCATCCAGACTAGGACGAGGGGGTTACAATTTTATTATTGCCTTGAGTTATACTCGTAATATTGAGATAGTCGGCACCCCTCGACTAATATTCTCAATATATTTCTGTAAATATCTTTAAAATTCAATAAGTCTCTTTGCATCTTTTACGAGTATAATGCATTATGAAAATGGAATAGAGTTCCATTTGGCAATAACATATTTGCTCAGTCGAAGCCTTCTGTGATATTGGTACTTCCGGATATAATACTCACATTATTCCCTTGCATTTTAAATGGGAAAATATGCATAGTTATGCACCTTTCAAAATGTGCTTTGTTTTATTCACTTAGGGGAATGAAAAATATTAAATATAGCACATCATATCAAATCGGTTATCTATCAGAGATAAACCCTCAAAAACTTATTGCTCTTACGAAGCATTGATATTTTAGTACTTTGGGAAATAATACTTATATTTTTCCCTTGCATTTAAATGAGAAAATATTTCTTACGCTTAAGTATAATATGAGTACTTGCATTGTCTACTAGGCATAAATAGCAACAATTCATTGTATATTTTATTCCGAAAATAATCATATTCTTCAAAGAATAAATTAACATAAAGCATAAATAAATAAATAATATATAAAACAAGTTAATATAAAGTAAATTAACATAAATAAATAATAAAATTAACATAAAACAAAATAAATAAAAGATCAATTATTCCCTTTAAAGGGTATAAGGGAAATAAAATAAATGACGAATTATTCTCTTCCAGGATTATGAAGAAATTAACAATATCCAATTGAGTTGGACTAACAACGCCATAATTATTTTCGCCATAAACAAAATTTGTTTATATTTTCTTTCATTTATCATTCATGCTTATGGATAAAGTTCATAATACTTTGTTGCTTGACAAGTACGAGACTAATGGTTTGTACCATCGTATTGATAACATAAAGATTTTGATATGATATATATCATTCTTGTCATCCTTATAATCCCACTTTCGGTGGATATAAACATTGTAAAAAGGATAATCTTATCCATGTCTATTTTTTATGGCCTCAATCGCGACCACAATTGCTAATGTGTCATTTATTTTTCCGCTATAAAAGTATCACATTCACTTAAGGGAATGTAGCGGAGGCTAATAGGTCTTTAAAACCTCATCAGTGATACTCTGGCACATAATTGAGTTTTATTCACTAACCATATAGTGAATTATCATGTTTGCATTCACATCAATGAATGAAACAAATTCAATAATCGCATGGAATAAACATCATGCTTGCATTCACTTCAAGGAATGACATAAGTCCAATAATCCTATGGAATAAACATCATGCTTGCATTCACTTCAGGGAATGTCTCCCATAATTTTTTTTGGATCAAGACGATTTTCGTAACTTGAACTTGGGAGAAGTCTATAGTCGAATTTTTCGACACAAAAATAATATTGCTTTCAAGCAAATATATAATTTATAACCATAAAAAAATCACCATAATTTATAACACCTTAAAATCATAAATTAAAGAATAAAAATAAAAATAGAGTTTACCGATAATGATTTTCCTCTCGATGGCAATGGAGACATAGTAAATGACCAAAACAACTTCTCATAACTTTTTTTATCTTATGTCTCTTCTCAAGTCATTCAAATATATCATGTAAAACTCAAAGCACGGTTAAAAAAACATCTCGTCATTGGAATATTATAAACAAATATTAGTCTCAACATAAATTAAAAAAAATATCTGTCGACTTCCAGTAATATTCTAAGGCAACATATAATAAGAAAATTACCATAAATAAAAGAAGAAATGAAATAGTGGTTTCTTATTATATTATTATTATTATTACTACACCTTTTGTGTTGAAATAAAAATAAGATCAAATTCAAACATCGATAGGAAAAACTAGTAAACTACTCAAATGCATAACATAATAATAATAATAATAATAATAATAATAATAATAATAATGTTGATACAAATGCAGTAAACTACTTAAATACATTAAACGTATTTAAATATGTTATAGAGTTTGATCAAGATTGATTTCTCTAGAGTCCCAAAAGCAAGCACGACATCAATTTATATCCTTCAACATAATAGGGGTTTTCTCAAATTATCCAATAGTATAAACCCCACACTCCATCTTTAAAAACATTAAAAACTTTTCAAGTGACGATGCAATGTATACATGATATTTAGCAAAACAATGAAACAATTTCATATAAACGGTTACCTTGATATGACGATCATGTGAAATTAATAAATTGTCGGGCTTCAAGTCACAATAAACTACATGAGAAGAATGTAAATATTTCATGACGAGCACTGAACTTATGTTATGTCTTAGATTTTTTTTGTCTCTCAACGAATCTATGCCTTTTAGATTCAATAACAACAACAATATATTTAGGCCATGGTGAATTCTTCTACTTTCGCGAGTTCTTTGAGTGCCTTCAATATCCAAGACTTGTTCAAGTCTTCAAAACAAACCACCATATTTTTTCAAAAATTAAAGACCAAATTAAAATATCAAGATAAAACTAATCAATAAAAAAATGAGGAAAAAAAACTTATCTTCGGTTTAACGTTGAACCGATTTTTTTGGTAACTCCTTTGGGATTGGAACGAATAGCGCCAAAAACTTTCGAGCGAACTCGTGCTGATAACGTGTTGTGAATAGAATAACAAAGAACAATAATAAGAACAAAAAACAAGAATGGAATAACAAAGAGATGTGAGAAAGAGGAAGATTTGTATTATTCTCAAATATAAAATTGTATACAATGCCTTCATCAAATCATTTATTTATAGGCATAAGAAGTACATATTACATTGAACTCTAATTAAATGAGATAATATTGCTAATGATAAATAAATCAAACTCCTTAAATAAAGTTCTAATCATGATAGACATCCACATAGATAAATATTCATAACATAATAATATTGGTTCAAAAAAATATAAGATAATTTAAGGTTTGTATAATAATTGGATCGTTATTGAATTAAATAATAATTGAATAAAATTTTCAATGATTTGTTATTTTAATTGAGCAAGCATATTTAGCTAGTAGATTAAGTTGCTCATCTCTTCTTCTTTTTTACAGTCTCAAATCATTTTTCTTTTTTTAAGTAAGATTCAGATTATATTTACGATTCGTCAAAAAAGATAAGCTATCTCTGACACACTAAAGTATTTCTATTATACTTTTTTTTGAAGTTTTTTCTCTCTTATCCTTGTGTCGTTGTTTTCATTCTTTTTTTTTATTTTGCCGTCAGCGATATTAGTTTTAGTGTGTGTTGTCGACCGCCAATA
The DNA here is from genome assembly GCA_030270665.1 of Hibiscus trionum. Classification (NCBI taxonomy): domain Eukaryota; kingdom Viridiplantae; phylum Streptophyta; class Magnoliopsida; order Malvales; family Malvaceae; genus Hibiscus; species Hibiscus trionum. The sequence goes on from BSYR01000065.1 coordinate 6,712,792, forward strand.
TTTTTTGTTCCTTTCTCTCTTATATATTATTTTTATTTGCACGTTTGTTGGTTTTTTTGAGATCTTTACATTTAAATATCGTTGTTTTGAATTCTTACTTCTCATACATATTATTGTGTTTGTGTTCTCTGTTTTTGTGATATGTTTTTCTTTTGTATTGTGGCACATTTCGGCCTTCTTACACAATTCTCCTTACCTTTGTCTTTCAATAAAATTTATACATATACATCTGAGTAACAGTGAGAGCATTATCTACTAACACGATTGAGTTTTCCCTCTTTCAGGAGAAGAAAGCGAATTGTTTTATTTTTTTAATTTTTTTTGTTGTTCGTTATGAATATTTTTATATTTAAATTCTTTTATTTTTTTTTATTTTTTAAATAATTCATATGTAACACCCGGGTTTAGGGGTTAGGTGAAAATAATATTTTAATATTATTCGGGTCCGGTTTTATAATTTAAATAAATTAAATAATGGTTCGGGTTTCGTTTTCAAATTAATTAATTTGATGTTGACTATGCTTTGGGATTAAAACCCCAAATGGCCATGGATTATATACCCTTGTGAATATTCTATTTCATTAAGGGCAAAATGGTCTTTGGGCCTTTAAATTTAAAACAAAATAAAACACCTCTCTCTTACTATTCATTCTCTTCTTAAAAGAGAAAGCAACGGGTTGAAGAGCTCTTCCTCCTCTATCACTATTTCATCTCATTTCTCTTCCATTTCAACTCCATTTTGAAAGAACCGAGTTTGGGCATCGGTGAAGCATTGGAAGTGAATCCGGGAATTTGAAGAACGGTCACTTGCTTGGTCTTTGAGCTTGGGAGCTTAGGTGAGTGGTTAAATACTTTTAAATGGTTTTCAAGTGTTGGTTCAAGCATGTGAACTAGGTTGGGATTGGTAGACCCACCTAGAGTTGGGATTAGAGTGGTAGCCTAATCCCAAACTTTAGTTAGAGACCTTGGTTGATCTTTAAAGTGATGAATTATGCCTCGTGTTGAATCATGCCTATGGTGGTTATGCTTATGTTGTCATACATGTATGTGGAGGTATAGTTGAATGCATTGTTACATGCATGTTGATGATAAATGTGATTGAGATATACATATGTATGAATTTATGATGTGATAATTGTGTTGTTGGGATGCATGTAGTGTTGACATGTGTAATGAGATTATGAGGTGTTTGCTTGATCCGAGGATCATGGTGAGTACATGCTAGGCATTGAAATGTGGTTTGTGCATGATAGTAAGTCATGGTGAGTACGTGCTAAGCACGGAAGTTGTTAATAAATGGTATGTGGAATGTATTAGTATTGGCACTAGTATGCTTGGGTACAAATGATCGATCATTAGGATGTTAGTGTGTACACATGAGTCAAAAGTCGCGCGTGGCCTTGGTGGCGTTGAGTCACCAAGGAGGAGTACAGGTACGCCCGGAAATTGTATTTACATTAGTCGGTGATGAGTGGAATCCCATCGACGGGCGTGAGGATGAGTGGAATCCCCTCCGCGTGGAATGAGGCGTGAGGATGAGTGGAATCCCCTCCGCGTGGAATGAGGCGTGAGGATGAGTGGAATCCCATCCGCATGAAATGAGGCGTGAGGATGAGTGGAATCCCCTCCGCGTGAACGGTGATGAGTGGAATCCCACCGCCAGGTAATGGTTGTGTTGTTGGATGTGAGTTCCAACGGTTATCCGTGTATTCGAGTCATAGCTAGGTGCCAATACGGATTTGTAGTTATGTTTCCATTATGTGGTTAATTGTGAGCCAATGTGACTTGAGATGTGTTGCTAACGTGGTTTAATATATGTGATTTCATGTATTGTGGTTTTGAACAAGTTGAGCATGACATGATATTGAGTATATGTTCATGCATCATCTTTGATCATGGCTCGTGTGGACCGGAGGTATGAACATGCATTTTATCTCAGTTGTAGCTCGTGCTTGGACCCTGCATTGTCGAGGTTTGTTTTTAAAGAGCTTACCCTCACTAAGCTTTTATGCTTACGCTCTCTTTTGTTCGACAATGCAGATAAATAGCTTGAGGGTGGCAAAGGCAAGGGAAGGTCTCCAAGAGTTGCTTTTGGTGAGCTCAATGTATGAATTTTAAGTAATAGAATGTAATAGTTAAGCAATGGGATATAAATTGTTGATTCGAGTCTTGTTGTATGCCTATGGTTGACTTGATTTGTAAGCATGATATATCTTGCCAAATACTTGAGTGATTGTCTAAATCCATGCCTCGTATGTGTTTGTTATTAGGCTTGCGATGTATGCCCTTCTTTAACCTTGTTAGCTTTGCTATCTTGAAATTGTCTAAGTGTAGGCTACGTGAATGCTTGCTCCTTTTTTGATATGTATGAATGTATGTTTGTGGGTTGTTGCCATGGTGTAGGGCATGTCTAAATATTGTTGAAGCACGCTAGCATGATTAGTATACCTTGTGTGCAATTTGTATGCTGTTGTATGGTGTTTTGGAGGTGTTTGGGGGCATCCTTGTGCCCCAAAACAGTCCAGGAAAGTCTGCAGACAGGGGGTGTTTCGGAACGGGTCCCCCTGTTCCGGAACGATCCCTGCGTAATAGGCCTGCCGTTTCGAAACGGATGAGGGCCGTTCCGAAACGATTTCGCTACTGGAATTTTGAGAAGTTGGCGAGATGAAGTCGTTCCGAAACGGGCCTTTGAGGTTCCGAAACGGTCAAATCTCGTTGACCACGAGATATTGACCGTCAAGGTCGTTTCGATACGGGTCTCCCCTGTTTCGGAACGGTCACCTTGTGGTTGACCCTGGCCTGTTGACCAAGTCAAGGCGTTTCGGAACACCCTATGGGCGTTTCGAAACGGTCTGCTTTAAAAGGCTAAAATGAACTGTTTGATGTGTCTGTTGGTCGGTTTGCGATTCAATGTTTGTATCTTCCGCTGTTGTGTTCCACTTAGGGATTAAATGTGCATCTAGACAAGATTAAAGTTAAAAGAAATTTTAGGGTCGTTAACCGAGGGGGAATCCTTAGGGGTTTTCACTCGGTTTTCCCCGTGTGGCCCATTCGGACCGGTCATCCGACCAGACCGGGACGAGGGGGTTACATCATACCTAGGGAAATGGGTAAGGAAAAATTTGCTAACTATTTTAAATATGTATTAAGGAAATATGTATAGTAAAATACCAAATAAACATTTCAACAACAAAAAAAAAAACCCAAATAAACCGTAAGCCCAAATACAGAAGAAGCCTAGGCTTTTAAGCCCTGAACAGAAGAGAGAAGATACTAAGAAATGGCGTGGATACTATCTTCTTCAGCTTTACCAACGCGGTCGCTGCCCCTCAACTCGTTACCGACTCACTCGGAACGCTCCGACAAGCTCAACTCACTGTCATGGGCCTCTTCGTTTCCCAGCATCAATATCTCCGTTAACTCATTCACACTCCCTCCTGCTCCCTCTCGGTACAAGGTATTATTTTTTTGTGTTTTTTTTGTTTAAACATTATTGTGTTTAATTCGTGGGACTGTAATTTGGATGAGTAATGGGTCTTTCTATTGTTTGACGGTAAATCTGGAAAGATTGAGTTTAAATGTTAACTCGAGGGAAAGATTGGGTTTTCCATGGAGCTAGGGGGAACATTTTGAAATGAAATAAAAGTATTTCTCCCCATCTTATTGCTAATTGTAATGGATAGTATAATTAGATTCATAATTCTCTGTGTAGAAACTGGGGAATGTCAATAACTCAAAGTGATTAGCAGCTGAATATGGTGATATTAGGTGTTCTAGAGTCTGCAAACTGCTACTTTGCTATAATCTTTTTGGAGCTAACCTAGTAAATTTGTATTTTGAATTGTCGAAAAGTGGAAGGATGGAAGGAGGGACGTGAAAAATGGAAAAGAAAAGAAATTTTGGGTGTGTTTGGTCGGAAAGAAAAGTGGGAGGAAAGAAAACTAGAGGATGATCCATGCTCGTATGTAAAAACAAATCATTCTAAAATTGGAAGGAAAAGAGGACAGAAAATGTGTGAGAGATGCGAGTTAGTTCAAAATACGAATTTTCAAAGCATATTTTTCTTTCCTTCTAATTTTCAACTCTATCAAGCAATGAATGAAAATAAAATACATTTTTCTTTCAATTTTTCGATCGTTCCTACCAAGCACACAAATGGAAAGAAAAAAAAATTAATTTCCCATCTTTCCACTTTTCTACCCTTTAATTTTAAATCCTTCCAATTTTCTTTTAACCCTACCAAGCAAAGCCTAAATGTTGTCTCAACGACTGTCCTTTTGTTGTTTACTAATTCCAGCTTGCTTGCTGGTTTGTTCCATGAGTTGATATTTGTAAGACAATTTTTATTAACTTGTCCATTTGTGGCATTGCCCTTTTGTTGATATACTTGTCCATGTGTGCGCGCGCGCGTGTACGTATGTGTACGTGTGTCTGTGATCAAAATCTCCTCTCATCGTTGTTCTAGCATAGCATAATGAATGATCAAAATATATGAACTTGTGAACTCATATGCGCAATTTGTCCTCTGAGTAAAGCAGAATGCTTGTTAATGATATTTTCAGTCACTCTCTGTACACCACATGGATCAGTGTACCTTTCAAAACTTTAGGGATCCCAAATTGTTGAAATTTTAGCTTTCATGTTGAATAGTTGAAGAGGTCTTTGCTTTGATTTGTTATATATGATAGTGAGTTATGATTTCCCTGTTGCACATATCTAGTAAGTTAATTTTGTTTGACACTTATCTTCAGGGTTCTTTTGTTCAAGCTGCCTGGACCAGGAGATCACGCGGCGAACTTGCAAAGCAACCCAATAGGAAATCATGGAAACAAAGGACCGATATGTATATGAGGCCATTTCTACTAAATGTTTTCTTCTCAAAGAAATTTATCCATGCAAAAGTGATGCATCGGGGTACAAGCAAAGTGATATCAGTCGCAACCACAAATGCCAAGGATCTTAGGAACGATCTGCCATCGCTCACAGATCACAACGCTTGCAGAATAATCGGGAAACTTATCGCCGAACGATCAAAGGAAGCCGATGTGTACGCGATGTCTTATGAGGCTAGAAAGGGTGAGAGGATTGAAGGTAAGCTAGGAATAGTTCTAGACACCATTAAGGAAAACGGGATCATATTTGTGTGAACCAATCAACTCATTGCTGTAGTAAATTGATTAACTTATTGGAATCTGTTAACTGAACTTTGGAAATGCATTCAATATTGAGCTTCTTGATGTTAGAATACAATCTTTGTTGTGCACTGAAATCCCTTATGAGACTGATGATGATTGATGTGCCCGGAAAGACCTGCAAATATTCTGATGGTATTTGGCCAAAACAATATAATATTGAGTAAAATCATATTACATTAATAAAGCATAAACTGAAAACAAGAGCTATACTCGTTTTATGAACAAAAAAAAAAGAAGCTTAATTACAAATAAGTGCTCAAACTATGTCACTTTTTAAAAATAAGTGCCCAAAATATTTTTTGGCTGAAATATGTGCTTAAAGTTTTATTTTTGGTTGAAATAGGTGTCAGAGTAGGTGCATCAGTTAATTTTAAAACAAGCTTAAAATGAAACTTTAAGTACTTATTTCAGCCAAAATATACTTTAGGTACCTGTTTCAGCTAAAAATAAAATTTTAGGCACTTATTGCAGCAAAAAAATATTTTAGACACCTATTACAAAAAAATATAGTTTGAGCACTTACTCCATTTAGTAGTTAAGCCAAAAAAGTTTGAGTCGTTTTAGTTAAGAAAAAATTACAGATATTTTCAGTTTTGTTTTACCGATCACACTCTATTAAATAATAACAGAATGATGTGACGGTTCTTAAAATTAGTATAATAATAAATTTAGTTCTAAATTATTGCATATTATATTAATTAATTTCATGGTTCTTAACATTTTTATATTACATCAATTTGATCTTAATTCTAAAAAAATAAATTATAAATATGAATAATTTAAAAAAATCAAGAATATATCTAAAAACTATATAAATTTCTCAAAAATAAAAAAATGTATCGTTTTTGTTTCCATTTTTAGAGCAAATCACATTCATATAATATGTGAAGATTGAGGGATAATTTTTTTTACCATAAGGACCTAATTAATTTTAGTGTAAATAAGGGGTAAAATTATTATTATGCCAAGGTTTATCATTCCATTATTCTATAAATGATGGTGAAAAAAATAAATTTAGTGATAGTTGGATGACTGCGACTGTAGTTTACCCCAAAAATATTGGAATTACTATTGTCTCCTTCAAAAAAGATAACCCCTTTCGTCGTCTGTAAAACCCTAACTAGAAAAAAGTGAGCTATTTTGCTTCACATTCGTCAGTGAAGAGGATAAAAAAAATGGCTTCAAAAATGGCGATCTTGATCCGAACACGAACCCTGCTACGAGCAAGCCAATCTAAATCCATTTCCACATTCCCTTTCCTCTCTCAAGAACCCCAACTCGCTGAGTCGGCTCACACCGCTGAAACTCAAACCACCCCACTCCCTCCTAATCCAGCCTCCGGTAGCCCACTCTATCACGAGAACTGGCGAGACCCAAACGCGGCCAAAAAGACGACCTCCCTAGCGCAATCCCTTATCCCCTTTGGCGTCCTAAGCCAAACTCCTGCCCACCAGATTCAATACCTCTCCCAAGTCCTCGACGGGCCTGCATTAATGAACCATTTTGCCGATTTGATGACTCAACAACGTTGGACCGACGTGAAAGATATATTTGAGTTCTGGGTTCGGTCGCTGGATAAGAATGGGAAGCCTAATAAGCCCGATGTGAATCTTTATAATCATTATTTGAGGGCTAATTTTATGATCGGAGCATCGGCAACGGATTTGCTTGATTTGGTGGCGCAAATGAACGAGTTTGCCATTGTTCCCAATACAACGGCCTTTAATTTCGTTTTAAAGGCTATGAAGCAAGCTAAGGAAACTGAAGCTGCTGAAAAATTGCTTAAACAGTTAGTTATAATAATACTATGCTTTTTCTTTTCCCAGTTGATCTCTTTTAAAGTTTTAGTTTTTGGTGTTTTAAATAATTGCAAGTTACCCTTTGCTTGAAAAGAGGAATATTTGAGTTTGTTTCTCATTTGCTGTTAAAGTTTGTTTCTTTGCATTTCGTAGCAGTTAAGTGGGCTGATCTATAATTTTTCTTTTTCTCTCCTTTTAGTTGTATTAGAGTTTGAATTTTATATTTAAAATGTTTCATAGGAAATTCTTTTTCTTTACAATCACCTCTGCGATTTTGTTATTACTATGAGCCGCATGCAAATACAATGATTTTCTAGGAATCCAGTTTAAACTATTGGAGTTGGAGATTGTGTTGTTGCCTTGTTGTCTAAGGAATTCAATGATTTATATTGTTTTTTAATTAGGAATTCAATTGCATCACTTATAACTACTTTAGTTTGCTTATCTTTGGGATTGCTTTCTATATATTACTCATATTCACTCTTCAATCTGTTCCTATCAGGATGCTGCAGGGTGGAAAGGAATCTCTTCCTGATGATGAAACTTATGATTTGGTTATTGGAATGCTGTTCGAGTCACAACAGTTTGAAGCAGCCTTGGAATATATTTATATGGCCTTAAAATCTGGTTATAAGTTGTCTATGAGAATATTTACGGAGTGTGTGGCATGCTCTGTTAACCAGGGCCGGCTTGACACTTTAGCTACTGTCATTGAGACGTGCAAGGTATATTACTCATTTTGGTAGTAACGATATTGTTTCGAGTTAGGAGGTTGTCTTTGCTCAGTGTTTGACGGCATAGCTTTGTTCTCATGGGTTTTGACAGACAACAGATCAAAATAGAGCTCTTTATCCAAATTGGACTTTGTGCAACTATCTTGCAGAAGTTGCAATGCAAGCAGATAACAGCAAGCTAACATTTTATGCCTTGGAGTTTATGGCCAAATGGATTGCCCGAGGCGAAAATGCAAGGCCACCTTTCCTGCTTTCCGTAGATGAAGGATTAATTGTTTCAGCACTTGCAACTGCAGGTAGGACATACAACTCAAAGTTGTTGGATGTGTCCTGGGCAATCCTACGGCGCTCATTGCGTCAAAAGAAGGTGCCAAGCCCTGAATCTTTCCTAGGGAAGATATATGCACATGCATCATTGGGGAATCTGCAGAAAGCTTTTGGTACATTGCATGAGTTTGAGGCTGCTCATGGCAAATATATTAACGAAGCAGAAGATCTGTTCTCACCTTTCACCTCTTTATATCTATTGGTTGTGGCTTGCTCCAAGAATGGATTTGAGACTTTGGATTCAGTACGTCCTTTTACGCTATGCAGTTTGATGGATTTTCTTTTGAATCTGTTATTATTTAATATCTCTTGACTCTTGCGATTAATATATTTCTCTAGAATAGGATATTAGTATGTGAAATCAGCATGCATGCATGCATATTGTCTTTTAAATTAGAAGGAATTCAATTTAAAAATATTAATAATACATAAATATCAGTGAAGTTCCTTAAGTAGCTCCATTTGATGCTTATTGAGAATTTGAATGAACTTTATTTGATCACTTGTTTTGTGTTTAGAATTGTGGGATATGTTTAAAATCAAACTACTTTTGTTGCATCATTCTGTTCTTGAAATGTATACATAGGTCACTTTATCAGAATATATCACTTGTCTATGTCCTTGCAGCTACTATTCTGTGTTAGGAGAGAAACGTTTTCTTTTACTCTTTTTTCTTTTGAAAACTAAAGGGTGTTCATGTTTCCACTTATGACATTCAATTCATCACTGCTCTTTTAAAAAAAATTCATAAGCCTAATTGTATATTTTTTGTTCATTGATTGAGGAGGGTGTTGGCGTGTTGCTGATGTTGAAAATTGAAATATTCTCCCCAGGTATATTATCAACTTGAAAACTTAAGTCGTGCAGACCCTCCCTACAAGTCTGTTGCTGCTCTGAATTGTATAATTTTGGGCTGTGCAAACATATGGGATATTGAGCGTGCCTACCAAACATTTGATGCAATAAGTTCGGCTTTTGGGTTGACCCCTGATATTCATTCATATAATGCTCTAATCTATGCATTTGGAAAGCTCAAGAAAGTATGTAGCTCTCTCCCTTGTATACATTTAGCTGCATGCATGAGTTATTAAGCATGTATCCTTGATATTGTCGAAAATGCTAAGTTTATTCCTTTTTGTCTTTTTTTTTTCTCTCTTCCACCTGTAGCATAGTCTTCCATTTTAAATAACTCATGGAATCGCCCCCTGTCCCAACTGAAAGCTGTGAATATATCCTTGCATTGACAGACTTTTGAAGCTTCAAGGGTGTTTGAACACATGGTGAGCTTGGGTGTGAAACCCAATGCTAAGTCATATTTGTTGCTTGTTGATGCTCATCTCATCAATCGAGATCAAAAGGCTGCTCTCTCTGCAATTGATGAGATGGTAATTTCATTTCCTTTCTGGTTGTTAGAACTTAGAACCTCATGATATCTCCATAGGGAAAAACTAGTGACCATTCAACAATTCTTTTGGCAGGTGATTGCTGGATTTGTACCATCCAAAGAAACACTAAAAAAGGTCAGAAGGCGATGCATGCGAGAGATGGACTATGAGTGTGATGATCAAGTAGAATCCCTTGCAAAGAAATTCACAATCCGAATGGGCACCGAAAATCGCAGGGGCATGCTTTTCAATCTTGACTATGGCACTGAATATGCATCATAGGCAGGTTCTTCTGTCTTATGGTATAAATACTTGCAGAAGGATGTCCAGAGTATTTGTATGTGCCCTTAACATCCTTTTTCCCCCTCTACAATGTACCCTTAACAGTTGGTTTTTTACTCGGAATTCATCTCTCAGGACTGTTTTGCAATGGAAATATCATCGGTGACGATTTGGGCTCGACCAAGTTCATAAGTCACGAGGTCCAATGAAGTATGAACCCCATTTGTCTGTAAATTTTTAGATTTCCCCCCCAAATTTGAGCGTTTGCTGGATAAATGTCACGATCTTAGCTAGTGAATTTGTTTCCCTAGTTTCTCAACTCTCTGTTTTCACCATTTATTTGCATTTTGAGGAATAGGAACACGTGTTGAGATAAGTTATTCGAAGCTTGACAAATAAATGTTTAACCATCCCAATTATTTAAGTAGCATATATATTTTTTTCTTTTTCACCTTTTAATCTTAATTGTCGGACTCTCTTCTCTTGCATCTCTCTCAAAATAAAAAAGTTGATACTAAACCATAAACCAATAATCTTAAACTAAATCATAAATTAATAATTATAAACTAAACCATAAACTATTAATATTAAACTATAAATCATAGGATTAATATCCTATACACAGGCGGTGGAAACTAAAAGTTTCCACAAGCGCCTTAGTTTTGGGGTATATGGAGTTAGTTTAGGGTATAGGGTTTAGGGGTTTAGGTGTAGGGGGTTAGAATTTAGGGATAGTTGTTTCAATTTAGGGTTTAGGGTTATAATTTCAGTTTCCACCGCCTGTGTATAGAATTTTTATCCTAAATCATAAACCTTAAAGATTAATATTATAAACCAATAACCTAAAACTAAACCATGTTTTAAACCTTAGATAATAGAAATAACCAACTCAAACCGAATTGATACAATCTTATGTATCCTCCCACAATCTTGCACATCAACAAAGTCTTTGTGAATCATAACCCAACTCAAACCGAATCAACCCAAAAATTCAAAGTTTGGTCTGACCCGAAACCGACATGAACGACCCGATTTTAACCCGAACCGAAAGCGCCCGATACTGACCTGACTCGAAAACATCCGATTCGTTACCCGAACCAGACCTGACTTATCATAAACTCGAACGACCCGAACCGAATCTAAACTGACCCAAAATAACTCGAACTGAAATAACCCGAACCGAAACCGAACTAAACGACCCGATTGCCACCTCTACATATACCGACGGTGAACTGATAACAATGATGGTGAGATGAGAACTTTGACGGTGGGGTTGGGGTTCAAAAATTGTGCTGCATCTGAGTTCAGTGTCGCCCTACACCAACAAATTTACGTGACTAATTTGATGAGAAATAATGAAATCTGGTTCCCCTAGCCTTGGCCTTTGCTATATACCACCTTTTCAATTTTCATGCGGGTCTTGCCTTGCATTTAATCCCTCCCTTCCTCCTTCATATCACTTTCCTGCTTTTGTAATCTCTCTCGCCAAAACTCAGTCAGTAAACACTCTCCCCCCAAAGCCTAACACCCGGCCATGTCTTGTTGCCGCCTCCTCCTCCTCCTCTTCTTCCTCTTGCTCCCACTGGAGGCCTCAACTCCGCCACCCCCAAGAAACCGCCATTCTTGTGATTCTTTCTCTCGACCACAGCAACGTTCTTTGTGTTTTCAGCTTCAAAGAATCCATAATTTTCAGCCTTCCTTTCCACCCTCCGAAGGCGATGAAATCGATCCAAGATACGGTGTGGAGAAGAGACTTGTTCCCTCGGGGCCCAACCCTCTTCACAACTGAATATCTCAACCATTCTGTCCATATTCCTAGTACGTAGTAAGTATTTGTTTTCGTGCATGGGATTTACATACAGCATGCCCTGTTCAACTTTCGTTAGTTTCCTTTTATCGGACAAATGCTGGGAGAAGATTCGGCGGCGGCAGTTGATAGAATTAAAACATTAGCTGATTTCTCTGTTGTTTCTTTAATTAGACAAACGACGATTGCTATTTCCATACTTGTTTTTGGTATTTTGGGGGCAGCGAAAACAAGCAAGGAAATGGTGTACCGTCGCTGTTTCTTTAATTACTATGATGTATATATGGTTGGAAGATCAAGAGAAACCCATGAGTTCCATTAATTTGGATGTGTGAAGGAGGAGATAGCCATGTAGCTTTTGCAATTAATACGTTGATGTAATCGTGTGTTGTTAACACGGATAGGGTTTGTATCCACCACAGTTTCTATATATTACTCCACATCGTTTATTTGTTTACTTTTCCTTTTTTCCTCACATAATTGATTGTATTAGCTGATTTGGTTAACGGATTAGATTAGCTGATTGTATAAAAGTATTTAATATTAACTGATAACTTATAGTTGTTTGATTATTTGAACAAACAAAATGACATAAAAGGACGTGATTATATTTAATACTTGTTTGAATAGTTTATTAGTTATCAATATTTTGTATCTTTTAATATTAATTAGAATACGAAAATTAATTTTTTAACATAAAATTACTCAACATATTTGAAGGATTTATATATGAATTTATTTTTTATATAATTATTTTTAATATAATTTGATTAATCATTGAATTTAAATGAAAATAGCAAAGTATAAGTTTTAGTTATTTGTAGATTATTTATAATTGTTAAGGGTAAAAGAGTTCTTATAACTCTTACTTTAAAACCTCTAATTTCAAAAAGCCTCTATTAACAGAACAATCCGCTATTCACCAAACATCTAAATAAAAGATTTGACTAGTCAAACCTCTAATTTTAGCTCAAACCTCTCATTTTGGCATAAAACACTATTTACCAAACATGGTCAATATTAATTTAAGAGAAAATATTTCATGCAGTAACGGTAGAGAATTTGTTCTTCATAAACGAGTCTAACTTATGATTTAAGTGTTTAATTTATGATTTAGGGGTTTAAAATTTTAAATTTTAAATTTAAATAGATATGTTTATGTAAAAGAATTTGCACTGATAATGCATCAAATATGAACACTTATTTAATTGAATAATTGTTTTTTTAGTTTGGGCCAAAACTAAAAGTGAAGAAACGCTCATCGAAATTTGGTTAGGCCCTTAATCAAGGCCGTTGAAGAGTAACAAATCAAACAGAAAAAAATCGACGTGGAGTCCTCGCAAGCTGCCGAGGTTGTAAACTAAATCTGTAAAGCATGTAAGAAACCGGGCCCACAGGTCTTCATCTAAACCAATCAGAAAATTACAATGAATTTAAACAAACGAACAAACCAAAGCTGGTTTTCAGGCCGGATTCCAGCAGAGTTTGACACTTTGGAGAAACTTCAGTACCTGTAAGGTAACCAATCTCCATAAATGTATAATGTTCCTTAGTAAACTTGGAACTGAAGTTATCTGTTCCGTTGGTACCTCAGATTTTAACACTGTATGTTCGTAGGGATGTTGGGAACATTCATTTGGAAGGTACTATAAAACAACTCATAAGCTTGTTCGGTTGTTTCCCATCGCTTCGAAATCTGTAAGTTCATTTCGGTTCATGGATTTGCAACCTTGGCTATATTGAATGAACGGCTAATTGCAGCAACTGCATGTAGTTACCTGAATAATAACTACTTAACTGGAGTAATTCCGGCAAAGCTAGCGAGCTTGATCAACTTGGAAAGCTAGCAGATTTTCGTTTTCCGATATACTGGTTGCAGGTACCCATCCTGCTTTCTGAGCTAATTCTGCATTGATGCATTTATAAGCTATATTCGATCTAACTGGACCTGCAGGCATTTGGATGGCAATCAATTTGTAGGAAGAATTCCTGAAAAACTCTATAAACATCCTTTCCTGAAAGAAATGCAAGTTTTCTTCAACCCTCCCTTCCTGCTAACTTACAATTCTTTTAATGTCTGTTAATTGACAATTTATTAAACTTGTTTACAGGTACATTGCGGGAAATTCGTTCCAAGAAGGAGCAAAATCGATCGGTGTCCCGAAAGTCCTGGAACTTGCTGACTCAGAGTTCCTAGTTTAGAGTCTAAATAATAGACGGCAGCAACAGACAATTTACCATTGGCCCCAAGATGAGGAATTGCAGGCCTAAATCACCAAAGTTGAACTGAGAAAAAGATTTCAGAACACGAGCTATTTGCATGTTTATGCTACTACATCTATTCAGAGCTAAGGTGCATGACTCTTACCGTGAGAACCCGCTACAGATCCATAAAAATCCGGGGACGTTTCTGTATAGATTCTTTACCAGGTGCCGATCACGATACTCTTCATTCACGCCACCATTTGGCTGTAGGTATACCTCCCCCCTCGCTAACTGCTGCTATGAATAAGTGCTGGAACCTGTATAATGTAAATGTTTGTCCAACTTCTCCAAAATTAAGCGTATTTCCTCCATTTGTAGGTGGTTGTTCTCCCCAGCAATAAACTCATGAACTTCCCCATTGATCTTGATAGAGCTGCAACCAGGTGCCTTATTCACTCCTCGGCTTTTCATCATCTGTTTTATTCTTTTGGCATCGTAATGTTTCCCGGAGGATGCATATAGATTCGAGAGCAAAACATAAACGCCGCTATGATCTTCTAGTCGCATGAGCTTCTCAGCAGCAACCTCAGCCAGTTTGGTCTGTCCGCTCGTACAGTATGAACTCAACAATGCTCTCCAGGCAATGGCTTCATCAGAGGGATTGCTTGAATCTGGCATGCTTTGAATTATTTGATTAGCTTCTTCAAAGAGCCCACCCCGGATAAGTAGGTCAATTATGCACCCAAAATGTTCACTTTTAGGCTCGATGTTATACATTGTACGCATTCTATCGAGTATCCTTACACCTTCAAATGCATTACCAGAATAACTACAAGCACTAAACAGAGCTATAAAAGTGATATCATCAGGGCTGACTCCATCTTTCTCCATTTGCCTAAACAGCTGAATTGCACTTTCTCCTCCTCCATGCATTGCCAGCCCCGAAATCATAACATTCCAGGTGACAACATCTCTTTGCTGCATTTCATCAAACAGCTTTCTAGCAACACCCAAATTCCCACATTTTGCATACATATCCACAAGACAAGTACTCAAACGAAGACTCAATGGAAACTTCTGTTGATCCATATATTTATGAATCCAAATCCCAGTATCTAAAGCACCTAAATTAGCACAGGCACTAAGAATACTCACAAATATAGCCTCATCAGGCTCTATACCACTCATTTGCATTAGCCTGAACATATAAAGACTCTCCTTAAAGCAATTATTTTTTACATATCCAGAAATCATGGCCCCCCAAATTCCTCTATCCTTAACCGGAGCCTCATCAAAAAGCAATCTTGCAGTGTCCACATCACCCATTTGCACATACCCAGAAATCATAACCGTCCATGAAACAACATCAAGCCTAGGAATCTCGTCAAAGATGTACCTTGCCACTTTGACATTACCAAACCCACAATACATAGAAACCAAAGCATTACCCACAAAAACATCAAACACAAAACCCAATTTCAGGCAAAGACCATAAACCAATTCCCCAAAGTAGAAAAGGTGCAACTTTGCACAAGCTTTCAACACAAAAGGCAAAGTATAGTTGTCTGGGTACAGGCCTTTACTCAACATGTTACTGTATAAGTGGAGGGTTTTAAAGGTTTCGCCTTTGAGAAAGAAAGCTTTGATCATGGTGTTGCAGATACAAATTGTGGGCTCATGGATGTGTTTGAAGAGGTTCCAGGCGTAGGCAAGGCTTCCATGTTTTGGGTTTGCACAAAATGCTAAGAGCCTGCTTAATGCGAAGCTATTGGTGCCGATGCCACACGTGATTGCTTGCGCATGAGATTGCCTTAGTTGCTTCATGTTCTTGCATTTCTCCAACAGTTGTAGGCATCTCTTGCTACTGCTTGCCATGAGTGAGCGACTTAGTTTCAGAAAAGCGAAGGTTGAATTTCTGACTTGGTTTCTGGTTTCTCTTCGGCCTTTTCTAAATTACAATACTCAATAAATCTGAACAAACTATATATATATATATGGGATGGGATCAAGTTACATGATGTAAAATTCATTTAGCACTTGTTTCAATCACAAGTGGAGACACCACTATGACAAAAGGTTCAATGAGTCATAGGAATAATCCTCAAGGGCTAAAAGATTAAGCAACCGGCAAAACCATTTATCTGACCATTGAATCGTTTGTAACAATATAAAGTAGAAAATTTTACATCAAAATGCAGAAAAATTTACGACCATAAACAATAAAGAGAGTGAAATAACCACCACGATTAACTGCAAATTATATTCTTTTGAGAACTCAAGCTTGTACAACAGGTAAGGTGTCATTTCATTGACAACCGATGAAGGGCATAACCACGATTGCCAAAACAAGCTTTTAAGATGTTTTGAGGTCACAGTCCATCATGAAACCAATACATTAATCTGAAAGCTTCAGGATACTAAAAACCCCAATACCAGCAATGGAGCCACTAAATTTCAAGTAAAAGCAGCGGAGTGAGCATCGGAAGAAGGATGATGCCAGATTACACCAATAGATGTGTTCACTTGGAACCATATATCTCATACACCCTGAAGCGCGAAAGCAACATCTCATGAGGTGATTTCTCTAACCAGCCTTTCCAACATAGGGAATGCAAAGTACAGTACCAAGAAAGACGGGATGGCAAAAACAACTGTCACCAGCAAATAGAGTAATAGGATAACAGCACTTGCCGGTATTGCAAAGAAGACAACCAGAAGGAAAATGATGACCAAAGTGAACTTGGACGTAAAGTGAATGAAGAAATCCAATGATTTATGAAGTGAGAAATGAGGCCTCTCCTCATTATTTCTGCCACCATTATCTAGAGATCTAATTTGTTCAGAACGATTAGCATACGGCCCTCTCCTAACAACACCATAATTAGCTTGATTTCCAAGCACCGAATTACATCTTGGAGAGCCAAGCAGTTGATTGTCCCCAGACAGATTTCTCCTGGCAATGCCATACCTATCCCCGTTCAAGCTCTCGATCATCCACAAAACGAAGAAGTTCTTGCGAGGGAACTTGAGGTTCCCCTTATAAACCAGTCGTAGCGATAGCCGGTGGCACCACGGGCAAGAAATGAACACGGGGATCTTGATTTGCTGAGCTTGGAGTTTCAAAACAGCAGGTTGGAGACCCAAGACACAAATTTGGCAAAGAGTGTGACCACACCATAAGACATAAGGCACATTCTCAACAATGTTGAAAGATTCCCAACAAATTGGACACTCTAATCCTTCATCTCTACTACCATTTGAACACACCTCATCATCTGAACATTCGGAACAAGCTTGGGTCGCCTTTTTTGAACTCTTTAACCCAATGCTTCCAATGGTATTACAAGCAAAATTCCACATCTTGACAGAACAATAAAAGAAAAAATAGCAATGAATTATAACTGCAATTAACTCTTAACTACTTAGACCAGAAAATCAGGGACCTTTTCCAACCTAACAAACCTGAAAATCAATATAGAAAAGATTTTAGAAGATCGAATACAATTTTTCAAAATTAAAATATATTTCAATTCCTTATTACTTTTAGATTCGGCATAACCATGCAATAATTATCCTCATAAAATACGAATTAAATCTCAGAAAATGTAAAAAGTGGGGGATAAGAAAGTTAAAATTGTAGAAATGTGGAATCATAACAATACTTACCTTAAAAGCTGGATGAATTTGAAGAAAAAGAAGAAGCTGGATTGTTTGGGAGCAGAGAAGAGACAGAAAAAGAAACGATTTTTTCCGAACTGTGTTTAATTAAATAAAGGTTAAACTACATAAATGACCACTATACTATTAGTAAAATCGAGATTTGGCCACCTTACTTCTTTTTAAGCAATTAAACCACGAAACTATTTAATTGGGTGCAATTTGACCACCAGCCGTTAGAAACTAAGGAGGCGTGACGTGGTAGTTAGTAAAAATTGGTATAATTATACATTTGATCCCTGCTATTTGCACATTTTATTAATTTGGTCCTAATTTTATTTAATAAAATAATTTAATTATTTAATTAGGCGACGACACGTGTTACCAGATTTGAGAAAGAAAATTAAAGCAAGAAACATCTTGCTTATGGCAGGATTTGAACCCACTAGGCCAACACTATACTTGTGTTACAATGTACAAAATTTAATATATATATATATATATATATATATATATTTTAGTTTCTTGCTCATGCTAGGAAAAAGGAAATAAATATGGATTAAGGAGACTCGAATATGACACTTTACGGATGCATAAAAATATTTACACCACTGAAATAAATCTAATAATTAAATTATTAGTCATTTTTTTAATTTTTAATTAAATTATTATATTAAAAAAACAAAAAATTAAAATTATATTAAAAATTTATTTAACAAATCTAAACTCACGAACATAATTTAAAATTTTAACCCTAAATTATATTAAGAATTAAAATTTTAAAATTTTAAATTATGTTCGTGAGTTTAGATTTGTTAAATAAATTTTTAATATAATTTTAATTTTTTTTAATATAATAATTTAATTAAAAATTAAAAAAATGACTAATAATTTAATTATTAGATTTATTTCAGTGGTTTAAATATTTTTATGCATCCCTAAAGTGTCATATACGAGTCTCCTTAATCCATATTTGTTTCTTTTTTCCTAGCATGCGCAAGAAACTAATATATATATATATATATATATATATATATATATATATATATTAAATTTTGTACATTGTATCACAAGGATAGTGTTGGCCTAGTGGTAGGTGCGCATCACTTTCAACCCAGCAACTTGGGTTTGAATCCTGCCAGAAGCAAGATGCTTCGATCTTTAATTTTCTTCCTCCAATAAGGTAATCATCTTGGAAAAGAAGTTAAAACTGTTTTGCAAGTTAGAAACGTCAGTCAAATTGTAACTCTTTTTTGGATGGGATCCAGGCATTTATGGGTCGACATGTCTTTTTGAAACTTGTC
The DNA here is from genome assembly GCA_030270665.1 of Hibiscus trionum. NCBI lineage: Eukaryota > Viridiplantae > Streptophyta > Magnoliopsida > Malvales > Malvaceae > Hibiscus > Hibiscus trionum. The sequence goes on from BSYR01000065.1 coordinate 6,731,487, forward strand.
CTTCTGTCAATTAGCTTTTTAACGGATCTTGAAACGCCTCAATCGGACATCTAGAACTCAAGATACACTTATTTTACCTTTCAAAAAAAAAGATACACTTATTTTAGTGAAGACAAAGCATGCAGAAGTTCCTATACGAGATTAATACGAGATTTTTAGATAATTATGAATTTTCAAGATTTTATTTGATTATTTGTAATTTAAATCATAGAATTATGCAATAACTATTAAGATCAGATTAAGATTTTATTTTCAACATTTATTTATTATTAGAAGTTACTTATGTAATTAGGATTCCTAAGTTTACTAGGATTAGAACTTCTCCAAGGCTTATATAAGGAGGCTTCAACGTAATTCATATTTGCGTCCTCTAATTAAATAATCAAATTATTTTATTAAATAAAATTAGGATCAAATTAATAAAATGTGCAAATAGCAAGGACTAAATGTATAATTATACCAATTTTACTAACTGACACGTCACACCCCTTTAGTTTCTAACTGTTGGTGGTCAAATTGCATCTAATTAAATAGTTTGGTGGTTTAATTGCTTAAAAAAATAAGGTGACCAAATCGCGACTTTACCAATAATATAGTGGTCATTTGTTTAGTTTACCCTTATATAAAAACCAAAAGTATCCAAAACCACCGATGAAAACGACGTCGTTTAACACTCCCCCTCTACTCCTACTGAATAACTGAAATTTTTTATTTATTTATGGGTAAACAACAACGGATGCCACTCAATCATGGATAAAGTTACATTTTTCTTCCAAATTACTTGTATACCCTTGTTAACATTAGAATACTTCATTTGAAATCATTAATTAATTTAATACACAAATTGATATATTTTTTTAAATATGAAGGGTGATCCAAATGTAAACTTGCCCATAATTGAGTGATGCAAATGTAACATTACCCATAATTAAGAGATCAAAGAGTAATTTTTAATAATTGAGTAACCTAAATATAGTTTTATTCATAATTGAGTGACCTTTGTTGTAGTTTACCCTTTATTTATTTATAATTACTTTTCACTTCTTCCGGAGTTTAATGCGTCTCCGTAGATTCTAGCCTTAGCATCGCCCTCTCAAAGAGGAAATAACAATTTATTCCTTGTTAATTTTAACATAAGTAATAAAATAGTCTTTCAATAATTTTAAAAAAAATCAGCACATAATTTATATATTTATACAAATATCCCTGGTTAAATCTGTTGGTTTTCGTAACTATAATTAAATTGACATAATTTATAAATTTTGTCTTAACTTTTAAAAAAACGCGTAGTTTTATTTTTTTTTCTTCTTTTATCTTTTATTTTTCAAATAAAAATTTACTATATTTAAATTCTCTTTTTCTTACATCTTGTTGCGTTTATTCATTTGTCTCTGTAACACAATTTTTGTCTACTTTTATAATAGTTTAATGTTTGTGTAAGAAACTACACATCACATCTTCTGATAAAAAAAATCGGTGAACTAATATAATTAGATTTTTTTTTGTAATAGTTTGTCGATGTAATCAAATCTGTTAACGAAGAAATATGTAAGATTAATTTTCTCAACCTTCATTCCTACATTTTTATATAGACATGGTTTTCAGTTGGATAGATAAAGAGAGATTTTGATGATAATTGGATTTTTATGGAAGATAAATGACATATTCAAAGGAGCTTTTATTTTTTATTCACACCATTAGATATACATGTTTTAATTTTATTTTTCCGTAAGTTTTCTCTATGAACTTAGTCCACCATATCTCTGGATGATTCTACAACAAACAAGATGTACCGCTATGTACTACTATTTTATGTACCGTAATATATTATTAATTATTTTAACTACTTTTAAAGTTATGGGGAGACCGAAAGCGTTATTATCCTTTTTTTTTGAATAAAATGTAAAAAATATAATTCTTATATTATTTTTTCATATATATTTTTTTTCGGGTAAAGTACACAAATGGTAACTAAACTTTGGTAAATTATTCAATTTGGTAACTAAACTTTCAAATGCTTCAATGTTACCATTAAACTTTTAGTTTTGGTCTAAATTGGCCATTGGCCCGTTAACAACCATTAAAAAGGGTGATGTGACAGTTAAAATATTTTGTATAATAACACATTTAGTCCTCCACGTTTGCACATTAAAACAATTTTGTCCTAATTCGAAAAAATAATAAATTAACCCTCATTATTTACACATTATTTCAATTTCACCATATTTTAATTAAAAATAATTTAATCCTAAACTCTAAAATCTAAAATTCATATACCAAAATAATATTTTCAGATTTAAATTTAGGGTGAATAATTTCACCATGTTTCATGTTTTAAATTTCCTTTGCACATTTCATGTTTAGCTAAAACTGATCTCGATTTGGGTCTTCTCTTGCTTTTGATTTTGTAGAGAAAATATGTGATTCGCATCACAACCGGAAGCCAAGCCCTTGATGAACTCTTAGGCGCAAAATGCTTTTATTCTAAGGGAGATGTATTATATAGTAATATTTTGTTTCGAATTCTCTAAAAATGATTTTATTTATAAACTTTTGGAGAATTTGGGTAAGAACAATAACTAGTTTATCATTTTATTCTTTATGGATTTTAAATACTAATATCGTTTGCTTGCTGTTTTATCCCTACCCGAAGCCATTATCAAAAAAAAAAAAAAAATCCCAACCCTAAGGATATTTAACTTGTCTGCTAATTTTCAATGTTGATTTAGATCTGCCAAAATACATATGGCACATACTCTATACCTTTCTACGCTGGTTTTTTTTTATTTTTATCTCTCTTATGAGATTCTTTTATTCTTAGAAAATGGGGTTAAAAGATAGAAAACAAAGACTGGACCTAATCTTATACTTCTTCCATCCCACTTAAAATGTCTCTTTTGTGTTTTAAAATTGTCCCACTTAAAATGTCTCATTAAAAAAATCAACTACTTTTACAAGGTGCATTTCCCTTTCTATCCTTTTTTTAGTTTTCCAACAAAATAAAATTCAACTTTTCAAGGGTAAAATTGTCTTTTCAATTATTTTACATCACATCTTTTATACAAACTTTTTCTTCCTAAAACTGTGTGAAAAGTCAACAATGGACACTTTAAATGGGACGGAGGGAGTATTGTATTTTCAGGTTTTTACAGACATTTGAGGGAACGAGAAAGTTGCTTATATTGATATTGAAGGGAAACCCTAAACCCTTTTTGCATAACTAAACACTAAATGCTTCTTACGTAATCCCATCTCAACGTAATTATAAGGGTTTTGATTTTAGGGTTTAAGGTTTAGGTTGTAGAGACCAAGGTTAAATTATTTTAATTGAAATAGGGTGAAATTGAAATAATGTGTAAATAATGAGGGTTAAATTTATTGTTTTTAATTAGTATAAAATTGTTTTAATGTGCAAACTTGGAGGACTAAATGTGTTATTATACAAAATATTTTAACTGCCACGTCACCCTTTTAACGGTTGTTAACATGTCAATAACCAATTTGGAACAAAACTAAAAGTTTAATGGTAACAACACGAACCAACTTGCCTCAGTGGTTAAAGGAACGTTTGTTGTTCCTAGAGGTCACAGGTTCGAGCACCAACAGCTGCAGCAGGGTGATTGAGCATGCATTGTCAAATGGTTGAGAGTATATTTAGAACAGATACTACTTGTAATCACCTTAGCTTTCAAAAAAAAATTTAATGGTAACATTGAAGCAATTGAAAGTTTGGTTATCAAATTGAATAGTATACCAAAGTTTAGTTATCATTTGTGTACTTTACCCAAAAAAATATCTGAAAAAATAATAGAAAAATTATCTTTTAAATTTTATTCTAAAATGGGATAATGACACCTTCGGTCCTCATTGTAACACTCGGGTTCGGGGTCGGGCGAAAAATAATAATTTAATAATGGTTCGGGTTTCGGTTCCTAATTTTTAAATAATAAAGTAATGGTTTGGGCCTCGGGTTTTATGACAAATAAAATTAAGTTGGACCATTTTCAAAACAAGCCCAAATGGCCATGAGTGTCACCTAATGTGGTTTTCCTATTTTATTAAGGGCATTTAGGTCTTTGGCCTTTTAATTTTAAACAAACCTAAAATAATGATTTTGGGTCATCCTCTTCCCCCCTCCATTTTTCTTCTCAACATGAAATGAACCCCTCTCCCCCTATATACTATTTCATCTCACATCTTGCTCATTGTTGGGGCTTTTGCAAAGGTAAAGTCGTTTTTGACCTGCCCTCATCATCATCTTCAAGTTCATACCTTTATTTTCTATAAAACTCATGATTTGTGTATTTTAGGTGTTTTAAGTTTTTGATTAAAAATGTCATTTTTAACATCTTTAACTTAAGTTTTTGATTTATTAATGTTACATGGGTTGTTTTCAATCTAAAAGGTCCATTGTGTATGATTTTTACAAGGTTTTGGGGTGTTTCCCGGAATGGGGTTTTGGGGAGGTTTTTTTTTGGGGGGGGGGGTTTAAGTTGAGTTTTGGGGGTGTTCTAGGTGGAATTTTGAGGGCTGATGGTTAGGCTATATGTAAGTGTTGTTTTGGAGGCTTTATGAAGCAATTTAAGGGTTGGAATCAATGGATTTATGGTGTGCTTAGGGGCTGCTCGGAATTATGGATTTTGGGTTTGTTTTCATGGAAAATTTGATGTCTTGTGCTTGGTATGTAATCCGGGTTGACTATTTTGGAATGTGGACTGATTTGGAATTGTTTACTTTGTGTTGGAATGTTTAGAAGCGAGAAATTTGGTTGGTGAAGCTTCGGGGACAAATCCGGGAATTTTGGAGTCTTAAGCTTGGTCTTCGGTCTTCACTTGGGTAACAACGGTGAGTAGATTTGTTAATCTTTGGGTTGTGCACATTATGAGATCTTTGGGGTTTGGGTGGGACCTTGAGGGTTCACCTAAACCCGAGTGTAAGCCTCTCTACTCCTATGTTGTTGTGATGGATGAATGGTTATGTGTTATGATTATCATGTGCATGTTAATGTTGTTAATGTGTAGTCGAGTTGAAATCGTGCCTCACGTGATGGTGGTCTAAACTACGGTGATATGTAGTCTCACCGGTAGTGATTAGTAGGAAAGTACCTTGATGTGTAGTCTCATGGGAAATCTACTAGTCGAAACGGTGATGTGTAGTCCCACCGTATGTGTATGTTGGTTGTGCTTGTGCAAACCATGTGTTGTTGTTGAGATAGACATTTCGTGCATCCATTGCTTTTCTTGCATATAAAATGTGTTTTGGAAAACTGCATGTTGTGGATTGTAGAGTCTCTCTCACTAAGCTAGTTAGCTTACGCTCTCTTTGTTTCTAACATGCAGATCGTTAGAGTTCGGGAGGTAAGCGGGCGAAGGAGGAGCTTTTGGAGTTCTCAAGCTAACACAAGTATAATTTGTGTTTTGTAATAATGCCTAAACGATGGGGTATAGAGTTTTAGGAGTTGGTGTCAAACTCCTTAGGTGGTTGTGTTTGAGCATGTTAAACTCATGGATGTGTTATACTTTTGTTTCATGGATTGTGGACTATGCTTATCATGTTGCTTAATTGAATATGCCTAAATGTGTATGTTGTTGGCCTATGTATGCCTTAGGTTTGACTATCTTTTGTATGAGGCCTTATGCTTGTTAAGTATGCTCTCTTTGTGGAATTACATGAAATCTTTGATTTGTATGATTCTTGTTAGATTCAATGCCTCGCATGCTAATTTTTTGTTGTTGTAGTTTTAATGTATGTATGTTTGTATGAGCTTAGGGGAGTCCAGAAATGCATCTAGAGTCGTGTTCGAGGTTGTTTAGTTAAAATTGGAGGAATTGCAGTGCAGGGCGTATCGGTACGCCCAAGGGCTGTATCGATACGGCCTTGCCCAAAGGCCTCAGTTTTAGCTGGGCGTATCGATACACGGGGATGTATCGATATGGTCCCAACTCTCTGGAATTCAGTTTGAGCTGGGCGTATCGATACACGAGGGTGTATCGATACCCTCTCAACTCTCTGGAATTTTGAGAAATGGGTAAGAGTAGGGCGTACCGATACGGGGTTTACGCGTATCGATACGATCCTACTTCGTTGACCAAGAAGAGTTGACCGAGAAGGGCGTACCGATACGCTCAAGGGCTGTATCGATACGGTCTTCCCGGAGTTGACCGTTGGGTTGACCTTAGTCAAGGCGTATCGATACCCTCTGTAGGTGTATCGATACGACCTGCTTGAATAGGAAAATTGGGTTGTTTAATTGCATGTCTTGTGGGTTCCTGTATCCGTGTTTGTTCGTTGCGCGTCTCATCACATAGGATTTAATAAAGGCATCTAGAAAAGAAAAAAAATAAAAAGGGTTGCTAACCGAAGGGGAGCCTTAGCAGGTTTCACTTCGGTTTTCCCCGTGTGGCCCACTCGGACCGGTCATCCGGCCAGACCGGGACGAGGGGATTACACTCATGATTTTAAAAATTATCGATCTGAATACGTTATATTTATTATAAGTTATAACTTATTTTAATAAAGCTCAACCAGAAGTTCTGATTAAAAAATTACTTTACTATATAAAATATTTAAAACTAATAAAATTGAAATGAATTTACAAATATAACATATGATCTTGTTCAAAAAAATATATAACATATGATCACGATTTTTTTAATAGACATATGATCACGATTTTAATAGTGTAGATTGTCAGTATTTTTAAATTTTATAAATAATGAATGAAGCTATCTTTGTACACGTTTTGTGTTTTCTACTCCATTTTTAATTCTATAATATACAAATCAGCCATGATCATGAATTGTTCTAATAGTTAATATTGTCAGTAAACTCGTTTTAAATTTTATATACTATTTATTCATGATTTGTTTTATTAGTTTATATTGAATATTCAGTTTTTAAAAAGTTTTAATTAATATTTAAATTTTAATAATTGATAATATATGTTAAATATTATGTTAATAATATCTGGAGATTAAAAATTGAAAATAATATAACTTTGACTATCACAAATTAAATTGCATATAAACGTGAACGAATATCTTAATTAACGAAGCAATATATATCACCGATTAGTTGGTCTAGTGGGATGAGATATTATATACTTTAAACAAGATTAGAAGTTCAAATCATAGTATTGTAAATAGAACAAATTAGGTTAGTAAAGTCGCCTTATAATAGATCTTTGTAAAATTCGATTCAAATTAGACAACTAATAAGTTGGATATATGTGTTTAAGCCAAAAAAAGAAAAAAAATATTTCGGTTTTTAGGTGATGTTGATTGTTCTCTCGTTTTAAGGAGTTCTTGTGTTGTTACGGTATAAGTTTTCTGTTGTAATTTGGGTGTGGTTGGGAGTTGGATCACATATTCACACGAGGTATGAAGAGACAAGAGTTTTTTTTTTCGCTTTGTTTCATTTAGTGTTAGCTTTGTGTATTGTCCTAGGTAAGGAATCATCTTATTTTCTCTTTTACAATTTCGAACCAAGTATACACTTTATATGTATGTCCGTTTACAAAACACGAAAAATAAGTGATTAGATTCACGGACGTTCTTACATAAAAGCACTTATAATACTAGAAATCATTCCTTATCAAGCATGTTATCTCATCTCAAAATTGATTTATTCTATTGCAACAAATACTCGTCACAGTAAGAGTTTCAATGGAACATTAGAGGTAATAATGAGTCAAAGTTAAAAAATTGACCCAAAAAATTAATAAAAAACAAATTTAATGAAAAAAAGGAGTATAATTTTATCTACCGAAGAAACCTTAAGCCATCTTCATCTAATTGTAATCCTCATCCGTCCTCCAGCAGAGTCTTTCCTTTTTTCACCATCAACGGTTTGGTATGACTCCAATTTGGTGGCCAGAAATAGAGGTTTGGTATTGGTGCGGGTAATTCTGCGCCTTTACAACATATTAGCCGACACCCGTAGTCTTATCCACCATCCCGTAGTTTTGGGCAGCGACCAAAAGATCAGCAGCAGCACACGCAACCTTCCCCCTGTCGACCTTTGTTGGTTTCGTTGTTGAGTGTAGATTTTGTCGCGTCGACTATTAATTGTGACCGCAATACAACGTAATTTCCGTATTATAACGTTTTTAAAAGTCATCATGACACGCGTCGTATAGTGTCAAAAATAAAACCTTAAACTCAAATAAATAAGATTTAAAAATAATATAGCGAGAATAAGGGTCGATCCGCAGGGAATAGGAATTCTAACACCTTTCTTCTGATTTAGACCAATAACCTGTAGAAAATAAAGGGAGATTTTAGAATAGTGAGTTGAATGAGAAAAATAATAAGAAAGTAAAAATAAATATTGAGAATGAATTTTAGATGAAAATAGCCTCAAGCCATGCTTTGCCACGACATCTTCGATCACTGAAGTTGATTTTTCTTCGACTTTCCTGCAGGTTACAGTCTACAAGGCCCAACCCTTGTAACTTACTTCTCGTTGGTAAATTCGACTCCCAGGGCAATCCTTGAAGTCAAACTTTAGTGAATTAGCCACGGCAATCGATGCTAACTCAAATCTGAGTTAGTGCTGGAGAAGCCCGTGCTCGGATATTCGTCTCGATGAGAATTGTTTCCGATTTTTGATTCCCCTTAGTGGACCGCCACTAAGCTTGTTCTTAGGGAGTTGAATTGGCTACAAGCTTTTCCTCGTCCCCAACGATGGATCTAAACCACTTCAAGCTGATGCGCGCTCTCGGAATGAAACAATTGCGATGCCTAAAGATTAGGCCGATTGCCTAATCAATTTTACAGAGAATCTAAAAAGGAGTTGTTGAAGGATTGAAGTATTTTCCTAATCTCACGAGGTTTGTCGGGTTTGGCATTGCTTTTGACTAAAGGGAATTTAGTTAAGCATGGTTTATGAAAAAACCATACTTAATAAAATAAATAAAGAAAATGGAGAAAAGAAATGGAGAAAAATGGAGAGCTTTATTAACTCAAGGAAGAAGAGAACAATGAAAATGTTTGATGAATAATTCACCCCCAAAGTGGGGTATTTATAGTAGTAGAAAAACCCTAAAAATCTAAGATGATAAATCCTAAAAAATTTAAATAAAATTACATAAGATAAATATCCAAGTTTTGAATTTTAAGATAAAAATCGGATGATAAGCTATCTTGATAAGTGGACTGATAAGTTATCAGGGTTGCTGACGTCATCTTCTAGAAGGTGCTGACGTGGCGCCCAGTCAGCATTCATGCCCTGGTTCATGCCCATGAATCTGTCCACGACTTCAGTATTTTCTGCAGCACTTCGACTCATTTCCAGCATTACGTAACCTGCACGAGAACAACATAAAAACAGCCCAATTAAGTCCTTCAAACATATATATTCGATCAAAATAAGGACTAAAAACATAACCAAAATAAATATTTATCAAATTCCCCCCCCCCACTTATCCGATGCTTGTCCTCAAGTATCTCAAAATTAAATAAACTTAAGTTCAAGTTTTCATCCTTAATTTCACGAAGTCTCAAAAGGTTTCAATATGATTAAGCATCTAAATATGAAAGAAAACTAAGGAGCAAAAATAGACAAATGGCAAGATTAAAAATTTAAAGCAAAAACGACATTCTAAAACTCTACTAACATCAATGATGCAAACCAAGTACCCTCACAAAGAATCGCTCATGTCACTCAAAGTGTTTAAGGGTAGAGAAAAATCACTCGAGCCAAAGCTAATTAGAGCATAACCATAAGCTTGTGTTTAAATCTAATCTCCACTACTAACATGAATACGATGCAAAAATCAAGAGGTCTTTAAGAAGGGTTGTAATGGGGCTAAGGTAAGGGTAGGATAAGGCTGAAAATAAGGGCTAAAATTCAAGACAAAAAATCATCCCAAAAATATATTCGAAACTGTTTTTTTTTTCATTCGAACCAAAACTGTTCGACAGTGTACCTTTTTTTTTCTAACTGCACTGTTTTTTCCTGTTTTTATTTTTCTGCAGACTCGAACAATTTCCTGCACTGTATATTCGAATCAATTCTGCACTATATATTCGAATCAATTCTGCACAGTTTTTTTTCCTGCACAGTGTATTTTTAGCTACTGCACTGCACTTATTCGAATCTGTTTTTTTTAAGACGATTTTTGTCTTGAAAAAGGGAACAAAAGTAATGGAATTGAAAGAAAAAAATGGATTAGGCTTAAAATGTGGTGATTTTCAAGGAAAAGGCTAAGGCTCAAAAATTGTTTCACTAAGGGAAATTAATTAAAGGGTAGGTAATTTATTTGGGAAGAGAAATGGTTAAACCTAGTGCCTCTATCATATTAAAGCATCATAATCAATCAACGTAATCTCAAAAAGAATTTAAAAACAAGTTCTAGAATGCAACTAATTTAGCTAGGCACACTCAAAGAAACAAAGAGCAAATATCATGCATGCTCATTAGGCTAAAAAACTCACAAATATATCTTGTGTACTTAGGTAAGCATCATGTGAATTAATAGAGAAAGAAAATGTCATATAAAAGATTTTAATCAAAAAATAATCATGCCAAAAATCTACCATGCAACCTAGAATTTTCTAACAAGATAGATACAAAGCCATATGAAAACAGTGAGACAAGGCAAAACTAAGGATTAAACGAAGAATTTAAATTAATAAAACCAAGATTTCAAGCGAACAATCAAGACGGATAAGCAAGATAAAAATTGATAAGCATATCTCCCTCCCCATCACTTGATGCATTTTGTCCCAAAATGAACATAAAATAAAATAAAAGAGAGAGGGTGAAAATACTCCCCGATCGCAGAAGAGCATGTTTCGGTAATGGGCTCCAAGTCTGGTGTAGGGGCGGAGGCGAGCTAGCTCTCGAGTTCGGATCATGGTGGTGGTAATGGTGAGTGATTTAGGTTGAAGATGAAGTGAGAATGGTAGCTGGTGATATTTGTGTAGTTTAAAAAAATATATATATAAAATAAAGAAGAATGGTTTGTTGGAAAGGGACGGCTGGTGATATTGAAAAAGAATAAAATAAGGAAAAAATGGTTTATTAGAAAGGGATTGTTGAAGAGTTGGACGTGGGTTTAAAAGCAAGTGGGGTCCAGGGAAGATAAAATATGGGTTTAATTTTTGATTTAGTTTAAAATATGGGTGAAGTGATTGGGTAGGGAAAAAAAAGGATAAAGGGAAAATCCGAATTTTTATTTAAATTCTAAAAATTGGGCACACCAAATCTTGTTAAAAAAGATAGCTTCTCATCATTTTATTCAATCTAAATTATCTGCAAATAAAATAAATAAGAGATCAGATAAGATAAAATAAAATCAAAATAAATTCGAAAATAAAATAATTAAAATGAGATAAAATTAAAAATAAATTCGAAAAGAGAAAAGAATAAATTCGAAATAAATTCGATTTTTTTTCTTTTCTTTTCCTTTTTTTATTTTTATTTATTTTTATTTTAACTAAAGATAAAATTCAAATGACATCAAATTATAGCAAATTAAAATGGAATAAAAAAATAATAAAATAAAGAAAGTAAAAAATAAAATAATAAAAATAATTAAAGTAAAAAGAAGAAAAGAAATGTGTTGCCTCCAATCTAGCGCTTGTTTATCGTCATTAGCTCGACGACATGGTTCAGACTACAGGCATTGCGACAAATACTTCTTCCAGTTCTTGCGCTTTATCCAACTGAGTATTTCCCTACGAGAAATTTTGCGATTATGGGGTTTTTTTACTGGAAAAAATTTTCTTTCACTCTTCAATTTATCTGGAAGTAATTTTAATTCCAAATTCAATCCCTGCAAAATGAAAGAAAACATTTTAGATTTCAATGGAGTTAGGCGTAAATCAGAATGAACAGAAGAAACATTTTTCAACTCCTTAATTCCTTTGCCGTGATCCTTCAAGTCCCTGCACGAATCATCAACATATTTAGATTCTATAAATTCTTCAACGGCGGGATCAATAACATCTATAAAATGTATACTAGCAACATTATCAGGATGTCGCATCGCTTTGTAAACATCAAATTTTACCACCTCGCCATCGAACTCCATTGTAAGGATCCCACTTCTCACATCGATTTTCGTATTTGCAGTACTTAAAAATGGACGACCAAGAAGGATTTCGGAAAAATTATTAGTCCGATCGTTTTCCATGTCTATGACATAGAAATCTGTCGGAAAGATTAAATCTTTTACCTTTACCAGGACATTCTCTAGCAATCCTTCCGGGTAAATTATGGATCTGTCCGACAGCTGTATGGTTACTTTTGTATCCTTCAAAGGCTCAGCAGAAAGTGAGTTATAAAATGAAAGTGGCATAACATTAATAGAGGCCCCTAAGTCACACATTGCTCGTTTAATACCCAATTTACCAATTTTGCAGGGAATGGCGAACATACCTTGGTCCTTCAATTTCGACGGTAACCTTCGCTGAAAAACTGCCGATACGTGTTCTCCTAGATTAACTTTTTCAACTCCTATAAGACGACGTTTGTTAGTACATAAATCTTTCAAAAATTTAGCATACCTTGGGATTTTTCGGATTACGTCAAGGAGTGGGATATTGATTTCCACTTTTTGAAACATATCTAGGATCTCCTTTTCTTCGGCTTGTTTATCTTTCTTCACTAATCTCAATGGGAAGGGTGGTGGTGTAGCGCAGGGAGAAGGTACAGGGGTTGGATCGGGCATACCTTTTCTAGTAGGGGGTGATTGCTTTTTTTCTTCTTTCTGTACGCCATCTTCTTTAGCTTTAGGTTCGATGACTGTACCGCTTCGTAGAGTGATGGCGTTCACATTCTCTCTTAGATTAGGCTCCGTTTGAGAAGGTAATTTCCCTTTGGATTCTAAGCGACTTACCGCTAAGGTCAATTGACTTATCTGTTTGTCAATTGCTTCAAAGTGAGCTTCGGTTCTTAGTTGAAATTTTTCTTTGGCTAGCGCTAACTTTTCAACAATTGACTCCAACGATGGCTTCTGCGATTGATATTGTTGTGGTGCAGTTGGTTGATAAGCTTGATTTGGCCTCTGGTTTTGCGCGTAACCGAAGTTTGATTGGTTTCTCCATCCCTGATTATTTGCATTTCCTATGGCGTTGGCTTGGGCGACATCCTCTTCTTGGATCATCGGACAACAGTCTGTCGGATGTTCTGGGCTGGTACAGATTCCACAAAGTCTAGCTGTTTTTCTCTTATCTGCAACAAGAGTTTGCACTATTTCAGCTAATTTATCGATTTTGTTCTCTAATGAAACTGTACTTACCTCGCGAACCCTTCGAGATGGTTCGCTAGACTGATTGAATCTTTGAGAGTTGGTGGCCATGGTTGATATCAGTGTTTTAGCCGCTGTTGGTGTCATGTTGACTAAAGCTCCGCCACTAGCTGCATCTATTACCTTCATATCCATAAGCGTAAGTCCTTCATAAAAATACCGGAGAAGGGTTTGTTCTGATAATCCATGTTGTGGACAATTTGCACACAACTTTTTAAACCTCTCCCAGTATTCATATAAAGATTCAGCCTCTCTTTGTTGAATGCTCAGGATGCTGCGTCTAATTTCGCTTGCTTTCGCTGCAGGGAAGAACCTGTCAAGAAAAAGTTTAGCCATGTCAGTCCACGTTGTAACAGAATTAGGGGGTAAATCAAATAACCAATCTTTCGCTATATCAGCTAAGGAAAATGGATCAAACCATGTGGCTTTGTACTTAGACAAACCATGTGAAATTCCTTCAAATGTTTATGAGGATTTTCTGTCGGTAAGCCGTGAAAGGTAGGCAAGAGGTGGATCAAACCCGTTTTTAGCACGAACGGTGTTTCGCCATTTGGAAAGGTTATACACTGTAGAACTAAGGTTTTGATATAATATTTGAAGAATGTTTTGGACTAAATTGAAAAGAATTTAAAATATGTTTTTAGTCAAAAACAACTTGAAAATATGTTTAAGGGTTTTAAAGGCTTTGGAATGGTTTTAAAATACATTTAAAGTAGTAAAAACCATGATTTTCAAGTAACCGTACCGATACGGTATTGGACCGTACCGATACGCCTTAGGGTTTTCAAACTACCAAAATTCCAGTAGCCAAAACCCGTACCGATACGCCTAGCCGTATCGATACGGTGTGTTTTGAAATAGCCCAACGGCCATAAATGGTACTATTCCCAACGGCCATAAATGGTACTATTTCCAACGGCTATAAATGGTACTATTTCCAACGGCTATAAATGGTACTATTTCCAACGGCTATAAATGACACTATTCCAACGGCTAAAAACGGCTCTATTCCCAACGGCTATAAACGGCTATATTCCCAACGGCTATAAACGGCTACAAACTCATTTGGGACTATAAATTGAAGGCTAGAACACTTGAAGAAAGCAATAGACAACATCCAAGCTTCATGTTCAAGAGAAATAGCATTTAAGTCTTTATTCTTTATTTCTCTTGTATATATTGTATAGAGAGTGTTTTTTTTATTGTTTTATTCTTTATACTCTTGTGAGCTTAATTCTCGTAAACACCCACCTTGTGAGGTTTATTTGTTTACATCTTTTTTACCCTTGTAAAAGGAGAGGTTCTAGTTTAGCCTTGAGAGAAAAACTAGAGTTGGTTCTATCTTAGCCAAGTTGAAAAGATAGGGTTGTAACGGTTTCCTCCTGAGCCTGAAAAAGGGGACGAATTCATTGTTGAGTGAATTGGGAAATCCTTAGTGGTGTGCTAAGGTAGTGGATGTAGACTCGGTTGAGTAGTCGAACCACTCTAAAATCCTTGTGCAAATTGTCTACCTTTCTTTCGGTTTTTAGCCAATTCATCCAAGAACCAAACACAACCCACTTGACGGTTTCGGTGATCGATTCAAGCGTGCCTAAAAAGCCCAACAATTGGTATCAGAGCCTCGTCTCCATCGAAGGACTAACATCCGGGAGTAAAGATCTATTGCTCGAAGTCCAACCGTTCAAGAAAATGGCAAGATTTGAAGAAGGCCGCTCTATCTCGTGTCCTCCACTCTTCGAAGGAGAATCATACTTCCAATGGGCAAATATCATGAAACTCTTCATCAAGTCTCAAGACTATGAGGTTTGGGACATCATTGAAGATGGGTATTTGGAAGCTCCAAAGAAGAAGAAAAAGCAAAGGAGTGCCAACGACACGAAGGCAAAGCTAAACACCAAGGCGATGCACATTCTCTATTGTGGCCTTAACGAAGAAGTTTCCAAGAAAATCTCCACATGCAAAAGTGCCAAAGAATTATGGGAGAAACTTGAGAAGCTTTATGACAACAAGAATGGAGAAAAGAAAGATGATGATCAATCATGTGCAAACTTTCTCTCCAATCTAAAGGTGGATGGTGTTTTGGCTCTCGAGGAGCCTAAGGTATCTTCTAACTCAAATGAATTAAATTCATATTCTTTTGATGAGTTACAAGATGCATTTGATGAATTATTTTTGGAATTTGAGACCATGAATTCCAAATTTAAGAAAATGATTTCTAAACTTGAATTTGAAAATGATTTTCTTTTTAAAACAAAATTGGATTTTGAAAAAGAAAATGAGATTTTGAAAAATGATTTAGAGTTTTCAAAAACAAGCAATGAAATTTTAGAAAAAGAAAATTTTGATTTGAAAGTTAAGCTTGAAAGCTTAGCAAAAGAAAAAGAAATTATTTTTAATAATTCATCTCATCCCATAATGACAAAATGCTCACATTGTCATTATCATGGTCATTCCTTACATACTTGTCCTATAAAGAAGAGACAATCTTATAGGATTAGACAAGTATGGGTTCCTAAAGGAACTAAAGACATTGTGACTAACGTAAATGGATCCAAAGCAATTTGGATACCAAAAATCAAGTGAATGTCTTTTGTAGGTGTGTTGGAGCAATGGCAAGCAAAGCAAAATCAAAGAATGCTCAAATCACACTTGAGAAGAAGATTGGGTAACCTCTAAGCTTAATTACTTCATTTTATACATTTGGTTATCTAATTTTTTGTTTAAAGTCTTGGATTATCTGTTAAGCCTAATATGACGCTTTGAGTAAGGGGGAGCCAATTTTTTAAAAACCAAAATTTTAAGTGTCAAATTTTTTTTTGCCTCCTATGTTATCTTGAACTTAAATGTCATTTTAAATTCTTTTTGATATAACAAAAAGGGGGGAGAAATGGTTTGAAAAATTGAATTTTCAAACGAATAAGGGGGAGCTTTATTTGATTTCATATCTTAATCTCTTATTCACAATTTTAAAGTTAAAGGGGGAAAATCTCAAACAATTTTTCAAGTTGGTTTTATTATATCAAAAAGGGGGAGATTGTAGAACTAAGGTTTTGATATAATATTTGAAAAATGTTTTGGACTAAATTGAAAAGAATTTAAAATATGTTTTTAGTCAAAAACAACTTGAAAATATGTTTAAGGGTTTTAAAGGCTTTGGAATGGTTTTAAAATACATTTAAAGTAGTCAAAACCATGATTTTCAAGTAACCGTACCGATACGGTATTGGACCGTACCGATACGCCTTAGGGTTTTCAAACTACCAAAATTCCAGTAGCCAAAACCCGTACCGATACGCCTAGCCGTATCGATACGGTGTGTTTTGAAATAGCCCAACGGCCATAAATGGTACTATTCCCAACGGCCATAAATGGTACTATTTCCAACGGCTATAAATGGTACTATTTCCAACGGCTATAAATGGTACTATTTCCAACGGCTATAAATGGCACTATTCCAACGGCTAAAAACGGCTCTATTCCCAACGGCTATAAACGGCTATATTCCCAACGGCTATAAACGGCTACAAACTCATTTGGGACTATAAATTGAAGGCTAGAACACTTGAAGAAAGCAATAGACAACATCCAAGCTTCATGTTCAAGAGAAATAGCATTTAAGTCTTTATTCTTTATTTCTCTTGTATATATTGTATAGAGAGTGTTTTTTTTATTGTTTTATTCTTTACACTCTTGTGAGCTTAATTCTCGTAAACACCCACCTTGTGAGGTTTATTTGTTTACATCTTTTTTACCCTTGTAAAAGGAGAGGTTCTAGTTTAGCCTTGAGAGAAAAACTAGAGTTGGTTCTATCTTAGCCAAGTTGAAAAGATAGGGTTGTAACGGTTTCCTCCTGAGCCTGAAAAAGGGGACGAATTCATTGTTGAGTGAATTGGGAAATCCTTAGTGGTGTGCTAAGGTAGTGGATGTAGACTCGGTTGAGTAGTCGAACCACTCTAAAATCCTTGTGCAAATTGTCTACCTTTCTTTCGGTTTTTAGCCAATTCATCCAAGAACCAAACACAACCCACTTGACGGTTTCGGTGATCGATTCAAGCGTGCCTAAAAAGCCCAACATACACATTGGTTGCTGGCCATCTGGCGCCGCATTCAGTTGGCGAATGGTTTGATTTTCGTCTCCCATCGGATTGGGTTCGTAATTCGATTCTGCTTCGGATGTGATTTCTAGATCGCGTTCGAATCTCTGCTGGCGTCTTTTATTTTTCTTTTCCCGAAGTGTTTGTGCGTTCAACTTTCGGGCTAGTGCTTCGATTTCCGGGATGAGATCAAATTGTTCTCCCGGATTGCTCCTGGTCATAAATCAAATCAAACGATATTAGTACTTTGCCGTATTCCCCGGCAACGGCGCCAATTTTGACACACGTCGTATAGTGTCAAAAATAAAACCTTAAACTCAAATAAATAAGATTTAAAAATAATATAGCGAGAGTAAGGGTCGATCCGCAGGGAATAGGAATTCTAACACCTTTCTTCTGATTTAGACCAATAACCTGTAGAAAATAAAGGGGGATTTTAGAATAGTGAGTTGAATGAGAAAAATAATAAGAAAGTAAAAATAAATATTGAGAATGAATTTTAGATGAAAATAGCCTCAAGCCACGCTTTGCCACGACATCTTCGATCACTGAAGTTGATTTTTCTTCGACTTTCCTGCAGGTTACAGTCTACAAGGCACAACCCTTGTAACTTACTTCTCGTTGGTAAATTCGACTCCCAGGGCAATCCTTAAAGTCAAACTTTAGTGAATTAGCCACGGCAATCGATGCTAACTCAAATCTGAGTTAGTGCTGGAGAAGCCCGTGCTCGGATATTCGTCTCGATGAGAATTGTTTCCGATTTTTGATTCCCCTTAGTGGACCGCCACTAAGTTTGTTCTTAGGGAGTTGAATTGGCTACAAGCTTTTCCTCGTCCCCAACGATGGATCTAAACCACTTCAAGCCGATGCACGCTCTCGGAATGAAACAATTGCGATGCCTAAAGATTAGGCCGATTGCCTAATCAATTTTACAGAGAATCTAAAAAGGAGTTGTTGAAGGATTGAAGTATTTTCCTAATCTCACGAGGTTTGTCGGGTTTGGCGTTGCTTTTGGCTAAAGGAAATTTAGTTAAGCATGGTTTGTGAAAAAACCATACTTAATAAAATAAATAAAGAAAATGGAGAAAAGAAATGAAGAAAAATGGAGAGCTTTATTAACTCAAGGAAGAAGAGAACAATGAAAATGTTTGATGAATAATTCACCCCCAAAGTGGGGTATTTATAGTAGTAGAAAAACCCTAAAAACCTAAGATGATAAATCCTAAAAAATTTAAATAAAATTACATAAGATAAATATCCAAGTTTTGAATTTTAAGATAAAAATCGGATGATAAGCTATCTTGATAAGTGGACTAATAAGTTATCAGGTTGCTGACGTCATCTTCTAGAAGGTGCTGACGTGGCGCCCAGTCAGCATTCATGCCCATGAATCTGCCCACGACTTCAGTATTTTCTGCAGCACTTTGACTCATTTCCAGCATTACGTAACCTGCACGAGAACAACATAAAAACAGCCCAATTAAGTCCTTCAAACATATATATTCGATCAAAATAAGGACTAAAAACATAACCAAAATAAATACTTATCACATCACAATGTTTGTAACCACGACATTGTAATCACAATTTAATACAATGTCACCAACTTAGCGCTAGAGAGAAGGTCGGAGTTGCTTGGTTTGTGGTCTTTTCCCATCGTTAGCGGGTTCGAAGGAAAACTATATGGGAGATAAATTATTATTATTATTTTGAACGGTACCTACAATTTAAGGGAAGAAAGGAAGAAATAATTATACCTAATATTAGATCAAAAACTTGAAAAGATAAAAGAAGATGTCATAAGAAATTTAACTATTTGCTTCAACACTTGTTAACGAAAAAAAATTCTCATTCTCTCTAACCATGTCTTATTTTATACCATATACTAAAAAATACTTAAAAATTAAAATTAAAATTTTAACCTTAGTATTTACATCTTAAACCCTAAACCTTAAACTCTAAAAAATACAATATACTTCTAATTCCTTAAACCCAACCACAACCCATGACTTTAAACTTTAAACTTTAAGCTCTAAACTTATTTTTTAAAAGCGGGCACCAAAAAGAAGCATAATTTAAGAACATATGATTTTCATCCTTGTTGACGGGAGACGAATTATTATATGGCGTGAATATCATGAAGTATGGACCACCCTCTTTTTAACTTGTTCATAGTGTCGGCAAACAAGTACTATTTATTTGTGTGATTGAGCACCTCAAATTGGCCTTGATATTTTTCTTGGCACCAAGTCGACGTGTTATGAACAAAGCATAAACTCGAATTTAATCTGAATTAGTTCCAATCCAAATTGAGCATAAACTGAATGGAATGTAAACTTCAAATGATTCAAAATGAAATGACTTTACCTGAATTCGATCTAAACGACCTGATTATCATGTCTAAATTAATAAAATTAAATAATATGGTTGTTTTATTTGACGAAACTACTTTTGTATCGTTTTTTTTAATATTCTAGTGTGCATATATGTAGTATATGTTTTTTAACCTTTTAAAAATGCACACACTGTGCACGCTAAATGAGTTCACTTATGTATCACTTAAATTGCTTAAAATTGTTATGGGCTAAAGTTGGAGTTCCAACATTTAAGTTATTTTTTTTTTGCAATTAGTTATTTTTTTATTAAGCAGAGATAATTACACTCTCCAGGTAAATGCATAGATTTTAATTATAAAAACAACATAAGCATCATTGACCACTCAATCAATTAGTAAATCTCACACTTATCTTTAATTACAAGTCTAGTATTACGAACAAAGTTTATAAGTAAATTCTATTTAAAAATAATCGTAGCTGATTCAGAATTTTACAGATTAAGATATCTAAAAAATTGTTAAAAATTTTAAATTTGGATTTCTACGTATTAACTATCTAATGGATAATTGTATTTAATTCGGATTTGAATTTACACAATAATAATCAAATAGTTTACGGATAATAAACAATTTTGATATTATAAACAAATTTATTGATTCGAATTCGTATAATTCAAAAATCATCAAAATATATGGTCTAAAATCATTCATAAATTATACTTTGAATGTTAACCAGACCGTCTCGAGAGACTACAATGAATAATGAGTTATGAAATCAAAGAAGTGCGGCCACGTTCAATAATTTGACTTCTAACTAGACGTCCATTATGCAACCAAACGTGTAGATCTGTCACTTTGGGACACTTTATTCCCTATATTATGCTGCAACCTTTGAAATCATAGAAATTATAGAGGAGGAGAGACTCTTGAATGGCCAAGAGTTTTTCTGAGGCCTGGGCGGTGCACCATACACATAATAAGGGAGCAGCTGAGCGAGCTAGCTAGCACCATGGTTTGCTGGGAGCCGGCACCGGTGGGCTGGATAAAGGTCAATACCGGTGGTGCGATGAAGCCAAGCTTCGGTTTGGCAGCTACAGGCAGCATCATTAGAGACTCCAAGACACCGGAAAGTTCGACATGATGTTCACCCGAACTTGAGGTGGACCCGATGCTTTTAGATTCGAACTTGACTTGAGAACGACCTGAATCTGATATTGTGATAACCAAAGTGACCTGATATAAACTCGATCTCGAGACTAATTTGGTAAATATCTGATATAACCTAACTTGAAACGACCCACGATTCAAATTTACCTGACCTGTTATCAACCCGACATATTAATTACCCGAAACTTTTAATTGTTTGGAAGAAAAATTACCCACCCAATCCAACATTCATTTTTTTCTCTCATTTTTCTCATGTACATAAACCCGGTAACCCCAGTTTCTAAACCATATAACCTTAAATTCTATACTCTAAAGCTTAAACCTCATACTATATACCCTAAAAATATATTATAATCATCATCATTGTTATTATTAAACTAAAAATACTGTTGTTATTAATTTATTATTATTTTAAAATAAATATAATATATTTTTGTTAATTGTTATTGTTACTAGTGTCATTATTATTAAAAGTAACATATTACTTATTGTTAAAATAAAATTATAATTGTAATATTATAAAAATATCAAAATTAAAATCAAAACAATCAAAATTTCTAAAGTTATTATACACAATAATAAGTATTAAATTACATATGAACAAAATCACCATAAACTATGTATGTTGGAAACCCGACGGACCCAACACACCCACTGTAGAGGACCTAAGACTGACCACTAACACTACACCAACTTCCTGAGTCGGTTAGCCTTTCTATATTTAATTTCTTAGTGCACAACTTAGGCGACAGTGCCGACCATACACCAATTAGGCGGTAGAACCGACCATATACTATTCAGGCGGCAGAGCCGACCATATAACTTAGGCGGCATAGCCGACCATTATAATAACCAATTCAGGTGCACCAAAGAAATACATAAATTAAGGCTTAACCGGGAAACTCCTAACTACAAGAAAAATAACACTTTAATTAATATACCACAAATATTACAAACATACCTCACTACAATATTTATCAAAACACTAGATTATTTTCACTCCACTCACAGTACATCTCACGCCACTTGCACTCACTTCACTTACACTATTATTTCTTCTTCACACTTGCACTAACCCCACACTCCACTCACTTTTCTTTTTCTTTCTCACGCCACTCTTACACCCACTCACATCTCTCCTTTTCACTCTTCAACTTACACACATTGCACCTAATGGCATAGCCTATTTATAGGCAAATGAGGCGGTGGATGTTTATGATATTTTATATATATTATAATAATACTTTATATAATGGAGATGGTTGTCTCTAGAACCATGGAGAGAAGTCTTGACTTTAACACTCCCCCTCAACGACTTCTCTCTATAGATGACTTGCAGATCATACCGAGTACTTCTCTGAATTTCTCGAACTTTGGTTTACTTAGACTCTTCGTGAATATGTCTGCAACTTGTTCATCTGTCTTTGTTGGCTCCATTCTGATCTCCCCTTCAAGGACTTTCTCGCGAATGTAGTGATGGTGCACTTCTATATGTTTTGTCCTTGCATGAAAGACCGGATTTTCTGCTAGACGTATGGCTGATAAATTATCGCAGAAAAGTCTTACTTGATAGTCCGTTGGCTGATGTAGATCTTCCATTAATTGCTTTAGCCAAGTACTCTCTTGTGCTGCTGATGCTGCTGATCGATATTCAGCTTCCGTGCTTGATAATGATACTGTTGGTTGTCTCTTACTGCACCACGATATTGCTCCTGAACCAAGACTGAAGATGTATCCAGTTGTAGATCGTCGTGTACTATGATCTCCAGCATAGTCGGCATCACAATATCCAATCATCTGGCATTCTTTTACTTTCTTGTATAGGATGCCAAAATTGATGGTGCCTTTAACATACCTTAGAATACGTCTTACTGCATCAAGATGAGGCTTCTTAGGATTACTCATGTATCGGCTAGCCACACCAACTGCGTAAGTAATGTCTGGTCGGCTTAGAGTAAGATAAATGAGGCTTCCAACTAGTTGTCGATACATGGTTGTATCTTCTAGATCTTTCCCTTCATCTATTTGTAGCTTTATATTGGGATCCATGGGAGTAGAGATAGGCTTGCAGTCAAGCATCCCATACCTCTGTAGAAGATCCTTTGCATATTTTTGTTGACCAAGAAATATACCTTCCTTCATATGCTCCACTTCTAGCCCAAGAAAGTGTTTGAGTTCTCCAAGTTCCTTCATATGAAATCTGATAGACAAATTTTTCCTTGTTCGCTCTGTTTCCTCGTAATAATCTCCTGTGATGATTAAGTCATCTACGTATACTAGCACTATGGCTAGTTTCCCTTGATTTTCTTTCACGAATAAGCTGGAATCTGAAGGGGCAACTGTAAAACCGCTTTGTATTAAGAACTCACCAATCTTTCCGTACCATGCTCTTGGTGCCTGCTTCAAGCCGTAGAGTGCCTTTTTCAATTTGCAGACATGCTCAGGGTGACTTTTGCTCTCGAAGCCTCTTGGTTGCTCCATATAAATGTCTTTATCAAGCTCTCCATGTAAGAAAGCATTCTTGACATCCATCTGCCACAACTTCCAAGATTTGTTGGCTGCCAATGCCAGTAAGACTCGAACGGTTGTAATCTTTGCCACCGGGCTGAATGTTTCTTCATAATCTATCCCATATTGTTGAGAAAAACCTCGAGCAACTAGTCTGGCTTTATACCTTTCAATCGAGTTATCTGGTCGAGTCTTCACCTTGTATACCCACTTGCAAGATATTGGCTTCACATCTTTCGGCTTTGGCACTAGATCCCATGTTTGATTATTGTTTAATGCCTCAATCTCTTCCTCCATAGCTTTCTTCCACTTAGGGCTTCGTGTTGCTTCTTCATAATTGGCTGGTTCGATCGGTATGGGCTCATCTACTAAAGCAGCGTTGGCATACCTTGGATTAGGTTGCTTTTGCCTTGTTGATCTTCGTATTTCTTGTACAGGCTCGTCAGCTTCTATTTGACTTGGACGAAGCTCCTCAGATGTAAACTGGTGTACGCCCGTCTTCCATGGACTTTTGTCTTTAGAGGTTGAGCTATCTCTTTCTTTACTTGGATCCGGTGCTGGCGCTTCACCTTCTTTATTGTCTTCTGAAACCTTTTCTAGGTCACGCGGTTCAGAAAACTTGATCTTCTGAGGCGACCACCATGAAGAAGCTTCATCAAACACCACATTTCTTGAAGTGTGACACTTTCCAGTGGTTGGATCACAACATTTCCAACCTTTTCGTGCATCATCATATCCCACGAAGATGCATCGAATTGCCTTTTTGTCAAATTTACTTCTTTGATGATCTGGCACGAAAACGTAGCATACACAACCAAATACCTTGAGATGGCTGACTGTTGGCTTGATTTTCCATAACTTTTCATGTGGTGAAATGAATCCCAACTTAGCTTGTGGTAGCCTATTAATCACGTAGGCTGCTGTCCTCATACACTCGGCCCAAAATCTTCCTGGTACATTCT
This sequence comes from Hibiscus trionum, assembly GCA_030270665.1. Lineage (NCBI taxonomy): Eukaryota > Viridiplantae > Streptophyta > Magnoliopsida > Malvales > Malvaceae > Hibiscus > Hibiscus trionum. Next base: position 6,755,808 of record BSYR01000065.1, read on the forward strand.
TGGCATGAAGCATGCTTCGACATGTTTCAGCAAGATGACGATTCTTCCGCTCCGCTACTCCATTTTGTTGTGGAGTATTGGGGCAAGTTAATTGTCGTCTGATCTTGTGTTCTTGAAGATAGGTAGTGAACTCTGTAGATAGATATTCCTTCCCATTATCAGTGCGTAGACACTGAATTTTCTCATTGAGTTCACTTTCTATCTTTTCCTTAAACTCCTTGAACTTCGTAAAAGTCTCTGACTTTTCTTTCATAAAGTAAACCCACACGTACCTTGAGAAGTCATCAATAAATGTCACTATGTACTTCATACCTCCAAGTGATATTTGCTTCACTGGGCCAAATACGTCTGAGTGTATGAGCTCTAATGGTGTCTGGGACTGATGCTCCGACTCCTTGAATGGCAACTGATGAGCCTTACCAAACTGACATCCAGCACAAACTGTATCTGTTCGGATGTCTACTTGAGGAAGTCCCCTTATTATCTGTTTCTTCATCATTACCTTCAATTTGTTATAGCTTACATGTCCAAGGCGCTCATGCCAAAGATCGGCTGTCTCATTTTTCCGGGTCTTGTCCACATATGCTGACTCCGCAGATAGCACATAAACTGATTCTGTTCTTCTTCCTTTCACAATAGGAGTGCCGATCACCTCCACTTGCTGAAATATAGACACGTCTTCAGGCCCAAATAGCACATAATTTCCTGCTGTTGTCAGTTGGGGCACTGACAACAAATTCTTCTTTAAGCCAGGAACAAGGTAAACCTTCTCGAGTTGAAGCTTCTGAGAGTCGTTCCTTGGAAGTGTTGTCTTTCCAATGTGAGAAATAGGCAACCTTGAATTGTTGGCTGTCAACACCACTCTTTTTCCTTTGTACTCGTCTATGTCTTGCAGTTTCTTCTCGTCATTGGTCATGTGATTGGAGCATCCAGAATCAACGATCCAATCTTCTTTGTAGTCAATTTTTGACCTTATGGTTGTTGCAAGAACTGGTTTCTCCATGTCTTCTTTCACCTCTTCTTCATCCTTGTAGTCTGTTTTTGAATATGTGGTTGCTACTAAGGATGTCTCTTCCATGTCTTCTATTAACTCTTCTTGTTCTACTCCAATAGAGAATCCAGCTTCTGCATCCCATTCTTCTTCGCTGATGGGAGTTTCCAACATGGCTTCTCTCTTCTCCTCTTTTGTGGTGGCCATGTTTCCTTGGAAAGTTTGTCTCCTGGGCATTCTGCAATCTTGAGCAAAGTGGCCCTTCTTGCCACAATTGAAGCATTCACGACTCTCCTTCATGGGTAATCTACAATCTCGAGCAAAGTGACCCTTTCTTCCACAGTTGAAGCATTCACCATTTTTTCTTCTATCGTTCTCCTCGTACTGTTGGTGATAGTCTTCTTTTCTACGTCGAACTCCCCCTGAAGTGTTACTTCTATCTCTTGGATAGAGCTTGCCTCCTTTCGTCACTTCTTGTCTTCGTGACGTACCTTTCTTCTTGTTGATGAAGAGTGCCTCCTCTTCGTCTTTTATGGTTACGCCACTCATCTGTTTGGTTAATTCCTCCTGGTTAACCAACAGGTTCTCCAGCTCGACTAAGGATGGTTGAGTAGGCCATCCCCTCACAGCAGCGATAAACCCATTGTACTCGGGTCTTAGGCCATGGATGATAATTCTTTTCATCCTTGCCTCGCTAACCTTCTCATCTGGTGCAAGTTGAGATATCTCACGGCAGATAGATTTCACCTTGGTAAAATACTGAGCAATAGATAGGCTTCCTTGTGAGATGCTCGCGAGCTCATTTTCCAAGAGTTGGAGGCGTGCTTCATTCTTCTTTGAAAATAATTTTGCTAAAGTTTCCCAGGCTGCCTTTGGTGTCTTCTCATCACGAATATGCTCCAATAGGTCCTCCTCGATTGTGGTCTTCAATGTATATAAAGCCTTCCCAGCCTTGATGTTCCATTTTCTCAAGGCTTCGGCATTCTCCTTCGGTGGGGGAGTTGTGTCGGTGCCTGCGACTATTTCCCACAAGTCCTGACCTTGTAAATAGGACTCTATGCATGTCTCCCAATAACCGTAGTTGTGGTTATTGAGCTTCCTAATCCCGTTGCTTGTGCTTCCAAAGTCTGCCATGCTGACTGACGCCCGGCGTCCACTAAGCTTGGTTCCAAACCAATAGCTTTACAGTCCCCGACTGTATTCCGGCAGTGTCTCCCCTTAGCACCTTGATGCAACGTCGACTAATGTAAGCGTCCAACGCTTACCGAAACTTTACAGTCCCTGACTGTATTTCGACAGAATCTTTCCTCAACGAACTGATGCACCGACCAATGTAAACGTCCAACGCTTACCGAAGATTTCTCCACTGGTAACGGTCCCGGACCGCCTGCTCTGATACCAATTGTTGGAAACCCGACGGACCCAACACACCCACTGTAGAGGACCTAAGACTGACCACTAACACTACACCAACTTCCTGAGTCGGTTAGCCTTTCTATATTTAATTTCTTAGTGCACAACTTAGGCGACAGTGCCGACCATACACCAATTAGGCGGTAGAACCGACCATATACTATTCAGGCGGCAGAGCCGACCATATAACTTAGGCGGCATAGCCGACCATTATAATAACCAATTCAGGTGCACCAAAGAAATACATAAATTAAGGCTTAACCGGGAAACTCCTAACTACAAGAAAAATAACACTTTAATTAATATACCACAAATATTACAAACATACCTCACTACAATATTTATCAAAACACTAGATTATTTTCACTCCACTCACAGTACATCTCACGCCACTTGCACTCACTTCACTTACACTATTATTTCTTCTTCACACTTGCACTAACCCCACACTCCACTCACTTTTCTTTTTCTTTCTCACGCCACTCTTACACCCACTCACATCTCTCCTTTTCACTCTTCAACTTACACACATTGCACCTAATGGCATAGCCTATTTATAGGCAAATGAGGCGGTGGATGTTTATGATATTTTATATATATTATAATAATACTTTATATAATGGAGATGGTTGTCTCTAGAACCATGGAGAGAAGTCTTGACTTTAACAATGTACATACGCAACTCGACGTTATATGCATAGCGGATGCATCTCGATGCTCTCGACGGTTACGAAAGCAACTCAATATTTAGTGGGAAGGCGCAACCCACAATAATAGCATTTAAGGCTTCTAATTATTCAATTACGTTTTAACATATTTAAGATTTCTTATTTAGTTATTTTTATATGGGGTAAAAATAACATTTGGATTTGGGAGGGAAATTACCTTCCCAATTCAAATCCAATTTCTCAAAAAAATTAATTTATTTCATATACCCTAAATCTTAGATCTGACATGAATTTCACTTGAAACCGACTGTACTTGACCCGAACTTTATTCGAAATTGACGCGATCATATATGAACTTAATCCGATACATAGATTGATCCAACCCGACGTCCATCTGAAATTAAGTTAACCGTTTGGACCCGGTCCATTTTAACATGAATATGGTATTGACCTGACCTAAAATTGACTTGACCCAAACCGAGCTTGAATTGAAATCAACCTGAGGTTGATTCAAATCCGAGACAACTCAAATCTGACCCGACTCGAATTGAACAATTAATTTGGTTGACATAAGCTGATTCTGATCTAATCCGATCTAATTTTATTAGGGATGGCAACGGGGCGGGGCGGGGCGGGTTTTTGGCCGCCCCGAACCCGCCCCGACCTATAATATATTATACCCGACCCCGCCCCGCCCCGGATTAAAATATTAATTTACCCGCCCCGCCCCGCCCCGATACAATAACCCTTAAACCCGACCCCGCCCCGACCCGCCCCGAAAAATTTAAAAAATTTTAATCTTCGCCGACGGTAAATATTAGATTCGACCAATCTTCCACCACAATCACAAATTATAGTTTCAAGGGACATCAAACATATATAAAAAATTAAAATAAAACCAATTTTAAATTATACACATGTTAAACTACATATTTAAAAGAATAAACTTAAATCATTGACCGTTAGAATCGAATATATTAAAACTTAAACAATATCTAACAAAATTTTACAATAAGTACGAACCAAAACAAAAACAAAAAATAACTTAAAACTCATAAAAGTATTTAAATTTAATGATATTTTTTATAAATATAATAAAAATATATATAAAAATGTACCGGGGCGGGGCGGGGCGGGGAATTTCTAGCAAATACCCGAACCCGCCCCGCCCCGACTTCATGCCTTTCCCGCCCCGCCCCGCCCCGCCCCGATCCCCGAAATTTTAGAAAAAATACCCGGTCGGGTCGGGTCGGGGCACCTCGGGTCGGGTCGGGGCCGGGTATTTTTGCCATCCCTAAATTTTATTTACCTTATTAATTGAGTGGCCTCAACCCATGTTTTGTTTCCTCCTCTGCCGACACGTCGATTTCTTCGTCGATCGACCATAGTAAATCCATGAAACTACGGGCTCAAACTATTTCTTTCTTTCTAGCTATAGAAACTAGAAAAGCACCCACCGAAGTTTGCCCCTTGTTATTCAAGCCCAAAGTTTCCGTCTTTTTCCTCATTTCTTTCTTCTTTTTCGAATCTTCTGCGATCTTTCCAACCCTAAGTAAACTAACAGCTGCTTTCAATTACAGATTCCTCAAATCGCTATTGCCCAAATTAGTCTTAAAAATCAAAATTTGACTTTTATTTATGCTCATTTAAGTCTTCTTTAATTTTCGACTGAAAGACTCAAACATTGAACGCCGTCTCTTTTAAAGAAACCATTTCATGTGATTTTGTTTGAGATTAGTTTAGTAACAAGGAAATGGGTTTTGCTGTATCCGATGAGTTGTTGGGAACTGTGGTTCCAATTGTTGTTTACTGGATTTATTCAGGGATTTACATGTGTTTAGGGTCATTTGACAAGTACAGATTGCATTCTAAAACAGATGAGGAAGAGAAGAATTTGGTTTCCAAACGAACGGTCGTTGAAGGCGTTCTCTTCCAGCAATTTCTTCAGGCTGCCGCCGCGATCCTTTTGTTCACGGTAAACCCTCCACCACAACAACTCTTATATTAGTTACTTTTTATGATCAAGTTACTTCTTCAAACATGGATCTGGGATTTTGGATTTCAGTCGCATATTGGAGTCAAAATGTCAAACCTTTATATATTTTTATAATTATAGCTGAAATTTTGATGGCAGGGCTCATGTTTTTAGTTTGATTTTAGGAGAACCAAATGGTTTCATGTGTTGGGTTTCATTCAAAATTCTTGCTTTTTCTTTGACAGCAATTTGGTTTTCTTTTCTCTATTTTGGGCATGTATGTGCTGAATCGAATTACCTTACCTTCCCTGGAGAAGTTTTTGTTAGGTTATTCATGGGTCTTCTCAGTTTTTTTTTCTTTTATTTTACCTCCATTAGTTTTGTCTAGAATTAGGCTGTCACTTGGTTTGTCTTAGAAAGTAAGTTGGCACACAAGATTTGACCGATTGCAGGGTTACGAATTCTTACCTTTGCTTGCTTTGCAAATATAATTGCAAAAGTTTGGAGTTAATTGTTTGCATCATCCCATTGCATACGATATATCTATCCACTTTGCATATAATAGTTGGACTTGGATGAATGATCTCAGGTATAATCAGCCATGAGTCTCGATATGATTTCTTTTGACACATGAAAGATCATATATAGCAAAGAAATACTTAGTTATAGAGCATGCAATGTTTGTCACTTGATATTAGTTCATTTACTTGTAGGTTATTAATCAGACTCATAGCTTATCTAGTAGCCTTGTTACATTGAATCCGTGTTGCTCTAACTCGTCATTTTCCGTAAAGCACTCGTGTCCAACACCTATTTGGACATAGGTATGTGGGTGCTATTCTCCAATATATATGAAAGAATTTGGAAGAAATGAGTATACCTGTGTCGGATACTATTAGAGTGACATAGCCGTGAACTGTGTTTGTAATTATGAAATTTCAGCTGTAATCGTACTGTAATTTTATGTGCTTTTCTTCATATACCCTGAATAATCTGTCTTTTGAGTTTGTGCTTTATTAGATAGAAGCTATGCAGAGTAGATTTGGAAATATACCCTTGTTATGAATTGTTTTTTTTTTTTTTTGACCAAACCCTTGTTATGAATTGTGTTTGTGAATTGCAATATTTAGTTTAATGGCATTAATCTATTTTTATCAGTTAGCACAACCACATCAAATTTCTTTTATTTTAGGACTGGTTTCACAGGTTTCTTCATTACCTTGTGGTCCTTGTCACCTGATAGAACACTCGTAAGCTGGGTGCTGTTCCCTGTTTCTTGTGTTTCAGAACTGTTATTATTTCACATGTAACTGGGTGGTTGTCAGTTTTTATGTCCTTTTTCTTTTGTATCTTTTACTCCACTTTTGATTTGTTGTTAATTGAAATCCAAAATCCCATGTGTTTTCTGGCATGTATGATGAGCCATGTAAGCAATTTCAATTGCGAAATCATATCGATATTGTACATTTTTATCAAACATTGTTTCGTGCAGATCACAGGGGGTCAAACTGAGGCTTCCCCTCAGCAGCCATCGTCCTTTGTTATTCTAGCCAGACAGTTTCTTACTGCAATGTTGGTTATGGATACTTGGCAATACTTTCTGCATAGATACTTCCACGAGAACAAGTTCCTATACCGGCACCTGCACTCTCGACATCACCGTCTTGTTGTTCCCTATGCATTTGGAGCTCTCTACAATCACCCACTAGAAGGGCTTCTCCTTGACACAGTAGGCGGGGCCTTATCATTTATGCTCTCCGGCATGTCTCCTCGAACCTCCATCTTTTTCTTCTCTTTCGCTACCATCAAAACAGTGGATGACCATTGTGGGCTAATGCTCCCCGGAAACCCCCTCCATATCTTCTTCAGAAACAACTCTGCATATCATGATGTCCACCATCAGCTTTATGGCAGCAAATACAACTTTTCGCAACCATTCTTCATCATGTGGGATCGAATCATGGGGACGTATATGCCTTATTCACTGGAGAAGAGAGCAGAAGGGGGCTTGGAAGCTCGGCCAACTAAAGAGTTCAAAGAGGATTAGAATCCATTTGTCTGATACAGAACAAAAATGTACCACCTGTATTTTCTTCCCCTTTTTAATTCTTCCATCATTCATCAAATTCTTGTGTTCTTACGCCTATTTCCGTTTATAGAAGTAATAATGACATCCACTAGTTAACTAGTTCAGATATTTGTTTTTTATGTGTGTCTATTGTATCTTCTTGTCTGTCGTGTAATTTAAATATTATATGAATTATTGTATTCGTTTTTTTTCTTCCAAATGCGTTGTATTCATTTTTTATTCAATTAATATCTATTCGTCGTAAGATTTGAACACACAAATGAGATAATACAGATATCTTTGATCCCTCAACCAAATAACGATCTCAACTAAGATACTTAATTCGAGTTCGAACACATACTGTCTTATCTCACTAAGAAAAGCCGAAAACAGTGTCCACCACCCCGATTTGGACAAGTATAGCATCCTAAAACTCCTTTGCTTCCATGATTACAGTAAAGCTAAAGAGATTTATGGCCACTGTCGGCCAAAATGAGATGGACCATTGTGTCCTTTTCACTAGGAACCAACAAGCCAATATGTGTTTTTCAGGTACACGAAAACATTTCGGGATGACAGACAATCCCATTGGTTTCAACAAAAAGAAAATGCCCTTCTCGTCCACCATCCTCATCCTCTTCCCACGTAAGAGGATTCTTCGTTTGAGTTTTAATTTAATTTAAATGCCATTCCCTTCAAAGTGGTCCAACACCAACAGGAAGGCACGGCTCTTATCCCAAGGTTTTCAATGCAGATAGCTGCCTAACTACCTAACCAGACATCCCAATAATCTCGCACCAGGCTTCTGCTTGTGTGAAAAAATTGTAACCACAAACTAAACTTCTTTTAGACTTATGTTCTCTGTATCTTGACGTTGTAAATGGAACAAGAATTGCATTTTGTTTTCATGGCTTTATTTTCCTTCTGTGTATACAAAGTAAAAGAAGTGGTGTTAGGCCAAGAGTTCAGCAGCTTCAAGTAATCTTTATGCCTATAATCTCATCTGAATTTGTAGCAAAGTGGATGTGAAATGTTGGTGGTTGTCAATATATTATGGACCAATTTATTTATGAGGTGGTTGAGCAATTAATTACATTCCTCCTGCACTGAGAGGTGTGACCAATTTTACTACTCATTCTTGCTTTGAAAGTACTTTTACCTAATCCGAAATATACGTTGCTAACATTTTTTGTTCTCTTAAACTAAATATGCCTTAAATATATTCGAATACGAATAACGAGTATAATCCTTTAGATATAAGAAAACTTTTTAGAAGTACACAACATATTTATAGTAAACTCGAATCCGCTACAAATCATATGTACGAAAACAACTATAAATTGTTTTTAGGGTTAAGTATTTTAAGGGATGATCTTCCCGACTCAGTTTGTTATTATTTATGATTCGTTTATGTAGTGGTAATCTAAGTAGTTGTACAATTCAAGCTTGGACCTCTCTATTGTCTTCACTCTTCGGCCGGTGGTCCACACGGAAAATATAGTCGGGGTGCTCAAAACTGACCCAGTGGGTACCCAGTGGCCCAATAAACTCATAATGCAAGTTAAAAATTGGAAGAAATGATGAAACATAGTAATAATATAGTAGTGCTATTGAATTTATTAGGCCGCTGGGTACCCATTGGGTCGATTTTGAACACCCCTGGATAAAAGCACAGGAGATCCAATTATTGAAAGTAACAGTGGAAGAGGAGGCCAAGCTAAAATGTAACTTCTAAAACTCTCAAGCCAAATAGGATAATTCAATACTACTGCGACTACAAAAGAAACATGGTGTAATAGTAAAAATTTTCATCATGGCTTGGCTTGTACGAAATAAACTCCAGGGTAAACCCTATTACAAGCTACTGAATATGCAAGAGATGTGAAGCTCTTGGCCTTTGAAGTTTATTCCCGCCTCGAAATCTTGTTGCAGGTATGTAGGAACCCGACACCGACACACGGCTCACTCTCGGGTCAAATCCTGCCTTCTCATTTCCGGCAACATCAACAGCTTTCTGGCTATTACAGCCCAACAGACCACTCGAAAGGCGCCTCCGAAAGTACTCCTTTTCATTTTTGGTGGTTGTCGAAAATGTGTTCATCGGGCTCGGTAGAGTTATCGGTGGCCTTAGCTCTTCATAGTCGGACATGGCTGAGAAGTCTGCTGCACTGGCCGTGACCACACTCCACTCTATGCTGGCCTCGCTTGGTGCATAACAAGTTGTTGGGGTGGCACACCCGGAGGCTACATCGGATGCTTGTTTCGCAAGAAACAGATTGGCTTTGCCCGTCAGGCTCTCTATCTCAAACAAGTCTGAGCTTGCATCACTCTCTGCATCATTGTAGTTACCTTCAATTTTTGGACTGGAATCCCAAGACAACAATTTTAGCCTCCTCTCAATGTTCAAAGGCTTGTTTCTCCTTCCAAGTACAGGGGAGCCGAAAACCTCTAGCGATTTCCGTCCGATTTCATCGACATCTCCTTGGAACGATACTTTAACAGGCCGAATCCCGACACCGGAATTCGTAGCCGGGAAAGCAAAAATATCCTCCTTCATCCAGGGCTCTGCTACTGGTTTATTGACCTCTAGACTGGCCATAATGCTTGCTGTTTTAGTTTGCTTGCCATGGAATACCTCTCCGTTGGCAGCCGGCCTCTTGAAACTTATTTCCCCAACTTGTACTTCATCGATATCAATCGACTTCCGACCAGAACAATAACATTTACAGCCAGCAAGACCCGACAGAAAACTCTTTCCATTCACTTTACTGGTTTTTTTCTCAGCAGGATTTCTCCTAACACTTTGGAGTAATGCACTTTGACTGTTCCAGCTTGACTCAGAACGAACACTCGGAGTTCCCTGATGAGCTACGGGCTTGATTGGCTCTGTGTTGATTCCTTCATCTTTAACAGATTCCGACGTCTTCGCAATTGTATCTATTTTGGTGATTCTTGGACTTTCCGCATGTATTCCTCCATTGAAGTATTTTTCAGCTCCAAATACTCCAATTTCTCCATCTTCTTCTTTCTTCAGCCCTGGACAATGATGTTCGTCTTGGTTGGTGGTGATGTTGGGGCTGAGGTCTCGGCTTGAAGCTGAAAGTTTTCGTACATAGTTTTCCCCGGCACCGGCCATGAAAGTAGAGAAAGAAACATCACCAAGGCCGCTATTGTTTTTGTCGTAGGGCAACGCTCGTGACAGGTTGTTGTTGTAATTAGATGTTAATGTGATCATAGCCATGGAGGTCTCGAAATTCAGACAGAATATATGCTGCAAGAAAACAAAAACAAAAACAAAAGAACAAGTGAGAAAATGACCCCAAGAACCAGGAAAAAGAACACTGAACAAGAAGCACAAAACAACAGAAAGAAAATGAAAAAGACACAACAATAGCAAACCTGGGACTAGGAGAAGAATAAAGAAAGCAAATATATATATATATATATAGGAAGTTCAAAGTTACAGTCTGAAGGCAAATAGAATCTGAGTTTGAGAAATCCCGAGGTTCCCTTAAAAGCTATAGCAAACAAACACAGAGAAATGGGGGAATAGTACTTATTGTAAAAAAAAGAAAAAAAAGCTCCGGGGCTGCTGCTTTAATTGGCTGATGGAGGAAGTTGTTCTATAGACAACAGTAGGTACACTTTAGGACTCATATTGCAAGATGTTAAAGGGCGTAGGCCCATATACTTTTTTTTTTTATCAAGAATAAAGATTATCATTTCATAAACATTAGAGAAACACTTGTAGAGAGGGAGGCACGGGGTGTCCTCAACTCTTTTTACACCGAGAGTTTTTAGCCAATTTTACTAAGCAGTCCACAGCTTGATTACAAGATCGTGGAGCAAAGGAGAAAGAGCAAGATACAAAAAATTTGGTTAGCGACCGAATATCTTCCTGCACAGCTGATGACGTCCAGTCAGAAAAGGCACCCGAATAGAGTCTATCAATCATCGATTGACAATCGACTTCGAAAATAATGTTGGAGAATTCCTTGTCAAGAGCGAGAGAGATACCGAGCCTAATGGCAAGAGCTTCCGCCACTGCAGCTGAAGGAGCAGTTGCTGGTGCGGTTAATCCTTGAATAAAGGATCCTGAGCAATCGCGGGCAATGGCCGCCAGTGTGGCTATGCCTGATTTGCTTTCAAAAGCTGCATCGCAGTTAACTTTGATCACATTGGGAGGAGGAGGTGTCCAGACCCTTGGCTCCTTGGGGATTTGACTTTTAATTGGACAATGGACTGATGTAGCATTAGAAATTTCCTTAAAATTCCGTTCGACTCTCAACCACACTTCCTAAGGGGAGTCTTTCCTGCCTTCAAACACTCAGGCATTCCTTGATTTTCAAATAGCCCACAAAAGAAAAGCAATAAGAGCACAACTTTCTTCCCTATCCCCCACTTTGCATAACTCTAGTACCTTTAGCCACCATTGAGGGAAACTTGGGAAACCAATGGTGGAAGGTGAGTAGCTAAAATTGGAAGCCTTCCAAACTGCTTGGGCAAAGGGGTAAAAAAAGAGGAGGTGCTCTAGTGATTCCTTCTGCTTTCCGCACCTGGGGCAGTTGTCCGAGTCAAAGAACTTCCCGTGGAATCGAGCCGCTATAATGCTTTTGGTTGGTACAATGTAGTGAAAGAGTTTCCAGAGAAAGGCTCGTATTTTAGACGAAACCTTAAGTTTCCAAATGGAGGTCCAAACAGTCTTAAAATCGCCCGGAGAAGAGCTAGACGAGGGATCCGCTGGAGATCTAAAGTTCTCTTCAATGAACTGATACCCAAATTTCGCCGAGTAAACTCCATTCTTCGTGCTCGCCCATACAAGATTGTCCTCCACCTCTGGTCCTCCTACTGGGATAGACAAGATCGCTTTTGTTTCGTCTTGAGAGAAGAGACCTTCAATTTTTGATAAATCCCACGATCTGTTATTCGAGTTCAAAAGACTGGAAACATAGAGATAGGGGCAACTGGAAGGGGGTTGGGAAACAAGCTTAAACTTATGGAGGTTTGGTATCCACTTGTCTTTCCAAATGGAAATGCTCCGACCATTTCCAACCCGCCAAAGACAACTATCCCTAATCACCTCGATCCCTTCTCTAATCCCTGCCCAGGCCCAAGAAGAGTTTTTAATCTTGAGAGCGTCGAAAATATTACCATTTAGGTAGTAGATTTCTCGGAGAGTCTGAGCAAGAAAAGACTCCGGATGATTGACCAATTTCCACGCGACTTTTGTGATGAGAGCTTTGTTGAAAGTTCTTAAATTTCGAAAACTCAAACCCCCTTGGTCTTTCGAGCGACAAAGGTTCTTCCAATTAATCCAATGGAAGCTTTTTTCCTTATCTCCACAGTTATTCCACCAGAACCTAACCACAAGCGAGCTAACCTCATCACAGAAAGAAACATGAAGAAGAAAACATTGCATGATGTACGTAGGGATAGCCTGTGCTACAGCCTTGATGAGCACTTCCTTTCCTGCATGATTCAGAAATTTAGCTTTCCAACCTTTAAGCCTATTCTGGACTCTCTCCTTGATAAACGTTAGAGCCTCTTTTTTGCTTCTGCCCCAGAAGGATGGAAGCCCAAGACATTTATTGTCATTCTCCATTGGTTGAAATCCCAGAGCGTTAGAGAGAAAAGTCTTCTGACTGGAGCTGACATTTGGGGAAAAGAAGACCGATGATTTTAGAAAATTGACCGTTTGACCTGTAAATTTTTGGAAGCGATCGAAGATACGTAGGACAACTTGACAATTCTTTTGGTTTGCCTCCGAGAACAGAAGGCAATCATCGGCAAAAAAGAGGTGACTCAATACCGGGCACCTTCGTTTAATGTGAACGCCATTAAAGCTTTCCATTTTAGTCTCCTTGTTCAAAATCCATGTTAGAATGCTGGAGATAAAGGTAAACAAAAACTGAGAAAGCGGATCCCCTTGTCTTAATCCTCTACCAGCTGAAAAACCACCCATAGTCTCCCCGTTAAGGACCAGGGAGAAGGAAGTAGATGATACGCACTTCATAACTTTGTCTACCCACCAATTACTGAACCCAACCTTTCCATGACAAAATGAAGGAGATCCCAGTCCACTTTATCGTAGGCTTTCTCAAGGTCAATTTTCAAAGCCATATACCCCTTCCTCCCTTTTTTAGCTCTTTTGATCGCGTGAAAAGTCTCATTTGCAAGAATGATGTTATCGTGGATAGATCTGCCTTGGACAAAGGTTGATTGCGATTGAGGAATGATGTCCGGGGAGTCATATCTTCAGTCTTGACGCAAGAATTTTAGTGATCACCTTCATCGAGAAGTTGCAGAGACTGATGGGTCGAAAGTGGGACACCTCCGTTGGGTTTAGTTTCTTTGGGATAAGAACAATATTGGTTTTGTTTATTTCGGAGTTCAGCACTCCGTCATTGAAAAAGACCGTAACCATCTCTATTAAATCCTCTTTAATTATATCCATGAGGAGTGGTAAAAACTTCTCAGAAATCCGTCAGGACCAGGTGCTTTCGACGCTCCCATAGCGAAGACTGCCCTCCTTATCTCCTCCCCAGAGACGCGTAGGCCCATATACTTGTGTACTAACGCAAACTTGAATTAAATTTCTCCACAACTGAAGCTTTGATGCAAGTCCTGTCGGATTATCATTATATAAAATTTAATTAGTTTTATATTAATTTATAATTATTGGATGAGTTAAATAGATATATATGAATAAAAAAATATGAGATTTTGAGAAAGAAAAAGATGAATGTTTAATCTCATTCATTTATTTAATTCATCTAATAATTATAAATTAGTGTGAAACCAATTAAATATTAGATAAATTGAAGTGAATTTTATCCCTATAGGTGTGTTGATGCCTCATTCGGGTTTGGATAATGAGGGAGGTGGGTGATCGGAGGATATGCAAAACAATCAAAGTGGTGTAGCTTGTGTTTTGGGACGCTTTACACAGTTAAATTTAAGGATTAGATGTTTGAGGTTTAATTTAGTGTTTAGAGATTTAAGTTTTAGGATTTAGAATTTAAGGTTTATGGTTTAGGGTATTAGAGTTAGGAATTTAGATTTTAGATTTTAAAAAATGATTGTGTAATTTTTTTGCACAACTTCTGTATCGAAATAAAACACAATTTTAATTGATAATTAAGTTACTATATTGAGTTATATTTTGATACACAAGCTGTGTAAAAAAATTTACACAACCCTTCATATTTAAACTAAAAAATCTAAAACTTAAATTCCTAACCCTAACACTCTAAAACCTAAACCATAAACTCTAAATTCTTATCATAAATCCTAAATTCTACACCTTATAACCTAAATCCCTAAGCTCAACCTAAATCTCTAAACCCTAAAATTAAAAGATTTGTATAAACTAAAGTTTATACAAGCTTGTGTATTAAGGTATTTTTTTACTATATTTTATTATAATTCTAGTGATTGAAGATTATTTGGTAATTATGTTTACCTAATAAATAAACATTTATATTTAGGTAAAAAGTATTGTAGAATGAAGTTTTACCGGTGACCAAGTAAATAGATAAGACCTTTAGAATTATGAGAAGAGAGACGTAATCCTTATTATGATCTTTGCTATTACTACAGTTACGTTGCATAGGTAGTTTTGTAGGGGTTAGGAGAGTGTTTTGGATACAATATATATAATATGTTATTGGATACATGAGATATATTGCACTTGTAATCCTCACGGTTTTTATGTTTATAGTGGATTATTTGTTTCTCTCGTCCGTGAAGGTGGGCAAAACTTAAAAATTAAACTTGACTCAGGGATAAAACATTATCATGCAAAATAGATATGGGTTCGAATCCATACAATTCCAATTTTGTTTCCTTTAATTTTAACCAATACGATAAATTTTGATAAATAATGTTGCCAACCTTTAGCCAAATAATGTTATTTGTTCGCCAACAACCAATTAATTTAGTGGAATGAGACATTGTGTCTCTTAAACAACTTGACTCTAATTCTGATTTAGTGAATAAAAAAATTAATTTCGAATTAATCATGAGATAATAAACTTTGGTGAGAGTGATTCATGAAGTAGTCTTCTAATTGTTGGAGTGCGATTTCAAGGATCATTCGAACGAAAAAATATATATCATTTTCAAATGATTCAAGTGAATTTTTATTTCAAAATAAACTCTTATATTTTACATTCGTTAAAACGGTCCATTTTTCTAAACTTATATGTTTTAATTATTTTAAAATTAGCATCGCACATTATTAGCGTTCATGTTTCCGTCATTATCCGCATTTGTAATATTAACATTCATGTCAACTTCGTTTGCATCACATTTATTTATTTCGAATAAAATCTTAAGACACTATTTCTTTATTAAAAGATTAACGAGATAATCTCATAAATAGCTGGAGTGCCATCTCCGTTAACGTTTTGGAATAGTGGACATCATTACTAAAATTGAGTGAACTATGTTGTTTTAAAAAGAATTAATCTCAATTTTATTTTCAAATAAAGTTCACCATTCTAACAATAAAAAACTGCATTCATAAAGGATCGTATATTAGGAAAATATGTAATCAAGTAGGTACCATTTTAGACGTTTGTGGGTATTGAAGAATAAACCTTGCGCGGGAAAATCTGTTAGAACCAGCTCATCACCTTGCTGTTGCGTCTTTACAGCTGACGCAGGAGTTTATTTCATCACCAGCCGTTTCAACAAAATTTGTTATAGGAACCTTCTAGCTTATTCCATTTGATCTATAAATTCCCTCACTCTCAATGTATTTGAATCATGAATGAAGTTATGAAATTCTTTCATCTTACACTCCTCTCTTTATATTCAAAAGTTTGTTATTAGGGTTTTCTAATATTGTATCTTTCGCCGGTGTCCTGGCCCTTCTTCCCTCACTGTGATCCTTCCTCTCCGCCGATATGCCTGGTGATTCCTCCACTCCACCTTCTGATTCGACGGGCTTGTCAAAGAATGGCAAGACCTTCACCAACAAGAAGGTCAATATTGTGCTGGATGAAATGAATTTCCTCCTCTGGAAGCAACAAGTGCTCCTGACAGTTCGGAGTCATCGCCTCGAACGTCTTCTTACCGGTAAAGTCAAAGCTCATCCGGAAACGATCCCTGATTCCACTGGCCAGATGATCCTCAATGAGGAGTGTGAAGACTTTGTCGCCCAAGACAGTGCCCTGGCATCCTGGTTACTCTCCACGATCAGCTCCCATCTTCTTCCTCAGTTTGTTGGTGCCGAAACGGCTTCTGAAGTTTGGTCCACGGTGGTTCAGTTCTTTGCCAATAGATCGACAACTTCTGCTATGAGTCTCCACTGCAAACTACGCTCTCTGCGTAAAGGTGATGAGACCATGAGATCTTACCTCACCCAAATTAAGGAAGTCACTGATGCCTTAGCTGCATGTGGCAGTTCCATATCTGAGATGGAACAAATTGCAACGATTCTAAACGGATTGCCCCCTGAGTACCAACCATTTATGGCTGTTATCACCGCCAGCAAATAACCCTACACTCTGGACGGTGTCAAAACAGTGCTTGTTGATGCTGAAACTCAGATCCGTGGCTTCCACAATCAGTTGCAGTTGACTATTGGTGTCAATGTTGCGAGATATCAGGCAATTCTACATTTCCTTCATCCCCTGGATCAAGATCTGGATGTTCTCAACAGTTTCAAGGAGGCAAGAATGGTGCTCGAGGAAGGGGCCAACCACGCCTTCACTGCCAGATATGTGGTAAGCCAGGCCATTCAGCTGATCGTTGCTGGCATCGCTTCGATCAAGCCTTTGGCAACTCCACGACTACCACCAAAGACACCTCAAATGCTTTAGTGACTGTCATGGATACACCTGCTTCGTGTCTCACTTGCAATCATGCTCAGGGCTCCGTTCCTCAAGCTGAAATTGATCCATGGGTTGTAGACTCTGGTGCAACTCATCATGTTACTCATGATGTTACTAAGCTCATGCAGGGATCTGACTTTACAGGCCCAAGTACGTTGGTGGTTGGAAATGGTCACAATTTAAATATATGCAAGACTGGTACATCTTTCCTTCAGACTTCTTCTCGAACATTATTGATAAATGAACTTCTTCATGTACCCTCGGTCACTAAGAATCTTTTATATGTGTCAAAGCTTGCTAGAGATAATCAGGTTTTCTTCGAATTCCACGCTTCCAATTGCCTTGTTCGAGATGAAGCTAGTGGGGAAATTCTGTTGAAAGGAGAAGAGCACGATGGTCTATATCAGTTTCAAGGTGGTGAATCAGTTGATACTTCAAGCAAATGTGAAGTCAATATTGTTAGCAAATCGAATCAGTTGGCTGAGCTATGACACAAGAGACTTGGGCATCCTGCTCAATCTACCTTAGTGCAAATTTGTAAACAACTAAACATTGTACTTCCTTCGCAAAGTAATAAAAAACTGTTCACTGAAATTTGTGTGGCTTGTAGAATGGGCAAGAGCCATAAGTTACCGTTTATTGACTCCACAACTGATTACCCTACTCCATTCACACTTGTGTACACTGATCTATGAGCTTCTGTACAGATCACCTCCAATGGCCATCGTTATTATGTTTCATTTGTGGACTCTACCACACGGCACTGTTGGCTCTATCTGTTGAAAACAAAGGATCAAGCCTGTATGGCGTTTCGATTGTTTGAGAAGCTAGTTAAAACTCAGTTTGATGCTTCTATAAAGGAGGTGCAGAGTGACTGGGGTGGTGAGTTTCGAACTCTCTCAACCATCCTCAGCTCTTTGGCAATTAAGCACAAGCTTACATGTCCACACACCTCAGAACAGAATGGTGTGGTGGAACGCAAGCATCGACACATTGTCGAGCTTGCCCTTGTTCTTCTTGCTCAAGCTTCTCTCCCGTTTCGATTCTGGTCCTATGCTGTCAGCACAGCTGTTCACTTGATCAATCGGCTTCCCACAAGAGTTTTATCTGGTCTATCTTCATTTGAGAAGTTATATAATAAGCCTCCAGATTACAACTTTTTACGTGTATTTGGGTGTTGTTGTTTTCCCCACCTACGACCCTATCAAAACCACAAACTCAGCTTCAGGTCTCAGGCATACACATTCCTGGGCTACAGCACTCAACACAAGGGTTACGTATACATGGCAAAGGATGGTCGTATATACGTTTCAAGACATGTAGTGTTTGATGAACATCGGTTTCTCTATGCAGGTGATATCTCCTCTCAACAAACTCCTAACAGTCTAAATTCTCGATGCCCGATCTCGTTCCCTGTACCTCATGAGACAACCAAGCCTTCCACTTGTACTCATGTGCAACCAGATGATAATATTGACACTCCACATCAGACAGATACTCACGATGGTGACACCACCACTACTAGTCCCACGATGAATATCTCCTCTCAAAATACAGAAGATCCAAGCTCTCAAGTTGATGATACTCAAACTTCATCCCCTACTGAAGCTGCTGCACATAGTAGTCCTACTCTTCAGGATCAGGTTCCTACTGTTCCCTCATCACATGCTCCCAATGTGTTTGATGTAATGCAACAACACGATGCCACCATCACTATACCTACTGCCCCTGACATGTGTGAAGATGTTCAACATGGAATCAGTCCTATTGACAATAGTGACAATAATGAGGCTCCAGCTACAAACTCTTCTTTGCAAACACAGGTTGATGGTCACCAGAAGCAAATTGGGCATTTTCAAACCCAAACTGTATCTCACTTATCTCAGAGGCCTAGATGATGAACCTACAACAATTCAAGAAGCTCTCAAACTCCCAAATTGGAAGGAGGCTGTACTAGCTGAGTTTAATGCTTTAAGAAACAACAACACATGGTCCTTGGTTCCCCTTCCTGAAGGCAGATCGGTTGTTGGATGCAAATGGTTGTTTCGAGTCAAGAAGAACTCTGATGGATCCGTTCAGCAATACAAGGCAAGACTCGTGGCTAAGGGCTTCTCACAGGTGCCTGGACAAGACTTTAAACACACGTTCAGTCCTGTGGTTAAACCCTCTACTATAAATGTTGTGATTAGCTTGGCAGTTTGCAATAGATGGCCTCTAAGGCAAGTGGATGTCAACAACGCCTTTTTAAATGGGGAGCTACATGAAGAAGTCTTCATGCAACAACCTCCAGGGTTTGAAGAAGTAGCATCTGATGGCTCGAAGCTAGTATGCAAGTTGCAAAAGGCATTGTATGACCTTCGACAGGCTCCCATAAATTGGTACTCGAAACTCAAACATCATCTAATTGAGAATAGATTCAAGAGCTCTCAAGCTGATACCTCCTTGTTTATTCATAGTAACAATGAGTCTACTATATACGTTCTTGTATATGTAGATGACATCATAGTCACTGGAACATCGAGCACTGAGATTAACAAAGTTGTTCAACAGCTTGGTGATACGTTCTCATTGAAAGACCTTGGTGAACTCAGTTATTTTCTAGAAATTGAGATTATTCGAACTGGAGATGTTCTAATGATGAGTCAAAAGAAATTCATATTGGAGATCTTAACCAAGGCTCAGATGACAAATTCAAAAACAATGCCTACACCTATGGTCACGTCTATGAAGCTTACGCATGATGTAGGCAACCCCTTGGATAATGCCAAGGAATATCGAAGTTTAGTGGGGTCACTGTTGTATGCATGCCATACGAGACCTGATATTGCCTTCAGTGTAAGTAAACTGGCACAGTTTATGCACAATCCATGTGATCTACATCTCTCTGCAGCAAGAAGAGTATTACGCTATTTAAATGGCACACTTGATCATGGCTTGATATTCTCACGTTCTTCAGATCCTTGTCAGCTAGTAGCTTTCTCTGATGCAGATTGGGCAGGAAGCACTGATGACAGACGCTCAATATCTGGCAATTGTGTTTACTTTGGAGGAAATCTTGTTCAATGGAGCTTCAGAAAACAAAAAACAGTGTCTCGAACGACAACTGAAGCTGAATATAGGAGCTTGGCTGACGTTGCTTCAGAAGTAACTTGGATGAACACTCTTCTTCAAGAAATGCAGATTCATGTATCATCCATACCCGTCATTTGGTGTGATAACTCAGGAGCCATAGCCATGAGTGCAAATCCTGTTTATCACTCGAAAAGTAAACATGTTGAATTGGACGTTCACTTCATCAGGGAGAAGTTTGCAGCAAATGAACTCAGGGTTAACTATGTCCCTGCAACTGATCAGGTGGCAGATGGGCTCACCAAACCACTTACAAAAGCTCACTTTCAAATGTTTCGACAGAAACTTGGAGTTTTATCGATTGAAGAACTTTAGCAATCCAAAGAGCAGGAAGCATATTGAAGAATAAACCTTGCGCGGGAAAATCTGTTAGAACCAGCTCATCACCTTGCTGCTGCGTCTTTACAGCTGGTGCATGAGTTTGTTTCATCACCAGCCGTTTCAACAAAATTTGTTATAGGAACCTTCTAGCTTATTCCATTTGATCTATAAATTCCCTCACTCTCAATGTATTTGAATCATGAATGAAGTTATGAAATTCTTTCATCTTACACTCCTCTCTTTATATTCAAAAGTCTGTTATTAGGGTTTTCTAATAGTGGGGTGTTAACTCTTCTCTACGCGTACTCGATTCCTGAACCCGTTTAATTTTTATTTTCTGAATTTTAAGCGTAGACTTGAATAATTATCTTTCTAAAAGCGTTCTCCAAAAATCATTTTAAAGGTAATTTTATAGGTGTTTGATTATAGCTAGCTACAAAAGATCGATGCCAGCTTCAATTTTATTTACACTTCGGGTTTACAAAAAAATCGAACACAACACTTTTTTCTCTTAAAAAAATCGCCGAGCTTAAAGATCATTTCAACAATAATTATGATATTGATAATTATATGAATCAAAACTCTTAGCAGAAAAGAACCCTAAACCACTCCCCCAAACTTTATTCCTTGACCAAGAAAACCAAGATGGTAGGATATTTGGTTGAGTCAACTATGGAGTAACATTACAGACATATACCATCCACAAGAGTTCGTAATGTCCCGGGCTCTAAGTAATAACCATCAACATCGTTATGTCGGAAATCATAGCATTGACGTGGATTCAAATCATCACAAACAAGCAAAAATTGCGTGTTTTTTTGGGGTTTTTTGAATGGTCTAAAGGTGATTGCAAGATAATATCTGTTTATACATATTTTTTTGACAATGCTCATACACTTTATAGATAAAGCGGTTTGAACTCGTGTATCCTAAGATGAATATGATTTTTTTTTGTTTTGTTTGTTAATTTGGCAAGAATGGTGCAAGTTGTATTTGTCATATTTTGTAAGGAATAAAATTCAAAATGAGGCGACGAATTCAACACGTATACGTCGTATTTATGCCGACCCTACCTATACAATTCACTGCTATCTAACTTATCCATTTCCTCACCTCTCCCATCTTCTTCATGATAAATCCACGTTTACTTCCCTTTCGTGTTGCTTTCTGTTTTTACGGTTGGCTCAGTCCACATAATATTTACGGCAAAGTGAAACCAATTAATGCACCTTTCATTTCAACTAATCATGCAACTTTAGGGCTTATCACCACAATCAAGAACGGAGCCAGGATTGAACTATGAGTGGCAAGTTAATTAACTTTGAAATGATTAGGGTTCTAAAAAGTAATTAAATTATAAAAATCAAAGAAATTAATGTTTAATTTCAATAATTTTAAAATTGAAGGGTCTTAAAAAGTGATTAAATTAAAAAAAATGAGGGGTCAAAGCTTAATTTCATTGATTTTAACTTAAAAGGTTTTAAAAATAATAAATAAAAAAAATATTAGGAGAGGCAAAGACTTAATTACAAAAATTTTAAAAATATCAATGGCCTAAAAATAATTAAACCATTCAGAGGCAATTACCCCTCCCACCCTATCTCTGATCACAACATTTACCAAAGTCTTTCAAAATAGAGAAGTTTTATATTTAATATTAAGCGACATCTATTAGACAAATAGGAATCCAAAATGGAAATATTAAACTGTATTGAAAAATCAAGAACAGAAGAATAACATAAACAGAATTTATGGAAAATAGAAGAAGAAAACAAATTCGAATAAATACTTGGATGCATATAGTAAAACGATTGGAAACAAGTTTAGTCTTGTGAAAACACAATTTTCCTAAGACATATTTTCGGTCACTTCTATGGTGCTTGAGAATGTCGTGGTTGTTTCTCAGGAGACAACAATTAGATGAGCAATTGCAGTAGCACAACTACAAAGATCACGAACGGTAAGGTGTAGTATTAAAATAATATTAGAATTAAAAGAACAAAAAAATAAACAAGCTTAACCCTTGCGCCTGTGTGTAAGGTGTAGTCCCCAACATTCAATGACTAACACATGAGTTAGTGTATATAAATACTTCCATACTTGATATCCCACCAATTTGGACATGGATTTTTTCTTTTCATTACACAATTCGCAAGTAAGAATATAAGATTTCTTTGTAAAAGTCTCATGGAGTAAATAAGAAATCATTATTTCAGATTTAAAATCTTCACCTTTACTCATTAAAAATATGTCACAAAGTTTCTAAATTACCATAATTTGAAGGTGGATTTGGATTCCTTGAACAAGAAAAGCAAATGGATTTGTATTGTTTTTCAACAAAAGTGGGCTTTAATTTCCACATACATAATGTTGCACGTAGATAGAGGGGCATTGAAGCCTGAGTTGGGAGTGTTTGAC
Organism: Hibiscus trionum; assembly: GCA_030270665.1. Lineage (NCBI taxonomy): Eukaryota > Viridiplantae > Streptophyta > Magnoliopsida > Malvales > Malvaceae > Hibiscus > Hibiscus trionum. The sequence continues at coordinate 6,778,630 of BSYR01000065.1, forward strand.
TCGTAGCATAAAATAATGGTTACACGCTTGGGAAGCAAAGCCCTAGGTCAAGGAACAGACAAAAAGGGTTCCGACCGAGGGCTACATTTGGGGAGTTTCACTGAATTTGGAGTCCCGAGTTTGACATTTGACTCTGTGAACTCAACCCCATTAATTTCATGCCACTAAACTTGCCAGCCTATTACTAGACAATGTTTTTTTTACCAACTTCTGTAAGTACGAGAAATTTTGAATCCAAGCACTCAAAACTTGATTTTAGTTCCCATTTGTGGTTGTCACTTAATTGCCTTTACCAAAGTGCAAGAAAATTGAGGAATTCTGCGTGGAGTTTGGTTTTCCAATGCCCCACAAAATCAGAGGAAATTTTCAGTAACTAGAATTGACTTTTGCCTCTTAAACATTTAGACTCGACTTTCATCCTGTAAATTGTAATTAATTAACATAAACCATGCATGTTATTTCTAATGTTTCAGATGTAATCACAATGACCGATACTCCAATTGTTTTAATGGTAAGATAATATTGACATTCTATTTGTTTAAAATTTGAATCCTACTCCTTCCCTCAATTATAAAAATAAGAGTAAACTATCTATTTGGTATCCATCTATTTTTGTGTTTCTATTTTGATCATTCAACTACTTTTTTAGTAAGAAGGTACTTAATGTTACATTTGTGTTTATTTTAATACCCGTGAAAATTAATGAAAAAGCTGACGTAACATTTTTTAATATTATTTTTACATAATTGTAGCTCTCAAGATATTAATTAAAAAAACATTTCAGATTAAAATACTTAGGTTATTATATGTCGTTTTTTTTCTTAATATCTACTTTTCATCTATTAATTTGTAAGCTCCACTAAAAAAACTAACAGAGCTTAATAACATATAATGTATACATAGAGGGTAAAATATCGAGATAATATTTTAATTTTTCAGTTTTAACTAAAGAAAAACCTTACTAATAGTCTAAAAAAAATAAAGGGTAAACTACCGTAATGCTCATTTACGTTTGAGTTATGTACACTATTGCTCACTGATTTTAAAAATTAAATTTTATGCTCATTTACGTTTTTGGGGTGTAAACTTATCCTCACCGAAACGTTTTTTACCGTTAACATTTAACGGGAATCTGATTTGGCAGATTAAAGGTTAATTAATAAAAGGCTTAATACCCAAATAGGTGCCCAAACTTTGCTTGTGGATTACTTTTGGTGCTTAAACTATTTTTAGCTCTAATTAGGTGTCTAAAGTTTTAATTTTGGTCATTTTAGGTGCCTAACAGTTAATAAGGAACCGTTAGCCAATTAAATTGTGACAAATGACATGTTTTCAATTTTTAATTTCTTTTAATTAACTTTTAAATAAAATTCAAAATTCAATTTTCTAAAAAAATTAACAGTTTTAAATCTTTACAAAATAGTCACAAATCCCTAACCCAAATCCCCAAATTAACGTCGCTGTCGCCGTTTACCACCTCACCAGAGACCACCACGACCGTTTCCCCCAACCACCCATCACCGATAACCGACGATAGGTGTGTTGACGACTTCCTTTTGCGATTTTGGCTTCTTTCGACGTTAGGAAGTCGATCGACGCACCTACTGCCGTTTACCAACGATGGGTGGTTGGGGTGTAACCCCCTCGTCTCGGCCTAGCCACCAGACCGAACCGAACGGGTCACACGGGAAAAACCGAAGCGAAAACCGTTAAGGCCTCACCCCGATTAGCAACCATATTTTTTCATTTTATTAATCTTGTCTATATGCCGTGTTTAAACCTATGTGAGAAGGCAAACAACGGAAGAGCGAACACTGATACGAACCAAGTAGAGGGCATAACGGTAAATTAACCTTATCAAAATAGTTTAATTGTCAAGTTTCATGCACACGAGGCAAAACCAATTCAAACGATACATATAAACTCATTTATGAAGCATACATGCATTAGGGACTAAAGCATAACATTTGGAAACCTTCAAAGATGCCCTTTTAACCACTTTGACTACCTGCGTTTCGAAATAGGACTGCCCGTTCCGAAACGCGGGCTCTCATTCAAAAAGCAACATTAGGTCGTTCTGGAACGTCCCACCTTGGTTCCGGAACGAAAGCATCCAGTGGCAAAACGTACCGGAACGACACCACCCCTGTTCCGATACAGGTGCCTCAAAGGCCTGGCCGTTTCGAAACAATACAGACGTTCCGAAATGCTTGGGCACAGATTGGCCCGAAAATGCATTTTGGCATCCCCAAACGTTCCCAAACTTACCCCGAAAGATCACGAACCACATGGCAACATATTAAACAAACAATCTAGAGGCAAAACACCATAAAGACAAGCTTCAAACGTGCATACACGCAAATATGAATCTCAAACTCAAAAGCTCATAAGAACACTTTAGTTTAAAAACACCAACAAGTCAAAACACATAGCAATTAACCAAAAGCCATAACAAGCCTCAACATAGCATGGTATCAACATTCAAAACATGTTAACAACAAAAACAACTACAAAGGTGTTTGGACACCAACTCTCAAACACAAAAGTCTAGCATTCTCATTGCCTAAGTATTATTACAACCATAAAAATCATACTTTGAGCTAGTAAAGAACTCCAAGACCCCTCCCTTGCCTCGCTTGCCTTCCGAAGCCACTAACGACCTGCATTGTTGGAAAAGAGAGCGTAAACTTAAAAGTTTAGTGAGCGGAGCTCAAAATCACAACAACAACAATGCAATTCAAAACATATAATTTAGTTTAAAGACAAAATCATTTAGAAGGGAAATACGATAATCCAAAGGCACAAACAAAACAAGGTATGCACATGCACAACCATTTCTGATGGGACTACACATCACCGTTCACAACAACTAGCATGATTCTGGTGGGACTACACATCAATGTACTCATCTACTAGTCACTACCGGTGGGACTACTCATCACCGTAGTCAACAACATACTTTCCACTAACCATCACGTGAGGCTTTGACACAACTACAACAACACAACAACATTAAAAAGGAGATAAAAGCAATTTCATTTCAACCAACAACGTGTATAAACATATACACTGACACTTATCGAAACAAGGCAAGAACAAATACACTTACACTTGGGTTTAGGTTGGCCTCTAAGGCTCCACCCAAACCCCACGAAACCTTCTTTGAACATTTTAAAGCTTCAAAATAATTTCCACTCACCAGCACAACCCGAACGATAGCCAAAACACCGATCTCAAGCCTCCGTAACACCTGGTATCGCGTTTGAAGTACCTGAATCAATCTCCTCTGCTTTAAGGCAACCCAAAACAGAACATTAGGATGCTAATATACTTACAAACATAGCAGCAACTCGAAACTCAACATTCTTGCAACAAAACACATCGATTCGAGCCCAAATTTCACCCAAAACATATTCAATTCAGCCCCAAACTACTTGCAGCCAATCCCAACGAATCTATCATTAAAAATCTATCTTTTAACATCCAAAACATCAACCCAAAGCTACCAAATCATCAACTGTCATTTAGACCCAAAACACATCAAAAAACTCAAGATTTCCAACTTCTAAAGTTACCCACAATACCCATTTCGGGTTTCCTATAACAACCCATCATTTCCATGTTATTTTAGCAATAAGACAAAGTTAAAAACACACCTAAACCCAGCCACAACCAACCCCAACGAAAATCCCATAAACTGCCTTCCACTTCAACCCAAACTTTAAAATCAAAACAAGTTTAAACCGTGAGTTTTTGCAAAAATCTTAGTATCTACGACTCAAGGAAGATAAAATCAAGTTAAAGAATCAATTACCTTGAAGAAATCATTTGGATAGAAAGCTAGGAGTAATGGAATAGTGAAATGAGGTTTTGGGGAAGTTTAACATGAAAAGTGGTTTTGGGGAAGGAGATGAGATGAGAATTTTGAAATATTTTATTTTATTTTAATTTAAAATTTATCTCCAAAAACCCATTTGTCCATATTTTACCAAAAGGTCCTTTTTAAATTCCCCAAGTATATTTTAAATTGTTTCCCCAATATTAGCTTAATCCATACCGACTTAACCAAACCCGAGTATCTCCTGGGCCCCAAACCCGGGCGTTACATGGGGAAACAATCTTGGTATTCTGGCAGCGGATATGGAGGCGACGGCGAAACCATCGGCGACAGATTCGACTGAGGAAGTTAGGGATTTCGAATTTGGGGGGGCATTTTGTGAGTTTTGGGAAATTTTTAGGGTTTTTTATAAAAAAAAATAAGTTAACAAATAAATTAAATTAAAAAAAATATTTTTAATAAAAATAATTGTAATTAACGGTTAGGCACCTAAAATGACCAAAATTGAAATTTTAGGCACCTATTTAGAGCTAAAAATAGTTTAGGCACCAAAAGTGATCCACCAACATAGTTTGGGCACCTATTTGGTTATTAAGCCTTTTATTAATTAACCATTAATCTGCCAAATCAACTTCCCGTTAAATGTTAACGGTGAAAAACGTTTCAGTGAGGATAAGTTTACATCCCGAAAACGTAAATAGGCATAAAGTTCAATTTTTAAAACCAGTGAGCAAAAGTGTAAACCACCCAAACGTAAGTGGGCATTACGGTAGTTTACCCAAAAATAAAAATAAGGATCTAGGTCAGGTATCCGTCCAATTTGAAAATTGTGGCTTGACCTGACCCATGAAATTTTGCGGGTCGGATACCCAACTTGAAACTTTTTAAAGAAAAAATACTCGATATTTTTTGTACCAGATAAGTAGGTCAATGAGTCAGGTATTTTTGGATACCCGTAATAAATATATTATATAATTTTAGTTGTTATTTTAAATTAACGTATAGAATTATTCTACCACATATTCATTTACTATATCATTTAATCCATAATTATTAAATGTCCAAAGCCTTCTCTATACAATGTTTTCTTAAAAAATCAATCTAAAAAACTAGAATCTAATGACTTAATTGTAAGCTAATCTATCACATTTTAATTGAAATAATGTACTTCATTTTTATATTTAGTTAACTTGAATTTAAATATATTTTTATAAAAATTATGATGTTTTGAATTCCACTATTTTTTATTTAGTTGCAAAGTAAGTTAATCAAGAGTCTGAATACGTATGAAACGGTTTATCAATCATAAATATGAGAATTAATATAGTCTAACTTCTACAACATTTTTTTAATAGTCTTAAGGTCACAAGAAAGATGAAGGTCAAAGTAAGTTAATTAAGAGTTTGAATTTGTAATTAACTCTGAAAGTTAGGTCTATGTTCCCAGTTAGGGCAAGTGGTCCATGTTAATTTGTGCATTAAACTTGATTAATCATCCTATCACATGTTCATTAACTTGTTAAATGTTATATCTGCAAAGATTCAAAATAGCAGCATATATTATAAATCTGACGAAGTCAGTGGAATAGAAGCTCTGGGGAATGGAATAGAAACTGGATTTTCGGATTCTGAGAAAAAGAAGAAGCTTAATTTCATTAGATTAATACTAAACACTGGAATTGGATTTTTTTTTTACAGTCGAAATACATATTATATACTTCAGCTTCGTTTATTGGGAGTTGGTTCGGGATTTCTTTTGTCTTGACTTGAAATTGGATTTGGATTTGCATTAAAGAAATTGCAAGTTTATTAGCAAAGTTAGTATCCACAGATGCTGCTGATTTTGTAGCTTCCTTGAGATTCTTCCATTAAACAAACCTCCAAATTAAGGTACACTTAAGAAAATAAGAGTCTCCTTGTAAAATTAAATCTGATTTTCTGAACCAACAACCAGTTGATCTAATGGTACGAGAATTAGATTTCAAGGTCAATAGTTTGAATTCTAACATTATGAATGTAGAAAACAAGGTTTAGGTAGCTCTATAACGAGCTTCTACAAAATTCGATGCGAATTAGTCGACCAATAGATCAAATTCAGATGGTTATACAAAAAAAAATCCTATTTCCTGACTTGGTTTTCACTCCTTGGTAGTTGTTCTCATAATGGTAGATTTCCTTTTATTAATAAGAAGCGTTTGCCATTCGCTTCTTCGGTGAGCCAACCGATCCTCGCAAAACACACACACTCGTATTAAAAGTCACCAAAAATAGCGGCTGATCCTTCGGGGGCAGACCCCTCCTCAGGTAGCATATATTGGCTTAAAATTAAGTGAAACCTAACTCTCAACTCGATCGATGTCTTTGATTTCGGTATTTCTTTTTATTTAAGGCTTGCTTGTTTCTTAGGGTTTGCTGTTCTGTCAGGAAGTTTCTTGCTCTTCAGTCTTTCCTCTAGGGTTTTGGTTTTGTTTAGAGGGAAAAGGAATGGATGAGAGAATAAGTGAGGGTGATAAAATGGAAGAAATCATGCTACCAGGGTTCAGGTTTCATCCAACAGATGAAGAGCTTGTTGGGTTTTATCTGAAAAGAAAGATTCAGCAGCGCCCTCTCTCAATAGAGCTGATTAAGCAGCTGGACATCTATAAATTTGATCCATGGGATCTTCCAAGTAAGTTAACCCTCTTCTCCATACATGTTTCACAGTAAAACTAAAGCTCTAGAGCACCGTCTGAAACTGTTATCGAAGAAAATAGCGGTCCAAAATGATGGTAATAGTATCAGTTATGTTCGCAACTGCGACGACTAAAATCGCAGTTTAAATCCCTGCTCTAGTGTAAGATTAGTTGATTGGTGACTGACATTTGTTTCTTTTTTCTATCAAGAACTGGCAGCTACCGGGGAGAAAGAGTGGTATTTCTACTGTCCAAGAGACAGAAAATACAGGAACAGTGCAAGGCCAAACCGAGTAACCGGAGCTGGATTTTGGAAAGCCACGGGGACTGACCGCCCCATCTATTCCTCGGAAGGCAGCAACAAGTGCATCGGCTTGAAGAAATCTCTTGTTTTCTACAAAGGTAGAGCAGCCAAAGGGGTGAAAACTGATTGGATGATGCATGAGTTTAGGTTACCTTCGCTCACCAATTCTGCACCACCAAAGAGATACCTTGACAAATGCCTTCCTGCCAATGTAAACAACCCACTTTCTTTCAAACTTTTCTGCCTCTTTTTTATACTGTTGGTATTTTTTATTTTATTCATCGGCTTTGTTTGAAAACTCTGGCAGGAGTCATGGGCGATCTGCAGGATATTCAAGAAAACCAACTCCACAGCCCAAAGAGCTCCTTGTCATTCGTGGGTTTCTCCGATACTCGAAACATCATCGATATCCGATATGGTTAGTAGAGGTTCAAACAGTTCTCAACTCTCTTCGGACAACGTTGCCTTGACAACAAAAACCAGTTCATCACCGGTTCAGTTTAACCTTAACCATAACTCTGATCTACTACAGACATGTTGTGCTGCGTTTTCTCCTTTAGACTTTGTCCCTTACAAGCCCATCAACCAGATGGCTGCAGAGAAGCTAGTTCCCATCTCCAATGGAGACCTAACCGGCCTTGTTTTTGCACCTCTCGATCAAACCTCGCCGCCTGCGAAATCGGCAGTCGATGTTACTTCCATGTTGCTAAACATGTCATCTTCCATGCTAGGAGATTACGATTCCGTTGTCTTTGACGGCGGATCACAAGATCATTGCAATGGCAGTGGCACCTTCTCTTCAGGGGCCTTGCCCCATGAGATGAAAGGGAACATGGCGATCAATTACGAGGATCATGAACATTCAGTGTTTAAAAACTTGAATGTCGCCCATGTTGATGATCAGTGGGATGCTGTTCGGTCCATTGGATTTCCCTTCAGTTTGCCTTTGCCCATGAGTGTGGCGGATGCTTGGAACCCAAGCATGCCTTGGGATTCTTCATGTTCTAGTGAGATGTCAACAAGTTTTTCCTCGACCAAGTGTCACACTTGATGTATTTGACAAAGTGCGAAAACTTCTCCCAAATCAACGTGTAGATTTGTGTTGTAGGCATATTAAATTGTTTCATTATTTTGAGAATGAAAAATTTTTTGTTTTAAGTTCTTAATTAGTAAAATAAGGCACATAAACGTATGCATGCAACAATTTTTAATACAAACTATAATGTTTAAACCAAGTAGGGGCAGAACTAGAAATTTATGAAGGGGACAATTATAAAATTAAAATTTAAAGGGGCATAATAAGATTTTTAAAAGATTCAAGGGGTTATAGAACTAATTTTACCATTTTTTCTAAAAAAAACTATTTTATTATTATTGGGAAAAAATTGGCAGGGGCCCACACCCCAAAAACCCCTATGTTCCGCCCCTAAAACCAAGCATAATTTATGACTCATAAATCAAAATCAATTGTGTTTAAACACACTTGAATATACGCTCTTCTAAATGTTTGCAACAATAACAATATCAACCAAACTAATGTTCAATCGACATTTACATGTAACACTTACATATAGACAATGTTATCAATACATATAGAACCCTCGTATATATGTAAAGTAAATCATATATGTGTTCACTTGATCATTGGTTTCACTTTGCTTAGTTATTTTGTTAGATACGACAAATAGTATCACTAGTCATATTTTATTCCCTTAAAATTAATTTCTAACTTCGTCTCTGATGTTATATAAATACTCTTCGACTCTTTTATTTTCGCTCAGTCATCCTTTTTCCCTTCTTTTATCAAATTCCTTCATTTCTCTAAGTATTTTGCTCTGGTCATTTAGGTAAGCATCTCACTTAATAAAAAAACCACATACAATTATGAAAGGCAAGCGAAACGGTACTTTTAATCAAATAGATGGTATATAGTTTTATATCTCTATATTTATAACCAAGCACCAGTGGTCTAGTGGTAGAATAGTAACTACCCTGCCACGGTACAGACCCGGGTTCGATTCCCGGCTGGTGCACCATTTGGAAGCTATGATGATATCTGCGCTCCGTTGAATATTTGGGTTATTCACACTCGTCAGATTCCAGACGATTCAGCAGCGGTTCAGAGCTTTCATTTTTTTTTGTATTCCACAACAAAGCTGGTGACATGGACCATGCACTCAAATTGTTCGGTCGAATTCCTGACCCGAAAAGTGTCTTCCTTTGGAACTCAATGATCAAAGGTTACTCTAGGATTGATTGTCCAAAACATGGGATTTCAATGTATTTAAACATGTTGAGACAGAATGTTAACTATTGAGATGTGTGTTTTTGTGTTGGTTTGTTTCTCTTTAAACATGGGATTTCAATGTGCATTTGTTCTTGCATTTAGGTGAAGCTGTAGATTTCAAGCCAAGTACTCGTTACAAGCTTTTCGCATGCTGTTTCTGCTCAAAAACTGGAATCGAATTGCCTCCGGATATCTAAAGGAGTGGTCTCTTTCTGCGTAGAAATTCTACTGTATGCATGCCGCATACATGAGTGGTGGATGCCCCCAGAATTATGGTTGTCAACAAATAATCGAAGACTTCCGATTCGTGTATATATAATGTCTATACTGGTTGTAGCAATACGGACTCTATACACATAAATGGACTTGGGGTGTGGGAAAGAAGTTGGCCTAGTCATCATCTTCCCTGTAAACCTAACAAATCTGTGTGTAAGGACCCTGCAAGTGGTCTGAAAGTTGGGGACAATCTGGAAAATGGTTCTGCTTCTCCTATTAGAATGGATGACACGGGGTCACGGGCAAGTTTGATGTTGCGGAGATTTTGTGCATCCTTAAGCAAGATACAAACGTTGGTTTTAAGTGTATGATATTGGCACTAACTCCTTGGATCATAAATTGCAGCTCTCCTTTTAAGATTTCATTTCTTATGAGTATTACTGCTCTCCCTCTTCTCCCTCCCCACCTTTGTTCACTGAATTGACTTGCTTCTGTTACTTGGCAAATCTTTCTGAAACCATTCCTTCATATCTTGCTTCTGTTACTTTGTTCTTGACCTCTTTCTCCCACTTGGGTTGTTGTTGCTGTTCTTTATCATCGGTGCACAAGGGTTGGAGTTGTTGACGTGATGCTGGTACTCATCCAAGGGCTCGGAGGAGTAAGCAGGGGTCAGGGCCAGCAGCATGTGCGGTGCAGAAGTGTAGAAAGAGTATGGCATAGGTGAGGGCGGGGTAGAGCTTGGACTAGAGCTAGCATTAGGTGGCAGGCGGTGGATGAAAGCAGGGCCAACGTAAGGGTCACTGCGGTGGAAGTTGCGGTGGCAACCACAGGCGGTACATTTCAAGGAGGCGGGGTCAGTTGAGGTGGCAGAAGGGCTAGGCATGAACTCTCCACAACCATCGAGGGCATGTCCACCCAAGCAAGCTGCATGGTTTTTGAGGCACTCTTTGTAAGAAAGACAATGTAGCCGGTGCAGTTCTCGAGGAGGAATAGGAAGGCTGCGTCAGTCTCTAAACCCACCTTCTTGCTCTGCCAATCCCCGTCTTCACGTTGTCTATATGTCGGCTCAAAGGCTTAGATAAAGGTAATCCATTTGCATGTCTTGTTTTACAACCCAAGCAATGATTTTGATCAACCAAAGACGTGTATTAGTGTTTAAGATTCTATCAAGTAAGTGGCAGAATTTGAGGATGCAGGCATGTAAGAGGGTTAGTGTCCTAATAGTTGAGGATTCCCTAAGGGGAAAGCACATGTTGTAGTAATTGGGTGGTTTATCTGCCTTGCAGAAACACCTCACCAACCTTTTTTAACATAGAGAACCAGATCCACTGCCCCATCTTTAATTGATTAGGATTAGGGGTGCTTATCGAGCGAGTCGATCGCGAGTTGAGTAGTGCTCGACTCGCGCTCGTTAAAAAATTTTGTTGCTCAACTCGTTTCTTTGTTCGTTAAGTTCGATAAAATTTTGCTCGACTCGTGCTCATTAAAAAATCTCGTTGCTCGACTCGACTCATTGCTCGTTAAGCTCACCAAAATTTCACATAGTTTTTCTAAATATAGGTAAAATCTAGTGACATTCTTAGAGTTTAATATAAACCTACAAATTCAGAGAAAAAAAAAAGAACTTGAGTTTGAGGAGATAAATAAACGAACTTGTCATTACTGAATTAGAGATGAAGTTGATATTCGTGTGTGAGACTCTTTTTAGTTTCTCAACAATCTTCGATTGAAAACAAAGGAGAGAAGGCCTTAGAGGTTTTAACATTCAATCATATTTTTTTTATATAAGTATCGAAAACATTTTCTCTTTTTCTACTTTTATACATGAAGTAATAATAAAAGAAAAGTAATGGCTAATTATTATAATTTAATTTCTTATTAATAAAAATTAACCTTTTGAATTCTCGAGAAATATAAAACGTTTTGGAAATTCGAAACCATACATTTTATGAGTAAATTACCTAGCAAGTCACTTAAATTTTCTAGAGTTTTCAACTAACATTTAAACTTCTTAGAACATAATGTTCCAATAAACTTGCTACTGATGCAAACACAAGTGATATTCCCTCTTCAAAATGAAAGGGAAAAGAAAGAAGAAAAAAAAGAAATCATAAATGTTACCATCATGGAAACTCAAACCATTATCTATACTTTGCTTTCTTCTTGATCATCTCTCTAGATGTTAGCTTAGAATACAAAGATGATGCTGGCTGACCCACTAAATTATATCGAAAAACCAATCAACCAACCCTGATAAAATGATTTCTTGATGAGAAAGCAAACACAGACTTTTGCCACCTTCCGGATTGATCTGCACTGTGTAAACTTGTTTCTTTGTATTTCAAGGTCACTTGATGTTCACAACTCTTCGTTTTGTCATCAAGACCGGTTATGGATAGGATCCGATCCTCTTCCAACTCTTCTTTTGCTTGATTCATTAGGTCCCAATTTGTTGTTTGCAGGCACTGCTGGTTTTTGCTCTGTGCTCATTCCCTTCATTTCAACAGCCTTCCTGGACCTGGTAGTAACAACTATGCCATTTCCTTCTTCACTATGTTTTAAGGCAAAGTCTATACTTGTCAAACCAGAAATTTTATCTGGTTGAGCTGCTAATAACCCAAAAAGCATAAGAAAAACAGTAAGCCCTCTTCGAGTACTACAAACCATTTTTTCCCCTACAATCAACTGAACTCAAAGAGACAAACAAACAAGAAGAATAGAGGGTATCTTTTCTTCTTCTTTTTCCTTAACGTTCCATTCCTGTAGATATATAATATAAGCCTGTTATTGGAATTGGAAAGGGGTTTAAAGCAGCAAAGCCATGGACATGGAGGCGGCCAAGGGCAGTAGCTGCTAGAGGGGATTTTGAGATTCACCCAAATCATAACTCTGCAATCTAAGCAAAGTGAGTCTGTTTCTGGAAGAATAAAGGGAGTTGGACTGGGAATAACACCCTTGAGAAGCCAAGTATCTGTTTTCATAGGTGTTTTTGTCCTTCCATCTCTATCATTTGCACTGCTTTTACTACCATTTGGTATCAAGAAAAAGGGTTGTTTTGTGGGTTAATCTTTAATGGTGGTGAGTTGGCAGACAGAAGAAGCCATGGATGGATGCTGCTGGGCCACCTAGCTAGAACTGGTAGATTGCAACAGTAGCAAAGGTGATTCGATGAGAATAGCAAAGCAAGAAACAAACCCTTCCTTTTATATTTAGAATTCCAATCTCTCTACCCTATGCAACAAAATGAGTCTCACCTGCTTTCTTGTTCTAAATGTGTTTCTTTGTACTTTTTCGTCTTCTTCTTCTTCTTCTTTTTGCCTTGTTATCGTTTCTTTTGTTATTTTTCTCTTCTTTTGGCAGTTAAGCTCTTAGGCTTAATTTGGGGTTGCTTTTAAAAAGTACGGTAAAAAAAGTAATTTTCAAACTAGCTGTTGAAAAGTAGTTTTGAAAAGCTGATTAGTGTTTGTCATTGATGTCAAAAAGTGATTTTGAGGAGATAAAATGTCTATTTTAGACATGATATTGAAAAGTAAAAGTAAATTTGGGTGATTGTTCAAATTAATTAATGTTATGATTTATGAAATAAATCAATTTCAATTATAATAAAAAAATATTTTTTTATAAAATTTAATTTGAAAATATAAACTACATTCTAGATTATATACGGGCATACCACTTACACATTAATAATAAATATAAAATAAAGTACAAATAAAACAATTTTATTTTTAATATAAATATTATAAAATATATATTATTTTACAATTATGTATGCATAAACATTATTTTAACAATAAATTATAATTAAATAATAAAGGTAAAAAAGTAATTTTATTTTCAAACTAGCTTTTCCACCCAAGAAGCTATAAAATCCAGCTTCTTGGTTTGGGTGGAAAAGCTAGTTTTAAAAGCAACAAAAAACAACATGTTTTAACTAAAAACACTTAAAAATGTGATTTTTGGTTGCGAAACGCAATCAAAAACAGGCCCTTAACCCCCAACCAGTGGTTCAAGGAAAACTCACTTTAAAAAAAAAAAAACTTATCTTCTATATTTTGAAAAATATTTTTTTTATAATCCTTGGTATTTGAACACATTATATAATTTTTCATTTTTTGAAATTAAAATTTAAAAGGAGAAAATAAAAATATAAAATATATTAATTAACCTAATAATATTTAATTTTTTTACAAATTTCTAAACCCTAACCCTAATTCTTTAAATTTGTCTACTCTAATTCAATCACCACTGATCACCCTTATCTTCAACGGACCCTCTCTACTGAAAATCTCCTGATCTCGTTGTCAAAAACTAACGAATGAACCGCCGATTATACCGTTGACGAACACCAAAAATAAAAAAAATGTTGATTGGGTTCCCACGGACGAGTAGAGGATAGCAGATGTCGAACGGTAAAGTACACGACGCTTGGGCGGTGAACGATAAACCACCGACTTGTAGGGATGCCGAACGGTGAGAGAGATGTGATTCGAGAATTTGATTGAAGGAAATAAAATTTTAGGGGTTTTTTAAGAAATTTAAATTATTAAAGAAATTCATAAAAGAAGGTTATGTGTCATATTCCGATTGAATGACAGAATATTTTAACGATCGTTGACAAAAAAATAATCACAGAATGAAACTTTAGCCACTTATTTAGCTCAACATATAGTTCAGATACATATTTGAAAAAATATATAGTTTGAGCACTTATTTAATTGTTAAACTTTATAAATTTTATTAATCTTATCCTTATGCATATGATATCGTCATCACATCGATGGCAAAAGATACATTTTAGCCTTGCGGAGAAAATCGAGGAGAAGGTGGATTGGCAAAAAGAAAAATACAGAAGCAGTAGCATTATCCTCTCCCCCGACCATATCATCAAGCAGTATCTCAGCAACAGTGACAACAACGGCGAAGTGAAATAGCGTTCAGAGGTGGAGCAAAACATATAATTGAACTTTATCAAATATATTATTTTTATCATTTTGTTAAAAAAACACTTTAATACAATATTTGAAGTTGAAGGGTAAAACATTAATGTTTAAAAGTTAGAGAGAAATTTAAAAATAAAGAAATTTTTTAAAAAATATAAGAAGACAAAAATTAAAAAAATATATCTTGGTAGAGCCACCTGCTTATCCTTCGCATCTAACAACGATCTTAGCGTGAGCCACTGAGCAGCATTTCACAAGCAATCCCATCTTTTCACAAAATCCCCTGCACGTCCTTTCCCTCACACTAAATCCCTTGTTCGTAAATACGGTTGTCTTGAATATTTTTGAAATCTTGAACAAAAACTTAAAATTAAATTCTTATAGAACAAAAATGTATTTCATTATTTTAAATAATTAATTTGATATTTCATTAATAAACTATAAAATATGATTGAACTTTATCAAATACATTATTTTTATTATTTTATTAAGAAAACACTTTAAATACAATCGTAGTTGATCTCCTCACCTTTCACCTCTCCCCTAGGTTAATTTCTTAAATTAAAGTTTTTGATATATTATAAAATAATTATTAAACTTAATTAAATTAGCACGAAATGATCATTACAAAATATTCATTAAAATTTTTAAAATTTATCAATAATTTATAATGTACAATGAGTCAATGACCCTTTTGTAATAGTTTAATGATTGTTTTATGATTTTTAAAAGTTTAGTGGCTAAAATATCATTTTAGAATAGTTTAGTGACATTGTAATTTTCCCAAAATTTTATAACAAATTTTGGTAAATTTAAAAATCTACTAAATTAACTGAACTGATTTCGGTTCGATTAAAAATTTTTAAAAAAGTTTTAATATCAGTTAAAATAAAAAATTAATTAATAAATTTTAACTAATTCAATTCTCTTATGGGGTAGGAACTATTAAAAAAAAAACCCAAACAAAGAAAAGAGCACGAGTAGTTTGTGCAATGATGTTTCTCATGAATACAAAATATAAAAATAAAACAATGCCAGATGAGGTCGTTGTAGTATAGTGGTAAGTATTCCCGCCTGTCACGCGGGTGACCCGGGTTCGATCCCCGGCAACGGCGTCTCCTTTTTACCCTTTTTGGCGCAAGTTAAAATTTAGAGAACCGGGAAGTCGCTGGCTTTCCTTGGGGAGAAGGGATTCCCTACCTATCAAATTTACAATCAAACATCGGTTCATAACACAACTTGTTTTATTTTTAAATACAAGCTAGTAAGTATAACTCCTTCAAGTCTTTTGCAATCCCTGAAACTTGAGGAGGTTATTAGGATATTCAAAGCTTGCAAATTAACTTTAAACATATTCCCATGATTACAATGATTTTTGTTAACTCGATGATCGACGGTCGGTACACTAGTATCCATGACCCCCTGAAATTTGAGTTTTTGGACCGACTTCGACAAAGCATTATAGGGTTTTTCGCTATCAGCATCAGTCGGTATGAGGGAGAGAACGAAGAGATGTCTCTGCAGAATATGCATTATACCTTCTCTAGATATCAAATATTCTTTCATAAGTTGTTGGAGTTGAATACATATAACAATATACATAGCCTATAAACAAAAGATTGCTTCTAAACAATCAGGCTCCCAGCTTAGATTAGATTAGATTTACTAACGACCATGCAGCATAACAGTTCCAGACCATGCCCCTTGAGCTTATCTATTCCCTGCAGTTCAAGTCTACTACTTTTGGACCCAATTCCATGTCATTTTGGTATTGGTTATTGAGATCAAATGACCCCAAGAATCCAGACTTTCTCAATTCACTACCAGTTCCCTCTTCAGGAAGCTCTAATCTTTTAGCTACTGGCTGCTCAACACATTTGCCATCAGAAATGATAGAGCCACTTCTTTTCTTTCCATTAACTTGATGGCTTGAGCAACTAGTCGGTCGCTTCTTTTCAGGGTGAATGTCCATTAAGTTAAGTTCAACTAAAGTACTAGAGTTCTTGGTACAGATATTCTCGTTTTTTGGTGGCTCCTCATCGTCCTTTCGTCCCGAGCTTTCAGAAGATGTCAATGAGCATTCCATGGAACATTTAGTACCTCTCATTGGCTTTCTTTCTGCCTGTTTTAAGCTTGAACCTTCTACTTCTGTCAATTCTGAGAACGAAGAACTTGTGCAGCCAGTACTAACCATTGAGACTAGTTGAGAGAGTTCAGCTTTGGCAAGTTCTACACCAATAGAAGATGAGGTATACCCAGCCAGTGTTTCTTGTGCTTTCTTCAATACTGATTGTAAGTACTTCCCTTGAGCTTCGATTCTTAGCTGTAAATGTCTCTGGACCTGAAATAGAAAAATAGCTCGATTGATACGAGTTGATGCGTCAAATGAAAACCAGCTATTTAGGATTTGGTTCAATAGGCCATACCTCAATCTGTTCATGAAGCTTTCTCTGAACTTCCATCTGCATTTGGAGAGCCTGAGCAATCCGCAAGTTTCTGATGAACAACATAACTAGACAGTCAATACAATCTGTCTTATCATCATTTCCAAATCCAAAATTTATCAAAAAGATAAAGGATCCATGCAAATATTACTCATTCATCTGCTTGTGAGTTCCATCACTCGTGTCACTACTCAAATCCCGTTTACTGCTCTGTATCTCTCTATAATCTGTAGCACAATGAAACCAAAAAGATCATATCTTTGTCAAAGTTAATACAATAATCTAAATGCGGCAAGCAATGAGTTCTTAATCTCACCATCTACTTTATTGTTAAGGCAGATTTCTGTCTGTTGGCTTTTTGCCAACCTGTATTTCTGCAAGAAGAAAATACAGTCAAACCTTGTTTTCTTTGAGATGATAGTATGGACATGGTTATATAATGAAGAGTAATTTACCTGTAAATGGCTTTTGAGATGGTACAAAGTGAGTCCAGAAATCCCTATGACCCTCATCAGATTCTTTGGGGTTGCTTCTGTCCAGAAATGATAAAAAATGAGAAAAATTTTACCCTTAAGAACAACAGTATGATTAGACAAGATGATGAATATATTAAGGTTATCTGAAAGTATTAAACTTAACTGTCTGGCCCTCCAAGCTGATTGACAGCTTCAACAAATCTTTGATGAAGCTCTGGAGTCCACTTCAGCCTAGGCTTTGCATCAGTTGACAGAACCAAATTCATGTCTTGATTTTGCAGACCCATGTTTTGTGTTGTGTAAGAGAGACAGGCAGAGGGATGCAGGAAACTGAAACTCATGTGGATTTTGATCCCTTTTTCTTCTTCTTTTAAGAAGGCTATGTTTTCAATATGAAGCAGCTGTATTCTCTTTATAAATCTTGTGAGTTGTTGTGCTGTCCTATGATCTTACTCCATATCAGGAAACATAGGTGGGGCTGTATTGGGGAGGGAATATATGCCCATGACATCTGGCTCTTCCTTCTATCATCTCCCATTTCATATAAACTTTTCTATTTTTTTCTTCCTTGACTTGGAAGGAGGTGAATGGAGAGAATCTCTGATGCAGCCAAATCAGAAAAGAAAGCAACACAGATCAATTAGAGTCTCAAAAGGAGAGAAAAGAGGAAAAGTGCATGGTAACAAAACATTCTTTTCTCTCTCTCTCTCCCTGCTTGATTCCCTTGCTGAGTTTGAGGCAACAAAACAAACCCGAATCCGAAAATTCATTCGAATCCGAATACATTCAATTACCACCTCTGTGAATTAGGCAAGATGAATGATGGATGCAATGCAACTTTACTAACACTGTGAGAAGCTTTCAAGGGGGGGGGGGGGGGGGGGGGAAACTAAAATTGACAGGAAAGCTTAATTATCCTTTAGATGACAGAAAGGGTAAACCAAATGGGAAATGTCCATTTTTCTCCTTTGTTTTTATTTTCCTTTTTCCTTAGAGTGTGGCTGGCAGATTCTTTTTGTTCTTTGTATAGATGAAGGAATCAAAGAATCTTATACTAGATTTTGGGACCCATCTGGCCCTATTTTTCTTATAAAGAAAGTACCCTTGAAAAAGTGAAACAAGATCAGGCCATCTTAACAGATAACACAACATAAACTGGGGTGTGAAAATAACCCCCATGTTATAAATTCTTCCCTGGAAATTGAACCAAAAGGACACACAACTCTGTTGTAAGTTTATCCCATTATAGGAGAATCTCAGGCCCTTTGTTTTCTTTTATACAGACTGTCATTAGGGCCGACAGCTTGACATATATGGTACTTAATTTGGAATCTGCAACTTGAGTTTTACCTTATCAAACACATCTACCACTATCATCCAAGCAGCACCTGAAGTAGAACTGTAGAACTCAATTATTAGATCAGATGTAGGCCAGTTGATTGGTGTAATCTCTCCAATCTTTTGCATCAGTTTTTGCTCCTTTTCTCCCCGGATGATCAGGCTCGAAAAGTGGGCAAAGGGTTTTTCCAGGTGACTGTTTCAATGAAATCAAATTAGATTATCATAAAGATCAGGCTAGCATAATAACACTTGGCACATGTCACACAAGGCAATGAAATCAAACCCTCCTTTTTTTTCTATCTTTTGGAAAATGTAAACACAATGAAATGACAAAAAGCTTCACATAGTTCACTGATGCACACTTTCTCCTAGTATGAAAGCAATCAACAGGGCTCCTTCTGCTAAAAGTCCTATAAAGAAACATATTCCAAAGGGAATGCTAGCTTTAAATCTGTAATCCATGTACAAGCAGACCTGAAAGAAAGAAATTTCATGCCAAAAAATAAAGAGATAAAGGGAAGCCATAATGGCCAACAAGAAATCATAAAAGTCAATTGAATCAGAATAATCTGCAGATTTCTTGGTCTGCGGTCATGAGTTAAATTACAGGAATCAAAATCCAATGATTGAACTCCAAAGTATTTGCCATCTCAGTGCCATACATTCAGTTGGTCTGCTAAATTGATATACCATTTTTCCAGGATTCAAAGGTAAGGAAGATTAGATGCCAAGTGTTATTTTATTAAGACAAACAGAAAAGCAATAGGCTTGTTTCAATTATTAAAGAAGTACAAGATATGTCCAATGTTTCCCTAGGATTGCTTAATTACATGCCTTTATCAGTAAAGGTCCCCTAATTTTTTGACTAATTACAATTTTATAGTCAGTTAGTTGGATACAATTCAGTGAGCATAGAGCCGAAGGTCCACTGATCATCATTCTGTTCAACAAAAAATTTAGCAATGAAATCAACATGGTGGACCGGCAAGTGATAGGTCCATCTTCACAGCAACATGGTGGACCGGCAAGTGATAGGTCCATCTTCACAGCAACATGGTTTCTTCCTTGAGCAAGCATCTACCTCTCTCCTAGAGCTATAATTCATCAGTGGCAAGCTCATAGTTCATATTCGAAAGAAAGGAATAAAATTATTGACATGGTTTAATAATATGTGGCCCGAATGTTTGAAAAACAAGAAAAGGAGAGTTATTGGAGTACCTTTCTCTTTAACCAGCTGAGGTACTTGAATTTCCTTTCTTGCTTTAATATATTCCATAACTGGTAAAGGAGATTCCGGGATGATGCCAACCCGACCCCTGGTATTTTTAGGTCAGTAGCAGAAGGTCCAGTGAATCAAAAGTCATACAAACAAATGTGCCTCATCAATTATTATTCTCTAAGGGACCCAATAGAAGAGATTTCATATATCCAAAAGCAAGGAAGAAGATGAGATTATGAAAAGAATATGGCCTCGGGAATCTAGAAAAGAGAAACAAAAGGAACTAGTCGCCATCCAACTAAAAGCTAATGGGAATTTCAGCTGAAATATTGTGTCAAGCATAGTCACCCAACTGAAAGTGATGTTAGCAATATGTCACAAATCAAATTTGTTTCTCCATATCTTTAGGGTGATTGATTATTTTACAATAAGAAAGTAACCAGCAGGAAACGTCACATGTTCAAATGACAGTTGAATGTTTCTCCAACATATCAATCAGTAAATAACATGAGTATAGGGATAAAAAGAAGCTACAAAGACTAGCACAGACAGTTAAATATTGCTGATAAGGACACTGTTGACCCTTCAAGCTGGACTCTTGTTTTGGTTGAGTTTAGTGGTAATTCATGTTGCTGTCTCATTTCCACAGCTATTCAAGCCTCGTTGGTGCTTAAATACGTTCTCGGTTATGAGTAACCTTGCTACACTAGTGTCACACTATATATCATACAAGTTTCGAATTGTATTCATTCTTACATTTAAAAGATGCAACACTGTCAATCAAGAGCTATGGCGGTTATGAAGGTTAAGGAAGTAATGAGTCTTAATGGTTAAAGAGATGAACAAATTGGTATGTACAGCTACAAACTTGTAAATTTGCTTCTCTAAAACGAAAGACTTGTCAAGATAAATATATGATTAATAAAGCAAATTCTAGGTTCATTTTACAGCTAAGCATATACAAAGTTTTCAACCTATCTGGCTTGAAAAGCAGAACAATGCTGATAAGTGGTAGACATGATTGCTTTCTTCACCAAAGACCATAAATATTGAAATTGCCTCCAAGAGCCCACAACATGATTGATAGAGACAAAGTAAAATCATGCAGAAATATTCCTTCAAATAATTCAAAGTCATTTCTGATGCAATGGTACATGCAACATCAAGCATACACACTGGATTGACGTGACTTAACCCGGTGCATTAGCTTGGTAAGCAATATGGAAGGGGAAATCACCGGAGATTGGAGACACACTAGTGAGAAAGAGGATCATCAAGGTGAATTCATATGGAAACACAATCTTTCAATTGCTGGACTTGACTTACTGAGAAATTGTCAAAAAGAAAGACAATTAATTTCTATGTTGAATCAGGTTAGTTGGTAACAGTGGTGAGTAGGGAAATTGTCAACAGAAAAGATTTTAAGGTAAGATTTTGCATGTTTTTAGAGAATGTTCTCAGTGAGACAGCTTCAACACCAACATCTTTATCAACATCTAATCCATGTTCGAAGTAAATTCTTCTAAGTTCATATTCTGCAGATATGTGGAGAAAACAATCACCAGGAATTTACTGAGCTTTCATTTATGCAAATCATGGAAGTTGAGTGCCCACGAAAAAACAAACAGCACATACTGCCATGAGTTCAGGGTTCAGGGTTCAGGGAGACAAGCCGGGTTGGACCCCTTAACCATTCACATGCACAATATTTGAAT
Source organism: Hibiscus trionum (assembly GCA_030270665.1). Lineage (NCBI taxonomy): Eukaryota > Viridiplantae > Streptophyta > Magnoliopsida > Malvales > Malvaceae > Hibiscus > Hibiscus trionum. The sequence continues at coordinate 6,800,084 of BSYR01000065.1, forward strand.
CCAAAACCTTGCTTGAGAGTTTTCGAACTCCTTGTCACTTGACAAAATATGGTTTGTTGATGTACTACAAAGAAAGGATCAAAATCATATTTCATCTAAAGTTGAAGGGTCAAATTAAAGTTAAACCCATTTTACTAACAGGATATGTCGCCAAAACTTTATAAATCAATAACGTAAGTGACCTTAACGTTATTTCCTTTAATTCGCTAAGAAAAAAAAACACTTATGAAACATAAGTTATCAACATTGTAGTTTACCCAATAGATCAAATATGAACTAGTCATGTGTAATTTATAACTACCTATTTAGTACTGCACTTATTCATGTGTTTCTGTTTTGGCCACCCAATTAATTTTTTGACAAAATTATGTCTAACATTATATTTTGTTTTTATTTTAGTAGATTATTGTTAAAAATTAATGACAAATCTAACGTGACAATTTTCTGTTGATTTTCATAAATTTTTACGTCATTTTTTCTTTCATCGTCAGCAGTCTAGTAACATTATCTTATTGTGAAATAAATCAAAGCAAAATGAACTATCTGATATTATATTTAACTTTAAATAATTGTTAAATTATAGGCTAAACAAAAATTATTTCTCACTTCATTTGAGAATAAAAAATAATTAAATAATTGTTTATATTTTATAAAATTTGTATTAAATCACTCTAAAATTAATTTTGTATTACTTTTTATGATGTAATCTAAAACTAAATATATATATATATATATATATATATATATATATATATATATATATATATATATATCAAATTATGGATAAATATTCTATACACAGGCGGTGGAAACTGAAAGTTTCCACAAGCGCCTTAGTTTTAGGGTATATGGGTTAGTTTAGGGTATAGGGTTTAGGGGTTTAGGTATAGTGGGTTAGAATTTAGGGATAGTTGTTTCAATTTAAGTTTTAGAGTTATAATTCAGGGTTTATAGGTTAAAACCTAAATCCTCACCATATTACCCTAAAAACTAAACCCTAAATTATAACTCTAAACATTAAATTGAAACAATTATCCATAAATTCTAAAGCCCTACACCTAAACCCCTAAACCTTATACCCTAAACTAACTCCCTATACCCTAAAACTAAGGCGCTTGTGGAAACTTTCAATTTACACCACCAGTGTATAGGATATTAATCCTTAAATTATTGTTCTTTTTATTGATGGAATCAACATTTGCCGCATATTAAAAATATCAGCTTGAAAATGCTATAAAAAATAAATGTCATAATATTTTTTTACACATGTCAAAATCAAAAAGAAAATTTATCTTTTATGTATTCACTTAATTTATCAATTTTTGGAGAAATAATACAAAAATAATATGTTTTTTCACACCAGAAGAATTGTTTTATGATGAATTGTATTGATAATTTTTAGTTATAAATGAAATAAACTAATGATTTAAATAGTGTTTCGCGACCGTTATAATGTCAATTATGTAATAATTTTAACAATGTCCGAAATTATAATACCCACAACCATTAAATCTGCAATAGCATATGCTTTTTAAATAATTCACAACTGTAATTTAAATTCTTAAAATAAATATAAAATTTAAGTTATTTTTTAACAAAAATTTTAAGTTATCTAAACCTACAATAAACAGATTTTTTTTTAATTGATAAAGAGATTTATATAAGTAAAATTTAGGGTTAACTACACCGGATACCACTAAACTATAGCCCCTGAGTCGAAAATACTACCAAACTTTAAAACTCTTCAAAACTAGCACTGAACTTTAATATTTGAGTCGAAAATGTCACTCCGCCGTTAACTCAAAACGACGTCGTTTTGGTGCGGCTGTTTTGAAGCCTAATTTAGCCCAAAACGACGTCGTTTTACTGGAGGAAAAAATTAGAACCATGCACTTGGGGTGGCTTGAACCTTTAAGAGATAAAGCTAAGCCTTAGCCATTGAACCAACATAATATTATTTAATATTTTACCATAAATATTATATATCTTAAACTACTTCAGATTAATTCAAATTTTTTATGAAATAAATAATATTAACATATAAATATATAAATATATATTATTTGCACACATATGTAAATAAAACAATATTATTTTTATATATTGTTTTTAAAAAACCCAAAATATTTATAAAAATAATATATTTATATTATTAATAATATATAAAAACTCTAAATCCTGAATTGTTAACCCACAAACTCAACCCTCGAACTTAAATTCTAAGCTTTAGAGTTTAGGATTTAAGGTTTAAGGATTTTTTATATTTGAATTTTATATTTTTTAAAATAATATATTTATATTATAAATAATATAAAAATAAAATAATTTTATTTAAATTATATAAACTTATCTATTTAGTTCAATCAAATTATTTTATAAAAAATAATTCTATAAATAATATAAAATATATTATTTTTACATATATCAATAAAAAATATATTATTTTTTAAAACAAAAGATATTCATAAAACAATATATTTATATTATAAATAATATATAAAAAAACTATAAATTTCAAACCTCAAATCATAAAGTTTAAGGTTTGAGGTTTGAGCTTTGTAGTTTAAGGTGTAGGATTTAGAGTTTAGAATTTTTATATAATACTTACAATATAAATATATTTATATATAATATTTATATAAAAAATACACTTTTATTTATATATATTATATATAAATAATATATTTTAATATTATTTATAATATTATTTATTTCATAAAATAATTTGAATTAATCTAAAGTAATTTAAGATATATAATATTTGTGGTAAAATATTAAATAATATTATGTTGGTTCAATGGTTAAGGCTTAATTTTAACTTTTTGAAGTTCCTGGGTTCAAACCACCCCAAGTGCATGCTTTTATTTTTTTCCTCCAGCAAAACGACGTCGTTTTGGGTCAAATTAAGCTTCAAAACAGCCGCACCAAAACGGTGTCGTTTTGACTTAACGGTTAACGGCAGAGTGGCATTTTCGACTTAAATATTGAAGTTCAATGCTAGTTTTAAAAAAATTTAAAGTTTAGTGATATTTTCGACTCAAGTGCAATAGTTTAGTGATATCCGGCGTAATTAATCCTAAAATTTAGACCAAAGTGTCAAAATATTTTCTGATACATGTGAGGAGGATCCCCCTATTCTCAAGCTGGTTTCCCAGGGGCCAGGACCGCATTTGCCGCTCACCCGGTCGTGTGAATACAATCCTATTTCTATGCTCTCTTCATTACTTTCCATTTCAAAATCTCTCTTTCCGCCCTTTGGTTCTCTCTTCCTCGGCCCAACAATCAACCCCCACCCCCACACTTTTAAGACGTTTTGCATCATGCACTCTCAACTCGTCGTTTGATCTTTTTTTCTTCATTTGGGTATGTCCTCGTTTCTTCTTTCTTCTCCGATTCATGTAACTAGGGACGAACGCAAAATTTTATGCAAGGGAATACGAACTAGAAGCATAGCCATCCCTGCCCGAAACACAAATGGTTGGTTTAGTTTGATGGTATTCCTTTCAGCTCCTATACTAATATGGCGGTGCCTACTTGAACATGCAGGATGGGAAGGGTTAAGCTAAAGATAAAGAAGTTAGAGAACCCAAATGGCCGTCAGGCGACCTATGCCAAAAGGAAGCATGGCATCATGAAAAAGGCTAATGAACTATCTATCCTATGTGATGTAGAAATTCTCCTCCTTATGTTCTCCCCTACTAACAAGCCTTCCTTATGCATTGGGAAGCGCAGGTAACCCTTTCATAATCACTATCTATCTTCCTCTGCACATTGATACATACCTTTCGTTCCTTCGTTCGAATTCTAGGCGCCGGGCAGCTTATACTTATGTCTTAATCCGCTGTGTGAATCCAGCAGCATTGAGGAGATCATTGAAAAGTTCGCTCAACTCACTCCACAGGAACGGGCAAAAAGGTATGGTTACAGTTTCATATGTAACAGTTTGATGTTATACTTATTGACTTCCTATTTTCTGGAACAGGAAGTTGGAAAGCCTTGAAGTAAGTCCTTTCCTAAATCCACTCTGTTTTAGAACGTCTACATTCTTATCAATTACATAGTTTCTTTTGTCTTTGAGAGTCTAGGCACTGAAAAAAACATTCAAGAAGTTGGACCATGATGTAAATATTCATGAATTTCTGGGTACAAGGTACACGACCATCCCAGTAAAGTTCATTCATTTACTTCAACTCTACAAAATGTTTCTAACAGTATTATGACTTTCTGTTTTTTTCCCAGCACACAAACAATAGAGGTATGTTTGTGATCAGACTTGCTACCTTAATGTATAATCTAGACCATGTTATTCTTCATTCTGACATGCTTTTTCGATATGTCCATGATTTCGATGTGCAGGACCTGAGTAACCAAGCAAGATTACTACAGACTCGGCTTTCTGAAGTACACAGGAGACTAAGCTGTTGGACTAACATAGACAAGATCAACAATGTAGAACAATTGGGGCAAATGGAAGATTCACTCAAGGAATCTCTAAATCGAATTCAAGCACATAAGGTATGCCATGTCCCCTATGTAGTTGGATTTTTATAGAAAATGGTAGAGTGTCACTGAAAACTACATGAACTTGTCATCTTCTTTTGGCAGGAAAATTTAGGAAAACAGCAGCAGCTTCTGTCGTTAGAATGCTCAAGTCAGGTAAGAATGTGTGATTCACTCGGAATATTTTACTGCTCGGTTTATTCCTTTAAAGTCACAAGAAAATAATGTCTTGACAAGCCTTTCTCTTGCAGTTCCAAAATGAAATGCAGGTACCCTATAGAATGGGAATTGAACAACAGCTCCAAACTCTTGCCTGGATGCCGAATCATGAGAGGAGACATGTGGCCTTGTCCGAGGACCCGAATTTGATTCCCCACAGGTGAGTTGGCTTTCAAGAAATATTCTTGTAAAACATGAGATGAAGATGTTAGTATAATGTAGATCACAAGTGGCATGGCAAATTAGTATAACAGTTTCCACTTATTCTGTGTAATAATTTCCAGAGATGTGGAGGGCTCTGCAAGTTCTTCCTTTGGAAGTTATTCGGGTTACTTTGGCACCGGTAAAAGCTCGGAGCTATCGAGTTCTGGACAAGAGAACGGCGTCCTGAATGATTTGAGTGGAAACGGGTCATTGCAGCTGCAACTGGGTGGACAATGCCCCTTCTTCTCTTACAATCTTAATATACTGAATGATGCCAAATACCCTCCTGTGGCAGAGATGAACTTTCATGAAACTCCTGCAGATTATCATGTTAATGGTGTTGTACAAGGTCCCGGAACCGGATATGATACGGCCCCGGGCAGTTGGGCTTCCACTTCTGGCCCTTGTGCTGTTACCATGTTCGATGAGCCATTGTATTCCCGAGTGAGTCTTTCCCCCTTTACTCCCTCCCGATTACGATCGCGTTTTCGATATCGTTATATAACGATAGCGGACCGCTATTTGAATACCTGCTCCCACCATGACTTTCAATTCTCATGCATTGTTGCATCTGTCACCTTACTGTTTCATGCATGCAGCAGCTTCAACGGCATTGAGCAATCCAAATGCAATACAACATGGACAAAGACACAGAGACACTGGAATATCTTTTAAAAAATTAGGACACGACAATGAGTAATATTTTGATACTTATATGTTAATATACACTGAAAATGTAAAATTCATACTTTTGAATCAAATATTAACACGCTAATGATTTTAGAATCTTGTAAAATCAATTTAGGAAGAGTTAAAAACCTCAAGAAATCATATCCCAGATTGTTCAAGAGGCGATTCAATTGGACCCTTTATATATAAGAAAAGTGTTCATTAATTTCCACTGTATTGAGCTTGAATAGAATGGAATGTTTCCAAACGAAAAGATACGAAAAACTAAAATAGAAAAAGAAAATTACCAGAAAAAAGGTAGATAAAGATAACCAGAAAATAGAATATGGTGCAATGGGCCACGTGAGTGAGATGTGGAGTTAAGGGCAAAAAATACATTCACGTGGCTGACTCGACATTATATCAGCTCATTTTCGCAGTAACCATCACCATTATCTATATTAGCATTTTTTATATAAAATATACACATGAAATTTCTAAGAAACTTCCCGGTTGCCTGCTTCAAATTCAAAGGGATTTACAAAGGTTTTGGGTTGGGTAATTCAGCGGTACGGCATGGTACGGTGCAGCACCAACTAAAAATATTATAAGATTTGAAACACGTAACTGAAAATGTTAAATTGTTTGATAATATTTTCGGTGCTTATAAAAACTTCAAATGTTATCGGAAGCGGTGAAAGTTTCGATACTTATCACCAACCGAATATGTAATCAAACAGTATAACATTTTTAGTTTTATGTTTCAAATCTTATAACATTTTCAGTTAGTATCGCACCGTATCATGTCGTATGTTAGACTCTCCCAAGTTTTAGTTTTTAGAAGGCAAAATGACAAAAGATGTCCTCAACGTTTGCATGTTTTATCATTTGGCCCCTATTCTTTTTTTGGTCCAAATATGCTCCCAACATTTGCTTGTTTTGTCATTTGGTCTCCTATTCTTTCTTTTGGTCCAAATATGCCCTCAACGTTTCATTCATATTCCAAATATGCTCATGTTGGATGTAAATTGTCAATCAACTGACGGTCAACGACTTATAAAAAAAATTTGATGTGGCATCAGCAGATCTTAATACGTGGCAAGTCCAGTCAGCATCAGTTGTTGAACGTCAATTGACTGACAGTTTCCATCTAACGAAAGCATATTTAGACCAAATTAAAACGTTGGGGGCATACTTGGACTACAAATGAAACGTTGAGGGCATATTTGGACCAAAAAAAGAATATGGGGCCAAATGACAAAACAAAAAAACGTTGGGGACATATTTGGACCAAAATAATAATAAGGGGCCAAATGACAAAACATGCAAACATTGGGGGCATCTTTTGTCATTTTACCTTTTTAAAATTCTAATTAAGTTTGAGTTCTACTGTATATAATATTGTGCCTAGGTTTCTTACAACTATAGCATATACACAATACAGTCAGTTTTTTTTCTTTTTTATTTATTCAATTTGGCTTCAATATTTATTATTATTAGGTTATGACATACACATTATGTGGGTAAAATAATATATTTTATGTTAAAAGATATATTTATAAAAAAAATTCAATAAATTATATATAAGTAAATTTGTCACAGAACAAAGAATAGAATCATGATATGGTAAATCAGAGCTTTTTGCATTACTAATTGGAATAGCAAATTTTACAAATTACTCTGGTACACATAGATAATCAGCCAGCAAAAGCTAACCAAATTAAGCTTACAAGCCAAAACAATGCTTCTTCTCAACATCGCATAGGTGAAAAAAAATGGACCTAATAGGTTAATACTAGTGGCGGGTGGTGAAAGTCCACCTCTGCCGTTCCCTCCTGCTTTCACAAACAACAGAAGGAAAAATAACCCTTAAAACACTTCTAAAAAAAGGGCAACTTACCTTAATTAGGACACCTACCCCACAACAAAAGCAAACCCAAAATGATAAAAGGGCTATTTTAAAATAAGCCCCTTTCATATTTCTGACCCCCAAGAGTCCCATTACAGGGCTCCATAGATATAGTATAATATGCTAGCTAGGTTTACTAAAAGTCAAGCTAGTTGATAGTTGATACTACTTTGGATGCTTAGTGTATAATAAATATACTAGTATGGAGTAATTGAAAAGCCCGGCAGCGCCTTTAGCGGAATTGGGCGCCGGTGAAGGTCTGTCCAAAGGACCAGCCAGCTGGGGCAACGTTGTAGGACACCACAGTACGGCCATCACTTGTTGTGACCTTAAATGAGAGGCTTTGGCCGTTGAGGTAGCTGTTGCTTTGCCAGTTCTGGCCCCAGTTCCTAGACATGGGCTGCCAACCGGTCCTGGATCCCTTGACTGCCACCGCGTGTACATCACCGGCACCGCCGACGTTGGTGATGAGGACTAGGTTGAAGTAGGAGTGGCCATTGATTGTGAACCTGATTCCTCCCTTTCTTCTGCATGCAACCCTGCAATTTCAAAACCCAAACAAAAAGTTAGCAAGTATTTGAGGACTGGTTAGAGCTCTGAACAAAGAAAAACAGTGACAAATTTTGGCCATACCTTCGGTAAGCAACAGGCACAATTCCAGCTCTGTATTGAGCAATGTGTTGGAAAACAGGCTGAGAAAGGTCAAAATGATGCTGGGGAGGGTTGCACCAGCCCCCTGCATTATTTGGGAGAGCATTGTTGGGAGGGCAAAAATTGGTGGCGGTGACCATAATGGAGCCGGGCAAGCACCATTTCCCGTCGTTCACACACTTAATCTCATAGCACGACCCACAGCTCAGCCCATTGTTGAACAGAGCAGTGCTCAAAGCCGCAGTATTCGTCCCATAACCCTGGCTATACAGGTTCCCATAACCACAAGCTCCACCTGCAGAACAAAAACACAAAAAGAATTACTCAAACAAATCATGCCACCCGGTCCCATTGTACCCCAGAAAGTTTCTTCCTTTAGTTCCATACCCATTGTCCCGGAAGCATCACTCCCGCCATAGAAGGTTGCATGCGCATTAGTCCAGCCGCCACCGTATCCACGAACAGCAGAGACCATTGCAAGAAAACCCAACAGGAAAACCTTAGCAAAAGCCATTTTCCTGCAAACAAAACAAGTCAAAAAACTTGGTTGAAGCTTCTTAGTAAAAAAAAGACATAAGCTCAAAATTGGAACATTTGTGAAGAGGAATAAGAAGATTACATGGAGAAGAAGATGAAAGAGTGGAAACGAGGGGTTTGAGATGAGTGAAGGAAATGGGGGAGAGGGTGAGGGGGGATTTATAGGGGGGAAGACTACAACTATAAGGCCAGGGTTACAAGCTACAACAACTAAAACTAACTAGTAACTACCACTTTTGGGGCATTGGGGACCAGACCCAATTTGCTCAAATTGTTTTATACATTTTTCAGTAAATAAAAACATGGTTTTTTTATTATGCAGAGCAGAGGCACATGGGGGAGCTGTTTGCCTGTTTCTGTGGCATGAAAGTAGAAACCGCGTGGTTTTGTAGCTATCTGAGTAGGAAATTGCCGTAAGAATCTAAGTGGGGACATTACCTTAATGCTTAGTATTTACTCCACACAAACATGAAAATTACTTTTTGTAGGATTTATTGATTAGATTAAATGTATTGTAATTTATGTTTGGTTTAAGTGTATTTTTCTTAGAAAAATCTATTAAATCTCTAAATATATTTCTAGATTCAATCAAGTCTTTGTACTCTAATATTTTATTAATTTATCCTTTTAATTCACGTTAAATCTAATATTTTTTAGACCGTTTAGTGTCATGTGTTATGGTTATATCACTTGACATTTTTATAAATTTTTATTTTATTTACAACAATTCTTAAAAATCTAAAAAAAAATCTGAAAATTATTCAAAATCCTTTTTAATGCAATTGTCATATGGTAAAACTGGAGTGTTTCAATTATTAGTATTATATGAAAAAAAATTGTTAATATTTAATGGTCAAAATTTAAAGGATTTAATTGATCTAATCTATCAATTTGAGTATTTAATCAGTTTAATTTCTCAAGTACTAGGATGAAACTAAGATCGAGAGTTGGGGACAAACATAAGTATTAAAAAGGTGAGAGATACACATGCATAGTTAATTCATTTTTAAAATATTTTATATATAACAAAGTGTAAAAAAATATTTGGGATTTGGGGCAATGGGTCTCACCCACCCCTTAGTCTAGGGGTGAGCAAAACTCGACTCGAAAAAATTGAATAACTCAACTCGACTCGAGGCAAAAATACTCGACTCGTCTTGACTCGACTCGAAATTTCATAAACTCGAATAACTCAAAAAAAATTCAAATAAAGTTTGAGTTGTGAAATGGAAATTCGAATAACTCGAAATTTTTAGTAATTAGTGGATTTATTTTTAAGTTCGAGACGAGTCCCTCTATTTTTTATGATATATACATACTGATATATAAAAATATGAAGAAATATTGTCACATGTGAAAAAATATATATGTGCATATCTTATATGATAAGAGAAATGAGTTTAAATTAGAATCAAACCCTACTATAACATCATAAATAATTACAATTAAATTTTTATAGAAACTCGAAAACTCGACTCGACTCGAATTTCTTAAACTCGACTCGAATCGAAAAAATTTCAAATAAAATTTGAGTTGTAAAATATAACTCGTCAACTCGAATAACTCGAAATTTTTTGACTCGACTCGATCGAACGCTCACCCCTACCTTAGTCCCTCCATCTCTGTCGAGTACAAAAAAATTAATAAATGTAAAAAATATTAAAAAATTATATTAATTTTTTTTAAACTTCCAGGTTTAAAACACCCTTGAGCCTTTATGTTTTTATTTTCTCAATTCAACATTTTGTTTTTATTTTTAATTGATCCCGCCAAAACACATGCTTCGTTTGTTAAACATCTACTTTCAATAGATACATTAACCTTACTTTTTTCCTTTCAAAATGGGAGGTATTGATGGTACAGGTTATTAATGTTTTATTTGAAATTTATATTTTTCCGTGCTATTTTGTGTCTTTAACATGTATTACACATGTTTTTCTAGCATTGCTTGTATATTGTTTTATTTTTTCAATTTGATATGTTATTTCCATCTTTTTTCAGTTTATCTCTTAGTATATGGAAGCTCTCGTGGACCAAATGGGCGCCGATTAAACACATTTTTTAAAAATTTAATTGACTGAATATACATTTGTCCTGCATGATAAAAATATGTATTTTTTGTAAAAAAAAAAATAGGAATAAATACTAATTCGTTAAAAAATAAAAATAGTATTTATGTAAAAAAATCTTTTTTTGTGCCACCATACTATTTAGTTGTTGGATTTTTTTAATTTTGATAGGGTAAAGTAATATGATATTTCATTGATTACCAAAATAAAAGGGAGTAGGAAGTGAAGATGGGTTTATTTAATATACCTATTATCCTTTTCTGGTATACCAATGTAAGCATATTTATTGGCTTCTTTTATTTTTTTCAATTTGCATTCCAGTCCTTCTTTCATTTATCACTACTATCAAATTCTATCCTCCTAGGCTCCTACTCCCCAAAATTACCCTCCAATTCCACGTATATCCTGTAATTTTAAATACTTTAAAAAATAATTACATTGTTTTATAAACTTATACCAGTACATGAATTAGGCGTGGTAATAATTAGGGAGGCGAGCTTGAACACAAAAGGAGAGGCAATGCCCCATTTGGTGAAGGGAAGGGAATTAGGCGTGGCAGCGTTTGGTTTGGTTTGGCTCAAGCTTCAAGTCAGGCTCGTGCTACACCCCATTCGGCGCCACTCTCAAGATACATGGTCAAACTTCAACCCACACTTCTACCGATAAAGGAAATTTATTAATCCACACCTTATACAATTTTTTTATTGAAAATATTTTAATATAAGTTCCTATAAACTTTAGTTTATATAAGTCTTTTAATTTTATAGTTTAAGAGTTTAGACTTTAGTGTGTATGATATATAATTTAAGATTTATGATTATAATTTAGCATTTAAGATTTAGGGTTTAATGTTTAAGTTTTAGGCTGTTAAGGCTATAGATTTATGTTTTAAATTTTATAGTTTAAATATAAAGGGTTATATACAGGGATGAGGCCAAGATTTGAGATTGGCAAGGCAAATTATAAATGTTTGAAAGTTTGTGCAAATTTTTTATGCAAAAATAAATAGGGGACAAAGGTGAAAAAAATTCTTCGAGGGTTGGGGCGATTGCCCCTCTCCACTCCTTAATAGCTTTGCCCTGGTTATATAATATTTTTTATACTACTTGTGTATCAAAATATAACTTTTTTTATTTACATTATAATATAATAATTAATGTGTACACATTTAGATTTCAAGACTATGTTACCTTTGAATTTTAGATATATATTAAATATTAGTGTTTATTATTACGATTTTATTTGTATAAATAATCATTCTAGAAAAATAAAATTGTTAGTTTTTTATACAATTTAAAAATAATTTTAAAAAACAATGATATTGAAATATAAATGACAAACCAAAAATAGTTGTCCGAGTTTCAAAAGTTATAATTTTAGGTGTTTGACCGTTAATGGGTGTTAAAAAAAATCGTACCTAATCAATTTTTGACACGTGACACTAATTTAACTTGTTTTAATTTTTTAAAGAAAAACACCCAAATTTTTCAAGTTTTTTATAAATTCCCGAAAGTTTGTAATTTTTACAAAACAGTCCCTAAATCCCTAAAATCTCCCAAATTTAAACCTGCAATTGCCGCCGCTTACGCCGCCCCTAAGCCTACCACTTTGGTCGCCGGACCTATTCGGTCGTTTCCCCCATAACGTCGTTCCCGAAAACAACGAACGACGTGACAGCCGAATAATACTTTAGGCACTTAAAGTTCGAAAAGGCTATACTTTGACACCTATTTTTGGTTTAAGCCAAAATAAATAATATCAAAATGTATAATATAAATATAATCAGATTTGTAAAAGTATATAAATTCTATCCGATTGCATTTGTCTTCTCGAGCTGTTCTTCACCCCCATATGGTTTATATTATTAACAATAATGATCATATATTCTAATCACACCTTATTAGGACTCTAAATTTAAACCCACACCAAATATTCCAAATCTCAATTATGAGTTCTCCTTCAGCTTCCACTTTTTCAGCTTTAAAATACAAAATTCAAACTAAATTGTGTTATTGTTAGTGCTGTCATTTTCACTCCACCGATTCAAATTTTTTCAGACAAGAGAATTGTTTATGGTGGAAAAGGTAAATCCCGCCATGCATAAAGATTAAAGGCTAAAGCTGTAAGGAATCGGACAAGAAAGAACCACTCCCTGATATGTGATGGCTTTTTCACCGAGCGTGAACCTCAACCGCCCAACATAAATCATTAAACAAATAAAAAGCCATGCTCTTGCTGACCAGACCACAAATGTATGTTGCCGAAATAGTGAAAGCTGATAGAATCCCATGTTATTGGAGCATGATGATGAGGGTGCCACTCGCTTGGGCAGAGCGTGTAATGGAGTTGATTCATGCCCGTGACCAATGGGTTTTTTTTTGCCTGGGAAAGAGTGATATGCTGCTGCAACCTGCAATGTCTCAACTCTTTTAACTGTTTTAAAGGGAAAGGGATACCCTAACTACCTATGGATTCTTATGGAACTTTGCCAAGTCTTCTAAAACCTTTTCCAACTACACATTGGATTCGGTGGCCAATACTTTCAAAACTTCTGCTTTCTCATAATTAGGTTAACCTTTGGAGGGTTCCAAGCATTATAACAAGGCAAGGGTAGTTATAGGGTTTGTTGAGAGGTTTTTAAGGTTAAATGAGGACCGTTAAAATGAATGGTGGGCATCATTGTAATTTGCAAGTGTTCAAACGGCTCGTTCGGTATAATCGAATCAAATTACTCAAAATCAAATTAACTAAACTCTTAAACTAACTAGGTGGTAAAGATGATTATATTGTCTCATCTTGTATGAGTTCGAATCTTGACATTAACCTAGAGAATGTAATTATCTCTCTACTTAATTGATTTTTTTTTGGGTTAATTCACTTAATTAATCGATTTTTAACCGAATTAATTGTTAACTAAACTTTAAAAAATCTTTAATAGTTAACCTACCGATTAGCCAAATTAAATTTTATTTTTTTTAAAATCATTTAATTCAATTTTAACCGAACAATAAACATCCCTATATCATACAAACCCTTTTGATTATATTTGGAAAACGTGGGGACTAATTTAGAGTGTGCCTGCCGAAACCATTGCTGTTCAATGATTTCCAATGGAATTATATTTTTACTTTTTATTCTAGCAATTAATTTTATTTTATAACTTTCGATATTGTTTGGATAATGTAAACAAAATTATTACGAACAATTCTCCTAATTTAATATATTTAATTTAAAACTTCAAATATCTAATATTATATAAAAGATATACCGCCTCATTCGATGAGAACTCGGTTTTTAAACATTGATTGATGCCGTAAAAGGTAGGTCGTGTGTGTGATTTTGCTTTCAACCTTTACCTTCGTAATTTTAAGATAAAATGACCAAAGATGCTCACAATGTTTGTATGTTTTGTTATTTATCCCCTTATTTTTTTTTGAGTAAAGAATATATTAATATTTTGATTTGGTCTAAATATGCCCCTCGTTGGATAAAAACCATCAGTCAACTAACGGTCAGTGGCTAGTGCTGACTGGACTTGCCACGTGTTAAGATCCGATGAAATAACAACATTTTATTCCTTCAATTTTAACCGCAACAGACTCGCTACATGTCACCATCAGGTTCAATCACATGTCATCGTGATATTCGACCACGTATCACCATTAGGAAGGATATGATAAAATAATTTTTTTTTAAATCTGACATGGCATATGCCACATCAGTAGATCTTAACACATGACAAATTCAGTCAACACCAGTCATTGAACGTAGCGAACTAATAGTTTCCATCCAACGAAGGGTATATTTGGACCAAACTAAAACGTTAGAGTATTCTTTACTCCAAAAGAAAATAGAGAGCCAAATGACAAAACATGTAAACGTTGAGGCCATATTTTATCATTTTGCCTAATTTTAAACTAGTGAAGCTAAAAAGTATAGTCAATAAGCTGAACGAATCCCACTAGCAACACGTTAAAGAAAATGGAACTACTTTTAATTTAAATATTTGCAAAGAAAATTAGATTAAATTCATGAAACCCGGATTTTTCTTTCACCTTCTCCCTTTATTGCTGCAGTGTCCGTGTTAAGATCTGAGAATGATCTGAGAATTAAGAAGAAAGAATTAAGAAGAGAAATAGGGGAAGGAGAGACGGTACTCTCGTTTTGTTTTATTTATTAAAATGACCGTAATATTCTCAAAGAGAACCGGCCCCTTATATACAAAGCATTAGAAAGGTTAGGCTGAGATAACGGTGCTAACAGATTCCTAACCGTTTCTCTACCTAACTTTCTAGAAGATCAAACACAGAGATGGTGCAGCACATTCATTTCAACTGCACTCACTCCAAACAACAAAAGCTAAACTATCCTAGACTTACCTTCATCCTTTATACTTGACATTCCCCCAGCTTCATCAGCCAAGAAGATTCCTGAAAAAAAATTTCATTTCTTCTCACTTTAGTCTTCATTCCCCCAACAAACTGGATTCTGAGGATCCTTAACAACACAAAGAAACACCTGCAGAAAAGAGAATAGAACCAATACAAAAGAACTCAAAAGAACAAAACATAAGAAACTAAGTCAGAGGAAGAACATCAAGCTTAAGTCTATGTCTGTGAAAAGCAGGAGCAGACAAAGGCTTGGTCAGGATGTCAGCTAACTGCTCGAAAGCTGGAACTTCATTGACTTGAAGCTTTCCAGCAACCACTTGTTCTCGCACAAAATACAAGTCTAATTCAACATGTTTGAATTTGGAGTGCATTACTGGGTTGGCTGACACTACAACTGCACTTGAATTATCACACCATAGCACCGGCAACCCATCAGCTGTGACATGTAATTCACTGAGTAGAGACTGAAGCCACATGACTTCTGTAGTAGCACAGGCCACACTTCTGTACTCAGCTTCAGCAGTGGACCTAGAGACCACTGGTTGCTTCCTAGAACCCCAGGATACAGGATTGCCACCAAAAAATATGCAGAAACCAGACGTTGATCTTCTATCATCAGAATCCGAGCCCCAATTGGCATCAGCAAACCC
The DNA here is from genome assembly GCA_030270665.1 of Hibiscus trionum. Classification (NCBI taxonomy): domain Eukaryota; kingdom Viridiplantae; phylum Streptophyta; class Magnoliopsida; order Malvales; family Malvaceae; genus Hibiscus; species Hibiscus trionum. Next base: position 6,815,883 of record BSYR01000065.1, read on the forward strand.
CTCGATGTGTAATTTGTAATTATTTGTAAACTTGAGACCATAATCCACAGTCCCCTGAAGATATCTGAGAATCCTCTTCACAGCATTGAAGTGAACATCACTAGGATTTTGCATGAATTGGCACACCCTATTCACTGCATAGGCAATCTCAGGTCTAGTTATTACTATGTACTGTAGAGCTCCCACAATGCTTCTGTACTCAGTGGCATTCTCAATGGGACTGCCATCTTGGCTAGACAATTTACAACTGGACACCATGGGGGTGGGAAGCCCTTTTGCACTATCAAAACCATATTTGCGCAAAAGATCCATAATATACTTCCTTTGACTCACCATCAAACCTTCTGGAAAGTATGTAATCTCAATGCCCAAAAAATAATTAAGAGTACCAAGATCCTTCAATGAGAAGGTTTGATTTAATCTGTCAACAATCTCTTGAACTTCAAGATTGTTAGAGCCAGTCAAGATGATGTCATCTACATATACAAGTAGATAGACCACAGATTGAGTAGAGACCTTCACAAACAAAGAAGCATCAGATTTGGTTAAACTGAAACCATCTGACAAAAGATATTCTTTCAATCTTTCAAACCAAGCTCTTGGTGCTTGTTTAAGTCCATAAATTGCTTTATTCAATTTGCAGACTAAGGTTGAGGATGAATCTTCCTGCTCATACCCAGGAGGTTGAGCCATGTACACTTCTTCCTTTAAAATGCCATTCAAGAAAGCATTGTTTATATCTACTTGTTTCAAAATCCATCCACGAGTGACAGCCAAAGAAAGAATTGTTCGAACTGTTACTGGCTTTACCACAGGACTGAACACTTCATAGTAGTCAATACCAGCTTCTTGAAGATAACCTTTGGCTACAAGCCTGGCCTTATACCTATCTACTGAACCATCAGGTTTCCTCTTTATTCTAAACAACCATTTGCAATTTACAGCTTTTCTATTCAAAGGTAATGGAACAAGAGTCCAAGTTTCATTCTTGACTAAGGCATCATATTCAGCTTGAACAGCTTCCTTCCATTGTTGATTCATCATGGCCTCTTTAATGGTTCTAGGCTCAAAATCTGAATCTGAACAACTAGAGGAAACCTGATAAATTTTGGGCTTGTAAATTCCACTTTTGCTCCTTGTAATCATAGGATGACCAACAGCTTTAGCATCACTTGAAGATCTCGAAAGATCACCTTGATTGTGAGTAGGGATGCAGTCAACATGTTGCTCAGTAGTAGTTACTACAATATCTACTGCAGAATCCACATTTTCAGCAGTATTGCCTGTTGTAGCAGGATTCTGAGCAAAAACCTCACCATCCTCAAAGAAAGTGCCTCTAGAAACATCATTCACAGCTTCTTCTGTGTTAGGAATAACCTCTTCTTCAGAAACACCTCCCTCCAAGGAAGGACTTTTAGAAACAGCACTCTCAGTATTACCATTCTCACTAGGAGCAAACACTTCCTCAAGAAAATTTTCTTCAAAAAAAATCTGCTCAGTAACTTCTTCATTATGTGCAACCACACCTTGACCATTTCCCTGAGTAGAGGGACTTTCTCTAATGATACCCTCAGAATCTACTGAACCTCCTACCACAGCATTAAGAGGAACTTGATCCTGTCCTTCATTAAACCCTGCAGCAGGTACAACACCACACCCATCTGGACTCTCTTGAACACCTGTACCACCACTATCAATCTGTACATTACTTCCAACACCAGTAACAGCAACATTATCAGTCACAGGGGCACACAGATCAGAAGTCCTAGATTCTGGTATGAAGGCTGGAGACCCTTGCTGAACATGTGACTCAGGACCAGTCTGGTCAGGATAAGATTCACCACTTATATGAGCTACATCAGGTGGATTAGAAGAACCAGGCCCAGGAGAGGAACAAGAAGAACTATGTGGGGGAGGAGTTGAAGAGGAACCAGTACCAATCATCACAGGTAAACTAGATGAAAAAATTTCAGTTTCCTTCTGAGAAATTTCAGGCTTATGTAAGAAGGGAAAGACAGACTCATCAAAGACAACATGTCTAGAAACCACAATTTTTCCAGCACTATTCAGGCACTTATATCCTTTTTGAAAAGAATTATAGCCTAAAAAGACACAGCTAGAGGTCCTAAAGTCAAATTTGTGATGATTATAAGGTCTCAAGTAAGGATAACAGGTGCAACCAAAGACTTTCAATAAAGAATAATCAGGCCTCTTGCCATACAATTTTTCAAAGGGTGATAAACCATGTAAAACATCTGTAGGCATCCTATTGATCAAAAACACAGCAGATGTAAAAGCATGATTCCAAAACCTTAAAGGTAAACCTGCCTGAGCTAGAAGAGTCAACCCAGTGTCAACTATATGTCTATGTTTCCTCTCAGCCTTACCATTTTGTTCAGATGTGTGAGGGCAAGACACTCTATGTTGAACACCATTAGAAGCTAACCAGTTCCTTAAAGCTAAATACTCAGTCCCACAATCAGTTTGTAAGTTCTTAATCTGTTTACCAAACTGAACTTCTATCAACTTATGAAAGTTTATGAAACACTGAGCTACATCAGATTTCTTCTTGATTAAATAGAGCCAAGTGTGTCTACTACACACATCAATAAAAGATACATAATACAGGTACCCATCAGAACAAACAGAAGTAGGCCCCCATAAATCAGACACCACAAGTTCAAAAGGTTCTGTATATTCAGTTTCAGAAGATGAAAAAGGGAGCTTGTGAGCTTTCCCTTGTAAACAAGCAGAACAAACATTATTCAAACTACTAGACTTAGCATCAATGTTGCAGAGTTGCAGAACAGTACTAACAACACGACTAGAGGGATGGCCTAGTGTCTTATGCCACAAATCAAAAATATCTGAGGATTTGGAAACACTATTAACCTGGATTCCATGTTTTATTGAACAGCAGTATGAAGAAGCAGATCCTGGAGCAAGCAACTGGTACAACCCTTCATGAGTGCGCTTCCCTTCCAGAAGGATCCTCTGAGTCTGAGTATCCTTAACACAACATCCATTAGCATAGAATTCAACACAAACATTGTTATCACGAGCTAGCTGAGAAACAGACAACAAATTCTTTTTAATCGATGGAACATGTAACAAATTGTTCAGAACTAATGGTTTAGACTAAGTGAAGAGACAACCTTGACCAATATGTTTAATAGGAACACTGTCACCATTACCCATGAGAAGAGAAGTGTTACCTGCATACTGAACCCCAGAGTGCATATGGGACTGATCAGAAGTCACATGATGAGATGCCCCAGAATCAGGGCACCACACACCATGAGTCAAAGAAGATCCACTTGGTGTACCCATCATAGGAGCATGTGAGAAATGACTAGCTGGTTGAAACCCAGGAGTGGGATGATCAGTAGAAAACTCAACACCAGAGCCAACTGCAGAAGAGACTTGCTTGGTACCAGTTGGAGAAAAAGAATTGATCCCTGGACCAGGCATGGAAGAAAACTTGTTTTGACCAGCAGAAAATCCATTACCAGAGGAGACCTGACTGTAGAACCCAGTATTAGTAGTACAAGGAGTATAGGTATTTGGTTGAAACCCAAAAATATGAGTATAAGCTTGAGCTGGCTGATTCGCAGGGTTCACAGTTCTAGAATTGTCTACTGTAGGGACAGGGCCTGTGTTCTGAGGAGAAACATAATTTGTACCTTCACTCTGACTATCATCTCCATTTGCAGCATACCCAGAGTAGCTCAGATCAAATCGATAATAACATTTCTGCACAGTGTGACCCATACGACCACACAATTGGCACTGTGGTCGATTCGATCCATATCTCCCTCGACCACGACCTCTATTGTTGTTAAAACCACCTCGACGGCCTCTAGAATAGAACTGATTACCCCCTCCTGACTGATACTGACCAGTCGAGTGATGGGGACCATTAGACACAACACCCTGAGTCTCATCATATGAAGATGCATTCCCTTCATCACTGTGAACAACCAAATTTGCATGAACAGGCATACTATCTTGATGAAACATTTGCATTCTAGCCTCACAATCCAACAACATTTCAGTTAACTTCTCAAGAGACAAAAATTCCTTCGAAGCTACAGCTATAACTGACTCAAATTCTACTGACAAGCCTGCAAGAATAACACTAACATGTTCTTGCTCCGAAACTATACTTCCAGACGCATTTAAGGTATCACAGATCATTTTGATTTTAGCTAGATATTCAGTGATAGACAAACCTAGCTTTTTCTGTGTGTGAAGACTATGCCTAAGGGAGGAGGTTTTAGTTGTAGAGCATGCACCAAACATTCGAGTTACAGTAGACCAGATTGCACGAGTGGTAGTGCATCCAGTTAACCTGAGAAGAACCTCAGAGCTTATGGTTGACAGCATCCAAGAAGCAAGAAGTTTATCTTGCCTATAATATGCAAGATACTCATGATTCTCCCGAGTCTGCCCTGTAGCATCAGTCAAAATACGACTAGGAACAATCGTGTCATCAGATAAGTAAGGAAGCAGACCATAACCATCAATTATCAATGAAATTTGCTGTTTCCACAACACATAAGTACTTGCAGACAACTTCACAACATCAATCTTAGGAATCTGTTAAACGCTAGGAACATTCATAGCATTAGTCACCTGACCAGAACTAGCATTGGAGTCAACTGACACACCCGCTTGAGTCATGTTCACACAGACAAATTATCAAACACCTTGAAGGCACACAAACAAGAGAACACCAGACCACAAGCAACAGAGGAATAACAGCCACGAAAAGTATCCAAAAAATTCAGAGTCTCAGCGATGTTTTTATTGAACACAAGAATTCAAGAAAAACCTCAATCAACACCTAAAGGACATCACAAATTGAGTCACTAGCTTTACTCTGTAACCTATGAGTCTTTGCGAGTAAACATTCTTATGACCAGAAACAAGATAATCCTTAGTTATTAGAGGTGAAGATTGACGCAACCAGAAACAATAACCAACCGATATTGAATCAAATGCAATCGCGAGACAGTGAATCAAGAAGAAAGAAGAGAGAAAAAGGCACGAAACCTGAGCACAGAAACACCACGAGCACTCAATCCAAAACGCAGAAGTAACAAACGATAGCGGAAGACAGAGCACCACCAGGAAGAACGACGATTGATACCATGTTAAGATCTGAGAATGATCTGAGAATTAAGAAGAAAGAATTAAGAAGAGAAATAGGGGAAGGAGAGACGGTACTCTCGTTTTGTTTTATTTATTAAAATGACCGTAATATTCTCAAAGAGAACCGGCCCCTTATATACAAAGCATTAGAAAGGTTAGGCTGAGATAACGGTGCTAACAGATTCCTAACCGTTTCTCTACCTAACTTTCTAGAAGATCAAACGCAGAGATGGTGCAGCACATTCATTTCAACTGCACTCACTCCAAACAACAAAAGCTAAACTATCCTAGACTTACCTTCATCCTTTATACTTGACAGTCCGCAAGATTTCCTGGGGGAAAGAAAAGAGTTAAGGCTATGAATTTTGAGAGCAAATGACAATCGTTCATTAAAGGATTAGGTTAAAGATAAGATGAAATAATAAATATGAGAAGTTTATTGATTTGTTGACAGCGAAACCAACAACAAGATCTATTATCAAAGGGATGGACCATATATTTACTCAAACAAACAAATCTTATATTTATAATATCACTGTCTGTGTAAATTTTATATTTACTGAACATCAAGAGAAGCGTTGAAATTAGATGCATCAATAGCAGCAATCAGTTGGTCTAATCGAATAAGACACTAGATTTAAGTAAAAAGTTAAATGTTTAAATTCTAACGCTGTGAATAATTTTATAATATCACTGCCATAAAATAGGGTGGAGGGGCATGATCTCAAAAAGTAAATAATTTTGATCTTCTTTGTCTTCTACCTCACAAGTCACAAAGAACAAAATCCTTTTGTCTGCCATAAATTGCTAATAATTTCCAGTTTAATTTCTATTTGAATTACAGTGTCTCACCTGTGACCAAAACGCTAATCACCCAGCTAATTATTGGTCTTACTCATCATATCTCTTTCTTTATTAGTACCATTTATGTGTCTCAATACTCTGATCATTTACATATTTCCACTTTGATAATTCAATGGATTTCGAGCTTGATGATTATTAATTTGATCAATTTATGTGCAGGTATAACTTGGTATGCAAGAATCAAGATGACATTTTTGTATATGATATGCTGCAAGGAATTACTTTTTGAGCAAAGAAGAAAAACGCAAGTTACCTGTGAAATTTATTTTTTTTAATAAAATTGCAGTATTTTTTAGTAGGTTTATAGTTTAATCACAAGATATCCGTATACCATATGTCAAAAGAAATTGATACACTGCCGAAATTCCTTCAATTGATCGGTAGCCGGCAATTAATTTTAATATCAGTTGTCGACCACCGGATCTATTAGTTTTCTTGTTTTTTATTTTAATAAAAATATCTTTTTCTGTTTTTGTGACACATTTTTTCTCTGTTCTTGTGACGTGTCTTTGTTTTTGTTTTGTGGTTTAGTTCATCTGTCTTTGTGGCATGTTCCAGCATACCCTAGCAATCGATTGTTATTCGCACATAGATTCAATCGGCGCTAGTTTCTAATTTATGTTTTTGTCGGTGGTCACTTGGAAAGTTATATCCCCACTCGGTTGATGATTGTTTGCCGATAAAATTAGTCCTGAGTAGCGGTACTTTTTGCTTGATAGTTTAGACAGAGACAAGAAGATTCGGGAGGCTGTTAAATTTTGTTGGTATGCTTATCTCCATAGAAGTTTTCTTTTTTCTTTGTTTTTGGGTTGTAAGGATTTTTTGAGTTGTTTAATCCAAATATTCTTCTTCTTGGATGCATTATAATTGTGTTTTTTTAAGGATTTAATAAAAATTTAGTGACTTTTATCTAAAAAGAAGAAGAAGAAAATGATACAATAATTTTAGATATGATATAAAACATAGGCATAAGCATTGTTGATGCCAAAATTAGGAGACACCGAACAAGGGAGATGAAAAAGGAGGAACAGGGTGGTTGATGGTGATTTCAGGCGGTTCATCTCCATAAATTTGGGGCGGAGAGTCACAGACAATACAATGATCGAAGTAAAGAACGTGAAAGGAAGAAGAGAGAGGTATAGCCCTCTTAATTCGGCCTTGCCCAGACGTATCATGTCTGTTCTTAGACTTACCTCTATCATTGGGGGCATGAGTATATATGGCCCCTTTGTATTGTTGATAACTGTATTGTTGATGACTAGACGGTGTCAGACCCTTTGACAACCTATGAACGGCTTAACACAAATAGATTCAACCTCTGAAAATTAGGCTTTGCATGTCGATCACGTGGGTATGACTTGGTAAAACTATATAAAAATTTAAAATTCTAAAGGTGAGACGGCCTCCCATAGCACCCCTCGTCTATCCCTGCAGAAAAAGCTGTATATGGCAAAAGTAGGTGGTCTGCATTGTTCAGTTTTAGCAACCATAATCAGCACTTTCATCTATACTTGTGCACGCTTTCTCCCATAGCTAAACTTTGCTGCCTGCGTATTGAGAAAAATGGTTTTATTACTTTGCTCGGAAACACGTTGGGGCCATTATGTTGAGCTGCTATTGTACCATTGTTTTTTGATTACGACTTCACTTCCCTTTGTGTGTTTATAAGATACACACAGATTTGATTTTCGTGGACCCTCCATCACATGGTGTTATTTTAGTCATGGCCCAAATTTAACTTTTCTTTCTCTTTTAGACCACCTGTTTTCTGAGATATGGTAAAAGTTATTTTGAATTCAAACTTGGTTTTGGATGTGTGTTTTAGCCAAAAGCTGATCCCATGTTTCTTCAGCCATGAAACCTGAAGCAATTCTCTGCCTTTCTTACTCATAATTTTGCTTTACATAGGATGGCAAAATCCAAATCTTCCCATAGATTCTGAACCCATCCACTTTAGATAGAGTGAATTTTTCTAACAAGCCTGCCTATTTTAAATTTCTAACCCTAAATCTTCAACTCTAACCCTAAAATCAAAATTCTAACTATAAACTTTAAATTCTAAACCCTATGATTTAAACCTCTAACACTAACCCCCAAACTAAGTCACTATCATTAAACTCTAAAATAATCTCGCTTGTGGAGTACTTTTTCCGGTACGAGTGTAAAGGATAATAATCCATATAATCATTAAAAGAATCAAAATATAAAGGTGTATTATGTAAAAAATCTATATTTTATGTTTACACAATTGTAAAAAAATATTTTATTTAAAAAAAATATTATTTAATGCAATGTTAATGTAATTTCAACCGCAAGAATATCTATTTTACCTTTAAAATTTAAAAGCTAAATCTTTATCTCTAAAACCCTAAATCCCAAACCTTAAACTCTAAATCATAACTATAACTCTTGGATTCTAAATCTTTACCCCTAAATTCTAACTAGGTCCCTAGATCCTAAATTAACCTCACTTGTGTAATAATTTTTTCCTCCGCTCATGTATACGAAAATAATTAGAAAAAAAATAAACAGATAAGCACAAGAATAAACGTATCCAACAAAGGTAATAGAGATTTTCAAGATTGCACATCCATTACCATGTATCATTATATTTTTTTCGCAGGGAAAAGGAAAGGTTTGGCTGAAATTGAAAGAACATGGGTAGTGGGGAAGGGTGAACCCTAGTCATATTCCAACATGCCCCAGTTGCAAAAAGATTGGCCATGCCATTGAAAGCGAAAGGGCTAGCATTCAGGGACGGACCTAGGACTTTAGGTTATTAGGGGGGCGAACCTATAAATTTTTAATAGAAAATACATAAAAAAATTCTAAAATTTTTCTAAATCATATATGATTTTCAAAATTTTAGGGGGACGGTTGCCCCCACCAACACTCCTCAGTCCATCCCTGCTAGCATCGAAAACAACCGACGAAGGATCCGATTGTTGAGCTCCATCGCCAATGTGCAATTGTCCGTGGTAATGCCAACAGACCACATGAAAACATGGTCCCGCTCCCCTACAATATGCCTCATTCAACTCTATAAAACTGTGTTCCGTTGACGATAACAGCCGCGGTAAAAGATTTGAATGGCTAGGGAAATGTGAAGGCTATGGCCTATGAGGCCTCACCCGATCACATGGTGGGGATACCACAAGTTGGGGTGGGTATTTAATTATGGGTAGTTCTGCGTGCGACATATTTAGGATGCGGTTAAAAGACAGCAAGTTTCGAAATTTGTCTATAAACTGAAAATATTAGACTTCTTGATAACATTCTCGGTTGGTTTTTTGAGTTTTTTTTTTAAATATCGATACTTATTTTTTTGATAAATTTTCAGTTTAGAACAAAGTATCGAAACTTGCCGTCTTTTAGCCACACTCTAGATATGCCCCGGGTATTTATCAAAAGTGACAACTACGTTATTGATGGCAACCCCTGCAATCTTTGCAACAGATAGCACAACGTTTCTTTTCTACTTTCTATGCACAAGAGACGTATAAAAGCGATCTTGCTGAATCTCCAGCTTTGGCCTTATTTATAACGCCCTTTTGAATTTTGAATACGACTGATTATATCACTATCGAGAAAAAAATATTTATTTATATTTTTTGATATAAAAAATTGAGTTTGAGGATGAATAAATACATGTTTGTTTAAATCCGGGGTTTGTTTACACCTTTCGATGTTTAATTCCGGGGTTTAGTAATGGGAAAGCGTTGTTAAGGAATGTGGCAAATTGGGATTCAAAATGAACACGCAAATATATATAAAACTCTAACCAAAAATTATAAACAAAAGAAAAGAAATTTATTATAATATCAAATAGTACAAAACAGTTACGAATATGCAGTTTAATCGGCTTAATCCAAACGACCTATTAACTGATTACAAAGAGTCATGGGCGGAGCCACCCTTTGAAATGGGGTGTCTCATGACACCCCAAAATTTTTTAGAAACTTATTTTTTTTATATAATTTGTTTATAAAGAGTTAAAAATATAGATAAATGACACCCTTTTATGAATACAATGACACCCCTTTATAAATAAAATGACATTCCTTTATAAATAATTAATCTTCTTTAAATATCGTTAAAAAAATGACACCCTTAAACAAATTTCTGGCTCCGCCCCTGCAAAGAATGACACAAAATATGCTTCAACAAGGTTTCTTATCTTAATTTAGGCTCCGTTCAGCAAAGCTGGCAAAACAGAGATGTTTGGTGAAGAAACAACGTTTGGAAGAAGCTAAAAATTCTAGCTTTTCCAAAACGCATGTTCGAGACCAAAAATCAATCGTAAAAACACGGTGGGGAGGCACACGCAGTTTATTTAGCAAAGATTTTTCGTTCGACAGCCAAAAGCTTTTTCAAAAGCTGCGTCGAACATACCCTTAATCTCTATCTCATCAAGCATAGACATGTACTACAAAATTTTTAGACCAGATCAAAATAGAATTCGAATTACAATCTGTAACACTTGCAAAATTAAACTGAGCTCAGCTTCCACAATCATGGGCCGACACTACTGTAATAAACCTTCCACAATCATGGGCCGACACTCCTGTAATCCAGATTCGGCCCACTTGCATTTTACACATTTGGGTTGAGAGTAGTTCAGCCGGCGATTTTGAATACATATTTGTCAAGGTGTAAACAGTTTAAAGTAAAATAAAAAACTTGGTAATATCTTATACGATTTTATCAACCATAATTTAATTTTAAAGTTCATGCATTTTGAATTTGAGCATTAATTTGTGATGATTTTGTGTTGATAAGCTTATTTTTGTGTTCATTTGAAATGGAAGACAAAATATTCCCTTCATAAATGTAAACTGTTAGCCAACTAATGTTAAAAAAATTTAAAATAACTTGACAGAATGACACATAAGTAAAAAAATAATAATTTTATAAAATAAATTTTTGACCGATATGTCATTCTGTCTAATCATCACCTTTGTCTATATGATACCACTATTTCAGTATGCACTGTCATATAAATAATTTTTATAAGAATATATCAATAATTATGTATAAATTCGAGTTAAGGGATGCATGTGGATTTTGTACACCGGATCAACAAAAAAACACCACCATAAACCCAAGCTATGATCGGTTCCTTGATCAATACGAAATCTCCATCTCTGTCACATTGTCCGAATGTTGCAGCTGAAAGCTATATACACTGGTATGTCCTCTGTTAGGTTCACTTATTCTTTAGCAGATGTGTTGAGAAATATAGAAGATATGAAGAGAACTGATTTCTGGAATTGATATTAACCAACTTGAAGAATATACAAAGCTTACAAACGTATATATAGTTACATGAACAAACCCTAGCTGGCTAAACTAACTGACCAACAACCCTAACAGATTTCAACAGCTCTAACAGCTTTTAACCGCTTACAACTTTCACAGTTTAACATTTCTCCTGCTTCTTTCACTTTCCTCACAAACTTGAGCAAAAGTAATCACATTAACCCGCTGTCGAAACAAGTCGAAGTGAGAGGAAGAAAGAGCTTTGGTGAATCCATCAGCAGTCTGATGAGGCCCGGGCACATAGTTGACACGTAAAGAATTGTCAGCAACCTTCTCCCGAACAAAGTGCACATCTAGATCTACATGTTTCGACTGGGAGTGAAACACAGGATTCATGCTGAGAGAAATAGCGCTGGTGCTATCACTCCATACCACAGGAATGTCCTTCTGATGAATCCCCATATCATTGAGCAAGGATTTCAGCCACGTAACCTCGGATACAGCGTCTGCAATACTCCTGTATTCAGCTTCCATGGTAGACCTTGACACTCCTTTTTGTTTCCTTGAACTCCATGTGAGGATGTTGTTCCCAAGGTATGCACAATAACCAGAAGTCGATCGCCGGTCATCAGAGTTGCTGCCCCAGTCTGCATCCGCGAACACAACAAGGCTAGCATCAACTTCAGACGGTCGAAACACAAGGCCATAATAAAGAATTCCACTCAAATAGCGAAGGATACGCTTGACTGCAAGCAAGATGATCCTCACATGGACGATGCATGTACTGAGCGACTTTGTGTACACTATGCATCACATCTGGGCGTGTATGACAAAGATAGAGCAACGCACCTACGATACTCCTGTAACCCGTAGCATCCATAATGGGACTTCCTGCATTTTCACTGAGTTTGACAGAAGGAAGCATAGGAGTAGAAGCTGAGTTAGCTTTATCCATACCTGCACGCATAAGAAGCTCCTGAATATACTTGCGTTGACTGAGAAAGATACAACCATTAGATCGTTGGACCTCGATGCCAAGAAAGAAGTGGAGGTGACCCAAGTCCTTCAGGGAAAATTTGTTCCCTAGCTGGGTAATAACCTCAGTTACAAACGATGTAGAGGCTCCGGTGACAATAATGTCATCTACATATACTAAAATATATGTAAACTGTCCCAAACTCTCATGAATGAATAATGATGGATCAGCATTGGATCGTCTGAAACCAACAGATACCAAAAAATCCTTAAGCTTGGTGTACCAACTCCTTGGTGCTTGCCTCAAACCATACAAAGCACGCTCAAGCTTGCAAACCAAAGGAGCACCATTTGCAGCAGCTGTCTCAAACCCCGGAGGTTGGCTCATGTAAACATCTTCATGCAGCTCGCCATTAAGAAAGGCGTTGTTGATGTCCACTTGTCGGAGAGGCCAATTCCGAGACACAGCCAAGGCAATAATAACATTAACCGTAGCAGGCTTGATGACCGGGCTAAACGTATCATGAAAGTCACGCCCAGGAACCTGATTGAAGCCTTTGGCTACGAGCCTGGCTTTATATCGAGCAATCGAGCCATCAACATTCCTCTTGATGCGAAAAATCCACTTGCACCCTACTACAGTTCTCTCCATAGGTAGTGGCACAAGCTTCCAAGTCCCATTCTTTTCAAGGGCTTCATATTCAGCAAGAACAGCCTCCTTCCATTTGGGGTGATCAAGAGCTTGCTGAATGGAGGATGGAACATCATCATCCATCAAGGCTACAAACACTTTTGGTTTGAACACGCCGGCCTTACTACGTGTTGTCATTGGATGCAGATTAAAGGGTTCAACACCCACAGGTACAGGTTGAGTAACGGGAGGAGCATCTGGCACACAGGCAGGTGCAAAAACGCCATCCACAGGTTCAAGCAGCAAATCTGTGGTAGGAGGAGACTCACGGACCACGAGATCAGCAGCATCATGAGTAGATAATGGTGAAGATTGTGGTGACACAGGAGTAGGTGACACAATAGAAGAAGCAACAGGACCAGGTTCAACAGAACCAATTCCATCAGTAACACGAGCCTCAGAAATAGGTGGAACAGCTTCATTGGTTGATTCACTTGACGGAGGATCATGCACCATAGAAGGAACTACGCAAGGAACATCTACATTAGGAGGAGTGTCCCCAGCACCACCAGGAGACTGACCAGTAGGTTGAGGATCCAAGAGGGTAGGAGATGAACCACAAGACACACGAGCACCTGGAGACAAACTTCTCAAAACACTATTAGCCCCTGGAACAATTGGAATAGTGTTGGTCCCAACAGAAGATGGACGAGTAGCATCACTAGAAGACGGTAGTGCAAAGGGAAAAACTGACTCGTCAAACACCACACTTCGCGATACAAATACCCTGCCTTGTGAGTCAAGACATTGATAACCCTTATGCATGGGGCTATAGCCAAGAAAAGTACAAGGGCGGGAACGAAAATCAAGCTTATGAACATTAAAAGGTCGTAGATGAGGGAAGCACCTGCAGCCAAACACTTTCATCATATCATACCTTGGTTTGGTGCCATGCAACTTCTCGAACGGAGAAGACCCTTCCAACACCTTAGTAGGCATGCGATTAATGAGAAAAACAGCTGTAATCACCGCATAAGACCAGAACCTCAACGGAAGAGATGCTTGAGCTAACAATGTCAACGCAAGCTCGAGGATATGCCTGTGTTTTCTCTCAACGACCCCATTCTGCTAGGATGTGTGAGGGCAAGTGACCCTGTGAACCACACCTTGCTGCGTCAACAAAGAGGAAAGTGTGCGAAATTCACCTCCCCAATCACTCTGGACAGCCTTGATGTCCTTGTTGAATTGAGTCTTCACCAGCTTCTGAAACGATTGAAATGCCACCACTGCTTGGGACTTAGCTTTCAACAGATAAACCCAGCAATGCCTAGAGTAGGCATCGACAAAAGAAACGTAATACACGAACCCCTGACTCGAGACATGAGCAGGTCCCCACAAGTCAGTGTAAATCAACTCAAGAGTAGACTGATACACAGTAGTTGAAGAAGGAAATGGTAAACAATGGCTTTTGCCCATTTGACAAGCAACACACAAAGGCATAGTTTTATTAAGAGCACCAGGAATAGGCACATTACAATCTTTACAAACAGCTTTTAACGTTTCTATGGCTGGATGGCCAAGCCTTCGATGCCAAAGAACAAAATTATCAACAGTAGTAGAAACTTCAGAAACATGAGCAACAGGAGCAGAGCTGAACCGATACAAACCCCCAACTTCATCACCTTGCAGCAGCACTTCCTTTGTAACTTCATCTCGAACTAAGCAGGACCGAGCATGGAACTCCAAGAACACGTTATTATCACTAGCAAGCTTTGACACAGACACTAAATTTTTAGTAACCTTGGGCACATGCAGAACATTCTTCAAAGACAATGATCGTGAGGTAGAAGCAATTAATGAATTACCAATACAAGAAATAGGAAGAGCTGAGCCGTTACCAACCAACAACTTACCAGGGCCAGTGTAGGTGGAGCCAGTACCAACATTGTCGACATCAGGAGTTACATGATGAGAAGCGCCTGAATCAACGAACCATTGAGTTTCATCAACTGTAGCAACATTCGCACGAGCAGTAACATCCTCCTATGTACTACGATCAGCACCACCACGAGCAGTAATGCCAACAAAACTCTCATCAAACCTGTGCCAACAACGGTCCACAAAGTGACCAAGTTTTCCACAGAGTTGACACTGTGGCTTCACGTTGGATTTGTAACTTGTCCGACCTCGACCACGTTGATTCATCGAAGCACGATAGGGCCTGTTAGGTGCTCGACTATTTGCCTGAGAGTCACCCGAGGAAGAAGATGTAACCTGAGCTACATTAGCAGAAGGAGTAAGATCTGAGACTTGATTGAAATCAAGTAATTGTGTCTCAGCATCCATCAAGACTGAGATCGCCGCATCAAGCGTAAATGGAGACTGGCTCGACGTTATGACAGCAACGAAGGGTTGATACTCCGCCGGAAGACCCTTAAGAATTGAAGCCACTTTCTCAAGATCGGAGATAGGGCTGCCACACGAGGCTAGCATATTGCATACCTCCTTGATTCGAGCAATATAAGCTCTCATGCTGAGACTACCTTTGGTAATTGACCTGAGTTTATAGTGCAAACTCATAACCGTAGTTGTCGATCTACTAGAAAAGTACGTGACCACCGTCTTCCAGACCTCAGCCGTCGTCTCCGCTCCAACGAACTCCGACAACAAATGCGAGCTTATAGTAGACAAGATCCAAGACACAAGTGCACTATCTTGCGCAACAAAAACCTCATACGCTTCATTCTCAACCTTCTCACCTTGCTCATTCGTGATTTCAGCAGGAGGAGCCTTCAACGTTCCCGTCAACAGTTTTTCCAGACGGTGACTACGTACGGCTAGCAGCACTTGCTGTTTCCAGAGCAGGAAGTTCGTCTCGTCAAGAATCACGCTGACCCTCTTGTTGGTAAAGATCTTGCCAGACCCTGAAGAAACACCAGACGCATCAGAAGCAGGGACGGAGGAACTGCCGGAGTTGGTCATCGGAAGATAACAGAAGGAAAAGAAGACAAGAAGAGAAGAGAAAGAAGACGATGGAAACGGTTACGCGGAAGCAAGAAACCAGAACTTCCCAGCGATTGATACCAAAGTCGCTCTATCTTTGTCATACACGCCCAGATGTGATGCATAGTGTACACAAAGTCGCTCAGTACATGCATCGTCCATGTGAGGATCATCTTGCTGCAGTCAAGCGTATCCTTCGCTATTTGAGTGGAACTCTTCATTATGGCCTTGTGTTTCGACCGTCTGAAGTTGATGCTAGCCTTGTTGTGTTCGCGGATGCAGACTGGGGCAGCAGCTCTGATACCATGTTGAGAAATATAGAAGATATGAAGAGAACTGATTTCTGGAATTGATATTAACCAACTTGAAGAATATACAAAGCTTACAAACGTATATATAGTTACATGAACAAACCCTAGCTGGCTAAACTAACTGACCAACAACCCTAACAGATTTCAACAGCTCTAACAGCTTACAACTTTCACAGTTTAACAAGATGGCTACAAACTTAATCATCTTTGTCATCATCCTCATCGTAATTGAACGGTAACGGTACGGACTTGAACGCTCGATACTTCCCAACATTGTTCAAATGCTCATTTTCCAGCCTGATATTCATAATCCATTAACCAAACTGATAAACTACTCCGTGTGTACAATGTTGGAAAATGTTAAACTAGTGTCTGGTTACCTGAAGAAATTCCATATGCCACGACGAATGATCTCAAGACTGGCCACAATTGTCGTCAGGGTCTGTGGATGCAATGGAAACTTGAAGTTCAACACTGTCTGGAGCCACGCAAATCTTAACAAAACATTCAAGCCCTGAAATAGTGAAATTCCATACAAGTCACGATTGTAGTAATAGTGGGGTTTTTCATTTTTCAATTTTGTAACTCACCATGGCTCCAAAATATACTTTTTTGTGAGGAACAAGGAGTTTGTCTCTCAGCAAAAAGTTGTTGGAGTGGCGATTCAAAAGCCCCCAATCATAAACCAAGTCCCAATATGTACAAAATATTGCTGCAATGGCCGAGACAACCCAGGCTATTATTCTCCACCCAATTCCCTTGTTAATGCTGTAAGCTGTTCTTAAACAAACAGCTACAATTGTCAAGAAATATTTCAATCCATTGAGCCCCTGCAGTGCATCTTTCTCTTCGAAGAGCCGGCGAAGGCATTGAAGGAAGCGAGCCATGTATGGAAGCACTGCCACGATGAAGTAGAAAGTTTTATACACGCTACTATCTTGGCATGTGTTCTCTCTGATTTTAAAATCTCCCCAGCCATAGTAGCAAATGTAGAACTCCAAACTCCTAATGGCTTGCACCTGTAAAATTAATTCAATGATGTGACTATTTCGAATGAATTCGAAAGGATGGTATCGAGGTGTTGATCGTCCAAGAACAAACCTGGCTAGTTAACTGATCAGCCAAGAAGAAATCTGGGAGTGTGACCTGCAACAGGAAAGAATGTTACAGATGAATAAGATTTGTTTTAATGTGATTTTTTCCATATATATTTCTTCAATTTACCTTGTATAGAGGAGCGCAGATACAATGGAACAAGCATGTGAGGAGGAAGAATCGACTCGATCGATACAAGATGTTGAATGGCAGGAATAGAATGATAAATAGACACTGCAACATAGCAAAAGGATTAGAGTTAATTAGTGTTGCAGGAAAATGAATGGAGCCAATATATATTGATTAAGTGATCTTACCACAACCAACATCAGAGGAAGAAGTTCAGTGAATGCCTCGTATTCCCTTGTTTTGGGATCCATCTCCATGTCAAGGTTGGAGAGCACGCTGGCTAATGCCAATGCTCCAAGACCAAAACTCAAAAGAAGAACTTGTCTATAACCCAATTCGGTTCCTGCCTTGAAACCGAATATGAAGGCGTAGTTGACTTGATACTTCCTCCAGTAGAATATATTGATAGCATACATTAACATGTGTAGAACAATGAACCCGAACAAACTGTGGAGGGAAAGAGGGTTATCACTTATCAATAATCATGAGACTGCTACTTGATTGTCAAGTTTTATGTAAACTTGAAGAAGAAAGAAATAGAAGTACCTGTAAAGGGGAAACATGGTTTCCATGTACTTGCTCCTTCCTTCACTATCCATGATTTTCCGGGCACGTATGATCATGATAAGGGCTAGAAAAAGAGAGGCTGCACAACCAGCGAAAAAACCTGAAAAATTTTCATAGACATTGTCAAGGAAAGGCAATAACATCTGAAGATATTTTACAATTTACACCATTAACTAGAAGTTTGAATTATCAGACAAAAATCTTACCTGTTGAAAAGGTTGTCCTGTGCCTTTCTCGTTTAGCTTTGGGCCTTAAAATGCTCATTCCCTTGGAACGGTTTGCATTTGAAAAATGCTTGATGAATGTTGTTTCAACCCTCTCCATGAGCCTTGTGATCTGTGATGAATGCTTCTAGATTAGGCCACTGGTAAAATTAAGTCATAAACAGAGTAGCTAAAGAAACTTTACCTCATCAGAGCTACCAAGGTAGGAGTTATCCACCATTTTCATGTAAATTTTTGATGCATTTCTGGAAGTAATCTTGTCATATTTCTTCATTATTTTGGAGAAAGCCAACGTATTCAAAAAGCTGTTAAAATTCAAGGGCGGAAGGATTGGTACAGCCAGAAGAAAACAAATGATGAAACATAAGTATAGAAAACTAGCACAAGCAGGCATTACCTGTAACTTTTAAGCAGGCGAAGCTTATGGTAAAACTCAACAAAAGCCCGCTTAAGTTGTTCTTCAACTTTTCTTAGATTTTCCCTGCTGAAACTCAGCTCGGCATGTTTTTCTACTTTGAGGACACCTTTAATGGTGGAACGAGGAGTCTCAAGGGTATTGTTCATTTTCACCCGGTCAAGTATTTCAAGTGGAGCGGGCCTAATGACCTTGGCTTTGGGTTTTGCTGGTTTGGCTTCTTTTTCACTGCCATTGTCGTCATCCTTATCATCAGGTCGGCCACGGGTGCTTTCTTCAATGGCTTCTAGGTGAGGAGCTCTTTCTGCATATCAAAGTTCAAACATGGAGGTAAGATATATTGACTGATAAACCACAAAAGCTATTGAATTTTGATACAAGAGAAACTTACTGCTTGCTGATTTAGCCTCAGACGGTGTAGAAGCTGAGAGTGCAGCGGCAGAAGCTGCAACATCTGAAGCAAGACGAGTCATCTCGACCGACCTGTCGAAATGAATCCCGGGAGGGTTCTCAACTTTAATCCTGAAAGCAATCAAAGCATCCATTTGCTTGTTCAAAACATCAGCTTCTTTCATCACCTCTTGCATTTTAGCCTCATAAAACTTGTCCACTTTGTTGAACTCATCATCAAGCCTTCTAAAGTAGAGCAGCTCGTATTCTCCCCCTTCCTCCTCCGACATGAGAAACGTGGTCTCATAACTTTGTGACCCATTTCGATCGACGGAATTCACCAGAATGGGTTGGTTTTCAATATCATCCGGTGAGGATGGGCTGGTGGGGCTATGGTGGTGGTGCCTTTGAGTTAAGCCACTGAAAGCTCTATACAGTGTTAGCTTTCGTTTCAGCCCAGGAGCAGCCGGTGGGTTGGTCCCATGCTTGAAACGTTGCAGTTGTTTCAAAAGAGTCTTCAAGAAAGCGTAATCCATGTATGCCTGGTGCCATTCCGGCACCATCTGAGACGCAAATTCCTTGCCGAACTTCATCTTTGTCGGCAGCAGGAGCAGTTCAGTTCAGTCCCGTGGAAGGGTCGGAAACACCCGAGAAATTGGAAGCAAAGACCCTTTGTTGGACTCTGCCTCGGTAGAGAACGTGTGTCAGGTAAGGCATGCTATTGATTACTGAGTTAAACCACCATGTGACTCAAAAAAAAAAGGGGCTACGTTCTATTTTTCCTTTCTATTTTTTACTCTAAAGTTGGTAAGCTGCCTGCCACTTTCAGGATTCACAACCCCACCATTGGACATTGGAGTACTTTTCTATTGGCTTAAACCAAAAATAGGTGACTAAAGTATGATTTTTTTAAACTTTAAGTGTCTAAAGTATTATTTTGTAAAAATGGGTGTCTCAAGTTTTAGAAGTTTAATTTTAGGTGCCTACCGTTAATAGATGTTAAAAAAAATATTTAACAAATCAATGCTTGACACGTGGTATATTTAATTTTTTTTCAAAATTTAAAATTAAAAACAAAAAACTTTTTGTTTCTCATAAAATCCCAAAAGTTTACAAATTTTACACAATAGTCCTTTAATGCCTAAAATTATCCAAACCCCCAAATCACCACCACTTCCGCTGTCGATCACTGCCCCTGAACACACCTCTTTGGTCGTCAGACCAAAGCGGTCATTTCTCCAATACAACGTCGTCAAAAACGGTAAACGGTATGCAGTCAAACGTTAAGACATGCTATAGACTACCAAGTTAAACCACCATGTGACTAAAAAAAAGGGCTACGTTCTATTTTTCCTTTCTATTTTTTACTCTAAAGTTGGTAGGGTGCCTGCTACTTTCAGGATTCACAACCCCACTATTGGTGTACTTTTCTATAGACTTAAACCAAAAATAGGTGACCAAAACTATATTTTTTTTAAATAAAATTTAAGTTTTTAAAGTATTATTTTGTAAAAATAAGTGTTTTAAATTTTAAAAGTTTAATTTTAGGTGTCTACTGTTAACGAGTGTTAAAAAAATATTAACCAATCAATACTTGACATGTGGTATATTTTTTTAAAAAAAAATTAAAATTAAAAACAAAATAACTTTCTATTTTTTTATAAAATCTCAAAAGTTTACAATTTGTACAAAATAGTCCCTAAATCCTTAAAATTACCTAAACCCAAACCCCTAAATCGTCGCCGCTTCCACCGCCAATCGCCGCCCCTGAGCACACCCCTTTGGTCGCCAGAACAAGGCGGTAATTTCCCCCAACACAGCGCCGCCTAAAACGGTGAACGTCATGCAGCCGAACGTCGAACGCGAAATCGACGTTCGGCTCACACGTCATTCGCCATTTTCGATGACGTCGTATTTGGGAAAATGACCACCTTGGTTTGGCGACCAAAGGGGTGTACTCAGGGGCGGAGATTAGCTGCGGCTAACTGGGGGTTTGGATTTGTGTAATTTTAGGGATTTAAGGACTGTTTTGTGAAAATTTTAGAATTTTATGATCAACTGAATTTTTTGGGTGTTTTGTTTAAAAAATTAAGAAAATTAAATTAGTGTCATGTGTCAAGCATTGATTGGTTAAAGATTGTTTTAACACCCATTAACGGTAGGCACCTAAAATTATAACTTTTGAAACTTCGGGCTCATATTTTTACAAAATAATACTTTAGGCACCTAAAGTTCAAAAAAGGCATACTTTGAGCATTTATTTTTGGTTTAAGCCTTTTCTATATTAGGAGACCCATAATATATTAATACTATGGGTAAACTATCCCTACGTTATTAGATTGTTAAGATTTTGTTTTTAATGAAGTGGTTAAATTTTCAATTCAATTTTAATCGAGTCACTAATTATTAACCGTACATTAAAATATTGACGTGAAAGTAAATATATATAATAATATATTTGGTACTTTTTATGTATACATTCTTTCAATTTGATTTTAATTTTAACTAAAAATAATTAAATTAATTTTTCAATCAAATGATGACATATATTACTATCTATTTGGAAGAAAATAAAATGACAAAAGAAAGGATAAGAGGGGATTCAAACATAGGCAACTAGAGAGTTGGAGTTCTATAATCATATGATCCAAGACTCATAGTTTAATGACTTAATTGATAAACTTTTTAATTCAATCATTAAAAACATAATAAAATCAATAGTTTAATGACTTGTAATAACATTGACTACTGAGTCTTAACTTTTTATTTCTTTATCTTTTGCAGTGTAAAGTTGCGTAGTGGCAACCCCACCATTGAAGAATGTGACCATTGAGCAATGCTTTGTATATTAGGTGACCCGATTTTATTAATAATGGAGTAATCCTTTTTCTTTGTTGCTACTTAATGTGACATGTAGCCAGTGTAAAAATCTAATCCGACTTGAAAGTTCATCTGAAATCAACTCGAGTTTAAATTGATTGTGACTCGAAGTAGTGAAGATTCGAACTCGGTTCGAGTCTAACTTGATGTTGACTCAAACTTGAGGTGGACTCGATTATTTTGAATCCAAACCCGACTTGAGAACAATCTGAATATGAATTTAACTCGATAATGCGATAACAGAACCCGACTTAAGAACAATCTGAGTATGAATTTAACTCGATAATGCGATAACAGAACCCGACATGATATTAACCAAAAACTAAAATTAATTTAATAAATATTCGATATAACCTAACTTGAAACAACCAAAGATTTAATTTTACTCGTAATTGAAACAACTTGTTGTCGACATATTAATTTACCCTGCATGTTATTGACATGAGATATAATTAATTATGTTATTATAAGTTGAGAAATTTTAGTATTTTTCTACTACATTTCGCTTAAAATGTTGCTTTTATTGCAACTTTACTTACTTTTTATCATTCTGATTAATTTACTTCAGAATTGAATTCAATAATTGTTCTTAGCAAAAAAAAACGGATGATATTATTTTTAGGAGACGCGAGTTTAATTGTTTTGTCCACAAAATGTGTGTATTGTCAAAATTTTAAAAATATTTATGAACATATATTACATTATTTTATTTACCAGCAAAAACAACATATTGCACGTGTCAATCTTTATGTAGTGAAAACATCGGATAATAATTTAATAAGATGTACTTTTAAATAATTTTACAGTTCAATAATCAAATAGTAAAATTTTACATCTTAGTTAAATAAACTAAACATATATTATAAGGATTATTATCCTATACCCTAGTGGTAAAAACGAGAAGTTTTTACAAGCGTCTTAATTTTAGGGTTTAGGGGTATTAATTTAGGGTGTAGGGTTTAGGTATAGGGGTTTAGAATTTATGGATAGTGGTTAAAATTTAGGACTTAGGGTTATGATTCAGAGTTTATAAGTTAAAACCTAATTCCTAACTATATTACCCTAAAAATTAAACCCCAACCTCTGAACCCTAAATCCTAACCATTATCTCAAAATTTCTAAACTCCTACATCTAAACCCCTAAACCCTACACTCTAAACTAAGGTGCTTGTAGGAACTTTCAGTTTCCACCGCTAGTGTATTGTATATAAAATCCATATTATAATGTATATGATAATGCAGGGGCGGAGCTAGAAATATATTTAAGGGGTGTCATTTTTTCAACGATATTTAAAAACGATTAATTATTTATAAAGGGGTGTCATTTTATTCATAAAAGAAATGTCATTTATCCATATTTTTAATTTTTTATATCCAAATTATATAGAAAAAATAGATTTCCCAAAAATTTTGAGATGTCATGAGACACCCCAATTCAAAGGACGGCTCCGCCCTTGTGATAATGTACTAAATAATCTTATGTATTTGTTGTCCTATTATTCTATGAATTAAACTTTCTATAAATATAGCATTTTTATCACGTTCGATTTTAAACGATATAATTTTATCAATAATTCTAAAAAGTGAGATTCAAGATTCACGTGACAAAACTGACCACTTTGGGAACTACTAAAAGTTTCCCTGAAAACCATCCCCAAAACCTATGAACGATTTGAGTTATCCTCGACAATCATTCTTTAAAACGAACAAAATTTGTCGGACTCTTTTTATGTTCGTTCCTATATTTCATCAATCATTTTATAATATGTGTATTCATAATTTTTATTATTTTATTTAGGATGAGTCTACCACGTGCGACGAACACCGATGAACACCACTAATGATGAACACCGATGAACACCATTAAATTAATTAATAAAGATGTAAAATTTTAAGGACCCATCATATAATTAATAATTATTTTAAAAAAATCAATTAAATTATTTTATATATATATTAAAATTTTATTTTTTTAATAAGGGTAAACTATATATTTAGTACCTCACTTATTTCTGTATTTCTATTGAACCCTTATTATTTAAATATTATTTCAATTTGACTCTATTCTTTATAAAAATAATTTAACCCTAAACCTAAAACCCTAAACTATTAAATCTTAAACCAACTCTTAAACCTATACCCTAAACCATATACCATTAAAAATAATTTCACCATCATCGATTCAATTCAATGAATTGTTGAATTCTCCTAAAAAATTCAATAATCAACAATTTGAAAGAAAAAAAGTGATGATCAAAGTCGGTACAAGTTCTTCACCTGCATTGGAGATGAAATACAAGTAAATTTACAAGCACAAACATCTCATAACTTCAGCAAACAAACATATATGCAGTTTTTATGCGACTGAAAATTTATAAACATAAACGAAACATCCGAAATCACCAGCAGGAAGATCCTCGGGAATTGTTATTCTAGTTCTAATAGCTTTTAGATGACACAATAAGATTAGCAGACTCACCATTAGCTTCATATACATGGCTTCGGAAGGTTGCAGGCGTATGACAAACTCATTTCTCCCTTGCTTTTTGCCTAAAGAAAGATTATCGCATTTCCTCACAATTCAATCGAAGAACCAAGCAATTGTCTAAGCAAAACTATAAAGAATCTTAAAGTTCTATTGTCATACATTTGAATATATCACCGGGAACATCCTTAAATTGAACACGTATCTCTGCCTTTCTCGAATTTAATGTTTTCCCAGCCTTAAGTATAAATGGGACACCTAGATAGGTTGAAACAAAGCAACAAGTAAAATCAACTAATCCAATTAAATTAAATTTAAACTTTGGTGAGCTGCTCGGATTTCTAGGGCCGAGCCACTGAAAAGTCGGTACACGAGAAAAAAATAATGATGCAGTTAAACTACCTTCCCATCTTTCATTATGTATATGAAGAATAACGGTTGCGAAGGTTGGGGTATTCGAGAGATCGGGAACTGTTGGATCATCTCTGTAACCTTCATATTGTCCGAGTACAACCTCTTCATCTTTAATTGGAAGTACCGATTGAAGAACCTAGATTTCATTGAATTGAATTGAATCGATGATGTGAAATTATTTTTAATGATATATGGTTTAGGGTATAGGTTTAAGAGTTTAAGGGTTTAAGGTTTAATAGTTTAGGGTTTTAGATTGAGGGTTAAGGGTTAAATTATTTTTATAAAAAATAGGGTCAAATTGAAATAATATTTAAATAATAAGGGTTCAATAGAAATACAGAAATAAGTGAGGTACTAAATATATAGTTTATCCTTATTAAAAAAATAAAATTTTAATATATATAAAAAATAATTTAATTGATTTTTTTAAAATAATTATTAATTGTATGATGGGTCCTTGAAATTTTACATCTTTATTAATTAATTTAATGGTGTTCATCGGTGTTCATCATTAGTGGTGTTCATCGGTGTTCGTCGCACGTTGTAGAATTTTCCTTTTATTTATTATTTCTGTTTTAGTAATACACCTAACATAAAATCATTAGTGAAATGTTTTGGGAATTATTTCGTCCCTAGAGCTCTTAGGATAAATTCTATCTCAAATATTCATAAACATACCAAAATAACTTTCTTTTAATAGAAAACATACCGAAATAACTAAAAATAATTTACATACGTGCTTGTGCATAAATGGTTTTTATGAGGTCTATTGAATCGAGTTGTCTTGTATTCTTAATTTGACTGTGCTTATTTTTTATAAGTAATACTCTATGTCAGGGACGAAAGCAGAACTTTATAATATGTGTAAAATAGTGCATGTAATTTTTGTTTCTAAGCCCATATATATTTTGCCTAAATACTACTGATCCATTACCTTTTTAACTTAATTTTAATTAGGGACTCAATTAAAATATGTCAGTCCAAAACCTACAATTAAAAGCAGAATCTGGCAGATTTCATATGTCATGGCAGGAGACGGGACACGGTGCAGTCAAATTCATTTTCAACATAATTTAGATAAGAATCAACATTATTTGGAGGATAAGACACAATTCAAATCTGGCCACTTGTTCAAACGTGATCCCTTATCTTGAATACTTTGGATTTAAAAATTAAGATTATTAGATATTTTATCTTGAATATTAAATTTAAGATAATTTATCTTGATTATTTTGAATTCAAATTCAAGATCATTAAATAATTTATCTTGATTTTAAGATATTTTTCTTAGATATTTTGAATCTTAAGTTCTAAAATGCTTGTGTATAAATACCCTTTTAGGCTAGTTTTCAAGAGATTAAAATTTGTTATTCCTTGCTTCTTTCTATTGAAGCTTTATTTTTTTTTAACTTTCTTCTCTATTTATTTTTTCATACCATAATGCTAAGCATGATCAAATTCATGCTTAGCTAAACTTCACTTAGCCTAAAACTGTTAAACTTTATTTAGCCTGAAGTTTTGCGATGACTCAATCCTAAATAGTGAGAATTGGGTTTGCACTTAATAACTCCGAAAAAATATTCTTCGATTCTTTAGAAACTAACAATTGCTTTAACTTGAGTTCGGTTAGACTAAAAAGAATCGGGTTCAATTCTCAGAGATGTTATAACTCGAGTTGGGTTCTTGCTGAACTCAAAGTTGTCTTGGTTCTAACGGCAATAGACGTGGTTAGACTAAAAAGGATCGGATTTCGGAGATAGACTTGGAAATCTCGATTAATCGAAAGGAAGAGTTAGCTGCGGGGGTTGGGCCCTGTTAACTGTAACCAGTGTACTACCAAGGAGAGAAAATTTATTTCGATGATCGATCGAAATTGAGGCTAACAAAACCTAAGGTTAAACCATCCTAATTGAATTCTTTATTTACAATTTACTATTTTTAGTCCCTCCTGATCGACTCAACTTCTCTATAGTTTATGCTAATAAAAAATACCTATAAAATTTCTAAATCATTTACGAACTTCAAATTTTCAAGAAAGGTGACCCCCCCCCCTTCTAGCCCCCTTAGTCCATCCCGACTCTCTGTCCCATTAAATTTGTCAATTATTAATTTCTAAATCATTTACGAGCTTTGAACCTCTATTAATTAAAACTTATTGTTGATAGAAATATAAAAAAAATATTTTACAAACCTTGAATCAAGCCGTTTGTAAATAAATATTTTCTAAAATATGATTATTTTAAATATTTAAAATAATTATAGTTAAAGTTTAAAAAATAACTTTTAAAAAGCACTAAATGACAATTTTAGTAAGATAAAATGAGTAACACTTTGGTGTATTCTTTTTCTCCTACCGTTGTTTGAGTCCCATTTAAATAAAATTTGATTATGAAAATGTATTTAATGAGACACTCATTTTCTTTCAAAAGAAAATGGCATCCCTAAAGCTTTGGAGACAAATAACGTCTTAAAAGTTTATTAAAGAAATGTAAAATTATTAATGGGCGTTTTCATCTCTAAAAGTGTGTATGTAAATGTTAGTCAATGACTCGATATCGTGATATTGTAAAAAGAGTAGTAAATTAGGTTTAATTGCATCAATTTGAAGAAAACCAAACCAAATTGTAAATGATGAACAAGTTCATGGGCCAAATTGTGGAAACATACCATAAGCGTCGATACTTTTTGTATAATATCAATATCTAGACTATTTAAATATTGGGCCGAGGGTTTCAGAATTAGCCTTTTGTACGCGCTATTGGGCCAAGGGTTTCACTCATTCTTTATTGTTTTTCTAATATCCTTTGACGATGGAATGGGCCAATTTGAAATTAGAAGTAAAGTTTGAGATGTTCATGTTTTGAATAGAAATATATAAATTTCATAATTTTATAAATTTCACACGAAAAAATTTAAAATAAAATTCGAGTTATAAAATGAAAATTTGAATAAAATAGAACTATTGATAATTAGTGAAATAATTTTTAAGTTGAAGTTCTCTCTATTATGTATGATATAATATATATATATATAGAATTATTTATAGTGATTAGAATTTAAAGTTTAAGGTTAGGATTTGGGGTTTAGAGGTTAGAGTTTAATTTTATGGTAATATGGTGAGAATTTAAGTTTTAATCTATAAACCCTAAATTATAACCCTAAACTGTACCTTTCAAACCACTATCCTTATTCAAAATCCATACAACTAAACCCTTAAACCATACACCCTAAACCAAATCCCTAAACTAAGGCGCTTGTGGAAATTTTTAATTTCTACCGTCATTATATCAAATAATTACCCATATAAATATAGGGTAATTATTCTATACACAAGCGCTTGTGGAATTTTTTTTTACACAAGTGTCTTAGTTTTAGGGGTTAGGGACTCTGTTTAGAGTTTAGAGTTTAGGGGTATAAGTGTACTAGTTTTGAATTTAGAGGTTGTTGATAGATTTTTGCATTTAGGGTTAAAATTTAGGGTTTATAGGTTAAAACTTAAATCCTTACCTATATTACCCTAAAACCTAAACCTTAAACCCTAAATTCTAACCATAAATCCTAAATTCTAAACATGAACTCTAAATTCTAAACCCCTACAGCAAAACTCCTAAACTCTAACCCTGCCGATGTATAAAATAATAATTCATAAATATATATATTATAAAAAACTGTTTAAATTATCACTAATTATTATTATAACATTATAAATATTCACTATTAAATTTGATTCGTTGCTTTTTTTTTTTGGGAAAACTATACCGGTGGTCCCCTAACTATGTCTGTCTTCCTACTTTGGTCCCACAACTTTGTTTTTCGGCAAAAGAGTCCCTTCCGTCACATAGTTTTCCTATTTTGGTCCCCAACGTTAAATAACTAACGGTTTTGCTGACGTGGCATTTTTTAATATTTTTGGTCCCCTAACTATGTCACATAGTTTTCCTATTTTGGTCCCCTAACTATGTCTGTCTTCCTATTTTGGTCCCCGACTTTGATTTAAAAAATATTAAAAAAAATGCCACGTCAGCCTTAAAAAATATTAAAAAATGCCACGTCAGCAAAACCGTTAGTTATTTAACGTCGGGGACCAAAATAGGAAAACTATGTGACGGAAGGGACCCTTTTGCCGAAAAACAAAGTTGTGGGACCAAAGTAGGAAGACAGACATAGTTAGGGGACCACCGGTGTAGTTTACCCTTTTTTTTTTATGTTACATAGCAGTAGAGAATAACCACAATCTATAAAATCCCCCACCGCATCTATCTCATCCATAAAACAACCACAAATGGCAGCAGCAGCACTTTTCATTCTCTCATCACCTTCTACTTTCCTCCATTCCTCACCCACTCTCAAACCCTTTTCTTCTTTCTCCACAAAACCAACGCTTTCCATCCACTTCACAAAGAAACCCATCTCTGTTTCAGCCACTTCTCTTCACTCACCTCCATCCGGTGACCCTCCCCCGGAGGTCCAGACCTGCTGGCAATGGTTCCAGGACCAGCGTGTTGTCTCTGCCAAGTCTCCTGTAAGGCCTGGAATGGTCCCCGAAGGACTTGGGCTCATTGCAAAAAAGGACATTTCGAGGAACGAGGTTGTCTTGGAGATTCCGAACCGGTTTTGGATAAACCAGGATGCGGTTGCAGCTTCTGAGATTGGAAGTGTGTGTAGCGGATTGAAGCCTTGGGTTGCTGTTGCTTTGTTTTTGATCAGGGAGAAGTTCAAGGAAGATTCTCAATGGAAACTTTATCTTGATATACTTCCGGAGTCAACAGATTCCACTGTGTTTTGGTGGGTGTGGTTTGGTTTCTTTTTTGTTTATTTATTTATGAATCTGCAGTTTTGTTATGGTTTTCATTTTTTATGAATGGGATTTATTGGATCTTTGGGGTTGATAAAGTGTTGTTTTAATGGTTCCAGTGCAGGTCAGAAGAAGAGCTAGCTGAACTTCAAGGTTAGTCTATCATAGTCAGATATGTTACTGTTAAAGGAACTTTTTTTTTCATGTTTAATAAGAAAAATTGACATTACTGAAGTTGATTAATGGAGTTATGTTTATTTGAAGAAGATTTTATAGAAATCTCAGTTTTATGTTGTGCTCGATCGGATCCGATGAACTGCATTTTAATGGCCATTTTTGGTAGATGCTTAGGATGTTCCTTATCAAAGACTTGTACATTTTGTTAATTTTGTATACCCTTTACTTGAATTATACTGCAGCAAAGAATCTCGACTACAAATATTATTTTCCATGCTATATATGTTTAGCTTGAAGATTTTCTTGTTTCGATTTCCATAGTTCATACTATATTCCAATGACCGGTGGTCTGTTCAATGGCACAGGTACTCAGCTGTTGAGCACAACATTGGGGGTGAAAGAATATGTCCGGAATGAGTTCTTAAAAGTAGAAGAAGAAATCATACTCCCCAACAAGCGGCTATTTCCCACCCCGATAACATTGGATGATTTCTTCTGGGCATTTGGTATTCTCAGATCAAGGGCATTTTCCCGCCTTCGTGGTCAGAATCTTGTTTTGATACCTCTTGCAGACTTGGTAAGCTTCTATTGTTCTCCAAATTAGGTTGCAGAGGAAAGAAACAGAATAACGTGGAAACACTATCGGACTTGTAAAACATTTTTCAGACACTAGTAAGTAGTCAGAAATAAACCAAAGAGCATCTTGCTTGCCTCTGGAATCGGTTTCCTGAAATTACATGCCAGCATGGGGCTACCTTTACTATGGTCTGATATAAAAGGGGGACCATCTTGCATTGTCCTGGAACTTGTTCCCACTTAACTTACATGATAAATGAGTCTGAAGGAAAGATATACCGGTCATGGTTGTCTTTTAGTATCAGAAGCGAAAATTGTCCGCTCTAAATTATGTTCTTTAGATTGTCTCTAACTTCCTTTAGTTTCATATTTTAACTTATCTTCAAACCTTCTTCATTAATTAATCAGATCAACCACAGCCCTAGCATAACTACTGAAGATTATGCATGGGAGATTAAAGGAGCTGGACTTTTCTCTAAGGATCTCCTGTTTTCTTTGCGTTCTCCGGTTTCTGTCAAGGCTGGACAGCAGGTGAGGATTTCCAACTTCATGTTTGTCCATTCATGCCCTTTTATCTAATCAATTAACACACTCAATATTCATAAACACGAATGGACCCACATTTTCTGATACAATTATGAGCTGAAATTACATGTATGTAGATCATATAGTTTGTGTTTAGTTATGTGATAAACTGAGTTGAAGTTTGTGTACTTATACGCTCAAAAAAGCTATCTAGGTCTATCTTATCTCATTTGAATCTATTTGTCATTTAAGTCGCGAGATAACTAACTTGATCTTTTTATAATATGCATATTGCCAATAACACAAGAATTATGGTTATGTGAAATATGTTCAATTATATAACTGATTGAAAAGACTCGCAGGTTTTGATTCAATATGATCTAGACAAGAGTAATGCTGAGTTAGCACTTGATTATGGATTCGTAGAATCAAAATCTGAGCGCAATGCTTACACCTTCACATTGGAGATATCAGAGTCCGACCCATTTTTTGGTGACAAACTCGACATTGCTGAGACAAATGGTTTGGGTGAGACTGCCTATTTTGACATTGTTTTGGGTCGTACTCTTCCGCCGGCACTGATTCCATATCTACGACTGGTGGCACTTGGAGGAACAGATGCTTTCCTCTTGGAATCTATCTTTAGAAACACAATTTGGGGCCATCTCGATTTACCTGTAAGTCGTGCCAATGAAGAGCTCATATGTCGGGTAGTCCGCGATGCCTGCAAATCTGCTCTGTCTGGCTATCACACCACCATTGAAGAGGTAAGGAAGTATCTTTGTTGTATCACAGTTAAAGCTTATTCTTTACTATCGGTTAATCTATCACCTCCTGCAAATGTGTGGAGAGAACCAGGCTAGTAAGCATCAACTATTTGACCCAGAAAAGAATGTGCCATAGTGACTTTTTTTAATCACCATCTTCGGCATCTTTTCAATAATTTTGAGCTTAAAATTTAATTCTAACTAAAAATTTCCCGAAGGGTATGCCGTTACTGAACACTACTTGTTAACTGCAGGATGAAAAGCTGATGGAAGAGGGAAATCTTGATCCGAGGCTGAAAATTGCCGTAGGAGTAAGAGCAGGGGAAAAGAAGGTGCTGCAACAAATTGATGAGATCTTTAAGGGAAGGGAATCGGAATTGGATTTGTTGGAATATTACCAAGAAAGAAGGCTCAAAGATCTTGGTCTTGTTGGAGAGCAAGGTGAACTCATCTTCTGGGAGACCAACTAGAACATGTCAATATCTTGCAATATGTCAATGTCCAATGTCCATGTATTAAGATCGAAGGCAATTCCCGTCATCGATCATTTGCCCGAGCTATATTTCTTAACAATTTAATATCAAATTGCATCGGCTGTCTGATGATCCAATCGGTTAATAATCGTTAATGATCAATGGTTATGCATGCCTAGTGTGATGATTTGTGCTTGGTTTAGATGTGAATCAATTCTTCATGTCAAGGCATTTGAGAAAAAAGAGAGAAGGAACTGTACAAATATTGGTTAATTCAACAGTGGAATTTTGTGATAGTTCTGAATACAGATCAGCAGGTAAGAGGGGGATAAATAACAAATAAATTTATAAGCAGAAGTGGAAAAAAAATGTTTCCTGTTTCTTTTTGTGCCCAGATAGCTGGAGGATTTTCTGCTGCCGTTTCTTACAGAACTCTTTTAAGTACATTTATACATGGTCGTTCAGGGCATTTGTCCCGAACCCGACTGATTATCGTCCAGAAAAATTAGAAACAGTTGTGTGGAAGCCCTTTCGAGCAGAGCTGCTCATTCACAGTCATTGTAGCTTGACTTGATTTACCAGGGGCTAGTAAGTCTTCAGTTTTTGTTCCCTCACAAAGGCACTCTTGAGGATTTGCATAGAAATAATCTTCCTCCTTTGGTTTGTCCGGAATAACTCGACGGTGGAAGGGCTGCCCCATCCGTTTTTCATGTGCTTGCCTTACAGCTAGTGCAAATTCATCCCATGGAAGTGTCCCATTCTGATGCAAATCCAGCAATTCAACAAGTTTCTTTCGATCCGGCAGGATACTTTTTTTGAACCCAAGATACCTGAAGAAAAGCTTGTCAAGACTATGAATATAATCCCTCGCTGCCTTGTTACATAATTCGGAAATATACATACCTGCGATGACCTTCTACAACTTTCGCCATGTTCCCATCATATGTTGGAATGAAAGTATTGCTGGCAATTGATACCATGAAGTCCAAAGCAGCCATCTGAGACGTATGGTTCTGAAATTGCTGCAGCTCCGCTGTATCTAACAGTGTTTCCTTTTTAACCTGAAATTGCAACAATTTCTTGAGATCTACAAGAATCATATGCAACACAGAAACAACTACACTAAAAAGGGTGCCCGACTTAAAAGCCAAAAGTAGAGATCACCATTGGAATGAAAAAAAGACTTCAATGACAGATTGAATTAGGTTCTCACGAAAAAAAAACTTCACAAAATTCTATCAAAAGCTTAGAGTTTCAATAAGCACCCAAAAAACATTGCTAAATATAGAATCCAGTGCTTTAATGAGCATTCAAGAAAATATATTAATACCAAAAGATGCATATTTGAAGGTCATAAACTTACAATCCGTGGAAATGCAGCTTTTAGTGGTGCCAGTCTCCGTTCACTGCCATAAATCTCACCAGCAGCAATATAAATCTGAGTCTCCTTACTAAAACCCAGTGCTTGCAAAATTAATGTTGCTTCCTCGGGTGTCAGAGGGCACAATCCTTGTTGTCTCCTCTCTTCAGACACTATCTCTTTCTCTCTCCACCAAGGGTATGCATACCTGAAAGGAAGGGGTGGCTATCTAATTACATTTTGTTTTTTTCATACTAACATACTAGTTATTGATAATGTTGAGATTATGAGATACTTAATAGATCAAAGTTTAGATTTACTTCTTGTCATCACTAATTCTAGTATTTGATGTAAATAAAACCAAGGCAAGGATAAACTGATCATTTTCTCAAAAACCAAATTTGGTTATTGATAAATAACAATGGCTGGAAACATCTTAGCTTTATTGTCCTTCCCTATTTGACATTTCACTTCAGAAAAATGTTCATCTTTAAGTAGCAGCACATGGCTTTGCTATCTTGTTTGCATGTGGCATGCTGGGGGTAACTAGTGTGTGTCTCCTAAGATAATTTGAGTGTTTTGACAGGAATCTATCATCTTCAAACATAACAAACCTCAACCGTTTGAGCTCCTCGGCTTCTTCCACAGTGCAGCCATGTGTACAACCTGAGAAAGCCAACATGTCCATCTCATATCTTAGATGCAACGCCACAAAGGGTCCCTTTTCTTGAAGAATGTGAACCAATTTGTGCCCCAATGTCTCAATCTGAGGAGTAAATTTCAGTCCTTGGAAATTAACACGACATCTTAGTTTCTGAAGATCGAGGGGGATCCCATTATTTGCAAGTCGTGTATCAGTTCTATTGAAGTGTACTACCTTATGCTTACTGAACAGTGGTAGAATCTGTAAAATAATGTCAAAAGAAGTTGATTCTACTTCACAACCAAAAGAGGGGGAATAGAAGAGATAAACACAACACATTCTTATCCATCCATTCAGAGAATTATCAACTTCCTGTTGTTGGAAATGTAAATGATATATGATTAATAATGAGCAACAAACCTGTTCTAAGTAGTATTTTTCATTTGACCAACTAATTGGAGGCATCTCGAAAGCTTCAAACCCATACTTCCTACTAAACCTCTTTGGCAGCCTTCTGATAATGTGAACTTCATCCCTTAGTGAATCAATGAAATGTCTGACGTCGAAAATATCCTCAAAATCACTGCAAAAACATATCACAAGTCAAAGATTTTTAAAGCAGCTACATAAGAAGGGAACGGTAATGTAACCTTTTCAGAATGATAAACACACCTAGGGTCTGCCCAAAATGATTTCTTATCAAGTTCCGGAACAACCAAAGTGAGATTTAAGAGTCTAGCAACAGTTACCATGTCACAGATCTAAAAATGCCAATCTGGATTAATAACATACATAACACCGAACAGAATAAACAACGTAAAGAAGAGCTAGGGAAAAGATGCAGACCGCAGCACGCATTTGATTCAAGCCCCCATTGCAAGAAACTTTAAGAAAACCATTACTTTTATAGTTTCCTGCAAATATACAAGAATGTATTACTTTTTCCTTCAATAAAATTCAAAGACTCTAGTAAATATCCGTGATCAGATTCACAATTGCCAAATAAGAACCGAACATAAGTTACTCAAGAAGATCAATAATCCAGAAATTTAGTATCAGTGATCGCGTTCTACCTATAGTGAAATGTAAACTGAGGTTGCTGCTTAAAAGCCTAAAGAAACTGCATATTTCCTCATACCAATTATTTCTCAAATTCAAGAAATTTCCCAAACCACATTGAAATTTTGAGAAAATTCAAGGCAAAAGAAGAAAACGAGGGATATGGAGGTAAACTCACTGGGAGGAGCAAGAGGAGGAGGGGCATGGAACGAGTGTTGAAGATTAAGAGGAGGACGCGTGATCCAAGAAATCCGGCTGGTAAAACCGGTAAGCAAACGAGGGTGCCATAGCTCAGCGACGGCGACGATGTGTACCAAACAAGTCCAAAGCAAAATGCTGGAACAAACTCTAAAAAACCAAACCTGAAGGCGGGTCCTAGGAATTACTTGACTAGGAAACTTGTCGGACCTCGCTTGTTGTACGGTATTCTCAGATCTAACCTCCATTTCTCTCCCTCGCTCCTCATTGCCGCCTCTTCATTTGAACAAATATTTATCAATTCTTCGCACCTTACAATCAAGAAATAAGCAATTTCCCTTTCTTTCTTAAAAAAACCCTAGAAACAGATCACGAGCCTAAATGGCTAAACAGACGAAGCAAACAAATATCAAATTAATTTGACCAAATAATAAAAAAGTGAATCTCACCAACCAAACTGGAAAAAGTTTTTTTTTTTGGAGTGGAGGAAAAAGAAAACCGTTAAAAGTTTTTCTTTATCGTTTTCCTGTTTCTTGGATTTTGAAACGGGAGAGGTCCGTTTGGTTACTGAGAAAGATCAAAGCATTTCAAGGAATTAATTAATTAAAGCGAAAAAGGAAGTTGAAATTTTGTAAATTGTAAGGAAAATTTGGGCGGCTCCCCGCCTCCGACCAGGCCATTTAACCCAAAAACCAGCCTTAAAACAAACTAAGAGTAAACTGCACCGGATAACACTGAACTTAAAACGTTATATCTTTTATATTATTAAACTTTTAATTGTTTCGATTATAGCATTAAACTTTCAATTGTTTTGATTATAGCATTGGATTTTTAATTTGTTTTAATTATAGCATTGGACCGTTAAAATTTAAATAGTATGATAATATGGACAAAATCATCGTTTTAGTATGGCAAACAGTACAAAAAATAGCGTCGTTTTAGACACTAAACTTTAGGGTGTATTAATTTGACTCTAAATTTTAAAACGATTATATTTTAGTTATTGTACATTTGATCGTCACTTTCGATCAATCGTCGCCGGCCACCAATCACCATTTACGACAAAATTAATATCAAAACGTTTATATTTTACTCATTTTTTATTGGACTGGTTTTAGGAGCTTTCCAGATTTGATAATTTTGGGTGTTTGTTCAAAATTTGGAACAATGAAAAGCATTCTAAAAGGCATCGGCCATACAACCTTACCACTAGAAGCAGTGGCGGAAGAAAATTACGGGTGGAAATTGATCGGTTCGGGGATGATTTTGGTCATGTTTGGCAATTAGCGGATAGCTAATAGCTGATAGCGGATTACATTAGCTGATAGTTGATAGCTGATTGCATTAGCTGATTTGACTAGCAGATTGTATTAGCTGATTGTATAAAAGTGTTTGGTAAAATTAACTGATAGCTGATAGCTGTTTGATTATTTAAACAAGCAAAATGACATATAAGGACATGATTATATTCAATACTTGTTTGAATAATTTATCAGTTATGAATATTTTGTATCTAATAAATATTAATTAAATTTGTAAAAATTATTTTTAATATAAATTTTCTAAACATATTTGAAAGATTTATATATTAATTTATTATTTATATAATTATTAAAAAAATTATATGCACATATAAATATGTGATAATAAAAAATAGAATTAACTTACAAATATCACCATATAAATTAGTAGTAACAACAAATAAGTCGAATATTTAATATATTATTATTTATATTAAAAATGTTATTATTTAATTTAAGTTATTTGGAGATTTTTGGTAATTGTTAAGGGTAAAAGAGTCATTACAACTCTAATATCAAACCTCTAATCTCAAAAAGCTCATATTAGGAGCTTTTTCAAAATTAGCTTTTTCACCCCAATCCGCTCTTTTAATCCGCTATTTACCAAACATCAATATTAGCGGATTTGACTAGTCAAACCTCTAAATATACCTCAAACCGCTAATTTTTGCCCAAACCGCTATTTACAAAACAGGGCCTTTGTATTTTTTGCTTCTTTCCTAACATTTACGGGTACGGTTTTAGATAATCTTTGTTATATGTTTCGGTGATTTTTTATCCTTATTCCTATACCAACTAGATCCCACGGTTTTTCTTGGAATCTCCATCCCAAAAGTTAAATAAAATTTACTATTTTACTAACTAAAATATATGGTCGATTTCAATTTACATATCATATACTCAATACACTTGAACATATGGTTGAAGGGTAAATTTTTTTGTGTGTAAAATGAACAACAGAAATAAAGAGATAAATAGATTATATAATTAATAAAAAATAATAAATTACTAAAGAGGTTATCCAAGCTTAATAAGGTTTAAACAAAAGACACAAATATATTGATAATAAGATAAGCAGGTATACATGTAAGTGTGAGTTAATTTTATATATTTTAAAAATTTTGTAAAATATCAAAGATTTTTTTGGATATTTTTCGATATATAGGATTACGGTTCGATTATTTCCACAGTTCGGATATATTAATCTCCGTCCCCATTCTCATTTGAGCTTCAGTGATGAAACTTTTCCCATCCATGTCCTCGTGGGTGAAGGTTTCGGTTATTCCCCATCCTGTCGGTTTCGATTCCCCACCCAATTTCCACCTCTAAAGAAAATGGGGATTATGGGGCACAACCCCTCCAAAATTTTAAAAATTATAATTTAAATCCTCAAAATTTTTTAAAAAAATTGGTCCCTACAAAATTTTAGAAATTCAGATTAAACTTTAAAAATTTTGAACGTTTTTAATTAAATCTCTCTATTAATTTTTAAAAATTCTCATTAAGCTCCTCAAATTTCAAAAATTTTAATTAAGCACTAAATTTTTTGAAAAAAAATACAAATTTTAACCTTTCAAAAAATTTAAAAATTTAAGTTCGCCCTTCCAAATTATATCCTAAATTCCACTAGTGACTAGAAGGTTACACTAGCGGAGGTTTGCTAAAATGGTTTTATGAAGCACAACCAGATTAGTTTTATGTCAACAACATGCATTTATTAACTTGAGTCTTAGAATGAGTTTATTTATGTAATCCTTTCCTTTAATGTGGAACTGATGCATTTATAACAAGCATCATTATGCAATAATTATAATAGGCTGCTGCGGCTGCCGCTAGTTTCTAATCTCAATCGGCATATGGTTCGATCTGGTTAGATAGCCCGCCTACAAGTGCTGGGAATATGTCCCAATAAATATGCTTTTACTGCAACCATTGCTTTATATGCATGTTTGAAATTGATGTATGGATTATTATTCCATGGAGTTAATGTTACTGATAATTAATGTATGAATTATTATTCTAATAGGTTGGTACAAATGGTAAACAATTTAGTATAGCTTAAGTAGATTTCGAGTACGAGACCTTATATATACATAAAATTCTCACTAGAAGATTCACCCATCAAAGTTAAGTGTGCGACGCGGGTCAGTTCGAATTATTCAAGATAAAGACATAAAAATCCGGAAGGGCAACAAAAAAAGTATATGTATTATTATTCCATCTGCTCTTACAAAAATTCTAACCATCCAACTTCTTTCATTACCGAGCCTGCGAGGACGGCCTGGTGGTCAGAGCACGCTCACCTGCTCCACTCCCTTCCCTATAGGTCCCAGGTTCAAAACAATTCAGGAACGTTGCCTTCACCTAAATTTTCCCGTCTCCTCTAGATAAAAATAGAATAGGGTTTTCAAAAAAAAAACTTCATTCATTACCTAGCGACAATAGTAAATAATTAACAACCCTATAAAACTATTATATAGGTAAATTAATGATATGTAAAAAAAAATCATAAATAATTATAAGAAAATGGTTAAATGTTTAAATAAGGATGTAACAATTCAAAATGGTCTAACCTTTTAAAAATGCTTTCAAATAAGGTTCCTCATTTGAGAAGATTAGAAAATGGTATATCCTTTATTTGGACTGGCTCGAAAATGTTAGAGAGCATTTAACATAACAAAATTTAAGAATGTAGTTTATTTATAAAAACTAAATATCAAATATATTTGGTTTAAATATGGAAGGGGTCCCTGCACAATTTTAAATTTAAAATTTGTCTATATTTTATTTTTACAAAAATGAGTCAATGTAATATTTTTTATTTGAAAACCTTGGTCTCTCTTAACTTTTGTTAAACTTTACTATTAATTGTTTACTTGATCGTTATAAAAAAATAATTTGCTGTCCCTACATTTACATTTTTATATCAATTTTATCATTAATATTGAAAAATAATTAAAAAAATTATCATTAATTTAAAATAAAAACAAGTTTAAGATTTTTATATTTTTAAATTAAATTCAATATTTTCTTTTCCAATTTTTATTTTTATAATTATACATGGTCATTGAATTAAGTTTTTTTACTTAATTAATATATTTTTTAAATTTTATATTTGTATATAAATATACTTTTACATATATAATTGAAGTATGTAAATAGAAAAAATAAATAAATTATTAATTAATTTAAAAAATTAATTCAATTATTGTATATGTAATTAAAAATGGAAAAGAGAAAAATGAATATAGTTTAAAATATAAAAATCTTAGACATTTTTTTAAAAAAAATTGTATTAACTACAATTTAATATATACACACACTATGTTGCCGATTATAAGCTGCTTATATGATAAATAAATACTCAAAGTATACTAACTTTTTTAATTAGGTACTTAAAATATTTTTTGTCAAAATAAGTATTTGAAGTATATTTTTAGTCAAAATAAATATCTAAAGCATTTTTTTAATTAAAAATAGGTACCTAATATATTTTTTAATCAATGTCGCATGTCAGCTATTAGGAACGTAGATAAAAAATACTTAAGGTGGAAAATCGATAAATTTTGACTAGGACAAAAATAAGCCTTAAAACTAAAAATAAACTTTTATAAAATTATTTTTATGAGCGCAGCAAAATGTAATTATATATCATAAAAAAAGTTGATAGCTCGTTATAGTTAAGTCAACCACTATAAAGATAAAAGATTCCACTTACTACAGTATAAAAACAAAATTATTAATTATTAATTAGCCTTGAACATAATTTATGTTTTTACCCTTGAAGAATCTAGTGGTTGTTGCAACTTGCACCTCCAATCCCTTAATTTATCTTGATGCTACTTGCTAACTTACAATTTTCAATCCAATTCTATTCTAGACACGTTAAGTGGCGAAACCAGAATTTTTATATAATAGAGTCATAGTAGAATATAAAATTTGATTTTTTTTATAAAACTACAATAAATATTGTTACTCAGTATCTCAAAAAATCAAGTGGGGTCTATTCTTATATTTTTATGAAATTATTTTATAATTTATAATAGGTTTGAAAGACATTTTAATTAAATAAGTGAGGTAATTTGCACTCTAAAATTTCTTAATGCATCCGCCCATTCACACATCACTCTACGAGATGACTTGAGAGTTATATTTGTTTATTTGAGTAATTTTATGTGGTCCTTTTGCAGTTTAATTTCTTTCTTTCATTTTTTAAACATAGAAAGAAAGGAAAAATATACTATCAAATAAAATATTCTTAGTGCAATCATACATGAAAAATGTTGTTTTTGCTTTTTGAGTATAACATACCACAGTGCACTAGTGAAAACAAAATAATGCAAGAAAATAAATTGAATATAACATTATGTTTGTTAACATAGTTCAAGTTTAATCAACTCTACCTATGAAGAAACACATTTAGAATTCTGTTTTAAATTATCGACTAATGTAACATATAAGACAAATTGTTATTTGTTAGTATGAAGTACATGTGGTGTAACGACTCGAATTCTCGAGTCAATGAGTGAGCGTTGACCCGAGTTTTGTGCTAGTGGATTTGTATGGTATCTAAAGCTTTTGGGCCAAAGTTGGACCATGAAAGATGAGCATTGGGCTTGAGTTGGCTCATATGAGCTCTTTAAGAATAAAGGGAAAAAATCAAGGGACTTGAGAAGAAATTGATGCATGATATCACCCTACTCACCCTACATTGCTGAAAAATATGGCTGAACATTGTTTTAATTTAGTATGTTTTTACATAAGGAGAGGGTGAGACAAAATTGACGCTTGACATCATTTTACTGTACTATTTGACAATTAGCGGATAGCGAATTATATTAACAGACAAATAATAGCTCATTGCATTAGCTTATTTGTCTAGCGGGTTGTATTAACTGATTGTATAAAAGTGTTTGGTAAAATTAACTGATAGCTTATAGTTGTTGATTATTTAAACAAGCATAAATGACATATACTTGTTTGAATAGTTTATTATTTATCAATATTTTGTATCTATTAATATTAATTAGATTATGAAAAATATTTTTTTAAATATAACATTACTAAGCATATTTAATTAATTATTAAATATAAATATAAATATAAATGTGTGAGAATACAAAGAAAAAACAAAAAGTATTAGTTTATAAATGTCACAATGTAAATAAGCAATGGTGAAGATTTAAAATAAAAAAAGGATAAATTTAGGTTATTTAGAGATTTTTTTTAAATATTTGTTATTTATGGGCGTACTCTTAAAATTTATTATTAGAGACATGCTCTTAGAACTCAATTTTTTTCAACACTTATTATTATAGGCCTAATTTTTTGATTTTTCCCGGGCCTTCAAAATCTCAGGATCGACCCTGACCATGTCTAAAGTGCATATCAATCATCGTTCATCATAATTAATTGTAATTATTATTACTATTAAGTTAAAGAGTTGTTTTGATTATTAAAAAAAAGAGGTGTTTTGGACAAATAGTAGGCAAGTGAGGTGACATAAGAGTGAACAAAATAACCCCAAAAACGTCCTTTAGTTAATGCAGTATATGTAATATGGAATATAGATAGATGTCATACACTAATCTTTGCACAATAATTGAAAGTATTTTAATAAAAAGAAAGTCATACAGTTGGTGGCAAATGGCAATCTTATCTTAGTATAAAGTGAGGAATAAGTAGACTGCTAATTCTGCATTTTTCGTCACTGAAAACATAAAGGTGGTAGTTTTTTATAATGGCAGCAGCTGATTTCTGGTTATCGGATGAGCTGTTGAGCGCTTTGGTTCCCATTGCTGTGTACTGGGTTTATGCGGGGATATACACAGCTATAGAGCCATGGTGTGTGAATTACAGGTTGCATTCCAAGAAAGAGGAGGATGAGTTAAATTTGGTGTCCAGAGCCACCGTCGTCAAAGGTGTCCTTTTGCAGCAGTTCCTCCAAGTCGTCGCTGTTCTCCTTTTGTTTCAGGTATGAATAACTGTATTTCAACTTTTTGACATCCATGACTGGAAAATATATCATAATTATTCGACCCGTCTTAATTTGACTAAAAACATTCCAAATAAAAATTGAGTTTAAAAATATGTCTCTTCAATTTTTTTGTATTGTTAGTAGACCGATTTTTATGTTAACATATCAGAGAGAGTTGACGTTTCCATCTAATTAATCACTATAAAGATTCCACTTATTATAATATAAAACAAATTACAAATTATTAATTAACCTTAAAACAATTTATGTTTTTGTCCTTAAAAAAACCCGGTGGTTGTTGCAACTTGCACCTCTTATATTTGTTATTTGTTAACTTCCAATTTTCCATCTATTTTTCTCTTATATTTTTGGTTGGATTAAATAAATAAAAAATAGGGGGAAAGTTAAGAAAATTAAAGAAAATGGTTATTTTTTTGAGAAAAAAATACATGAAAAACTAAGCCCCTGTTTGGTAAAGAGAGGTTTGGACAAAAATTAGAGATTTGAGGCATAATTAGAGGTTTGACCAGTTAAATCCGCTAATATTGTTGTTTGGTAAACAACGGATTGAAAGAGTGGATTGGAGTGAAACCGCTAATTTTAAAAAAAGCTCATAATAGGAGCTTTTTGAGATTAGAGGTTTGATATTAGAGTTGTAAAGACTCTTTTACCCTTACCAGTTACTAGAAATCTCAAAATAACAAATTTATATGTGTATTTAAATTTTTTCACCCTATTTATAAGCTAATCCTATTTACTTTTATATTATCACATATTTATATGTATTTAAATTTATTAATTAATTAAATTATATTAAAATAATTATATAAATAATAAATTAATATATAAATCATTTGAATATGTTTAAAAAAGTTATATTAAAAATAATTTTATAGATCTAATTAATAATAATTAGATACAAAATATTGATAACTAATAAACTATTCAAACAAGTATTGAATATAATCATGTCCTTATATGTCATTTTGCTTGTTTAAATAATCTAACAGCTATCAGTTAATTTTACCAAACACTTTTATACAATAAACTAATACAATCCGCTAGTCAAATCAGCTAATGTAATCCACTATCCGCTAATTGCCAAACAGAGCATAAGGGTAATTGAAAGTTAAGCAAATTAAAGAAAAAGATTATTTTTTATAAATTTACAAATGCTAAACGCTTAATATGTTCAAATTTTTAATTATTTGCGACATATTGCCAAATAAATTAAAGTAAATAATAAAATAAATCTAAAAGTTGTAAAATAGTGATAAGAATTTTATATCATAATTTTATTCTACTAAAATATTTTATAAGACGGTAAACATCTTATAAATCAAATAATAAAATTAAAAACATCAACTTCTAACTTATTAATTCTCAAGCAATACGCAATCTCAACATATGATTATAAACACCATAAATATAATATTAATAAATTTACATTAAATATTAAAAAATTATTTTTTTGATAAAATATTAACAATATTTAAATATATGTAACATTATTTAAATATTAAATTAATATTAAATAAAAATATTTAATTAATTTACACCACAAATATTTAATCATCTAATTAAAATTCATCAAAAGATCCATATGAACAAAATTGATTAACTTGGGGGCATATGAATAAAAATCACATGGATCAATATATATATATATATATATATATATATATTTTAAATCCGACAAGTTAAAAAGAACCAAGTCGAAGATTTAAAATTATGATAAATATAAAAAAATTTATAAATAAGAGTCAAAACATGATTTCTCGAAAAAAACGACTGACAAGAAGTCATATGTCTTTATCAACTCGTAATTCGTAAATCTCAAAAAGTTACTCGTATTAAAAAACCAACTTAATGGGACAATCAAACACAAAATTATGTGTATTTGAGGTTCTAGGAGTAAACT
The DNA here is from genome assembly GCA_030270665.1 of Hibiscus trionum. NCBI lineage: Eukaryota > Viridiplantae > Streptophyta > Magnoliopsida > Malvales > Malvaceae > Hibiscus > Hibiscus trionum. Next base: position 6,860,451 of record BSYR01000065.1, read on the forward strand.
CTATTAATAGGTTAAAAATAGATTAAGATCTCATATTGTTAAAAAAATCCTTAAACTTGGATGGAGCAGGTGACGGGAGGAGATGGCGATGGGGCTTCTGCAGTGCAGCAACCATCTTCCTATATTGATATAGCTAGACGATTTGTAATAGCTATGGTGGTTATGGATACGTACCACTATTTTTTCCATAGATTCGTGTTACACAACAAATACTTGTACAAACACATCCATTCTCAACACCATCGCCTCGTTGTTCCATACCCATTCGGTGCTATCTACAGTCATGTGATTGAAGCCTTTCTCGCCGACACGGTATCGAGTTCCTTGGCCTTGCTCATCTCCGGCATGTCCGCTCGAACTTCGATCTTCTTCTTCTCTTTCGCCACCATTAAAAACGTCGATGACCATTGCGGAGTGTTGCTTCCGGGAAACCCTTTCCATATCTTCTTTCAAAACACAACCGTGTACCACGGTATCCACCATGAGCTGCATGGGACCAAATACAACTTCTCGCAACCGTTCTTCAACATATGGGATCGGATCTTCGGAACCCATATGCCTTATTCGATTGAGAAAAAAGCTGAAGGGGGTTTCCAAGTACGACTTACCAAGGACCAGAAGGAGGATTAGTTAAATACTATTGTTACTGTATTTGGGTTAATATTTGATGCATTGATGGTGTATGATTATGTGTTTTGTTAATATGTTAAATGATGATACATCATCAGAAATAAATTTTAAAAACATTTAAAAATTTTACGATAATATATTAATATTTGATTTGCAATTATATATTGTGTGTAAAATTATACACCGTCAATATATCAAATATTTATTTAGTACATCATGGCATCGTGTGCTCTCGCTGTAACATGAGAATAAATATTGATTTTATGTGTAAATCTTTATATGTATATACGTGAAAGATTGTACGTGCAGATGGGTGTATGTGATCATCTGTTCTCCTATCAATATTTCAATTGTTGAAGAATTTTTTCTAGAATAATTATTATGTTTTATTATCCAAGAAGCAATGAAAAACTGCTACATCATACCTTTACAAGCTCCTAGGTAGTCATCTCAAAGAATTCATTAGGCGTCATAAATGTTTCTATTTACAATGTCCAATATAATATTTGTATATTGTACTCTATTGCAAATAACTTCTTTAATACAGTTCAACAAAATATTATGAGATCGAGAAATGCCTCGAAAGCTTCTTCGGTTTCTTTCTTCCCACACGTGGTAAACGTATGCTTGTCAAGCCAGTTTGAGCACGAAAACAATAAGAGACTTTCCCTTAAGCTGCTGGATACCCCATCGTAACTCACCATCCCAAGTAGTTACATCTTTATGTAATCCACAAAGTTGAAGTACTTCAGACCATATCTTTCGCGAAAAAGAACAAACGAAGAAGATGTGATCCCTAATTTTTAGTTTTTCCATGCAATTCGCACACATTTTATTCCTCACTTCAATTCCCATTCGACTCAACTTATTCCTAGTAAAAAGTCGATTGTATGTAAAAAAACGCATGAGATCAGAGACGAACGTAAAATTTTATGTCAGGAGTACGGACATTATAAAATTATATATTTTTTAAATAGTCTAAAACCCGTGAGCTTTATTGTTAGATATCATTATAGAATTAGATATGGATTACCCAATTACATGGCCAAAACAAATTTCAACACCATTAATCCTGTTAAAGTGTCCCACCTAGTGTATAGTAAATTAGATATGGACTACTCACCTAAGTGTCCCACCTAGTGTATAGTAAATTAGATATGGACTACTCACCTAAGTGTCCCACCTAGTGTAGAATAATTTAGGGTTAGAATTTCTAATTTAATTTTTAAGTATTTTTTAATATGAGGCATAAATGGATGCATGATTAGGGGTAGAAGATTTTTACTCAGAAAGGGTAGAAATCGTCTACCTTCTAATCATGCCCTCATTTATGTTTCCACAATAAAACTAGGGGTTTAGGGTTTAAGGTTATGGGTTAGGGTTAGGGTATAAAAAATTTAGGGTAGGTTGTAGTATTTAAGAATTGAAATTTAGGTTTAGGATTCCTAATTTAATTTTTAAGTGTTTTTTAACAGGAGGCATAAATGAAGGCATGGTTAAGGGGCAGAGGATTTTTACTCAAAAAATGGTGGAAATCGTCTACCTCCTAATCATGCCCACATTTATGCCTCCACAATAAAACTAAGGTTTTAGGGTTTAGAGTTTAAGGTTAATGTTTAGGGTTTAGGAAATTTAGGGTAAGGTGTATTTTTAGGGTGTAGGGTTTAGGGTATAGGAAATTTAGGGTAAGCTGTATTTTTAGGGTGTAGGGCTTAGGATTTGAAATTTAGGGTTAGGATTCCTAATTTAATTTTAAGAGTTTTTTAACCGGAAGCATAAATGGAGGCATGGCTAGGGACAAAGGATTTTTACTCAGAAAGGGTGGAAACCGTCTACCTCCTAATTATGCCAATAAAACTAGGGGTTTATGGTTTAGAGTTTAAGGTTAGGACTTATGGTTAGGCTATACGGAATTTAGGATATGTTGTATTTTTTAGAATGTAGAGTTCAAGATTTGAAATTTAAGGTTAAGATTCCTAATTTAATTTTTAAATATTTTTTAACAGAAAACATAAATAGAGGCATGGTTAGAGGCAGAGAATTTTCACTCCACAAGAAATATTGTTTACAAGCTTCAATTAACACCTTTCTTTCCTCTGCAATCGAATCAGATACTACTGATTACTTACCATTATATAGCCTTCCATTATTTTAATGTATTTTATTATTCATATAAATGGGATTATGGGAATAACAGAATCATCAATATTAAATAATTGTTTGATAAATCTTCAATCACAATTGTTCGCGTACGGAATAAGCTAATGCAAATTAGTTGTTAATGATATGTGAATGTCGAATAAGAACCATCCCTAATATTTTTATTTTACATTTGTACGTGCCTAATATTCTTTCTTACCATAAAGTTAGAAAATATCTCTTTGTTTTTTTTTTCTAACTATTTTCCCCTCTAATTACATTTTGGCAACTTTAGTCACTATAAAATATATGAACTGTATGTTGTAGACTATAACTTAGGAGTTGAAAGGGCAATTAAGTTGGGATGGCTTACGTAACGTCGGAGGAATTGCTGTCAACTTTGGTACCGGTCGCAGTTTATTGGATATATTCAGGGATGTACGTGATATTCGAGTCGCGGTTCGAGAAGTACAAGTTGCATTCCAAGAAAGAAGAGGAGGAGAAGAATTTGGTGTCCAGAACGACGGTCGTCAAAGCCGTTCTGATCCATCAGGCCGTGCAAAGTGCTGTTAATCTCTTCGTGTATGCGGTACGAGTACTCGAGTAGTAATTGATTAACGGCCGTTTTTCGTTTATATTTTTGTAATTGGTTACATAAAATGTTCGCAGGCTACAAGAAATACGGAGACAGAGGCATCTCCGACGAAACCGTTAACCTTGCTTGTTTTAGCTAAGCAATTGATCATAGCCATGATGGTTATCGATACATGGGCGTTTTTCGTGCATTGGTCCTTGCATCAGAACAAGTTCTTATACCGACACCTTCACGTTCCGCACCACCGGCTGATTGTTTCGTATTCATTCGGAGCACAATACATGCATCCGATCGAGGGGGTGTTTGACACCGTGGGTGGGACGATAGCGATACTCCTCTCCGGCATGTCTCCTCTAACTAGCATGTTTTTCATATCGTTTACCATCATTAAACTAGTCGACGATCATTGCGGGATGAAGCTCCCGGGAAACCCCTTCTACCTCTTCAGCAACAATGCTGCATACCACGATATCCACCATCAGCTGTATGGTGCCAAATACAACTTCTCTGTGTACTTCGTCATATGGGATAAAATTATCGGAACCTATATGCCGTATTCACTTGAGAAGAATCCCGATGGAAGACTCGAAGTACGACGCGGCGATCAAGAGCAAAAACATGATTGATTCGAATTCGGATAATTAATTAGTCAATTATGATGACTACTAAGCATGGATTGATGAATGATGGTTTAGTTTTTATGTGTATCTATATGAATGTTAATGTATTATGTATACTACTACTCTGCTTCACTGGGAATAAAGGCAATTCTGGTGTGTGAAACTAAATATTATCAATAAAACTTGAAGCTTGTATGCTTCAAATGTTCACTCATTTCTTTTACCAGCTACATTTTGAGTGAAAATTTTACGATCTGAACCGATCCGATATATTTATATTACTTTAACATATATACTTTTAACATATTTACGAATATATCATATGTAAGGTTTCTTTTTATCTTTTTATTTGCTTCCTCAATCATTCTCTCTTTTTCTCCTTTTCATTTCTTTTGTTTTGTCTCGTTTAGAGTTTGTATATCTTTTTTGTATCGATTTCTTTGTTTAAAAGATGATGTGATGTCTAATTTTTAATTTTTTTTCTTAATTTTTGTTATGAAAATTCATTCTTATTTTTTCCTCAAAAAATTTTTTACGAAAAATTTTCATGAAAATTATTTTGTTGTGATGGTTTCTGGATTTAACATTTGTGTACTCATACTGTTGAGCGAATCATGACTTTTTTTGTTAATTAGTTGCCGTTGCTTTTAGTTTTTGTTCAAAATTTTGGTGCTCATGTTGTTTTGTTTGAGAGAAAACCGATATTGAATGGAAATATTTAGGCACTGTTTGACAATTAGCGGATAACGGATAGGGGAGTATATTAACTGATAGCGGATATCTGATTGTATTAGCTAATTTAACTAGCGGATTACATTAGTTGATTGTATAAAAGTATTTGGTAAAATTAACTGATATTTGAACAAGCAAAATGACATATAAGGACATGATTATATTTGATACTTGTTTTAATAATTTATTAATTATTAACATTTTGTATCTATTAATATTAATTAGATTATGAAAAATAATTTTTTAATATTATTACTGAGTATATATGAGGATGTATATACTAATTTTTTATTTGTGAAATTATCTTTTTAATATAATTTTAATAATTATCAAATTTAGATGTATATAGTAATTTCTTATCTATGAAATTATATTTTAAATATAACTTTATTAATTATTAAATTAATATGTATTTTTTTAATTTATATATTAATTTCTTATTTATGAAATAATTTTTAAAATTTTATTAGTTAATCAAAGTTATGTTATTTAGAGAATTTTTTTTATAATTATCAAGGACAAAATAGTCTTTACAAGTATTTTTATCTAAACTTCAAACTCAAAAAGGTCATAAATGGAGCTTTTTCAAAATGAGAAATTTCAGTTCAATCCGCTATTACAATCCTTTATTTATCAAACATTCAAATTAGCGTATTTGACTAGTCAATCCTCTAATTTTAGCTCAAAAAGCTGTTTAGCAAACATGGCCTTAATATAAATTCGGATCGGATTAGATTGGGGTACATTTTCACCCAAAAAAATGATCGAAGTGTGCTGGATGAAACATCACTAAAACCATGGCAAATTAGTGTCGGATTTAGATTCTAATGTTTGGGACGGTGGCAAGATGGCCAAAAATCCGACCTGCTTTACTCCTTTGTCATTTTAGATATAGAATATACCTATTGTGTTGTTTTGGTACAGTCATGTTTTTCGCTTTGATTTTTGTAATTTTATTTTGGCTTAATTATAAAATAAGTACATAAATTATATCTCGTTTTTACAATATGTGCTTAAAATATTTTTTTAATTAAAATATATACTTAAAGTTTTATTGTTGGCTAAAATATTTTTCAGCATATTACATCATGTTCATGATAAACTGAATACAAGTGAGTTTTGACGAGTCTAAAGAACCCCTTTTCTCACATTTATTTAAAGCATGTAAATTAGGCAAGTTATTCATACATATAAAGAGTGCAGCCAATGCAAAACATACTTAATACTTGCAGCCTTACTTAGCCGGGCGTGGTTGGAGTTGGAAGCCCCCATGTGCTCTCTCCTCAACCGAAAGAGGCATGTAAGTTCCCAGAAGTTTGTCCCAAAAGGCGAAAAACGGTTGCGAAAAATTGTATTTCCCACCAACATGCTGGTGATGGAAATCGTGGAACGCCGTGCTGTTCGAAAGCAATTGCCAGGGATTCCCGGGGAGCAGCAACCCGCAATGGTCATCGACGTTTTTCATGGTGGCGAAACAGTAAAAATATATCGACATCCGAGGGGACATGCCGGAGACGACGTAGGATAAGACCCCACCGACGATGTCGAACAGAAACCCTTCGATCGGATGGTTATAGATAGCTCCATATGTGTAAGGAACAAGCAGCCGGTGATGCTGGGAGTGGAGGTGCCTGTATAAGAACTTATTTTGGTGCATCAACCTATGAAGAAAATATTGGTACGTATCCAATGCCACCATAGCTACAAAGAATTGTCTACATGCAACAACGAAGGACGACGTATTCGCCACGGAAGAAGCCCCGTCGTCGTTGCTTCCCGCCATCTGCATCGTAAATCGCGTCGACACAGATCTCAAACATTCACAATTAATCTTAAAATTTCATGACAACCGCGTACCTTGTACATGAGGAGAATGGAGATGACCTGACGTAGTTGCTGCCAAAGAACGTTTTTGATGACTGCCTTTTTGGACACCAAATTCTTAGTGTCCTGATCTTCCTTGGGGTGCAGCCGGTAATTGTGGCATGTCCCTAGAGCCATGTACATCCATGAATAAAGCCAATACACGATATTCGGCACCACAGCCGACAACACTTCATCGGATATCTGGAAACCAGCCATGGCAAAGCTTATGAAACCAGGTCTTGAACTTGCCCTACCTTGCTCCTGCGGCTCTTGTTCACGTAATTAATATAACAGCGTAAGAAAGTTTGAACATTGGCCAATGGAGCATCCTTACAAAAGGTGTTGCCGAACAATCATATAATTAATCAAATCTTCTAAGTGGAGAATAAATGAACAAGCATATATACTAAAGCTGTGACAATAAACAGAGGTTATATATTTATGTGGTCGATTATACGAACCTTTCAAACTAGCAAATATTTTACCCATTTATTAAAGTCTATTCGATCAAAAGAAGAGATAGATAAAAAAATATTCGTATTTTTTAATAATTATCCGCATCTGATTTATTAATCGGCTAATCTAAATCGGATACCACAAAAATCTATTATAAAGATAATCATCTCAATTCAATTTACTTCGTTCGTAATATCAGGATTTGAACCTCTAACAGTTACGAGCTTCATCTTAAGGCGTACATACATAATTAGTAGTGGGAGATACACCCAACCCCGGTGGGGTGCATCCGCATCCCCATTTTTAATTTTTTTTAAAATAGGTTTATTTTAGTATTTTTTTAAAAAAGTAATTTGTTTAGTTTGTGAAGGAACTTTTTATTTTTGCATACCCATTTGAAAAAAAAATATTTTTGACCACATTCTTAAATCTCATTTATTATCTAAGTTGGTTCTTAAAATTTTATTCTATCAAACACATTAGTTCATTATCAGCAATGTATTTTATAAACAAACTTTATGTACTAATCTGTGAAAAAAATAGTTGTAGTATAGTGTTGTATGTTATATTGTTATAGTTTAAAGTGTTTGGTATTATCCAACAAGTGATTCAAGTGGAAAAACAGATGAGATTCATTTTAAAAGACTCGAGTTCAACTATTTTGTTTGCAATGTGTGCCTTATCAGAGGGTTAAAAATATATATGGACATATTTTACCTTGTAACGGAATAGAGATGATGATAAAAATTCTTGACAGAAAAAAAATGAGAAAACATTATTAGTACCCGCTCCATCCAATTGACATCCAGCTTGAATATCAAGCTTTACACTGTTTACACTCTATTTGTTTACTAGAAACCTTTTGCTTCAGAGTTTAGTAAATTGTTTTGTTTGAAAAATATATATATATATATTATATTCAAAAATAGTATATATATTTTGTTCAAAATCCGTTAATATATTTTATTTTTTCTATTTATTTATTTAAATAATTTTTATAGTATATTTTGAGTGCACATTCTATCTTTAGTCAGTTAAAACGAAAAACACGAACACTATGTTAAAAAAATCTTCCAAATACCTAAAAACCATTATGACATATATTAATTGAAATGTTTTTTATTGGAATATTAATGAAATCTATATGTTAATTTATTAAACTTTTTATAAAAGTAATATGTAAAACATGTACAACATATTTAAATTTTCAGTACTTGTAATCTTTCCTTTTATTCATAAACTGCAAACTTGTATAAATATTTTTTCTCAAATGCAAAGTGATTTTTTGGCAGTGTCAATTATAAGGCAGACGTTACCATCAAGATTTATTTTTCTATCTTCTTTAGAAAATATAAGTGTACATTGTATATGACATACTATATTTGTTTAAACACCGATATATATTAGATTTATTGATCGACTAATTTAAATCGAATTTTACTAACAAGTATGAGGAAGACTTTCTTGACCTCATTTTTTTTCATTCACAACCTCACTCAACTGCTTTACTAACAAGTATGTATCATCGGTTTGTTCTTTTAATAGGCCTAGCTTGGAAACCTCCTTCGGCTCTCTTTTCAAGAGAATAAGGCGTGTATGTTCCCATAATCCTATCCCACATTACGAAGAATGGCTGAGAGAAATTATATTTGCCGCCATATAAATGGTGATGAACATCATGGTAAGCCGAATTGTTGCTAAAGAATATGTGGAAGCCATAGCCCGCAGTGGTCATCCACTGATTTAATGGTGGCGAAACTGAAGAAATATATGGAAGTTCGAGGGGGCATGCCGGAGATGGAATAGGACAAGGCACCACCAACTATGTCGAAGACGAAAGCCTCCAGCGGGTGGTTGTAGATTGCCCCAAACGCGTAGGGAACGACTAGTCTATGGCGATGAAAATGGAAGTGTCGGTATAAGAACTTGTTGTGGTGGAAGTATCTGTGCATGAAATATTGCCATGTATCTAGCACAAACATTGCTATTACAAATTGTCTGGCCATAACAGTTATGGAATTTGACTGGCTTTTGGAAGCACCTCCACCTCCATTTCCTAGCACCTGCTTGTTAAAACCCCAAAGTTCTTTAATAGTGAATGGAACAACGGTCAGCAATGTAAATGAATATAGTGTTCGATGAATTGTTCGTTTATTAAATTAAATAAATGAGTATGAACAAAATTTGTATGTTCATTTAATAAACGAAAAAAACAAGAATGAAAGTGTGTTCGGTTCGTTTATGTTCATAAACATGTTTGTTTGAAAGCTTGTTTATTAGCTCGTTTACGTAGTTCTTTTTTTTCTTTTTATATTTTTACACTTTAAATGTTTATGAAGGTATGGACTGAATTGAATACTGGTAAATTTTAGAGTTAAAACTGTGAAGCCTAAGGAACTTAAGGACTAGTAGTGTAATTTTACCATTTTGACAAACATATAAACGAACATTGGCGGATATATAAATGAATATGTTCGCGAAAGTTACAAGGACATGTTCGCGATCGTTTAGAACATGTTCGCAAACATATAAACAAATATATTCACGAATGCTAAACAAGTGAACACAAGCACCTTAAAAAATAAACAAACGAGCACGATATTAAAAATTTTAAACATACACAAACCATACATGATCACCTTAAAAAATATACGGACGAAAAAAAAACAGAGCCGTTCGTTCAAACTCGGATCATTTACACCTCTAACAACAGAATTAAGAAAAAGAAAAAGTTGGTCATATATACCTTGTACAAAAAAAATGGCGAGAGTTGCCTGAACGGTTTGCTGGAAAAGAACATTTTTTATGACATTTGCTTTGGACACGAAATTCTTCTCTTCCTCGTCTTTTCTTGAATGTAATCTGTAGTTGTGGAAGGAGCCAAAAGCCATGTAAATAGCTGAATAAACCCAGTAAGCAACGATGCAGTTCAGATATTGCCAAACCCATCTTTGTGCTACACAAATGGGAAGAAGAAGAAGAAGAATGGCAGTGAAATTTCTAGGAATAGCCACTCGTCAACTTATAATGGCGAACAGATATAGATGAGATGACTTTGAATTCAATGTCAATGGCTTCTTTATTAGTGCAGTGTTTCTCATCATAAAATCGTTATATTTCAAGAATAAATATCAAAGCTACGCATTAACTCTCATTAAATACGTAATCTTACAGTACCAAGTTTTATTCGGATAAAAATCGTGTACCCCTTTTTCGGTACCTAAAAAATACACACTACCTTAAATTCCCTAAATCATAAACTTATTTTTAGTGGGGGTATAAATAGGGGTACCAAATGTAAGAATTCACCGGGCATAGCTCTGATGAATCAGTAAGGAAGAAGAACGGAAAGTGAGAATGAACGAGAATTGTAAAACAGACTGAGATTGAGAATAGGGAAAAAGAAAGAAGAAAAACAAAGAGAAAACAAATCTGACTTTTATTATAATTTTGGGCTGACTAAAAACTTAATCAATCCAGTAATACATGAAAGGCTTTTATAGCCCAAATACAAAGAAGACTTTTGTAACAACTTAGTCCAGCTAGGATAACAGCCTAACAAACTCTACAACAATACTAACCAAAATATAAACCACCGAGTAACTAATACTCTAACATTCCTCTGGTTTCTTTCTTTTGTCCACTTTGGACGGCTTCTTCAAAAGAAATCACACCAAGACGATGGCACATGGTGTCAAAAACTGCTGGAGGAAGTGGTTTGGTGAGTATGTCAGCACACTGTTCAGAACTAGGAACATAGTTGACCACAAGCTGCCCATCAAGAACCCTTTCTCGAACAAAATGCAGATTAATCTCCACATGTTTGACCTTTGCATGGTGAGTAGGATTGGCAGCAACTGATACTGCAGAGGTATTATCACACCAAACCACAGGTTTGCTATCAAGTGTAACACCAAGTTCAGTTAAGAGTTGCTGAATCCAGATGAGTTCAGAGACAGAATTTGCCAAACTTCTATACTCTGCTTCACAAGTGGATCTGGAGACAACACTTTGCTTTTTCGAGCACCAAGCAACAGGATTGCCTCCAAGATATATGCAATAGCCTGTTGTAGATCTCCTATCTTCAACTGATGATGCCCAGTCTGCATCACTATAGCACACCAAAGAGAACAGCTCACTAGATGTAAAGAATAACCCATAGGTTAAAGTACCCTTCAGATAACGTAATGTAAAACCTATGTTTGATTTTGATATAACTAGATCTTTAAGGATCAAATTGAAGAACTTAAAATTGTTTGTACAAATCCCTTAATAAGTTTTTGAAACTCCAAAGACTTTAAACTGATTTATTAGAACTCAAACTCAAATATTTTCTAAGTGTTCCAAGGCAAAAATATTGAAAAACGTCAAACAGTATCGATACCCATCAAGGAGTATCGATACCTTTTTAGCAAAGTTTGCCACTGCCGGAACACGTTTCGATACGGCAAACCCCAGTATCGAAACACTATGAAATCAGTATCGATACGGTTCAACCAGTATCGATACCATTTTATAATTATTAATTTCAAAATCGGTTTAAAAATATAACCGTTGAGATTTTTAAACGGTCACTAAACCGGTATCGATACCCCTAACCCTAGTATCGATACCACTTTTGACAGTGAGCTATGTCGAGAAAAAGGTATCGATACAGCCTGTGCTGTTTCGATACCCAGTACCGATACGCCAAGAACGCGTATCGATACCCCTTTATTATTTGTACACAACGGCTATTTTTTTGTGAGACAGGTATCGATACCCCACTAGTGAGTACCGATACTCATAGCTGGAAAAGTGCAAGAAAGTGGTAAAAAAGCATGCCAACGGCTATAATCTTAAAGTCAACACTCACAACGGTTGGAAATCATCAAGAGGCTATAAAAAGACCCCAAGAAGCTCCAGCAACATAACATTGAACCTCAAGAAGATATCAAAACATCAAATCCAAGTATTTGTGCAAAAATCCTACTTTGTCTAGAAACCCCAATTGTATCCTTCATTTCTATTTTGTTCAATTGGGTTGAGTGCTTGATATTGGGCTATCATTTGTATTGAGAGATACCTTATTAGCCACCAAATTTCTTTGTTCTTTTGTGTGAGGATTGGGTTAATTTTTGGGTAGAAAAATTAACCGAAATTGTAAAGGTTGCCTCCTTGTCCTGGAAAAAGGGGACGAACAATTTAGTGGAAATTGTTGGAAATCCTTGGTGAGACTAAGGTAGTGGATGTAGAGTTCGGTTGGTGAACTTGAACCACTCTAAATTCCCGTGTCAATATTTTTTAAGTTGCAATTTCCGTTACAACATCGTTAAAATTCCAATTCACCCCCTCTTGGTTATTATCATTCGTGTGATCCACTCAACAATTGGTATCAGAGCTTAACTCTTTGAGGATTAACAACCACAAGAGGAGATCCTTGGAAGAAGTGTGATCATCATCAAAATATCAAGAGATGGCTTCAACCTCCGCTCCCGGCATGTACGACTCACAATCCACCACAAAGCCTCCTTTCTTCAATGGTGAGAACTACTCTTTTTGGAAAAATAAAATGCGTCTATTCATTAAATCAAGTGACTATCTTGTGTGGGATGTCATTGAGGATGGACCATATATTCCATTAAAGCAAGATGTTGATGGCAAGATGGTGCTTAAAAGAAGAACGGAAATGAGTGAAGAGGAAAGGAAAAAGATCCAAGTAAATGATAAAGCTCTTCACATGCTATTTTGTGCTTTCGGTCCGGACATCTACTCAAAGGTCTCATCAATTGAAAGTGCCAAAGAAGTGTGGGACACTCTTGAAACCACCTATGAAGGCACCAACGATGTCAAAGAAACTAAGATTGGAATTCTCAATCTTAGTTATGAAAATTTCAAAATGGAATTTGATGAGACGGTGTCAAAGATGTTTGATCGATTCTCCACAATTGTAAATGGTCTAAAGGGCTATGGAGAAGTTATACAGGAAGACAAGCTTGTCCGAAAGCTACTCTATTCACTTCCCGAATCTTGGGATGGGAAGAGAACCGCTATCATCGAAGCAAAGAATTTAAAAACTCTAAAGCTTGATGAACTTGTAGGCTCTCTCCTTACTCACGAGATCATGAAACAAGGAAGGGAAGATGAGAAAAAGAAAGAAGAAAAAAGAATGGAGAAGCTTGAAGGGGAGAAAAAGAAGAAAATGGGAATAGCTCTCAAGGCTAAAACTTCCCAACTTGATGAAAGTTCATCTAGTGATGAGGATGAACTTGAAGAATTGGCTATGATAGCCAAACGATTCTCACGCCTTATGAGGTCCAACCGAGGAAGAAAAATCCAAAGGAAGATGGACTTCAAAAGCAAGAACAAAGAAGAAGGAAGGGATCCAATCACTTGCTTCGAGTGCGGACAACCCGGCCACATACGTTCGGAGTGCCCTCAACTCAAGAAGAAGGGCTTTGAGAAGAAGAAAAAGCTCAAAGCCAAGCTTGCTACTTGGAGTGATGAGGAGTCATCGGAGGATGACGAACAAGAAGTGGCGAACCTTTGCCTCATGGCACTTGAGGAAGATTCCTCCTTGGTAACCTCTAACTCATCTACTTTAGATTATTCATATGAAGAATTAAATGATGCTTATGATGAGTTACAAGAGGTATATGATGAATTAGTTGAGAAGTATAAGGAGTCGGTTATTAGGAATAGAAAAATTATTCTAGAATTAAAAGAGAAAAATGACTCACTTACTCAAACTAATTCTAAAATTGAGAAAAAGGTATTAGGATTAGAAGATGAACTCAAATTCTTTCAAAAAGAAAATATTGATCTTAATAATCTTTTATCTCAAAATAATTGTGAACACCAAAAGGTGTTAAGTGAGCTAAATGAGCTCAAAAAGTCTTTAAAAAATAATGGTAGTGTCAAACATGACATAGGAAAATCCTCTAGAACACACCAATATAAGAAAAAGACTAACTACTACAAACAAGGTAATTATCCTAGACATAGTAAAGTTAAAAGAATTAGAAATGTATGGGTTCCTAAGGAACTTGTTAAATCTAATAATATTATTGCTATGTCACCTTGGATTCCTAAGGGAACCAAAGTTTTAGGAACTAACACACATGGACCCAAAATGATTTGGGTACCAAAAACAAAAGTTTAAATATCTTTGTTTGTAGGGGGAGCATTGCTACAAGGCCAAAGCACAAAGTCAAAACTCATGGTACCTTGATAGTGGATGCTCGAGACACATGACCGGAGACAAGAGTCGACTCATGGATCTAAAGCCAAAAAGTGGAGGAGTAGTAACATTTGGTGACAACTCCAAAGGCCACATTGAAGGTATTGGCTCCATTGGTAATCACTCTACTACTCTCATTGAAAATGTTTTATATGTCAATGGTCTTAAACATAATTTATTGAGCATAAGTCAACTATGTGATAAAGGTTTTAATGTTATATTTGATAAAACCGGTTGTAAAATTGTAGACATTAAAACTAATAATATTATGCTCATAGGTCATCGCATAGGGAATATATACATGGTGCATCTAGATGACATTCATACATCTCATGCATGCTTAGTTGCTCAAAACGAAAATGATGCATGGTTGTGGCATAGGAAGCTAGGACATGCTAGCACAAGTGTTTTAGAAAAACTAGTCTCTCTAAACCTAGTTAAAGGTTTACCCAAGATAAAATTTTCGAACGATAAAATTTGTGATGCATGCTCAAAGGGTAAACAACATAGATCTTCCTTTAAATCCATTAATGACATTTCTACTAGTAGATGTTTACAACTAATCCACATGGATTTATTTGGGCCAATTAGGACTATGAGCTTGGGTGGTAAATCATATGCTTTTGTATTAGTTGATGATTTTTCTAGATTCACTTGGGTTCTCTTTTTAAGTACTAAGGATGAGGCTTTGGAAAAATTCATCACATTTTCAAAATTAATTCAAAATGATCTTGAACTTAAAATTTCACATATTAGAAGTGATCATGGAACTGAATTTCAAAATTTAGGATTTGAAGATTTTTTAAATGAAAATGGTATTAGCCATAATTTTTCAGCTCCTCGAACTCCTCAACAAAATGGGGTAGTTGAGAGGAAAAATAGAACTTTACAAGAAATGGCTAGAACTATGCTTTGCGAAAATAATTTACCAAAATATTTTTGGGCGGAAGCAACAAACACGGCTTGTTATATTATAAATCGAGTAACTATTAGGCCGATTTTAAAGAAAACACCTTATGAGATTTTAAAATCCAAAAAGCCTAATATTAGCTACTTCCACCCTTTTGGATGTAAATGTTTTGTTTTAAATAATGGAAAAGATAATTTAGGTAAATTTGATGCAAAAAGTGATGAAGCTATTTTTATAGGTTACTCTTTAACCTCTAAAGCCTATCGAGTATTTAACAAAAGAACTTTAGTTGTAGAAGAATCTATTCATGTTGTATTCGATGATAATTCCCTTCCTAGGAAGGATTCTTGTGATGATGATAATGTAGGAATCATAAATACCTTTGATGGAGGTCAAACTTCAAAGAAGGATGAGATTCAACCAAAAGAAGAAGACACACAAGATCCACCTCTTGAAGCCTTGAAGGACTTGGTTATTGAGGAAAAGGAAGTTAGCTATCCAAGGGAGTTGAACTATGTCAAAGATGGTGAAATCTTGGGTGATCCATCCAAGGGGGTAACCACTCGTTCTTCTCTTAGATTAATGAATCATATTGCATTTATCTCATGCATAGAGCCTAAAAATATCAAAGAAGCTTTGAAAGATGATTTTTGGATTATGGCTATGCAAGAAGAGTTAAATCAATTTGAGAGAAGTAATGTTTGGACATTAGTTGATAGGCCTAGTAATCAATCTACAATAGGAACTAAATGGGTCTTTAGGAACAAACTAGATGAGAGTGGTAACATTGTGAGAAATAAAGCTAGACTTGTAGCACAAGGTTACACTCAAGAGGAGGGAATAGATTTTGATGAAACCTATGCACCCGTAGCTAGAATGGAAGCCATTAGGATGTTGCTTGCATATGCATGTTATCATAATTTCAAGCTTTTTCAAATGGACGTTAAAAGCGCATTTTTAAATGGTTTTATAAATGAAGAAGTGTATGTAGAACAACCACCGGGTTTTGAAGACTCAAAATTTCCAAATCATGTTTTCAAACTTACAAAAGCACTTTATGGTTTAAAACAAGCTCCTAGAGCTTGGTATGAAAGGCTTTCAAATTTTTTGATTGAAAAAGGATTTGAAAAAGGTAAGGTGGACACTACACTCTTTATAAAAATGTATAAAAATGACATTTTAGTAGTTCAAATTTATGTTGATGATATTATATTTGGATCTACTAATGAATGTTATTGTCAAGAGTTTGCTAAGTTAATGCAAGGTGAATTTGAGATGAGCATGATGGGGGAGCTCTCGTTCTTTTTGGGACTCCAAATCAAACAAACGAAGGATGGCACCTTCATAAATCAAGCAAAATACATAAAGGATATGCTCAACAAGTTTGGCTTGGAGAACACAAAGCCTCAAGCCACTCCTATGAGCTCATCTACAAAGCTTGACAAAGATGAAGGAGGTAAGTGTGTTGACTCTAAGCTTTATCGCTCTATGATTGGATCTTTGCTTTACCTTACCGCAAGTAGACCGGATATACTGTTTAGTGTTTGCTTGTGTGCTAGGTTTCAAGCTAGTCCTAGAGAGTCTCACCTTATAGCCGTTAAGAGAATCTTTAGATACCTTAGAGACACTCCTTGTTTAGGCCTTTGGTATCCTAGAGTCTCTACCTTCAACCTTCATGCTTACTCGGATGCGGATTATGGGGGTTGCAAAATCGATAGGAAAAGTACTTCGGGAACTTGTCAATTCTTAGGTAGTATGCTCATATCTTGGTTCTCTAAGAAACAAAATAGTGTAGCTTTATCTACCACCGAAGCCGAGTATATATCCTTAGGGAGTTGTTGTGCTCAAGTCCTTTGGATGAAGTAACAACTCTTAGATTATGGTGTAAAAATAGAAACCATACCCCTTAAATGTGATAATACAAGTGCAATATGTTTAACGAAAAATCCCATCCAACACTCTAGAACCAAACATATAGAAATAAGGCATCATTTCATTAGAGATCATGTCCTTAAGAAAGATGTGGCTATAGAGTATGTAGACACCTTAAATCAATTAGCGGACATTTTCACAAAACCATTAGATAAAGAGCGTTTTTGGTCCCTTAGGAGAGAGTTGGGTCTAACTAGCCTATCTTGACCCTTAGGACCTCTTTTTAGAATTAAATGTGCTTGATTTTGTGAAATTACCATGTTTATGTGTTTAGTCTCCCAATTTCTTCCATGCATATAGTTAGGGGGAGTATGTTTCTGTTAAAATATGCTTAGACCTGTTCATTCATCATTTGCATACTTTTAAGAGATGTTAAGTTCATGTCTTTGGTTATTTTTAACCAAATAGGCAAAATTCTGGGCATAAGGTATCGATACTGCCCAATGGGTATCGATACTTGTTCTTCATTTCAATTTCCCAGAATTTCTCATCGCTTCACGCGTATCGATACCGCCTCATGCGTATCGATACCCTCTTCCAACGGTCAGAATTGAGAAAAGACAATTCTATCCCTGTATCGATACCATCTAATGAGTATCGATACCTCCTTCAACGGTCAAATTTGTGGAAAGACAATTCTATCCCCGTATCGATACCCACTAAGGAGTATCGATACCCTTTCGCGCTGATGGCATTAAATAGGCTTTTAATGAGATCTAATTTTACCAAAATTAAAACTCTTTAATATCCTATTAACCCTAAACGTTTTTGGCTATATAAAGGTCTCTTCTCCTTCATATTTTTCACCAAAAATCAAAAGAAACCCTTGAATCAAAGCTTTTTGCTCTCTCTCAAAATTCTCTCTTCAAAGTTTCTATCATCTATGGCACCAAAAGAGCATTCAAGGAAACGTCAAAGAGTTCTTCTTGCCGGAGACTCTTCAACTCCCGGATCGGTTGCTCGTCCGGATTATGCTACTATCTACAACCAATCCTTTGAGAATTCCGAGGGTCTTCCTTATTTCCGCCAATTTGAAAATTACAAAATTCGTGCGGAGAGGATCGTATCCATCCCCTTCCTCGACTCCGAGCGCTTCAAGTTTGAATATCTTCCGCTTCTTCGTCTTTGGAATTTCATGCATTTTCTCACTATTCCGGGTATTTATTATCGGCTTTTGGTTTTGATTTTCTTTTCTAATGCTAAATGCATTTATCGTAATGGAGAAGTCGTTGCCATTCGATCTTATCTTATGGGGAAGCAAATAGTTCTTGATGTTAAGTCTATTTGTGAGGTTTTTAAATTGGAGGATGAAGGTGAAGATAATGAGAATGCCTTAGGGCATGTTCTTAGCGGTTCCGTAACCGTCCTCAATGCTCATGATCGAATCCTACATTTGATGGTATCATGGTGGCTTCGTCCCTCCGGAGGCAAATATTCCACCATCCGTCTATTGGATGATTTTTGGATTCGAAGTTTCCGTCAACGAAAACGCCCAAATCTTGCTCGCATCATGTTCAATGAGATTGCTTATCATGTTCAACAACGTGAAACTCCTCTCATCACATCCTTTATCTATGGTACGGCCTTAAGCTATTACTTTGTTCAAAAGGATATTGATTGTTCGTTTGATCTTGCTTCTACTCTTACCGATCCTATCGACGAACATTCTCTTGCTCGAAGCAAATTTCATTATTTTAATGGAAATTGGCTACGTCTTACCGAGCTTCCACCCGAGGCCGCCGCCGCCTTAGAACAACAAGCTCCTCAAGCTCCTCAAGCTCCTCAAGTCCCACAACCCAATATGGATAATCTCATGACATATCTAAATGAACAATTCACCGGGTTGAATACTCGTCTTACCTCTATAGAAACTACTTTTGATACGAGGATGACGGGTATGGAGAATCGCCTTACATCCCTCGAAAGCAGGCAAAATTCCTCGAATATTTCCATTGCCGCTTTCCACGATGAATGGCGTAATAGCATGAGGAACAATGACCCTTTGGGAGATGAAGATGACGATGATGAAGACGATGAAGATAATGCCTAGGCTTCTATCCTTGCATATCATATCATATCATTTAGGATTTTTTTATGCACCTATGTTTTATGTTCTTAGGATTAAGTTCGTTATTAGGATTAATACCTATGCTTTGATTATTTAGGATTTAGGTTTGCTTATGTTTTGGATTTCTCGTTTTATGATATAATAAGATTATGTTGCTTATCTTTATACTCTTGATATTTGATACACTTTATAATCTCACATTACCTTTTGATTTAACAAAAAGGGGGAGAAGAATAGCTCACAACTTGTTCAAAAATCTGTTTTTCATCAAGCTTATATCAAAGGGAAGTTAAGAATTTAATCTTTTTGCTCTTAACTCAAAAGAAACATTAAGCTTATATTAAGGGGGAGTTATATTGTAAAAGATTTTCAAAAGTTGTCAAAATTTTAAGTTTTGGTTTTGTTATATCAAAAAGGGGGAGATTGTAAAACCTATGTTTGATTTTGATATAACTAGATCTTTAAGGATCAAATTGAAGAACTTAAAATTGTTTGTACAAATCCCTTAATAAGTTTTTGAAACTCCAAAGACTTTAAACTGATTTATTAGAACTCAAACTCAAATATTTTCTAAGTGTTCCAAGGCAAAAATATTGAAAAACGTCAAACAGTATCGATACCCATCAAGGAGTATCGATACCTTTTTAGCAAAGTTTGCCACTGCCGGAACACGTTTCGATACGGCAAACCCCAGTATCGAAACACTATGAAATCAGTATCGATACGGTTCAACCAGTATCGATACCATTTTATAATTATTAATTTCAAAATCGATTTAAAAATATAACCGTTGAGATTTTTAAACGGTCACTAAACCGGTATCGATACCCCTAACCCTAGTATCGATACCACTTTTGACAGTGAGCTATGTCGAGAAAAAGGTATCGATACAGCCTGTGCTGTTTCGATACCCAGTACCGATACGCCAAGAACGCGTATCGATACCCCTTTATTATTTGTACACAACGGCTATTTTTTTGTGAGACAGGTATCGATACCCCACTAGTGAGTACCGATACTCATAGCTGGAAAAGTGCAAGAAAGTGGTAAAAAAGCATGCCAACGGCTATAATCTTAAAGTCAACACTCACAACGGTTGGAAATCATCAAGAGGCTATAAAAAGACCCCAAGAAGCTCCAGCAACATAACATTGAACCTCAAGAAGATATCAAAACATCAAATCCAAGCATTTGTGCAAAAATCCTACTTTGTCTAGAAACCCCAATTGTATCCTTCATTTCTATTTTGTTCAATTGGGTTGAGTGCTTGATATTGGGCTATCATTTGTATTGAGAGATACCTTATTAGCCACCAAATTTCTTTGTTCTTTTGTGTGAGGATTGTGTTAATTTTTGGGTAGAAAAATTAACCGAAATTGTAAAGGTTGCCTCCTTGTCCTGGAAAAAGGGGACGAACAATTTAGTGGAAATTGTTGGAAATCCTTGGTGAGACTAAGGTAGTGGATGTAGAGTTCGGTTGGTGAACTTGAACCACTCTAAATTCCCGTGTCAATATTTTTTAAGTTGCAATTTCCGTTACAACATCGTTAAAATTCCAATTCACCCCCCTCTTGGTTATTATCATTCGTGTGATCCACTCAACACGTAAGATCATTTTTACAGCTCGCCAATGGATCTCACTAGGATTATTCATGAACTGGCTGACTTTGTTCACAGCAAAAGATATGTCTGGTCGAGTGACACAGACATACTGGAGCCCTCCAACTAAGCTTCGATATAGATGAATATCAGAGAAGGCATCACCAACATTAGAAGTAAGCACAGTAGAGACAACCATAGGAGTGCTGAGAGGAGAAGAGTGAAGCATATCAGACCGCTGAAGAAGGTCAAGAATATACTTTCTTTGATTAAGAAAGAGACCATTACTGCACTGCTGGATCTCCATTCCCAAAAAGAAACTTAAGTCACCAAGATCCTTTAAAGAAAACTGAGAATGAAGCTGCTGCACTATACTGTCAATCTCAGTTGAATCATCACCAGTTACTATAACATCATCAACATAAACCATGAGAAAAATGCAACAGTGAGCATTTCTTTTAATGAACAAAGATGTGGCTGCCTTAGACTCTTCAAAGTTCAACTTAGTCAGCAGACTGGCCCTTAAAGTTTCAAACCAGGCCCGAGGGGCTTGTCTAAGTCCATATAAAGCCTTTTTCAGATGGCACACAAGCACCTGACCATCAGACCCCTTCTGCTCAAAACCAGGGGGTTGCTTCATGTATATATCCTCAGTGAGCTCACCATTCAGAAATGCATTGTTAAAATCAATCTGTCTAATAACCCAGTGTTTCATAACTGCAGTAGCTAAGACAGTTCTGATTGTAGTAGCTTTAACTACTGGACTAAAGGTCTCCTTAAAGTCACAGCCAACTATTTGTGAGTACCCCTTGGCAACAAGTCTAGCTTTCAGCCTTTCTACAGAACCATCGGGCTTTCTTTTGACCTTAAACAGCCATTTGCAACCAACTGCTTTCCGAGAAGAAGGTAAAAGAGTAAGATCCCATGTCTGATTATGAACAAGAGCATCATACTCTTGATAAACAGCAACCTTCCAAGCAGGATGCTTTAAAGCCTCTTGAACTGAACTTGGTTCTTGAACATCAGATTCAACAAGATAAGTTTTGGGTTTAAAAATCCCAGCTTTTCCCCTAGTGATCATAGGATGATCATTCTGAACTGTAGTGGTGGGAGGAATTGGCACAGTGGGTGACATTTGTGATGGTGGAGATGAAGTGAATGTTGATGGAGAAGTAGGTGTCACAGTGGGTGACATTTGTGGTGGTGGAGATGACTGGAATGGTGATGAAGGAGTATGTGTCACAGTGGGTGACATTTGTGTTGGTGGAGATGAAGTGAATGATAATGGAGGAGTATGTGTCACAGTGGGTGACATTTGTGGTGATGGAGATGAAGGGAATGGTGATGAAGGAGTATGTGTCACAGTGGGTGACATTTGTGTTGGTGGAGACGAAGTGAATGGTAATGGAGGAGTATGTGTCACAGTGGGTGACATTTGTGGTGGTGGAGATGAAGTGAATGGTAATGGAGGAGTATGTGTCACAGTGGGTGACATTTGTGGTGGTGGAGATGAAGTGAATGGTAATGGAGGAGTATGTGTCACAGTGGGTGACATTTGTGGTGGTGGAGATGAAGTGAATGGTAATGGAGGAGTATGTGTCACAGTGGGTGACATTTGTGGTGGTGGAGATGAAGTGAATGGTGATGAAGGAGTATGTGTCACAGTGGGTGACATTTGTGGTGATGGAGATGAAGGGAATGGTGATGGAGGAGAAGACTGAGAAACAAACCTAAGACCAGGAATATCAGAAATAGGAGCAGAGGTTTGTTTTAAGCATTTAGAACACTTAGAAGATGAGACATCAGAAGAAGAAAGAGAAGCAAAAGGAAACACAAGTTCATCAAAAGTAACATGTCTAGAAATATATATTCTGCCAGAACAATCCATACATTTATATCCTTTATGAGTAGGAGAGTATCCCAGAAAAACACACCTAGAGGCCCTAAATTGAAACTTATTTTTATTATAAGGACCTAAGAATGGATAGCACAAACAACCAAAAGTCTTCATGAAAGTATAATCAGGAACTTGATTAAACAATTTCTGATAAGGTGATAGACCAGACAAGACTTTAGTAGGTAGTCTATTAATGATATAAACAGCACTAGTAAAGGCATCATTCCAATAAGACAAAGGCATAGCTGCTTGAGCAAGAAGACATAAACCTACTTCAACTATATGCCTATGTTTTCTTTCAACAATTCCATTTTGTTCAGAAGTGTGTGGACATGTAAACCTATGAACTATACCATGCTGTTTTAAGAAAGGAGATAGAGCAAGAAACTCACCTCCCTCATCTGTTTGTAATGCCTTTAACTTACAGTTAAACTGCCTCTCTACAAGATGAAGAAACTGATTAAAAACAATAGAGACATCAGACTTCAATTTTAAGAAATAGACCCATGTATATCTAGAATAGGCATCAGTAAAGGCAATGTAATATCGAAATCCATTTGAAAAGACAGGGGCTGGACCCCACACATCAGCAAATACAAGCTCCAGAGGATGAGAATAAGAAGTGGAAGAATCAGAAAAAGGCAATTTATGAGACTTGCCAAATTGACAGGCAGAACATAAAGATATAATTTCATTACTTGAGCAAGAGACATTACAAAGTTTAAGGACAGAATTCAAAACTGTAGAGGCAGGATGTCCTAGCCTAGTATGCCAAACATGAGCAGGAACTTTATTTGCAACAGAAACATTACATGAAAATAGACTCAACATTAGAAATGAAAACATCAGAAACAGTAGCAGACTTCTTAGAAGAAGAAGCATTCTTATTGAAAACAGAAACAGTAGGAATATCAAATCTATATAACCTTCCATGCTCAGTGCCAGTCAAAAGAACTTCTTTAGTGTATAAATCTCGAACTTGGCAGTAATGTGGATAAAATTCAACCAGAACCCTGTTGTCCTGTGTAAACTTAGAAACAGAAACAAGATTTTTAGTTATACCAGGAGCAAATAACAGATTCTTAAGTTTAAGATTTCTATCAGAAGTGCTATTAATAACAGAGTGACCTACAGATTGTATTGGAAGACATTGGCCATTACCAACTCTGATATTACCTGAACCAGGGCTAGGATCTCCAACAATTAGGTTGGTAAAGTCATTGGTGAGATGATTGGTGGCTCCAGAATCAGGATACCACGCATTGTTTCCAACCACTTCAGGAGTTGCAACCATTGCTTGTGGCTGAACTGAAGGAGAAAAGGCCTGTCTAGGCTGAGAAAGAACATTAGAGGCAGGATAAACTGAGTGATAAACAGGATAAGGAGAAGGTATAGGGCCAGGAGAATGCATATACACAACAGGCTGTGAAAAAGTAGCAGCATGAGATGATGGAGGTGTTACAATTGAGGAATGACTCATGACTTGATGTCTGACTTGAGGAACAAAAGAAGGGTACACAGGAGTAGGAGAACTCAGTGGTGGTGCAGCATAATACACAGGATTGTATGCTAGAGGAACACCACTCCCAGGGCTAGAATAAGTACAAGAATTGGCCTGAGAAATACCAGCCTGAGAGTTACCAAAACCCCTGCCAAAAGTCCCTTGTCTTGACCGAGAAGCCTCATTTTTGAAACTAGTATCAAACCTAGAATAGCACCTCTCAGCAATATGTCCCAACTTGTTACACAACTGACACTGAGGTCTTGGAGAAGAGTATCTGCCTCTGCCTCTTCCTCTACCATTGTAAGAATTCTGATCAAAAATTTGGTCATTATCAACAACATTTGCTTCACTAGAACTAAGAGACTCAGATGGTTGTTGAACAGCAACATGAGCTGAAGCATTAACATGTCCTAATAGACTCTGCTGTCTAGCTTCAGCATCAATTAAGATTGTTCTTACAGCTTAAACATCTGACTGAGTTGGGCTAGCAGTAATGACTGTAATGACTGACTCAAACTCAGGAGGAAGGCCATTGAGAATGGCTGTAACATGTTCATGAGGTGAAATAATTTCTCCACAACTGGCCAAACTGTCACAAATGTTTTTAACCTTAAGCAGAAAGTCCTTCATAGACAACTCACCTTTCTTTTGGGAATGTAGAAGTCTCCTATAGGACATTAACCTAGAAGTTGTTTTCTCACTGTATAACCTATGCAAAGTTGACCAAATGGCAACAGATGTGTTATGTCCTATAAGATTTGGAAGAACTCCCTCACTAACTGAGGATAAAAGCCATGTAGCTAATGCACCATCTTGTTCTTCATAACTTTCATAATCAGGATTGAGAGTGACAGATCCATCTTTCCTAATGTACTGTGGTGGCCATGTCACATTAGGATCTATGTATTTCTGAAGACGATGAGTCTTAATAACTAAAAGAATTTGCTGCTGCCACAACAGATAGTTTGTATCATCTAAGATAACATTTATTTTCTTAGTTGAAAACAACTTATTATTAGAAGGCTGATTATGAGATTGAGACTGAAGCTGAGTTTCATCAGATTGAGCATCAGCTTCAGGAGCATCAGCAGTATTAGTCATCGCAGGCAAACAAACAGATTTCACCAATCAAATAGATAAGAAACAAGAATGAACAAACACCAAACAATTCCTCACAAATCAAAGCAGATAGAGACCAGATAGAGAGTCAAAGAATCAAATCGAAGGATCACAACAGAAGCAACAGAGTATAGCGAAGCACAACACGAAAACCCTAACAAATCCACAACTCTCAATCCACAGAAACAATAGAATCAGACCTTGAGACAAGTAATTAGAATCAAATCGAAAGTACACGAACGACGAGAAACAAAGACCAACGGAAAGAACAGCAGCACAGATCATAAGCGATAAAACAAGAAGATGTTACCAGATGAGGAGTCGCAACGAATGAATCAAAATAAACCTTCTCTGCAGCAAATCGAAGGGCAAAGAAATCGTACAGATCTGATGATGCGCGTATCGGAAGAACTGAGCAGAAAAATAGATTGCCGGCCAATAACGGTGGCTCTGATACCATGTAAGAATTCACCGGGCATAGCTCTGATGAATCAGTAAGGAAGAAGAACGGAAAGTGAGAATGAACGAGAATTGTAAAACAGACTGAGATTGAGAATAGGGAAAGGGAAAGAAGAAAAACAAAGAGAAAACAAATCTGACTTTTATTATAATTTTGGGCTGACTAAAAACTTAATCAATCTAGTAATACATGAAAGGCTTTTATAGCCCAAATACAAAGAAGACTTTTGTAACAACTTAGTCCAGCTAGGATAACAGCCTAACAAACTCTGCAACAATACTAACCAAAATATAAACCACCGAGTAACTAATACTCTAACACCAAAAAGGTAGAAGGTTTCTATTTGTTTTATTTTGTGTAATCTTTTTTACATATGTTAAAAATGAATATGAATTAGATGCCCTTTTTTGTGCTCATTTCTATGCCTCAACATTAAAAAAACACTAAAAAATTAAATTTTAAGCTCTAACCTTAAATTTTAAATCCTAAACTCTATACCCTATACCCTAAAAATACACTCTACTCTAAATTTCCAAAACCTTAAATTTTAAATTTTATTTTTAATATAAAGGGATAGAAAGGGCATTAAAATGAGACAGAAAATTTTTACTCAGACTACTCTATTAAAGTTGGTATGGATGTGACCTCGTTTTAGGTTTATGTGTTGCGTAAACCAAAGCTTTATGTGTATGATTTAAGTCAATCAAAGTTCTTGATATTACACATTTGATCAAAATTCATGTCTAGTTTTAAAATTTATATCTTGTATGAAATAAATTTAAATATTCATCATCACGGAAATAATTGTTTATGTCATACATTTTTCAATTTAATTTTTAATTGTATCATTACTTATGATTGATGATACATAAGTAGGCATTACATTATGAAAACGGTCGTTTTGGTCATGATTTTTTTAAAAAAAATTACACAATGGTTATTAAGGTTATTAAATTATTATAAAATAATCATTAATTTAAATAAACTTTTACATAATTTTATAAAATTATTATCACATACAGGGACTTAGTTTAGGGTGTATGGTTTAGAAGTTTAGATGTATGAGCTTTGAATTTATTATTTAATTAAACTAAAAGTTTTCACAATGGTCATTTTTTTAGGTCTTGTCCTATGGAGCTATATGGAATTTGCCTTGATCCCATCGGTCATAAAGCTTGCTAACAGTGGACTAATAACTGCATAAATATCCTTATTTTTCATACATTTTTCTATAGCATTTGCATGTTCTTGAGTTCATGTCATAGCATTTAGACTGCATTTAGGTTACATATTCTTCTTCTGGGTGCACATTTATCTTTGCTGGTGATTGGCCCATATCGAGGGGTACTGCTCAGAAGGTTGGTTTTGGTTTTGTTGGTGCGCAGGAAAGGGGTCAAGAGAAAGCCGGTGCCGGGAATTGCTATAGCATGATGGAAGTGGATATTGGCCAGCATGTGAGATACACGTGAGCTGCAGAAACATGAAGAAAAGGACGATCTGACATGTGCAGCAGCCGGTGCCCACCTGCAGACTGTCCTCATTGTCCCCTCGTGGCAGACCTTGTCGGTGGATATTTCTTGGGATTATCAAGGCATCTTTAGGGCACCAAACCCTAGAAGCCTCCACTATATAAAGGGGAGAGAAGTTTGGAGCAAAGTATGGTATTTTCTATGTTGCAAAGAGAGAGGCGAAAGAGAGAGAAAAGGAGAGGGGAGCTTCCACCTTCATCTTCTCCAGCTTGGTGTCCTCCATCGTTGAAGCTCCAAGGAGTGGCCTCACCGGCCTCGAGAGAGGCGGTGAGCCTAAAACAGTCAGGCAGTCCATGGTGGAGAGGGAGTTCACCTTTCTTTCTGTCGCTATAGCAATTTCTTGTTATATCTTTTTATTTGGTGATGTTATTGAAATGATACGTTGGATGATATTGCCCAGCCACGAACTGTTTTAGGTGGCTTGGGTTTGATGGATGATTTTATTGTGAGTACTTTTTAATGCATGCTATGGCTTTTTCAGTGTTTATCATGATTCTATGCTTTGCTTATGCATTTCTCATTTCCTTAAAGTTGTAAGAGCTTAGGGTTGTAAGTGCTTTGAGAGATAGGCCCTACCTTAAGCGCCTTCGAGAGTAAGTCGTTCTTTAAGTGTATGTTGGGGTTAGTAATCGAGAGAGCTAGCCCTAGAACCCTCATAAGCAATGGAGTGACTGTTGAAAGGCAGATTCTAACCTACCTTAGAGATAAGTGATAGGTTTCAAGGGCTAAAAAGGATAGTACGTGAAGGGTAGGGGAGTGTTATGAGTTTACGCCGAGAGGTATGGCTGTAGCATTTCTGACTCCCAGTTTCCTGGCTAGAGATAGTTTAGGAACACTCTTAGTAAATCCCGCCTAGCATAGAAGATAGCTGAAGAGCCTTAGTATCGTTAAGAAGCTTGAGTTAGGTTGTCCATCATTCCCAGCCAGTCATTCCGTAGTGAGTTTCGCATACGAAAGGGGACATGTTTATCATATTGTTATCTCATCTTTCTCTGCACTGTTTTGCTTCAGCATTATTTTACACCATCTCTTTTACTATAGCATTGTCATCTGCAAAAAGTTCAAGCTTTATTGTTACAGCAACCGTGAATACCTCCAATCCCTGTGGAGACGATACTCACTCATCACTTTATTACTCGTTCGACGTGTATACTTGCACCATTTGCGTATCATTTATAGTCACTGCACGAACGCAACATGGACATTTCCCTCTTTCGAGGTTATTGGGAGAAATATTTGATGACGCTTTTGCGAATATTCCTAACCAGGGATATCCGCAATACCCATGACTCCTTTCTCTCCAGCTATGCTCGAAGAATAGAAGGATCGAAGCATAACAATGGAGCGTCTTCCTTCCCCAAGGATCATCCTTGGAATTTTTTCTCTTAGTGATCCTTGGTTTGTTATTGGCCTCTCAACTTCAGGTTTTCGCGTTTGTCAAAGTTTTTTTTTTGGCTGAGGTTCGACGAAACCTCTAGCGGAGCTATCCTTTGCCTGGCCATGCATAGTAGTATCTCTGCATCGTTCAAGATGATAAGGCCCTCACCCGGGTTGGGTGAGGGAGCCTGCCTCCAAAAGGAGCTCTCGCTTGTGCGTAGTTGGAGTTATGGCTTCCATTGCCTCGGTTTGGTGTTTGCTTGGTTCCTTTGTGACTTTTCGTTTCTCTTTTTGTTGGATTCTGACTCTTGCTTTGTTTACGTTTTAATCTCGTTTTCGTGTTCAAGGCCTGATGTGCCTTCGTATTTTGCATGGGTGTCCATGTTGTTCTTCATTTGGGGTTTTCATGTTTTACTCATGGGGTTGGGCACATGGTTGTATTTTACTTTTTAGTTTTAATGAAGGTTTGTGGATGTTTCTTGATAATAAAAAAACTTTTTGTTTCCACAAGCATCTTAATTGTAGGGTTTAAGGTTTTAATTTAGGGTTTAAAGATCATTAGTTTAGTGTAAGGGTTTAAAATTTAGGGTTTATAGTTAGAATTTATAGTTTAGGGTTTAAGTTTTTGTTTTAGGTTAATGTGGTTAAGGATTTATGTTTTAACCTGTAAACCCTAAATTTTAACCATAAACCTAAACTTCTATCAACAACCCTTAAATTCAAAACTATTACAATTAAATTTATAAACCCTAAACAAAGTCCATAAACCTTAAAACTAAATTGCTTGTGTAAACAAAGTTTCTACAAGCGCTTGTGCAAACAAAGTTTCCACAAGCACTTGTGCATAGAGCAATTACTCAATTTTATAATGGATTATTATCCTATACACTACCGGTGGAAACTAAAAGTTTTCACAAACACCTTAATTTTAAGGTTTGAGGGCTTAGTTTAGAGGGTAAAGTTTAAGGGTTTAGGTGTAGGGATTTAGAATTTAGGGATAATGGTTAGAATTTAGGATTTAAAGGTTAGGATTTAGCTTTGAGGGTAATATGGTTAGGATTTAGGTTTTAATCTATAAACTTTAAATTTTAACCCTAAACTATAAATTTCAACCATTATCCCTAAATTTAAAACCCTTACACCTGAAACCCTAAACCATACACCCTAAACTATGTCCTTAAACCCTAAAATTAAGGTGCTTGTGGAAACTTTTAGTTTCCACTGCTAGTGTATCAAATAATTACCCTTTTATAATATCCAACAATCCTTTTAGAATAAAACGATAAACTTAATGATTACTTTGTAAGTTTTTAAAAATGGATGAGTCTACCACATGCGACGAACACCGATGAACACCACTAATGATGAACACCAATGAACATTATTAAATTAATTAATAAAGATTTAAAATTTTAAGGACCCATCATACAATTAATAATTATTTTTAAAAAATCAATTAAAATATTTTTTATATATATATTAAAAAAATTAATAAGGGTAAACTATATATTTAGTACCTCACCTATTTTCGTATTTCTATTGAACCCTCATTATTTAAATATTATTTCAATTTGACCCTATTCTTTATAAAAAAATAATTTAACACTTAACCCTCAACCTACAACTATAAACTATTAAACCTTAAACCCTTAAACTCTTAAACCTATACCCTAAACCATTAAAAATAATTTCACCATCATCGATTCAATTCAATTCAATGAATTGTTGAATTCTCCTAAAAAATTCAATTAAATTATTTTTTATATATATCAAAATTAATTAAACTCGAATCTCCTAAAATTAACATTATCATCTTATTTTAGATGAAGAGGCCATCACAATTAATCATAATTAATTCAATTCATTAAATTGAATTAATCGATGATGGTGAAACTATTCAACTCCAATATTACAGTGCAATATACAACATGAATAATTACATTAAAACCGGTATTGAATACAGAATCACAGACTAAACATGGTGGTTTAAAGGTTTATTGATAGTCAGCCATAAAAACGAGATTCATGCTCGGTAATATCTTCACGATTCTACCCAACGATTCCCCAACTAAGCGAATTACTTCAGTTCGAGCATACTAAAAGCAGGGGCAGCCATATACTTGGATTATTAATCTGATAAACAAATTAACAATTAAAGTTGGAAATAGCATTTGACACCCTTACTAATGCAAAATCATGAACAGAAGAGCAATAATTCAATCGTAAAACAATCGATTAAACACGAAATTTAAAAAGATAAAACTAATATGACACACCTTTAACTCTTCAACATGCTCTTTCAGTATTTTAGCAGCACCAAGAACCATTGAAACATGAGCATCATGCCCGCAAGCATGCATTTTTTCAGGAATTTTACTCTTGTGCTCCCAATTCACCTCTTCCTACAGATTTCAACAACTCATTATTCGAAATCATAGTTGATTCGAAGTCAATCTTAGATATTTAAATAGCGGTCCGATTCAATTCATCGATTAATTCAATTCAATAAATTAAATTAATTATGATTAATTGTGATGGCCTTTTCATCTCAAATAAAATGATAGTGGTTTTTTGAAAATTATGGCTTTATTAATTATGGATGCATCCATAGATTCTCGCCTCATTAAAAAAAATTCTCTAAATCTAAATTGGAGAAAAAAGAGTGTGACGGATCCATGCTATACTATCACAAATCACACGGGATGACACTAGCACCTTCCAGATACAAGAATTCATCACTATTTGCAGCCCCAAAAAATCATATTCTAGACTCGCTATTGCAACCCCACACCAGGGTCCCACCACTGAATCGTGCAACCTTCAGCCACTTCAAACCACACCGAGCATCATGGCAGCCACTATCTGTAGAAGCTCTCAACAGCCATAAAGCTAGGTAAAGCTTACAAAGGAGCCATCCCTGCCAATTCCAGATCGAGCTCACAAAGATGATAGTCTTAATTCTAAGAGATTCGAGTTTAACTAATTTTGATATATATATAAATAATTTAATTAAATTTTTTAGGAGAATTCAACAATTCATTGAATTGAATTGAATCGATGATGGTGAAATTATTTTTAATGGCATATAGTTTAGGGTATAGGTTTAAGGGTTTAAGGTTTAATAGTTTAGGGTTTTAAGTTGAGGGTTAAGGGTTAAATTATTTTTTTATAAAGAATAGGGTCAAATTAAAATAATATTTAAATAATGAGGGTTCAATAGAAATATGAAAATATGTGAGGTACTAAATATATAGTTTACCCTTATTAAATTTTTTTAATATATATAAAAATAATTTAATTGAATTTTTAAAAATAATTATTAATTGTATGATGGGTACTTAAAATTTGAAATCTTTATTAATTAATTTAATAATGTTTATCGGTGTTCATCATTATAATATTCATCGTTGTTCGTCGCACGTTGTAAGATTTTCCTTTAAAATTTAATAATTAAAATAATATTTTACGGTTTAGTTACTATTTATATACTTTATGCCACAAATATTAACTACTGCTATTAGCCTTTATGTTCATTAATTTCTGATTACCCCACTGCTCCACGCGTTCACCTTATTAATTAGAAATGAAATGAAATAAATGTGGTACAACTGCAAGAGCCAAGAGAGAAGGGTTTCTTCTTCTTCTTTCCTCTCCTTGTTTTTGCGGTAACCTTTTATTTTATTTGGTATAATAAATAAAAAAAGTTTTACAAACTGATGTGTTTAAGATATTTTAAAACTACAATATTAGATCAAATAGATTTTTAAGAAGTTGAAGCATTATCAAATTAATATTTGATAAAATAGAAGATTTATAAAATTATTTTTTTAAAATTAAAAAACTCATTTTAATAAATTATATAAAACACCTTAAATATTCGAATAGTATCCTACAAGCGATTCCGTTAAGAGGAGTAATAAAAACGCGTGAAAGTTAATTCTCCCTTCCTTATGAGGAAGGTAGGTGGCAGTGGGTTGAGGCTCCATTAATTTAGCAATATCCATTATCCAAATGTTTTTCTCACCTGATAAAAGTTTCATAAATCCTTTACAATGGAGAAATAAAAGAACACATTAATAATTTTTTTGAATATACTAGTGTGATTACAAGGTGATATTTGTTCAATTTTCTTAGTCTTTTAATAACGCACATATACGGTGCACGCATGGTGCTCGAACACGAACCGACCCGCATCACATACATCATTTTGGTGGATGGGTCTTCTAGCGAAATTTTTTTACATACACAACGCCTCGAACTCGAGACCTACTTAAACGATACCAAACTGCTTAATATTTGGATCATCTAGTTAGTAGAACATATTAATAATATTAATTTTAAGTAACAAATAATATTTTTAATAAAAGAAAAAAAGAAGAATTAAATAAAAAACGAAAAGAAATAACAGTTTTAATCAAGCGTTTTAAAAAGGATTTTAACAAAACAATTGTGTGGTTTTATTTTATTCATTTTAAAAACATATTAACATCATGTGAACTTTATTATCTAAATATTTATTAATTTAAGTTTTAAATATTTCATGTGAATAAAATTGTGCAAATATTCAATAGTGTTTAGTCCAATCAAAGTAATTTACATAGTATCAACCATCAGTTAATTTAATAATATGGAGTATTAAGTCTCTTAAACAACATCAAGTGTCTGAAGTTTTAGTTATAAATGAAATAAATTGTGTAGAGAGGGTTGACCATAATGGATATATACAATGCTCATTTTGGATAGTTGACCAAAGATCGAATATCGGTAGCTATATTTAAAAATTATATTTCAATGTTTTAACTAACTATATTTAAATAAAATACGATAAAAATATATTTATTATAAATTATTGGGTAAACTACTGCAGGGGTCATTTTCGTTTTTCGTTTGTACAGATTTAGTCACTACTTTTGAAAAGTGCCAATAAGTGGTCATCTACGTTTTCGATGTGTAAAGACTTGGTCATTCCGACGTTATAGTCCGTTAGTCCCCTAACGGATTGCTGATGTGGCGGAATTAATTAACGAAAAAATAAGGGTAAATTACTGCAATAGCCATTAAAATTTATCTCATGTACGTTTTTTCTCCTCAATTTAAAAAAGTAAACATTATAGTCACTAATAAAAATGTTTCTTTATAATTTCACCCTTAAATGAAGAGTGCATGATGTCATAAACTAATCTTAAACTAGGTTCAGGGAATACCCAAACAATAGATTAAGTGAACTGAAGGTTGCATATAAATGCAAAGACTAGTGTTCTCATCATGAACTTCTGAGCAGGAAACAAAATCCTTACTCTAACACCAGCTAGGATATAATAAAGAGTGATTTAGGCTCTCCTCAACTTCCTAACATATCCCTCATGGCATTCGGACTAGGTTATTTCTCCATGGGATAGCATCCAGGAGTGAAATTTTATGCAGGAAACTAAATCATGCTGATAAACAAACGCACTAAAAAACGTAGCTCAAATAATACATAGATAAATTGGATTCCAACACAAAAATCAGCATCATAAAAGGAGTTGGTATTAAAAGGGGGGGGGCAAATGGAAAGAAGAAGAAATACTCGGCCTTTCATATCAATTTGTAAGGGGTGAAATTAAAGTAATGAGAAGAAGAAACAAAGCATACCCGTCAGAAGCAGCATAGGCAAGGCAAACCCAGCAAGAAAACTCCCACCCATGAGATTAGCACTTCAATTCCACCAACAACCAGATCGCTTGACATAAAATACAGAATCCGTTCATGGGTTTTCAGTTTCCATTAAAATCTGTGAAAACCCATTTCACGTCAAATCAAAAATCTCCTCCAAAGCAATAAAAAGAAGAAAATTTTGACTTGAAACCCGAAGAAAGTTCCGGTCACGTGTTTTTCCAGTAAAAGAACGGACCTGAGAATTAGCTATGGTTTCCTAATAGGTAAAACGAATAAATGATCAAAAGAAAGGGGGAAAAGAAGGGCAAACTTCACAAATAGTGTCCTAAAATGATCAAAAGAAATGATCTTTTCAGGTTTCAAAGAAAGAAATATAATTTTTAATTTTAATCCGTGTTTGTATGTAGGGAAGTGCAACACTCGACTTGACTCGAAAAAATTAAATTTTTTGGTTTGATGTGAAAATACTCGACACATAATTTCATAAACTCGACTAAAAAATTCAAAATAAATTTTTTAAAAATTTAAGGGTGAAATTATAAAGAAACATTTTTATTAGTGACTATAATGTTTACTTTTTTAAATTGAGGAGAAAAAATGTACATGAGATAAATTTTAATGGCTATTGCAGTAATTTATCCTTATTTTTTCGTTAATTAATTCCACCACATCAGCAATCCGTTAGGGGACTAACGGACTATAACGTCGGAGTGACCAAGTCTTTACACATCGAAAACGTAGATGACCATTTATTGGCACTTTTCAAAAGTGGTGGCTAAATCTGTACAAACGGGAAACGAAAGTGAACCTGCAGTAGTTTACCCTAAATTATTTTATGATTAATATTTGGATACTCGAACAGTTTCTTTTTAATGCATGTTCTTAAAAGAATAACTTAAAATTTTAGATTTTATTAATTTTACTAACCATATTTTAATTACATTAGTAGATTTCATTTTTATATATTTAGTTCATTTTAAATTTAAATAAAATAATAAAATTTTGCATTTTTTTATTAATTTTAAAATTAGAATAATGACAAATATGCACTATATGAAATCTTTCTTAATTTATATTTAAAATATCTCTAAGGCCAAATTCTGCAACCATTCTGTAATTGGTTCACATATTGCATCAAAACTATATTTTAATTCAAATTTTAACAATAATACTTTTAATAAGACTTAAAGGTTTCATTGGTCCCTAAAGTGTCCTATTTATACCGAGTTAATTCCTAAATTATTTTTAGGATGTTATGCTCCTAACGTTAATTTCTGTTACATGTTTTGTCCCGACCGTTAAAAAAAATATTTGACCAATTAAATCGTTTCAGGTGGTACGTTTTACTGTCTCACTTTAATGAAAAATAGTCAATAGCAGTTTTAAGTCTCTTGATTTTTATTTAGTTTAATCACTAAAAATTATATTTAATTCAAAAATACTCTATTTATTTCTAATTTTAAAAATTTAGTTCTATGTTATAATTATTGTTGATAACATCATTTTATTTAAATGTAACATTAAATGAAAATTTAAAATAAAATAATTAAAATTGCATATAGTAAAAGTATTATATTTATATTAAATAAAATATATATTTAATTAAAGAAAATAAATAAAAAGCATATTAATAATCAGTAAAAAAATAAAATTAATATTAAATTAAAAAATAAGAAAAACGAAAATTGAATCTCCTCCGAATCGCAATCAAATCGCACGATTCGGTTTGAACGATCAAGCTAACCCACGACATACCTTCATTTCTTCGCCTACCGCCAAGACGGTCCTCCACCAAACCGGATCAACATCAACAACAACCGCCGCTACAAGAAGCGCATCCATCGATAAAATTTTTGATGTTGTTGTTCATCCTTACGCATCCTTTGACCACTTACCACACTTTATGTTATTGTCCATCGACAGTGGGGGTTTTGAACAGGCGCAAAATGAGCGATCGCATAGGGCCCTTAAAAAAAGAAGGTCCCCAAATGAGTTGAATCAAATGTTTATAAGGAAAACAAAAGATTTTATTTTAATAAATTGTAAGAAAAAATAAAAGAAAATATGACTTTAAAGAGGGCCCACAATATATTTTTTAATAAGATAAATATGTGTTTTAAAAAAACCTTATATATCTTTGAGATTATAAATTAAAGGATTTCGTTTTAATAAACTGCACATGGCCTCGTAAACTTTTAAACTGCCCATGTCCATCGGTGCGATAATCAACACAAGTGATAGCTCAACATACACAATTTCTTCACTACTGGACATTTGACGGACTAATAAAATAAACACATTTGACCTCAATGTCGCATGTATAAGACACATTCATTTCACTAATGAAAATTTTAAACATGAATGATTAAGTTTATTGAATTGTTTTAAATTAGGACCAAATTAATAGAATGTATAAATTTCGGGACTAATGAAAATTGTTATTGTTACTTTTAGAAAAAAAAGTGATTGAACTATTACTTTTAGAAAAAAGAAAGTGACATGTTTGTTCTTAAACCTATAATTTTTTTGAACAATTTTCTAAATCTATAATTAAATTATTTAATTGTTATTTAAAAAAAAACGGTGACATGTTTGCTACTAAATCATTAACTAAGTGACATCTGGTGTAATTTACTTAAAATTATAATAAAAAAGAAAGTGAAAAATACTTTTAAATAAAAAATATTTTTTTTAATATTATGTCATGCGTCAATCATTATTTAGTTTGAGTATTTTTAAAATAAAAATTAAGGGAAATAAGGGTAAATTTGAAAGAAAAAAAAATCCTTTGAGGATTAATCATGTTATTATATTTTATCTAAATTAAAATTCTTTTCAAATTCACATGTCACTCTTTGAATGATCTACTGATGTCACGCAAATTTTTGTGACAAAATAATTAAAATGATTTAGAGTAAAATATTTCATGTATTGAAATGAAAAAAAAATAATATTTATATAAAATTAAATAATTTAGTATATTTTCATGTGTGAAACAAAATGGAAACAATCCCTATCACATAGATTTTCAATTGGTGACGTGGTGGAATGAACCGGTTGAAAAAAATAAGGGTAAACTACATAAACGACCACCATACTATTGGTAAAGTCGCGATTTGACCACCTTACTTTTTTTCTAAGCAATTAAACCACCAAATTATTAAATTGGTTGCAATGTGACCACCAGCCGTTAAAAACTAACGGGGGGAGTGACGTGGCAGTTAATAAAATTGGTATAATTACACATTTGGTCCCCTCTATTTGTAGATTTTATCAATTTGGTCCTAAATTTAATAAATAAAATAATTTTATTATTTAATTAGGTTACGACACGTGTCACCGTATTATTGGAGGACTTTATTTATATATTTTTAATTTAATAAATTTTATTTTGCTCCTCCAATCAGGTGGTGACATGTGTCACCAGATTGAAGGAGCAAAACTAAATAAAGAAGCACCTTGCTTCCAGTAGGGTTCGAACCTAGGTCTAATGGGTTGAGAGTGAACACAGCTACCACTAGGCCAAAGCTATCTTTGTGATGCATTGTTCAAAATCTAATATATATCTTAGTTTTGCTCAATGCATCACAAGGATCTCGCAAACCACAATGCTTCACCTTCCATGGTGGTTCGCAGCTCGATGAGTCAACTCATCAAGAAAATTCAGATATAAACATTTGATTGGATTCTAATAGTTTTGTTTAACAGGTTCATATATTGCCAAGAGAAGTTTTCGGGAAATCGACATTTGAATTCCTACAGCAGACGCGCGAGCTTGAGCTCCGACGACTGGCAAAGATGGCAACCAAATCACACCGGGATCGCATTCAAGAATTCAACCAATATTTGGCTAATCTAACTCAGCATTATGACATTCCTAAAGTTGGCCCTGGTTAATCTGCCTCAACTTGGGTTGGTCACTGGTGTATTTGCAGATTGCAGTGCAACTTTCTAATACATTTTGAACCATATGTTTGTTTACTACTCAAATTAAACACTCTACCATCTGTACTGTATTGTTCTAAAAAATCAAACTCTATAAATTAAAATTTCGATCCATGAACCATCATCATGTTTGGTTGGTAAGAAAATATGAGAGGAAATAGACAACTTGTATACAAGAAACACAATTTTCCAAGTGCAGAATGCCACAATTAACATAAACCAAAAATCCCATCATCCAAACCTTGTGTTTTTGGTCTTGAATGTGTAATCAGTAATGTAATCCCCGACAATTCATCTTCCCTTGTCTAAAAATTAGGAAAAACAACTTTGAAACTAAAAACCACCTATACACAGCTCTGAATAATCTTTTTAATTTACTTGTCCACTCAACTTTGAAATCGACATTTGAATTAGCTATTTCCCGAAAACTTCTCTTGGCAATATATGAACCTGTTAAACAAAACCATTAGAATCCAATCAAATGTTTACATCCGAATTTGCTTGATGAGTTGACTCACCGAGCTGCGAACCACCATGGAAGGTGAAGCATTGTGGTTTGCGAGATCCTTGTGATGCATTGAGCAAACTTAAGATATATATTAGATTTTGAACAATGCATCACAAAGATAGCTTTGGCTTAGTGGTAGCTGTGTTCACTCTCAACCCATTAGAGCTGGGTTCGAACCCTACTGGAAGCAAGGTGCTTCTTTATTTAGTTTTGCTCCTACAATCTGGTGACACGTGTCACCACCTGATTGGAGGAGCAAAATAAAAATTATTAAATTAAAAATATATAAATAAAGTCCTCCAATAATACGGTGACACGTGTCGTAACCTAATTAAATAATAAAATTATTTTATTTATTAAATTTAGGACCAAATTGATAAAATCTACAAATAAAGGGGACCAAATGTGTAATTATACCAATTTTATTAACTGCCACGTCACTCCTCCCGTTAGTTTTTAACGGCTGGTGGTCACATTGCAACCAATTTAATAATTCGGTGGTTTAATTGCTTAGAAAAAAAGTAAGGTGGTCAAATCGCGACTTTACCAATAGTATGGTGGTCATTTATGTAGTTTACCCAAAAAATAAAAACAAAACAAATTCATAGACAAAACAAACGATTAAAAATGGTCCCATTGTCGGAGAAAGACCGAAACAAAAAGAAAAATCCAAACCCTTTTTTCCCTTTAATTCCTTATTCAAATGTGGAATTTGTAAACTTGAATCCAAAAACAAAGAATTTGTAAAATAAAGGAATTCGAAAACAACAACAACAACAACCTTAAAGTCTCAATATTTATCGTTTCGTCAGCTTCTAAGATCTCGAATTCTTTGTTAAATGCTCAACGGCCTCAGAATACGTCAGGGGGGTGAAATTTTGGTATAGTTTCTGGCATTGTAGGTAAAATTGCATTGCCATTGTCGAGATTGAAGCCTTTTTTGTTTTTTTAGAATAATTGGGAGAATTGCGAAGCATTTTGATTATAAATATAAGAATTCATAGGGTTTGAAGTAGGATTTGAGCTGTTGTTTTTAGAGCTGGAATTGTTGAATTTTATGAGTTAGATCCCAAAAAATGGATATTCAAATTCGTTTTGTTTGCAAAATAAATTACAAAATGGTAGCTCTCTGAAGTGGAGTTGTTTTCATGGAGCAACGTTGGGAAAAAACAATATGGGAGGATTGGTGGTCTGATGGCTTTACCTTAAATGGCTGATTTCCATAGGAATGGTCTCGCCGACAGGGACATCGACCAGGTTTCTTCTCCCCCCGCCCCCTATGTTTTGATGATATATTCCCTTTGTCTTGAAGATTAATAAAGATGCAATTTTGGGGGGATTCATTATAATACA
Organism: Hibiscus trionum; assembly: GCA_030270665.1. Taxonomy (NCBI): domain Eukaryota; kingdom Viridiplantae; phylum Streptophyta; class Magnoliopsida; order Malvales; family Malvaceae; genus Hibiscus; species Hibiscus trionum. Next base: position 6,900,567 of record BSYR01000065.1, read on the forward strand.
GGCCATTACAGCGCTTAAGAAAGGAGCCTATTTGCTCAAGTATGGACGCAGAGGGAAACCTAAATTTTGCCCTTTCAAACTATCCACTGTATGTTGTCTTTACACATTTTCCTTTTCTAAGTTTGAAGGCTCTTTTTTTATTGATATCTTATGTTTCTGGTATTGATGGTTATTGAAAATCCAATTTTTGTTAGTAAAAGAACATGAATTGTCATTTGTCACTTGAAAAGTACTTCATTCTTTATAGTTAGATACTTGGATTCTTTTTTCAGGATGAGTCTAAATTGATATGGTACTCTGGGAAGAAAGAGAAACATATTAAGCTTGGTGAAGTCTACAGGATCATTCCCGGACAGCGGACTGTGAGTTTTGTATTTTTCATTGTTATTTGATTCCCAGAACTTTTGTGATCATAGTGCTTCTTTTTCTTTTCGGCTTGCAGGCAATTTTTCGACGATACCCGCGACCTGAAAAAGAGTATCAATCATTTTCACTGATATGTAATGACAGGTCCTTGGATTTGGTAAGTGCTTGTTTATGGATGTTCTTGTATTATGCAGAGTTGTTAAATGTATCAATGCAAGTAAAATGTACTTAAGCTACTATGAATTGATACCATCCTTCATTGCTAGCAGATATGTAAAGATAAGGATGAAGCTGAAGTTTGGTTGAGTGGTCTTAAGGCATTGATTTCTCGTGGTGCCTATAAAAAACGGAGAACCGAAGTAGTAAATGGCAATTCAACAGTTGATAGCTCTCAACCCTGCAACCATAACGCTGCTTCCAATTCGCCATTGGTATTATTTTCTATTTAATGAAGCGTGGTAAGATTATGTGTTTACTTTTTTTTGTAACTTTTCTCATTATTACAGGATCCAGAAGATGCTCAAGAAATCAAAGCACCTTATGAGGCACCCAATAGATTGGGAAAGGTATTCGCTGACATAATTACACATACTGCTTCAGTTAGGAGTGTCAGTGAATCAAATTTAGTTGACTTAGGCGCAGTATCATCCGGGTCGGCAGAGAACTCAAATAGAAGTTCTGGGGCTGATGCAATTAGATTCAGCTTATCAAGTGCTGTGAGTTCATCAAGCCACGGTTCTTCCCGTGAAGACCATGATTTGGGTGATGTTTTCATATGGGGACAAGGTATTGGTGATGGAGTATTGGGTGGTGGTATTGATAAAGTTGGAAATTTATTTAACACAAAGATGGATGCACTTCTACCAAAGGAATTGGTATCAACAGTGGTTCTTGATGTGAGTAATATTGCTTGTGGAGGTAAGCATGCAATTTTAGTCACAAAGCAAGGTGACATTTTTAGTTGGGGAGAGGAATCAGGGGGAAGGCTTGGGCATGGTGTCGAAGCTGATGTTCCCAAACCTAAGCTCATCGATACTCTTAGCGGCATGAATTTTGAATCAGTAGCATGTGGGGAGTATCACACCTGTGCTGTTACAGTCTCTGGGGATCTTTTTACATGGGGTGATGGAACACACAACTCAGGTGTCCTTGGGCATGGAACTGAAGTCAGTCACTGGATCCCCAAAAGGGTTAGCTACATGGAAGGCATACACATCTCATCTATATCCTGTGGACCTTGGCATACAGCTCTGGTGACAAATAGTGGCCAGCTGTTCACATTTGGAGACGGGTCTTTTGGTGCTCTAGGTCATGGGGATTATTGTAGCTCAACTATTCCACGGGAAGTAGAGACTTTGAGTGAATTACGGACGTCAAAGGTTGCATGCGGTGCTTGGCACACTGCTGCAGTAGTTAAGGTTGTGTCTGAATCACATGATTCAGGGTCTCCAAGTAGCTCTTCTTCTTCAGCAAAGTTGTTTACTTGGGGAGATGGAGCTAAAGGCCAACTTGGGCATGGTGATAACAAACCAAGACTTCTTCCTGAATCCATAGATGCTTGTTTTAACGACAAAATCTGTCAGGTTGCATGTGGATACTATCTCACAGTCGCTCTTACAACCTCAGGACGAGTGTATACAATGGGGAGTTCCACTTATGGTCAATTGGGGAGTGCTACAGCTGACGGAAAGATTCCAACTCGGGTTGAAATTAAAATGGCAGATAATGTTGTGGAAGAGATCGCATGTGGATCGTATCATGTTGCTATTTTGACTTCCAAAACAAATGTTTATACTTGGGGAAAAGGCACAAATGGGCAATTAGGCCATGGAGATATCAATGATAGAAATACACCAACAGTAATTGATTTTCTAAAAGACAAGCAAGTTAAGAGTGTAGCTTGTGGTTCAAACTTTACTGCAATTGTATGTGTTCATAAATGGGTATCCGGTGTTGATCATTCTATGTGCCCTGGTTGTCGAAGTCCATTTGGTTTCCGAAGAAAACGTACCAATTGTTATAATTGTGGACTACTCTTCTGCAAATCATGCACAAGTAGAAAATCTCTTGGAGCTTCTATGGCTCCGAGTAAAACCAAACCATATAGAGTATGTGATGAATGTTTCTCTAAATTAGGAAAAGGTGCAGAACCTGTTTCAGCTGTCTGGACTCCTCAAGCCAAAAATGGAATTTTGCCTCGTAAATCCATTGATAGAGAGGCTTTAGCTCCCAGGTTACAGACTGCAGTCTCCAGAATTTCTGTCGACTCTTATCAAGTTGAAAGTAAGAACTTCAAGCATGAACTTAAACTGGACTCACAAACTCGCCTCCTCTTCCCTGCTCAGAATGGAACTTTTAATCTTAAAGGATTTCATTCACCTAAGATGCCAATTTGTCCAGTTAGAGATTCTAAGAATATTTTGCGGGCTTCCATTTCTAGTTCCAAAAGGACTTCTCGGGGAACATCTCCTGCTTCAGGAAAGTTGAGTCCAAATCGATCTTCGGGAGTAACTGTTGACGATTCAAAGCAAATGAATGACAGTATTAACCAAGTGGTCATAAATTTAAGGGCACAGGTAGCCTATTGAAACTTTCTTTCTTTCTTTTTTGCATTTAGAACTTTATTACTTATTTGATTAATTTTGTTTAGTTTAACTGTTCCATTTATCTAAGTTGATAGTAAGGATAAGAAGATAAGTATGCTGGACATTTCTTGCAGGTTGAGGATCTTACTAGCAAATCCCAACACCTTGAAGCTGAACTTCAAAAGACATCGAAGAAATTAAAGGAGGTGACTGCAATCGCAGAAAATGAAGCGAAAAAATGCAAATCGGCGAAGGAAGTGATTAGATCTCTTACCGCTCAGGTTGGATATCTATGTTCATGGTGTTACAGTTAAAAGTTTGGAAAATAGATTTAACAGTTTCAATTGTTTGAACTTTGAAGAGTATTGAGTTTATTTAAAATCTTAGGACATAGAATCGACAACCTAAAGACTGATCTAGTTTATGGTCATCTGGTCTTGCAGTTAAAGGAGGTGGCTGATAAACATCCAGCAGGCAAGAATGCCCTCCAAAATTCCAGTTCTACTGCCAAGAACACCTCAAACACCGAGTGCCTGCGCTCGGACAGTAGCCAGGCCCATGCAACCAACAACGTGCTTCCGCAAAGTGAAGTAAGTTGCAATCTAGAGAATGTCTCCAATTCTCATGGAACCAAAGGACAAACTGAAAAGTTGGAGACAGTAATACAAGATGAACCCGGAGTGTACTTAACTTTGTCACCCTTGCCTGAAGGCGGTAATGAGCTCAAGCGTGTTCGCTTTAGGTATTCATTCATGATCCCTCTCTTTAAACACGAACACAACTGAAGTGATCAACTACACACTGCAATATGCTTTTGACATTTGCTGATTTCTTTCAACGAGCTTTTCACTTCAATCAACTCGAATCTCAAAGGATTATATGCTCTTTTTTACAGTCGGAAATATTTCACAGAAGGACAAGCAGAAAGCTGGTGGGCTGAAAATGGGGATAAAGTATTGGAACGCCATAATATCATGTCTACGAATTAGTTATGAGGCATGAACACCATTAGATTCTCTTGAAGAAATTGGGCTGAAACTGTATATTTCTTCTCCAGATTACATGAAGGAGTTTATATCAGGTCAGAAACTTTTGCTGCTTAGATAGTTACCAGATTATTTTCTTTGTTGCCTCTAGGGAAGCTCAACATCTTTGTACGTGTGCATCAGTTAAATGTTGCTGCATAAAAATGTAATTCAATGTTGAACACAACAATCCTAGAATCAATACATGTTATCTAAACAATCATCATGTAATCTAGCTAAAACCATATATGGAGGAGCTGTAAATATATGAGTAGTAAAATGAGAAGATCTTGCATACTTCGCCAAAGTGTCCGCAACCATATAGCCATCGCGGCCGATATGTCGATATATGAGTAGCACAGTCTCGGCATTGTCCGGTTTCACAAGAATGTGCCTCAAACCCGATTGTCAAGCTTGATTTAACCCTTCATAGATACCTCATAATTCCGCTTCTACCACCGAACACATACCTACAGCCTTAGCAAAACTGATTACCCATTGGCCCTCATCATGGCGGATAACTCCTCCGCACGATGCAAAACCAATATCCGAATTACGAGCACCATTACAGTTCAGCTTAAACCAACCACCAGGAGGCAGCTGCCATTGAGGACATTCGCGGGGTGCGTCACCCTTGGACTATGAAGAACAGAAACGGAAGCTCAACATGCCTCTTCTGTCAAACGGCGGCTACGGACAAGCACCGTGTCCTTCTCAATTCTTTCTGGATCAAAGACTAGCCTATTACGATTAAGCCACAAGTACCATAAGATTGCTCCAAATAAATATTCCCAGTCAGCCGGGTTACTTGCAAAAAGAGTTTGGGGGTCTTTGGGTTGTTTTTTATAGTGTTTTTCGAACTAGATAAAAGATTTTTGCTCATTCATGTTTGAAAAATAAGAAATCAATGAGAAGATGCAAAAATCTTGAAGAGAAATGACAGAAAATTTTGGCAAAATACGGTTGAAGGGGAAGGTTTTGACAATTAATATTTTTTCCAAAGTTTAGGGTTTAGGTTGATATTTTATCCAAACTTTATAGGTCAAATTAGTATTTAACCAGTTTTACTAACGGTCACGTCATCAAATTGAGTGAACAAAACATATAAAACAATAATGTAAGTGACCAAAGTAATATAAAAACGATAATACAAATGATCAAAATGTTATTTTTATAAATTCAATGAAAGAAATTACATGTGTCCACGGTGCCTCAAACATATATATTTTTTAACATCCTATGCTACGCATATCCTATTTTAATCTCTTGCAGGTAACATTGCTTGAACTTTGGTTATTGAAATGAATAAATTGTTTTGTCATTGAAATCATTCTTTGGATTGAAATAATTGATCATAATTACTTTCAATAGTTTTATTTATTTTTAAAGTAAACTTCACCGATACTTTATGTTTAGAGCGTATTTTATTTTGGTCGTTTAATTTAAAAAATATTATTTTTATTACTTATATTTTCAACCGTTACTGTTTTAGTCACTTAAACATCACTTTCTGTTACTTGGGTAATAAAAAGCTGGCGTAGCACCTTAAAAAAAATTCTTGTGTGTAATACAAGTGTAATACACGGCAAAAAAAAAAGTATGTTCAAAAACCAAACCTCAACCATCAATTAACTCTCTCTCTCTTCCTCTCCCAGTCCCACCACACCACACCACCATCAAAACTCATCAAATCATGAGATCATTAGGGTGCGGTTAAAATACGACAAAATTTAAAATTTGTCTAAAAATTAAAAAAAAATAATTTTTTTTTAATAATATTTTTTGGTGTTTTTTTGCAAGTATCAAAATTTAATTATTTTTTTATAAATTTTTAGTTTGGAACAAAATATCGATACTTGTAAAAAAAGTTTGATACTTGTAAAAAAAACTAAAGAAACAACCGAAAACATTATTAAAAAGTAACATTTTTAGTTTGTTGGCAAATTTCAAAATTTACCCTCTTTTACACAGATGTCAGAAAAAATATTTAAAACGGTATATTTCAGTAAAAACGCTGTTTGATTAGAGGTTAATTTTGCTAAATTTGGTGTATTTATTTTGGGGGGACGTGCTTATTTTATTTGATTTTTATATTTAATTAGTGTGTTTTACCAATTTGTAATAATTATAAGATTCCCGCTCATCTTCTTGTGTTCTGGTGGCAAAGGTTGATGTTTATCATCTCTTGAGACCCAGGTTCGAGCACTAGTAATACATGTTGTGTGTATCGTCTTTGAAAAGACTAAAAAAGTTAAACATATATTACCCTTGCATCACACCAGCATATTCAAAAGAAAAAAATTATAAGATTCCCAAATTGTGGTGCAGACCAGGCCACCTCAGATACCTTGTTTCTTGTTCTTTGTTTTTGTAATGTTGTCTGAAAATTCAATAATAATAATAATAAAACATTGGGCAATTAGTTATAAACTTATAATTGGTGCAGCAGTAGCGGTCCATTCTACAATTGTTTTTGAGTTGGTGCATCGCAATCTCACACATTTACAATGTTGAAGCCTGAAGGGAGGCCCATCTAAAACAAAAACCACAACGGATTCGGCAGTAGCGGTTTTAGTGAAGTTGTCCGAGTTTTTTATTCTTTTATTTGTATTATTATTTTTTGTTTTTAATCTTAAATAAGTAATTTTATTTTAATATTTTTCACGTATATTATTGCGTTTGTTTGTCTATATGTCTTTAGGCATAATTTTCTGTCTGTGTTGTGGTAAAGTTTTTGTCTATCATTATAGTGGTTTGACGTTCATGTAACGATCATCATAATGCATCTTCTGATTAGGGAAGGTCGACGGTCTAATATAATTAGATTTTTTATGATAATTTTTATCGATACAACCAGAACCATTATCAGAGAAACCTGCAAGTTTTATTTTCTCAATTTTTACTCATACATTAATATAGAATCTAACTAAAAAAACATAACGATTTTCATGATGATCGATTTACAATATAAGATGAACAACATATTCAGGGAAGGTTCAATTTTTTTACATATCTTAATTTCTTTATGCATGAGTATTTCGGGTAAACCTGTCTTTAAAGTTTTTTTCGTGATTTGATTCTATTATATTTGTTGTACATTTTATTATTTGTAGTTAAAATTATTTTTTATTAGATAAAAAGGCATTATATTCTTGTAAATGTTAAGATTTGAACTATTATAAAGTAAAACAATATGAATATCTTTATCAACTTGATCAATCAGTAGTTCTTAATCAAAACTAATTGTTTGTTCTTGTTAAAAGAATATGCAATATTTCAACATCATTTAATTGAGTATCACACAAAATTCAATTTGATCAGGGAATAATGATTTACATAATACTATTAAATCCTTACAATTAGAGACCAAACATTTTGGGTGAAGAGTGTAGGCCCACTTTCTTGGGAAATGTCTGAAATATGATTATCATACTAATTAGTGTGGTTAAGACATAAGATTAGATGGCATAGGCTTTTGGATTAACTTTTTCTTCATCAGTATTAGGTTTTTGTGTGGACGGTAATCCTCGTCGCAAAGCTTTTCTGATATTTTTTTCTCTCTTTTATTCTGATATGGCGTGTTTTATTGTTGGTCTCATTTTATTTTTAATAAAAAAAATTCGCACATCAGCTTGAACTTTAGTCTAATAAGCGTGAATTCAGAAATCGCATCTGGTGTAACACGATTCATCTTTACGTGAACTGAATGAGAATATTTTTTCGGCTTAATAGTCAAAAAGAGCTCAACTTATATCCGTTTTTTTAATTTAGTGCATAATATTTTTTAACTACTTTGGGGTCTAACGTTTCATTCCATAACTTATTTTGAGTTTTTTTTATCAACAACCGTTAAAATTTTACGTTATCCATTAAAAATACAACACGTGACATATTCTGGTAATTTTTTATTTTTTATTTTTCTAAAAATAAGAAAATCTTTAATTTAAAAAAACTTCAAAATCTTTAATTTCTCTAAAACCCCAAATCCGAACTCTAGATCCCAAAATTTTCCCCTTCCACCACCGACCACCCTTGCCTACATTGGCCCTCACTACCGAAACCATCATCATCCTGCCGTCGAAAACAGATGAATGAATCGGCGACTGTTTCATCGACGAACATCTAAAAATAAAAAAAAAGAGTCTGATTGGGCTTTTAATCGACATCTAGAGGGTGGGGTGTTGATCGGTGAGGTACCCGACCTTTGGGGAGTGAACGGTGAACCGTTGGCGTGTATGGGATGTTAGACGACGAAAGAAATGTGATTTAAGGGTTTGATTGAAAGAAATTAAAACTTTAATTTCTTAAAGAAGTTTACATTTTTAAAGAAACTCATAAAATAAATAAATAAATAAAATAGGCCATGTGGCATATTTTTATTGGATAACAAAAAATTTTTAACGATTATTGACGAAAAAATTCAAACTAAATTACGAAATAAAACATTATACCCAAAATAACTAAAAATAATTAGGCATCAAACTGAAAAAGAAAATTGTATAAATTCGGCTTTTTCTTTTACTATTAACCTATTTTTTCAATGGTTTCAAATTGTAGGTATTTTCCAAAAAAAAAAATTCAAAAAAAAAATATTTAGCCAATTTAGCCTCATCCATCACCATCATTGTTATTTTGATCTGATTTGATACGATAGGACATGGTAGCAGGCAAACAAAACAATGCATGCCCCATCTGACATCAAAGGTAGGATGGGACCCTATCCTCACTGTCCTAACAGCAACATGACCGGACTTGGTCCCATCATGTATTGTTCCTAAAGGCTAAAGCTGCCCACTTGCACTATTTATTATTCCTTCATTTTTCTCATCCCCGCCTAACTAGAGTTATTTTATAACTTGACTATAGTTCGAGTCACTTGTAGTTGTAGTAGAGCATTTGGATTTTTTTAAAGCTTAATTACAAAATAAGTGTACAAATTATCTCTTTTTTATAATAGGTGTCTAAAGTATCTTTTAGTTAAAGTAAGTGTTTAAAATTTTATTTTTGACTGGAATGGGTGCTTAAAGTTTTTTAGGCTGAAATAGTTGCTTAAAGTTTCATTTTTGGTTAAAATATATACCTCAATTGGCTATAAAATAAGCTAAAATGAGACTTTAAACACTTATTTTAGCCAAAAAATACTTTAGGCACTTATTTTAACAAAAAATAAAACTCCATACATTTATTTCAACTAAAAAATACTTTAAACATCTATTAAAAAAATATAATTTCTGCCCTAAGTTTTTTTTACGTCAAAACACAGCAAGAGGAGAGAGATTGTGTGAGGATATAGTAGTAAACTTACCTCGGAACGTGTTCCCACTCCTGTTAGCATTCACCAACAAAAGGTTAAAAAACAAAAAATAATGTCAAAACAACAATTACTGTAATTCATTATTTGCATAAAACTGTGATTGATAAAAGTTGAAGTCGGCTTGTATGTATATGTATATATTACAGGAGTATTTAGTATAATTTAATGCAAGTGTTTTAAAAATGTTTAGAGTGGAAAAGGGGGAAGATTTGAGGTAAATTTGGTGGAATTATTTGGAGCAAATTGTAAAGTAGTAAGTGGATTTAGTATTTTAATTTTGGGTTATGCTATTGACAGCCCTTAGGGCTGTCAATAAGAACACTATAAATTCTTGTAATTAATGTTTTTTAATTTTTTTAAAAAAATATAGTATAATGTAATTAATTACATTCCCAAAAAGTTGTGTTTCATTAATTTAAAATTTTTAATTTAATTAAGCAATAAAACCCTAAATTCAAACTCCAAACCTCAAACTTAAACCCTAAATCATAAATCCCAAACCTCAAACACAAACCTTGAACCCTAAGCATCAGACCCTAAAACTTAAACCATAAATCGTAAACCATAAATTCAAACCATCAAACCCTAAACCATAAACCATAAACCCAAACCCTAAACCCTAAACATCAAACCCTAAAACTTAAACCATAAACCCTAGATCCAAACCCTAAACCGTAAACATCAAAACCTAAAACTTAAACCATAAACCCTAAATCCAAACCCTCAAACCCTAAACCCTAAATAATAAACCATTTTAAGTGAGTATTAATTACATTAAACAACCTAAAATTAATTAAACATGATTTTTTAAGAATGTATTTAATTACATTTTACTAGGTTTCATTACAAAGCATAACAACCATTTATTATAAAGCAAAACAACCATTAATTACAAAACAAAACAAGCATTAATTATAAGAATTTATAGAGTTCTTATTGACAGCCCTAAGGGCTGTATGTTATAATTTTGGAGGTAAGTTATATATACGTTATATGTATCTTAAACTTTTTTAGAATTTAAGTTGTATGTTATAATTTAATTTTTTTTAATTTTAGTTTTCAAGTAATTTATTAATTAATGATGACTAATTGATATAGCTTAGAGCAAAATAAAAGAAGGATAATTTGGAGCAAATTTGGTGATATTATTTGAATCAAATCGTAAATTAGTAAGTGAATTTAATATTTTAATTTTTTAGTAAGCTATATATAGTTTAGTTGTTTGATAAAAATATAAAATTAAAATGTTGTTATGTATTTTAACTTGACAATTAAAAATTAGTTCTTATTATTCATGATTATGAATATTTTTTATTAATATTAATAAATAAGTAATATATTCTTAATAATAGTAAATATTGTGAACTAGAATTACGATTAGATTTAATAGTTTTTGTTATTATTAATGTTTTCTAAAAAATTTGGTATTTATCATTTAGAGTTGTTGGAAAGATGACAGATTAATCTCTTCTGTTGAGATTACAGAATGAACACCTCATTAGTTTTAAGACTAATGAACGGGTATAAATTTTTAATATTTTATTTATTAAGAAATCAATCATGTAATTTTAAATCCCACAAATTTGAGGTTGTTAAATTATGCATTAATTGCATGATACGATGAAAGTATTTCGACATTGAGGTATGGGGAATAATCCCCCACACGATCTTATTGTTCAATGGTTAGATATGGCAAAAAAATTTCATATTTATTCGTAGCTATAAGTTGATTCTCGAATTGATAACTATATTAATTGAACGGTAGAGACAAAAAATACATACATTTTCACTTGCCATGCGGAGAATGTACCATAACTATATTAAGTTTGTAGTTCGAGCATATATTCTACAGCTCATTGGAGGGATACTAATGCTGGATCAATCTTCTAATATGATTCACACACAATATTTTCAATTTATGAGTGAGTTTTGAGAAGCCGGTACTTATAGTTGGAGATCAACAATATTAGCGTTCTTGTATCGCGAATTGTGTAAGACCGCTTTATTAGAGAATGGTCAAAAGAGAAAATGTGTTGGTGGATGCCTATTGTTATTGCAATCATGAGCCTGGCATCGACTTCTACTTTTTACATCGATTATCAAAATTTCGATTGATTTTCTACTTGTTGGAATGTAATTTTTTAATTTAAAATTTCAAATTAAATTTACATATATTATTTGGATGTGTATGCAGATAGTGTCAAAAAAAAGGGCACGAGATTGGAAAATTAGTTTCACATATTATTTATTTTCTATTTCCTTTGATGTGTAATTATATGTACTTTTTACAGTTTATTTGGAGGCTATACGACAATGATGCGTAATGATATATGTACCAGATTATTTAAAGCTGGATTCTAATTTTTGGTGTACCGTTACATCGATGATTCACTTTGTTGTTATCGAGTTTCAATTTGCAGATAGAGTGCTGAGGCAGTTTGACTTCTACCAGCCCATTTCGTAAATTCCACGCAATCATGATTATCTCAATAGTATAAATGGACGGGGCAGACCCACTGTAAATTTGGAAATCACACATGTCGAGTACATTAATATGTGGAACAACAAAATTTTATTGTTGTCAAATCACACTCGAAGAACGAGAAGAATGTCGCAACTATAAAAATAAATATGGTAGTCGCGGTGAGTCTTTTAAGAATATAACATGCGCATTTTAGAATGAAGCGATATCATTTTCGAATGAAGCCATAACAACACAATATCCTTCAATTGATACAATGGCCCCTTGAATGCCCAAAATAATCGATGTAATATTTTTTCCTTTTAAGAAGCTAACCTTCTTAATTGCACGTAGACGATATTTGATACTTCACTATGGTCCCCAAGATTAAATATTGCATTGCTTATAATAAAACAAATAACTATGTACATGACTTATCGTAACCATTATACACCAATTTTATTGCCTTCTTCGATCCATTCCCTTGTTGACAAGCAACACAAATACTTGTCAGCTTATTATCACCAATACTAACATGACAAGCAGAAAGAACATGTTTAAGAACATTATGTGAAGGGTGCCCTAAACGTCTATGCCATAAACTCATAACAGAATCAGTAGTGGAAGAGGACACTAAACCAGAAACATTATTGACAACATCATGAGTTGCATCTCGAACCCCAACTTGAGCTTTCTGACTCGGCAAACCAAGCTTGTACAGTCCCTCATGAGTGAGCTCCCCCTCCAGAAGAACAGCTTGAGTCTGAGCATCCTTCACAACACATCCATTAGCATGAAACTCAAAAAATATGTCATTATCTTTAGCCAGTTGAGACACAGAAAGTAAATTCTTTTTAACTGTAGGAGCATGTAACATATTTTGTAACACTAAAGGTTTGGAACAAGTAGATAAAAGACCTGACCCAACCTTTGTAATTTGAACACCAGCACCATTACCCATTAGAAGTGAATTGTTACCTTTGTAAACTTCAGAAGTATGCAGATTGTGACTGTCATTTGTAACATGATGACTTGCTCTTGAATCAGGATACCAAGATATATCTCCAGGAGAGTTGACTGTTGGTGCAGTAAAAAAAGAAACAGGGGCTGATGACACAGTTGAAGAAGCTGGAGGTAACACATGATAGACCAAATTACCATAGGCAGGATTTACAGCTCCAGAAAAAACAGGTGCAGGAGAAGGAGCTGAAAAAGCATGAGCATGGGAAGGAGCTGATGGCACAGTTGGAGAAGCTGGTGATACATTAAAAGATTTGCCAGCAGAATAGCATTGAGCACCAGACGAAACAGAAAGTAGCTGAACTGGAGAAGAAGTTCCACCATAGGAAGGCTGAGAAAAATTAGAAGATGAAGCACCAGCACCTACACCACCAAGAGTATGAGAATAAACTTGAGGTAGAGAACTGACAGGTGCAGTCCCTGTTGGCTGTACACTAGGCGTAGAACCAAAAAACTGTGATGAACTGTTGGAATTAAATCTCTGATTTCCTGAGTTATGATTCACCTCTGCATCCTCAGACAGACCTTGATAATCATGATCAAAACGGTACCAGCACTTCTGAACCACATGGCCTACACGACCACAAAGCTGACATTGTGGTCTGTTACTAAAATTTGACCTTCCACGTCCTCGACCACGATTGAAATTACCACCATAATTGTAGTTTCCACCATGATTAAAGTTGCCACCACTATTAAAACTTCCACCACGACCAGACCTGGTATAGCTTTGATTTTGAAAATGCTTCTCCTGACCTTCTCCATCACTAGATACAGTATTATCAGTCCTGACCATCCCTTGTTGTGTCACCACATTAGCAACCATAGGAAAACTATCACCCAGAAATATTTTCTGTCGAGCTTCACAATCTAGAAGCATATCAGTGAGCACTTCAAGTGACAAAGATTCCTTGGAGGCTATAGCTAAAACAGATTCAAATTCAACTGTGAGACCAACAATAATAATGCTGACTTGTTCTGCCTCTGTAACAACACTTCCTGACAGATTTAATGTATCACACAGAAGTTTTATCTTTGCTAAGTACTCATTGATAGACAAACCACCTTTCTTTTGAGAATGAAGACTATGTCTTAAAGCTGAAACCTTAGCACTAGACCTAGCACCATACATACGAGCTACTGCATTCCAGATAGCTTTTGTAGAAGTAATACCAATCAAATGTGGAAGAACACCAGTGGTAACTGTTGACAACAACCAAGAAGCTAACAATTTGTCTTGTTGACGATAAGCTAGATACCCTGGATTTTCAAACACTTGTCCTGACTCATTTTGAACAAACTGAGGAGGGACAATAGCATCATTATCTATATACTTCATGAGACCATATCCATCTATAATAAGAGACACTTGATGTTTCCAAAGAATATAAGTATTCTCACACAATTTCATTGTGTCATGCTTAGAGAATTGCTGAACAGGTGATATGAAGGACTGACCAAACAAAGAATCTTGACCAGTCGTGTTAGTAGTACCATTCTGACTAGTATTGGAATTAGCATTTGTATTCGTGTTCTCATTTGTAGTGTTGTTAACAACTCCTTCTGTAGTACCTTGAGTCATGACTACTGATTCAAGAAACGACGAGCATAGACTGACAAAAAACCAGACTTAAGAAGCAAACACAGCAGAAGCATAGAAACGAAATGCAAACCAAAAATGCTACATCATCATTCTCTCAGACATTTTACCAAACACATAGCAGATCATAGAACACAACAATTATTTCAACCTTTCCAGCAGGATAATCAGAACACAACAGCGTTGACAAAGAACTCAAAAATTCAATGAACAACTCATTTACAGATCTGAAGATATCAACGACTACTAATTTACTTCTCATCAATTCATTATGAAGCAAACTTGCTAATAGCCTAAAACTGATAATCTTGACTAATTTGGATCTGTAAAATGACGCAAAACATCAGAAATGATTTTAAGAGAACTCACCATATCTGATCGCTTAGAAATTCGAAATACTTTTTTGAATCCTGAATTTGAAGGAATCCGAAAGCTATAGCAGACCGTGGATTTATGACTTGAACTCCGAATATATCTGAGTTTGCAACTGTTGCATTCTGATTTCCTATGGATTCTGATACATCGAAAACACTGAAGAACTCAATCGCGGAAGAAATTCGACTATTTCCTCAGAGAAAATAGCTCTGATACCATGTGAAGAAAGCTATGAAGCTTAAAGGAATAGCAATGGCAGAAGATTTGAGAAGAAAGAAAAGGAAAAAACAGGAAGAAATCAGAGAATGTTTGGGTGAAAGAGAGACGGTACTCTCTGAGATTTTATTGATTAAAACCGTAATACTTTCAATTGAAAGCCGGTTGATTTATACAAAATGGAAGAGACTGATTTGAGAGTTGGTTGAGAAGTAACAGACTCTAACAAATCTCCTAACTAAAACTTCAACCGACTCTCTCAGTCTAAAGAACAGGGATAAAGAAACAAATACACAAAACGCAGACTCACCTATACAAAACGCAGACATATATACAAAACGCAGACTCAGCTATACAAAACGCAGACATACACAAAACGCAATCTATTATATTCAAAACGCATACAATCATTAACATGCTACCCATTGGCATTTTACTTGATATCCAAATTGATTTTTAATAGGTACTTGTAACACTGAAACACGAACCCTTGACCTACTAAATTATTGTAAGAATTAAATTTATTTTAATTATAAGAGTAAACTGGTCTCTCAACTATCAGAAGTTACAAACTAGTCCCTCGATTAAAAAACGTAACAAATTAGTCTGACGTCGTTAAAAATTTAACGTGGCATCTAACAAAAATTGGCATAATAACACATTTAGTCCTCAATTTTTACAATTTATTCAACTTGATCTTAATTCCAAAAAAAAATAACCACATAATTTTAATATTTTATCAATTTAGTCCATCTTAAAAAAACTAACATTAACAAAACTTCGCCCAATATATAAACACAATACTGAATTCTGCTCACTAAACATCACATTGCAAACTCCTCTTTATTCAGTAAGCTTTATAGATCTTTCTCTCTAACCAAAAATGTAGACTCTATAGATCACATTAATAAAAAAAAATTGCACCCATACATGCAGAAGACATGCGCATTGAAATTTCTTCTTGGACACAATTCCACAGCTCCTTATAACATTCTTCTTGGACAAAATTTACTCATACACATTTTTTTAGTCGAATGATCAGTTTGTAATTAATTTCTAATAGTCAAGAGACACTAAAAATAATTGAGGCATAATCAGGAAACTATTTATATAGTTTACCCTAATTATAATTACCCGTTGAGTGAGGGCATGCATTAGTATAATATGTGAACTCTCCATCTGTATTTAAATATAATTAAAATTTCACTATATTTGACTTATAAAAAAATCACTATATTTGAATATTTATAGTTTGAACACACCCTAAAATCTGGACCATTCCTTTAGAAATTAGAATGAATGCCCTCACTCAACGGGTCCAACGTTTGACTTTGGGTTCCATATATATATATATATGTGTGTGGATCTGAATGTCTTTCTCTCTAGTACATCACATATTTTTTTACTCTTTATTTAGTTATTTCTGGTATTTATTTTAGGGAAAACTACACTACTGACCACCAAACAAATTGGAGATACATATTTGAACTACCGAACTATAAAAAACGTCAATCACACCACCGAACTTATAAAATCAACCTATTTTGACCACCGCCGTTAAAAACCTAACGGTGGAGTGACGGAAATGCCACGTGGCAATTGATGGGTATATTTAAAAATTACACATTTGGTCCCTGTTATTTACACATTCTTTCAATTTAGTCCTAATTTTAAATTAATAAAATAATAAATTATTTAATTAAGTGGTGACACGTGTCAAGACCTTATTGGATGATTTTAATTATTTATATTTAATTTTATTAATTTATTTTCCCCCTCCAATCAGGTGGTGACACGTGTCACCACCAATTTAGAGGAGAAAAATAAATTTTTCTTCATCTGCGCTAAGGTGGGTTCAAACCTGGGACTCCCAGGGGTAAAGCCTATGGCTTTGCCACTGCACCAAGCACAACTTTATTCTACAATTCTCCAGATATAATATATATCTCTTATTAGTTTCTACATTTATAAGCCAAAAGCTCAAACCCTAAACATTAATTTAACATATATAAATCCTAAACCCTAAACTATAACCCTAAATATTTCAAATTAATTTCACGCTAAATATTTCAAATTAAATCTCAAACCTTAAAAATTTCAAATTAATTCCACGCTAAATATTTTAAATTAAACCCTAAACCCAAACCCTAAAAATTTCAAATTAATTCACGCTAAATATTTCAAATTAAGCCTTAAACCCTAAACCCTAAATATTTCAAATTAATTTTAAGCTAAATAATTCAAATTAAACCCTAAACCCTAAAAATTTCAAATAAAATTAGGGTTTAACTATTTTAATTTAAAGCCTAAACCCTAAATATTTCAAATTAATTTCACGCTAAAAATTTCAAATTAAACCCTAAATATTTAGCGTGTAATTAATTTGAAATTTAGGGTTTAAGGTTAGGGTTTGGGGTTTAATTTAAAATATTTAGCGTGAAATTAATTTGAAATAGATAAAGTTTAGGGTTTAATTCCACGCTAAATATTTCAAATTAAACACTAAACCCCAAACCCTAAAAATTTCAAATTAATTTCACGCTAAATATTTCAAATTAAGCCTTAAACCCTAAACTCTATATATTTCAAATTAATTTCATGCTAAATATTTCAAATTAAACCGCAAACCCTAAATTTCAAGTTAATTACACGCTAAATATTTAGGGTTTAATTTGAAACATTTAGCGTGTAATTAATTTGAAATATTTAGGTTTTAGGGTTTAAATCAAAATAGTTAGCGTGTAATTAATTTGAGCTTTTTAGGGTTTAAGGTTTAGGGTTTAGGGTTTAATTTGAATTATTTAGCGTGAATTTAATTTGAAATATTTAGAGTTTAGGGTTTAAGGCTTGATTTGAAATATTTAGCGTGAAATTAATTTGAAATCTTTAGGGTTTGGGGTTTAGGGTTTAATTTAAAATATTTAGTGTGGAATTAATTTGAAATTTTTAGGGTTTGAGGTTTAATTTGAAATATTTAGCGTGAAATTAATTTGAAATATTTAGGGTTATAGTTTAGGGTTTATGATTTATATATGTTAAATTAATGTTTAGGGTTTGGGCTTTTGGCTTATAAATGTAGAAACTAATAAGAGATATATATTATATCAGGAGAATTATAGCACAAAGTAGTGTTTGGTGCAGTGGCAAAGCCATATGCTTTACCCTTGGGAGCCCAAGGTTCAAACCCACCCTAGCGCAGCTAAATTGGTGGTGACACGTGTCACCACCTGATTGGAGGGGGAAAATAAATTAATAAATTTAAATATAAATAATTAAAATCTTCCAATAAGGTCTTGACACTTGTCACCACTTAATTAAATAATTTATTATTTTATTAATTTAAAATTAGGACTAAATTGAAAGAATGTGTAAATAACAGGGACCAAATGTGTAATTTTTAAATATACCCATCAATTGCCACATGGCATTTCAGTCACTCCACCGTTAGGTTTTTAATGGCGGTGGTCAAAATAGGTTGATTTTATAAATTCGGTGGTGTGATTGACGTTTTTTATAGTTCAGTGGTTCAAATAGGTATCCCCAATTTGTTTGGTGGTCAGTGGTGTAGTTTTCCCTTTATTTTATTGTTCGTCGATTGTTGATATTTTTTTATATTTCATTTTTATATTTTATAATAATAACCTCTTTGTTTTGGGTTCATACTTTTTGTCCATTTTGTTACGATATTTTTCGCCCACATTTGCGATTGATTTGTTTGTTTGCCGATACAGTCTAACTCGTCTAACGAATCATCTTATAAAATTGTTTGTTTCACTCACAACTTTTAAATCACTTCTTAAGCGTTTAGTTAGATAGAGACAATAAATTTTGTTAACGATTGTTAGGTTTATATAAATGATAAACATTAATTTCAAAGGAAGATATTGAGTTTTCTTTGCGCTTTTAAGTTTTCATATTGTTATTTTATTTGTATGAGTTTTCAATTTATGTGTGCATAATTCTTGTTTTCCTTGTGGATATGTTGGTCATAACTTCATTCATATACTGGTATTTTAATCTATTCTAATTACAGTTATACAAATATAACTTTAAAAATGCATTCAAAGAAAACGTTAGCCGTAGATTTATTATACTTCATATCCAATAAAAAGATATGGAGTATTATACTTTATATTAAAAATTTAAAATTTTAGATTCGAACATTGAAAACGTCTTTTATCAAAAAATTAGCATTAATAATAAACTACGCATTAAATATTATATGAATTATTGGCAAAAAAAAAAAGATTATATGAAGTAACGCAACAAAATATAATTCACTAAATTCGAATAACTGCTAAACAAGGGGGAGGTGGATCAAACCGATATAAAAATTTAGAAAGAGAGTTGGATAATTTTATAAAGAAAAAGAGGGCCAATAAGATTAAAACATTAACGAACGTTTCAATTATCAAAAGATTAAAAACGAAAATGTACGTGATCAATTTGTTAATTTTTAAATTTTAATAAGTAAAAGTGAACACTTATTAAATGTAAGTGACCATTATGGTAGTTGATTTTTTTTATCTTTTAAATATAAACTTATAATAATAATTAGGGCAATTCTACCAAATGCCACTGAACTTTAAGTTTAATATTAATTATATCACTGAACTAAAATTTGAAAATATTTACCAACGGAAATTAGTCAAAGTGGTAAGTAACATGGTATTGCTTAAACAGGTCTTGAGTTCGAGGCATTATATACGCTAAAAATTTTCGTTGGTAGACTCACCTTCCAAAGGCAGGTGTGCGACGCGGGTTGGTTCAAATTAACCATGACAAAGCCTTGGGAAAGGGAAGGGCAACAAAAAAAAATGTCAAAACTAATTTAGCACTAACTTCAATTATATCATTGGATCGTTAAAATTACATTTTGTAATCGCACACAGACCATTAAAATCCGTACATGTTATCGATTTTAATTGCCTAATGGTATAATTAAAGCCTAAACTAAAATTCAATGCTAAAATAGTTATCAATTTTTCATTTAGTGGTATAATCGATACTAAACTTAAAGTTTAAAAGTATTTTATGTAATTTACTCTAATATTTATCATATATTTAATTTTGAATAAAACTTTAACGCACTTACAAAATAATATTAGGGTAAACTATACAGTTGACCACCGAACTATGGGGTTGGTGTCAAAATGACCACTATATTATTTTTCGTCGCAAATGCACCACACAACTATTTAAATGGTGCCACGTTAGCCACACGCCGTTAAAAAAAACGAAAAGGTTGACGGAACTGTTAAAAAAATTGGTATAATTACACATTTGGTCATCTATATTTATATAATATATCAATTTAATCCTAATTTTAATCTAATAAAATAAATTAATTATTCAATAAGATGGTGACACGTGTCACCACCTTATTGGAAGTCTTTAATTATTTTTATTTAATTAATTTAATTAATTTAATAAAATACATAGAAAACTTTTATTTTTTTAAAATAATATAAAATTCTTAAATTTTTAAAGAGAGGTGACCGCCCGGCCAGCCCCTCGGTCCATTCCTGGTTAAAGGAGTCCACAGTCGTGGGGTTCTTACCGTCCAAGTTTGGGTGCCCATATCAATATTGAACACTGGATACAGTAAATTACAAATTCAATCCTTTTTTTGTCTACAATTTAATTTCCTAAAAGATGGAGGACACAGAGGGGAAGTTCCGATATTTTCAAGGGGGAATTCTAAAATGAAATAACCCACAAAAACCGCCTTCATTTTTTTCCAAAATTTCTCCCACACTCCTCATCATTTTCCTTTTTTTCTAATTTCACCCCTACCATTTCTTTCTTCTCCCCATCACTAGAGGAAAAGTTGAGACTGCAACAAGGTATAGTAATTAGCAGCCTCGTCTTCAAGCTCCCACAACCTATCACATAAAGCAAACCCGTTTCCGGCATCGCCAAACCCTTGTTCAAACCCCAAAACATCTTCTCTGTTAGGAATCCCGAGCTCGTCATCAGAAGCTTCAAGCAAATGCCGGATGACTTGGTCTTTATCATCCTGATTTCCCCCGTCTTCTTTCAGGGAAGAAGTCGCCGAGGCATGGTCTTCTGTGGCGGGGTTGGTCGCCTCTGGTGCGGTTGTAGGGTGGTCGGCAGCTGAAGTATTAGTTGTTGGGTAAGGAAGAGGATCATCTAAAACGGAGTGGGAAGAAAGCTCGTATTGTAAAGTGGTGATGAGAGAAGACAAGTCATGGTTTGGGTCGTCCTCTTCGGCTTCAAGCAAAGAGAGTATGTGATGGTATGATCTATGGCGTTTGGTTTCTTCATCTGGAATCTGGGTTTCTTCTCTTTGGCGTTTTAGAGGCGTTTGCTCAGCCATTCAGAAGATGAGACTTTAGAGGAAATACAGAACATAGAATGTGTGAGTGGAGAGGGGAGGGTGGAAAGAGTTATATAGAGGGTAGAGGAAAGGTTTTGTCGAACTGATTATAATTATATTACATATCTGATTGAAGTAACTGAATTTTTTAAAACCATTATTATATAAAAAATACATGAATGTTTTAAAACCATTATTATATAAAAAAAATCTTAAAGTATTTTTTAAAATTAAAAAATAATAATGCATGCATTTGTTGTGACCAAAATTTATTTGAAAAAAAGGACTTAAATTGGGTTTTGGAGTGGTATCCTTTATCTTGAACGGTAGGATTGACATTCTGTGGTTCTGGAAGGAGGATGAATGGTTTTGAAAACGAGGATAAACATTAGCCAATAAAATTGAAATTTGTCAGAAAAGACAAAAAGGTAGCAGTGTCTGTACGCTGTACTCTCTGTTTTACTATGTATAACGAGGAAGCATGGTTGGCAGGTTGGGTATTTTGCATAGATAATGTTTTGTGTTTTTATTTTATGAAATATGAATATTTTAAGATTATTTTGTAAAATAGACAATAAAATTAAAATTTGTCAGAAAATGCAGGCTATATTCTAAAGATGTGAAATTCAGACGATTTCAGTGTAATTTTCTTGGTACAGACTACAGACACATGAAAAGGAAAGTAATCTCCCCTCTTGATGGCTTCAAACCTTTAAAAAACAAACTCTCTCCGTGTTTGGATGGGCTTTTGGAGACCTAAAATTTGAAATCAACGGGATTTTTTGCCCCAAAATTAAATTTGGACTCCAAACATGATTTTGGGAGAAGTAAGGTAGAAGTAGCTTTTGCGTTTCGTCGTAATTTTTACACTATATATTTATACAATCGTAATTTTAAAAAAAAAACTCTCAAACATAAATCACGTTGCTTTAAAATTAATTTTACACAAAATCAATTCTATAAAATCACGTTGATCCAAAATCAATTCTACCACCGCAAAACTAAACACACAAACTCGTTAGGATTTCATTGTAGCAAAATCTCTAGATCTTGAAATAAAAGCTCACTCACCTTAAATTATGGAATAAAAATTCCCAACATAGTTTGAACAAGGACTTTTTTAAACTTTATATACACTTTTTAAAAACTATTTATTTAAATATTTTTTTTTAAAAATTTATTTATCATAGTAACACTCATTTCTTATACGTAAGTTAAAAGACGCATGTTTCTTCAGCATCTTTTAGGAATTTGGAAAAAAAAATATTTAAGTGAGATGATGATTTTAAAAAATGTAAACCTTGAACAAGTGGAGTGGGGTCGCTTTTAAAAAGGTTTTTTTTATTGGTCCCGCTTATTATCTACTACTACTATTTATTTTATTACTAAAAATCATTGCTTAATGATCATAGAATAATCTTTATAACTTATAAATATATTTTAATATAAAATATTTTTCTACCTACATCATGAATCAACAAAAAAATAGTATTTATTTATTTATTTTAAATTTGCGCGTAATACGTTGCATACTAATTAATATAAATTTAATAATATAATAATATTTAAAATAAAATATTTATTATTAAGTTAAATAAAAATGAGAAGTTTTTCAGAAAAACCTAATTATAAGCAAAAGTTTAGTCTATGCTCCCTTAAAAAAGTTAGACTATGCTTAAATTTCTTGGAAAATTAAAGTATTTTTCGATGTTTGGTTGATGTAATTATTTATTATTGGTAGTTGTCATTTATTATTTCAAATTATTCTTATGGAAAACACTTTGTACCGTAAAGAAGATGTTATTGTATAATTGAATCATTCAAAACTTGAAAAAAAAATAGTTTTTAGATAACAAAAATTGGTTCAAATTTTCCATTCAAAGCTTTGGAGCAAAGCAGCCCTAAGGGATATTATTATAAATTAGAATATTGTCATCTGACTATTTGGAGAATATTGCATGTAATATAAAACTGAAATTTAAATATGTTTCGCTTTAGAATTCGTAACCTAAATTTGACTATATGATTGATAATGGTATTTTTTCTTTCTGGTTCTTCAAAGTTTTGTCCTGACTAATTTAGATCGACATGCATTGTATATCTAGTTTCGTGGGTGAATCTCTTAACGAAAATATTATGCATAAACAAAACTTCTAATTCAAAATTTACTTAATCAATACCAAACTTCTTTATTCAAATCATTATCCGTTTAAGAGTTGTATAATTTTTTTACTAGCTCTAAATCTTTATTCAAATCAGTTTTTTTGATTTTTTTTTACCGTTGACATCAATCATTATCCGTTTGCTTGTATTCAACAATTTAGAAATAATATAAAATTTTTATATAGGAGAATTCTATCATTCTAGTCAAGTTCATTAAATTTGAATTTATTTATTTTTTCTTTTGCATTTGGAATACGTTTTCCTTAAAATAATGAAAAGCTTTGAATATAAAATATAATTATGCATTTCATAATCATGGTCTGATTGAAGGTCGAGGATCCACTCATGAGATTTGCAATAAACATAAAAACGAAACCGGAGAAGATAAGAGCACACGAAAGGATGAAAGTAAAAGGGTGGAATATGTGCGCACTATCCATAAGAGAATCTTGGCTATGGCTGACAACGCTACCATATTCAATATTTTCCAAAACTTAAGTAATTACAATATGCTGTTTCTAAAGTTTGAATATCAATAATTAACCCACGGAAAAAATGAGAGGAGAGAGAGGGAGGGGAGAGCAAGCGTTTCGCGGTTCCGACGTTAGGGTTGGGAGGGACTTTGCGAGAAGGGCATGGAGGGAGGTTGACGGCGAGAGGGAGGGGACCATTCCTCTCCAACCGGCGGGTCCGGACGGTTGGGTGGCTTTTGTAGACAACGTTAGTAAGAGAGTTTCAAGGAGAGCCTTATGGGAAATTTTCAGTTTTTACGGGAAGGTGAAGAAAGTTTTTGTTCCTTTTCATAATAGGAAACAAAAATACAAAGATTGCACCTTTGTGTTCATTTATCTCGAGAGTAAAAGGGATCTTGCGGGGGTTATCGAGAAGATGAATGATACCTACATTGACGACAGGAAAGTGTTTGTTAATCAAGCAAAGTTTCCTAAGGTGCGAGGCAATCAACCGTTTCGCTCTACTACTCCGGAGGGCGACAAGGATAAGGGATGGAGGCCGATGGCCAAAGGAAAACAGGATGAAGCTGTTCGTAATGCTAAAACACAAGATTACAGATCCTATAGGGAGGTGCTCCAAGCTGAGGTTGTTGTTGATAGGCAGCAACAGGGTGGGGCTGGAAATGTGGACAAGGTTGCGTTCGAAGGGTTAGATTTTTCCTGTTACGTGAAAGAGAATGAGTGGTTAAAACAGTCCAGTATTGGGATCATGAAGAAAGATTTTGATGAAGAGTTTGTAATGAGAGCTTTAGCGAGCGACGGCATTATTGTTAAGATAGCGAAATTGGGGTCGGTTAAAAATGCTTGCTTAATTACTTTTAGTTCAATTTAGATGAAATCGGATATTTGGGAGAAGAAAAAGGATGAGTTATCTTTCTGGTTCGATTTCCTTGAGGCCGAAGCACTGATTGATGACTTTCCATATCCCTTCGTTTCAATTTCTATACTTGGTATTCCCATTAACATATGGTCGGAGAACTTATTTGTTGATTTGGCTCGGAGATGGGGCCGTTTGATTTCCATTCACAAGGATACTAGGGAGAAAGTTGATTTGTCGGCCGCACGTATTCTTATCAGAGCTGAAAACCAATTTGTTGCTCCACAATCTTTATGTTTGATTATTCAGGGAAGGAGGATTTCAGTACATCTTAAGATATGTGATGATTTCTTCTCGGAACAAAATGAAGCTAAATTTCCTTATAGTGATAATGGCCATGATGGGGTTGGGTGGTCGGACGGAGGGGCTCCGGCCTATAGAGAGGACTGTGAAGACTTTTGCACTGACGACAATCCCAATCCGTCTTCTCAGGAATTGCCGGTTCAATGTCCAGTGAATGTTCCCATCGGGAATAGGGCTGTCTCGGGGGAGGAGGTGGATGATTTACCTGGGGAACAATCATTAGTTAATGATGTGGTTATTCCAGTAGGGGTTGGTAGTGTTCCATGTAGGTCCCCTTCTGTTCAGTTGCCTGATGTATCGAACGTGGGCCGGGTCCCTTTGAAGTCGAACCAAAGTCAAGATTTGGGTATTGATGAGGTGGGAACTGGGCCACACCAAATTAATAACCTTGGACTCTCGGATCCAGGTTTTCTCAGCAGGCTGGGGAGCTCTAAACATGCAGGGGAATTGGTATAGAAAATCTTGTTGTAGAGGATTCTTTGGATAAGGGTCGGGTTGCAGAGGGGCTTTTGTCAGAGGAGGATTTCGTGCCAGATAGTGTAGAGGAAAGCTTAAGTTCTGGTGAAGCTTCTTTCTCCCCAAACGAGAATATTGGCATCTTCGGTCCGAGAAATATTGTTGTGTCCTCGGCTGCTCCCATTCGGGACATTATCTCTCCGATCCATTCAATTGACTTTTATAATGCTGGGTACCGCAGAGTTCTTAGAAGTCAAATTTTAGAATCCATTGAGAAGTGCGCTGGGGGGTCGGTTTCGGCCAATTCAGGATTCTCAAATAGTTCGGTCCACCTAAGTTGTATCGAAAAAGCTTTGGCTGTTTGGGGCGTAATCAACATTTTGGGAATTTCTTTCAAAGGGGGGAAGGATGCTCTAGTGGAGAAGGTTTTTGAATTGGAACTCAATTCCAAGTAAGTCTTTCGATTCTCCTTTTCTGTGGTGGATTTTGGTTTTTTATTTTATGTATGGATTTATCTATCATATCGTGGAATATAAGGGGACTTGGGAGATTTGAGAAGCTGGGGGCTATTAAAAGGCTGTTGAAAACAGAAAAACCGCATATAATTTTTCTACAGGAGACTAAGGTAGGGGAGTTTTCGCCGGCGATGTACAGGGGGTTGGGTTGTGGTCCAACTTTTGGTAAGGCGGTATCGCCTGCAGTAGGCTCTTTGGGAGGATTGCTTACTTTATGGAATCAAGATTTTTTTTTCTTGCACAGATGTGTTATGCTATAGACGTTTCATAGTAGTGTTTGGTCGCTTTCAAGGGAATCAATGTCATTTTGGTTTCATGAATGTTTACGGTCCTTCGATAGAGGCGGAGAAGGCAGCTTTCTTTGTGGATTTACTGGAAATATTAAAGAAGTACAAGGTTTTATGGTGTGTGGGAGGGGACTTCAATGCTTTTGTGCGGAAGGAAGAGAAGATTGGTGCCGGTTATAACGTAGCCTCAATGGATGTGTTTAGGAACTTTATTAATGAAGCTTGTTTGATTGATCTCCCTCTCATAGGCGGGAGGTTCACTTGGTCTAGCAACAGAGAAACAACTACTTTTGTTCGACTAGACAGGTTTTTAGTGGACGAAGCCTTCTTGGAGTCCTTTAAAGATTTACACCAGAAACTACTGCCGAAGTGCATTTCGGATCATAATGCGATTGCTTTGATAAATAAAGGTGAAGCTCGGGGGCCGAAACCATTCAAATTTTTCAATTACTTACTTGAAGATTCTGGTTTTGATGAGAAAGTTTTGGAAACTATTTCCCTCATGCACCACAAGAATAAAAGGGTTGGAATTCTTAGCGTTCTTAAGTCCACCAAACAGGCGATTAGAACGTGGTCAGTGGGTAAGTACTTGCAGCAGGGTAACGCGATTCCTGAAATCGAAATTAAGATTGCTGCTATCAAAGAAGGCATGCAGCAGGGGACAGTGGGTACCGATGGGAGGAAATCACTCGCAGATTTGAAGATGAAGTTATGGGAGCTGTTACGTTTGGAAGAACGGATCTGGCTGCAAAAATCACGTATCCGGTGGTTTAAAGAGGGGGACCGCAATTCGCGCTTTTTCCACAATTATGCATCGTATAGGAAGAGGACCAATTCCATAGTTTCGATTGAGGTGGAGGGAAGGAGTCTTTCGAATCCTGATGCAATCAAAGAGGGGATATTTGAATTCTTTTCTAAGGCTTATAATGATAAAAATACGTTGGAGGTGGAGGCCTTGGATCTACCTTTTAAGAAGATTTCGGATCATCAAGCTAAAGGTTTGGTCAACAAGTTCGAAGAAATGGAAGTTTGGGATGCAATTTCTTCCATGGATAGTGCTAAAGCCCCGGGTCCGGATGGCTTTAGCATGGGTTTCTTTAAAAAATATTGGCCCCAATTGAAGGTTGACATTTTGAAGTTTTTTAATAATTTCCATCGGGGGCTTGATTGGGAAGAGGGGATAAACCACTCCTTTATAACATTGATCCCTAAAAAAGTGGGCTCGGTTGCACTGGAGGACTTTCGGCCTATAAGCCTTGTAGGAGGGGTGTACAAGATTTTATCCAAGGTGCTAGCTCGTCGTTTAAAAGGCTGTATGGAAACGGTGGTTAGTAACTCTCAATACGCATTTATTCCCGGGAGACAGATTCTAGATTGCTCCATGCTCGCAAATGAAGGGATTGATTTTGTTAGGAGGGCAGGTCGGAGTGGAGCAGTTTTCAAGATCGACTTCAAGCGTGCTTATGACTCGGTGGATTGGTGTTTCCTTATCCGTGTGATGAAGGAGATATGATTTGGAGATGTTTGGTGTGGGTGGATCTTCAAATGTATTTCGACGGCTTCCATTTCGGTACTAGTGAATGGAGCCCCTACTTCGCGTTTCTCTATAGCTAGAGGTTTGCGCCAAGGCTGCTCTCTATCACCACTTCTATTCAACTTGATTGGCGAAGCACTACATCTCATGCTTGACAAAGCCACTTCGAAGGGGTTATATCAGGGCTTCTCTATTGGCCGAGGGACAAGTGTTTACGAAATCTCACACCTTCAGTTCGCAGATGATCTTATGATCTTCTGTGGCGCATTTTGTAGAGAGGTGCTGAACGTTAAAAAGGTGTTGCGCGTATTTGAAATTGCCTCGGGTCTCCAGCTGAATCTTTCGAAGTGTAGACTCTTTGGTGTTAATGTTGATGATGAAACTGTCAAGAATTGGTCGGTGAAAGTTGGATGTGCGATGGGAAAATTTCCTTCGGAATACCTAGGCCTTCCGTTGGGGGCGGCACGCAACTCGGCGGCTTTGTGGGAACCAGTTATAGAAAAATGCTACCGGGTTCTATCCGGTTGGATGGGCAAGAATCTATCCATTAGTGGTCGACTAACGTTAGTCAAATCGGTTTTATCATCTCTTCCCTCCTTTTTTATGTCACTTTTCATAATTCCGAAAGAAGTAGAAAGGAAATTGAACAGCATTTTTGCTAATTTCTTATGGGGCTCATCGGGATCCTCAAGGAAAATTCACTGGTCGAGTTGGAGCTCCATTTGTTTTCCCATGGAGCTTGGAGGCTTGGGTGTGAAAAACTTACAGTTTCAGAATCGAGCTGTATTGAGTAAGTGGGTTTGGCGCTTTGCGAATTATAGGGAGTGTGAATGGAAGCAGATGCTTTGCTGCAAGCTTAATTTGAAGAATGATTTGTTGTTACCGGATCCAGCTCCAAATAACTTCGGATCTTGGATATGGAAAGGGATCTCCAAGAGCTTCTACAACAATGATAATTTTGGCTCGGAAATTCGCAATCATTTCCGATTGCAGGTGGGCGACGGATCGTTGTTATTTTTCTGGTCGGATAGTTGGATTGGAGATTCCCCTCTTCAATCTCTATTCCCTAGAATGTTTGCGCTATCCTGTAACAAGAAAGGAAAAATTGGTGAATATGGTCGTGTGGTTAATGGTAAGTGGGAATGGGACATTCAGATGAGAAGGCAACTTTTTGATTGGGAACTGGGGCAATGGTCGGCTTTGCTTAAATTGTTAAATCAAGTTCGCTCGGAAGGATACTCTAGGGATTGTGTGGTTTGGATGAAATCCGGGGATGGCATATATTCGGTTAAAACAGGTTACTCTTGTGGATTTATTAATGCTAACTCTACTTTCTTGTGGAGAAAATTAGTTTGGGTGGGATATGCTCCTCCCCGAGTAGAGTTCTTTGTTTGGCAGGTGATATCAAATAGGGTGGCGGTTCGTGTTGAACTATTGAGAAGAATGAGACTCCTCAATATTCCTACGGGTTGTCCTCTTTGCGGTGAAGAACGAGAGTCCATATCTCATTTATTTCTTCATTGAAATCGGTGTGAAAATGCTGGGTTCGGTTGGCAGCATATTGGAGTATTGAATTTGTCGTTCCTGCTAATGTTGGTTCGGCTCTTGTGCAGTGGAACTTGCTGCAACCTTCTACTAGTGTTCAGTCTACGTGGCCGTTCGCCCCTTTTGCTATCTTGTGGTCCGTGTGGCTATTGAGGAATGAGATATGTTTCAATGGTAAATTATTTGATGAAATACAGTTATTTTATTTGATTAAATGCAGGATCGGGAATTGGTTTAAGGCTAAATTTCCTGAGTGTCGGACATCTATTGACGAGCTTGTAGTTAATCCCTCTTATCCGTGTGGTGGGGGACCTGATTTGAGAAATCGATCTCAAAGCGTCGGATGGGTAGCACCTCCTAGTGGCTTCGCAAAATTGAATGTTGATGGAGCGATGCTGAAAGATGGCAGTAGAGGTGGTATTGACGGATTGGTTAGAGACTCTTCAAGGAGGAGGTTGCTTACCTTTTCAAACTCGATTGGTTCAGGTCCTCCTGTTCTTGCTGAATTACTGGCAATCAAGTTGGGTTTGGAGTTGGTGCTCAAAGATATAAATTGCAGGAAGTTGCGTATAATAGTGGAATGTGATTGCAGCGTTGCTTTAGGTTGGATTATGGACCCTGCTGTCTGCCCCTCTGTATTTCGATCTTTGGTCAGAGATATAACTGATATGGGCGAACGTTGTTCGTGCATTTTCCGGAAAGTTTGCAGGAGCGCAAACTCGGAGGCGGATGAATTGGCCAAGCGTGGAATTGGGTAGGGGTTAAAGTTTTTTGGTTGTAACTGTAAGGTGTGTTTTTAGTTTTGTAAGGCTATGCCACTGTGACTCTTTTTGCATTTGCATTTTCAATAGAACAAATGTGACACTCTTTTCCTCCTTCCAATGTTGGAAACATCCCTGTGATTCGTTTCCGATATGAAGGGGATTTTTAACGAGGTCACCAATACTTATCAAAAAAAAAAGTTTGAATATCAAATTTAAAGAAATTTGATTCAAAGTTTTTTTTGTTGCCCTTCTGGTTTTTAAGGTTTCGTTTAGACTAATCGGGACTGACATGCATCGCACCACCTGACTTTGGAGGTTGAGTTTCCCAACACGAATTTTTTATAAACACGACGCCTCAAACTCGAAACCTGCTTAAGTGATACTAAGCTGCTTACCACTTAAACCAATCCCGTAAGTAAAATTTGATTCAAAGATTTAATTTAAGTAACAATCATGTAATTAGATATTTAAACCCCCACTTTATATATGAAAATAAATTTGTTTCCGATCCGAGTGTGTACACACACACACACACACACACACACACACATATATATATATATATATATATATATATATATATATATATATATTAGTCCTAATAAAAGAGAAAATATTGTTATTTATAGTGATTCGAATTCGAACATTGTGTTTGCATAGTGCGTGTACATTTTTAAAAGACTGAAATTAATGAACAAACACGATCTTGTAATCACACTAGATAATTTAAAAAATATATTCAATATTCTGCACTTACTAAAATCATTACAATATAGATGGCTAGTATTAAGGTAGCTATTTCAATCAGTGGAAGATGGACTTAAATCATAGGTCATTATTGTTTAGGAATTAGGCATCAAAAAAAGGAGTTTTAATCCCCCAGCTGTGACCACTAGCTCCCACTTCACTTTATGCTGCCTTGAGACTAAGGGAGAGCAAAACTCGACTCGAAAAAATTAAAATTTTTTACTCGACTCAAGGCAAAAAAATTCAACTAGTTTTGACTCGATTTAAAATTACATAAACTCGACTTGACTCGAAAAAATTTTAAATAAAGTTTGAGTTGTAAAATGGAAATTCGAATAACTCGAAACTTTTAGTAATTAGTGGATTGATTTTTAAGTCCAAGTCAAGTTCCTCAATTTTTCATGATATATATACAAATATAAGAAAAAACATGAAGAAATATATGCCACATATGAAAAAAATATGATGGAATATATATGCGCATCTTATATGAAAAATCATTATAATTAAATTTGTATAGGAACTCGAAAACTCGACTCGAATCGAAATTTTTTAAAATAAAATTTAAGTTGTAAAATATGACGCGTTAACTCGAATAACTCGAATTTTTTTTATCTTAACTCAATCGAACGTTCACCCCTATTGAGCCACCATCAAAAAACTTTGCACTGAAAAAAATTCATCTTCTTCTCCAAATAAGTAAATTAAACTAAAAGATTATTTTCTTATACGTGACTAAATTATATATAATCTCTTTAAATATTTTTAACTATATGTGGACTTAATTTATTAGAAAATGAATAAAAAATATCTCAAAGGAAATAAAATTTAGAGAAAAAATAAAATAAAATTAAAACAACTTGAAAATGAAACATCAAACAAGCAAAGCAGACCTCTAGTGAGCTACAACGACATGATAAGATAACACTAGAGAAAAGAAGCAAGAAATAAAACTTTTTATCTCTATCCATCTATACGTTTAAACGTATTTAAATTGGCAGAAGGTCAAAAGTAGCCCCAACGTTTCACCATTTCGTTAATTTTAACCCTATTTTTTTAGTGCAAACAACCACCTAACGTTTCATTTTTTGTTCAAATTTTACCCTTGTTGGATGAAAACCGTTAGTCAACTAACGGTCAACGCCTGAGATTGACGTGACATATCTACATGGCATGGGGAGATGACGTAGCACTGCCACATGACAGTTTGTTGATGTGGCGATTGGTTAAAATATTTAAAAATGCCATGCCAACAAATATGTCGCGTGGCGGTGCTACATCATCTCTCCATGCCCTGCAAACATGCCACGTCAACTTCAGGGGTTGACCGTTATTTGACTAACGATTTTCATCCAACAAGAGTAAAATTTGAAAAAAAATAAAATTTTAGGTGGTTATTTGCACAAAAAATAGATAGAACTAAAATACCAAACGGTACGTTGAAGGCTATTTTTAATCTTTTACCATTTAAATTATATATTAAATCAACAACTACATTAATTGACTTAAGATAGATATAGTCAAATTTTAGCTTTAATAAGAGTCAATTAAGATATCAATTGTGTATTGATTGAACACAGAAATGCTCTAAACTAATGAATGGAGAGCAGTTGGGTGGTTTTAGATTCTTAGGGAGATATGAAATGAGGTATAATTTGACACCTGGGTTTTGATTTTTTTAAAAAGAGGCATTGTTTCACGTGCTTTAGAATCTACAATAGATAGTGGAGACCACGTACAAAACAATCTATTCCACTTAGATTTTGGGTTTAGGGCCATAGTTTCTCCCTAATTATTATTCCTACCCATATAATTTTGGTCAATCAACTAATTATTCATCCCCAAGAACACGTCTCCAGAAGAAAAAAAAAAGTTGATGGAGACTTATACTTGATGATAAGGTTTGTAGGAGATGCCAACACCATGCATGCTCATGGATGGACAGAAGGATACTCGAAGGGGAAGTCGTATTTTCTGAAAACTTCAAACTCTCATACGTAAATTTATATTTTCTACTAATGATCTAAGCTCGCACCTTCTAAAGTTTTATGAATTCGTACCACCTAATATAAAATTTTGCGTTTGTCCGACTCTGGTAGCTTTGTGATATGTCATATTCTTTACAAAGTAGAGGCATTTAATTGCACCCATTCAATCCAAGCCTGTGTTGAGCAGAACATGGATAGGATTCTTTGGTTTCATCTCTTTCATTAAAGCATGAACTTGAAGGAAGGAAATTTCCTGCTTTTTCCTGGGGTGGGAGTCGGAAAAAGATCAAAGTAGGATTCCTTTGTTTTCACTGATATCCCTATATGTATGCTTTGTAGTTGAAAAAGACATGTTCTCAGGCTACAATTCCATATAGTTTTATTTTTAGCCTACTTTGAGCTTAAATAATAATATTCGATTGAAATTTAACAGAGTCTTGAGTAGCAAATTTCAAATCGAGTTCAGTTTTGTCACCGTTCGAGCTCGATTCCGCTAGGGATGAGTGGTGAATGCTGCTGTGGCCTGATGGTTTTGCTGGTTTCATAGGGGTTATTTGTTTTCCTTCTTGATTTGAGTGTGGGTTGAGGTGTTTTTTTTTTTTTTTGCTTTTCTCTCAATCTAAATTAAATGGGTTTTTAATGAGGCACGTAATAATGTTTCTGTATGATTTTTGCACCTGAATAAAGTCATAATTTATTGATAAAAAATTTCTAAACTCCATTAATTCCTGCATTCAGTTTCATTATTGTATTTCCTTTTTGGTTGTATGACTTGGGCCAGACTTAGTTTTTCCATTACTTGTGTTTTATATATCGGGTCAGTTGATAAGGGCTTTGTGGCCCAAGTAGGGTGTTTTTAGTTTTTACATGAATACCTCTCGCATGTTTTACATCACTAAATTCCCCAACATTTTTCTATGAATTTTCTGCTAAAAACTATTGTAAAACATGTTAAATGATTATTTCAGAACTCGGCCTATTTAAACTAGTGTAATCACTCTTTATAAATTACCCCAACCCTAAATCTTAACTCCGTCTCTAATGGCATCGACTATCCTAAGTTGTTTTTTCCTGTAGCAATGATGAACATTAAGAGTTCTCTTTTCTTTGGCAAATAACTTGAATGGATCTACAACAACTCATGTTAATAATGCATTCCTCTATGGTGATATTGAAGAGGGAATTTATATGAAAGTTTTTTTTTTCTTCTAGTTTTGAATCCAATAAAAAAATGATTTGAACCTTAGTCTTCTAGGATGATATCATCTTTCTTTTTTCGCTGGGACCACTTGTTGTGTTATGATAATTGACTTTTGTAAGTATTAATTCTCTAAAACTTAAATTTTTCGAGGTAACACATTCAACTTCGTCTGATTTTTGTGTTTGATTATGTAAAAAATGTATGATTGGCATGCTCATCGTAAACATGATTATAACTAGGTGTGAGCATTCGATTTGAGTCGAGTTGTTTTAGTTTCTGTTTAAATTTAATTGTAAACATTTATAATATTACGATGCTAATTGATTCCAATTTAAACCACTTTTATAACCATATACTATATACATATATATTAATTTCTTCATATGTGATAAGCATATATCATACAAAGTTGAAGGATTCGACTCGAACTTGAAAACCGATCACTAATTACTAATAATTTTGAGTTATTCGAAGTTTTATTTTATAACTCAAACTTTATTTATAAAATTTTTTAGCCGAATTTATGAAATTACGATTCAATTAATTAGAATCGAGATAAAAATTCGATTTGTTTGAATCAAGTCTAACTCACCCCTAATTATAACTTGTCTATTTTATTCATGACATAATCTCTCAAACAAGTTTTTAATGTATGTCTATGGACTAAGTTTATGATTATGACTTGTCTTTTTTGTTCGCTATATTTTGTGGAAATGTTTTAAAAATCATTTTTTTAAATTTAGGGTAAAGTTTACAAATTATCATTAAAATTTAGTTAATTACTCAATTTAATAATTAAACTTTTAATTGCTTCAATATTACCATTTAAACTCTGTGTTTTACTTCAAATTGGTCATTGAGGTATTAACAAACGTTAAGAAAGTAACGTGGCTGTTAACAAATTTTGTATAATAACACATTTAATCCTCCACATTAATATATTCAAACAATTTACTCCTAATTCAAATAATAATAATAAATTTAACCCTCAATATTTCACATTATTTCAATTTGGTCCTATTTTTAATTAAAAATAATTTAACCATAAACCTAAAACCCTAAACCCAAAGCCCTAAAACTAAAACATGTTATTGAATTTCCAGCATGGTTAATAAACGAACAAACAAGGTTTGCATAGTTAATAACGTGTTTACACTAGACATAAATTAGACTACTTTTGTCTTTCTCCGTGTCTCTGTTATTGTTATGGTTGCAATGCCAAACTGAACCAATCTCTACCGCCCTTTGTTTCTTCCGGTCCAATTCTTTCACTGTAAGCCCTCTATCTTCACCTTCTCTCTAAACATCTTTATTTTGATGATAGACTGATAGTGAGTGAGAAGTTGAAATAATTGTTGATTTTTCCATTTTTCTGTTTTTGTGTCAAAGGAAAATTTTATGTTTTGGATATTTAGATGTCTAGATTGTAACTTCAGAATTTCAAAATAAGGTGTGAACAATGCCGGAAAAATCGGAGAATGGTGATCAACAGATAAACCATGGTGCTCGATGTGTGTTGCAATCAACTCCCTGCTCTGAACCTTGGTGGAAAGGAGTTGAGACTAACCCCTTTAGTGAAGCTGCATCTAAGTTACCTTTTGTAGAACAACTAAATGGTTCAATGGCAATTGGAGTGTTAAATAACATATGAAAATTCAATAATATTATGTTTTAATTTTAGTGTTTAGGGTTAAATTATTTTTAATTAAAAATAGGACTAAATTAAAATAATGTGAAATATTGAAGGTTAAATTTATTATTATTTTTTGAATTAAGAGTAAATTGTTTGAATATGTAAATGTGAAGGACTAAATGTGTTATTATGCAAAATTTGTTTACAGCCACGTCACTTTCTTAACATCGATTAAGAATTTTAGTGACCAAATTGAAGCAAAACACAAAATTTAATGGTAATATTGAAGCAATTAGAAGTTTAATTACCAAATTAAATAATTAATTAAAATTTAGTGACCATTTGTGAACTTTACCGTTAAATTTATTTTCTATTGTCGATAAACTTTTCTTCAGCCGGCATTCTCTCGTCGTCGGTGGGATTCGCTTGTGCAAAAAGAAAAGCTCAACATTTTCAATCAACCAACGGTTCTGATTACATCCCACTTAAATCAACGCCCCTGATTCAACAATACCTTCGTCTCTTTTACTTTTGATATTCATATTACAACCAACATCTAGTCAAAATCAAAGAAATCGACCCTGCACCCTAAGCTCAACATTTTCATTCCTCATTTTTAACTTTTGAATTGATTTTGTAATCAATTTTTTTTTAATGCGAAGGCTTAGTTTGAGTTAACTCGTCAAGGAAAGGATAATCGGAGGCTATGGCGGGAACGAGCGACTCCGTGCCTATCAGGGTCCCCTACAGGAACTTGAAGAAGGAATCGGAGGTTGAAATGATCGACGATCCTCATCTTCGGATCGATCTAGATTCATCTCCTTCGACTTCTTCTTCCTCGCCTCCGTCTAGGGTTCCCAATGGAAACCCCGACTTATCATCTCCGATCTGTGCCGGATCCAAGGATTGTAGCTTGATTACTCTGGCTCTTAGTTGTACGGTCGCCGCCGGGGTTCAATTTGGTTGGGCTTTGCAACTATCGCTTTTGACACCTTACATTCAGGTATTTCCAATGCTTTTTTTTTGTTTCCCTTCGGTCTTTTGTAATTTATGTTAGTTCATGTAGATTTTAACCGAATAAAAGTAGAATGTTGACGATTAATGTTCTGAAGCTTGAATTATGCTTAGTTGGTAGTCTTGAATTAGTTAGGTAGTAGATGCTACAATACTTTTTCATTAGTGCTTAGTCGTTAATGTACTTAATTCTCATGTACTGTAGAAAGAATTTCTGGTCTAGTTACAACTACAAGTTGCATAGGAGAGATCATGGTGTTGAGAGGCAATTTTTCTTTATTACCTTTCCCTAGATATTCTTCTAATAATTTGTAGAAGAAGTTGAAAAAAGAAGAAGAAATAGATAAATTAAATATTTGGAATATCAATTGCAGTGCTTAATATCTGCTAGGTAGCAGATACACATCTTGCATGCTGATTATTTGGCATGCCTGTGTATCAGAGAAAAATATTATGGCCATTTTTTGAGAGAATTTTGCAAAATAAAGTAATTCTCAAAATCTTTTGTCAACTTCATGCTCATGTAATACTTTCTCTTTATTTATCATTTTTATTATCTGATTGCTCTGAGCTTCTCTTGAGCTACTGAAGCTTTCCTTTTTTCATAACTGTATATTTTGTTGATTCATGCAGACACTTGGAATAGAGCATGCTTTTTCTTCATTTATTTGGCTTTGTGGTCCAATAACTGGTCTTGTGGTAGGTGATGGGAAACAGATTGCATTTAATTCTATATTATCGCCCTTTCATTATCTTTGAATCATTATGGGTGTAATGTGATATTTTCATGTTTAACTTGATAGTCTGATATAATAGCTTGTGCTGCATTTTGAACTAACTAATAAAAAGGTTGGGTCTACCTTTCATGTATTGAAGGTAGAGGATGTGAGTACCCTAGAATGTTTATTTGTTTGATTGCATAATAGAGAGTTCTTGTTTATTTAAAATTTCATTTTTCTCCCTTCATACCTCGGGTATCTTCTGGTACTTTTATCCCACTATCGACAATTGATCTGCTTCATGCTCCCTCCTTCTCTCCCCTCCCCCTGTGTGTCTCCGTGTGCAAATTAGGAGGCATTATACCTCTGTGATTAAATGCCTATTTGTTATAGATGCAAGCACATAATATATGTAAAATAACTAGAGTTAAAAGAACTTGCCTATCTGTATTTATGATTTATTGAGTTGCTTGCATTTTGATCTTAGGTTCAACCTTGTGTTGGCATTTGGAGTGATAAATGCACTTCTAAATATGGAAGGAGGCGGCCTTTTATTCTTGCTGGAGCGCTCATGATCTCTGTTGCTGTAAGCATTGAAAAAGTGTTTTACCTGTGAAATAATTCACTCTATTATGCTATTCCCTAATTTTTTATATATTCTAAACTAAGTTTTGCTATCTAGGTGATCATAATCGGGTTTTCTGCTGACGTTGGATACATATTAGGTGATACAAAGGAGCACTGCAGGTTTTCTCTTCTGCTTTTGATTCATTCTCTTCTGTTATAGCCCCCTCCTCTTCCTGCTGCAAAAAATGAAGAGATTGACCTAATAATGTATGCAAATGTAGCACGTTTAAAGGTACACGAGCAAGGGCGGCCTTTGTCTTTGTTATCGGGTTCTGGATGTTGGATCTTGCTAACAATACAGTGCAGGTAAGCCTTACATGAAATTTTTTCTTCATTTTATTATGCACTTGTTCTAATGGTGGGTTTTTTTAGGGACCAGCACGTGCCCTTTTGGCTGATCTATCAGGTGAATCCCCTTCTTAAGAAAAATGGAAAAAGAAAAAAAAAAGTTATACTCTATACAAAGTAACATTGTGATGTCTACCACCGGTGGTCAGGGGTCAAGCCCTGTGCAACCCATCCCCTTCCCCCAAATTTGTATTGATAAAAAATGTGTTGTCTACATTTGATGCTTCTCATTTACTAAGCCCTATAATACCTCACTTCTTTGAATAGTGTACATGACAAGTTGTTGGATGCCTATGTTTTAGGTCCTGATCAGCACAATTCTGCAAATGCTATATTTTGCTTGTGGATGGCTGTTGGAAACATCTTGGGATTTTCGGCTGGTGCTAGTGGGAGTTGGTACAGGTAGAAATCTTTTAATGTGTTCTTATTGTATGTGACAAACAATTATAGAAACATAGTTATTTATATTTTAGAGCATTTATATATAAATATCTAATTTTTATCAATGATCTCGACACAGATGGTTTCCGTTCTTGGAAAGCAGAGCTTGCTGTGAAGCATGTGCCAATCTTAAAGCAGCATTTCTTGTTGCTGTGGTAAGTACATTATCCATTGAAGTTTTACTTATATGCGTTTCTAGGATGTTAAAACTGAAATTCTTCGTATACATATTAACTAAAGTACATTTGTATGTGTCAATTTATGCCTTAGATTAGGTATGTCACTTTAACATGTATACTGATTCTTTAGATAAAGAGTTTTAAATACAAGCATGGCTTCTTTTGTAACTGAAGTTCATCTGAAATGATTTGCTTTGCATATTTTGTGGACCATTAGTAGCATTTATCATATCCTTATGATTCAATGAGCTATATATATATATATATATATATATTGGTTGTTGGGATGTATATTCATTAACAATCTAGACTTGTAGTGTAACTTCTTTAAACTTTGAGTGCCTTTTTAGTAGCTAGTTCTTGTGATTGATTGACAATTTTGTGCTTTTGTGGTCCACTGTTTTCTAACACTTTATTTGATGCCATCCCGTATATGCTCAAAGAATTGTTTGGCATTTCTGCAGGTCTTTCTCTTATTCTGTACTATTGTGACTCTATGTTTTGCCAAGGAGGTTCCCCTTCCACCACCAGCAGATCAGCCAACTCGTTTATCTGATTCTGCTCCTTTGTTGGATGGTTCCACACAGGACTTTCAACACTCAAAATTAGAAGCTGATGCATCCATTGTTGCCAATGATAATAGGAACATTAATGGAAAGGGATACGAACGAGTGTCAACCTCCAAGCATGCTGACTCCAAAGATAACAATGCTCAAAATGAAGTTTTTAGTGATGGACCTGGAGCCGTACTGGTAAACTTATTGACCAGTGTAAGGCACTTATCACCTGCAATGCACTCGGTGCTTGTTGTCATGGCTCTTAGTTGGGTAAGTTTCAACATTTTCTCTATGCTTTGGTACTTTGAAATTGGCATTGAGCTATTTATTTGTTAATTGAGAGGGGAGAGTTACGATCGTGTGTTTGGGATTACCGGATTAGTACCTCAGCTCATGAAGCAAGACTGAGACCTTAGGACTTGTTAAAGAGTGACCCATACCTCCTTTTAGGATTTTGATAAAAATTCTGCTTATATTTCATTATTACATAGGTCCCTTTAAATAGAGATTGCAATAATTAAATAAAGTTCTAGCAAAACCCACCGATTCTAAGAGTCCTAAAACAGTTGACTTCTCCCAAGAATAATAAAATAACTTCATTTAGAAGAGTCCTACCTAACTTCTCCTAAGAAAAATAAAAGTTCTTTTATTAATTATTAAGAGTCCCACGTCCATAACACGGAGACTCAAGGATCGTTAACATGTTCAGTCTGATGGTTGGCTACAGTTTCACAACCCTTTTCCTTACCCCACTGAGTAATAAGAAAAGGAGGAAAAGGAAAGCAATCATTTAGTATTATTGTTTTCATGTATTCGGTTCTTATTTGCAGCTTTCCTGGTTCCCGTTCTTTCTATTTGATACGGATTGGATGGGAAGAGAAGTATATCATGGAGACCCAAAAGGGAATGCTTCTGAAATAAAATTGTATGATCAAGGTGTCAGGGAAGGTGCATTTGGTTTGCTATTAAATTCTGTAAGAACTCAGAATTGATCACAAATTTCAAGTTTTTCTTAGATATTTTTCTTTCCATTATTTGAAGTTGATATTATTATTGGCCTCTGTAGGTGATTAGATTTCTTTCTTATTTATTTCAGTAATATTTCTGTTAATTTTTGATGTAGGTTGTTCTGGGAATTAGTTCTTTCTTTATTCAACCAATGTGTCAAAGGATGGGGTCAAGACTTGTTTGGGCAATGAGCAACTATGCAGTCTTTGCCTGTATGAGTGTTACAGCTATCATTAGTTTGGTATCTATCAGAGAATATTCTCAAGGGATTGAACATGTATTTGGAGGAAGTGGAGCAATCAAGATTGCCGCTTTGGTTATTTTTGCTCTTCTTGGCTTTCCTCTAGCTGTATGTTTCAGATGACTTGCAGTAAAATTGTATATGCTTCAGTGTTTGTTTAAAAATGTTGAATTTTTGCTCATTTTTTGTTCTATTCTTGTAGATTACCTATAGTGTTCCATTTTCTGTTACAGCAGAGTTGACTGCAGATTCTGGTGGTGGCCAAGGTTCATGTCATTTATCTTCTATGGCATGTTTACTGCAGTTGTCGAATTTGGAAAATTGTAACAATTTGTATGTTTGTGCAGGATTGGCAATTGGAGTTCTGAACCTTGCAATTGTTCTTCCACAGGTATGCAGTTCAAATATCCAAGTGTTTTGGCTGCCTTCTGTTTACGGTGTTTTTATTATATATTTTAGGCATATAAAATACAATTTTGATGCATTGCAAATTGAATGAAAAAAGGTTCCCTTTATGCTTTCACAATTTAGTTGAATCTGATTTGCAACGTATTGATGGTTTCTTCAGATGATTGTATCTCTGGGTGCTGGTCCGTGGGATGCTCTATTTGGTGGAGGAAATATACCAGCCTTTATTTTGGCTTCCTTCTCTGCTCTGGCTGCGGGGATTATTGCAACTCTCAGGCTGCCTGATCTGTCACCTTCCTTCAAGTCATCTGGTTTTCATTTTGGCTAAGGAGTAAAATGGGCTTAATAAGGCGAGAACCAGTCTGTATAAGATGGTCGGCAACGTTGAAACGCTGCCCTCTACTTTCAGAAGATGGGTATGATCATTAGGATTTAGGATGCATAATTTTCATATTAAAAAAGATATGCGTGTTACATACCCAAAATTCATTCATTTTTTGCCCACTGTGGGTACAGGTAGTATATGTAGAGTGTAAATTGTGAATCAAAGGATATGTACACGTTCAGGGCATGATTAGTGTCTAATTTACATTGAAAACTCTACTTGTAGCATTATAAAGATCAATTCCTTTTGTTTCTTCTAATTTATAGAACAGTAGATGATTGCTACTCTGTTGTTGGTTTTGTAGTTTAGATTTAACTGTTTGTTTTGTGTTGAAGTGGGCAGCAGCATAGGCTATAGGCATTTCTGCCTGGAATTGGATGGCATGTGATAAGGTGCAGAGACTGTGGGTTTGATTCTGTAAAGGTGGAATGTGTAGGCGCAAATTCTTATATTTCTTTCTATGGTTCCCACTGTACTGTTTGTGAATGCGAAGTCTCATGGCATTGCCGCGTGAATGCTGAATTCTTGTTCCTACTGAAATCTCTAGTCAACACAAAATCACCCATAGTAAATAGCATCATGCCAAAAAATTTAGGATAAATGCTAAAATAAAGATAACTTCTGAGGATTGTTTACGTAAATATTTGAGTGCCTGACCTTTTGCTTTAGATTTAGTAAATTAATTACTTTAATTATTCTTATTTATCAATATATAAAATGAAATTTCTATTATAATCTTATAAGTTTGAGATTTGTAGCTCTTCCTCCAACAATGTCATCCAATGTCGGATCTAGATTTCGTATTAAGTGAGTTCAAGAAAGTTAAAATTAAACGAACTAAGTGAAGTCAAGTAGGTTCATATTTATTTAATTTCTCCCTCTACCTTCAAATTTTTCTATTTTTACAAGGATTCTCTGGAACTAAGTGGGGTCAATTGAGCCCACTAAACTCTACTTAAATCCGCCTCTGGAACTAAGTGGGGTCAATTGAGCCCACAACACATGTTGGTTTTATTGATGTTTAGATTTAAATTTTTTGTTATATTTATTTATATTTTTAACTTAAATAAAAATTATTATTTTTAATATAATAACATTTATTATAATTTGGTTTTATAATATCACATGCATAGTACGTGTACCTTGAACTAGTTTTAATATTAGAGTAGTTATGTGTTTCAACAGTTATGTTAAACTCAATTTGTTTTACATTGTTTCTAGACAGTTAAATAATGATAATAAATGGTTAAAATTATTTTTTATCTTTTTTTTTCAAGTGATAATCTTCACATTTTCTACTATTAATCTCATCCATCTATTTCACTCATCCAATGGACATGGATTAATATAAAACTAAATGAGTTTTATACCATGTAACTGGATCTCATACTATACATACTATATATATTATAGATAGTTTAAACTATAAATTTCAAAATGGATGAATAAATAAGTAGGGAGATTTTACATCATTTGAGCGTAAATTTAACCCTTAATATTAAGGATAATTATTCCTTATACTGGCGGCGGTGAAAATTAAAAGATTTCACAAGCGCTTTAGTTTTATGTTTAAGGATTCAATTTAAGGTGTTAGGTTTAGGGGTTAAAATTAAGGATAATGGTTAGAATTTAGTGTTTAGGATTGAAATTTAGGGTTTATAGACTAAAACCTAAATCATAACATCTAAACTCTAAATTCTTATCATAAACTCTAAATTCTAACAATTATCCTTAAATTCTAACCCATTAAACTTAAAACCTAACCTATAATCTCTAAACTCTAGATTCTAACCACTATCCCTAATTTCTATCCCCTTAAACCTAAACACCTAAACACTACCCACTAAACATAATCTCTAAACCCTAAAATTAAAGCACTTGTAAAAAATTAGTTTTTACTGCCAGTGCATTAAACATAGACCCTAATATTAATGATAATTTGTAGAACAATATTTAATGTATTGATGGTGTATAGTTATATGCCCAATCGGTGAATCAAACAATGATGCATCGACATAAATTTAAAAAATTATGCTTATTTAAGTTTAATTTGAATAGTATATTATCGTTTAATATATTAATGATGCATAAAATGATACGTCAATACATGGACAC
The DNA here is from genome assembly GCA_030270665.1 of Hibiscus trionum. Classification (NCBI taxonomy): domain Eukaryota; kingdom Viridiplantae; phylum Streptophyta; class Magnoliopsida; order Malvales; family Malvaceae; genus Hibiscus; species Hibiscus trionum. The sequence goes on from BSYR01000065.1 coordinate 6,944,436, forward strand.
TTTTTTTTTCTTTTGCTCACTATAGAATTTTTTTTTTGGAAATTAGAATTGTTTAAAAGTAGCGTATGTTTATATATATATATTCTTGACTTGTTGATAATGCACACACAACTTGTAAACAGAATAATTAGATTCAAATTTTTAGAATAAATATCATCTACTTTTTTATTGGACCACATGTTAGTTTCGCTATATAACTTTCTCTTTACATAATGTAATTATGTCATATTGTCATGTCATAAACTCATTAGTCCGTTTTTTGAGTAACTATATATGTGCGCTCATGTGGATTAGCATAAAAGTTATATACTATTGTTTTTCTTAAAAAATCATTAGTCAACATCATATGTAATTTCATAAAATGCGAAACATCTTAATCCTAAAGTAATTCATTATAATCTCTCAACTTTATTTCTTAATTCGTTCAAAATTATACATCCAATGAAATATTTTTGTTTTCATATGAAAACAATGAAAATTCATTTCGTTTCCTTTTGATTTAAAAAGCAAACAAAAGAAAGCAAAAACTTGCTTCCACTTCAAATGTAGTCCACAATGCAATTAGGTTAAAAATTATAAAGAAAATATATGTTACGACTTTAAAAAATTAGAAACCATTTTATTACAAATTGGACTTGATTTAAAAAGGGTAAACTTCACAAGTAGTTCTTGAACTTTTAAGGCCTTTTCAATATGATCACCAAACTTTTAAAACTTATAATAAAATCACTAAACTTTTAATTCACTTTTATTACGGTCACTCTCAGCAACCGCCGTTAGAAAAATTGTTTTAAAGTCGTTGCTAATATCGTATCATTTAATAATAATTATTTTATCATTACTTATAATTCAAAAAAAAATTCAACAACGAACCTTAGATATTGGAGTAATATTCTGAAAATTAAATTCAACAAATACATCTATAAATTATTAGAAATGATTCAATTTTACGTCATCTAACATCCTACAATATATATATATATATTTAACAATTTCTACCAAGAAGAGAGAGAAATTTGCTCCTAATGGGTAATGAACCCACAACTTAAAGGAGAAAAGAGAGTGTCAACTGAGAGCTTTTAACCATAAGGTTATATTTTGATACACAACCAATCATACAGGCCTGACCCTGGGCAGGGGAACAAGGGCGCCCGCTCAGGGCCCACAGCTAAAAGAAGTTACACGTTTCTAATTTTATTCGAATTGTATTTGTTTTTAATGGTCTAATTTTTTAATACTTGTTATTAGGGGCCCAATTTTTTCAATATTTATTAATAGAAGTTTAGTATTTTTTCTAATATTTATTAGTAGGGGTTTACTCTTAAAATTCAACTTTTTCTAATACTTGTTATCAGAGCCTAATTTTTTTTAATATTTGTTATTTTGGGCATACTCTTTAAATTCATTTTTTTCAATTTTTGTTATTAGGAACCTAATTTTTCAATACTTGTTATTATGGACCTACTCTTAAAATTATTTTTTTTCATTACTTGCTATTAGGGACAAAGATTTAAATAACATTATGTAACCGCAACAACGACTGTTACATGACGATAGCCGTAGTGGTGGAGCCATGATTTTCTTATAGTGGGGTCATGAGTGAAGTATGAGGTATTGATAATTTTTATACCACTAGAATAAGCATTGTTGACCCTATACCCCAACAAATTAAGTGGGGTCAAATCTAATATTTCTTATGAAAAAATCTATATTACCTCTTTGAAAGTCTCATACCCCAACAAATCAAGTGGGGTTAATTGCACCCAATTTATATGCTACATCCGCCCATGAGTAGCGGCACCATCTAAAACCGCGATACCGGCCCGCAACTGTTACGTCCACAATAACATATGTTATTAAGAGATTTCACAATCGTAATACTTGCAATGACCGCAACCACAATAAAACTTAACATGACTGTAAATATGGCTGCAACCGCAATATAAATTTCTAATTTGGGGCCCATTTTTTTATATTCTCCCTAGGCCACTAAAAGTCCAAGACCGGCCCTGCATTCATATTTAACCTATAAAATCTAAAAACTAAATCTCTAGCTATAACACCCTAAAACCTAAATTTTAAACTATAAATCCTAAATCCTAAACTCTAAATTCTAATCATAAACCTTAACTTCTACACCCCACAACCTAAATCTCTAAATTTTAAAATTTATACAAATTTATGTATCAAAGTATTTTTCCTTAAAAATATGCTCTAAAGATTGTTGACATATCGATACAATATTTAACTACATTAAATTTAGTGAAATCTAGTTGTTCAAGACAAATTTTCAAATGGCGCTCATAAATGATAATATGGAAGCATGAACATCCATGTCTAATCGGATAACATGTGTGTATTATGTATATATATTTGTTAAGTTAGGACATTCATAGATGTAGAGCTCAACATTTATCATTGGAGAATATTTGTTTAGCATGGACTTATAGGAAGTCGTTTTTATTTATTGGGAATGAATTATTAAGTGAGATGGTGGAGTGAAATTAATCAAGTTAAAAAGAGAGAGGGAAAACTAGACCAACAACCGGTTGGTCTAGTGGGATGAAGCATGAAGTTCTTTAAGTAAAGTCAGAAATTCGAATCTTAACGTTAAGAATAGAAAAAATTAGATTAGAAGGTTGCTCTATAATAGGCCTAAAAAACTCAATTTGAACTAGTCGACTATGAGTTAAAAACCAGTATTAAATCCAAAAAAAAAAAGCGAGAATAGGACATGAAATGAACATTGGGATAGAGATTGGGCTGAACGACAAAATAGACCAGCTCTTGTTGGGTCCATTTTTGTCCGATGCGAAAATTCAATTTCAAGTAAAATGAGAAGTTAGATCTCTCAAATAAGATCAGAAATTTGAATTCTAGCGATATGAATAATATGAACTAAGTTTGAAGGGTCATTTTTTACAATCAACAGCTACAAAATTTAATATAGATTAGTCGACCAATATTTCGAATATGAAGTATATGGTTTCAAATTAGAAACACATTGATTCAAATACAGAGGACTGAAACCAGTGAAAGGATAATGGATAGGAAAGAGCACGATCCCTGTTGGTGGTTAGGTGGCAGTCTCAGTCCCTGCCCTCTCTGGTCCCATTCCCTAGATTCCTTCCCCTCGGCCCCCCTCCTCTGCCTTTAGACCCTAATCCAACTCTCAAGCAACCCTTAACCCTAAACTATGAAACCCTAAACTATTTCCACCTATATGAAGTATGAACACTCTGCTTCTTTTCTTAATCTGTTTAAACAAATAACAAAATCCTTGTAGCTATGGATGGAATGAAGCTTCTTGAAAATTTTATTTTTTTCCTTGTGTTTTAAGACATCCGTCTCTGTTGAGAAAACCCCACTATTTTGTCTCTTAAGTGTGTGACAAAAGATGAAAATGACCTCAAATTATTGAGCTTGGAATCACTCATTGGAAAATGGCACTACAACACTATTACCAGGCTTAAAAATTAAGTCTTTTCCCCCCTTTTTTAAAATCAATCCTCATATAAAGAGAAGGGTAACTCTATTAATCATTCATGCACTCTATCAGAACATATATTATATAAGAAAGTAAGTATTTTCCCCCTATAAGGTATATAAGGTATACCCTTTTAACAAACCACTGCATCACCCTTCCAATTCAAGAATTTCCAGGTTTTTTTTTACTTATATCAAAATCAAATCTATCTTTTGCTTTTCTTACATTAAACTCCGTGTCCAATCCGAGGATCTGCGTGAGACGATGAATATAGAGTGTTGTTAATAGTATTGGAAGGCTTAGAACCGGCGCCTGCAGACTGCAGTGCACACTACTGCTGGGTTATGTCTTGCAATGGGATGGCTTTTTTCCCAGCAAATTTCATGCTCCAAACTCCTCACGAGGAAGATCATCAACCCTCCACTTCCATCAATCAGATGCTTCCTTCTTGTCCACCCCAAGATTTCCAGGGTATTTATACACATCTTTCTTCATATGTATGTATGTATGTATGTATGTATGTATGTATGTATGTATGGTGATGGTTTTGATTTGGTTTTAGGTGTGGCAACGTTTCTTGGGAAGAGATCAATGTCATTTTCAGGTATAGATGTGTGTGAAGAAGCAAATGGGGAAGATGATTTATCAGATGATGGTTCACAGGCAGGAGAAAAGAAGAGGAGGCTAAACATGGAACAGGTCAAGACTCTTGAGAAGAACTTTGAGTTGGGTAATAAGCTTGAACCCGAGAGAAAAATGCAGCTGGCTCGAGCTCTTGGGCTGCAGCCAAGGCAGATTGCTATCTGGTTCCAAAACAGAAGAGCTAGGTGGAAAACCAAGCAACTTGAGAAAGACTATGATCTCCTCAAGAGACAGTATGAAGCAATTAAAGCAGAGAATGATGCACTCCAAGCTCACAACCAAAAGCTTCATGCTGAGGTACGTAATAATATTAATCTTATATCCTTGAAAACCGTTACGATGCGGCCGTTACGCTTTCTGTCAGCAATCATGGTAGCTTCTTCTTGTTTGATTGGATGCAGATAATGGCACTGAAAAGCAGGGAACCAACCGAGTCCATCAACCTCAATAAAGAAACTGAAGGTTCATGCAGTAACAGAAGTGAAAACAGCTCAGATGTAAAGTTGGATATCTCGATGACACCGGCAATTGACAGCCCCTTGTCGACTCATCCAACCAGCATAACCTTCTTCCCAACATCCAATATTAGGCCAACAGGTGGAGGTGGTGGTGGTGGTGGTGGTGGTGCACAACTATTCCAGTCCTCGTCGTCGAGGCCGGATCACCAGCAATGCCAGAAGATGGATCAAATGGTTAAAGAAGAAAGCCTCAGCAACATGTTCTGCACCATTGAAGATCAAACCGGGTTTTGGCCATGGCTTGAGCAACAACATTTCAATTGATCAGGGTTTCATGTATAATTATAATATCAACGTTTTGGTACCTTCAGAGTGGTGTATAAAGGTTGAATTATATCCAGTTTAAACTTTTGGGGTGAAAAGATAATTATTGAGGAATAAAAAATGTGTCTTTCTGGTTAAATATGTATATCAGGTTTCCCTTAGGATGTTTGCTAGGTTGGGTCAATGCGAGAAGAATTTCGGAACGTTCATCATTAACCAACACACTACAATGATTAATTATTCTCACTGCATTAAGTTATGAACATTTTTTTTCTGATTTCATCATTCAGTGAACAAAGTATGCTCAAACGTTAAGTATAAAAAAAGGGGGGAAATGAAGAGAGAAAGAGAGTATCCAACACACATTTCAAGGTGGAGAAGAAGACAAATAGATGAAGAGAAGGAAAAAACAAGAAGAGTTGGAAAATGGTGCAAGCTCGTGAAGGAGACGTGGGGAATGGCAAATCTTGTGCTGACAAACAAGGGAATGGCATCCAAAAGCCAAGGTAGCCGGCAGCCCACCTTTTGGGTTCTGACACTACCCAACTCTCTTCCTTTCTCACCCTACTTTTCAAGTCTTTAATTGCTGCAGCCTGCAGCAACCATACTACTACTACTAAATAATAATAATAATAATAATAATAATAATAATAATGGAAAGTTTTAAGAGATTTATTTAATTATCGAGTGGTCAAAGATATTTTTATTGTTTTATTTTGTATGTGCTAAAATCTTGATATTTGTCTTTATAATATAAAAATAAAAAAGGTTTAAAGAGTAATTTTGTCTATGTAGTAATTCTGAATCAATAATGTTGTTCCTCCTTTTTAATTTCATCAATTTAGTTCTTAAATTTCTGAATTGCATCAATCTCGCTCTTTGACTGTCGTTGACTAATAGAGTAGATAAATTATGTGCATGTGGCCACTATCTACTTCCACATCAGTGGTTATCGCTAGGGATGTAAAAACAGGTAATCGGATGGGTTTCAGGTCGGGTACTGTCAGGTCGGGTAAAATCGGGTACAGGTCATTTCAGGTCATTTTTCTATTTTGACTCGACTAGGGTCGGGTGCGGGTCCATTTCAGGTCGGGTCCATTTCAGATCGGGTCCATTTCAGGTCGGGTTCATTTCAGGTCGGGTCAAAACGGGTCGGGTCCGAAGCAGATAATTGACAGGTTAATTCGGGTTCGGATACACTTCAGGTCGGGTCCGTTTCAGGTCGGGTTCATTTCAGGTCGGTTGCATTTCAGGTCGGGTGCATTTCAGGTCGGCTAATTTTAGGTCGGGTAGTTTCAGGTCGGGTAATTCAGGTCGGGGTATTTTTAGGATTGAAATTCGTATTGAGTTTGAGTTCGGTACAACCATATAAGTAGTCGATAGACTTTAGGTTGGCCTTCGTCAATCGTCATTGATTTGGAGTTAATTATTTAAAGTCATGTCAAATTAAAATTATAAAACATTGGAGTAATTAAAAATAATGAAAAAGCGTCAATTTGGACTGAAAAGAGGTCAATTTGGACTGAAAAGATGTCAATTTGGATTAAAAATAAAGTTTCACGGATTATAATGAACAAAAATATCAAATTAAAATTATAAAACATTAGACAAATTTAAAAGAAAATAATGAAAAGGGGTCAATTTGGAATAAAAATAAAATTTTGGGGACTGTAATGAACAAAAATATCAAATTAAAAGTATAAAAATTAGTGTAATTAAAAAAACAATAAGTAGATGTCAATTTAGAATAAAAATAAAGTTTTAGGGTCTAGAATGAACAAATTTTCAAATTAAAATTATAAAACATGATGAATTAAAAAATATATATATATATATAGGGGTCAATATGGAATTAAAATAAAGTTAATGGATTAGAATGAAGAAAATATCAAATTAAAATAACAAAACATTGGGCAAATTAAAAAAATAAATGTGGGTCAATTTGGAATAATAAATGTGGACAAATTAAAATAAAGTTAAGGAACTAGAATGAAGAAAATACTAAAACACACATGTATACATACACACTAAAACACATATATATGCATGTATTTAAGTTTTAGTATACATATATATATTGTTATAATTATATATATATACTAGAACATACATATTTGTATGTATATATGTATACCCCTAAACAATACCCATAAACCTCAACCCTTAAATCTTATAATCACTAATAATTAGAGTACAAGCTTAATCCCCTAATCCTTAAACTAATCTCATAACCCCAAATAATTAAGTTGATGCATTTACCCCTAAACCCCAAACATGAATATCTAAATCTTACAGACACTATTCACTAATAATTAGAGTACAAGCCTAATCACATAATCCCTAAACTAATCTCATAGCCCCAAACAATCAACTTGACACACTTACCCTTAAACCCTAAACATAAGCTCATAAATCTAACAAACAAAATAAATTGAAACATAAAAAGGACAAATCTAAAAATAAATTAAAATTAAATTATTAATTAGAGCCAAAATCACAAATGAATAAAATTATTAAACCTAATTACTTACCAAATCTTTATACGAGGACCAAATCAAATTTAAAGCAAACCAAAAAGCTTAATAATTAATTAATTTATGAAGCATGGCCTAATTAAATAAAATTTAAAGAAACTAAACCAAAAGTTAAGACTAAAAAAAAACTAAAACCTAAAAAACCTAAACACTAACCATCTAATTAAGGAAGGACCTAAAGAATAATTAACCCCTAAATAAAAAAATCTCACATCCACTCAATTGATACGGCGGCAAAATTTCCCCCCACCCCCCATTTTGTTTGATGGCGGCAAAATCCCCCCCCCCCCCATTGCCAAAATCCCCCATTTTATTTAATATGGTCCCAAAATTCCCCCCATAATTTCCTATCAATCAAAAAAACTTTCCCCCATTAATTCAAAAAAACTTCCCCCTAAACTAAAAAATATTATTATTATTATTATTTTAATAGTTATAATTAATTTTTTTAATAAAATATTTCTTAAATTTAATGATCACAATTAATAAATTGACTTAAATTTTAAATAATTTGTTTTAAATTCATCCATCACAATTTATTAATTTAATAGAACTTTTAAATTTTGAATATTTTTAATAAAATAAATTTAAGTATGTTAATTCTTATTAAACTTCACAAATAATTTATATTGAACGAGTTAGTATTAAATTAATTTAATAAATTAATACTTTACATTAATCAACACTTTAAATTTATCAAATCGTAGACTTCTTCAACTATATATTAGGTAAATATCAAGTCAGATCAATATCATTCAGGTTAAAAATAGGTCGGGTTCAAAGCAGGTCGGGTCAATTAACAGGTCGGGTTCAAAACAGGTCGGGTCCAAAACAGGTCGGGTTCAAAACAGGTCGGGTCCAAAACAGGTCGGGTTCAAAACAGGTCGGGTAATATCGGATCTCGGATCAATTCAGTCGGGTAAAATCGGTTATCTGCTAGGTCGGCTTCGGGTTCGTTTCAGTCAGGCGCAGGTCGGGTTTCAGGTCCACAGTAACAGGTCCAATTCGGGTTCGGGTCGTTTTCAGTCGGACGCAGGTCGGGTTCGGTCACTACAGTAACAGGTCGAATTCAAGTTCGGGTCAACAACAGTCGGTTACAGATCGGGTTCGGGTCATTAAATTTTCAGGTCAAATCAGGTTCTGACTCGAGCAGGTTTCAGTCGGGTTTTCAGGTCGGGTCAACTTTTTACATCCCTAGTTATCGCCAATTGTCTTATCATGTCGATGATGATATGATTTTTGATGACGTGATAGTACGAATGAAGGGTTTTAGAATTAATTGTTCATTTTAAAATTACATAATTTTTTTAAAAAGAAAATTCATGCTAATTTTACTACCAAATAATCAAAATTGATCTGTCAGCATCTTATTAGAAGACATTAATTTATTAAAAAGGTTGATATATGAACATACTAATTCAAACACTGTTAATTTAACATAGAGCCTCCGACATGGCAAATAGAAACTAGTGATAACAGTTATGTTAGTCAACGACAGTTAAATAACAAGATTGATGTAATTCAAAAATGTGAGGGTTAAATTAATAAAATTTAAAAAATACAATATTAATGATTTGATATTACTACAAGCACCAAATTATTTTTTTAAGCTTAATAAAAATAAAACTAACGTGAGTAAGGCACATTACATTTCTAAAGAGAGAACGTGAGTTCGAACCTTAAAAATAATATTGTTGAGAGAGACAATCACGTACTTCAAGTATAGACCGTAAAACGAACATACATATAACAAAAAAAACTCATGTGACCCACTTGCCGTCACCCACTCCTCGGCACCCCCCACAAAGTCCTCTCTTTGCCCCACTTTCATGATTCCCCCTTTTCCTTTCCTTTCCTCTCTTCTTTTACTACTCCTTTCAATTTCTTCTTTTCAGTGACAGGTGCAAAGTAATTGTCAATTGCCTCACTTCTTTTTTCTCAATTTGATCCAAAACAATAATGTTCATTCACATTCTAGTACATGCGTTCGCCACCTAATTATCTCATCGTCTCATAGCTAACCCCATTTCCACATGATCCTACCTAGCTCATCCAATCATAAACCACCACACACCTATTTCTTAATTATCACATCTGGCTTCCCCACTCTTTTGCTTCGTCATCGAAACATATTCCGTTTACACCCGAATTCGAACATCATAATCTTCGTCATATATTATATGGTGGATAAGAAAGTTGTTCGAGTTCGTCACTGTACAGTCCCGTTGCTCTCAGTTTGTGATTTGGACATGGTTTTTATAAGTTAGTGCCGATGGACTAGGATGGATGATCTGTATATATGTCACGCTAGTACATGATATTAAACATATGAATTTTTATATTACTTGGGGTTCCCCACAATGTGTAACACATGGAAACAAGAAGAGTACTACAATTAGGGTTTTAGTTCAAGGACGGACGTAAGATTTTATGTCAAAGGTGTGAACTGTTAGGGAATGAAGTATATTAGAAATTAAAGGGTACAAAATTACAAAATTTTAGAGGGTACAACTGACCCCTCTAGCACCTGTCGGTCCATCCCTGGTTCATGCTGGCTAGCCCACCCTTGCATAGGATTCTTCCCTTTGTATTGTATATATTATAAAGAAAAGCCTGTAATGCAGATCAGCTGGTAATATTAATCAATGTGATTTCATTTGGTGGACTCCATAAACAAATATGTAGACAGATGGATCAGAAAATCATGCAAATAAACTTGGATTCTGGGGTTATAATTAGCCAATAACCCCAATTAGATATGTAAGAAAATAGTTTATTTGAAATATTATAGTTTTATTTTTTATGGGATCATGTGAAGAGATTTGGGATAATCTTCGTTTGGATAATCACGTGCTAAGTTATGGAATTGTCACGTCAACAAACAATGAAAAAAATACAAATAAAAACATATTAAAAATCACATTGTTTGAAAAGATAACATATAATTATAGAAAAACTATAAAGACCATAAAAGATCTTAAAAAAAAAAAAAATCAGAGGAATAAAACTCAAAATTTAATTTTATAAAATATTATATAAAATTAAAAATGTTGAAAATCGTATGTCAAAATTGTTTTTAGGCTAAAAAACACTTGGCTTGAAAATGTGCATTTTAAAAACTGGAATCGTCATGTGTCATTGTAGGTTAGGTGCGATCAAAAACTCGTAAAAATATTTGTTCGAAATTTTTTTTAGAAACTCTTTGAAAAAGATAGTATTAGAGGTTTGCGTTAAAAAAACATGACAAAAAATAGATTCGAGAGTCAGTTACGCGTGAGAAAGGTTAAAGCACATCACGATGCCTAAAATTGATACAATTTTTTAAAATCATGTGTTGTGTTCATTTTTCATAAAGTTGTGGATACACATTTAAATTCAAAATATGTTTCAGTCAATGAGTGTAAATTTTACGAAGAATATCTCTTTATCATGAAAAGTTACGAAAGTCACAATCTAAAAAATTTGATTAACGCAACAAGATAACATTGTATTATTTTTTGAAATATGAAAATGATATACTTTCATTATGAAAATTACTAAGGTCGTAATTCAGAAAGTTTGAACACTAACTCATCAATTAACGCAACGAAAAAACATTGTCTAATTTTAAAATATGAGATAAATTTATGAAAGATGTCCTTCTGTTACAAGTGACTATAAAGTCACAATCTAGAAAGTGAACGATTAAGTTTTCTTAAAAATTGATGACGCCAAAAGGTTAGTGGCAATAATTATGATTAATGGTAATATTAAAAATAAATAAATAAGTAAATATTTAGATAGACATGTTAAGATCGAATCGGGAAAAAAAAACTTACAGAGGTTAAAGGATAATTAAACTGTAAAAAGGATTGACTTGAAAGAAACTAGAAATTAAATGGGTAAGATTAATTATAACTAAATCAACATGCTAAGAATAAAATTAAATGGGTGAAAATGTAAACTGAGTGGGTCAACAACAACGACAACAACAATTCTATTTATTGGGCCACACTGACAAAACAGGCCAAAAATAATTGGGCTAAATTCAATAGTAAATTTTGATATATGAACAAATAAATCCAACTGGCAAAAGAAAACAAATAACTAACGTTAAACCAATTTTAAAAAGTAAAATTTTGACAAACAAGCTTGTTTGTTTACCCTATAAAATTTAAAGTCTAAATTTTAAAATTTAGAGCTAAAAAATTAAATTTTATACCATAAATTCTAAACACTAACCTTACATTCTAAACTCTAATACGTAAACAATAAAATTTTAAACTAAAGTTTACACGGCCTATGTATCAAAGATTTCTTCATTTAAAAATGGATAAATTATATCATAGGTTACTCAATTATTAGTAAGATTATAATCAATTGTCAGAAACAAGTCATTGAGTAGTTAAATATTAGATGCCTTCTTGACATGGAATATTTTATTTATTAAAAAATAGATTTTAGAGAGTTACAATTAGGTCATGTGTCATAACGCTGACCGCCATATATAGTGATAGATAAACTCCATATTCCACTATAAGATTCACTTCGATCTCTTTGTTTAATTCATCATAGTATATTTTTGTGAATCTCTCTCAAAAATCATGAAATCACCTCTAAAACTTTTCAAATTTTTTGAACCTCGATATACATCATCTATCGTCAGATGGCCTTTGTCTCGAAAAATGTCATTTCTGTCACCAACAACAATTTCTCCACCATTCAAATGGCTGAATGGAGCCCTTGATCTTCGAGAATCCAAAACTCAAAATGAGTTCTTTTTTCTGATTAATTGAAAGACTCGTTTTTAACTTTTTGATATTGAGTGAACTATTTGTAATCTTTCTAATAATTAGATGACATGATATGTAATTTACCCTAGAAAACATCATTAATTTTTTTCCTAACGACACATTCTACCTAAGAATAGGCATTTTACCCAAGCCGGCCCGATCGAGTCAGATTTTTTTAATGAAAAATTGGATTTGGGTCAGGTTAGGTCGGATTTTTATCGAGAGTGAAGTCGGAACGAGTCGGTTTCGAGTTTAGGGTGGAAAATACCTTACCGACCCGACCCCGGAGTAATTGTGTATTTTGCCTTAAATTTTTAGAGATATTTATAATAATACTCATTCTTTATATACATTTTTATAATTAGGTCCTTAAAATTGAATTTGTACTTACAATTTAATCATTAAATTTATAATTTTTTACGATTATGTCTCCTAAAATTATTTTTTTACAATTAGATCCCTAAAAAATATTTTTTTCTATAGGTCGGGTCGGGTTTAGTGTGTTTATTTTTGAGTCGTGTTGGGTCGGGTTTTTTAAAGAATATGTTCGGGTCGAGTTGGGTGCAGGTATAAGGTATTTATTTTCAGGTCAGGTTCGGGTGGGCCAAAAACCCGACCCGACCCATGCCCATCTCTAATTCTGTCGTCCATTTTTTCTTTCATAATGTTAGAAAATACCCCTAATGTTTGGTTGGATAGTCACTTTGACCTCTATTTCTTTTTTATTTGAAGTAATTTAACCCTCAACGTTTCATTTTGGGTCAAAATGACCCCTCTGCGAATAAAACATGTTAGTCAACTGACGATAAACAGCTTGAAATGACTTAACAAAATGACCCCTCTATTGCAGCGTGCATTGCCGTGTAGGTTTGTCACGTCATTTCAAGTCATTTATCGTCAGTTGACTAACAATTTTCATCCGTAGAGGGATCATTTTGAACCAAAATAAAACGTTGGGAGTTAAATTACTTCAAAAAAAGAATATGGACTAAAATGATTATTCAGTCAAATGTTAGAGACATTTTTTGATATTTAAAGGTCTAGTGACCCAATCTCAAAAAGAAACTATATATACAATTTTATTTTGTGCCATTATCAAGAGACAGCCTTCCCTAATGTATTAACATTTGGGACTTCAGCGACCAACAATGACCCTACCAAAAAGAGTTGATTACACTTTTGGTTTACTTCTAATCAACCTTTAACTTACCACAATTAACTTCTTAACCATGAATTTATAACATACTAAATCATGAAAGTCAAACTGTTCTGAACAAGTTGGAAGCCCAAAGAGAAAAGTGAAGATAGGCCCAGATTTGAACCCCAAAGTAGTTTAAGGACAGACATGATTAGACCAATGCTGGCCAAGTGACACATGGGGTTGGACCCTGATATTGAATCAAAATGTACTCCCATTATTTCCAAGCCTTCAAAACAAGTTCCTTCAACTTGTTTATGTGATCGAGTTAGGCTCCGTTCAGGAACGAGTTTAGAACCAGTTTTTGATTGTCAACAAAAATATTGCGTCGAACGATTTAAAAATCTCGCCGTTTCAACTAGCTTTTGTACCTATTTTGGTCTCCAAACCAAACTTTTAAAAATCCTGAAAATTTCAACTTTTTTCTAAACCACCGTTTTCACCTACAATCACGTTCTAAAATCAATCCTGAACGGAACCTAAGTGGTGTGAATTATGGGGTCCCCATAAGGGCTCTGAAAGTGAATCATCTGTTTTGACAGACATGAACTTCAGTTAAAAACTTTGAAAAGACCAATCAATCAAAACATCCCTTGCTGTTCCAATGATATTTTTGTGGAACTAATGAGATTTACTCATTACAATCTGACAGATAAATGTGAAAAAGGTAAGCAATCATGCAAAGAGTAACACACACAATTGATTCCCCCCCCGTCCTAGTGAGACCAAGCACCAGACTCAGATTGAGCATGCTTCTCTACCAACATCTTAAAATAACACTAAAACTCACTAGGGTGGTAATAAATGAAGGCATGTGGGGGGACAGATTTCTGCTACCTACAACATCAACAATTGTAACACTGACAGAGATTATAATGATCATATATTTGTATATACAAACAGTAGGAATAGTGACAGAGATTATAATAGTGACAAAAAAAAAAGTTTAGTCTATGCATGGAGAATGGAGATAACCCCATTCCCATGGTTTGGTTATCAAATATGGTGATCCCGACATGACTTGGGCAGAGTTAAAGAAAGGGAAGAAAATGGCCCGTCCTCTCTCAAGCCAGCCTTGTAAAAGAGAAGCTGGGGTTAGAAAGGACTATACTTTTGACCAAGTTTCAGTAGTTCAGTTCCTATATAAGCAGTAGAGAAAAAGGCAGAAGAATATTTGGACTGAGGGGCTAAGGAATTAATTAAACCAGGTGTCAAGTAAAGTCGCAGGTTTTGGTATAGAGTAGGGGCTTGCAACTTTGCAAATCTCTGCTGTTTTGTGTAAGGTGGTGAGCTGTTCTATGAAGTATGAACACATCTTTATTGAAAGTAGCTAAAGAGTGAAACCATTTCAGAGTGACAGAATGTAAATTCATCTTCAATTACTCCTTTGCCAGATCCCACCTTTTTTTGTGTGGGTACTTTCAACTGTGTTTAGAGACGAAGTCAAAATTTAGAGAAAGAAGTAAAACGATAAATTTATTCAAATATAATTCCTCAATTTTTTCCTTCAAACTATGACACTCTCTATTTTATTTCTCAAAGTATGGTTGTTCACTGTAGCAATCAGAAGTCGGAAGGAACACAATCCGACTTTGAACAGTGTTTATCTAAAAAAATAAACTCAAAGTCAGTGATTTAGCTTGAAGACGGATCAAGGACAGTCCAACTTTGAATAGTGATCATTACTTTTACTGGTCAGAGACGGATTACAAGCAATCCGACTTTAGTAGTTTAATATTAACATGAGAACAACACTGTTTAAAGACCGATTGAACACAATCCGACTTCTGATTTACTACAGTGAACAACCATACTTGGGAAATAAAATGAGGGAGTGCCGTAGTTTGAGAAAAAAAAATTGGGGAACCATATTTGGATAAATTTATCAAGCAAAACATAAATTTTAAAAGGTGGAGAAAGACGAATTCATAATATTTTAATTTTTTAACAAAAATATAAAAAAATTAAAGGAAAAAAAGAATTTCGTCTGCAGGGGGAAACAGCTCCTCTCATTGATGTTGTACCTCCATCCCTGATGGTGCTTGCCATCTATTGAATGTAACAGTCCAAAAATCTTTTTTCTTTATATGATTGGGAAAATGGCTCTTAAGCATTATAGACTATAAAGTATAAACACTTATGACTATTCAAATTGAAATTAATTAATCTCAATTGCAATGAGAATTATGTACATTACTAATACCACATGGAAAATATGGAGCAAGCCCGAATGGTAAGTAACACTTTTATGATAATTCACGAAATAATAACCAATGTCGTTTAAAATACTTTCGAGAGAGACCTTATTGACCCTCTCTATATTATTATATTCGTATAATGTCATGATTTTGTACTAAGTTCTAAAGTTTACTTCCCATTCAAAAAAGAAAATGGAGCCCCATATTAGAGGTATGATTTCAATTATCATACCCTTCCATTTTATGGTCAAATGTGTGTTGAGTTTAGGGTTGAGATTTTTCCATACTAAACTATTCTGAAATCTTAATTTTCAAACAATCGGATTTTTATACTCGTTTCTAAAAAAAGGTCTAGCAGACGAGACACTATTTTAAGTAGGATTAGAATTTTAAATCGTAACATAGTGAATGAATAATTTAAAAAATTATTTTCATACTAAGTATTTATAATATTTGATTTGAACTATTCGAATAATATTAAATCGAATACTAATAATTATAAAAAATTATTTTATTATGCACTGAGGAAAGAGAGGACATTGTAAAGTAATTCTTTAATTATCTGCAAAAACATGAAGTTAAATTTAATTTCCATGTGACATACTGACACTCGAGGAGAGTATTCTCCAAGATTAAGTGAGTCAAATGCTAAGTTTGACCACTTATCCCAAAGATATCAGTTTTGCTGCAAAATAATACAACACACACTGACCCTTATCCAGTGAATCATTTGGCTTTACGATAAGTGGCGAATTTAAAAATATTTTTGAGAATGGACACACATAAAATTTTAAAATTTTAGAGTTAATACAACTTATAAATATTTTTAAAAAATCTTCTTTGCCATTCAAACAAGGTCTCATAGTGGCATGGAATGATGAATTAAGCCTTTTCTCGATCCTAACCAGCTAATTATACCAAGTTTGAAAGAAAAACAAACAAACAAAACGATAAGCAGCGTTGGATGTTTAAATCTAAAAAATAGCGACAACCATAAATCTCGAACATAAAACGTAAAACGGACATGAAATATAAAAGAATTATTTCAAGGAAGTATAGGGATATATACATGGAGAGGTGAAGGGAGGGCATAGGATTCCCAAGCCCTTTTCCTTTAACAAGAGCTAGCGTGCTTTAATATATATATTTTGTGGAAAAGATGAGTGGAGTGAAGTGAAGAACCGGTCTAGGGTTGAAAAGGTGGCTCAAATATCAAACCAAGGGTGCCCACAAAAGTGTAGGAATCCCAAGCAAGGTGTGCCCTCAACATGCACATAAAGCTAAATATGGATTAAAAATAGAACAGTGCTGCATATGCTCCAAATTTTGTTCCACACGTGGGTCCTTTGGCCTTTCTTTTTTCTGATTTTCTAAATGGGATCAAAGAATATTTTCTCCCAATGCTCAATAAGAACAAAATTTGTCATTTCACATACGAGAAAGAAATAAAAACCGGAATTGCACCTTGACTGTGTTAGGTTTTAATCCATGATTCATTTTAATTTGGAGAGTATCTTGACCAACGAAGCTGATATTCAAATATGCACTTTTATCATTAATGATTGGGGGCGAGATAAGTTATTTCTTATGAGTTTTGATCGATGAAGTTGAACATTTATCATTTTCATTAATAAAGAAATCGAAAGAGATTGACATCACGACATGGGATTATAACTTAGACGAAGATGTAAGAATTAATTGAAACCATGCATTAAGATAGTGTTTGTACATGTACTTAGTTCATTAATTGAACTTAATGTTTCAAAATTTTTCCTTTTGAAAAATACACAAAATATAGTTGTTTTTCCATTTATAAAAAATATACATAAATTTATACATTAATTATTAGTATATAGAATATAGAATAATAATGACAATGATATGAAAAACTATAAGGGTTTAAAGAGTAATTAATCTAGAAAAAGTTGAGGACTAGGGTTTAATTTCATGTGTTTTAGAAGTAATAGAGGCTAATGAAAAATTAGAGAATAAAGGTTTATGCCATTGATTTCAAAAACTAACAAGACCTAAAGAATAATTAAAAAAAAATTAAGGGGACAAGAAAATATAAACAAAAAGAAAATGGGTGACACGACCTCTCCCAACACCAACATAACTTTATTCCTAACATTAATTAAGAGACATTAAGATAAAAATGGTAGAAAGTGGTGTGTACTCTTGGTATATTTAAGTTAGTTCAATTTTATCGAGTACCATTTGATTTAGCAGAAATGAAACGTTAGATATTTTAAATAAAGTTAAAAATTCGATTCTTGACATTGTGAATGGAGTAGATTAAGATGGAAGAATCATTCTTATAATGAGTATCTGTAATACTCGGTTTTAATTAATTGACCTATAAATCAAATATTGATAATTATATCGAAAACTAACTTTGGGTTTATCTTTATGTAGGGTAAAAACACTCCTTTTCCGGCTTACTTTCTCGACCTTGTTGTCTACTTTTTGATAAGTCTTAGCTTTGAATAATGAAGGGGAGCGCTAAGCAAATCCCAAATTCGGGGCCCTTAGAACAAAAGGATAAGAAATCGGTAGATGTTATGAGACACTTGCACTAACAACTAGACTAAATTAGTAAACACTTAGCTAACAAAACAAGATTAAAAGAGAAATTAAACACCTCTATTCTACCAAAAAGTCGCCCCATTAACAAATTGCTTTTTTCTTTACGGAAAACAGTATGACCAAGCAACAATGGGAGAAAAGAAGACAAGTTTATTTATTAAATTATTGATTACGTGTCCTAATATAATTCAATGATAGCGTATATGGGCATATCTAGGAATTTAAGTTTGGTGGTTCATCTATTTACCTTATTCATAGGTTTAAGGCTTCGAATTTTTTCAGACAATCAATTTGACTACAACAGACTAAATAAGCATAAAAATGCATTTTGTTAATGAAATCTCTTTACTTGAAAAAAAAATTAAAAAATTAATAACAATCCTCAATTGATAAAAGTGACAAAAAAGTTGAATTAATAAAGGGATGATAGAGAAATTCAGGATCAATCGTTTTTTCTTGTTAAATAGAACGTTTAAAGAAATAAGTATGATATCGTGGAAGTTCTTCCAAGTTTTAAAGACAATGATTATCAAAAGTTCAAGCATTTGATGATTGACTCAAATATAATTTTTGTAGCAGTAATTTTTTTCAAGTATGAAGGGTGACCCAAATGTAATATTACTCATAATTGAGTGACCGAAATGTAACCTTATTCATATTTGAGCGACTCAAGTGTAACCTTACTCATATTTGAGTGACTCAAATATAACATTACCCACATTTGAGCGACTCAAATATAACTTTTAAAAATTGAATGACCCAAATATAACATTACCTATAACTGAGTGACCTCCGTTGTAGTTTACCCCAAAAATTAATGGTGAGTCACATGACCTACTAAGTACCTACATACATCCGCCCCTGATAGCGTATGAAAACACATACACGTATTTTATCGAATACGGACCTATCAAATATGTTTAAAATTTTATGGTATATCCTACTTAATCGGGGTTAGGACTTAGGAGTGGGATCGATTAGGGTTTCTAGACCATCTTTTCCCTTTCTTTGTGTGTGTCTTTAATTTTTCTTTTGTGTATGGCCATTGAAACTTGAATGGTCGATAATGGACCCTTGCAATTGGAAAAATAGGTCGTAAAAGTGGGACTTTCCATCCATGTATAAGGGAAAAAAGAGGTATATTACCCAAATTCTACGACATGGTCCCAAAGTAAACCAAACTTATAAAAAATTGTAGGCTCCTAATTACAACTTTTGAAATGATCACTACTCCAATCCTTCTTTGTTTTTCCACGTCCAAATTCATTGATTAATTCGCTCTTCACATAAACTATCAAGGTAGTGCTTGATCATTAACAAAGATCATCATCATTCAAAGATAATTTAGAAAATTGAAAATTAATTAAATTTAGCTGACCATAACATTTTTTTTATAAAAAATATCTATATTTGATACTTAAATCTCAATGTTTTTATATTAAAAACACCAAATCTAAAAACATGCATTTAGGGGGATTAATTAACTGGATAATTTTTATTGGTTGAGACCATAATTAACGTGACGGGACAGGTCTATGATATAATTTCTCGCATTTGAGGGGTTATAGAGCCCATTGATTAAGCAATACTTAGCATATCAATAGGGTAGAGCAAAGCAACAAAAACATGTTATGATTGAATATTTTTGTATATATTTCCTTTACGGGGGGAGCTTATAAAAGGCCCACGTGCTTATAAAAAGAAAGAAAGAGATGATGAAAAAGGCAAGAAGGAGCGTATGAGACATATGGCTCTCGGCAATTGATTCTACTTGGCTATGATGAAAGAGTTCATCAAAAGAAGCATGAAAAATAAGACCCACTCCATCTCATCAAATATCAATCTCTTTGGGAACTTGGGTCTCTCCACTACCTTTACCATTCTCTTACATTTTTCATTTCAGGGATTAGTACTAATTATCATTACATCTTCAACCATATAACTTGTAATTTCATTTGAGACATCAATCCTACATCGGAAAGTAAATAGAAATGTTGAGTATAAAAGTGGTAACGCTGCATATCTTATCAAACATGTCTTTTAGGAAAATGATAACGACTAAGCGACAAGTGGTATCAGAATCATCTCTTGATTGCCCGTTTTCACGCAGAATGTTTAATGGGAAATTTTTATGAATTGAGGCTTCTTTGTTAGGGACCCCTATTGCCTTTAGTTGCCCCAATATGTTGAGACGAGTAATAATTCCCCTATGGCCGATCAAGTTTTTTATTATACACAAGTAATCGAGTTGATATCGAACCAAATCTCTCCACCATCACAGTGTGGGGATTGAACCATTGGCAAATCCCATACCCCCTCCTTATCTACCTTATTAATCAAACTCATGAATATAATAAATCAAAATGAAGAATTGCTTAGTAATTCTATAGCAAACAAAGAGAGGATCTATAAAGTGAAATGCAAATATATACACACGGGTCCAGATCACTAAAGTTCAATGTTTCATTCTGTCAATGAAGCCGAAAACTGACAAAATTAAGGCATAATGGGAGGATAAAGAAGGAAGGAGTGGCATTTTCTTTTCTTCTTTTTCAAAATAAGGAGGGGCTATATAGTCTATGAGCAGCTTGGTGGTATATACTACGGCTTTGTGGGAGATTTCTTTCTTGAAAGCTTTTAAAAGTTGGTGTTTTTTCTATAAAGAGAGAGGTGTATGGCGAATGAAACTTTTGCATAGGTTCCACAAGGGGTGGAAATCTTATACCCCTTTTCGGTGCCCCTACTTATGCCCCACATTCAAAATTAAGTTTAGGGTTAGGGGTTATGATTAAGATTTAGGGAATTTAGGGTATGATGTATTTTTTAGGGTATATGATGTAGGGTTTAGGATTTAGAATTTAGGGTTAGGGCTTGAAATTTAATTTTGTTGTGTTTTTTAGTGTTGGAGCACCGAAACTATAATAGTGACCGCTATATAGTAATAGCAGTATAGCCACTGTCCGAAACCGCGATATTCCAAAACCGTTATGTATGCAATAGAACCTGTTACTAAAAAAATTATGACCGTGATAAACAAAACGCGACCGAAAACGCAGCCGCAACTGCAATTTAAATCTATGCTCTCAATTGCTCAAGTCAACAAGCTCAAATATACAACTATTTAGTATATATACGCAAGGACTTTATAACATGTTAGATAAAAAAAGAAGACTTTATAACATGATCATCAATATGTTTTTTTTCCTTCTAAATTTGAAATGTGGTATGTTTTTTTTTTTTTTTTCGAATCGTCCATATATAGGAGTATATAAGATAAACATAAACTAACGTACGAGGGGCTGTCTTGCTTGAACCGATACGTCATTTTTGGCGGGAGATTTCGCTGTCAAGAAAGAGACCAATGAAAATGGCAATTTGCAAGTGTTTTTGTCTTGGGGCAGTATTGGCTCCCACCACTCCATCAATGGTTTTAAAAGTTTGAAAGTTAGACAAGATGGCTCCATCCACATGTCATGCAATCTCCATGTCCACGTGTATATGGAAAAGTGAGCATGTAAAATCGTTTAGTGAGTAAGTGAATATCTAAGACAACGTTAATATTAGGGTTTGAACTCCAACACGATGGCCTAGGGTTCGGTATATTACACATTACATTATCATAGAGATTATGTTTTTTAGGGTTAGATATATAGTTTTTATATACTTTGAGAGTTCGCTAATTAATTAGGATGAAATATGAACACATAGCCTAACAAAGTTTGCTTTATCTTTATCTCTTTTATTTTTTTGGATTTTATGATAATTATAATCATAAAAAAGAGAATGGGCGGCTAAGGTAAGACCCACACGGTTTATTGTTAGTATATTTCAACACAATCAATTTCATAAAGTTCAAAATTCAGTATAGTTAGGTTCGGGTCACTTCATAGAGAAAGACTTTGAATTTGGTGTGTCAATGCATCATGCAGTTGGAAGTGGAAGTCATGTTTTTCTACTACACATGGAACAAATGTCGGTTACATATGGTTACGTTGTAACTATATGTGTGCTACATATACACCTACAACTACAAAATCCAAACATTATGTTATATGTATTGTTGTAGGCTTGTAGCTTCCTATGAAGCAACATATGGATAGTTTGGGTTTTAATTTTGTCTTTTTCGTGTAATCCTAATATTTTTTAGAATTACGTTTTAAATAGTTGTTAAAATTGAAATTTTTTTATGCTTACTATTCATTTTACTGAGTGTGTCCACCATGAGATTTTATTTGTGCATACTTACATGCAAGTTATAATCAAAGGTTGACTAAAGATGTCCACCCTCAAAAATATTTCTTGATTCGTCACTGAGCACCAATATCTAACTCAGAGACGGAGCCAAGATTTAGGGCTGGGAGGGCAAACTTATATATTTCAAAAGTCAGGGGGCAAATATGCAAATAATCCTTTTTTTAAATCTACCTCATAAAGGTAAAAAATAATATTTTTTGAGTTGGAGGCATGAGCCCCTCTCGAGACCCATGTCCCTCCGTCCGTGATCTAACTCATTGGTTGACTAATCTGGATAAATGTTCATTATGTGAGAGACTCTTCTAACCTAATTTATTTCATTCATAACATCATGATTTTAATATTCAATCTTATTTAAGAGATATAATGTATTCTCCCACTAAATCAACTGATTATTGATAAACAACATCATTTTAGTTATGGAAAATTCTACAACGGGCGACGAACATTGATGAACACCATTAATTTTTTTTTTAAATTTTAAAAATTTAAAGGACTAAAATTATAATTAAAATTATCTCTTAAAAAATAAAAAACAAATTTAATAGTTACTTTATAATATTTTTTTAATAGGTTAGAATCAAATATACCCAATTCTCCTAAACTCTAACAAATCAATCTCTTAAAAATAGAAATCAATTTATAATTTTTTAATAGATTAGAATCAAATATACCCAACTCTCCTAAACCTAAACCCTAAGTGTGTACTGTGAGATTTTTTGGGGTTTTGGGGTTTTTCGTCTCTATTTCTCGGTCCATTGTATGAACGTTGCCTCTCCATTCACTGAAACTAGGTGGTCCGGTGCGGTGGTTGTGGGAGGTTGAGTTTATAAAAATCAATTCTTATGATATTTGTTGAATTTGTTAGGGTTTAGGTTTAGGAGAGTTGGGTATATTTGATTCTAATTTATTAAAAAATTATAAACTGATTTCTGTTTTTTTAAGAGATTGATTTGTTAGGGTTTAGGAGAATTGGGTATATTTGATTCTAACCTATTAAAAAAATATTATAAAGTAAATATTAAATATATTTTTTATTTTTTAAGAGATAATTTTAATTATATTTTAGTCCTTTAAATTTTTAAAATTTAAAAAAAATTAATGGTGTTCATCGATGTTCATCCTTAGTAGTGTTCATCAATATTTGTCGCACGTAATAGACTCATCCTTTTAGTTATTCTTGTGGAGTCTAAAAAGCTCATTAACCGTGTATTTTAATTAATTGAAGGTAAAAATTTCCATCTGGAACTTATGTTTTTGTCACTTTTCTTATGTATAATAAAGGAAAACAGACAAGTTTCCTAGTTTTGATTGGATTGTCCCTCTAAGATGATATAATTTCTCCTCTGAGATCTAAATGAAATTTATATGCTTTATTCACATGATCAATCTAACAAACAAACAAAAGGAAAGTGAGAAAATTGAATGAAAGCCTTTTTTTAAGAAA
Organism: Hibiscus trionum; assembly: GCA_030270665.1. Lineage (NCBI taxonomy): Eukaryota > Viridiplantae > Streptophyta > Magnoliopsida > Malvales > Malvaceae > Hibiscus > Hibiscus trionum. The sequence continues at coordinate 6,968,336 of BSYR01000065.1, forward strand.
AAAAGGGAAAATAGAAACCAAATTGAAGTGGGAAATGCCATAAATGCTATCCAAACTCATTTCTACAACACAACACAAAAAAGAACTAATTGTGTCAGAAAATTAGCTGGAGCTCAAACCCGGAATAATGAATTCACGTGTGCTGCACTACCCAATGAAAACCAACAACGTTGACCCACACATAGGCATTCTATCCAATAAACGCACGCGTTTCCTTCACGAGAATGTCTTGCGCCTGGGAATCGTTTAGAAATTTGAAAACTAAAATCCACCCTCCAAACTTGGAAAACCAACGAATTTATATGGAAAATATAACAATTTTTTTTTCATGTCCTCTAAAATCATCATAATTGATAATTCAGAGGGATAAAAATAAAAATAAAATAATACTCCAGTAGAACTAGGGTTAGGTTTAGGAGCACAGCACAGTGGGCATTCATTACAAACACACCACAGCGTCATGAAATTCGGCGTTTTTTATTTATTAATTTATAGATTTTTCAAATTCTCCTTCATTCCCTCCCGCGCACTAATGAAGAATCCGTTGATTATTTTAACCCTATTTCCCATTTTTTTTTAAAAAAAAACCCAACAAAATAAATCCCAAAATCCTTGTGAGAGAGAAAGAGAGTATTTTTCAAAAAGTTTTTCCTTTATTTTTTTGATCAGATCATTCATTTTCTTCATTTTTTTCTTGAAAGTTTGAATCTTTTATCCATTTTAGATCTACCCTTTTCGATTGTACGTATATACATGTAATTTTGAATCACAAAGCTCAAGCTTTTTAGTTTTTAGACCTTGTGATCCTATTTTCTAAGGATAGCATCCGAGGAACAATGGAGTAGGAGGGGAAACAGTAAACACAGCATAGAGTTATTGAGAGTTATAAGGATTCCGTTTGAACCCAACAGTGAGTTTTGTTGCAAAAAGGATGGTAAAAAGAGAGGGAAGTGGCAGTGTTGGGGTGTTTTTATTTTTATAAAAAGGGCTGGCTTTTTGAGTATACACCACTTGGGTTTTAATAAAAGGGAAGGGAGCGTCAAGGAAGGCCAGAGACTGAGTCACACTGAGTTTGGAGTGAAATAAAATATGCAGGAAACAAGGAAGAAGAAGAATGGTGGAGCGGGTGGCAATGAAGATTCGAAGAAGAAGGAGCGTCATATAGTGACGTGGACTCAAGAGGTTTTCTTTCCTTTCTTTTTAAATACTTTTCTTCTTTGCTATACCCTCTGTTTTGTTTATTGATTGATTGATTCTTTGGTTTGGGGTGTTTCTTATTAATCTGTTGGGTTGCAGGAAGATGATATACTTCGTGAACAAATCAGATTCCATGGAACTCAAAAGTGAGCCTTTTGTTTCATTCATTCCAGAGTGTTTCCCACTTTTTAATGATGAATGAAATTGAACAGATTTGTGTTTGTTTTCAATCCATGAATGCAGCTGGGCGATCATTGCCTCTAAATTCAAGGATAAAACCACAAGGCAGTGCAGAAGAAGGTTGGTGAAAGTGAAATCCATGATGATTCCAAAAAGTTCATTGATCATCTTTTGTTTTTGATCCATTTCATCATCTAGTCTTATTCGACTTTTCGTTACCACCGGTTTAATCCAATCTAATGTCAATAAAAACGCAGGTGGTACACATACTTGAATTCTGATTTCAAGAAAGGGGGATGGTCACTGGAGGAAGATATGCTTTTATGTGAGGTAATTAATAAGTTAAATGGATTCTGGTGATATATTTGGAGGAAATGTTTCTTTCATTGATCAGTTGTATCAGGCTATTGCATGTTACTGGTACAGTAGGTTTTGTGTTGTCCAAACAGGAAAATAAATTATATTTAGAGGTAGGCCAGACCTTAAACTAATTGATACAATTTTTGTCTTTCAAAAGTAGGGCAATCAACAGCCACTTAATTTCGGTTTGGATAAGTGTTGCTGTAGATCCTTGAATGTGGCTTCTGAGCTGATGACTTAAGGTGTGATTTGCAGGCTCAGAAAATATTTGGCAATCGATGGACAGAAATAGCAAAAGTGGTTTCAGGCAGGTATATATATATATATACATATGGCTTCCCTTTAAAAAATTTATAGAAAAAGGATTTTGTTGAAAAGAGGGGTATCTTTTCTACCATCATTTTTTCCATTTTCTGTTGTAGATTGTTAACTTTTACAGATTATGTTGTTAATGCAGAACTGATAATGCTGTTAAAAATCGATTCTCCACACTGTGCAAGAAGAGAGCCAAATATGAAGCCTTAGCCAAAGAGAACAGTAATTCATGTATAAATCCAAATAACAAAAGAACTTTACTCCAGAATGGGTTCAATACAGATGGAACAACTGATTGTGCTGCTCCTGTTAAGAGAATGAGGTACCATAACATACTGCACAAATGTATCTACATAGAAAGGACTAAGAACTATTACTCAAGTTGAAATTTTTTATTTTTCAATTTCAGGAGATCTCACATTCCTGATCTTGCTGAAAGTTGCAACTTTGGAGATAGAGCACATAGGGTATCCGGAACTGTAATCAATCAGCAGCTAAGACACCCATTTGCTATATTGGGTCAAAATATCCACAATTCTAGTAACTTGGTGGTGCAATCTCAAGTCAACAAGGTCAAGGAGGTCTCTAATGATGGTAAATCCCCTGGTGCTACAAATTCTTGGCGTTGACACTCACATTTCTCTTTCCCTTGCTCTTCCTCTTGTCAGACCTGCAAAGAGGGTTTTTACTATAGTTAATCATTTTTCAGTTGAGCTAAAACCGTGTATTCAGTCTTCTATTATTTTGTATTCTCCTATAACTGTTTTCTTAATATAACACTTGCATTCTTTTTCTCCTTTTCCGTCAGTCGCAGCTCAGAATTATAGAACTCAAGGAACATTTCTCAAAAAGGATGATCCTAAGATAACTGCTTTGATGCAGCAAGCAGAGCTACTCAGTTCACTTGCATTGAGAGTTAATACAGACAATACAGAACAGAGTTTGGAAAATGCTTGGAAGGTGAGATATAATTTTAGTTTCTATATTGCCTTTTGTTTTGTCAACAATTCAACATCCAATACTATCTACATGTAGCTTCTTAATGGGTGAATTGCCAAATCTTAAATATTGTGGGGCTTATATAGTCCTATACATGCATTGTATGTCCCTAACCTTCATCCTTATAAATGTTATATTCAGGTCCTCCAAGATTTTTTGAATCAGAGTAAAGAAAATGACACCTTGAGATATACAATCTCTGATATTGATTTTCAAATCGAAGATTTCAAAGACTTGCTAGAGGATTTAAGGAGTAGTAATCAACCATCTTGGAGGTAACAGATAAATCAGTGGACTTTAAGTTCAGATCTAGTAAGACTCCTTACCTAATACTAATTGATGATATATATGTTGTAGGCAACCTGATCTCTATGAGGTGTCTCCATCCAGCTCTGAATATAGCACAGGGTCAACTCTGATGCCTCATCCAGCTGGGGAAAGCGGAGAAAAAACTCAATCTAAAATAGATGCACAGCACCCGGATATATTATCAAATCACATTGGCGAACAGAATTGCGTGACTGAGGAGGAAAAAAGGGCTCTTTCCAGTGCAAACACAGATCATGGTAATGAAATTCTATGTCGGGTGTAAAGGCCTAGGAATCCCTTGTTTACCACCATACAGTGGTTACATAAGATGAAATGATGTTTCTAACGAAATCTGTTTATGTTTCAACAGTTGAGATAATCACATCCTCTGATGACCAAACAAACATTATAGTTGCTTCCACCTCATCAAGTGCAGAGTTCAGTTCCCCAGTTCAAGTTACCCCACTTTTCAGATCCCTAGCTGCAGGAATTCCTAGCCCAAAATTTTCAGAAAGTGTAAGTTATCTTGAACTGTTTAGTTTACCGACTATAGATAGCAACAAGATCAAGTGAGGTTTAATATTGAGTGCACCGTCTTTACTTGTAGTGTTTCTTCTTTCCTATAATCTAACATAGACATGAAAGCATACACATGAATATAAGCAAGTTATCTCAAACTACAATACATACTGACCACCAAGTTTTTTGTTTCTTTTTCAGGAAAGGAACTTCCTACTTAAGACACTTGGAATGGAGTCTCCCTCTAATCCAGCAAATAATCTTTCACAGCCACCACCTTGCAAACGAGCCCTCCTCCATAGTCTATAACAAACCTATGATCTTCTCTTATACCGAAATCATACCAGTCTATAGTCCGCATATCTCATCATTATTCCCTTGAGCACATGGCGCTCATGTCAAGTTTTCATCCTTTTTTCCTGTCCAAGCATTGCAGTCATCTTGGCCTAGAATTTTACAAGGCCTTAAATGATCTGCATTCCTAGATCCGTTGCTTAGAATGTTTTGGTGCATTCTAGCTTCTCAGACACATCAAATAAGATGTCCTGAGTCTCATTAATTTTCCCTCTAATTTCCTAAAGAGTACTACCGTAATACTCACATTAAAACCAGTGTGTGCTTGTTAGCGTGTGTCTATTCTTTTGTTTTTCATCTCATCCGAGCGGTTTCGGGTGTCTTTTCTCGCATCTCTCAGCTCCATTTTTTGTTCTTGATTTGTAATCTTGTACAGAACCTACTATATAAAGTCCTTAAGAGTGTAATTAATACATTGGCGAGTTGCCTACATATGATAAAGAACAGAGGAAGAAGTAAAAGAGAAAAAAATGAGGGTATAGAATAAGTTTTTATTTGTGGTTTTCTATTCTGATTTCTAATGTAATCGAACTCGATATGATTTGAGTGAAAATGTGTTTTGGCTTTGGTGTGAATTCAGTTCTTTACTCTTTCTCTTATATAAGCTCATGCATCATGAAATCTAAATAGACAGTACAGTTGAAGGTTGTCGCACAGCTGAAAACATGATGCAGCAGATAGCAATGGAATTACAAACTTGTATTGTTGTAAACTAAGCTAAAGTTGTAACTTTGGCAAACCTGAGGATTAAACTGGTTTCTGTATTGCTTTCGAAGAGGAGAAAATGAGAATGTAAACTGTAAGAGACAGCGAATACTTACAGAGAATGCATCATGCATGCAGAAGAACAATTCTGTACGACCAAACTTGAAATCGAATCAACCCTTTCTTTCACTTGTCTGATCTCAGTTGTGTTAGCAGAAGAGGAAGGAGAAGAGTTTTGAAAACTCTGTTATACCGAGCAAAAATGGGTAGAAGATATAGTGGTGGTGGACAACTATAATTATGAGCAAAGCAAAAGCAAAGGGTAAAAAGAAAGGGGAGGGAAACAAGTTCAACTTTTTCAATGGAAGGTTTGGTTTAGACTGTTTTGACCCCCCAAATCAAAAAGACACTTGCTCCATTATGTTTACATTTTTTTTAGTATTCTAATTTAATTAGAATATAGTATTTTTATTAAATTTTAAATTTAAATAAATTCATGCACACATATAAATTACATTGCTGAAACCTAATATCTATTTATAGCATTGGAACCGCTCAATGGTTTCCATTGGATTTCAAAGTTTGGGAACTTCTTGATGGTGTCATAGGAGAAGTTTTCAAAAAACAAAAAAGAAGAAGGGAAAACTACATAAATAGTACCCTACTTATTCTCGTGTTATTATTTTTGTACCTTAATTATTATTTTTAGTAAAATGACACCTAACGTTACATTTTTGTTTCGTTTGATACCCAACTGTTAAAAATTAAGGGAGATGTTGACGTGTCTTGATATAATTACACTTTTAATCCAAAACACATATTTTATCAATTTAGTCCAAATCTATCCATTTAAAATATCATTTACATTTTGGGGTAAATTGTAAACTACCCACTTTCTTCTTGTTGTTGTTCCCCTCAATGATTGAACTAGAATTAGGGTTTTAGAACCCTAACTGTACTACAACAACAACAACAGTGAATTGGCAGGGAAAGACTTGCGGCAGCGAGGGACTCCGATGGTTCACCAACGGTTTAGCTACTGTTTCTCTCAACGGCAGCCATTGATTTTGATTGAAGAAGAAAATTAGGTAATTTGTAGTTTTATCCCTAAAATTAAAATGATGTTTTAAATGGATGGAATTTGAACTAAATTGATAAAATATATAAGTGTTTTAGACTAAAATCGTGATTATACCAAGTTATGTCACCATCTCCGTTAATTTTTTACGATCGGGTACTAAAATAGAACAAAAACATAACATTAGGTATTGTTTTACAGAAAATAATAGTTGTAGTACTAAAACAGTAACGCGAGAGTATATAAGGTAATATTAATATCCAACGTGCCACACATTTAGAGGTGACCCAGATTGCAAGAGGGTCTCGTTGGGTCAGCTGAAATAAACCACAACCGGGAATGGCACCTCTAGCTCGAGCCTCGAGTGATATTATTTCAACAACTTGTGGTATGTTGCGAGATGAAAATGGAACTTGGGTTTGATTTTCTAATAGTGTAAATGCAGAGCTTTGTGGTGTTCGGAATGATCCTGTTGAACCAAGCTTTAGCGGCAAGAACATCCTCTAGCCGAACTGTCTGAGCTTCGGTGCCAAGAATAGTAGTGTAATTCTTGCCCAACAAAGCAATGAGGCAGATTAATCCCACATAGGATGGATTGAGGGGACTACACTCTTTGAAAATTTTAAACTCTCGTATAATTTATGGGTAATTATTTGATATACTAGCGGTGGAAACTAAAAGTTTCTACAAGCGTCTCAGTTTTAAGGTTTAGGTGAATGTGTTTTGAATTTAGGGATAGTGGCTGGAATTTACAATTTAGGGTTATAATTTAGGGTTTATAGATTAAAACCCAAATCCTCACCATATTACCCTAAAACTAAACCTTAACCTCTAAACTCTAACCTTAAACCCTAAATTCTAACCAATATCCCTAGGTTCTAAATCCTTACATCTAAACCCTTAAATCTTACACCTTAAACTAAACCCCTAAACCCTAAAACTAAAGCGCTTGCGAAAATTTTTAGTTTCTACATCCAGTGTATAGGATAATAAACCCCTAAACCCCCTTTCATTTATCCATAACCGTTGACACTTGATAGGATCCCCTTCCTTGAACCTTCAATTACATATCCCTTGTAACTACTATTAACCACTATTGCTATATAATTACTATATTCCAATTTCCATGACAAAGTTTTTGCTCTCTTCTGTCATACCCATCATTTCCATAGTAAATAATATGATTAGTTTTGTTTTCTTCTATATACAAGAATATAGGATTCCATATAAACCAAAGTCAAGACTTACCTTCCCTATTGTTTAATCTTAAAAAATTGCATCTTCTCAAAGTCCAAGGCATTCCATGTGCTATGTAAAACTGCCCTTCCCCTATTACATTACCATGTTTCAACAAGCTCTATGGCTTACCTTCATCATTCATTTTCACACATTATCAAATTATAAGGGAAGTTTCATTCTAATTTCATTTAAATTTGCAATCTCTTAAAATTTATAACAATTCGGGGTATAAATTAGGGGAAAAGGTTTAGTCTTTTATCAAATTACCAAGAAAAAGCTATGATTTTGATCCAAGAAAGGGCCAAAACAAGAAAGGCAGCTAAGCTGAGAACAGAAATACCAGCAAGGATCCCATTGACTATAAAGGAATGATAATACAGGGGGGTTAGGTAGAACTAATACATCATTAAAATCCGTGCTTAACAACTTGACAACCTTTCTCGCCGTCACCGACACAACGGCGTTTTGGACACTGCAGAAACAGCTAAACGGACCGAGGGTCTACCGTAACATGGAGCCGAGGTTGCCGCTAATGGAAGCGTTTGAATTCGGAGCCAATAGTTGACTTTAACTCCCTAACTTATACTGATACACATACATCTTGTATCCTAGCTTAGGGTCAGGGAATTCCCTAGCAATAATAAGAGCATAGCATTGACACCTCTTCCTTTTCTTCCTCAACTATCAGCCTCTCATCTACTTTCCCATTAAAAGCCTTTTCCTACTCCATTTATTGGTTAAAAGGAAGTGAAAATATGAAGTTAATGTGATTGACACGAATGGAGACTTCCAGGGTTGGTTTCTGCTTATTGCTTTCTGCAATTTTCATGCTTGTTCCAGTTTCAGTAGCGCAGCAGCTTACTCCTAGTGAAACAAGGCTTCTTTTCCAAGTTAAAAGGCTCCTCCAATACCCTCAAGTTCTTCAAGGATGGACAAGATGGACCAACTTGTGTTATCTCCCTCCTTCTCCTTCTCTCAAGATTGTCTGCTCGAACAGTCGAGTGACCGAGTTAACTATAGTTGGAAACAAGAGCTCTTCAGCTGGACAGAGACAGACTTTGTCGGACAAGTTCTCCATTGATGCATTCTTCACTGTCCTAACCAAGTTGTCTAATCTGAAAGCACTGTCCTTGGTGTCCTTGGGGTTATGGGGTCCCTTGCCGCCCAAGATCAACAGGTTTCGTTCACTCCAAGCTCTCAACTTAAGCTCCAACTTCATCTCCGGGAAGATTCCAAAGCAGGTTGCATCATTCCAGAATCTAACCAGTCTGGTTTTGGCTGACAATCTGTTCAATGGGAGTGTTCCGGATCTTACTGGCTTAACACTCCTACAAGATCTGAATTTGGGTGGCAATCGCCTTGGACCTCAGTTTCCTTTAGGATTGAAGAAATTCCATCAGCTTCGGAAGCTGGACATCTCTTCTAATAGATTTTTCGGACCAATCCCATCGTTTGTATTCTCCTTGTCTTCGATTCAGTATCTTAATTTGTCCGAAAACCAGTTAAGCGGGGCCCTTCCTTGGAGCACATCCTGTAGTAAGAGCCTCACCTTTGTGGATATCTCATACAATCTTTTGATAGGAAAACTCCCATCATGCATAGGATCAAATTCCAAAAACAGGACAGTCTTTAGTTCATGGAATTGTCTGTCTGCTGGGACATCGAATCGCCAGCATCCTTCTTCCTTTTGCAACAAACAAGCATTGGCTGTTAAACCGGTCAAAAGGAAGGAGCAGGAGCCCGGGATCAACATCGGTCTAATACTCGGTATCATTGGAGGTGTTGTTGTCATGGCAGGAGCTATTGTTTTGTTCATTCTGCTCACTGTTAGAAGATCACGAAGAAGTGAAGATGCAGACGATGACAGATCCATTGCAGGCAAAATGTCCGTTCGTAGCTCCCCGAAACCAGCCATTGATTCAAGTAAGGCTTATTTAACTTTGTGCCTTTCTTCAAAAGCATTAACTCAAGGTTGTTAACCTACCAAATTTGCTACACCACAGGGCGTGTTCCTCAGACAATGAGATCGGCTGCAATCGGACTACCTCGATATCGTGTTTTCAGCTTGGAAGAAATTGAAGATGCAACCAACAACTTCGACCCATCAAATTTCATGGGGGAAGGATCTCAAGGGCAGGTAAAACATTAGTGTTAAATGTCATTACTCTCTTGAGATATGAAGCTTATAAAGCTTACATTCAAGTTGAATCAATGAGTACTTTCGATGTTTGCAGCTCTATAAAGGTTGGCTTGTAGATGGCTCAGTGGTGGTAGTAAAATGTTTGAAACTAAAGCAGAAGCATGCACCTCAGAATCTGATGCAACACATGGAAGTTTTGTCCAAGCTAAGGCATCGGCATTTGGTTAGCGTTCTCGGACACTGTGTTGTTACTTACCAGGATCATCCCAACATTGCCAGTACAGTGTTTGTTGTTTTCGAGCACATTTCCAACGGATCATTGCGGGACTATCTTACCGGTAAAGCTGACCCCTCGAAAGCAGATAAATGCTATGTCCTTGAACAACTTAATTTACGTTTTGATTTGATTTGGCAGATTGGAGAAAGAAGGAAACACTGAAATGGCCACAGAGAATGGCAATCACCATTGGAGCTGCAAGAGGAGTCCAATTCTTGCACACAGGGATTTCACCTGGCATTTACGGAAACGATTTAAAGATTGATAATATTCTGTTGGATGCGACTCTTACGGCTAAAATTAGTGATTACAACATCCCCTTGCCACTCAAGGTATGGTACATAAACAACATCAAATTTACATTGCATTTTTTCACATTATTTCTGAATTTAATTTCTTATTTTTCATGTGTTTCCTTGATGAAATTGCAGACAGGTTCAGAAAGCCCCCTTGCCAATCGTCTTAGCAGGTAATGTCTTTCTCTGCTACCTTGTCGACTTCAATTTCCACCGACGCAACGCTATAATTTAAAACTTAAAACCCTTCATGCAGTGATGAGAATGGTGAGAAGGAAGACATTTATCAGCTGGGGATTCTTCTGCTACAAATTATCACCGGGAAACCGGCCACATTCACAAGTGAACTGGATGAGCTTAAACATCAGGTATGCAAAGTTCATATGTTCTACTTTCATGGCATTATAAAAACACTACACACTGAATTACCATTTGCAAATGCTCTGGTTGCAGCTGGAAAAGGGCTTGGCTGAAGGACCATCAAAGATGAGAAGTGTGATAGACCCCTCGATACGCGGAACTTTCGCATACGACTCGATGAAAACCACGGTTCAATTCGCCATCAATTGCCTGTCCAAAGATTCAACCAAGCGTCCCTCCATTGAAGACGTTCTTTGGAATCTGCAATACTCCATCCAAGTTCAGGAAGGATGGACCAGCAGCGGAAACCTTGCCACACATTTGTAACACTTTCTGCAACCATGATTTATTACCTTCTGTAACTTTACAGCTGTTGCAAAAAAACAAATGTGCATGTATTTACACAAGATTCTTTGGCAAAATCAACATCATGACAAGTTCTCACATGGCAGCATGGTCCACCACCATTACATCTGTCAGACTCGACACCTTAAATCATTCCCCCATTAATGTTTTTTTTTTCCACCAAAATGAAAGTTTAAACTAGCCATTGAACAGACGAAGCACATGAAGATACGACAAATCATTTCAATAAAGGGAGTATCATCCATCCTTATAAAACAAACCAGCATAATAGGTAAAGTCGACATAGTTTGCAACACATCTTTTCAGTGTCAATGTTATTTAGACATAAAGGGGCATCGGACTATTTCTGACGTTCCATACAGAACTAATCCGTGAGCGAGTGAGCGATCAATCAGCAGTCCAGCTCTGCTCCACAATCTCACGCACTCTTCTATTGTATTCACGCTTATTCTCACTAAACATACGAGCAGCTTCTGAATTTGCTGGAGAATTTGGATTTGGGTCACAAAGCAATGACTGCATGCACAAAATAACATCATTAACAAACAGCTTCGCAAAGGCAACCGATGTTTCGATATCAACATGAGGCTGGTAGTAGTAGACCATGACAAGCTTGAATTGGAATCATATTTATACTTCAAACCATGGTTCTCAGATTGCTGCAAATGAATGCCTGAGAACTATACCATACCTGAATAGATGTCAGTATTGCTGCCACATCATAAATTGGACTCCACTGATTTTGTAGAATGTCCAAGCAGATGCTTCCATCAGCATAAACTGGGAAAATCGAAGGATAAAATAGGGATTACAACAAGATCCTCTAGCCTCACAAATTTAAGACATGCAACATGTTAATCAACATCACATTCAAATTATCTATTGGATATTTTAGTGAATGGCTGGTGCCTATGACACAAACAACTATTAAAAAAATGGGTACATATTGGATATTTGAGCAGGGTTCTAGTCTTTCATAAATCACAACTATTCAAAAGTATAGCCCCAATAAAAAAAAATTAGGTCTACTTATTCAAAAGTATAGCCCCAATGAAAGATAACAGCATGATGGGTGACACAGACATAAATTCTACAGTTTCACCCTATATATCATTACAACTGTCAGGGAAGAAAGGATAAGCTTATCTTACACAAATTATTTACAAGTGGTAAAAAAAATTTAAAACTGCAGGGTTGCAAGCAAGAATACATGAAAATGAAAATGTCAATATAGCTAAAGAATAGGATTTTTGTGGAGGCTCACTGTTTGGATGGAACATTCGAGATACAAAACGAACGGTTGGTGGCTTGTTTGGATAATCTTCCATAAATTGAAGTGTCAGTTTAAACGTACCTGAAGGATCAAAATATCAAGATAGAGATTATTCATAGTTCTTAGCAACATACCTAGATCCCATGATAAAATTATCCAAAGAAATAGCTCAAATGATCCTGAAATACTAGTATTTAAAACTAAGATTTACAAGAGAAATAAGCATAACCATTAACCACAGTCCTGGTTTGAAGGTTAAAATGCATAGGACAAAAGGGAAAAGGCCAGTTTCTTAAGAGCGTTCCTAAAATGATTTCAGGGTCATCAAATTTCAAAAATTTCCTCAAGGTTCTACTTTCTAGTCCACCACAAGAATGTTTAACATCATCTGCTTCATTATTTACAAGAAAAACAACTCATATCAAATAAATCTAAGCTACAGCATTCTGCATGAAGTAAATGCTCATAAGTTTCATAGAAACTCTGTTCTGCTTTTTAGGCCAAAACTTACCCCATTATACGAGGGAAAATTCATCATTCAGAAAACCATAAAGAAAATGTAGATAAAAAAGGATAGGTGTAAAGCAATTAACCAATTACGGTATAGTAAATTGATAATATAAGTATGGGGCAGTAGAATTACTAGGGAATTGTGTCCAATAAGATCATAAAAACATATAATGCACATAGTAATGTTCTAAAGAGACAAGAAAACAAATACACCAAACAACTACATGAAATCTGATACTTGAGAAAGAAATATCCTCCAGAATTTACTTTACCTCCATCCCATGGGGTGTCATCAGGCCTGCAAATCCATTAAGCAAAGTCGTTAGCAAAAAAATTCAAAACAAAAACAACACTCAAGTCTTATTCTTCCACATACCCAAATATAACAGCATTCCAGAGCATAATATTGTTATCTTGAGGAGCACCACTAATTCCTGCAGGAGGATCTTGTTGCAGCCTCTTAAAATCCCTCATCAGTCTCTTCCTTGCTGGAGTTGACATCCTCACCGCCTGCAAATTTAAAGGAGGCTAACCCAAAATCAATACAAACTTTATTGAAAAACAAACCTCAATCTTCTACTTTGATATGCAATCAGAGATATAATCATGAACCACACGATAGAGGCAACTATCTCCCACCTCATAAACTCTAACTGCAATCCTGAATATTTGAACTAAACAATTCCAAGCTCTAATCATCGATATAGGAAAACACGATAATATAATTCGCTAAACACATTAAGAAACAAAGATAAAGACCAAAAATGACATAAAGCAGACTTTTGCCTTCAAGTTTTGTTCTGGACACGGATTAAGCAGATCACAACCATTGAAAAACAAATTAAAGTTCATTCATTCCTAAAATTATCAGATGAAACAAATTTCTAAAAACATCTAAGAGAATCTAACCATAAAGAGTTAAAATCACCATGGAAATCAGCTGAAAACACACATCTAATTAATACCCAAAAGAAACCAACCCTAAATCCCCAAATCTTACATAACCCAAGATCCATAACCACAATAACGACGATCAAAAACCCAATGCTTATCAAACCCAGAGTTTCCCTCGGATATATAATTAACAGACTTAATTCAAAGTAAAAGTTAAAACGATCAAAAAAATCCAACCAAAGAAACAGAAAACAACGAACAAAAGGAAGGGAAGAGAGAAAAAAAAAGGGTCTTACTTTCTGAGTAAACGCGGCGAGTTAACAAGGAAGGATTCTCCGAAAGAAAGCTTCTTCAGAATCACAACGAGTTAAGAAAAGATGAAAAAAGAAGGAACAAATCTTCTTCCTTCCCAATAAAAAAATAATTACCAGAGAAACATTTATTGATTCGTTCCTTTTGATTAATTATAGACCAAAAAGGAAAAGTCTGAAGATTTATTTCATTTTAACAAAGAGAGAAGAAGAAGAAGAAGAAGAAGACGATGGATTTGTTCAGTAAGGGTCAGCTCTCCTTTATCTTTACTTCTTTTTCATTTCTTTATTTTTTATTTCGAGTGCTATTTAATAAAATAAATTGGAATAAGTCACCATTTGGTCCTTGAACTTGAATATATTTTCCATATCGGTATTTAAATATTTTTAGTTCACATTTGACTTCAAATATTAATGCCCTTTGTTTTTTTAGTGATCTTATGGTAGTATCTATTTTTTTTTTTTTTTTAATTCTTTGAAAATGTAAACAGATAAATTGTTTGAACTCGAATATCATTTTTCTAATGAGATGGCGATGTCAACCTATTATAAAACGAACGTGCCAATTTTCAAAAAATAATTGTACATAAATTTGTAAATGAAAGTATATTTATTAGATGAGAAACTTAAAATGAAATGATACAATACTATTACTTTTTAAATCAATATTTTTTATCGTTAATTAAGTTTAGTTAAACCTAAAAACTAACAAGAGTTGAACCAAATTGCCTATCAAAGTCCATCTCCAAAGCTGAAAATCAATCCCCAAAGCCCCCAAAGTTTAAATCCATATAAGAAGATTTTAAAACTACCAATATGGGAAAGTGATCGAGTTTAGGGGTCAAAAGGTGAGTTATCCCAAATATTTAAGATTTTTCTTATTCCGTGTTGGGGTGGGCCCTTGGCTGCCAAGTTGCTCGCTAAACGACGCCATGCATAAATATTCCTACGTGTCCTTTCTTTTCTTTTTTATTTACAAAAAAATACGATGCGTAATTTATTTTTTTAATAATTTTAAAATAATTATAAATAAATATATGTGTATTTTCTTAATTATTTGATAATATATATTTTATAAAAAAAATTATTCGAATTTAAATTATTTTTTTAAAATTAATATTATTATTTTTTAAGTTAAACCACTAGTTGGATTCTGTAATTTAATTTTTTTTTCTAGAATGTTCAGTATTTTTTCATAATAGTGAAAGATACTAACTGTAATTAAAGTTTTCGATGTAAACATAATGATCGGTCCAAAAATATTAGTATAAATTTTGTGATTAGTAAGTAAAACTATTGGCAGAACATAATGAGATCTGTGGACTGTGGGGGTATGCTCTAAAATTTGGAAGATATATTATTAAGTTAATTTAAAAAATTTAGAAAAAAAGGTATTTGATATTTTAAATAATTTTTTTATTCTGTTAATTTTTTTTTAAAAAAGGTATTTGATATTTAATTATTTAAAAAATTGTTTATTTTGTTTTTAATTTTAGAAGTTCATATTTATATGTATTTATAGATAAGATTAATTTTGTTAATATTTTTAAAATTAAGGCATTGTTTGGTAAAGAGATGTTTGAGCAAAAATTAGAGGTTTGATCAGTCAAATTCGCTAATATTGTTGTTTGGTAAATAGTGGATTGAAAGAGCGGATTAGGGTGAAACAGTTAATTTTAAAAAAAGCTCATAATATGAACTTTTTGAGATTAGAGGTTTGATATTAGAGTTGTAAATACTCTTTTACCCTTACTAGTTACCAAAAATCTCAAAATAACCTAAATTAAATATTTTTCTCACCCTATTTATAAGCTAATCATATTTTTTTATTATTATTACATATTTATATGTGTATTTAAATTTATTTATTAATTAAATTATATTAAAATAATTATATAAATAATAAATTAATATATAAATCATTTGAATATGTTTAGAAAATTTATATTAAAAATAATTTTATAGATCTAATTAATAATAATTAGATACAAAATATTGATAACTAATAAACTATTCAAACAAACATTGAATATAATCATGTCCTTATATGTCATTTTGCTTGTTTAAATAATCTAACAGCTATCAGCTATCAATTAATTTTACCAAACATTTTTATACAATCAACTAATACAATCTAATAGTCAAATCAGCTAATACAATCAGCTATCAGTTAATGTTATAACACCCCTCACCCCGGATTAGGGGCAAGGAGCGTTATGTTAACATGTGACAGAATCGTATTAGGCAGCGGAAGTGGGTTAACAATTTTTCGTGTGATATTTTTTTTTATTCGAATACATCTATTCAAATTGCACTAATTTACAATCATTCATGTCATATATAAATTATACACATTTCATATCAATGTTTCGATCAAGGCTTGGTGGGCACATGTAATCCAATCACTTATCTTATGATGTATATAACATAATCTATTTTAATTTCTTTTCACATTCGATTATTCCATAGACATACTTCATTATATTCATAAATTAATTTCATTGATTTCAATTCATTTGGACACTACCCATAATCATTTACATTCGATTTACATGTTATCAATTAAGAGCAATTCTATGGTAATTCTAACCGATTCATTCATTATATATATATATATCATATCCGATAATATCATCCATAGTGTTTTAGTTTCCCTTAATTACATATCAAAATGTAGGGAAACTTCTTATAAGTTTATACAATACTAAAGAAATAGTTCATGAACATGACCATCAGACCAAATTAAACTAACATGCTGAACGCTAGGCCACCCATCATGAGTACGACAAAGACAGGGAAAATCATACTTAAGCTTCGTACGAGTAGAATACGGATAGAGGTCAACGATGTTAGAACCTGAAATTTAGGGGAAGGAAGGAAAGGTTCGAGTGGTAAGTACTTCTCGTACTTAGTGAGGAAACTCTATTCTATTCGATTTCCAATTTAAACATTATGATCAAACAATTAAATTTCACTTTGCACATTAGCTCATTCGAATGATTCAAGCAATATAATCAATCCACAATTAATAGTGCACCATAGAAATCATTCGAATATATACACCAAGGAGTCATGTAATTCTATTCGAATACATGCAAGTGATTACATATCATTCATATCATGAATACACATACAAGCCATGAAACCTGAATTAACTTCCAATTATCAAATTATCACAATTAAAGTTTCATAGCATATCAAGAATGGCAAATCATGAAATTCAATATTTTATTCAAATGATCCAACAACCAATTTCATGAATTTACTTTCAATTTTCAGATTTCATTCCTTAAATTGTTCATTTAATTCATTTAGCAATGCCTTGGATAGTAGAGTATGCTAGGTAATCAAGTCACGTATAACAGAGGTTGTGAATCAAAATTCACCATGTAATAGGTACCACGTACCAAATCGTAACACATATAACATATCATAATGTCCGCAGACATTAAGCAAGAAGGTACACTTACGTACCACAATATCGAGTACACTAACGTACCGATTTACTTATTGAGCTCAGACTCTAGGCTAGCCGTACTACCTAAACAGACTGTACACACCAAGGGCTTTGCATTTAAATCTTTAATTTAATCAGATACATAATCAATCAAATTTTCAGAAATTCTTAATTAATCATTTCAATTAATTACTTATAATTCCAATTCCAATTCCATGTTATCACACATGATCATATAAACATTTACAAGCTCAATTCACATATTTCATATCAGCATTCGAACAATCCAAACTCATATCATATAATTCAGAATTTCATTTCATAGTTCAACACTCAATTGAACTTATCAAACATAATTATAACATGTAAGAGCATTGCATACTCACATACTATATCACAACTTCATTGTTTCCACAAGAAATCAATATCACAATAATTTTCCAATAATCAGCATGATTAATTCATCCAAAATAGTAAGATTAACCAAAAATCAGATTCGGAATCAAACATAACAATCATCAATTTAATTTCAATCACATATGCAACAAAATCGCATAACACAAGCATAAAATCCGAATTCCATTATTCCTTCTTCCCTTACTAAAATCGAATAATTAATTAGTCCAATTTGCATGCTTATCAAACTTAAAAGATCAAATTAAGGCAGTTGGGACTCTAATCCCAACTCTAAAATCGTTTCACTCACATTTCGCCGAGCTAGTTTTGAATCCGTATGCCCTTCGCCCGATCTGAAGCTGATCCCGGAGTAATCTCTTCTTCTACCCTTTCGCTTCTAGGATCTAAGGCATTCAAGCCAAGCAATTAACAATTTTTCAGAACTCAATTTATGCAATTAGAGACTGAATTTTGCATTTTTATTCAAAACAGTCCCTATACTTTTACGGTTCGATAAGACTAATTTCCATTTTCCTAATTTCTTTAATTAATCACTTAAACTTTCAAATTGATCATTAAAATTGGTGGATTTCACATCCTACAGATTGTTAATCAATTTATTAACACTCCATTTAATCAAATTTTACATCTTTAATAATTCACAAATTCTTAATTTTTCTTCTTTTCATTTATACACATTTCTGACCACCTAATTTAATTAATTTCTTATTTCCTGTACACAACTCCAAATCGAACACTGTTTGTTCCTAAATTCAATTAACATACCCAATTTTAACATATCAAAAATTCAGGTCGAAAAACCTAGTAGATTATTTTCTACAATTTTACAAAGTTCACTGTTCAGCTAGGAGCATTACTGGACAGTTTTGCATGCTGTTCGAAATGGGTTTCCAGATTTTACCACAGTCATCAAAACTCATTTTTACAATTTTTATACCATTTTAGACATGTCAAGGTAGAACATATCAAAATTTCATCACTAAACTCTTACTAGTGAATTTTCTACAATTTTCTAAAGTTCACTGTCCATCTAAGAACAGTGCAGGACAGTTTTTCATGTTGTTCGTATTAAGCTTCCAGATTTCACTAAAATGATCAAAACTCAGATTTATAATTTTTATACCACTTTATACATGTCAAAGTAGTACATATCAAAAATTCATCACGAATTTCCTATTAATTAATTTTCTATAATTTTTCAAAGTTCACTGTCCAGCTAGAAGCATTGCTGGACAGTTTTACATGTTACTCCATTTCACACTTCCAGATTTTAACACAGCCTTTAAAACCTTGTTTTATTATTTTTCTATGATTCTAGACATATTAAAGTGAAACATATCAAAAATTCAGATCCAAACTTCTATCATAACATTTTCTAAAATTTTTCAAAGGTGCATGTTATGAATCTTAACAAATCTGTCAACACACTTTGTATGTATGTTATTAATGTTTTATGACTCTTAATCCTTAAGGATTCATATATATTTCCATATTTCCAGCAACCATACTCAAGAACATCATGTTTATAAATTTATAGACACCTTAGAACACATGATTTAATAAACCTTTTACCATAACCAAATTGAGAAGAGGATGATCTACTTACTTCTGATTTTTCCTTGATTTTTCTAAGTGTTTTTCACCACCATACATGCTCTTCTTCTTCTTCCTCAAGCTCTCAATTTTCTCTCAAGTTCTATGTGATATTAATGGTGTGAAAAAGCAAATGGGATGAGTGAATTGGGTAGTGATGGCCGGCTAGGATATGTGAAAATGGGGGACAAAAATCAATTGGGATATGACTTTATGTCAAATCACCATAATTCTCACTTATTACCCATTTTAATAACACCACTTAGTATTAATAAATCATATATATTCTATAATTATACAATAATTTCATCCTATTAATAATGTAAATACATGTATTTCCATTTTAGCATGCAAATCCTTAACTTTTCCACCTTATTCGGTTTGGTCATTAAGCCTATTGACCGAATTCTTATTGCACATTTCAGTTTGGTCCTTAATGAACCAAATTTCAAATTCGAAAGTTTAGGGATTTAATCTAATAATTCACTTAATTATTAATTTAGACCTCTAATCTTCTAAGCTAATTTTTGGGATGTTACATTTCTCCCCCTTTAAAGAAAGAATTCGTCCCCGAATTCTTACCTGAATCGAACAATTGAGGATATTGGTTTCGCATCGTTTCCTCGGGTTCCCATGTTGCCTCTTCCATCTTGTGATTTCTCCACAAGACTTTAACTAGTGCAACATTTTTGTTCCGGAGTCTTTTAATTTCCTTATCTAGTATCTGAACCGGTTCCTCTTCATAGGACAAATCAGGATTTAGTTCTACTTCTTCCGGCTCTAAGATATGAGATGGATCGGATCTATACTTTCTGAGCATTGACACATGAAAGACATTGTGAATTTTATCGAACTCACTAGGGAGTGCAAGTCGATAAGCCACTGGGCCAATTCTTTCAGTGATTTCAAAAGGCCCAATAAAGCGAGGACTGAGCTTTCCCCTCTTTCCGAACCGAAACACTTTCTTCCATGGAGAGACTTTAAGAAAGACTTTGTCTCCCACGTTATGCTGGATATCTCTTCGTTTCAGATCAGCATATGCTTTCTGTCTATCGAAGGCTTGTTTTAAACGAGAATGGATGATTTGAACTTTCTCTTCTGTTTCTCTGAGCAGTTGTGGTCCCAAAACCTTATTTTCACCAAGTTCGGACCAACACAGAGGTGTTCTGCATTTTCTGCCATACAATGCTTCAAAAGGTGCCATCTGTATAGACGACTGATAGCTATTGTTGTAGGCAAATTCAACTAAAGGTAGGGATTTCTCCCAATTCTTCCCAAAGTCAATAATGCAAGCTCTAAGCATATCTTCAAGAATCTGAATTACTCGTTCAGACTGACCATCACTTTGCGGATGGAAAGCTGTACTTAAATTCAATTTAGTTCTCATAGCTCTTTGCAATGTTCTCCAAAATCTAGAAGTAAATCTTGGATCACGATCAGAGACAATGGAGATAGGAATTCCATGTAGCCGGATTATTTCCTGAATATACAGATTGGCCAAGGTCTCCAAACTGTAGTTAATACGAATAGGAATGAAATGTGCCGATTTGGTGAATCGGTCAACAATCACCCAAATGGCATCATATTTTCTGGGAGAACAAGGAAGACCAGTCACGAAGTCCATAGTAATTTGTTCCCATTTCCACTGTGGCAGTACAAGTGGTTGGAGTAGTCCGGTGGGAACTCTATGTTCAGCTTTGACTTTCTGACAGTTTAGACATTTGGATACGAAATCATTGATAGCCGCTTTCATACCAGACCACCAATACAAAGATTTAAGATCTTTATACATCTTAACCGATCCAGGGTGGACCGAGAAAGAACTCTGGTGTGCTTCTTCCAGAAGATCTCTTTTCAAACTTTCATCATTTGGAACACAGATTCTATCTTTGAAGTAAAGGAGACCGTTTGTATGAATACGGAATCCTTCACCAGGCTTTGTATCCAGTTTGGAAATGATATCCTGAAGTTCTGGATCAGCTTTCTGAAGATTTTCAATCCTTGAGATTAGACTGGATTGAATTTGAAGTTCGGACAGAAATCCTTGCTTCTGATATACTCGAAGATGAACATTGATAGCAGTTGGAGCTACAAGAATAAATACCACTTTTTAAAATCAAAACTTTCATTATAAACATTTTATATTTTATTTCTTAAGGTTCAGGGATTAGAGATTTTTACCCAATGTCGGTTTACGACTCAAGGCGTCTGCAACCACATTGGCTTTTCCTGGATGATAGTCAATGACTAAATCATAGTCTTTCAATAACTCCATCCATCTGCGTTGTCTCAAATTCAGATCTTTTTGAGTCAGGAGATACTTTAGACTCTTGTGATCGGTGAACAGATAACATTTCTCACCGTACAAGTAGTGTCTCCATATTTTGAGAGCAAACACAATTGCAGCAAGTTCGAGATCATGCGTTGGATAGTTCAATTCATGAGATTTCAGTTGGCGTGAAGCATAAGCTATCACATTATCATCTTGCATTAAAACACATCCAAGACCCGCATGTGAAGCATCACTATACACAGTATAATCCTTGCCAGGTTCTGGTTGGATCAAAACTGGGGCATGAGTCAAGGCTACTTTGAGTTGGTCAAAGCTTCTCTGTTGCTTGTCAGACCATTCAAACGGTTGATCTTTACGAAGAAGTTTAGTTAAAGGTAAGGCTATAGAGGAAAACCCTTTGACAAACCTTCTGTAATAACTAACAAGACCAAGGAAACTCCTTATTTCACTTACATTTCTGGGAGGTCGCCAATCCATGATTGACTGAATTTTCTTCGGATCAACTTTAATTCCTTCTGCAGAAATTACATGACCAAGGAAAGAGACTTCCGATAGCCAGAACTCGCACTTGGAAAATTTTGCGAATAACTGGCGTTCCCGGAGAGTTTGCAAGACAATGCGAAGATGATCAGCATGTTCTTCTTTGTTGCGAGAATAGATCAAAATGTCATCAATAAAGACGACGACAAATTTATCAAGATAGGGCTTGAATACTCTATTCATGAGATCCATGAATGCCGCCGGAGCATTTGTCAATCTGAAAGGCATTACCAGAAATTCATAGTGGCCATAACGAGTTCGGAAGGCTGTTTTGGACACATCCTCCTCTTTGACTCTCATTTGATAGTATCCAGATCGCAGATCGATCTTTGAGAATACCGAAGCATCCCTAAGTTGATCAAACAGATCTTCTATTCTTGGGAGCGGATATCGGTTCTTGATTGTGATCTTGTTCAATTGACGGTAGTCAATGCAAAGACGCATTGTTCCATCATTCTTCTTTACAAATAGAACAGGTGCACCCCAAGGAGAAGTGCTGGGTCGAATGAAACCCTTGTCCTGAAGCTCTTGAAGTTGCTTTTGCAATTCTTTTAACTCAAGAGGTGCCATCCGGTACGGAGTGATAGACACCGGATTTGAGCCAGGCTGTACTTCAATCCCGAATTCAACTTCTCTAGTCGGAGGGAGACCAGGTAGTTCCTCGGGAAACACATCAATGAATTCAGAAACAACAGGCATTTCAGACATTCCAAATTCAATTTGATCTCGTAAGACCATGGATGCAAAAATAGAAGTGGGCTTTTTATCAATTAGGAGTATGGATTCCTTTCCTAAACCCTGAAGATACAGTCTTTTATTTTGACAATCTACCCAAGCCTCATGTTTACTTAACCAATCTAAACCCAGAATTAGATCGAACTCGCAGGAGGGTAATATGTAGAGATCAATAAGGAATGGCAAATTACTAATATGCAATGAACAATTTCTACATATTAGGTTTATATTCGAAGTTCCTCCTAAAGGGTTTGAGACTATCAGACTTGTTTTCACATTTTCAGGTTCTAATTTTAACCTTTTTACAACAGATAGACATGTGAATGAATGGGTGGATCCCGAATCTATTAAAGCATAAACATGATGTGAGTTTAGCTCAATGGTATCTGCAATCAATTCAGGAAACTCTTCATCATCTCTACCGCGAATGTGGTAAACTCTAGCAGGTGCTCGAGATTCCTGATGAGTAGCATTAGAATAAGTACCCTTGCCTTTCTTCTGATAACTCGACTGGGTTGACTTGGCATTCCTATTCCGATTAGAGGATGTCGGACTAGGAACTGCGGTGTTACGAGCTGGCATAGTTTCATGCTTCTGAGGACA
Organism: Hibiscus trionum; assembly: GCA_030270665.1. Classification (NCBI taxonomy): domain Eukaryota; kingdom Viridiplantae; phylum Streptophyta; class Magnoliopsida; order Malvales; family Malvaceae; genus Hibiscus; species Hibiscus trionum. The sequence continues at coordinate 6,991,656 of BSYR01000065.1, forward strand.
GTCTTTGATGTAGTGATCATCACCACCACAAGCATAACAGAGATTTGCCTGAAGTCTGCACTGACCTCGATGTGGTTTCTGACAGAACTTGCAAGGAGGAATCTTTTCAGAATTTCCCGTACTATTAACAGACATAGTAGGTACTGAGGATCTGATCACTGTAGTTGGTTTAGAAGTGTAATTGCTCCTCGGAGCAGAAGTGAAATTAGAAGACCCTTCTTTCTGAAATTTAGGCTTCTTGAACTGCCATTGAGACTTGTCATCTCGTTTCTGCTTTTTGTCAGGTCTATTGCCCCCTTTTCGCTTTTCAGCAGCTTTCATTCTAGCTTCGGTTGCAATAGCCCGATTAACAAGATTCTGGAAATCATTGATTCCCAAAGCAGTGAAGATTGGACTCAGTTCATCATTCATGCCTTCAATGAACATTCGGCATTTATCAGCTTCAGTTTTGATGTATTCTGCACCATATTTGCAATACTTGCAAAAGTCTGCAACGTACTGCTCAATAGGACGGTTGGCTTGTTTAAGGTGCAAGAATCTCTTTCTTCTTTCAGCTAAGTACTGTTCACTGATGTACTTCTTTTTGAACTCTTCGAGGAAGAATTCCCATGTCACCAATTCATTCGGAACAGTGAGAGTAGTGGTTTCCCACCAATTCATAGCCTCATCAGCTAACAGAGCCACAGCACACTCCAATTTGTGGTCATCGGAGCACTGTAATTGTCTGGTTACCACCTTGGTGGTGTTTTCAAGCCAGTACTCTGCATCTTCTGGTCTTTCTTCATTAGTACCAGTAAAAGTGTAGGCTCGATGCTGAGAAAGCTTATCTATCGGAGCTCTGCTAGGTGCAGTAGGGACAAAAATAGCAGGTTGCTCTTGTTTTAGATTTGTCAGAAGTTGATTGAACATCTCCTTCATGCTGAGGAGACATTCCCTTTGGGCAGACTGAACCATAGGATTTTCAGGTGGAAGTTGTTCTGTGTTCTGAACATGCTCTGTAGGGATCCGTTCAGTGACTTGAGCAGGCTTTTTGGCAATTTGCTCGGAAGTCTGAGCAGGCTCTTTGTTTCTCTCCTTTCTCGGAGTTTCAGTTCGAGCAGGAGAATTATCACCCAATCTCACACTTTCACCTTCGCTCGAAGATTCGTGCGAGCTCCCATTCTTTGGGTCTTTTGGGTCCGTCATATTCTATCATTCATTCAAATAACAGAAGATCAGAAAGCTCAGTATAGACATCTTATCATACAATACATGGGTGGCATACCTAACCAATGCAGATGCATACATACTCGATTAAAATTTTTAGGACTTAACCTAAAAAGCTCTGATACCACTTTATATAACACCCCTCACCCCGGATTAGGGGCAAGGAGCGTTATGTTAACATGTGACGGAATCGTATTAGGCAGCGGAAGTGGGTTAACAATTTTTCGTGTGATATTTTTTTTATTCGAATACATCTATTCAAATTGCACTAATTTACAATCATTCATGTCATATATAAATTATACACATTTCATATCAATGTTTCGATCAAGGCTTGGTGGGCACATGTAATCCAATCACTTATCTTATGATGTATATAACATAATCTATTTTAATTTCTTTTCACATTCGATTATTCCATAGACATACTTCATTATATTCATAAATTAATTTCATTGATTTCAATTCATTTGGACACTACCCATAATCATTTACATTCGATTTACATGTTATCAATTAAGAGCAATTCTATGGTAATTCTAACCGATTCATTCATTATATATATATATATATATATATATATATATATCATATCCGATAATATCATCCATAGTGTTTTAGTTTCCCTTAATTACATATCAAAATGTAGGGAAACTTCTTATAAGTTTATACAATACTAAAGAAATAGTTCATGAACATGACCATCAGACCAAATTAAACTAACATGCTGAACGCTAGGCCACCCATCATGAGTACGACAAAGACAGGGAAAATCATACTTAAGCTTCGTACGAGTAGAATACGGATAGAGGTCAACGATGTTAGAACCTGAAATTTAGGGGAAGGAAGGAAATGTTCGAGTGGTAAGTACTTCTCGTACTTAGTGAGGAAACCCTATTCTATTCGGTTTCCAATTTAAACATTATGATCAAACAATTAAATTTCACTTTGCACATTAGCTCATTCGAATGATTCAAGCAATATAATCAATCCACAATTAATAGTGCACCATAGAAATCATTCGAATATATACGCCAAGGAGTCATGTAATTCTATTCGAATACATGCAAGTGATTACATATCATTCATATCATGAATACACATACAAGCCATGAAACCTGAATTAACTTCCAATTATCAAATTATCACAATTAAAGTTTCATAGCATATCAAGAATGGCAAATCATGAAATTCAATATTTTATTCAAATGATCCAACAACCAATTTCATGAATTTACTTTCAATTTTCAGATTTCATTCCTTAAATTGTTCATTTAATTCATTTAGCAATGCCTTGGATAGTAGAGTATGCTAGGTAATCAAGTCACGTATAACAGAGGTTGTGAATCAAAATTCACCATGTCATAGGTACCACGTACCAAATCGTAACACATATAACATATCATAATGTCCGCAGACATTAAGCAAGAAGGTACACTTACGTACCACAATATCGAGTACACTAACGTACCGATTTACTTATTGAGCTCAGACTCTAGGCTAGCCGTACTACCTAAACAGACTGTACACACCAAGGGCTTTGCATTTAAATCTTTAATTTAATCAGATACATAATCAATCAAATTTTCAGAAATTCTTAATTAATCATTTCAATTAATTACTTATAATTCCAATTCCAATTCCATGTTATCACACATGATCATATAAACATTTACAAGCTCAATTCACATATTTCATATCAGCATTCGAACAATCCAAACTCATATCATATAATTCAGAATTTCATTTCATAGTTCAACACTCAATTGAACTTATCAAACATAATTATAACATGTAAGAGCATTGCATACTCACATACTATATCACAACTTCATTGTTTCCACAAGAAATCAATATCACAATAATTTTCTAATAATCAGCATGATTAATTCATCCAAAATATTAAGATTAACCAAAAATCATATTCGGAATCAAACATAACAATCATCAATTTAATTTCAATCACATATGCAACAAAATCGCATAACACAAGCATAAAATCAGAATTCCATTATTCCTTCTTCCCTTACTAAAATCGAATAATTAATTAGTCCAATTTGCATGCTTATCAAACTTAAAAAATCAAATTAAGGCAGTTGGGACTCTAATCCCAACTCTAAAATCGTTTCACTCACATTTCGCCGAGCTAGTTTTGAATCCGTATGCCCTTCGCCCGATCTGAAGCTGATCCCGGAGTAATCTCTTCTTCTACCCTTTCGCTTCTAGGATCTAAGGCATTCAAGTCAAGCAATTAACAATTTTTCAGAACTCAATTTATGCAATTAGAGACTGAATTTTGCATTTTTATTCAAAACAGTCCCTATACTTTTACGGTTCGATAAGACTAATTTCCATTTTCCTAATTTCTTTAATTAATCACTTAAACTTTCAAATTGATCATTAAAATTGGTGGATTTCACATCCTACAGATTGTTAATCAATTTATTAACACTCCATTTAATCAAATTTTACATCTTTAATAATTCACAAATTCTTAATTTTTCTTCTTTTCATTTATACACATTTCTGACCACCTAATTTAATTAATTTCTTATTTCCTGTACACAACTCCAAATCAAACACCGTTTGTTCCTAAATTCAATTAACATACCCAATTTTAACATATCAAAAATTCAGGTCGAAAAACCTAGTAGATTATTTTCTACAATTTTACAAAGTTCACTGTCCAGCTAGGAGCATTACTGGACAGTTTTGCATGCTGTTCGAAATGGGTTTCCAGATTTTATCACAGTCATCAAAACTCCTTTTTACAATTTTTCTACCATTTTAGACATGTCAAGGTAGAACATATCAAAATTTTATCACTAAACTCTTACTAGTGAATTTTCTACAATTTTCTAAAATTCACTGTCCATCTAAGAACAGTGCAGGACAATTTTTCATGTTGTTCGTATTAAGCTTCCAGATTTCACTAAAATGATCAAAACTCAGATTTATAATTTTTATACCACTTTATACATGTCAAAGTAGTACATATCAAAAATTCATCACGAATTTCCTATTAATTAATTTTCTATAATTTTTCAAAGTTCACTGTCCAGCTAGAAGCATTGCTGGACAGTTTTACATGTTACTCCATTTCACACTTCCAAATTTTAACACAGCCTTTAAAACCTTGTTTTATTATTTTTCTATGATTCTAGACATATTAAAGTGAAACATATTAAAAATTCAGATCCAAACTTCTATCATAACATTTTCTAAAATTTTTCAAAGGTGCATGTTATGAATCTTAACAAATCTGTCAACACACTTTGTATGTATGTTATTAATGTTTTATGACTCTTAATCCTTAAGGATTCATATATATTTCCATATTTCCAGCAACCATACTCAAGAACATCATGTTTATAAATTTATAGACACCTTAGAACACATGATTTAATAAACCTTTTACCATAACCAAATTGAGAAGAGGATGATCTACTTACTTCTGATTTTTCCTTGATTTTTCTAAGTGTTTTTCACCACCATACATGCTCTTCTTCTTCTTCCTCAAGCTCTCAATTTTCTCTCAAGTTCTATGTGATATTAATGGTGTGAAAAAGCAAATGGGATGAGTGAATTGGATAGTGATGGCCGGCTAGGATATGTGAAAATGGGGGACAAAAATCAATTGGGATATGACTTTATGTCAAATCACCATAATTCTCACTTATTACCCATTTTAATAACACCACTTAGTATTAATAAATCATATATATTCTATAATTATACAATAATTTCATCCTATTAATAATGTAAATACATGTATTTCCATTTTAGCATGCAAATCCTTAACTTTTCCACCTTATTCGGTTTGGTCATTAAGCCTATTGACCGAATTCTTATTGCACATTTCAGTTTGGTCCTTAATGAACCAAATTTCAAATTCGAAAGTTTAGGGATTTAATCTAATAATTCACTTAATTATTAATTTAGACCTCTAATCTTCTAAGCTAATTTTTGGGATGTTACAAATGTAATCTGCTAATTGTCAAACATGGCCTAAATTTTATATGTATAACTTAAATTGTCACAAACATAACCCACACAATATGTTAATTTAGATTTATTTTTAAATTAGTAGTTTCTCCTACAAATAAACGCTTCAAAATGAATAAAACATGATAAAAATAAACACATAAGCTTAGTATTTTTCTTAAATTTTATTTTAGTATCTTTTTTATTCTTATTTCTTAAATTATGTTGGTTCAAAAAAAATATTTCTTAAATTATGTCTCTTTTCGTTTTCTTCTATTCGTATAGTGTTTTCAAATCAAATAAGAAAAATTACATCGGAGGAAACTAAAATTTAATATTTACTTTTTAAATTGATCAAAATTGAAAATTTTCAATAATCTCACATAATAGTTTAAACATTTTTAGTCTCCTACTTTATTCTATAAATAACGATAAATTTTTATTGGTTTGTTCAATATTTTAAGAGTTTCTTCTAAGAAGTATTTATCAAAATATACGTTATAAATCTATATTTGCTTTTTTTTTTTTGAAAGTTAAATGAATTTTATTAATCAACAACCTTAACCCCGTGCCTCATTAAAAAATCTCCCTAGCCTAGGTTGGAGGAAAAAGAGTGCAAAAAAACGGGGCAAGGACATAAACATCATACAACCCGGAAATATTAGAACCTGCATCTCGTCTAAAAACTGCCCAAGGGCTCATGATCACCAGCTAACCAAAAACTGCCCTTTCAGCAGCAGCACACATTGCTTCGCTATTCAACAAGGTTGCTAAGTGCTGCAGCAAACCAACACAGGGGCTTCCGTCTTCTAATACCCGATTTGGCGAGTTTGTCAGCGGTGACGTTGGCCTCTCGAGGGATGGCGCTAATACTCCATGTTGCCGGGGATAGTAATCTGCGAATTTCATCAATGATTGGCCTGAAAGCCGCAGGGGAACGAACCGGACAAGACAACCAATCACCAATATTACTACAATCCGTTTCCAAGACCAAATTAACCTTTTGTTTCCAATGTAGGGATGAAAATTTCTCTCGATTCCGGCGGGTCTCAAGTCGACCCGACCTACTCAAATTTGAGTTTATTTTATTTTTTTAAGCATAGGCTAAGTTAGATTGAATTTTTCATTAACATTTCTGAAGTCGATTCAGATTAGATTTAGATGAGACCCACCTCGTCCCATTAAATTTACTAAAATAATATTTTTTTATAAATATTTTATATAGTATATTTAATATTTTTATTAATTTTTCAGGGTGAGATGAGTTTAGTTAGATTTTTGTTAAACTTTTGAGTTCGAATTATGCTTTTATTATAACGGTTCGAAATAAGGTCAGATTAAATTATAATAATATTAAGGTTGAATTTGAATGTCTAAATTTTGAGTCAAAGTCAAACGATCAAACTACGTCGCATTATCATCTCTAGATATACATGATTTGATAGGTAAACATAATATTAAAATTACTCTTAATAATTTGTCCTCTCAAAAATAAAATATCTAAACCCACCTCTGAGTAAAACTTATTACGAGGAAAAACACTTATTAATTACAAAATCAAAATATCATGATGCAAACAAAAGTCAATTGGCTATGATAGTTGATCCAATCATATAAAATTCATTCATGTATAATTATGAAATTATTTATAATGTATAACTAGAAATAACATTTAGTTTCTATAATGATTTAGTATAATTTTATAAAAAGTAGTTATTAAATTAGTTTATTTAGTTTTAAATGAAATATTGAGAAATTAATTTTAAGGTGGTCTTTAATTTTAATAATAATTTAAGTTAAATATTAGTTAAGTTAAAAAATATCAATTATGTTGTTTTGTTTAATGGTTAAATATTCAATTCATTTCAGAGAGATTTCAAGTTCAATCCACTTTATTTGTATTTTAATATAATTATGAGATTATGACACAGTATAACAGAAGTTGTCACATCCCAAAAACCGGTCTAGTCAGAATTAAGTTCCGGTGATTGAATATTTTTATCGATTAAATAATTTATTCGATCTTATCTGAACCAATAAATATTATTCGGGGCAATTTATGATAGTTTATTATTATTATTATTATTATTATATTATAAAAAAATAAATAAAAAGAAAAGCAAGTGGCGTTGGGTGGCTTGGCCACTAATGCAAATTGCTAAATTATAGTAGCCACTTGATCATTAAAAAAATGATGGTGGCAATTGCCACTAAGCAAATAGGACAATATATTTTTAGTATAAAAAGGGGGCAATGGGGGTAGTAGCCTTCACGGCAAATTGAAGGAGAATTCAACAAAATTAGTAAACATACGATCCAATGTTTGATTGGTAGTCCGATATTTTCGATATAGTAATATCGAATTTCTGCCGACGGCGGGGTAAGCTCAAATCTCTAGTTAGTTTAAGTTTCGGTATCGAGTTTGATTAATATTTTTATATATATTCGATACTGTCTTATTATTTTAATTAATTTTTATCGAAGTACACGAGGTCAATTCAGATCAACTTTCAAGCCCAATAAATAAAAATAAAGCACCGGTCTGTCAAGGTGAGTGTAGATGCATTTGTCTCGGGTGACACGGTGTCATTCCGATATTTTTCTTATGTTCTGATATGTGAGTATAGTCGTGTCAGGGGTAGGCTCGGTGCCTTCCCGTTGCATTAATTATGAATTTATCTATATCTGGTAGGTACCCTGCATTTTTTGGATATGCTCAAAAATGATTATAATATGCTACATGTATATGAAAATAATATGAAATACTATATGATATGGAGCTACGGCTCATCTTGCTATTTGATATGATATGATCTGAAAATCATGGACTATGTGAAATTATGTGTATTTATGGACGTTGGATACAATTGGCATGCCATAGGAATATTCGAGCTCACCATGTAAGGGAGGACTACGGTCCAGGGCTACGGCCTATATGTGGGAGATAAAAGGATGGAAGTGTAAGGGATACATGGAGCTACGGCTCAGGGCTACGGCTCAATTATGATACATGATATGGTGTACAGGGAATCCGCGTATCCAATGGTACCAATATAATATGTGTTCGATATGTTATACCATGACATGTTTATGATAAGATATATGATTATATTATGTTATGTTAGTGATATGGATATCTGATCATGTTTTGCTTATACTGTTATAGAAGCATGCAAATAAGTTAGATTAAATTTATATTTAATCATGACATTCATATTATTGTCAATTTACTATCATGACTACCTCACTAGGCTATGTAAGCCTAACATACGTGTCTCATGCATTTTCAGGACCCTGATAGATTTCCAATCTCTGATCGTGTGGTGCAGTTGCAAGTCACATCTCTACCTTATATGTATGATATCTTTCATGAACTCCTAGTAAAGTGGCATATGATCCAACTTTTGTATAAATTGTGTTTTGTAATTTAATAATGTGGTTTTATTTTAGTAATCTAGAAAAGTCCTATTAAATAAATGTTGGAATAATAATAATGATATATACGAATAATAATCTAGTAAAAATGACTAGAAAGATCTTTAAGATTTTTGTGAGTTGTTAGGCTCATTTAAATATGTAAAGAATTTTAGTATGATAATAAAAAGAAATAGATTTGAATATTTTATAAAATAGTCACTAAATATTGCATCGTCTAATCAGGTAGATAAATAACCTCCGATAGTAATGAGGTTTTACAGGCTAATAACTAGTTAGTTTAATTTCAGTATATTTTCACAAAATTCAGATAAAGACCTTTAATTTGTGAAAATTACAATTTAGTCCCTAAGTTTGAAAAAGTTTAAAATTGACCCCAATTGAGTAAGTTGTTAATAAATTGAGTGTTAAGTCTTAAAAGAGATTAATAAAATATTACGGAATGATTTTTGAACTTTGAATTTATGTCTCCGATCTCCGCATCGTTTCCGGTAGCGCTCTCCGATCCGGTTCTCTACCAGGCCGGGAAGGGGGTGTTACATTTGTGGTATCAGAGCTAGAGTTTAGTCGATTCTAGGACTAATTAGACATTCGTTAACGAGTCTATGTTTCATATGCCACTTAGGAGTTGATTAAATATGTATTTTGTGACTTGCAACTTACACGATTTAATTCTTATGTGTGTCTAGAACCAAAATGACCGCTCCTACTATTAGGAAAGAAACAAATGAGCCCGATCATGATTCCTCTTCCACTCGAGGGGAAAATGTGAGGCTAGAGCCAAGTACCGAACAAGTGGCTCAGAATGATCCACCTCATCTTCCACCTATGTTATCGGCTCAACAAGACTATTTCGTGTCTATGGCCGACATGATAAAACAAGTAGTGGTGTCTCTTCGACAAGAAGCACCTTCCTCATCTGCTGAAGCTGCTCAGCAGATCTCTCGAGCTCCAATAGATAAGCTAAAACGTTATCAAGTTTATACATTTACTGGCCAAGATCTGGATAATCCTGAAATCGCAGAATATTGGCTAGAAAATACTTTGAAAGTAATCAACAAGCAACTAAAGTGCCCCGATGAGCATAAGTTGGAGTGTGCCTTAGCCCTGATTGCAGATGAAGCACAAAGCTGGTGGCACACTGTAACTCTCACTGTACCCGAACATAAAGTAACCTGGGAATTTTTCCTCCAGGAGTTTCGTAAAAAGTATATTAGTGAGCATTACCTCGCTGAAAGACGTAAAAAGTTCCTCCATTTGAAGCAAGGAGGAAGGCCAGTAGAACAATACATTCATGACTTCTGCAAATACGCTAGATATGGTACTGATATCATCCACACTGAAAAAGAAAAATGTAGAATGTTCATAGATGGCCTCTGCGATGAATTACGTCCTCTTTTTGTTGCTCTGGAAATCGAGGATTTTCAAATACTGGTGAATCGAGCCATTGCAACTGAAGCTTCTCAAAGAGCCTCGGAAAGAAGGAAGGGAAACCAAGCTCGACCTGATAAAAGATTCCGAGAAGATTCCAAACCTCCTCTATCTCAAAAAAGAGGAAGACAGTGGGACCAAAGGTCATCTGCCAATCAACAGCTACCTAACTCTAATTATGTCTCTCAATTTCCATCTGGTGGGACCACTGTTACGCGTACGACCTCAATAAACAGTACAGGAGGCTCTGCCAAAAGTTCTCAGATCCCTCTGTGTAATTTTTGTCAAAAGAGACATTTGGGACAGTGTCGTAAACAGTCAGGTTCTTGTTACCTGTGCGGAGAATCTGGTCATTTCATCCGACAATGCCCCCAAAATCCACAAGCCCCTACCTCTATAGCCTCCCAGAACGTTCCAGTAAAAGGGAGGGGAATAAATCAAGCACCGTCTGGTTCTTCCGGAAGGCCCCACAACAATAATGCTCATTCAGGAAGCCGAAATCCAAAGACCTCAGCCCAGATGTACCACGTTCGAGGCCGCGAACAAGAAGACGACCCTGATGTTATTGCAGGTATGGTGGAGTTAGGTTCTGAATTTGTTTATGCTTTGATAGATCCAGGCTCCACGCATTCCTTTATTAGTGAACCTTTGATTGAAAAATACGCCTTAAAATGTGATCATGTTGCTTCCGAAATATTTGTGTCAAACCCATTAGGAGATAGTGTAACAATCCAAAAGATCTGTAGATCTTGTCCCCTAAAAATCCAAGGATTTCCTTTTCCGGCCAATTTGATGGTCTTACCCTTTAATGAGTTCGACCTTATCCTTGGCCTAGATTGGCTAGCTGAACATCAAGCATGGGTAGATTGTTCTAAAAAGAAATTATATCTCCGTGGACTAGGTAGAGAAAGCATCACCTTAATGAAATCTAAATGTCAGAGTAGTCTTATGTGTGCCTTAGAATCTAAGAAGGAATTGAAGCCTGAAGATATACCCATAATAAGAGATTTTCCTGACGTATTCCCTGAAGAACTTCCGGGACTCCCTCCTATACGTGAAGTTGAGTTTGGGATAGAAGTTCAACCTGGAACTACTCCAATTTCTATCGCTCTATACAGAATGGCTCCAATGGAGTTAAAGGAGTTGAAGGCCCAAATCCAAGACCTTGAAAGTAAGGGGTTTATTCGACCGAGTTCCTCACCCTGGGGAGCACCGGTTCTATTTGTGAAGAAGAAAGATGGATCGATGCGCTTATGCATCGACTATCGACAACTGAATAAAGTAACAATAAAAAATAAGTACCCGCTTCCTAGAATAGACGACCTATTTGATCAACTAAAGGGTGCTTCTGTCTTTTCTAAGATAGACCTCCGATCTGGTTACTATCAAATGCTCGTGAAGGAACCAGATGTTTCAAAAACAGCCTTTCGAACCAGATATGGTCATTACGAATTCTTGGTGATGCCTTTTGGGCTCACCAATGCTCCTGCAGCCTTTATGGATCTGATGAACCGAATATTTCGACCTTATCTTGATAAATTTGTCGTTGTCTTCATAGACGACATTTTGATCTATTCGAAAGATTCTGTTACTCACGAAGAACATCTTCGGATTGTACTCCAAACCCTCCGTGAAAAACAGCTCTATGCCAAATTTAATAAATGCGAGTTTTGGCTGACCGAAGTATCTTTTCTCGGTCATGTGATATCTTCCGCGGGAATTCAAGTGGACCCAAAGAAGATTCAAGCCATTCTCGAATGGATACCCCCGAAAAACGTGGGAGAAATTCGTAGTTTCCTGGGTCTTGCAGGATACTATCGTAGGTTTGTTAAGGGGTTCTCCTTGATTGCTTCACCCCTAACGAAGCTTCTCCGCAAAGACATTCCTTTCATGTGGACAGTGGACCAACAACGGAGTTTTGACCAGCTTAAACAAATCCTCACCCACGCTCCTGTCCTAGTACAACCGGAGCCAGGAAAAGATTTCACAGTATACAGTGATGCATCCCATCAAGGATTGGGCTGTGTCTTGATGCAAGAAGGTAAAGTTATAGCCTATGCCTCACGTCAACTCAAACCGCATGAGCTTAACTATCCAACTCATGACCTTGAGCTAGCAGCGGTTGTGTTCGCACTAAAGATCTGGCGACATTACCTCTATGGTGAAAAGTGTTATCTTTTTACTGACCACAAAAGCCTGAAATACCTTTTGACCCAAAAAGAATTAAACCTTCGTCAGCGTCGTTGGATGGAGCTTTTGAAAGATTATGATTTGGTAATTGATTACCATCCCGGTAAAGCAAATGTGGTGGCTGACGCCCTTAGCCGGAAGCCCACTTCTTCTCTTAGATGTTTAAACGCTCACTTTCGGCTCATGAAGCGTGGCAAGTTATTAGCCGAGCTCAGGGTACAATCGACCATTGTGTCCCTGATTAAAGCACTTCAAGAAGATGATGAGGAATTGCAACCTATTTTAGCCCGAATCAAGGATGAACTGGACCCTGATTTTGCCATAAACTCTGAAGGCTTGTTATGCTTTCGTAATCGTATATGTGTCCCAAACAATGATGATCTTCGGAACCAGATCCTGCGTGAAGCACATGCTAGCCCTTTTTCTATTCACCCCGGAGCTGTTAAGATGTACAAGGATCTAAAAGAGATCTACTGGTGGTCCGGTATGAAAAGTAAAATCGCAGATTTCGTAGCAAGGTGTTTGACTTGTCAACGGGTTAAAGCCGAACATAAAGTACCGACGGGACTCCTTCAACCCATTGAGCTGCCACAGTGGAAGTGGGAACGTATCACTATGGACTTTGTAAGCGGATTACCCCCGACTCCAAAGAAAAACAACGCAATCTGGGTCATCGTAGATCGATTTACCAAGTCAGCTCACTTTCTTCCTGTAAGAATGGACTTCAGCTTATCCAAGCTAGCAGAGTTGTATATCAGCGAAGTTATACGCTTGCACGGAGTTCCAACATCAATAATTTCTGATCGAGACCCACGGTTTGCATCTCGATTTTGGAGAACCTTACAGGAGGCATTGGGAACTAGAGTACATCTCAGTACTGCATTCCATCCTCAAACCGATGGCCAATCTGAAAGGGTTATTCAGGTAACCTCGTTATTGTCTTTCTTTAAACATAAGCTAGGTATCCTATATCAATTACGATCTTCCTTGTAGATTCTGGAAGATATGCTCCGAACCTGCATTATTGATTTTGGGAAAAATTGGGAGAAATCCCTACCCTTAGTGGAATTTTCCTATAACAATAGCTATCAGTCGTCTATTCAGATGGCTCCTTTTGAAGCGTTGTATGGCAGAAAATGCAGAACTCCTCTGTGTTGGTCCGAACTTGGTGAAAACAAGGTGTTGGGACCACAATTGCTCAGAGAAACAGAAGCGAAAGTTCAAATCATTCACTCTAGATTGAAACAAGCTTTTGATAGGCAAAAAGCCTATGCTGATATGAAACGAAGAGACATTCAACATAATGTAGGAGACAAAGTCTTTCTTAAAGTCTCTCCATGGAAGAAAGTATTTCGGTTTGGAAAGAGGGGAAAGCTCAGTCCTCGCTTCATTGGACCTTTTGAAATTACTGAAAGAATTGGCCCAGTGGCTTATCGACTTGCACTTCCTAGCGAGTTCGATAAAATCCACAATGTCTTCCACGTGTCAATGCTCAGAAAGTATAGATCCGATCCATCTCACATCTTAGAGCCAGAAGAATTAGAGCTGAATCCTGACTTGTCTTACGAAGAGGAACCAATTCAGATTCTGGATAGAGAAATCAAAAGACTCAGAAACAAAAATGTTGCATTGGTTAAAGTCTTGTGGAGAAATCACAGGAGGGAAGAGGCAACATGGGAACCTGAGGACACGATGAAAAAGCAATATCCTCATCTATTCGATTCAGGTAAAAATTCGAGGACGAATTTTCTTAAAGGAGGGTGAGTTGTCACATCCCAAAAACCGGTCTAGTCAGAATTAAGTTCCGGTGACTGAATATTTTTATCGATTAAATAATTTATTCGATCTTATCTGAACCAATAAATATTATTCGGGGCAATTTATGATAGTTTATTATTATTATTATTATTATTATATTATAAAAAAATAAATAAAAAGAAAAGCAAGTGGCGTTGGGTGGCTTGGCCACTAATGCAAATTGCTAAATTATAGTAGCCACTTGATCATTAAAAAAATGATGGTGGCAATTGCCACTAAGCAAATAGGACAATATATTTTTAGTATAAAAAGGGGGCAATGGGGGTAGTAGCCTTCACGGCAAATTGAAGGAGAATTCAACAAAATTAGTAAACATACGATCCAATGTTTGATTGGTAGTCCGATATTTTCGATATAGTAATATCGAATTTCTGCCGACGGCGGGGTAAGCTCAAATCTCTAGTTAGTTTAAGTTTCGGTATCGAGTTTGATTAATATTTTTATATATATTCGATACTGTCTTATTATTTTAATTAATTTTTATCGTAGTACACGAGGTCAATTCAGATCAACTTTCAAGCCCAATAAATAAAAATAAAGCACCGGTCTGTCAAGGTGAGTGTAGATGCATTTGTCTCGGGTGACACGGTGTCATTCCGATATTTTTCTTATGTTCTGATATGTGAGTATAGTCGTGTCAGGGGTAGGCTCGGTGCCTTCCCGTTGCATTAATTATGAATTTATCTATATCTGGTAGGTACCCTGCATTTTTTGGATATGCTCAAAAATGATTATAATATGCTACATGTATATGAAAATAATATGAAATACTATATGATATGGAGCTACGGCTCATCTTGCTATTTGATATGATATGATCTGAAAATCATGGACTATGTGAAATTATGTGTATTTATGGACGTTGGATACAATTGGCATGCCATAGGAATATTCGAGCTCACCATGTAAGGGAGGACTACGGTCCAGGGCTACGGCCTATATGTGGGAGATAAAAGGATGGAAGTGTAAGGGATGCATGGAGCTACGGCTCAGGGCTACGGCTCAATTATGATACATGATATGGTGTACAGGGAATCCGCGTATCCAATGGTACCAATATAATATGTGTTCGATATGTTATACCATGACATGTTTATGATAAGATATATGATTATATTATGTTATGTTAGTGATATGGATATCTGATCATGTTTTGCTTATACTGTTATAGAAGCATGCAAATAAGTTAGATTAAATTTATATTTAATCATGACATTCATATTATTGTCAATTTACTATCATGACTACCTCACTAGGCTATGTAAGCCTAACATACGTGTCTCATGCATTTTCAGGACCCTGATAGATTTCCAATCTCTGATCGTGTGGTGCAGTTGCAAGTCACATCTCTACCTTATATGTATGATATCTTTCATGAACTCCTAGTAAAGTGGCATATGATCCAACTTTTGTATAAATTGTGTTTTGTAATTTAATAATGTGGTTTTATTTTAGTAATCTAGAAAAGTCCTATTAAATAAATGTTGGAATAATAATAATGATATATACGAATAATAATCTAGTAAAAATGACTAGAAAGATCTTTAAGATTTTTGTGAGTTGTTAGGCTCATTTAAATATGTAAAGAATTTTAGTATGATAATAAAAAGAAATAGATTTGAATATTTTATAAAATAGTCACTAAATATTGCATCGTCTAATCAGGTAGATAAATAACCTCCGATAGTAATGAGGTTTTACAGGCTAATAACTAGTTAGTTTAATTTCAGTATATTTTCACAAAATTCAGATAAAGACCTTTAATTTGTGAAAATTACAATTTAGTCCCTAAGTTTGAAAAAGTTTAAAATTGACCCCAATTGAGTAAGTTGTTAATAAATTGAGTGTTAAGTCTTAAAAGAGATTAATAAAATATTACGGAATGATTTTTGAACTTTGAATTTATGTCTCCGATCTCCGCATCGTTTCCGGTAGCGCTCTCCGATCCGGTTCTCTACCAGGCCGGGAAGGGGGTGTTACAGAAGTTATGTACGTTTTTCCGGAAAATAATTTGGTGAATAAGTTTACCCAAATATTTTTCAAAAGAAGAAAAAATAATTTTTAAAAAGATTTCAAAATTAATTAAAAATTGTATAAAGATATTTTAAAAAGAATTCATAAAAATAGAAATCATTTAGAAAGATAAAAATATTTTTAATCCAATAAAATAACTTACTTTTTGCATTAAAAGTATTTTTCATTTTAAATTTTAATAAGAAAAATGTTTTTTAATATAAAAAACAAAAAAGAAAACAAGTTAATTTTAATAATAAAGAAACTATTTTTGAATAAAAATTAAAAATACATAAAGGGGCCAACTAGCAAGATTAAACCTTAAGTCTCAACTCTTAACAATGTTCAATATTTAAATTGTGACGTTATAAATGAAACAAATTAAGTTAGAATTTATGTACAGAGAGACATTTATAGAAGTTAGAACTAGTAGCCATGATAAGAAATTCTCAACTTGCTTTAACCAGAGAATGAGAGCTTCATACTGCACATTGACATTCCTATAGGATTATATACATTTGGAAACATAAAACATTTGGTTTGCATCAAGAACATGCTTCCCACACCTTGTAATCGTAGCCCTCGAGAGCCGACGACCATCTTCGACGTCCATTCGGAGGCTCGTAATAACCGGGTCCAATCTTCATGGCAACTCTGTCATCTATGATGGCCGCATATACATCCCTCTCTGCCTTCACAATCTCCACCTACCATTCATGTACCAACTCAATACAATAAGACAAGCTTTCCATGTATATATTAGTTAGTGTATACATATGAAGTAAGAGCGTTTGATACTTACTATACTCCGGCAGTGGATTTTGTTTCTGTTTCTGAGAGAGATGAAAGCACCGATTTCGGAGCGAAGATTAGAGATGATGTGATCGTAAAACACGGCCGGTGTTCCGGGGTGAGTTAGGATATAGGCATATCCTTGCATTTCCTTTCCACCTGGAAACCTCCAATGACCCTTCAGGAGTAGCATTATCCCAAAAGGATTAATGGAATTATTCCTGAAGTGGAATGTAATATGATGTAGGAGTGGAAGAATGAATGACTTCAAACCTGTGTAGAACCAGTGTCGTGGTTCTCGATAAACGTAACAGCACGAGACGGCCACCACCCGACAACCCCGGGAGGCTTCCCTTTCTGATCTGATAATCGCCGGTATTCACATCTTTCAAGAACCTGAATGAAAATATTTACACCATAAGTATATTGTGTGCCTCTCTACTAGGATCAATTCAAGGTTGTACTTTACTTGAATTACTTAACAGGGCAAGCTTGGATGAATGCTTACTGAATGAAGAATTCCCTTAGTTGTAACATCAAATGCACCTGCAGTTCCATTAGTAGCGTTGATCCAGTCGACAATTCTCTGCCGGTGGGCATCTTGATTGTGGTCCATTTCGCCGTATGTGTAACTGAGAGAATCCCAATACTCACCCACGGCGAAGTACGGTTCACTTGCTTCCAAGTAGTCCTTGACATAACCACCCCAAAATCCTCGGACGAAATCCAGCCTCCATCCATTGTAACCGATTTCTTCTCTACATGTCACAAAAGCCAGCAGAACATTATATCAATTAACTATTGCAATTGAAGTATGTATATCTTCTGTTCTGGATGCATCGGTGCTAAAATAAAGATTTTGACACAACAAAAGATTAACTTTAGCAATAGTTTCAAAAAAGTTCAGAATATTCGGTGGATATGTATCCACGCGACGCATGTGCATCGAAGAACTTTTGACGGGGAGAGAAAAGAAGGCAAAAGCATGATCATACAGTAAGAAAATACATGATTTTGTAATCCTTTTGAGCATGTTAGATTGTGGAAAGAAAAGAAATTCAAGTACCTTAGCCAGCATAGCCATTCTATGAGATCCTTCCTTACGAACTCTTGCGAATGATCGATGTTTGGAGCTGCATGGAAATTATCTCCACTGCTTTTGTTGCCCCTGCCCTGTATGACAGAAGCAAGGAGTTCATACCTTGCACCGAACATCAATAGTACTGATGCATTGAGTTCAACCAGAAGATTGCACAATAAACAATAATCTTCAGGTCTAATAAAAATAAATAATGCACTTCCGGTCTAGTAAATAATGCCCCTTCAGCTGTCCAAAATTTTACTGGCCTAAAGTTGGAACTGCACAAGTGTCTAATCCATTAGGAGCATCCTTGTCCACCAAATCTATGATTTGTATCACAATACGTATTGCATACTGATACAACCGAAATGCACTGCAAATCTATACTCTTGTGCGACATATAAGTTGTATGCTAACAAAAGAATTTAAAACTTAGCTACAAATGCACCTCTAAGAACTGGCCTGTGTTTCTCAAGCTCTGAAAATCACAGAAAACAATAATACCTGAAAATGGGGATCATCTCCAACCACTGCACGATCATCCCAATTCAAGCGACCGCCAAATATATTCCAAACACCATTCTGATTTTGATATTGTGCACAACGGTGATTCAATACAACATCACCGAGAACTTTCAAACCAACAGCATGGAGGCTTTTTACGAGGCCCTTCAGCTCATCGATTGTTCCATATCTGATAAATCAACAAAATGCACAATGGTTTTCCTTAGGCTGCTGGAGGAGCATGTAATGTAACACATGATTCTCTTCAGATTCAGGATATAATTAATGACTTTCTATATCTAAGCATATCCAAGAGGCATTTGCATGCATTCTTTTAGACTGATACGAGTAACTGAAGTCTCATTTTACTATTAGAGACAGTTAAATGCAAGTAAAAAAGCATAAAAGAGAGGTAAAAGATCTGCATTTTCTTTTGGTCGAACCAAAATCGGAGGCTTGCAACCTACCATTGGCCAACATACTAAAATAAACATTGAAAAGAATATAGTAGTTTGGTAAGTTTCAGCCTCTATGACCTTGCCAGGCACCAAATTGTTGACCCTGAAAGATTTATGTAAACTACAAGTTTGCTTGCAATATGTACCTGGAATTTAAATTGTACAAGTCCTTTGGCATGTACCCTTCAGGTGACACAGACTCCGTTGGTGGTGGCAGCCAAATCACAGTAAATCCAAGTGAAGATATTTCTGAAGCCTTTTCTTTGAGTTCCATATACCATCGTCCGGATTTATGAGATTCCCAGTTGAAACCTTGTATCAATATTTCAAAACCTGAGCCAGTTCCAGAGGATATGTTAAGCCCGGGTTCCGCATCATCAGCATCCAAGTCACCATCCTCAGGATAGGTTGGAGTGGAGCTCCGGAAGATGCTATAGGCTTCGGCAGCTAGCTTTTCAATTTCATTAAGAATGCTTTCTTGTGCTTCCTTTACTTTGATCTTCAACCTCTTCTCAGAGTTAAGGCCACTGACCAAGCTCCGTATCTCACTGATTATAACATCGGTATGTACTTCACTAGAAATTCCTTCACTTTCACTACCAGATTGACCATGTTCACCCATAACACCGCTGGCACCAGAAAGGGGAACATAGAAGTCATCTCCTTGAAAACTCACCCAAGTGTTATCACTCAGCTTCAGAACAAAAACAAACCCAACAAGTTTTTCGTCTAGAGTGAACAATGCTCTTGATCCATTTCCTGTTGGCTGCAAAAAGAAAAACAAAAGATTTTTATCAAGTATAATAAAAGAACACTAAAATAATATTTGTAAACTAAAAAAAGAACCATAATCTCATGTCCTGATAGAAGTGTCCTTGAAAAGGGAAGAAAAAGGTCAAAGACCTTAGAACATTGATGCTTTTAAACGATCCACCTTTGATAAATATCTTATATGCCACTTTGGTGAAGAAAACAATCATACTCTTCATTGTTTTTTATTAGTAATATTGTAACATTTGTCAGCAACTAAGGAAGAATCTAACTGAAATCTATACATCTTTACCACATACAATAATGTTCTTCTCTTTAGCGAAAGAAGTATAAACGAAAACGAAGTAACTGCAAGAAACTAGTAAAAATTATTTGCTCACATCTAATAAGAACTCATTAGCATGCTTAAATATAGATTATTAGCAAGAATATCCATAGTAAGAACTTAGTCTATGTTTTAAGTATTTCAATAGGAGAATGTAACTACAATTCGCACCTCCAATAAAGTGCGTAAAGCCTTGTTCCGGAATGAAACTGTTTCAGGTGGATATGGGACAGCAGGAACTTCCCATGTTTTAGCATCATCTCTGCAAACACCCCAGTGAACAACAACATCTCCAGGTATATCAGTTTCTAAATTTAGAGCAATGTTTCCTGCATCAGGGGACTTCCTAACCGCAACACTGATCAAGTTACCAACAGAAACTTCTTTTACTATAGGATGTTCTTCATAGAACTCTTCAAGCTGCATGTTCTCATTTGTAGAGTCGTTGGACTCGTTGCCGCTGTTTTGATCATCACCATCTGATGAATCTGCTCCAAGTTTCACCATGACAAACCAACATGCATTTTCACACAAAGGTTTGGTATAAACAAATGGGAAAAAGTATTCTCAATGAATTTAAATCAAAAGTAGAGAAGTCATGCTAAAGAGATAAAAGAAACAGAGTTTAACACTTTCTGCAACCTGGCAATGTGCCTGTTTTCTCTTGAATCATATCGCCATCATCCTCGAGGTAATCCGCAAGCGGCACCTTAAAATCTCGACCTTTGTGCTGATACCAGGCTCCAGTTTCTTCATCCTGCAGCAAGCATATAATCCTTCAAAATGGAAGAGAATGTAATCTAATAACAAGATTGACAAGTGTATTAAACAATTAGAATCATCAAATACAAAAATAGAAACAATTTTGGAAGTACAAACCCTCAGGACAAAATGTATAGCTTCAACTGCACTGCTGGGATTAAAATCAATCCTTACTTCATGAAATTCGTCGTCTTCAGACGGTTTCTTCATCGGCGTCTCAATTGCATAGTCCTGAAAAGATCCCATTCACTATACATGATTATGTCAAAATGAAAAGGCAGACTTCACAGAACAAATAGAAGCTGCAACATACTTTAATGGGAATTGAACCATGAGGCCACATGTCTTTAGGAGGTTGATCCCATTCACTGCAGAATTCGAAAGAAGGTTGTTTTGGATAACTTAAGTCCCCAATAGCAAACTAATATATTTGTACATGCAAAAAGTATTCAATTCCGTAACCTACAAACATGTTCAAGGAACTGTTAAAATTAAGGGTTACCTGTAAGTATCATCAACATAAGAAACTCCCCAATGAAGAATCCACTTTCCTGAAAGATTACATCCTACTGTAAGCCGCCACTGCAGCTGATCCTTTGGTTGATCCAACCTAATTGAAATTTTTCCCTCCACCTATTATTCCAAATCAAACAAATTAACAAACACTGCAAAAGCAGAACATTTCCACAAATATTACATGCAAAGGTGAAATGTACACCAGGTACTCAACAAACATATAAAGATTAATAATAACCTTTTCGATTCGGTTGACGGGAAAAATGTCTTTGTACAAGACGTCATCGAAAGAAGAGGTGTCAATGGAAGCTGTACCAGTGGAGCTGGCCTTGACGACATGAATATTTTTCCTGCAGGAGGTGGAGTTAGAGAAGAAAGCGCCACCAGAGTAGAGAAGCTTTCTGTTTCGGGAACAATCCAACGAGTAAACCGGCTTTAACGACAGATTGGCTCCGCAACGAGACGATGATAGCATGGGGTTTTGGAGAAGAGAACCTGCAGCAATGGTTGCCATGTGAATGGGAATGTAAAAAACGTGGATATTGTTATTGGTCTGTGTTTGCAGGAAGTGTAATAAAAGAGAAAGTGACGGGAGTCTTAGATTATGTTGCGGATTACGATCGTCGAATAGAGCAAAAACGCAACTGATAATTTGAGAAAATAACAATGAAGATAAAGGAGACACAGATTTTACGTGAAAAACCCCTAAATAATATAGGGTAAAAACCACGGACAAAGGTAGAAGAATTTCACTATGAGAAAATAGGAATTACAACTTCTCTCAATCTAACAAGGAGAAAACAATGACAATTCTCTCTTGATAAAAAGGAGAAAACAACTCTATGAAAACTCTCTAATTTCTCTAGTATTGGGAGGAGGTTAGAATGATTTGGGATGTGTTAGAATGGCAAATGGCTAGGCTATTTATAGTTGAGTTTTAGGGACTAACTTATAAATAACCTAAAGTTTAGGGACCAAAAAAAATAATTTGCCCATTTCACATTTTCTACTTTGGCTGCACCTACCATTGAATTTTTCCATTTTCAATTTTGGCTGCTCATACTTTGTTTGATTTTCAACAATCTCCCACTTGAAGATTTGATTAGAACAATCATATCTTCACACCATTCTTTCTACCTTATACTTTCCATGTTGCTTACGTCTCTAACAAGCCACAAGAGGATCGACACCAAGTAAACTTATCAGTGTTGATTGCTTTTGTCATGAAATCTGCTATGTTGTCATCGGTATGGATCTTCTGCATATCTATCGTCCCTTCTTCCACTTTCTCACGAATGAAGTGGTATTGGACCCGAATGTGTTTTGTTCTTGAGTGAAAAGCAGGATTCCTTGCAAGATGTAAGGCGCTCTGACTGTCACAAAACAAAGAGACATTCTCTTGTTTGTGCCCGAGCTCCTCCAATAGCATTTTCAACCATATTGCTTCTTTACTGGCTTGTGTAGCTGCTACATATTCTGCCTCCGTTGTTGACGTAGCCACAACCGATTGCAGTTTTGAAACCCAGCTTACAGCTCCACCAGCAAGTGTAAACACATACCCTGTTGTAGATTTGCTTTTATCCAAATCTCCTGCATAGTCAGAATCGACATACCCGCTGATAAGAAAGTCTGATCCTCCGTAACATAATACAACATTTAAGGTCCCTTTGATGTATCTTAGGATCCTTTTCACAGCATTCCAATACTCTCTGCCTGGATTCGCCATGTACCGACTAACCACTCCCACTGCTTGTGCAATGTCTGGTCTTGTACAAATCATAGCGAACATTAAACTTCCCACTGCTGATGCATACGGTACTCGAGACATCTCCATCCTCTCTTCTTCACTGCTAGGACTCATACTAGAGGATAATTTAAAGTTAATAGGAAGAGGGGTAGAAATTGGCTTACAATCTTGCATGCTGAATCGTGACAAGATCTTTTTCAAGTAATTCTTTTGTGAAAGCCAAATCTTCCTACTACTTTTGTCTCGGTGAATTTGCATCCCTAGAATCTTGTTTGCTGGTCCCAAGTCCTTCATTTCAAATTCCCTAGCCAGTCGTGCCTTTAATTCTTCAATATGATCTTTGTTGGGGCCTGCAACCAACATGTCATCTACATACAACAGCAATATAACAAAGTCGTTTTCACCAAACCTCTTGAAGTAAGCACAAGGGTCTGCATTAAGTCTGTTGTATCCAAGGCTCATGATGAAGGAGTCAAATCTCTTGTACCAACACCTTGGCGCCTGCTTTAAACCGTACAGAGATTTGTTCAACCTACAAACCAAGTTCTTCTTTTCTTTTTCTTCAAAACCTTCAGGCTGGAGCATGTAAATCTCTTCTTCAAGATCTCCATGAAGAAAAGTTGTTTTAACATCTAGCTGCTCTAGATGTAAATTCAATGTAGCACACATTGCCAGGACAACTCGAACCGTTGTTAGTCTAACCACAGGAGAAAAGATTTCATTGAAATCAATACCTTCTTTCTGAGCATATCCTTTGACCACCAGTCTTGCACGATACCTCTCCACTTGATCGTCACCATTTCTCTTGATTTTGAAGACCCATTTGTTACCAATTGGCTTCCTTCCTTGTGGTAGTGGCACAAGTTCCCATGTATTATTTTTATGAAGGGCTTCGATTTCTTCTTGCATTGTCGCCATCCACTGTGAAGCATATGAGTTGTTCATTGCCTCCTCGAATGATGATGGCTCACCGTCCTCCGTTAAAAGGCAGTATGCAACATTACCTTCTATAACATAATTTGAGTGCCAATTGGGACGTCTTCTCACACGATCTGATTGACGAGTTGTTGGAGCTTCAGAATTCTCTGGTTCTGGTTCCTCGAGCTCTGGTTCTGCTTCAGAACAATCTCTCTGTTCAAACTCATTTTCAACATGTATCTGTGTAGTCTCTGGCTTTTCTTTATCAGTGCTATCATCTTCTTCTTTTCTTTGTAGCTTATCTTCTACAAAGATAACATCCCTGCTGATAATCACTTTGCGGGCAGTGGGATCCCACAAGCGATACCCCTTTACTCCATCAGCATACCCCAAGAATTTACATTTTCTGGATTTTGGATCCAACTTTGAAATTTCTTGGGCATTGTACATCACGTACACAATACTTCCAAATATATGGAGGTTTGAATAATCAACTGGTTTACCAGTCCACATTTCCATCGGTGTCTTCAACTCAATTGCAGTTGATGGAGCCCGATTCACCAAATAACAGGCGGTATTGACTGCTTCTGCCCAAAAGCTTTTTCTAGCCCTGCAGCTCTCAACATTGCTCGTGTTCTTTCTAACAGAGTTCTGTTCATCCGCTCTGCCACTCCATTTTGTTGAGGAGTGTATACTGTTGTGAACTGTCTTTTGATGCCTTCTTTTCTGCAGAAGTCATCAAATTCATCACTTGTATATTCACCTCCATTATCTGATCTGAAACACTTGATCTTATTTCCAGAATCAAGTTCCACCCGCGCTTTGAAAACTTTGAAGGTTGAAAACACATCTGCCTTCCTCTTGATAGGATACACCCAACATCTCCTAGAGTAGTCATCAATGAAGGAGACAAAATACTTTGCTCCGCCTAGGGATGTAACCGGTGCTTGCCATACATCAGAGTGAACCAATTCTAGAACAGCCTTGCCTCTAGAATTTGATGTGTTGAATTTTAATCGATGCTGCTTACTTGTAATACAATGTTCACACAAAGGAAGTGATACCTTTGTTAAACCCGGAAGTAGCTTTTGCTCCACAAGGACTTTCATTCCCTGTTCTGACATGTGTCCAAGTTTTCGATGCCATAACATGGTAGAATCTGAACTACATGAGGCAACAGAGGCTTCAGCTTCTAGCAAAGTCTCTCCCTTCAGCATGTACAAATTTGCCGCTATCTTTTCACCTTTCATCACCACAAGCGCTCCATGAAACACCTTCATGATTCCTTTCTGTGTTTCAATCTTGCTTGCATTATTATCCAACAATCCGTAGGATAATAAGTTTTTCTTCAAGCCTTTCACGTGTCGCACATCTCGAACAACTTTGGTTGTCCCGTCATACATCTTCAATTTGATGGTTCCAACGCCAACAATTTCCAAGGCATGATTATTGCAGCTGTACACAGATCCTCCTGAGATAGGTTCATAATTATAGAACCATTCTCTTCTTGAGGTCATGTGATATGTGGCTCCCGAGTCAATAAGCCATATGTCTGCAAATATTTTTCTGCCTTCCATGGCTGTTGCTGCTTCACAACAGAGAGCATCTCCATCATCTGAAGTGTTTGCCATATTTCCTTGAGGATTGGAGTTTTTAGGTAAACTCCAACAATCCTTCTTCAAGTGACCCTTCTTTCCACAGTTGTAGCACTTTAAATTCTTCTTACTCCTTGACTTTGATCTACCATGATTGTGACTGCTACTTTGGCCACGTTCTGTTGATCTTCCTCTCATCACCGTTAAGGCCTCTGCTTGTTGCAGATTTCCTTGTCTGTCTTCCTTGTTCTTGCGCCGATTTTCTTCTTCCAGAACAGCAGCTGCAACGTCATCGAAGACTAGATCACTTGTAAGGTTGTTGTTTGTCAAGTTGATGATGAGTTGATCATACGAATCAGGTAGACTTTGAAGCAGAAGTTCAGCACGTTCTTGTGACTCTATTTTATAGCTTAGGGATGTAAGCTGAGAAAATAGAGTAGTCAACGTGTTTAAGTGCTCTGTCACTGAAGTAGATTCTGACATCCGAAGAGTGTACAATTTCCTCTTAAGGAAAATTTTATTGTGCAACGATTTGACCTCGTATAATTTTGCGAGGTGATCCCAAATCTCCTTGGCTGTCTTCTTCTCCTCGATGCTTGATAGTACTTGATCTGCTAATGCTAAATGAAGGTCTGCAATAGCATTCTCGTCCATCTCATTCCATTTCTTGTTATCCGTAAAATCTGTCGGCCTTTCGCTGATAGCCGCTAGACATCCGTTTTTTCTTAGGATGGCCTTTATCTTCAATTTCCACAGTGAGAAATTTCTCCCATTGAACTTTTCAATATCAAATTTCGTTGCCATAGCTTCTATTTCAGATAGCTCCCACTATTTCACCTTTTTGACGTGAATAGTGCCCACCACCTTCAATGAATGAGTAATATCTAACTTACTTTCTTATGATGGAGGATCCACTTTTCAGTGGCAACCAACAGAGAATACGGTAAGTAGATATACGCACCCAAATCTGGCTCTGATGCCAATTGTTGCGGATTACGATCGTCGAATAGAGCAAAAACGCAACTGATAATTTGAGAAAATAACAATGAAGATAAAGGAGACACAGATTTTACGTGGAAAACCCCTAAATAATATAGGGTAAAAACCACGGACAAAGGTAGAAGAATTTCACTATGAGAAAATAGGAATTACAACTTCTCTCAATCTAACAAGGAGAAAACAATGACAATTCTCTCTTGATAAAAAGGAGAAAACAACTCTATGAAAACTCTCTAATTTCTCTAGTATTGGGAGGAGGTTAGAATGATTTGGGATGTGTTAGAATGGCAAATGGCTAGGCTATTTATAGTTGAGTTTTAGGGACTAACTTATAAATAACCTAAAGTTTAGGGACCAAAAAAATAATTTGCCCATTTCACATTTTCTACTTTGGCTGCACCTACCATTGAATTTTTCCATTTTCAATTTTGGCTGCTCATACTTTATTTGATTTTCAACAGATTATAGATATATGGTTTTGTCTGTGTATAGTACAAATATTTGGTGGTTTTCTTAGAATGGTTAATGATATATAATAATAAGATTGAGGTGCTCCCCATGAATTTCGCAAGCTCAACATTATCCACTTCTGATTGGAGATTTGGAGGGGGCGAGGTGGTTAAAACAGGTTTCCTTTCGGTGGTTTTCTTTCTTCTAACTAGAGGCGTAAATCAACATAGCATTCGACGGACTGTTCGTGAACAGTTACTTTCGTTTATGTGTGTTTATTAAGTTAAATAAACGATTATGAACAAAAAAATTTATGATCGTTTAATAAACGAAAGAACACAAACAAATGTGTGTTCGATTCGTTTATTCGCGAACAAGCTCGTTTATCGACTCGCTTACATGGTTCCCCTTTTCTTTCTTTCTTTTTTTCATTTTAAATATTGGTAAAGATAGGGACTAAATTGAACATATTGTGAACTTTAGAATTCAAACTTTGAAGCCTGAGGACCTTAAGGACTAGTGATGCAATTTCATAATTTTGACAAACATATAAACAAACATGTTCGTAATTTCTAAACAAACGAACACAAACACCTTCACAAATAAATAAACGAATATGAACATAATCTTATTCAATTAAGTTTGATTCATTTTCCCCCTACTTGTAACATTCTACTCCTTTTTACCTTTACAAAGAAACAATGAAACCAACTAACTATTCCCTTTTTGGCATTCCTCCCCCTACCTCTCCTCACTTCATATGCAATCATTTTCTACTTCATTGTTATATCCTAAAATTCATTTTTTCTATTTTTTAAGGGAAGCTATTTTCTGATTTAAAATTTTAACATATGGAGTTTAAATCATTTAGTGAATAAATAAATAAATTTAATGTCCTATCTAAAATATGCGAGTGTAGGGAAAATCGCCAATGGAAGAGATGGGAAGCGATGTTACATATCATGCGAGAACGGTTTGGCGGTTAGAGCATGCTCACTTATTCCACTCCTTTTTCTTTAGATTTTGAGTTTAAGACTCCTCAAGAGCATTGTCTTCATCTAAATTTTTCACTCAGTAAAATAAGTTTTTTTTTAAAAAAAAATCTAATAAGCAAAATTTCAACTCTTTCTCTTCTCTATAATCTTCATCAATCTTATTTTCCTCCCTATTTCATATGGTAATATTTGGTGTTCAAAAAGTAACACAAAATAAGGGTTCATTTGATTTTAAAAAATATTTTTTATTTTTATTTTTTTTAAAATAGTTTTAGTTTTCTTAAAAAATAAAAAATAAATATGAGAAAATAAACCAAAGTTTTGAAAAATGACATTAGAAGGATTCGAACCCGTATTAAAATTAAAAATATCTTTGTTTTCATATTTTCCATTTTCTTAAAACATTTTTATGTTTTTCAAATTTTCACTCATTTTTATTTTCATTTTCTAAAAATTATTTTCTATTTTTTCAATCAAACGCGTTTTCTTTACTATTTTTTATTTTCTTGAAAAAATGAAAACGAAAACCGTCTTCGTTCTCTACCAAACAGACCTAATTCTCTCACTATTTAAAATTTTTCCAAAGACTATGATGACTTATTAATTTAATTTTCTCAGTATTTTTTAGATTCGATCGACATTAAGATTTGGGTTAACAATTTTTGCCAATGGGAGTAGTTATTTTTCAAATGAGAATATCGCGATGATGTTAATTCCTAACTCGGGTTCTATAGTCATAGTATTTTTTTTTCAAATACTGACATGATGCATCAGTTTTTTTCCCAGACTATTATGTTTAAACTCATATCAATTAGATGGAATAACACCATTTTTTATTATTGGATCACTTAATAAGTTAACTTTAACCACTATAGTTTTAGGTTTTTCGCCATCAGTCTTTTTTATTATGTTGTAATAATATATTAATTGAGTAACTTATTTGTGATAATTATTAATTGAGTGGCCCATTTGTAAACAAAGTAACATGTTTATAATAATTTTTTAATTGAGTAACATGTTTATAACTTTCAGAAAAAATAACATATTTATTACTAAACCTACACTTAAGTGACCTTGAGTGTAATTTACCCTTATAAAAATTTAGAATATTTTTTTAAAAATAAAGGCATTTCACGACTTATTTTATAATTAAAAAAATTACAATTTCTACAACATAGTTGGTGTTGAGTAATTTGTAACACGAATCCAATGAAACCTTTAAACATAAATAAAATAATTAAAAACTAATTTTCTTTAAACGATTTGAGTCCATTTAAGAAGTACAACTAATATTATTCGACTTATTCTATCAGTTTTTATCAAAGGAAAAAAATTATCATTAAAAAAGACCACAAATATAATAACAAGATAAAAATTTGAGAGAAAGCGCTCCAAATGATCGAAAACAAAGACATTCAAAGCCCAATATAAAACCCTAAACAAAGAGGGGAGAACAAGCTATAAACGACAGAAAAAACAGAGGGTTCCCACAGGCCAAACGGTCGACATAAACAGCTTCAAAGACATGAAGGTCTGTTTCGAAAGAGAAGACAACCACAGGGCGAGGTAGCAAAGCTCATTGATATGACATGCAAAACCTTCAAGCATCATCAGAGAAACAACAACAACAACCATCAAGAGAAAAATTGTGTCGCAAAAAAGATAATATCAACATAACGTTTTTCTCTTTTAACGGTCACCGTCAAAAAAAATGACACAAACACAAAATCTATAGAAAACTACAAAACCAAAAAGAAAATAAAAAGAAAAAACACAAGTTCCTTTTAAATCTCCAAAAGCTTTGCTGGCAATATAAAGGCTCTAACCCACAACACAAAAAGCCCTCGAACAGAGACCAAAAGACTTCGAAAGACCCACACAAAACCCTCACATGAGCGAACTAAAGGCCTTCTTTAAACGACCAAAAACAAAAAGAGAAAAAATCTAAGACAACATAACAAAAAATTAAAAAGAACAAATGAAGAAAAAACACAAAAATAAAGTAGAGTTTACTTACCTAGGAACAAAAGTAAAAAAGAAAAATTAGAGATGGAGACCTACTATCAAAGAGATGGCAGTTGGCCGCCAATGGTAGAACAAAATAAGGTTTCTAAGAAAGGTGAGAGGTATTTTTGACTCATCTCATTAGTTGCATGAAGAATTTCGTGACGGTACGTTAATATTTTTTTAATATATCTAATTCATTAATTAATTAATTTAAAATATATATATTTAAAAAATTAATTATAAAAATATCCCCAACATATTTTATTACATTTAGTATATTAAAAACTAATCTCTCACCTAAATGATTTAGGTATTTTTATTAAAAAAATCTATTTTAAATAGTTATTTAAAAAAATGGCCCACAACTAAAATTATTTAGAAAATACCCCAAATCGTCTATGTAAGATGAGCTCGCGTTCTATAGAAAGCGAGTTTCGAACCTCGCTTGTTTACAAAACGCGAGTTTTGTGTTGAATAAGTTGGTAAAAAAATAATTTTTCGCGTTTTTTTAACATGAAACTCACTTTCTGTAGAACGCGATTTCGTCTTACATGGACAATTTGATGTCATTTTTAAAATAATTTTGTCTGGAAATTATTTTTGAAAATAACTATTTAAAATAGTTTTTTAGATAAAATATCCAATAATTTAAGGTCTTATTTACTAAACCAGCTACTAATTAATAGGATACCAATACCATGAGATTAAGATAAGAAAAGAAAAGAAAAGAAATAAAGAATGACACTGAGATGACGCGGCTAAAAGGATAAGTATGAGAAGACATTAGGCTGTTCCTGTCGAGCCTTTGAGGCGGATCGTTGTCCATCACAAACAAAGACAACTTATTAATATTATTCAATTTTGGAATGTTTTACATTTTGTTTATAAAAAAATAAAAAAAGTGGATTAATGCAGTAATAATTGTTTTTTTCTCTTCTTGAAAGTTAATGCAGTAATAATTGAATAGAAAGAAAAGGGGACCCATTGTTTCGTGTAGAGAAATGGCAATGAATAACGAGGGGCGAGTGCTATTTTGGTTGCATATGTAGCGTAAATCGGGTGGGAACCTTCCAGCTTTTTACTTTGTCGGATCAGCAGACACTGAGACCCCTTCCTTCCTGTTTTCTTCTCTCTACTCTTAACTTGTGTGTTTATTTTTTTTAATATAATTATAAATATTCGATTTATTCATCAATTAATTCAAATCAAATATTATATAAATCTATTATACGTGACATTCTCAATTCAATTTTGTCGTTCACTCCATTAACCTTATATGAAATACTTAAAGATTAGAGGCGGTAAACATGTCATTTGGTTCAATTTCGGTTCTGGTTATTTTTAGTCTGGTTCGGTTTAAGTTCGGGTATGTGGTGATTTCGGTTTGGGTATTTGGTCAGGACGCCAGTTCGGTTGATTTTGGGTCGGGTTAATAAGAACTCAATCAGTTTTAGTCAAGTTTTCAGGTCGAGTTAAGTTTTTCCACCCCATATATGACTTTTATATTGCATGTATATTTGACTTTTTGGTGAGTTCACGAGTTGTGCGACAGTTCACATCTCATATTTATTTATTTTAATATATTTTCTTTATTTCGGGTTGCCTTCAGTCGGATTGTTTTTGGTTCGATTCCATTCAGTTGGGTAAAAAACGGTTTTGATCTATTCGGTTCGAGTCCATTTTCAATTCAACTGAAATTCGGTTCAATTTCAATTTAATTTGGTTCATTTCAATTTTCAAATTAAATTCGGGTCAATTTTAAGTCTCGGTTCGATTCTCGAGTTAAGTTTACTATGTCTACTACTTAAGATTTATTGTCCAAGCTCCTTGCTTTATATTAGTATATGATTTGCAGTAGGAGTAGAGGTAGAAGATTCTTCAACTCCGCAGTTACCAATCATCACAAATATCCACTCACCGTTCATTCGTTCCGCCCTCACTTTCAAGGACAAATAACGAAACGATTGATGGGAATTGCTCGATCATCGTCCTTCATTCGCTCCAAAAATTTTATTTCTTGAGATATTTTCCCAATTTCCCACTTCTCTCACCCACATCTTTCCACTCTACTTCTCTTCAATTTTTCACCCCAACTTGCCCACTTTTTGCTTCTAAAAGACAAAAATTACAACTTTAAATTCAATACCCTTCTCCTAGTAATTTTTACAACCTCTTCCTGTTTTGTTTTGTTCTGTTCGGCGATTCCTGTGTTGTGTTTTACTTCTTCTTTCTTCTTTGTTTACTCCATATTTTTCAGTCTGGGAATTCTTCAGAGTTCTTCCAAATATATTGCTACCCACATGGGATTGGTTCCAATCGGGAAACCCAGAATCGGAGGTCTCCAGAAACAACAACGACAAAGATGGATTCAAAACTGGGTTTAATCCAACAATCTTTTAACTCCCGTTACTCCCAATGGGTCCGCGAAGCTCTCGACGAATTACCCGACAATTTCACCATCACGGACCCTTCAATTCCAGGCCACCCAATCGTTTTCGCCAGCCGGAACTTCTTGAAAATCTTGGGTTATTCCCAAGAAGAAGTAATCGGTCAAAACGGGAATATATTTCAGGGGCCCAAAACGAATCGAAGAACGGTGATGGAAATAAGAGAGGCGATTCGGGAAGAGAGGGGTGTTCAAGTGAGTTTGGTGAATTACCGTAAGGACGGGACGCCGTTTTGGATGTTGTTTCATATGAGTCCGGTTTTTGGCAAAGAAGATGGCAGGGTGATCCATTTCGTGGCTGTTCAGGTCCCGATTACAAGGAGACAGAGGAGGAATGGAGGGGTTAGCTTGAGTGATGATGCGTCGGGATTGAATGAGATTATGTTCGGCTCTTGCCGGAAGGAAGTGGATACCAATTCTGTGCTGGAATTGGGTCGTGTTTTGTCCTTGAATTCGAGTAGTAATGGTTCGTTTTCTTAGCTACACCTTTTAGATTGCAGCCATTATTGATTGATCAGTTGCAGTTGCTTGTACATTTGAAACAATTAAATTATTGCTAGCTTATTGAACACTGGAACTCAAGTAGTAAAGGGTGGTGTGTTCCACTAGGTGACCCGAGTTCGAACAGTTTAGCACGTAGGTATGCGTGAGTGCCATTATCAAATGCAATTCACAGTTTCCTTTCAAATCATTTCTTTAACCTTTTGGTTTGAGTTTTGGTTATCTAAGCTCACTTTCCAATTCAATCACTATAATTTTTGTTAGCATTGTTGTGTACTTAGTGCCTACTTTTGTATCTTGGTTATCATTTCTTTGTTTCAATGACAATACTTATATTACAGTATTAGATATTGAAGAGACATGTGAGGCAAGTGATTTTGAGCAGCAAAGGGCGGTGAATGCATTTAACAACATCTTGTCTGTGCTAACCCACTATAGTGAGTCGACCGGAAGATTGGTCTGTGGGAAGAGATGCAGTGCACCCGGGGTAGGCTACATCAGTTCATCACTAAATATATCACTTGGTAGAATCAAACAAAGCTTTGTACTGTGAGTTGTTTGCAAATTCTTTGTTTTCGATTTTATAATAATAACCATCTTTATCAGGGATTTCTGATGTCTCTCTTTCTTCCTGTTACCTGCAACATATTTTTGTGGCCTTGCAGAATTGATCCACATTTACCCGGGCTACCTATAGTTTATGCAAGTGATGCCTTCTTAAAATTGACAGGTGCTTTAACTAATCTAATTTACAATACTACGGCTAGTAAACAATCTACTTTACCAGTGAATTGGGAAAGAATTAGAGTAGATTGTTTATAAACTCATTTAAGGATGTAGTATGTGTAGCTTCTTACGTACTTTTTTGCGTCGATAGGCTATGATAGGCATGAAATATTGGGGCTTAATTTTGCAGTTTTGAATGGTGCTGATACAGATACTTCAAGTTTACATCAGGTAAACTGCTTTGATCCAATATAAACATCAAAACTTCCTGGGTTACGTAGTGATGTAAGGACTTCCTATACGGTGGATGGTTACATATTGCTTAATTTTTTTCTTCCAGATAAATGAAAGTATTCAAACAGAACAAGCATGCACAGTACGTATCTTAAGTTACAGGTTGATACTTCGACACTTGCAATATTTATTGAAGTATGGATTTGTCCCCATAAGGTTTAATCATGCATGTCTTGTTACTGTACCAGGAAGGACCAAAGCTCATTTTGGAATTGCCTACACTTATCCCCTGTTCGTAATGCCTCTGGCAAGGTAATGTGTTATTGCATATGTATTATCTTTTTTTAGTCCAGATAAATTCTATGATCTTAATTTTTGTTGTGCCGTTGACAAGATGAATATTATTTACATTCTATTGTTGGTCACTAGTCCCCCTTCAACTTCAAACACTGAAGTTCGATCAGTTTTATTTAACATGATTTTATTCGTATTTTTCTGCAAGGATGATTATGGCTTTTTTTAAACAAGAAACCCTTTTTTACTGTCATGTCATGCAATCCAGTCCAGTAAGCTTGCCTGCCATAACTTAAAACCAGTGTGATACTTCGTAGCACACGAACAGTAGAATTTGGGCCTGTGTGTTTAGTACTTTATATTTCGTGATTTATGCTTTCAATACCACCTTGAGTTTTCGTATTGAATGAGTTAATGCTAAACCCAGGTAATGCTGGAAATTGATAGAGGTGGGTCTAGGCTATAACTCAGTTATGGCGGATGATCGATCTGTTAATAGCTTATAAGTCTGGATTTTACATGTTTTAGTTTTTCTCTATTATCTAAAGCCTGCTTGGAGAGGATCAATGCTATAGAGATAGTTCTATATATATTGTTATGATTTGCCCTCTCTTACACTGATTATATCTGGCTCAGATAGCTTACTTTGTGGGCGTTCAGATAGACGAAGAGTGTAAGAACACAGACAGACACGGGCTAAGCCCTGAGATGAGGCAACTTAGCACAGTTGGCGCAGTGAAGGTTGCAGTGAGGAGCTTATCAATGGCTGCTGGCTCCTCCAAGTCGTAGACGGCTTGTGTATTCTTTGCAGCTCAAACACTTGAATACAGTCTCAAACATGTAAAATCTCATACCAGTGTAGATTATGTTTTGTAATCTCGCCTATTACCTGTCCGAAATGACAAAATGTGCTGCTTCATTTAGAGAAGCAAAAGGAATAATAATGAGAGAGAGAGAGAGAGATTGTTTCAGGGGTTCATTGGCATGTAACATTGTTTATATAGAAAATGTATCAATAACGTTGTTCCTTTTTGGTAAATAAGGTCTATTGTCTCCACGGTTATTTGATTCTAATTGAGTTGAGCAGCTCGCAAACAATTCAAGTTCGACTCGGTCAAAACTCGACTCGAATTGGCTTGATCCGAGTTCGAGCTTAATTCGAGATCTTGGCGAGTCGAGTCGAGCCCAACTTGACACGATAAGTTTGCGAGCAACTATTTTTTATAAATATTTTATCATTTTTTGGTGGTTACTTTAAAAAAATTATGTTTCAAGAAGTTTAAATGCTAGTTGAAAACTCTAGAGAAGTTCAATGACTTGCTAAGTAATTTACCCATAAAATATTTAATATTTTTATATTTTCAAAACGTTTTGTATTTTTCTAGAATTTAAAAAGTTAAGTGTATTAATAA
Source organism: Hibiscus trionum (assembly GCA_030270665.1). NCBI lineage: Eukaryota > Viridiplantae > Streptophyta > Magnoliopsida > Malvales > Malvaceae > Hibiscus > Hibiscus trionum. Next base: position 7,027,266 of record BSYR01000065.1, read on the forward strand.
GAAATTAAATTATAATAATTAGACTTTACTTTTTTGATTAAAGCATTTTCTTTTTTCTTTTATAATTGTTTTATGCATAAAAGTAAAAAAATGGTAAAAGTCTTGAGTTTCTAAATATAAAAAAATGATTGAAAGTTAAAACTTAAAAATTCGTAAGGCCTTTTCTCCTCTGTTGTTCATCAAAGATTGTTGAGAAACTAAAAAGAGTCACACATTTGAATATCGATTTCATCTCTAATTCCATCATAACATGTTTGTTTATTTATCTCTACAGTCCTCACATTTTTTCTTGAATCTGTATGTTTATACTTTATATTAAACTCTAATAGTATCACTAGATTTTATCTATATTAAAAAAACAAATAAAAATTTTGGCGAGCTGAACGAACAACGAGTCGAGTTGAACAACGGAATTTTTTTAACAAGCACGAGTCAAACAAAATTTTATCGAGCTTAACGAGCAACGCATCGAGTTGAACAATAAAATTTTTTTAACAAGTACGAGCCAAACATTACTCAACTAGCTCGATAATCGCCCTAAGCTAATATAAAGGGAAACTAAAAACAAACTGAAGGGTTGAAGGCCAACAATACTGAAAAAAAAGGTTGACATTCTCAGTTTTGGAGTCTCTTGAGATTTCTTCATTGACAAGATATGATCTTGTACCTCGACATCTACAAGTATCGAGATTATCGAGATTGATATTTCTTAAAGAAACTATACAGATTTTGACATTGATATGCGTCGTGTTTCATATTGTTTTTATTATTATTATGTGTATGTGTACGTGTACACACGAGAGAGTTTATAGCAAGGTAATAAATATTATACTGGTTAATGTATCGCTTTTTTTAATAGTGGTACCTATATATATATATATATATATATATGCATAGTCGTCTTACGATCCATGTTTGGGGTACGAGGCTGCCCTCCCAATAATGTTTTCTCCAATGTGCCTTACCAATGCACGCAACACTTGTTGGTGGTATTGGTATATTTTGATGTACTATTTCAAGTTTATTGATATTTTTTTAAATATTTTCACATAAAATAAGTATATTTGGCTGGTTGACCAAGCTGCTCATCTTCCCTTAGGTCATAAGTTCTAAATCCACTAGAAGTATCCTCCTTCCTTCCCCTAAAGTCATTCCCTCTAAGTAGCAGGATTATAATTAAATTTAAGATTTATTAAAAAAAATTCGACATATGTAATACATACATGAAAATATATCTCAATTATATTAGCAACAATACATTTATATGTAAATGTATGATTTAACATGATGAATTAAGTTCAATAATTTACTTAGATGATTAAATTTTATTTTTAAATATAAATTATAAATGAACAGAATAATTAAAGGTAAATATACTATTACAAATAGATTTGAAATATTAAAATATTGGACTGGTATGTATATATAGGATAAAATTCGTCTGCCCCTTTTCGGTGTCCCTACATATGCCCCAACACTAAAAAACACTACAAAATTAAATTCTAAGCTCTAACCCTAAATTCTAAATCCTAAACCCTACACCCTACACCCTAAAAAATACACCCTACCCTAAATTCCCTAAACCCTAACCATAACCCCTAACCTAAAACCCTAAACCCTAAACCCTAAAGTTAATTTTGAGCATGGGGGCATATGTAGGGCACCGAAAAAGGGTAGAGAATTTACATCCTGTATATATAGGTATGCATTGATACATGCTGATATTAACAAAAATAAATAAAACAAACCAAAACAATCAAAACACACTAATCTTTCCACTAGAACATAACTTCAACTATTTGGCATCGATTTAAGACCAGAACTGTATGATTGATACCGATACAAATAACAACAATCTCATATAACATTTTTGACATTTTTAAGCTCAAACTCTCTTTTACAAATAAGGGCAAGCTCTCACTATTTTTTTAAAAGCTCTTAGGAGTTTATTCCATTAAAAAAAACCCATAAGACAACCTATAGTCAAAATATTTTTGTTTAAAGAATATCAATGTTGATATTTTGTAAGTGTTGAGATACGATATCATATTTGTAACCCCCTCGTCCCGGTCTGGCCGGTTGACCGGTCCGAGTGGGCCACACGGGGAAAACCGAAGCGAAACCCGTTAAAGTTCCCCCTCGGTTAGCAACCCTATTTTTTTTTTTCATTTTAAAATCTTGTCTAAATGGATATTAAACCCTATGTGGTCAAACAGCGGAACAAGAATACAAGAGACAAACATTCGAACCCAAAACAGCAATTAAACAGCCCACTTTTAATCTTTTAAACAGGCCGTTTCGAAACGCCCTTGAGGCGTATCGAAACGCCTTGACCAGGTCAACTGACCCAGAGCCTTTACAAGGGGCCGTATCGAAACGGGGGTCAACCGTTTCGAAACGCCCACGACGGTCAATATCTCGTGGTCAACGAGATTTTGACCGTTTCGAAACCTTCACACCCGTTTCGAAACACCTTCATCTCGTGAATTTCTCAGAATTCCAGTAGCCAAAACGTTCCGATACGCGTTTCGGAACAGGGGTTCCAAAGGCCATACCGTATCGAAACGCATTCCGATACGGGGTCCCTGAAGCCTACCCGTTCCGAAACGATCCCTCCCGTTTCGAAACGCCGGCAGTTTGTAACCTTTGAAATACAGATTTAGGGGTGTTTTGACAAGTCTAAAGGTCCCATAGGACCCCTAAAGGCACATAAAACCATTAAGCCAAGTCTAGAGGCATACATCCTAGATTTAACATACTCAAACACATACAAGCATGAATTTGGACAATCTTTCTAACATGGCAAAATTACACATTAAGAGCCTTTCATACAAGCATGCTTGAAGACATTAAAAAGAACCAATAAGCATCATACATATCAAATGAGTTCACATTCCATTCAAAACAACTTAAGCATTCATAAGACATCCATCGTACTAGCATTTGGCAAGATATATCATGCTTACAAATCAAGTCAACCATAGTCATACATCAAGACTCGAATCAACAATTCCTATCCCATTGCTTAACTATTACATTCCATTACTTAAAATTCATACATTGAGCTCACCAAAAGCAACACTTGGAGACCTTCCCTTGCCTTTGCCACCCACAAGCTATATATTTGCATTGTCGAACAAAAGAGAGCGTAAGCATAAAAGCTTAGTGAGGGTGAGCTCTTTAAAAACAAACCTCGACAATGCAGGGTCCAAGCACGAGCTACAACCAAGATAAAATGCACGTTCTTACCTCCGGTCCACACGAGCCATGATTCTAAATGATGCACGAGCATATAATCAATATCATGTCATGCTCAACATGTTCAAAACCACAATACATGAAATCACATATATTAAACCATGTTAGCAACACATCCCAAATCACATTGGCTCACAATTAACCACATAATGGCAACATAAACTACAATCCGTATTGGCACCTAGCTATGACTCGAATACACGGATAACCGTTGGAACTCACATCCAACAACACAACCATTACCTGACGGTGGGATTCCACTCATCACCGTTCACGCGGAGGGGATTCCACTCATCCTCACGCCTCATTTCATGCGGAGGGGATTCCACTCATCCTCACGCCCCGTCGATGGGATTCCACTCATCATCGACTAATATAAATACAATTTCCGGGCGTACCCGTACTCCTCCTTGGTGACTCAACGCCACCAAGGCCACGCGCGACTTTTGACTCATGTGTACACACTAACATCCTAATGATCGATCATTTGTACCCAAGCATACTAGTGCCAATACTAATACATTCCACAATACCATTTATTAACAACTTCCGTGCTTAGCACGTACTCACCATGACTTACTATCATGCACAAACCACATTTCCATGCCTAGCATGTACTCACCATGATCCTCGGATCAAGCAATCACCTCATGATCTCATTTCACATGAAAACACACATGTACATCATTAACAACCATATCACATCATCAACATACATACAACGATGCATCCAACATGCCTCAACATACATGTATACAACATATATATAACCAACACCATCACGATTTAACACGAGGCATATACAACTATTAAAGAGTGCAACCAAAGTCTCTAATCAAAGCTTGGGATTAGGCTACCACTCTAATCCCAACTCTAGGTGGGTTTACCAAGCCCATCCTAGGTTCACATGCTTGAACCAAATACTCAAAACCATTTAAAACATTTAACCACTCACCTAAGCTTCCAAGCTCCAAGCCAAGCAAGCAACCTCCCTCAAAATTTCCGGATTTCTTCCCGAAGCTTTTCCAACACGAATTCTCGCTTCTAAACAACCTCAAACACATTTCAAACAATTCCAAATCAGCCCAACATCAAATGACCAACCCGGAACACAATTCAAATTCAATTTACAACGTTGCAAGCCATGACCAAACCCCATACTTTGCAATTTCGGACAGCCCACATACCCTTTCCAAAATCCATGTTTTCAACCTCTTTAGCACCCTCAAATGCTTCCAAAACAGCCCCCAACTATTACCCTAACATCAAACCTCAATTTCCAACACAAACCACACCCAAAACTCAACTAAAAACCCTCCTAAAAACCCACCAAAACCCAAATTCGGGAATCATGTTAAAATACTTTAAAATTCACATATGTTGGACCTTAAGAGTTGCAAACAACTTATCTAACCATAATAAATCGATAGCTTAAGTTAAAGACCATAAAACTCTCATTTTTAAACAAAACCCTAAAACTTTCAATTTCAAAAATCATGAATAATAATGAGAAATATTGGTACCAACATGAAGAGAAAGACAAGACCAAGTTAAAAATATATTTACCTTTCAAAAAGCTCCAAGATTAAAGGAGAAATGAGATGAAATGGGGAGATGGAGAAAGAGTCCTCCATTGTCGTGGAAATGGGGAGTTGAGGAGAGATGAAGATGACAAACTTTTTGGTTTTAATTAAAAATGGGTTTTAAATTTGGAAGTCCAACTATTTACAAAAATGCCATTAAAATGGCTATTGAGCTTAATATCAAAATTTTAGTCCAACACTTTTAAATTTTATTTTGCAAATCAAAACCGAGATATTATTTTATTTATTTATTTCTCCCGACCCCAAAACCCGGGTGTTACAACTCTACCCCACTTAAGAAAATTTCGTCCCCGAAATTTATCGGACAAGAAGAATCACAGAAGCTGTCTCTCCACACTTCCTTCTCACCACAACATATTAGCCAACTCATAGACTTACCACACAACAGCAGCTATCTAACACCAAATCTCAACTGATTCTTCGTTGCACGCAAATTTCAAACTCAACTCAATCTCTTCTACAACATGGCATGGAACAAATCCAACTCACACTTCTGAATTATAGATACATAAACCACCTCACCAACCTCTTCCTAACTCTGGTGGTAACCGTGACAAACGAACAACGAAACTAGTCTGACTCACAATCTCAGGCAGCACTGTATGAACACTTGGATCATAACCTTCACTAACTGGACATTTGCCTTCCACGGATAACCAGACACTATGCAAACGTCTTCAAAATAATCTAGCAGAATTTTCGGATATCTAATATCCACTTTCATTACGAATCTTCCACGGATGTAACAAACTAGAATAAACTGAAGCTCGGTCTTGACACGCTGGCAATTTACATACTTACTCTCATACTGAACCACACTATTTATCAACTCAATCCAGAAGTACTCGTCTTCATCCCACAATACGTCTTCATACTACTCGGATGCAATATAAACGAACTACCGTGTGCTTCGGCCAAAACAATACGTCTCATAACATTATGTCAATCGGTACAATTATTCTGTCTCTGAAATACAAAACTCTATCATCTCTGAAACTGTATTATGAAGGTCTTCCTACTACCATGCCTTGCACGTGAGGTGCCAAGAACCTGCCTTGCAACTGTTTCTCTTCAAGCATTCTGACTCAAGGTATGTTTAACATGAAACTTGGCCACAAAATTACTATCATTTGGTAAGCTGAATTCGGTAAACACAATTCGCGATCCAACTACTAATCTAACAACAAATACAACTCGGAACATCGGTTGCTACGTTGACTATCTTCGGATGGTACTCAATCTTGATATTACAGTCTTCAAGCGGTTCTAACACTTCATGTTGTTCAAGTTTTCACCCTTCCTAAGTCTTCAAATATTTCAAGTTCTGATGATGCGTACATACTCACTGTGCATTCTTGCTATACAAGCTTTGTCTCTAAGCCTTCGAAGCAAATACAACTGTAATTAACTCTATGTCCCATATCGGATAGCTCTTCTCACAATCTTCCAACTAGCTTGATGAACAAGCCACAACCTTCTGTCTTGCATAAGAACACAACCTAACTCTACATGTAACACATCACTATGGTTCGCAAACTCTTTTTCTGATATAGACTGATTCAAGGTCGAAGCTCTCTTCAAAGTTTCTTTCGGTTTCTCAAGGGCCTATTGTCTCTTATCTAACTACACAATTGAGCATTCTTCTGTAGCAATCTATCAATGAAGCAACTACCTTCAAAAGACTATTTACAAATCTCTAAGAGTAATAATACTAGACCTTGGAATTATAGACACCTGTCACAGTCTTCAATTTCTTCCAACTCACATCTTCATTAACTTGGGGTTTATGTTGCATAACTTGGCATACGACTGATTCTCTAAAAAAAAGATCTACCACACTAACTTCAAAGCTTGTCATGACCTTCTTCGGTACGTGAATATACCCATGTGTCAACTATGAGAACTACTACAACTAATCAAGGAACTCGGGAATCATTCTGTTCAACATCTCTATAAAAGTAACTAACACACTAGTCAAACAAAACGGCATAACTCGGAACTCAAATGGTCACACCTTGCCTCAAAAGTTGTCTTCAATACTTTAACTTCTTCTCACTTTCAACTGGTAACAACCGAATCTCAATTAATCCTTGAAAAGACTGAAGCACACACTGTCTGATCAACAATTCACTGACACTCGGAAACTGATACTACTTATTCACTGTCACTTGTTCAACTATCTGAAATCTAAACACATTCTCGTACTGTCACTCTCTCTTCTTCACAAATTACATTGTAGAACTCTGAGATGATGCACTAGGCCTAATGAATCTAAGGTCTAACAAGTCTCGAAGTTAATTCTTCAACATTCTCAATTCTTCCGGGATTCACAAGTTACAGAGTAAACAAAACAGAAGCAACCTCGAAAACGGTCTCAATAACAGACTCTTCTCCTCTAACATGAGGTAAACCGGCAATTCTTCCAAATACTTCTAGGAAAAGAAAACACAAACTATCCTAACACTTTGCGGTCTAATCTTCATTCAAAGATCAAATTCACCACACTTGCTAAGCAAGCCTACCAACTAAACTCAATCAACCTTTGAACCTTTGATCTCTAAACTGGATCAACATTCAACAAGAAGTTCACATCCTCACTTACCACTACAGCCTCACAAAAATCTGCGTCTTCAAAGCAACTCCCTCTTTGTCTCAATGTATACACTAATTCTATGCTCTTCAAGCCAAACCTTGTCGAAGGGTATATCAAAACTGTAGGAAGATGATTATTTCACAACTTCTAGAACTAGTAACTCTGAACCACCAACAAACATCTTCTGTACATATTTCTGATCACTACTATCTCCCTGAAGGCTAGTCACATGTGTCCCTACATCTAAGGTCTCAACAAGGATATCTAATTTCTTACATGCTCACACAAAGGAGGTATTCGCAGAAATTGCAACTTAACATGTACACAACTGATAGTCTTTTGTCCTCTTGTTCTCAGACTGGTTCTTCAACAATATCTGACTCTTTTAAACTGTTCTTTGAGCATCTCGTAACTTCAAGATTCAATTCTGATCACACATAGACAGTCATGCTGGACTTGTTCTACCCCTACCGAACGACCTGGAGTCAAAGCCCAAGACTCCCCTTTTCGGCTCCACTGTATCGAAAGTGACTTCATCTCTTCTGCTCGCTGAAAGACAACTCAACGTACACTGACCCAATAACACAAACTAGATCCCACTCACGGACGCTAACCGGCTGTCTTGCATCGAAATCATAGGCTGAACCCCAACAGTCACCAACTAACACTTCTGAAATTCAGATTACTCACACGAGACCCCTACCTAGATCTCGCCAAAAGAATTAAGGTACTCATACCTACCTCTGACACCTCATCGAGCACATTCAAACTTGCATGCTTGGTAACAACATACGGAAGTACGAACTCAGAACCAATCGGCAGAGACAAACTCAAAACTGTACCAAGGGCTTACCTACTATAACATCGATACTATTCTGACTCCCACTCAAAGGCCTTTGCTTCTTTTTACCAACTAATACCAGAATCGGTCCCATCGTCTCTCACCAACAAGAATCAACTCACATACACGCGGACTCGAGCAAACAAATTGTACCTCAACTACGGTACAACCATACTCCCCCAACTATAGCAAAGAACTTCCTCCACATCATCCACATTTTCAAAACCACAACTTCCACTTACCGATTAACGGCCCACACACTGGCCCTAAACTTACTAAAAGCAATAAATCAATCAACAATTTAACATACAAGTTGGGTTAGCAAAGGAAAGGTCCAAGTGGCTCAAGTATGATTTCCCTCACTTAAAATCCTTTTTCCGATGTAATAGAAGCAATGGGACTCTACTCAACATGTTTCAAACAAATCAGCACACATACATGCTTAACCAAGCATATAACAAGGTATACTTGCTAAACAAGCAACACATGCGTACGATCAAACAACGTACATTCTCAATCAAACAATCACACATCACAACATGCACGGGTAACGAGCAATATGCTTTTAAACGAACAATCAACATACTCGTCATACAAGCAATCATTCTTACAAGCAAGCAAACACCGTGCATATCAATTCAAAACTTAAACTTACCTCACTTACCTGCCCAAGGTCTCGGTAACCTTAGGCTCTGATACCAACAAGTGTAACCCCCTCGTCCCGGTCTGGCCGGTTGACCGGTCCGAGTGGGCCACACGGGGAAAACCGAAGTGAAACCCGTTAAAGTTCCCCCTCGGTTAGCAACCCTATTTTTTTCATTTTAAAATCTTGTCTAAATGGATATTAAACCCTATGTGGTCAAACAGCGGAACAAGAATACAAGAGACAAACATTCGAACCCAAAACAGCAATTAAACAGCCCACTTTTAATCTTTTAAACAGGCCGTTTCGAAACGCCCTTGAGGCGTATCGAAACGCCTTGACCAGGTCAACTGACCCAGAGCCTTTACAAGGGGCCGTATCGAAACGGGGGTCAACCGTTTCGAAACGCCCACGACGGTCAATATCTCGTGGTCAACGAGATTTTGACCGTTTCGAAACCTTCACACCCGTTTCAAAACACCTTCATCTCGTGAATTTCTCAGAATTCCAGTAGCCAAAACGTTCCGATACGCGTTTCGGAACAGGGGTTCCAAAGGCCATACCGTATCGAAACGCGTTCCGATACGGGGTCCCTGAAGCCTACCCGTTCCGAAACGATCCCTCCCGTTTCGAAACGTCGGCAGTCTGTAACCTTTGAAATACAGATTTAGGGGTGTTTTGACAAGTCTAAAGGTCCCATAGGACCCCTAAAGGCACATAAAACCATTAAGCCAAGTCTAGAGGCATACATCCTAGATTTAACATACTCAAACACATACAAGCATGAATTTGGACAATCTTTCTAACATGGCAAAATTACACATTAAGAGCCTTTCATACAAGCATGCTTGAAGACATTAAAAAGAACCAATAAGCATCATACATATCAAATGAGTTCACATGCCATTCAAAGCAACTTAAGCATTCATAAGACATCCATCGTACTAGCATTTGGCAAGATATATCATGCTTACAAATCAAGTCAACCATAGTCATACATCAAGACTCGAATCAACAATTCCTATCCCATTGCTTAACTATTACATTCCATTACTTAAAATTCATACATTGAGCTCACCAAAAGCAACACTTGGAGACCTTCCCTTGCCTTTGCCACCCACAAGCTATATATCTGCATTGTCGAACAAAAGAGAGCGTAAGCATAAAAGCTTAGTGAGGGTGAGCTCTTTAAAAACAAACCTCGACAATGCAGGGTCCAAGAACGAGCTACAACCAAGATAAAATGCACGTTCTTACCTCCGGTCCACACGAGCCATGATTCTAAATGATGCACGAGCATATAATCAATATCATGTCATGCTCAACATGTTCAAAACCACAATACATGAAATCACATATATTAAACCATGTTAGCAACACATCCCAAATCACATTGGCTCACAATTAACCACATAATGGCAACATAAACTACAATCCGTATTGGCACCTAGCTATGACTCGAATACACGGATAACCGTTGGAACTCACATCCAACAACACAACCATTACCTGACGGTGGGATTCCACTCATCACCGTTCACGCGGAGGGGATTCCACTCATCCTCACGCCTCATTTCATGCGGAGGGGATTCCACTCATCCTCACGCCCCGTCGATGGGATTCCACTCATCATCGACTAATATAAATACAATTTCCGGGCGTACCCGTACTCCTCCTTGGTGACTCAACGCCACCAAGGCCACGCGCGACTTTTGACTCATGTGTACACACTAACATCCTAATGATCGATCATTTGTACCCAAGCATACTAGTGCCAATACTAATACATTCCACAATACCATTTATTAACAACTTCCGTGCTTAGCACGTACTCACCATGACTTACTATCATGCACAAACCACATTTCCATGCCTAGCATGTACTCACCATGATCCTCGGATCAAGCAATCACCTCATGATCTCATTTCACATGACAACACACATGTACATCATTAACAACCATATCACATCATCAACATACATACAACGATGCATCCAACATGCCTCAACATACATGTATACAACATATATATAACCAACACCATCACGATTTAACACGAGGCATATACAACTATTAAAGAGTGCAACCAAAGTCTCTAATCAAAGCTTGGGATTAGGCTACCACTCTAATCCCAACTCTAGGTGGGTTTACCAAGCCCATCCTAGGTTCACATGCTTGAACCAAATACTCAAAACCATTTAAAACATTTAACCACTCACCTAAGCTTCCAAGCTCCAAGCCAAGCAAGCAACCTCCCTCAAAATTTCCAGATTTCTTCCCGAAGCTTTTCCAACACGAATTCTCGCTTCTAAACAACCTCAAACACATTTCAAACAATTCCAAATCAGCCCAACATCAAATGACCAACCCGGAACACAATTCAAATTCAATTTACAACGTTGCAAGCCATGACCAAACCCCACACTTTGCAATTTCGGACAGCCCACATACCCTTTCCAAAATCCATGTTTTCAACCTCTTTAGCACCCTCAAATGCTTCCAAAACAGCCCCCAACTATTACCCTAACATCAAACCTCAATTTCCAACACAAACCACACCCAAAACTCAACTAAAAACCCTCATAAAAACCCACCAAAACCCAAATTCGGGAATCATGTTAAAATACTTTAAAATTCACATATGTTGGACCTTAAGAGTTGCAAACAACTTATCTAACCATAATAAATCGATAGCTTAAGTTAAAGACCATAAAACTCTCATTTTTAAACAAAACCCTAAAACTTTCAATTTCAAAAATCATGAATAATAATGAGAAATATTGGTACCAACATGAAGAGAAAGACAAGACCAAGTTAAAAATATATTTACCTTTCAAAAAGCTCCAAGATTAAAGGAGAAATGAGATGAAATGGGGAGATGGAGAAAGAGTCCTCCATTGTCGTGGAAATGGGGAGTTGAGGAGAGATGAAGATGACAAGCTTTTTGGTTTTAATTAAAAAGGGGTTTTAAATTTGGAAGTCCAACTATTTACAAAAATGCCATTAAAATGGCTATTGAGCTTAACATCAAAATTTTGGTCCAACACTTTTAAATTTTATTTTGCAAATCAAAACCGAGATATTATTTTATTTATTTATTTCTCCCGACCCCAAAACCCGGGTGTTACAATATTTTATCAGCTGAGCAGCCTCAAAAACTTGATAGTTGGAAATGTTAATTTTTTTTAGTAGACTAGCCTTATTACTACAAAATTTTGTTGTGAAGAGTAAACTCAATATTTTGATAAATAATATTTTGGGAATGGAATATTTCAGTGAAAAATCTTGCTTGCAAAGCTGAGACAACAAAATTTAAAACATCTAATACAGTTATCTAAATCAACAGTCTTCGATGGACAGAAATTCTCTGTCACTTTTTGGTGTCTATCTATTTTCCAATACGAACAAAATCAAATTTTAAGCTCTAATTCTAAATTTTAAATCCTAAACCTTAAACCTTAAAAAATATTATACCCCTAATTCCCTAAATCTTAACCTTAAACCTTAATTATAAAACCTAAACATAATCTTTTTAGTGTGAGAAAATAAATAAAAATATTTAAAAGTGACAGAGAATTTCTATTCATCTCTCGGCCCTAAACTCTCACACAATAGCCTATTTACATTACATGCTTACCAGTCTTTCCATGGTAATTCAACTAGAGCAGCCTCTGCCATGGCTATTATGGAAAGAAATAAAGCAATCCCAATTTGTTGCAAATAGGATCTGGCTTATTTGAATCAACATTTTTGTTTTTGCAATTTAATTTCTCAACTTTATATTTTATTCAATTTAATCTTCTAACATTAATTTTTTTACAGCTACTTTCTTTCCACCATGTTCTTTAACTCCTTTACATCCTCATCAATATTTTTCCCTCAAAATCTTTTTTAATTAGTATTATAAATATATTAGATAATATTTGATTTATTAAAAAAATATGAAGATATATATATATATATATGCATATTGTATATTATTATAGAAAATCATTTAAACCGAAATAAGTCAGTACCGTAATATTATAAATAATTACAATCAAATTCGAACAAAAATTCAAATAACTTAACTAACTGAAATAACTCTTAAACAGTGGCAGATCTAGAAATTCAAGAATATGAATCCAAAAATATTTTTTTCTCAAATAGGTATGCAATTTCTTTTATCTTTACACATTAATTTTTTAAAAAAGTAAGGAAAAACTTAACACTAATTTAAACATGATTTCTAAAAATGAGGTTGCATGTGCTCCCCTATTTATAATGGCTTAAATGAAAAATAAGTGCCTAAATTGTACATCTTTTAAACTTTAGGTGCCTAAAGTAATTTTTTGTTAAAAATAGGTGCTTATAATTTACACCGTTACAATTTTAGTTGTATGGTAGATAGCTACCATTAGAAAAATCGTTAACCAATGAATGCTTAACATGTGGCAATAATGAAATTTTAAAAAAATGAAGAAAAAAAACCAAATTTTTTAAATTTTCAAAAAATCCTAAAATTCTCCAGTTTTTACATAACCATCCATGAATCCCTAAAATTTCCCTAATCAAAACCCTAAATCATCATCGCTTCCGCCACTAATTGACACCCCTAAATACATCCCTTCGGTCGCCGGACATAGTCGGTCATTTTTCCTAACACGGCGTCGCCAGAAACGACGAACAAGCCAAAAATTGTTTTAAATTTTAAATTTTGAATAAAATAAAATAAACATGTCAGATGTCATTTTTTAATTGGTTAATAATTTTTTTAATGATAATTAACTACCGTACACCTAAAATTATAACAGTATAAACTTTAAGCAACAAAAAATACTGTAAGCACTTAAATTTCAAAACATGTATAGCTTGAACATTTATTTTTGATTTAAGCCATTTATAATTAATAAGAAGAATAGTGGCATAGATTGAGCAAAACAAGGAATTGAAAGAGGGGAATTGGATTCGCAGTCTCTAACGTCATCTGTCGTGGTTTCCATGACGCAAACTCATTACAACACCCCATCCGTCATCCCCCAAGAATGAATAAAATACGACTACTGACTCACTGAATAAAAGAATATTGCTCCTGGCTCCACTCTATAAATATGTGCCAAACCTGATATACTACTATTATATATCATTATTTATGGAATCGGAGAAGAGGAAGCGGGAGCAGGTGGACGGAAAGAGAGTCGAGGGAGGGGAGTCGACGGCAGCTGAAGAGGAGGTGGAGGAGTTCTTTGCCATACTCAAAAGGATACGAGTGGCGGTTAACTACTTCCACAAGGCAAAAGCCGGGGGAAGCAAGCTCAAGCTGCCGGCTAATCAATGGAGGCCCAGCTTTCTGTTGGAAGATTTCCAGGTTCAAAACCACAAGGATTCGGATCACTCTCCGGGTTTGGATCTTAACTTGGAGCCTGCTGTATCTAAACAAGAAAATTAATAGCTAATCTAATCTTACTTTGCTTTCTGAGAATAAATTAATTGTATTTGTAACTTTTGTAAACTTGATATTAAGAACTTCACTCTATGAACCTCGAGTGCAGTTCTTCTGAAAAACTTCCAAAGTAATTTCTTTTACGAACATATTTGCGTGATTACATAATAATATTTGTTCATACTTTTTCTTAATTCTTTGACTACGTACACACACTTTAAAATTTAAACACACAAGTACTTGAACTCGGATCTTCTATGATGAACATCTATCATCTTTTTTACAGTGTTACATTTCATTCTTAGGGGAAGTATGAGAATTAAAATAATCATGCACATAACTAGCACTAATGAAATTCAAAACTTTTTTAATCATGTTTTTAATTAACGGATCCACTAATTTGTTTAAGAACACATGTTGGATTCTATTTCACAATAGACATAAGAGAGGGAGAGAAGGGACGAAGTCAAGATTGAATTATGGGGAGTCAAATTAGTTAATTTTGAAATGAATATGATCTTAAAAAGGAATTAAATCATAAAAATTCAGAAAGTTAAGATTTAATTTTACTTATTTTAAAATTAAAAGGTCTTACAAAATAATTAAACCTAAAACCTGAGATGTTAATATTTAATTTTATTTATTTTAACTTACAGAGTCTTAGAAAAATAATGTCCCTGTTTGGCAATTAGCGGATAGCTGATAGCGGATTACATTAGCTGATAGATGATAGCTGATTGCATTAGCTGATTTGACTAGCGGATTGTATTAGCTGATTGTATAAAAGTGTTTGGTAAAATTAACTGATAGCTGATAGTTGTTTGATTATTTAAATAAGCAAAATGACATATAAGGACATTGTTATATTTAATACTTGTTTAAATAATTTATCAGTTATTAATATTTTGTATCTAATAAATATTAATTAAATTTGTAAAAATTATTTTTTAATATAAATTTCCTAAACAAATTTGAAAGATTTATATTTTAATTTATTATTTATATAATTTTTAAATTTTTTTATATGCACATATAAATATGTGATAATAAAAAAATAGAATTAACTTACAAATGTCATCGTATAAATTAGTAGTAACAATAAATAAGTCCAATATTTAATATGTTATTGTTTATATTAAAAATATTATTATTTAATTTAGGTTATTTGGAGATTTTTGGTAATTGTTAAGGGTAAAAGAGTCATTGCAACTCTAATATCAAACCTCTAATCTCAAAAAGCTCGTATTAGGAGCTTTTTCAAAATTAGCTTTTTTCAAAATTAGCTTTTTCACCCCAATCCGCTCTTTCAATCCGCTATTTACCAAACATCAATATTAGCGGATTTGACTAGTCAAACCTCTAATTATACCTCAAACCTCTAATTTTTGCCCAAGCCGCTATTTACCAAACATGGCCAATATACCAAAAATTTGTTTAATATCAACATTTTCAAAACTATTAACGCTTAAAATACAACTAATCCATAAGTTGGGAACATTTACCCTTTCACCCATGCCTCCATATCTGACCGTGATTTTGTTTTGAGATCGAAGAGGTGAAATGTTCGACCATAGACTTCCATTTTTTTTTTGAGTAAATTACACCATGTATCACTCAATTATAGTTTTTGAGTCGAAAATGTCACTAAATTTTAAAATTATTCAAAATTATTACTGAACTTTAATATATGACTTGAAAATAACACT
Source organism: Hibiscus trionum (assembly GCA_030270665.1). Taxonomy (NCBI): domain Eukaryota; kingdom Viridiplantae; phylum Streptophyta; class Magnoliopsida; order Malvales; family Malvaceae; genus Hibiscus; species Hibiscus trionum. Next base: position 7,043,335 of record BSYR01000065.1, read on the forward strand.
CCGTCGTTAACTATACTTCCATTAAGTTAAAACAATATCGTTACTTCCATTAAGTTAAAACGATATCGTTTTGGTGCGGCTGTTTTGAAGCCTAATTTAGGTCAAAACGATATCATTTTGCTAGAAGAAATTTATTAAAACTAGTGCTTGGAGGAGTTTGAACCCAAAACCTTCAAATGTAAGAGCTAAGCCTTAACCACCAAACCAACTTGATAATATGTGATGTTTTGCCAAAAATACTATATATCAAACTACATGAGAATAATTTAAATTATTTTATGAAATAAATAACACTATAAAATATTATTATATAAATAAGTTAAAATATATTATTCTTATATATTATTAATAATATAAATATATTATTTTTAAAAACCCAAAATTTTCATAAAAGTAATATATTTATATTATTAATAATATATAAAAACTCTAAACTATTAACCTACAAACCCTAACCCCAAACTTAAAATTCGATGGCATTTTCGATTCAGGGACCATAGTTAAGTGATATGTGGTGTAGTTTACCTTTTTTTCTCTTGTAGCGTGAACATTGAAGAAAAATTCTCATCTTGTTCTTATTTATCAAATTAATCGTATAATAGTAATATGATTATTATCCCATATAGGTGGTGGAAACCTTTTATTTCTACAAACGTTTTAATTTTAGCTCTTAAAGTTTTAGTTTGGGGTTTAGAGTTTAGAAGTTCTAGTGTAAGAGTTTAGAATTTATGGTGAATGATTAGATTTCAAGGTTTAGGGTTCAGGTTAAGGTTTTATGGTAATATGGTTAGCAATTTAAGTTTTAACTTGTAAACCCTAAACTTTAACCCTAAACCCAAAATTCTATAAATAGCCCTTAATTTAAAACTTCTACACTTAAACTCCCAAACCTTAAACCCTAAACAGATTCTTTAAACTCTAAAACTAAAACATTTGTGTAAAAAACAAAATATTTGTAATTTATTTAAGTTTTTTTTAATATATATTCAAGCTCCATTTTCATAAAAATAAATTGATAATTATTAATTATTTTTAAAATAATAACCAAGAAGGTTGGTCCGAGTGGTAAGCAGTTTTATATCGCTTAAGCAAGTCTCAAGTTCGAGATGTCGTGTATACAGAAAATCTCTATTAAGAGACTCACCCACCAAAGCCAAGCCAAATGTACGAAACAAGTACTTGATTGCACGTCACTCTAACAACTTCATTAAATATTTTATTGATTTGATAATAAAATAGATAAATAAACAAATAATTTATGAAACACACCACTTCAACAAATATAATTTTCAAACAAAAATATTTCAACAATTTACCCGATAAGAGTAGTAGCTTAATTTCCGAAAAAATATATAGTACTAGAATTTATTTTGGGTAGGTAAGTGGAGTCATCACCGTCTGATGTACTTAATCTATGATCAATCTAAAAGCCCAGAAGCAATGCACGTGTAGGTTTTAAACATGAACCAATCTACTAGATATTCCTTACTTCCCAACGTTCTTTCTTCAGCTATAAATAAGATCTGCAGATTTTAATTAGAAGAAAAAAAAAGGAGTGCCAGTGATCGAACAGAAGATGAAGATTTTCGTCAAAACTCTCAAAGGCACCCACTTCGATGTCGAAGTCAAACCCGAAGATGCGGTTCGCTTCTTGAATTTTTTAATTAATTTTTGTTTTTACAATCTTCATATTTATCCTATGAATTTTATCGTTCCTGCTAGGGTTTTTTTATACTTGTTCTTTTATGTTTTACCCCATTTTCGAACATCAATTGGGTTTTACAATCAGTTGATATCATTTGGATTGTTACGCGCGTGGTTGAATTAGCAGACGTGAAATTTGAAATGGAGATCGGCGATGATAATTTGTTCAATTTCCGTATTTATTTGATTGGATGTGTTCGTTTAGTTTTTTGGGAAGGTTTGCTTACTTTGTCCCAGTGAATTGATACTCCTACAGTTAGAATGGAGATGTTTTTATCTTCTGGGAGAATTGATAATTATGTGTAATTTATCAATTTCCATGTTGATAGAGGCGTTGTCAATATTTTACTGAAAGAAGTTGGAATGTGCTAGTAGTTCGCCGAGAGCAGTGCATAATATTTTGTTTCTGTGTTTCGTTTTTGCTTGATTATTTGATTTACTTGTGTCCTCCTTTGACAAGAATGTATAGATTTCCGTGCAGTAGTTCCAGCGTACAAGATATAAAGTACAAGTGGAAAATACACAAGCATTGAACATAGAAATATGCTAATATTTCATCTCAGTAATGTTATTTTATTGGGACTGAACTTTCTTAAATTAGTGTGAGTAAAATTGAAGTATAGAAGTTTTTAATAAATTTCTATACACAAATTGCTGTGTTAGACAGAGTGAGAATAATGTTCTGCATTCAGAGTGAGAAGGGTGTGGATTTCTTATTATTTTAGTGGATTGCTATTATTTTAATTGTTTTTGCTACCTTCTTTTTTGCTATTATATTTATGCCTAGGGATGTCTTGGGATATAATGCTTGGTGCAGCTGCCATGTACTTCATCATTGCAGTGTTCTACAATTCGGCAATTAATATTTGTGAGTTTTCTTCCAGGTAGGTGATGTAAAAAAGAAAATAGAAACTGTTCAAGGAGCAGAAGTTTATCCTGCTGCACAACAAATGCTTATCCATAAGGGCAAAGTTCTTAAAGATGAGACGACTCTGTCTGAGAATAGTGTTGCTGAAAATAGCTTTATCGTGATCATGTTGGCAAAGGTGAAATTAGTTATTTCCCCCATTGTCCCCTCTTTCTCCCACTCTCTTACATGTTTGTAACTTCTCATCTACTCTTCCTAATCTTGCTGGCCAGTTATGCTTGCTTGTAATAAATGCCTAAACTGACATAGTTTTCCATGTAGCTGCTGGATTCAGAAGTTATCTTTGTTTAGGATAGACTATAGAGTGTGCTACCATTAAGTATTTTGAAATCTGGTTGTTCCCTCGTCTTAGTTGCATGCTACAAAATGTCAATACGTTACTAAACAAGAAACAATACTTGTTTTTTTTTTTGCCTTTAACCTACATGTATCATTGTATATGTTCATCATTTTCAATTTGATATTAATCCTACACTGTTTTCTCTTATGCTAGAATAAGGGTTCATCTGGTGATGGTGCAACTGCTTCAACAGCTCCAACAACTAAAGTAAGATTTTAATTTTGTAACCTCTCCTGCTGTGTTTTCCATTATCTTTTCCGAGTATTGATTACTTTTACGCAGAATTGCTTGTTAGCAGCTATTCTGCTATGCTTTTTTTATCTATATTACTGAGAAGACATTTTCATTTGACATGACCTGAAAAAGGCAGTAGCATTTTGTTTCTCCTGGTGGAAGATGTTTTGTTCAATACTACGATGACTGATGAGAAGGAAACTTCGATAAATGTAATTGTATATGTTCAAATCATTAAATGTTGTAGGTGGTGAATAAAAGTGCTTTAAGTTTTTCAGATATGGCACATGGTTGAGTTGTTTTGTGTTCAAATGCTTACTATCTTACTCGTACTATTGAGTGATAAACAAATTGCATAATGTTGGAATCTTAGTTCTATTACTAACTTGTCCCCTCTTTTAACATTTGAGTTAGTTACACAATCTCTTATCTGATTTACTCAGTTTGTCTTGTTTTCTCTCCTTTTCCCTTCTAATATCACGTGAACTAGAAAATGGCCGCTATCCTAGTCTCTCCACTAGGACAGTTTAATCAGTTAGTTTTCTTTTAGATCTATTTAATGCCACGATGTGTGAATCTCTTAAAGCGTAGCTATTCTCTCTCACAAAACCATTATGTGAATTTTGATCTTCAAAACTCTTTCTGAGCATGAATGGAAATGTGTTTGTTCCCCCTCTATCATAAAGTGTGGAGTGATATTTGGTTAGTCACTTCTGTAAAATTGCGTACATACTTGCAGGTTGTTGAGTAGTGATTTTGGATAGAAATATTTCTTTCCCTTTTCTCATAGTCTATAAAATGTCATCTTTTGTAGACTCCCCAGGCAAGCGTACCACCAGTGGCTCCAACACCAGCTTCTACTGCTCCAGTTGCAACTTCAGCTATGTATGTTTATCTATTCTGCACTTCTTGTTATGATACAACGACTACGACTCCACTGTGGCTTATTTCTTATCAACTCTTTTTCAGGGCTACACCTGCACCTATCGCTGAATCTAGTCCCGTTGCTTCAACTACTATAGTGTGCGTAATTTATTCTCAGATAATATTTCATGCTTTTTGAAGGATTGGAAGCTTGCTTTTGATTTTATCTGTTTTCAATTGCTTTCAATGGGAAATTTCCATGTGTTCTGTTTTTTGGTATCTTGAATAATGTCTTTTAAAACAGGTCAGAATCTGATGTTTATGGCGAAGCAGCATCAAATCTGGTTGCAGGAAGTAACTTAGAAGGAACAGTCCAACAGATTCTTGATATGGGTGGAGGGACCTGGGATAGGGATACTGTTGTCCGCGCCCTTCGTGCTGCTTATAATAACCCAGAGAGAGCTGTGGAATATTTGTATTCTGTAAGTAATTCCTTTGGGCTTGACTTGAAATGCTGATGTGCGTGCTTTTTTGATTTGTGCCTCCAGTTGCCAACTTATTCGTAGGGTTATTGAAATTTTGTCATTACCATTGCTTTATTCTTCTCTTTAATATGGATGGCAATAGTCTCATAGGTGTGAGATCTTCCTGAGAGGATTCTGGTAACGATGATAATGCCATTTTTGTCTTTTATAATTAGACGTATTTCTACTTGCACCATGGTTATTTCCCTTCTCCCAAAATGTGCTTCCTTTGTTTCATTTTGCTGGTTTTATTTGGTGGATCTTGCAGTTTTTGAAGTATGTTTGTTTTGTTGTTTTTTAATTTAATGAAACAGCATATGCCTTATATCTAGGATAGTGATACTCATTTTGTTTCTCCCCCCAAAGTTGGAATTTGTATGATTTGGCATTTCTTGTCCTGGGTCTTTATATGACTTAAAAATAGTCCTTTCCATTTATTAGAACAAACATTCATTTTGTTCGCTACTGTTGAGTTGCTTCTTGGCATTTCGTTATGAAATTTTATTGTAAATTTTAGGGTATCCCTGAGCAAGTTGAAGCTCCAGCTGTGGCTCATGCCCCTGTAGCTGGGCAAACCACTAACCCAGCATCACAACCTCAACAACCTCCTCAAGCGGCAGCTGTTCCTACAAGTGGACCCAATGCAAATCCTCTAGACCTCTTTCCCCAGGTACAATGGAGTATATATTTGATAAATTAGATGACGGAGAAGTTAACCGTTAACTTGATGGTCTGTTATTGATACAGGGCCTTCCCAACATGGGTGCACCTGGTGCTGGGGCTGGCACTCTTGATTTTTTGCGCAACAGTCAACAGGTCTCTCCCTCTCTCTTTCTTCAAATGGATGTATATGGGCTTTTTCGGTATTTACTTGTGGAACTTCTTACCTCAAACAATCATTTTGCTTCTCTCCTTTTCAGTTCCAAGCTTTGCGAACAATGGTGCAGGCTAACCCACAGATATTGCAGGTTATTCTCTGATCCCTTGGTTATTCTGGTCATCTGTGTTTTCCTTTTTCCTGTCTTTTCTGAAGGGTTTTGTTTATTTATTATTGCAGCCTATGCTTCAAGAGTTGGGGAAACAAAATCCTAATCTAATGAGACTTATTCAAGAGCATCAGGCTGACTTTCTTCGGCTGATTAATGAGCCTGCTGAAGCTGGAGAGGAGTGAGTTTTGTCGTTTTTAGTTGCTAACTTCTTGAGCCTAGTTGTGCATGTCTTTGAATGCATATTTGCTATCTGCTGTCATAGGAACGTATTGGGGCAATTAGCTGAGGCAATGCCACAAGCTGTTCAAGTCACACCTGAGGAACGTGATGCCATAGAACGGGTAAATTATCTTCTCTTTAAAGCTGACTTGGATGTTTGCCTATCTTTGTTTTTTTTATTGTTTGTAGAAATATCTTGCTCAATTTCTTTTTCCTTGATTAGATATGTCGACTTTAACCTGAACCTGAATATTTGAACCCAATTTTGTACCTGAATTGACCCAAACCTAAAAATGATTTAAACACGTAACAACTGGAGCCCAAAATAGTCTGAACCCAAAATGATTCTTGAAGTGAGTAGAACTCAAAATGATCTGAACTTGTAATGACTCGGGTTGGAAAAGGGGATAACTTAAGCCCAAAACAACATGAACCTATAACTGTTCTACCTGAATCTAAGATTTTGAAACCTGAACTGGCAGGATTCATATTATCTTGACTCAAAATAATCCGACCCACCCAATCGATAGGATCTAACATTGGTCTTTGTAATGAGATTAGTTCAGATATTATATGAACATCCGTTTAATATTTGTAGGTAGTAGTTTTGGATGAGTTTGACAATTGTGACCCATTTCTTGGTTAGAATCTACTTGTTATATAACCTCAGCTTCATATTATACAGCTAGAAGCAATGGGGTTTGATAGAGCAATTGTGCTTCAAGTGTTTTTTGCCTGCAACAAGAACGAGGAGCTGGCAGCCAACTACCTTTTAGATCATATCCATGATTTGGAGGATTGATTTGGTAAAGAAGATGGTTAGGGGAAGCCCATTTTTTTTCTCTTTTTTTTTTTAATTTTATTTTTGGGGTGTCTTGTTATTTAAGCTCCTCTCCTCCCCCACAAACTCTAGTGCACGTTTACTTGTTAAGCAAGTGATGTGGAATGCTTTGGTGTTGACACAAGGGACAATGTCTTCTTCCATTCCAAGGACCATAATATGGTTATATGCAAGTGGTATTCCTACGTTTTAACTCATTCCTATGCCTCTTCTGTAATTTCCAGTAAGCCTTTTTTTCCCCTGTAAAACTCGTATAAGTGAAAAGGGATTTTTGGTGAAAAAATATTTGGTTTGGGTTGCAAACCATATCTTTTACTTTTGGGTCGAAGTTGGATGGGTGGGTGACAATTCCCATTCCCATGTGTATAGTAACCCACACTAATACTAGTTACGATTCTATAAATTAAGGTCGTAATTTAACTTGAGTCCGATCGAATGTGCTATCGATCTGGACCAGTACATCTATGTCTCTACTCGGGAGTCAACATGCTCTAACAGTCGAGATAAGTCATCTCCCCTTGGGACTTTAGACAACATAATAGTCCTTATGAATAATTTGCTTAAGATAATTCTATGGACAATGAACTTGTTTATATTATTAACATATATGTTGTTTTAGTATAATAATCAACCTTATAATACAATTTATATTCAGTTCAAGTCACTAGGTAATCATAGATCCAATATTCGTTTTTCACTTCTATATTTTTTTTGGATAAAATGTGTGATTTTCATTTATCTTAGAAGTAGCAAAGCTACTACAGTTAACAAATCCCAACACAAAGAGTCCCCAGCCAAGTGTAAATATAAGTTTGAAGACAATGTGGATAAAAGATAAATAAACAACATACAAAAAATTTATTTACTTTCAATTAATTCGCATGGATTATAATAATGGAAAATTTTACAACGGGCGACGAACATTGATGAATGCCACTACCGATGAACATCATTAATTTTATTTTAAATTTTAAAAATTTAAAGGACTAAAATTATAATTAAAATTATCTCTTAAAAAATAAAAATCAAATTTAATAGTTACTTCATAATATTTTTTTAATAGGTTAGAATTAAATATACCCAATTCTCCTAAACCCTAACAAAATCAATCTCTTAAAAAAATAGAAATCCGTTTATAATTTGTTAATAGATTAGAATCAATAATATGAGAATTGGGTATATTTGATTCTAATCTATTAAAAAATTATAAACTGATTTCTATTTTTTTAAGAGATTGATTTTGTTAGGGTTTAGGAGAATTGAGTATATTTGATTCTAACCTATTAAAAAAATATTATAAAGTAATTATTAAATTTGATTTTTATTTTTTAAGAGATAATTTTAATTATAATTTTAGTACTTTATATTTTTAAATTCTTTTTAAAAAATTAATGGTGTCTATCGGTGTTCATCGTTAGTGTTGTTCATCAATGTTCGTCGCACGTGGTAAACTCATCCTATAATAATTACTTAAATTATTATACTTACGGAACAAAACTCCAAACATTATAGGTTAAGGATTATTTCCTCTTTATAAAATTAAGTTTTTCGGTGCCTTCTAATGTGATATGTTCTAAGTGTTAACTATGAGTTATTCAAACACAATTTATCAGTACGCACAATGTGATATGTATAACAGATATGAGCCTAATGATTTTTAGCTCACATCGATAACATAAATATATATTATGAAATATATATCCGAGGAGGATCAACATGTCAGAGTTAGATCTGACATTGCCTCAACTGATCAAAAAGATGTTTATTAGTTATTTTACTGATCTTCTCAGTTTTAGACCCTTAGATTGAATTTAGATACGCGGTTTGCGTGGATAATTTTTTTCATTATGTTTGGCTTTAATTCGTGGTTCTCGCTGGTCTTTCAATGGCTTAATCTTTTTTTTGTGGTTGTTGCCGATGCAATTAGATTTGTTCTTATTTATATTTCGTTTGAGTTTTTTGGTTGTGTTTTTACCTTTTCCATGTATAGTCCTTGTATGATCTAAAGTGGCCAGTTTACTATGTCAATGTTATAAAAAGTTCAAATTATATATTTTGTTTATAACGATAGTTGCACACCCTTATTATAATTTTGATTTTTTTTAATAAAACTAAATGTTTCTATTAAAAAAACTGCTAACTTCGATTTTCATTTATTATTATTAGATTATTTTTTAATATTTCACAAATACGTATTAAAACATTTCTCAAATAGCATAATAAATGTATTACGTACATCGTTTAAAGCTATCAAAAACATAATATTTTTGTATTAACTGCCTTGATCCAAGTTGAAGAAAAATCGTAAGACTAATTAAAACACTTGTGTTGATAACGTAGTATAAACTATAAAAATAAAAAGATAAAAAGATAAACATAATATGAGAGTTTATAGTGCAAGCACATTTAGTTTAAACTTAAACTTATGAGGCATAAATAAGTAGGGCCGTCCATGCACAAGTGTAGCATGTAGCATGTCACAGAGCCTCGAAATTTAGAAAACTCACATCTTAAAAAAAATCTGCTAATCTAAAACAAATTATTTTCGTAAAATAAATCTTCTAGTTTTCTCTCTTATTATCTCAAGAATTTAATTATAATCAATCATTCCTAAAAAAAATTCACCAAATTTATAGTATTTATAACGGGCAAAAAAAGTATCACATAGTCCACACATCTTTTGAGGCGAGTCTGTAAATAAGGGACAATTCTAATATGCGGCCGCCTAATATACGGCTAAGAAACGGCGTTACCGGAAACATTATAAGATAAATAATGTATCCGGTAAAGCGCTACCGGATATGTTGATATGAGATAATGTATCCGGTAAAAAACATGAAAAAAAAATGGTAACCGGCAAATTTAAGTTATCGGTCAAAGATAAAAAAATCGGTAAAATTACCTATTTTGTTGGTCCGAATATCAATATATTCGGTAGCGCTTTACCTATTTTGTTATTAAAGTTTAAGCTGATGGGGCCTTCGAAAGTATCTATACTTTTTTAAAAGTATCCATACTTTTTTAAAAAAGATAACAAAATCGGTAAAATTACCTATTTTGTTGATCCGAATATCAATATATTCGGTAGCGCTTTACCTATTTTGTTATTAAAGTTTAAGCTGATGGGGCCTTCGAAAGTATCTATACTTTTTTAAAAGTATCCATATTTTTTTTTAAAAAAGTATAGTATAACAAAATAGGTAAAATTTACTTATTTTGTTGATAAGAGTATCAACATATTCGGTAGTATTAAAGTATCGATACTTTTTTAAAAGTATCGATACTTTCGAGCCACATTGCAACCGGTTACATTGCTTTTTAAAAAAGTATCGATACTTTTAAAAAAGTATGGATACTTTCGAAGTATCAACAAAATAGGTAATTTTACTTGATATGTTGATACTCTTATCAACAAAATAGGTAATTATACCGAATATGTTGATACTTTTATCAACAAAATAGATAATTTTACCGAATATGTTGATACTCTTATCAACAAAATAAGTAATTTTACCGAATATGTTATGTTTACCGGTCACCTTTCTAACCGGTTACGCCGTATATTAGCCATATATTAACCGCCTTACCGCATAACTACATGTAAATAAGGCCACCAAAAGAATTAATAAAAAAAATGTCCATTCCGCAGTTCGTGATCCCATTCCATTCCCCCCTACCGTTTGATCAATCTCCCAACAATGCAAAGCCAACACAAACAAATAAATGAATTAATAAAAAAAAAAGAACACTTATTTATATCCTTTAATCCTAGCAAAAGAAATGCAGGCAAGGCAATGCTCGGCTAGATAGTAGAGACAAGTTTTTCTTTCAGCCCTTGCTTTGTTCGAGCGTTACAAGTTTCTGTTTCTTCTTCCTTTTGACCAAAGTTCACTATCACGTGTGAATCGCAGTCATGGCATCGCCATTTGTGAACATGGAGCTCAGTTGAAAATACAGGGGGAAAAAATCTAGTATTCTAGCAAGTTTCTGTTTCTGTTTCTGATGGAAAACCATAGCATAGCGACTGCAACATTGGAAAACAAAGACAGCTTTGGTGATGATCAGCGGAGCAAGACACTTGTCGATAACAACAAGGGTGGCATTAAGACAATGCCCTTCGTCATAGGTAAGCTTTTTGATAGCTGTTGGAATCTTGGGTTTTGTTTTTCCTTTTTGTTAAGGCTTTTTACTTGACCGTCGATGTGCAGTAAATGATATGTGCGAGAAACTGGCAATGGTGGGCTTCACTAAAAACATGGTTAACTACTTGACAATCCAGCTTCATATGCCATTAACAAAAGCAGCCAACACTGTCACCAACTTCAATGGTACTTCCAGCTTGACGCCGCTGCTTGGGGCTTTCATTGCTGATTCATATGCCGGGAAGTTTTGGACCATCACTGTCGCAACGACCATATACCTAATGGTAAGATTTAAGAATAGTTGTAGTTTCTCTTGTCTGTACTAAAAACTGTAATCTGATCTGATGAGCAGGGAATGATAGTCCTAACACTCTCAGCAGCAATGCCAAAGCTACGGCCACCGCCATGTGAAGGTAACCAAGTTTGCCAAGAAGCCAATGGGAGTCAAACGGCTGTTCTCTACCTGGCACTTATGTTAGCAGCCTTGGGATCAGGTGGGATCCGGCCATGCGTGGCGGCGTTTGGGGCTGAGCAGTTGGTTGAGGAGGATCCTAGGCATCCTAAGAAAACGTGGGTCTTCTTTAATTGGTACTACTTTGCAGTGACAGCTGCGGCATTGATTGCAGCAACGCTACTTGTGTATATTCAAGACCATGTAGGATGGAGCTTGGGCCTCGGAATACCTACCATAGCCATGGCTTTCTCCATCGTCGTGTTCCTCATTGGTTACCCTCTTTACCGGAACATGGATCCTGCTGGAAGTCCTTACACTCGTGTCTTTCAAGTCTGTATTGCTGCTTTTAGAAAGAGAAAGATTCCCTCGATTTCTGATCCTAAGTTATTGTATGTCAACGAGGAGCTTGATGCCTCAATTTCCACCGACGGAATGCTTCATAATACAAAACAATTCAAGTAAGTTGCCACTTGCCTTCTTCTTTTTTTTTTTTACCCTGACTAATTCGGAGTGATACATTTCGCACACCTGACTTTGGTACTACTTGTCTCTTCTCGTATTACATGTTGAAAAATGCAGATTTCTGGATAAGGCTGCCATTGTGACTGAAGAAGATGGTGTTAAACCATCAGAAAAGCCCAATTTTTGGAGACTCAGCACCGTCCATAGAGTTGAAGAACTAAAATGCATAGTCAGAATGCTACCAATTTGGGCAGCTGGTATTATATTTTCCGCGTCCGATGCTCAACAAAACACATTTTCATTACAACAAGCCAACACAATGAACAAACACCTGACCAAGTCTTTCGAGATCCCTTCCGCTTCCATGTCCGTCTTCTCCATATTGTCGATGCTCACCATGATAGCCTTATACGATCGTGTACTGGTTCATGTTGCCCGCAGGTTCACAGGGATTGACCGGGGCATAACCTTTCTGCAGCGGATGGGCATAGGCTTTTTCCTCCAAATACTGGCAACTCTGGTAGCTGGAATCGTTGAAGTGAAGAGAAAACAAGCAGCCTCGGCCAATGGCCTAATCGACAGCCCCAAATCTCAGATTCCCATCTCCGTATTTTGGCTTGCGCCGCAATATAGCCTTCATGGTATTGCCGAGGCTTTCTTGGCTATCGGCCACCTCGAGTTTTTCTATAACCAAGCTCCCGAGAGCATGAGGAGCACTGCTACATCATTGTTCTGGGCATCCATTTCAGCCGGCAACTACACGAGCACACTATTGGTTACAGTAGTACACAAGTATACCGACTGGCTTCCCAACAGGAACTTGAATAAGGGGAAGTTGGAGTATTTTTATTGGATGATCACAGGTTTTCAAGTTCTAAACTTTGTATACTACTTAATTTGCGCAAAATTTTATACTTTCAAGGCTCTCCAGAGCAACAAAATAGAATATAATGAAGGGGTTGAACTCAGTAGCCAGGTTTAACAGTGTCCTTTGCTTAGCATGAGAAAGGAGCAGTGTTATACATATGCCTATCTTAATTATCTTGTACAAGAAAGTTGAATTAAACATTCAATAATAAGCAGGTATATGCAGGCAACCGTGGCCTTGAGCCAAGTCTATTTGTCCTTTATTTCCAGAATTCTTTTATTTTATGGTGCCCATATTTATGCCCCATACTAAAAATTAAGTTTAGGGTTTAATATTTATAGTTTAAAGTTAGGGTTAAGAAATTTGAAGTAGGGTGTACTTTTTAAGGCGTAGAGTGTAGGACTTAGAATTTAGGGTTTTTTGTGTTTTTTAGTGATAGGTATAGAAACGAACACATAAAAAGAATATAGAATTTTTGTCCAGATTTCCATTTGTTCCCGCCAAATTAAGGGTTCCATTTGTTGGGGAAATCACATGCCCTTTTCAAAGCTACTTTCTATATACAAACATTAAAAAATCAAATTCTAAACCCTAACTTTTAATTCTAAATCATAAACCTTAAAAAATATACTATACTCCCAATTCCTTAAAATCTAAACATAAACTCTAATCTTAAAACCTAACACTAAATCTTAAACCTAAGTTTTTAGTATTGGTGCATAGATATGGGGCACCGAAAAGGGGCAGAAGATTTCTATTCTCATTTGTTCATGCTTCATGTGTTTGATGAGTGTAGATGTTGAACAAAAATTTATTGTCCCTCTTAGTGCTCTTTCTATACCCAAACATTAAAAAAAATTAAATTATAAATTTTAACCTTAAATTCTAATTATTAAACCATCCTAAATTCAAAAAAAGCATGAACTAACTATATTTAAATGACGTAATACTTAAATTTATTAATCACGACCATTCATTCATTGATTTATGATAGTTTCTGATCGGTTTAAAATTAATTTTTAACTTTTGGAAGAAATCAAACCCTTAAAGGAAAAGTAAATGCCGTAACCATTAGACCAAATTGTCTTGTTGGTTTTAATTTAATAAGAGGGTTTCATTAGATTGAAAAGATAAAAACATAAAAACTCAGTTTAAAACCCAAAAATTCAAAACAAAAAAGATAACAGCAAATAAACATACGAGGTAAACATCGATCCGGTTTACAGAATTTTTATATAACATAATATAATTTCCAATTAGGCCATTTCAGACTGAATTGTGTACATATGAGGAAACAACAACTGAACAAACAGCCAAGAAAAAATAAGAAAAATGTAAAACAGAAGGACAGAAACTGAGAAAATGAGGTTATTAGTTACATACTTTTTACTAATAATTAACACCAGCAATGAACCCCTCTATAGGAGACATTTAGCTTATTTATTTTTTAATAGTTTTAGAGTGATTATAAGTTAATATCTGTTCATATATATTTTTAACTATTTGACAATGTACACAACTTGCAGACAAAACGATTTGAACCAAAGTCATCTAGGATGAACATCATCCGCTTTCTACCACTTGTTGGGTTCAGGAGACATTTAGATTTGTTCCTATCAAAGGCCAATATCCCTCCTAAGATTAAATGCCAAAAGATTTAATTTTAAATCAATTAGAAATTGTCATGTGTCGATGCTTGAATTGATATTGATAAAGACTGAACTTGAAAAACATAAATGAGTTTTTTGAATCAATACTCGAAAGGAGTATTGATACTCAAAGGGTTTGTACAAATACTCATTGTTTGATATCGATGCTTAAAATGTTTAATGGTTAATAAATCTATTACCAGATCTAACAATGGTGCATCAAGTATTAATAATGTTTATAAAATATCAAGTGATTAAATTACTCTTGCATAATATACTAAGAGTTGAAGAACCTCAATTGATCATAAGTTGTATGGTAACATATTAATCCTAGATCGATTATGATCTATTTATTGTTTGTGTGACCTTGTGAGCAATGTTTGGTTTTGTGATTTCGTGTGATGTGGGGTTCCGGATATTCGATGATCGTGCCGCAACACCGAGGAGGTTAAGTTGTTGGATGTATGTTCATGACTATATGCGAAATTGGGCTTCATCCATGCATAGTTTTTAAGCTAATCATATGTACGTTCGTTCCTGTTATTATGTGACATCAGATGTACATTTTGTGATACCGAGTACGATAAACTAGTTGGATGTATGTTCCTAACGTTATCTGACATCATGTTTGATCAAAAGTTTTATTGTTGCATGGTTTATCATTTTTAAGTGAACATTATTATTGTGCAAATATCATTGACTGTGTGAATTAAAGAATGCATAGTATAAGTGGTTAAATCTAGGCACCAAATGTTGTGCTTGTCTCGTTGGTAGTACTTGCTTGCATGCTTATGTAAAGTATGATAGTGTATAAGTGTGCCATTAAGTTTGTAAAGCACAATATTCGAATGTTTTCGTTCATGGGTTAGTAGATTTAGGACGAATCTAGGGTAGCACCATCAACATAAGATTTCAACGCTTCAATTATATTCATGGTACAATATTTGTATCTATTTGGATTGTATATTTATAGGACCTTATAATATTTTAAATTTGTAACTCTTTACTTATGAGTATTTTGATATGCATTATTTTGTATTATGGAGCTATGTATTTTATTTCCTTATTTTATATTATCATTTCACCATGAGATATTTGAATTGTGAAATGATTAACTTTTTTGAGTTAAAAAATGGTTTGAAAAAAGTATGTTCGATCTATATGATGATCTAATGTTATATCATGGATCTTTTAAATTAGTCGGGTTGGATTAGCGTGTTACAGTATTTTTTCAAAAATAAAAAATTGAAAGATAAAGTAATTTGAAAAAAAATAGGAGTTGAAGTGACAAATTTATGGAGCATTGAGGGACAAATATAGGCATTATGCTTATTTAAAACCCAAAGTCTTTTATTTTAGATTTTCATTCAACTATATGTTAAAGTTTGTGGCGTGAATTCTATATTATTTTTATCGGATATGTTCACGGTACGGCCTACTTAGGAAATAAGTAAAATTAAGAGAAAAATATGAATATGTGATAGATGTAAGCAACAAGTTTTTTTCTTTTACATCTTTCTTTACTTAAACTTTGATGGCAAAATGACAAAAGATACCCCCAACGTTTGCATGTTTTGTCATTTGGCCCCCTATTCTTTTTTTGGGTCCAAAGATGCCCCCAACGTTTGTTTTTTTTGTCATTTGGCCCCCTATTCTTTTTTTTGGTCCAAATATACCCCCAACGTTTCATTCGTAGTCCAAATATGCCCCCAACGTTTCAATTTGGTCCAAATATGCCCCTGTTAGATGGAAACTGTCAGACAACTGACGTTCAACAGCTGATGCTGACTGGACTTGCCGCGTATTAAGATCTGCTGATGCCACGTCAAAATTTTTTTATAAGATGTTGACCGTCAGTTGATTGACAGTTTACATTCAGCAGGGGCATATTTGGACTATGAATGAAACGTTGAGGGCATATTTGGACCAAAAGAAAGAATAGGGGGCCAAATAACAAAAAAAGCAAACGTTGGGGGCATCTTTGGACCAAAAAAAAGAATAGGGGGCCAAATAACCAAACATGCAAACGTTGGGGGCATCTTTTGTCATTTTGCCAACTTTGATTCAAAGTATGGATAAAAATCATGTCTTTTTTTGTGTTATTTTCTATGTCTAACATTAAAAAATATTAAAATATTAGATCGTAAGCTCTAACCTTAAATTTTAAATCATAAATCTTACTCATCATATCCTAAAAAATACATTCTACCCTAAATTTCCTAAACTCTAACCACAAACTCTAACCTTAAACCCTAACCTATAAATCTAATTTTTAGTGTGAGAACATAAATAAAGTCTTTTTAAAAATTTATTCTTCAAAGTATAAAGTTTAAACTGAATAGATTTCTTACAAGAAAATTTTTATTATAAGATAATTATAGTTGCATTTATCCTATAAGTATAACAAAAACCAATTGAAATACAGATCTTCATTAGTCATGAGTCACTTCTGTTAGAACCAAAATATAATAGATATGAAATCTAAAACCGAGGATCTATCATGTCAAATCATCAAGAATAATTAAACTGAATAAACTGAATGCGGAAGCGTACCTGAATTCATTGATAGATTGAAAATCTTGAATCTTGATGTGGAAATCCAAAAACTTTGGTATTGATCTTCCAAGAAGATAGGTTATCTCTTGAAGTAAAACTCTCTGACGGGGAAGGAGAGAAAAACAAGTTAACCTATTTCTTGGGGACCACTACCTCTTTATATAGTTGATTATTAAATCAAATTATTAAATATTTATAACTCTGCCCCTCATTGAATTATAAATATATTTTATGGTATCTACACTTTTATTTCCATGACATTTTAATACCTATGACACGCTTAACTTAATTGGTCACTTTATTTTTGTGTCATACTTTATAATAACAACATACATTTTACATATGTGCCCACAATTACGGATTTTAATCCAACAATCTCCCACTTGGGCAACATATGTTTCTTGATAAATGTACAACCTTATGAGCTCAAAATTTTGCTATTATATAATAGGTATTCTATAACAATCTCGTCCATCAACTATATCCACATAGGATCAAAGCGGTCTTCGCCATATCAATCATGACTGGACCCATCAATGGTCACGTATACAAATATAGTCAAATGTCATAGATCAATCATGGATGTGTAGCATGGAAAATTACATGAAATGTGAACCATACATGTCTATTTCCAACTGGTCCTCCTAAACCTTAGTGAGATCAACTTTACTGAATTCAGAGTGTGCATAAACCAAAATAACTTTATTTCTGCAGAAAATAATCTTAAATAACTTTAAACTGAAGAAACTGAAATTGTGTCTAAACCGAATGAGCATTTTTCAAAATTACAAACTCCCACTAAAACCGAATATCCTTAAATAACATTACACCCACATGAGTAGTGTGCTCATGAAAGACCTAGGGCGACAGTTTCTTAATATGCGCGCAATTATGGAGTTTGTACCAACATGCTCTTTAAACACACAAACACTCTGAATTTTCTTTAACAACTAGGAACGTAATATTTATGTGCTTCAAGTTTGAAGTGTTCCTATTATGTATAGAATAAATGAATGCATATTTATTGTCACAAAATAACTAAAGTGGTCTTTTTATTCAATCTAAAATTAGCAGCTTATGTGACAAAATTCGTTTGCTTCAATATTCTATTAGAATCGAAGTCTGTAAACCTAATGATCTCTAACTTACCAGAACTTCGACATGTGAGCATGTAATTTTTGTTCTCTAAAAATATCTCATAACTCTATTGGCTGCTATCCAATAGTTCATACTAGAATTTCTTAAATATCTATCTAACATTCCAACAATGTACACAATTTCCGAACGCATACATACTTAAGCATAAATTAGATTCTCAATAGCTTATGTATATAGAATCTTTTGGAATTTCTAAATTTTCAAGGTTACTTTTAGGGCATTGAGCAAGATAATACTTATCTACTTTAGCAATATGAGTGTCACTTGGTTTACTCCCACTGAACGTGTAGTATATACAAGTGCCAACCAAATTTATCTCAAAACCGAATGAGATAATCAACATGAAATTTATAATTTAATTAATGAGAGTCCTACTTAAGCTCATATATAGATTTCTTTAATTTACATATCATTGATATTGTATCATAAGACACAACTTTATGATTGTACCATATAAATAGTTTCTTCAATGTCGCCATTGAAAAAAAAAACAAGCTTAACATCTATCTAATGTAGCTTAAGACTAAAACAAGCAACAAGTGTAATAATTATCTTGAAAGAGTCTTTCAATAAAACTGAAGAGAAAGTCTCTAAAAATCAATTTTTAGAGTATATTCTCTAGATACAAGACGTGATGTATACTTATCCACATTACCATTTCCATCCCTATTGATTTTAAATATTAATTTACAACCAATTGGTTTGCACCTTAAGGTAATGAGACAAGTTCTTAAACTTTATTGTCTTGCATAAAATTATACTCTTCTTGAATGACATCAATTCACTTTTGAGAGTTAGAACTTTTATGGTCTGATATAAATGATTGAGTCATTTTCTATCATTCCATTACTGCCTTATTTTCTTGAAGAAATACAATAAAATAATCTGAAATAGTATTTCATCTTCCTCTCGTGGACCTCTTTGAAGACACTTGTTTTTTTTAAGGTTGTTGAGTTTGTTCTTCTGAAACAATTACCTTATCTTGAATGGGAGTTGTTCAACATTGTTTTGCTGAGGTACTTGATTCACTTCTTGATTAATGATAGGTGTGAAAACCTAAACATCATCAAAAGTGATAGTATAAATTAAATTATAATTCAATTCCGCCTCAATAGTAATGTATCTAACCTTATTTCTCCCCCCAAACTCAAGATCCTAAAAAAAATTATAAACTCTCCTTAAAATAATCTTAATTGTGGGATCATAAAATTTACGGCCCATGGATCACTCAAAATAACCGAAGTAGTTGCTCACTTTTGAAGTTTAATTACTTCACGTATGTTCTAACTTATACAAAAGAATCAACACTTTGTAACTTATTGCTGTTTCTTTTGACTAGAACATTTAGCAACTTTATTCTAATATTTTCTTTTATTGCCCTTATTCTTAGAGACACTAACTAAATGAGCACTAACCAAATGAGTACTTTTACACTTATAATGCTTCAATTTTTCTTCCTCTTGAACATAATGAGAAATGAGCCTAATTAGAGTCTATTTCTCCTTTTGGTAGTTGTAACTGAATCTGAATTGGTTAAACTGTATAGGAAGTGGTACCAAAATCATAAGAACAAACAATTGTTAGAGAGTTTGATCTTACGTGCCTTAAATTTTTGAAGCAATATTAAGAATTTTCATAATCTACTCCCTCGCATTTCCTTGACCCTTATACTTCATAGAAGTAAAAAAAAAAAAGCATAAGTGATGTCATCTTAATCTTAAAGTTTTGGGTAAAACATTTCTTAATTTCGTCAAGGAAACCCTTAGTTTGAGTAGTTTCTTTAAATTTGTGCTCCTAAAAAATAGAATGTTGTACTTTATGATCATTAGACTCACGCGATTCGAACGATTTCACCTCTCAAAATATTTTTTTTATAGGTGCTTACCGCAGTGAGAGGTGCAAAATGTTCTTTCCTTAGTACAAAGTCTATGCTCATACAACCAAATACTATATGTAAGTGTCTTTTCTTATTCCTTGAAATTAGTTTCACTAAACATGAGTTTAGAATGTATTTAACAGATATTGTGACAAGAAATGATAAATTAACTAAATATAGAACAAAAATAAATAAATAAAATTAAAACAAGCTCACATAAATATTCATAAGTAAACAAATAAATTCAAAATAATGGCTAGTTCCCCTCAAGATACCAAGCACAACGTTAATATCAAGTCTTTGGACAGTAATATTAACTGTAAGCGGTACTCTTGTTGTAGCAATCAAACATTGACAATAAACTATGTCAAACAATAGGCTAATCTTTGGACTAACGTATTGCTCACATAAAATACCTTATAATTGTCACATATTTATCGCCACAGTTGTCGTTGTAATTCTGCCAAATATTAACTTTCCTTTGGGCCAATTAATAAACGCATGAATTACAAAAACCCATAATCATCTTAATATTTTAAATAAACTAATCTACACAAAAGCGGTCACTTTGGTGACATTATGTTTCAACTAATCTATTAAAATATTAGATGTCCGAAGCTAAAATATGAATTTATTTATTTCAAAAAAAAATCTTAATTTTTTTATATCTTTCAATTAAATTAAAAGAAAACCAAATTAATAATAAATTTGAATAAAGGTAAACCTCATATTAAGATATCGAACACTCCATTAATATTTCATCGTTGGACAAAACATTAACTTGCAAGTGATATCTTGGTATAGTAATCAAACATTGATAATAAGAACATGTCAAACAGAAATCTTCCTTTGGGCCGATTTATTGCTCACACATAAAACTGAATAATTATCACATGTTTATTACCACAGTTGCACATGTAATAATGTTAATTATTAACCTTCCTTTGGGCCGATTAATACTAACATAATCCGACTTACATGCACAAAACCTTCTATACTTTAAAATAAAATAATTTCCACAATATAGGTCACTTTGGTGACTTAATGTTTCAATTAAATTATTTTAAAATATATACAATAAATATACCGATATCCAAATTTAAAACTTTTTAACAGTCAAAACTGAAATTTCTGATAACACTTGAGTTTTCTGAAATAACCTAAAATAAGGTTGTCTGAATGGGGCTATCAGAAATCGAAAAACCTAAATCCTTGACTGTTTCTTTAAAAAAAAATTCCTTAAGTATGCATTTGCCGAAATTAAAGTCGAATTTAAAACAACCAATCTTTAACTAAAAGTAAGAACCAAAGTATCATATTAATGAATTCAACAATGATAACATGAAACTTTAATTTATCCATAATAACCTAACTGTCTTAATAGAAATTCTTGAACATACCGAATTAAATATGAATTCCATCAGATAATTTGTCATGCTTTCCAATGCCAGAGATAAACAATAGAGTGATTCAAAACCAAACATAAACATAATTCCATTATATCTTGAATATAAATTCAAGATTCAAAAAAAAACGATTCATTATTCAAACACATAATAATCAATATACTAAAAAAAACTACTCAAAACCAAAGTCATGCAATTAATAACATACTTTAACCGTAAGCTAAACAATAATATTTGTATTTGAATACCAAAACCTTAAATATGATAGGGTCAACCTTAATATATTATACGTTTAATTCTTCTGTACCAGTATTAACCCATTAACCAAATTCTGGAAACATATTTAATATAAGTCTTATATATATATAGTCGAAACTGTACAAGGAAACAAAGCATCCACCGATAAAGGTTAATCATAAAGGCCTAACCGTAATAATACTCTAAGCTATTTCGTAATTTAAAGCAATCACTCAATTTAGACCGTAATAATATCGATTACTGTAAACCCTAAAAAATCATAAAATTAAATCTGAACTTTAATATTTAATCTTTAATTTCAATACCAAATCTGAATATTAAACCCCCCAAAAAAATTTAAGGACGAATCAATCCGAAAAAAAACAATCAATTGAATCTCAATGATTCAACATGACGAGGCTCTGATGCCACTTGTTAGAACCAAAATATAATAGATATGAAATCT
This sequence comes from Hibiscus trionum, assembly GCA_030270665.1. NCBI lineage: Eukaryota > Viridiplantae > Streptophyta > Magnoliopsida > Malvales > Malvaceae > Hibiscus > Hibiscus trionum. The sequence continues at coordinate 7,065,252 of BSYR01000065.1, forward strand.
AAAACCGAGGATCTATCATGTCAAATCATCAAGAATAATTAAACTGAATAAACTGAATGCGGAAGCGTACCTGAATTCATTGATAGATTGAAAATCTTGAATCTTGATGTGGAAATCCAAAAAACTTTGGTATTGATCTTCCAAGAAGATAGGTTATCTCTTGAAGTAAAACTCTCTGACGGGGAAGGAGAGAAAAACAAGTTAACCTATTTCTTAGGGATCACTACCTCTTTATATAGTTGATTATTAAATCAAACTATTAAATATTTATAACTCTGCCCCTCATTGAATTATAAATATATTTTATGGTATCTACACTTTTATTTCCATGACATTTTAATACCTATGACACGCTTAACTTAATTGATCACTTTATTTTTGTGTCATACTTTATAATAGCAACATACATTTTACATATGTGCCCACAATTACGGATTTTAATCCAACAACTTCAACCCTTATTTTTTAGCTAGCTTCCAAACCAACCCATATTGAATATTATCTTTGGTCAGACAAGAGTAAACTAAATATTGAAATATGACATTGCAAATTTGCAATTGCCTCCTGGCTCCATACTAGGTATATTTTTATGAATGGTGGTTGATAATTGTTATAGTTTTTGGATGGCAATTTTCTATTACAAAAATTAGTATTTTATGCTTATTGATAAGTACTATGCATTATTTTTTTGTTACCCACCCGACTTTTTAGGATTTTGCCATGACTAATTCGGATCGACCCGTGTTGTACACCTGATTTTGGTGGGTGAATCTCTCAACGGAATTTTTTTTACATATACAAAGTCTCGAACTCGAGACCTACTTAAACAATATCAAACTGCTTATCACTTGGACTAACCCGTTTATAATACTATGCATTATTACATATGTGATTTTGATACAGTTGTGACTTCACATAAAGTATAATAATGATGAAAATAACCCAAGATACTGGCATTATTGATATTTTAGTAACTTTCATACACACATATATATAATTAACCTACTAGATTCCCCTTTGTCTAGGACTTGTTTATTACCAAATTGCTAAACATTATGTTTTTAGAAATGTAGTTTTGGTGTGGGTGTCATCCAGGGTTGGGAATTGGATTGAAAACATTCCACGTTTAACGTTTTCCTTCAATAACACAGATTGTTGTTTTTTTTTTGAATAACACCCACACCAAAAGTACCTTCCTAAAATATTTAATTTTAAAATATTAGATTATTTTTTTTGACATATAGTAATTCTTTTTAAAAAACCTTTATAAAATAATTAATTAAAAATATTTTTTATATTTTAAAATATTTTTCTAAATTTTTAAAAATATTCTTATAAAATATTTAATTATTTTTCTTTTCATATTATTTTTCAATTTTTTTACTTATTCTGTTTAAAAATATTATTAAACTTTGGCCTTATTTGGCAACTAGCATATAGCTAATAGTTAATAGGAGATTATACTATTTGATTGTACAAAAGTCTTTGGTAAAATTAACTGATAACAGATAGTTGTTTACTTATTTGAACAAATAAAATGACATATAAAAACATAATTATATTCAATATTTATTTGAATAGTTTATTAGTTATCGATATTTGGTATTTATTAGTGATATGTATTAGATTACAAAATTTAATTTTTTTAATGTAACATTAGTAAGCATATTTGAAAGATATATATTTATTTCTCATTTATAAAATTTCACTTTAATACAATTTTATTAATTATTAAATTTAAATGATTATTGAAGCATATGTATTAATCTCATATATTTGAAGAAAAAATAATTATTTGAATTATATATGAGAACGTGTTTAAAGTTATTCCGAGAATCATTTTTATAATTGTAAAGGCCAAATTTTTTTACAACACTTATATACAATCCTCTAAACCCAAAATGCTCCCCTTAGTATTTTTTTTTCTATTTGAAATGATTTACTTCAATCCACATTACAATCTTTTATTTGTAAAACACCTAAATAATAACTTTGGTTGGTCAACCATCAAAAAGTGACCTATACCTCCAATTTTATTAAAACTTCTATTTTTTGCAATTTTAAATCTGTTTAAATAATCCTTTTTCCTTTCCATTTATTAAAATATTGAATTAAAATATAGTTTTGATGCAACATGTAAGCTAATTCAATTGGACTAATAATTACAGATTAGTTGTAGAATTTGGTCATTAGAAATGTTTTAAACATAAATTAATAAAGATTTAAAATAATGTCCAATTGTCATTATTCTAATTTAAAAATAAAAAATAAAAATATGAAATTTTATTGATTACTTTAAGTTTAAAATGAACTAAATATATAAAAATAAAATCTACCAATGTAATTAAAATATAGTTAGTTAAATCATTAAAATCTAAAATTTAAAGTTAATTTTTAATAAAACATGTTACAAATTGTTAAAGTATGTCCAAAGATCAATTATAAAACAATTATAATAAATACATTTTCATCATGTTTTATTAATAAATACAATCTCATTATATATATATTCAATTTTTTGTTTCAAATAATATATAATATAATATAATCTCATAATAATGTAATTATTCTTAAATTGTTCCTAAATTTTTTTTAGAACAATGGTATCTGGATTTTATTAATCACTATAAAAAATATTACAAATACAATGCATCAAAAAGAGGGGAAAAATGACTGATCCACTAAAATCTCATTCAATGTTGCAAATAAAAGCGGACACTTTCATCGAGATTAACATACCATTCAAATCCATAAACTTTCCTGAATCTCCTTGTCTCTAACCAAACGAGACGCTTTACGAGATGAAAAAGGAGTGGTGAGCGAACCATACTATCAAGCAGAATGCTCCGTTACCCAGATCTAATTACATCGGCAAACAACCATCAACCGAGTGGGGATCTATCTTTTTATGACCACCGACAGAATCAAAATCAGAAACTAGCGCCGTGAAGATCTCTGTACGAGTACCAAACGACCGTTAGGGTATGCAGAAATCATGCCAAACGACAGATGAAAGGAACCACAAAATAAATAAAATGCGTGCCATAAAAGTAGAGAAAAATGTGTCATACGGACAAAGACTCTTATTAAAATAATAAAAGAGAAATAAAATAAAAAAAAATTAAACTCAGTAGTCAGGAAATAATATTAAAATTAATAGTCGACCACCGATTAGAGAAGCAAAAACAAAGGAAGATGTGACACTCTCGTTGCATAGAAAAGTAAGGTAAGAAAAGTAGGGTATATAGATATATGTTAATTATCTAAATTATTCCTAATTAAGTATTATTTTGGATTGAGGCTACAATATTACATCAAGACTAATATATATTTAATTGATGACAAAGAGTAGTCATGAGTATAAAATACTAAACTAATGTATCTAACACATGTTAGACAACGGTATGTACGTGAAAGTCACAAAAATTCTCATAGTAAAAATGGTGTTTATAATCTTTCGACTTGAGATCATTAATTCTAATATTGAGAGTTGTATATTTTGACACTGTCAAACGTATTTTATAATAAAATGTGCTATAAAGGTTGTTGTTGAATATGATGCGATTATATAGTGAGATGTGTGTGATCAAGATAAGATTTGTCTTCTTACATAATGAAAGTAATATTTTGGGTTCTTATGATAGAGTATGACTAGAAATGCATGGTTAAGCTCAAATGTGTTGATATGTGATATGAGAGACATCCGTATGTCTTAGCCTACCCAATATCCGGGGAATAAAAGATTGAACTATTCAAGTGTGGTTGTTCTATGTCTTGTATTCGATCCAAATATCACGGTCAAAGGGATAACAACACAAATATTATCACAAAAGAATGTTTTGTCGAACCATAACATTCTTATGTCTCGGATAATAGTGATACATTGTATGTAATTTAATAATATTGTCAACGTTACAAGATACTACAAGATCATACCCAATTGATAAAACCAGTAAAAATAATTAGTTTTATTTTACAAATAAAATTTCTAAAAACTGCAACTCAAATTATACTGATGCGAACATCATAATAATAAATTAGTTTACTCTATTCAAAACGATTCAAAAGTAAAATTGTTTTATTCTCTCACTCGATTCTAACATTTATATATGAATCTATAAATATATGAATTTAGAAACATTTAGTAATTTAAATTATAGCAAATTGCTAAATATATTATGTTTTACGACTGCTTCATGTGAGTCTTTCTTCGTTGTCTTGTTTAGTTTTGTATTATTGAGGGAAAACGATAAATGTGAAATGTTTTCAATCCAATTCCCCACCCTGGATAACACCCACACCAAAAATACCTTTCTAAAACATTTAAGTTTCAAATATAATATTGTTTTTTATATATGCTTCTTTTTAAAATATCTTTATAAAATAAGTAATTACAAATATTTTTATCTTTCTAAAATATTTATTTTTTCGGATTTTAAATAATCTTATAAAATATTTAGTCATTTTTCTCTTTTCACATAATTTTTTTTAAAAAATCACTTTCTCTTTTTAAAAATAATTTTTTAGTCGACTAAATTTTAATTTTTTAAAATCTTATAAGGGACATGGCCCCCACAAGCCCCTATGATCTTCCACCAATGGAGATTATGTAAGACATGGTGAGAAGGGTCCATAAAATAATGGTCTAATTTATACAATTTAAATAGTTTATTGGTCTGATTGATAAAATTAATAGGTCGATGGTCAAAATAGACTTACCCATATAATTAAGTGACTATAGAGGTAGTTTGCCCTAAGTTTTAATAACTTGATGATTAAATTTATTGAATAATAAAATTAAATTTGAAGGGGATTTTTTTTTAAAACTGTATGGTGTGGTTATAATATGATATTTGTTCATTAATATGAACTCTTTAATAATGCAACATATTGTGCAGACAAACTACTCGAACTCAAATCACATAGAATGAACAACATTTTTTTTTTACTAAGACCATTCGATAGATTCTAAAGAAGAAATTTTAATAAAGTTGACGTATATTCTTAATTTTAAAAAATAAAATAATGAAAACTTATTTCTTAGTTTTATAGAGTTTGAATATTTATTTAAAAATCATCACAGCCTATTTTAACGTGATCATCTTCAAAATCAAAATGGATGGTTTGAAAGTTTATTTAAGATGTGTTCCTATTAGATTTAGGTCCCAATGTCTTCATAAAAGTTAAAAATATCGAAGTAAGCTTTCCATCGGTGTATGTCACGGCCCAGTCCGAGTTCTAAAATAGTAATGGACTGATTTTGGTTAGAGTTGTGACCTAACTTCTCTCGTACACTGGTTCGAATATTTATAAAAAAACAACGATAAAAATGGGCCGAAACAATCTATTGATATAATAGATATTAGGGATTGAGATTGAAATTATTAATTGTATTCTTTTCTTTTTGATATAGTGAAAATTTCTCCTCTTTTACTCATGATATTTTCGTTTTGAATTTTTCATGTAAATTACTGTGTGTTATTTTTTTTTAACGTTTGCGATTTTTTTATCTCGATATTATCGTTCTGATTGTATAACAACTTTTATCTTCTTAGATCCACTTTGAATTTCATCTCTTTATGTACAAGTTCAAATACTCAAATCATTGTTCCAAACCTATTATATGCAAATAATATCTACAATATCTTATTCAAATAAATGGATAGAAAAAGTACACAAAATTACTTACAAACGCTAATAATTCTTTCAAAAGCTCAAGAGTTCAGTCGCTTTGTTTGTAAAGTATGAGTATATTGTCAAAAGGTTAAATATGTATGAACAAATATTACCTTATAATCACCTTTAAGCTATTTCAAAAAAATAAAGCCCTCCACTCTTACATTTTTTACACCAATTGAAGTTTTTAACTAAAAAATTATATCAATTAGAAACTTTGAACAACATTGACAATTAATTTTACTATTATTTTGGAGTCATTTATGTCATGTGGAACATTCAAGTTCTATCGGATGGCATTTCCAAGTTCTTTTAGCTAAGTCGTGACTCGGCTTTTCACCAAAAGGGTCGATTTAAACATAGACCAAAGAAAAGACGCAAGAATTTATGTTAAGGGTGCGAACTTTTATACTTAATAAAATTATATGAGAATTTGAAGATTTTAAAAAGTCCGAAATTATATCATCAATATAAAATTCAAATAAAAACTCTAAAATATATGAATATTTGAAATTTTCAATGGTGCGATTGTCCCTCTAACACCCTGTCCATCTCTGTATGGTACCAATTAGTGAAATGTTCCAATCCCAATATTTTCACCCACGAAAACTGTTAGGATGGGAATTTTTATGAAGCTTGGGAATGTTCTAAAGATCTTAAGAAAGAAATGTTCACTTCATGGGATTCCCGAGTGGACAAAGATTCAAGCTTTTTATAATAGTTAACTCATCCATGCAGGTCTGCCATTGATGTCGCAGCTGGTGGCGCTTTTGTGTCGAAGAACAGTATTGAGGCACAATCTTTATTAGACTTTGTAGAAACTAAAAGTTTAAAATATTTATTTATTATTATTAATAGTTAGATCAATTTGAAATCAAATTATGTTAATCTTTTAATTTAATAAAAAAATTTCACTGTTAAAATTGATCGATGTCTATTTTGTTAATTGGAAAAATCGATTTTTTGCGGTGTTTGTTAGTTCTTAAAGTTAAGATTTTTTTGGAAAGAAACTTTAAAGACATCTGTCATAATAAAATAATTAAAAGTTTGGTGGTTATAATGTAAATTTTAAATGTTCAATGGTTAAAGTAAAAGCATCTTAAAAGTTCAATCATTACTAGTGTAATTTACCCTTATAAATATATTTTAGGGTAAACTACAACGAAGGTCACTCAATTATGGGTAAGGCTACATTTGGATCACTCAATTATTAAAAATTATATTTGGGTCACTCAATTATGGGTAAGGTTACATTTGGGTCACCCAATTATTAATGGTTACATTTGGATCACTCAATTATGAGCAATGTTACATTCAGGTCACTCAATTATGGGCAATGTTACATTTGGGTCACTCTTCATATTAAAAAAGTATATCAATCTGTGTATTAGATTAATTAATGATTTCAAATGAAGTATTCTAATGTCAACAAGGGTATACAAGTGATTTGGAAGAAAAAATGACTAAATTAATGTACTTTTTTAAATATGAAGGGTGACCCAAACGTAACCTACACATAATTGAGTGACCTAAATGTAACCTTTAATAATTGGGTGACCCAAATGTAACATTACCCATAATTGAGTGACCCAAATGTAACTTTAAATAATTAGGTGACCCAAATGTAACCTTACCCATAACTGAGTGACTTCCGTTGTAGTTTACCATATATTTTATGAATTCTTGCTCGTGTAAACTGATTTCAAAATCTCGTTATTTTTGAACTACTGGTATTCTATTTATTGGTCGACTAATTCAGATCAGATTTTGTAGAGTTCAATATAGGAGCGACTTTCTTAACCTAATTTTTCTTCATTCACAACATCAAAATTAGAACCTCTCATCTTGCTTAAGTAACAATAAACAGAAGGTTCACAAATAAATACGTTGGAAATTTCCAAAGGTTTTTTGTATGAGTTATTCTCCCAACTTGAAAACCAAGAGGCAGAGCGTGTTTGTAGCACGACCTCTAACTATTCCCATAGGCCATAAACACTTGTCACGTTCTCACAGCAAAAGGAATATGAATCAATCCCCCCAATTTACCATCTTTTATCTCTTCCTTTTCTGGATCAAACTCCAAAATCTTGGAGGATTTCAAAGGGGACTGGGAATCGTAAACAACAAAAAAAGTAAAGGTGGTATAAATTATAATGATATAATTAAGCCATGGATGAAGCAAACAATGGTTCTAATCAATCTCAGACCAAGATGTCCGTGTCAACCAAAACGCCTCTCTCGGACATAGCACAGGCGTTTGAGGAGCTGTCGGAGTTGTTGGGGCCTCAGACCAAGGATCAAAGCCTTCGGTTGGATACTTTCTGTGAAGCATGTTCTTTGGTTTCTGTTCTTTTCAGCTGCCTCGGCCTCGCCTTCAAATTCGCCGAGTTGGAGTACGTCGCCAAGGTTCATTGCTTTTTTTAAAGATAGAAATGAAATGAAATGGAAACCATTTTATTTTTCTTCTCCTTTTACATGGGTTTAGGGTACAAGTTTGACTCATATGCATTTCATCAGGGTCTAGTTTCTTGTGATTTGCATTTCCATATCTCGCATTTTTATTTGGTTAAATTACAAATTTCATCGTTCAATTTTTCTTTCTCTTATTATATTACTCAAATTTAAAAAAAATATATAAATGAACTTTTGTTTTGTTAAATCAGAATGAAAGAGTAATATGTCAGCCATGTGTACTGATATGGACTACTTTTTATTGACATGACAGACAAATGTCGTCCACATCACTTTATTTTTATATTTTTTTTATGTTCTTCTCCAAAGATAAAAGTTTTACAGTTTTACACCTGTATCACTCTCATGTTACATCTTCTTCAACCACTCAAGACTCCAACAAATTAGTCTCCACTTTATTAGTTTAGATTTCTCAAAACCACTTTAAAACTCATAAGACTCAACCCAAAACCTAAAGCACGCAAAACTTCAAACTATTCTGACCTACAACGTCAACCATTCTATTAGTGTAGAATCAAGATATATTGTTTGTGTCCTCCTTCTCCACCCTCCACCGTAGAAATTTAGGAGAATATATTTCATCGTTGAGCAATAAAAAAATCTAAAACTAGGGAGTTTTTACTTTTCACAACAAAAAAATAGAATTTGGAAGGCCAATTCATAATTTTTAAAAGCCAAATGTTCAACCATAACGCCGTTTAAGTATTTAACGGCAGAATAATCAAAACGCAAGCAAATCAAAAGTTCAATGATTAAATTTAAAGTTTAAAACTTAAGTGACCAAAATAGTTGAATGATGAAATTTGTAATTTCCTCTTTGTATTTGAGAGGATTCTATTCATACCGTGATGTAATGATATGATGAATGGTTTGGATCAGGTACATGATCTGGTGGAAGCATCAAAGAGGTTTGGCAGCTTAGAAAATGTGCTTGATCTTGATGTTGCTAACAACAGGGTGAAAACACCGGGAAGCCATTCGCGCAACCTGCGTCGAGTTAGACAAGGACTCGACCTCATCCGCGCTCTGTTTGAAGAATTTGTGTCATCTGAGTATGTTTTGCTTTGCCCTTTTTCCTTTTTCCTTGTAATTTTGGTGATGGAAAAGTACCAAACATGACTCTCTTGTTTTTGGGTTCCAACTTGAAGCTGTTATTCTTTGAGGGATGCGGCATCAACCGCGTATGCTCAAGTGTGCGCACCCTACCACACATGGGCTGTCAGGACTGCTGTTTCTGCCGGAATGTATACTCTTCCAACAAGGGACGAGCTTCTGTTCAAGCTCAATGAAACAGGTGTGTTTTCGATTATCTAACTCCGATCATGGCTGAAATTGTTGCTGCGGTCGCGTTTTCGATTTAGGGTTTAACGGTTGGAATTCAACTGACAATCAGAGACGAAACCACCTATAGTTTGGGGCTGTGGTTCCCTTCAAACTTCTATGCTAAAAAATACAATGAGAAATTAAATTGCATTTGCGGATAATAACATATGTGTTATGCTTATTGTGAACAGTTATTTTATACAATAACAGTTTTAAACGGTGCCGCAACCGCTATTTGAATTCATAATTTAGACCCTAATTTTTATAATTCTTTTTCAAAATTTTGTCTCTTATTTTTATGATTAATCATCTTTTATCTCTTTAATCTTGATTTCTGATTCCGGTATGTTGACGATACAGATCATACATCAGAGAAGAAAATGAGAAGGTATATCGAAGCATCGCGCCCAGTAATAGCGTACATTGATAATCTTTATATTTCTAGGAATATCACCTTGGACTGGTGAGTTGACTCACTCATTACATCAAACTGGGGGAGTTTCACAGGAAAAAAGAAGACACATTTATTATTCAAGCACCGTATACTTCTATATATAAACCCCGTACAATGTACGGAATGATTGTATATAACTAAAAATCTATTTGAAAATTTAAATAAAAATGTATAAATATAACAAGCAAACGTTTGAAAGCAGTAGTATGTATATAATAGTTTCAATCATATATATAATTAATGGAGTGATGATTTTTTTTTTATATTATTTGATGTTAGTTTAAATTTTATATGTAAGTAAAGATTATGCACCCTTGCTCATCCTCTTGTGTCCTGGTGGCAAAGGTAGATGTTTATCATTCCTTGAGACCTGGGTTCGAGCACCAGTAATGAATGTTGTGTGTACTTTTTTTGAAAAGATTAAAAAAGTTGAACAGATGTTACCCTTGCATCACACCAGCATATTAAAAAAAAAAAAAGATTGTGCACCCTTTTTGTGCTCCCAATGTCTCTGTGTTTAATTCAATTAAATTGGATTATTAAACTTAATTACTACTATTATTTAGAACATTCAAAAGATATATAATTATTACTTTAGATATGGTTTATAAATATAAATTCAGTGAATGAAATTGATTTGAACATCTTAAATCTAAGACTATTAAAATGGTTTGAATCAAATTAGGGACATTTGTACATAGACGTTTTTGCACTCTTTTTCCTCCAACTAGATTTAGGGAGGTTTTTTAACGATGCGGTTTTTTAACGATGCAAACGTCTATGTGGTATTTCATTCGAATTAAATAAAAATATGACCCTTTCAAAAAAAAAAAATTACTTAAAAAATTTAAAATATTGAAGTATTTGATGGTGTTACTGATTTGGACTAATAAATTATAATAATAATAGAAGTCGATCAAATTATACCAAATTAAAGTCTATGAAATTTTCATCAAAAAAGGGTATATGAATTAAATCTCAAATTGAGTACAATATAGAATTGAAAATCATAGTTTCACCTCTTTTATTGTATATTACCATATTATATTATTTAAATTATTCTCTTTCGCATAAAAAATCAATTAAACATCTTTTTATTAATCTTATGTTCTCAAATAATTTGTTAAAAAAATTAATGTTTAGAAATTTCTTAGAAATGTTAGAATTCTTATTTTTTTTATAGTTTTTTTAATAATTTTTTAAAAAATAAATAAATTTGAATAAATCAAGACGTTAAGGTCAACAGCCATTGTTCCTTCTCTTGAAAGATGTAATAAAATGAGCGTATTGTAGGCTCAAGTAACCGCGTTTTAGCCTTCCGTTTTTCTTTATTTCGTTTTCCCATTATACTTGGGTGTTAAGAAAAGAAAATAAAAGAAAACACGTCGTCCCCATAATATGCAGCAGCAGCAGCAGAACGGCACAGCACTTAAAAGGCAGAATCAACATTAAGCCTAGCCTCGTCTGTGTTCTTCCTTCAATTCAATTGTTCATCAATACCGAGGAGCACATGGGGAAGAAGCTTGACGCCCTGCTTGGACGAGGCTTCAAGCCCTCCAAGTTCAAATCAGTTATCAGTGTTGCCATTTCTCGTCTTTCCGTTTTCAAGAACCAGCGTCTGGCTCGCTGCAACCTCGCTCGTTCCGATGTTCTTCAGCTCCTTCAACTCGGTCACCACGACCGGGCTCTTCTTAGAGTAACTGCTAACTACTGATTTGTTCATGTTTCTGTGTTGGTTTTCTTTATAGTTTGGAGCTGAAATCGGGACGTTTGTTTGGACAGGTTGAGCAGGTGATGAAGGAACAAAATATGCTGGATGTGTTTGGTATCCTGGAAGGGTATTGTAATCTCCTTATTGAAAGAGTTCATCTCATTGAGCAAGAAAGGTTGGTTTCTTCCCTGTTTTCCTTCTTTTTTTCCTCAGTTTTCTTGATATAATCATGCCTGAGTTATATTTGATTTGCAGAGATTGCCCTGATGAGCTCAAGGAGGCAATATCCGGCTTGCTCTTTGCATCTTCAAGGTGTGGAGATTTTCCCGAGCTTCAAGAGATTCGTGCCATCTTCGCGTCTCGCTATGGCAAAGAATTCGCTGCTCGTGCCATTGAGTTGCGCAACAATTGCGGAGTGAACACCACGGTAAATCTTTATTTGGATCTGTATGAAAAATGTTTAGTTGAGTAATTGTGCAGTATGCTGTAACATAAGCTGTGTCCTGCAGATTATACAAAAGCTCTCAACCAGACAACCAGACTTGCAGAGCAGAAGAAATGTGCTCAACGAGATCGCTGCTGAGAATGGAATTGCCCTACAACTCCACGAAACCTCTGTTTCCGTTACAAATGTAGGCAACCTACTACAACAATCAAGAGGGCTTGAAAAGAAAAGAAAAAAAAAAGTTATCGTTTCATGTTAATCATACAGTGATAACTCATACATTGCTAATGATTTTATCAATGCAGGAAAATTCGGATGGAAGCAAGAATCATAGCCAGACCGAGCTAGACCCATCAGGTAAGGCAACCAACCATGCAGGCCTAGAAGATGATGACTTCTCTGATTCACCAAAAACAAGGAAAAAGTACAAGGATGTAGCTGATGCCGCTCAAGCAGCCTTTGAGTCGGCTGCACATGCAGCAGCAGCAGCGAGAGCAGCAGTGGAACTCTCCCGGTCTGATTTCCATGATCCAGATGATCACAGCAGTTCCGGTAGTCAAAGAAAAGGAGAGTTTGACATACACGAACCTAATTCTAAAGGTGAAGAAACTCATCAAGGCATTCAAGCAGAGGAGTTGAATCAGATCTCGAAGACCTCGGGAATCAATATCTCGAGTCCTTCTTCAAGCAAAGAATCATTAGAAGCAAACCTGGACATGAGGACTATGTCCATGGATGAAGTGGACCCGATCAAGCTATTGGAAAAGGATGTAGTTATTTATGAGAGTGATGATGATAACTATGATTCCTATGGTTCCAATCATAAAGACAAGGATGAGGAGCACTCGGAAAATAGTGGACAGATGTTTCAAAACTCATCTGATAAGCAAAAGCAAGTCCCCTCAAGCCTTCGTGCTGGCTTGAAGAAGGAGACTGGACCTGAAAACCCCTCGGAACATGTCGGTCAAAGCACCGGAACGAAAGGTAAACGGCCCTTTACTATAAACAAAGGGCCGCTTTCTGTGAGGACTAGACAAGTGCGCGGGTACTGAGGAGCATCAGTATACTAAACTCAGCTTGGTGAGTTTCCATTATAGCATCAGGCGGGTCTATAAGTTTGTTTGTTTCATTTTTTTTGTTAATTTTCATAAGATGTAAACTTGATTTTAAGTTTTTTGGAATGATTATTGAAACATTTAAGCATCTTCATCATTTTAAGCCGATTTTCCTAATAATTAAGAATCACCCTAATATACAGATGCTCAAATAAGAAGAACAACAATTCAGAACTGCTTGCTTTCCTACTAAAACAAACAATTCTCAAATTCAGTTGATTTAAGCATTTGTAATAAAGAAAAGAAAAAGATAGCATCATATCTAGGTCTGGGAAAGGTTGCCACCACTTTGCTGCCATAGATTGATGATATCAGTGGCCTGATTGAGAAGGATAATCATCTTCTTCTGAGAAATCCATGGTTTGCTTTCTAGAGTGGCCTTGAGCTCTTCCCAGGCGTCTTTCCTGGGCCAAAAGAAATATGGACTGAGAGGAACAGTGCCGTGGCCGGGTATGACTTGATCAAGAGCGAGCCCGATGTTCTTCTCCATCCATATGAACTTCAAAACCAGCCTGGGCTTTTCAACTTGCTTCACCGCCGCCTGAGATTTTTGAGGAATTGTGATGGATGGGGTTTCAGTCTCTGAGAATGGTTCAGCTGTGCCTGTGAGTGCTGAAGCAGTCAGTCTTTGAGTTGTGAAGGTGGTGGGTGCGATTCTTTTCTTCAAACTGGGATTTGTCTTAAAGCAGATGGTGGGGTTGGAGGATTTTTGGTGACGAAAAGACTGCAAAGTGAAAGTGGTGTTGACGGTGGACGGCGTTGCCATGGACAACATTTTGTATTGCAAGATGGGAGAGACAAGAGCTTGTGGCGGTACTAGCCTTACAAGTTTTACTTGGGGGAGATAGGATAAGGGACATGGGGGGAATGGTATTGGTAGGCTGGCAAACTTACCCGAAATTCCAAAATTAAACCTATTTATTTAAATTGATATCTGAAATCGACTTAAAATTTGATCTGAAATTAAACCGATTTTTAATTGAACCTAAATGGACCCGAATCGAATAGACCCGAACCGTATACAACCCAAACTAAATAAAAGATATTAATATAAATAAAAAAAGATGAGATATGAACAATCGCATAACTCACCAAAAAATTAAAAATATATTGGCTTTATAAAGCCATATGTAGGGTGTAAACAATTGACCAACCTAAAAACTTGATTAAAACCTACCGATTTCCTATTGACCCGAACTGAAATAATCGATCCGAAAATAAACCAAACTGAAATGACATGAAGCACAATAGAAACAAACTGAAACCGGATCTAAACCGAACGATATCAGACCCGAAATAACCGAAACCAAAATAACCCGAAGCGATTGACCCGTTGACCACCTCTAGGTATTGGAAAGACTCAGAGGATATTATGCGCTTTTCAGCAAATTTGACTCTTATCTTTTTATTGAAAAATGACATAGGTCATGTTTGGTAAAGAGAAGTTTGAGGCATAATATGAGGTTTGACAAGTTAAATTTCTTTAATATTGTTGTTCGGTGAACAACAAATTGAAAGAGCACATTAGGGTGAAACTGCTAATTTTGAAAAAGCTCATAATATAAACTTTTTGAGATTAGAGGTTTGATATTAGAGTTGTAAAGACTCTTTTACCCTTACCAATTACTAAAATTCTCAAAATAACTTAAATAAATATTTTCTCACCCTGTTTATAAGCTAATCCTATTTATTTTTTTCTTTTTATTATTACATGTTTATATGTGTATTTAAATTTATTAATTAATTAAATTATAGTAAAATAATTATATAAATAATAAATTAATATATACTTGATTCAGATCAGTTCATGCTCAGCCCTACCTGGAAGTTGAACGAGCTAATATTAATTGCACCCAACAGCAAATTGCACCCATTTGCTTCCATAATTATGGAGGGGGTTCAATGACGACAAGCTGTAAATTTAAATGAGCAACAATTGCACCCCAACTGCAAATTGCAAGAAGTGAGGAGATGCACATCTATTGAACGAGCTAATATCAGTAAACAAGCGTGGAATAACCAAGATGGTCACATACATATAAATTCCTTGTTCAAGTTCGAAATCTAGCTAGACAAGCTTCAGTATCAGATGCATCATTTGGTTATCCAAAATAATAATAATAACAATAATACGCCAGGAAATTCAAAAGTGTGGCTGATTAACTCATAAAGCCTCCTCCAGGCATGTTAGATGGGGCCTGTGATGAAACTTGCCCTTGAGAAACTAATTGTGACCGGCCCGGACCTTGGACATAACCTGAACCCATTCCTGATCCGACCATTTGTTGTTGCTGCGGCTGCATCTGGCCTAGCTGTGGCTGCTGCTGCTGCTGCTGCAGTTGTTGCTGCAGCTGAGGTAACTGAGGTTGTTGCTGCAGCTGTGAAAGCTGTTGTTGTTGTTGCTGCTGCTGCTGTTGCAGCTGAGGGAGCTGTTGCTGTTGCAAATGCGGGAGCTGCTGTTGTTGCAGTTGTTGTTGCAAATGCGGGAGCTGCTGTTGCTGTTGTTGTTGCAGTTGCTGCTGCTGTTGCAGCTGTGGCATTTGTTGTTGCATCTGCTGTTGTTGCAATTGCTGCTGTTGCTGCTGCAGCTGTGGCATCTGTTGCATCTGCTGCTGTTGATGCTGGCTTGATGTTTGCGGTTTAAAGACAACCATATCCTGAATTCCACAAAGATTTTATTTCAAATAAAATGAAAAGCTCTACTTAAGAGGACTGGTAATGCAAGAATATTTTACAATTCCATTTGCAGCCTGTTTTTCTTTATTGCCTTTTAATTCTGTTGCAAAAAGCAAGTAATATATTTGGACAAGTAAAAACTAAAACTGTAACTTCTTTTTTGGGGGAAACCCACATTAATGACGATGTTAGGATTGGTCATTTGTTAATCAATCTTCATTTTTGTATGTTAGTGTTAGGATCCACTTACACCATATAAGCCTTTTTTGGACTGTTGGATGTAAATGGATGACTAAGATTATTTCCTTATCTTTTTTCCCTTAAAAATCTCCTCATTTAGTATTGTTAATCTCAGCATCCATTTACACTCATCCAACGATCCAAAAAAGTGTTGCAACAGTGCAGATGGGATTAATGGCAGGTTTTCATTAACTCCAAAATGTTATGGTTAAGGTGGAACTGCGGAAGGTTAGAACTAATATCTGGATATAATAATTATACTAATAAAACACACTCAACCAACTACAGTTAGGACACAAAAGTCAGAAAATCTCACCCCGGGGAAAAGCATTCCTATCAAGCGGCAAGCTTTATCAGAAACTGAAAGCAGCAACGTCTGTGATGGCAATTGGATTACAGCACACTGTGGGAATTGAAAGCATGAAATTGTGTCAGAATAATACAGCAGAGTAACAATTCCATAACTAACCATTGCAAATGGTTGATAGGATAAAATTTCAGAAATTTGAAACTCAACATGGTTCCTAGAAACACTAAAAGAGATTCGATACAATTTTATCAAGTCCCAAGAAGAATCTGAGCATAAATTTCCTTATGGGAGGGTCTACAAGAGTCTTGGAAAAATTCAAATCTAAATTCTTCATTGCTTCAAAGGAAAATTTATCCTACAACCACTTACAAGCTTCTTCTCTTGTAGCTGTCCGAGAAATCCATGCTGATTCATTGCCCTGAAAACTAAAAAATCCGCCTTCCCAACATATTGCCTGATGTTAAATAAAACAAAGTTAATGAGAAAACTGAAGGTGGGAAATATTTTCACCAACAACTTACTTGTTATTCATGTGATCCTGGGATATAAGACGAACAATTTGCATGGTTTGTGGCCAGTGTGCTGCAAGTCTGACAACAAAAACTAAAATCCTCAGGTTCTATAGCTAGATTGGCATTAAATGTATGCAAAAAAATATGAGTACGTTAATGTAAGAACAAAAGCCACGCAACAAAAGCAAGGCCACCACTAAAAGAAACAAAATGAAAGCATTTTTATCGAAAAAAATTCACAATCTACACATTAAAACATAGACTTACGTCTCAGAAGCTGAGGCACTCCGATAACCCTGAAACAAATATTTAAAAAGCAAAAGCTTTACACATCAAATTAGAGATTGTGAATGAAATGGCTCCAATGTCAAATGTGTGATTAATGTAGAGTATGCAAGTCATTCATAAAAAATCACAAATGAAAATAAGAGGACGAAAAATGAAAAAAGTGGTATAGTTAAAGCAAAATTATCATCAGATGTTTGAGAACATACTTCCAATTTGGTGATGAACACTGGCTGCCCTTGTCTTTGGCCAGATAAACTCCCCTGTATATATTGACCATTCAAGAGATATTAGCAATCCCACAACCAAATATACAACAATGAGAAGGCTCAAGAGATTGATATGAACCATAAAAGTCATCAATGTCATTTATAGGTACTTACAAGGGACAATAAAAAAAAGAAAATCAAGATAAACAAGGAGAAAAGTGAAGTCAAAGCATTGTGGATTTTCCTTTTACCTCTCTTTTCTTGTCTCTTGGTCACTCCCTCAAACACTACTTCAGTGGAACTACAAAATCCTCTAATATTATAACTAGTATAGGTCAAGGCATTGTCTTAGCCAAGTGACAAAAAAGGTTATGGTAGAAAAGCATGGAATGGAATGCTTTCACCGAAGCATCCCAATCCTTCCTTAACAGGCTTCAGAAGTGTCATATTAAGAATAAGGCTGTTTCAACTTTTAGACATTCAATATTCGTCACATGCCTTACAACAAAAATAAAGCCTTAAGAAAATGATACTTGTCATTAATGATAATACCCGTTTGATTTAGGGAGGGATCAGACCATTATAGAAAGAAAAAAACATCAAATCACCAAGTAAGACTATTCTAAGAGATTGTACACTGCATGTCTTCCTCAAGAAGAACAATAGCTCTCAGTAAATATATGCTTTGCTGGGAGATCCAAAATCAACAAAGAACATAAGAACCAAAACTATTAAGTACTTCTACCACGGAATGTTTCAACGTCTACTCATTGCAACAAGACTTTTTCACCAAAACAGCATATCTAATTATTCACGTAGATTACCTCCCAGACTTTAACATATTTGGATTGGGCTGATTGCAAAGCGCTTGATGTCTGTTGTGATAGGGGCATACTCGCTGAACTGTTGTTCACTCCAAGTGTCTGCATTCCAGATTGTACCTGTTGAGACATTCCTGGAGTAGGAATCATCGCGCCACTTCCAGAAGAAACAGTTGATGGACCAAGACCACTCATGCTCTGGCTCATGCCAACTCCATTTTGCACCAATTGTGCTCCTGAATGGTTTCCTTGGCTCATGCTGCCAGGTACTGACTGGCCCATACTCACCGCTCCTTGAGCATTACCCATTGGTTGTGATATTCCAATGTTTGAACTTCCAGCCACATTAGAAGTTGCAGAAGCAAATGAATTAAGACTTGAGTTTGCTGGAACCTGTGTAGTCCCTGTAACAGCTCCTGAACCAGTTAATGAAGTCATACCCGGTTGCCCAGGTGAAAATACAGTTTGAGCCGGAGGCACAGACGATGTCATTCCACTAGATATCATATTGGATACATGCATGGCTACGGGAGTTTGACCCATTGAAGGAAGTCCTATAGAAGTTCCTCCAGTTAGAGCAGCAGAGTTCATCACCCTTGCTTGTGAAAGATTGTTCAGTATGTTGACATTTGCAGCAGCTGGAGGCACAGGACGTAAAGGCTGCGTCATACCACTTACCGAAGGTTTTAGTTCTTGCAAATTGTCACTACTTCTCGTCACTTCTTCAGTAGTCGTCAATGGTGAAGAAGTTTGCAAGGTTGGGACTGCTTGAAATGGCGCACGTGGAACAGATGGAATATGTGGAAAAGCAGGTCCAGTTGCCATGGATGTTATTGTTGTGGGCTCCTGAAGAATACAATATGCTTATGTATCCAGATAACAACCAAAAAAACCTTCAAATAGCTAAAAGTACATGAACCTTACAACTTTTACAGTAGCAGTGGGAACATTTCCAACAGAGACAGGTTGCCGGCTCATAGATCCATTCACTAGAAACCAAGACGAAAACAAGTCTTAAGCAAGAATTGATCAAATAATTGAATATCTAACCTAACTTGTCATAGCATTCCATCAGAAGTTATCAACAGATTCTGCATAAACCACCTGATGGAACAGAAGTTGGAGGTGTCCCTGTAACCGAAGTGACAGAAGCCATGTCCATTTTCACAGGACTCTGATTGGGTGCCAAACTTGGAACTCCAGGGCGACTTAAAGCAGCACGGCCCTCCATAAAATTTTCCGAAATGAGAACAAGAAACTGAGGGCTTCTAACAATGTCAACAGGTGGATCTGGTGCTCTGGTGTTTCTCTTCCCCTGTATTAGTGTAACGGAGATAGCACCAGTTAGCAGAGAATGTTAAGTAAAGAAAACAATCTAGTATGAAGTCTAGCAAAAATTCTACTAGATAATAGTTTATCCAGATGTTTATTATTTATTTATATGTATACAAAAGCTCAACCCTACCTTGGAGAATACATGATATGTATAACAGAAATTTTCCAAAAAGTGCAATGGAACTATCATCATAGCCCACCAGCAGGTTAGAGCATAGATCCTTTAAAATATTTTCTTAAAAAAGTTCAAGAAGAGACTAGTAGATCTTCGAACACATGGCCAACGTATCTAATATAAAGTCACCAAAAGATTAACAATAAAAACAAAATAATAAATGTTATCATCAGAATCCTTACAGCCATGTAGATTGCTTTTAGCTTTGAAAGCTGCTTCGGACATATCACAGAGAGAGAGACAGAACACTGCAACAAAAACTACATGTCAGTTAACCTCCTAAAATTGAAGGTCATAACTAGGAGAGAAGAAGCAAAGTACTGTTGAAGTACCTGGGGAAATGATTTAGCTACAGTCTCAGCATCAGACAGACGACTCTCTGTCTGTGATTCCATATTTTCACTTTGCTCCAAGTTTTGAGTCTGTGGTCGATAGACTGGTGTAGGCAAAGGATAAGGATTACTGGCAGCAACAAGAATGCAATGTCTTTGCCCATCAACAATTTGATGGGTTTGATTTCCATTTGCAGCAATAGGAAACATCTGAATAGTGTATCAAATGACTAAATAGTAAAATGTCGTGATAAATGTACTATGATAGCAGATCAGGCCTACAGGGATAAAAATCTATCAAATTTTAATTGACTATATAGTAGGAAGGAAGGAGTACATTGATAGTATTTTAATAAATTCGAAGATTCAATTGGAACAAAAAAATGTAGATAATTAACAAACTTAAATAGGTTAATGATATCTGGTGCAATTTACCCGAAATAGGATTCAATTAGAACACAAACCGAAGCACAAATTCACTTTGAAACACATAATAGATTGACATGCCATACCATTAATGCTTCAGAAAGCCCTTCAGCAATTGCAGCATCATTGAAACCACCACCAGAAAAAGGTAAGGCCGACAGCCATTGTAAGAAAATATCAACATCTTTTGTCCACCCACTACGTTGTACTAGGCAAGCTACATCCACAGCACCACATTTTCCACAAAAAATATAGTTTTTATACTAGTAACCAACTTCAAGTTTTAAAAAGGAAAAAAGGAAATAGAGCAGCAAATGGTATACCACAGTATGATCCATGCGTGTTGAATGTGACCAAAGAAAGCTCAACATTTGATGTAGAATTCTTCTGTATTTAAACACGACTAAATTAATATAAAGCACAACATTGAGCAAACTGAATATCATAAAGTGGCCAGAAAGAAATTTCGAAATATAAACGGCCCTCTAAATTCACACAAATGGATGCTAATTCCCTCATATAAATTTGGAGGCCTACTCTAGATTGCCTATAAACATTGTCTTACAATCAATTATTACTTAATGCAATAGTAAAAAAAAATGTTTGCTAAAATATCTACAATAAAATATCATGTATTATTAGATATCATGTGCCCAAGTGCTGATATAAGCAGAGTGACAGTTGATGCTGTATAAAAAGATGGTGACCTCGCATTTAGAAAAGTAGCTTATCAAAATGGAAAAAGGAGGGAAGAGATTAGCCTTTTTACCTGTCCGGCCAATTCGTTACTACAGAAACACCTGTGAAGTTACCATAATCTATCAGACAAGATATAGGGTTTAACTATAAAACATTCAAATAAGCAAGGTTATGTCGGAAGTCCAAAACTGGATGTAAGACGTAGCTTAGGTAGAAGAAAAACACTAGCAAAACGCAATTATCGTATTTTATCATGTAAATTAATAAAATGAAGAAATTCCAGTAAATTCACAACTGAATTATGAACTCCACTTTAGACTCTTTCTTGAGTAAGATATTAAGGTAAATGCAAGATCACGAAAATCAGAGATTTGCCCCTATCGGCTGTGGCAAAAAATTCATGGCATAAATTTGCATTTTTTATATTAAGAATTCAACGGAATGTGACCATTAACACACAGAATACTTAAAACGGAACCAACTAGTATAAACCGAAATCCAGAGAGCATAATTCCATGAGCAAGAAATTGCCGGAATTTTGACTAGAAAATTTCACAGACGTCATAAGAATGGAAATTAAAAAAAAAAACTAAAAAGATTGTAACGATATTTACGAGAATTAATGGAATCAAACAACAAAAGCAATTGGAGTAAACGAAAAGAAAGAGGGAGGGAAAGAAGGAAGGAGACCTGATAATTTTTTCGAGGTAATCAGAAAGGATGATTTGCCAGTAGGGACCCATGGCGGCGGTGCCTTCAACGGCCACGATCAGCTGCCTCTCCGCCATCTGCTACTCAGCTTTTTAATTAGTAATACCAAAGAGAACGGCGAGGGAAAATACTACTTGGGTTTGTTGAAATTTTTGTTCTAATCTAATATAATTAAATACTATTTCAGATTAAGAACACTTTCTTTGCCTTTCCCTTTGTGCCAGAATGTCAGCCCTAGATTGATTAATTAAACTCACTTGGGTGAAACCCGACCCGACCCTAAAAGAACTGAGATCCGAGAAAGTCTCTGCTTCAGTAGAACAGGAAACCTTATAAAGGAGGATTGTGAGAAGGCTTAATATATCATTTGGTACTTGAATTTCTCAATGTTTTTTTTATATAAATATGTTACTTGTGTTTTCTTAACCAATCTGATATATATAAATATGTTACTTGTGTTTTCTTAACTAATCTGATACTTATATTTTTTGAATATTACACATGTGGTACCTGAATTTTTCACTTGTACAAATGTGGTACTTGTGTTTTCTTTTTAACCAATTCAGTACCTATATTTATCAATTGTTATACATTTGGCACCTTTATTTATTAAATCTATGTCAAATATTTGAAAATAAGACGTGGATTTCACGTCACACTTTGTTATGATATAAAACAAAATAAATTATTTATTTTAAACACTAATTTATTTATTGTTTTTGGGTATTTATTATGATCATTTTAAATAATGTTAGACAAATATATGTACCAATTTGATTTAAAAATTATAGATGCCACATTTGTAAAAATTGACAAGTTTGGGTATTAAATGTGTAACCTTGATAAATATAAATATTAAGTTGGTTAGAAAGTAAATATATCACATACATAAAAAGTGACAAATTCGTGTACTAAATAATATATTAAGTAGTTATCCAAAAAATATATATTAAGTCTGTGGACAATGGCGGATCTATATGTAGAATGGGGTGGGCTCGTGCCCACCCTGAACTTTTTAAAGTTCACACATTTACATTTATTTTTTTAAAATTTTTATGAATTAGTCTTAACTCTTTGTAATATTTATGACTTGTGCCCACACTGAAATTTTGAAATTCTATAATTGCTCATCCTCAAATATATTTCTGGATCCGCCACTGTCTGTGGAAACGTTGACAAAAAAAAAAGCCTTCAATAAGGATGAGCATGCAAGATGAATATGTTTCAGGTTTTTGTATTACAGAATTCTTATGGTTTAGGACACATCTTAATTATAGGTATTTTAGACGTATCTTTGGATATAAAGTTTATACTTGAAACACATGTTCCAAGTTTAATAACCATTTGTTATAAAAAAAAATTAATAACTATTTTGTAATATTTAAAAGTTAAGTGATCATAATGGTCACCAAAATTATAGTAAAATATTCATTTTGGTCACTTAACTTTTAAATGGTATAAAATGATCATTAAACTTTAATTTTTGTTACAAAACGATCAGTAAGCCGTTAAAGGGTGGCATGGCAATTAAAAATTTTCTATAATAGCACTTTTAGTCTCCATATTTACACATTTAATCAATTTAATCATAATTAAAAAATCAAAAACATTATTTATTGTTTAATATTATTTATAATGAAAAATAAGACCCAATTAATAGAATGTGTAAATAATAACAGCTAAATTTATTAATTTTTTTTAAATTAGGAATAAATTGATTGATTGTATAAATATATAGGACTAAATTTATACCGACACATCAACCCTTAATGATTGTGAACGGCCCAATGACCATTTTGTAATATTTGAAAGTTAGATAACCAAAACAAACATTTTACCATAGTTTAGCAATTATTTGTGGATTTCACCCGAATTATAAAGTTAGCAGTGTTCAAGGATGGAACCGGGATATCATATAATACTAAGGGTTAAATTGTCTTAATTTTGAAATTGACAAAGACTTAAAAATAAAAAGGGGTTGAGGAATAATTTATCTATTGTTAAAACTAACAGAGACCAAGTATAATTTGGTTTGAAAACTTATAGGACCTAAAATATATAATTTGCATTTAAAAACAAATATCCTCGGGACAACCAACAAGTGTTAAGTGCATTAGTAAGGCACATTGCACTCCCAAATCTCAATGAGAGAATACGAGTTCAAACCTTGGAGATGACATTGTTAGGAAGGGCAGACTCGGGACAAAAAAAAGAAACAAGACTAGTTGAACGGCATGCTTCATATTTTCTTTCTTTTACAAACACACAAATAAATACAAACCCAAAATCCGTATTGAGATTAGAATCAGCTAAAAATATGATGAACCAACATTGGACCTCTTGCTATTACATTACATTAGTGGTGTCATTTGTGATCCAAATGTCACACTGGGACCTCCATTGTTATCAGCTTTGTTAACAAGTGAATCCAGATACAATGGCATTCTTATCAGCAAATGCTATTTTGTTGAATAAATCCCAAATCCACCAGCTCCTGTTTGTTTTGTTTCATGCTATATTCTCTCTACGATTGCATTGCACGGTCCCCCACCCCCGGCATATGCCCTCTTGGTGAGTGTGTGAGTGAGTGGACAACTAACTATGAAAACCAAACCTGGTTGGCTGGCAACAGGCAACTAATGAGGATTAAGGGGAAGCGATGACAACCCCTTGGCGTGCTGACTCTCCATTTCAAGATGCATCAGCGACTTCTGTCTTTCATACCTGTTCCTCTTTGCACCAAGTGCTGCCAACACCAACACCAACACCAACAATCAGCTTTTTCACACAAAACTATGACCAACCAATATCCCACAGCATCAAAATTTAAGCTAAATGCATATTAGCTCTTAATACATTATAGCATTTGTTCATGCATTTTATATAAATGTAAGAATTTCTATGGGGAAGATGCCTATTGACATTGCCAAAATGGAATCCAGTCTATAACGAACATTACAGGAAATTGGCATCTTCCCGAAGAATTTTGATCTCTTCCATAATTAACATCAAACCTTGACATGATTTGACACAACCATAAAATTCTAACTCATAATAAATACATACAGGCTTTGCTTAAAATGTTTCAATTGGATACCATTCGATTGTCATTAATAAATCAGATTTCAAAACATGTCCAGCTTCTATAGAGGATAAGAACCACTATGGTGTGTGAAAAGCAACAATCATTTCTCATAGACTACTTAACAGATGCATGTCCAAAACTCCTAGTTCTTATTGAATCCCATTTCTAACTCGATATTCAAACTTGATCTCTCCATGAATCATAACCTTGGTTTGATATCAGTCAAGACTCCAATGATGGATCTCACAAATTTTAGCTTTTAGGATTGGGAAATTTCTAATATCTTTTGAAGTAATTTATAGCTTCCAAAACAGGAAAGAAATGCACTATAGGTTCTAAAGTTCATTGGTTCGATGGTTACGTTTAATTTAGCTTTGAACTTTTGGAGTCAGGAGTGTACTACTAGCCTATCAGTTTTAATTGTTGTTAAATATATCAAAGGGAAGGCAATGTGATGACATCATAAATGTATATTAATGCCAATACACATATCAAGCAGAGGCAAACAATAAAAACTGAACTTCTGAGATAGTACTTACATATTAAATCTGAAGGTAGACCAAAATCATAATCATTTCTACCCCGCCTAACACAGAATATGTAGATCACTAGTAGCAGCACAGCAACAAAAAGGAAGCATGACAAGCCTATTGCAATTTTACCACCTTTAGACAAATGACCATGCTCCCAAAACAAAGGACAATCCGGTAAAGGAGGAACTCCACACAAGCCTTTGTTACCAGAGAGACTGGAGAAAAAAAATCACAGATCACGGATTACAAAAACTGCATAAAAATATAGCTATTATAAAATTTGAGTTGGCAACTTTAGGACAAATAAGGTTCCATTTGATCGATGCTTTAGCTATTTCTTTTCACTTGCAGCAACCACAACAAAACCTAAATTGATCACTCGTATAGATTCAGTCATGCCAACTAAGCCAACCAAATTCTTAGTTACCAGTGTAAATAGTTCAAGTGTGAGCTACTTAGGTTCATTTCAGTGAATACTAGTACTCATTCAGTATCAAACTCAAGCTAGAGTACCAAGTTTGAGCAAAGCTTGAGAGTATTAAACTCATTTCAAGCAATGGTTGACCCTAATCAAGCTTTCAAACTTCTAAAGACAAGATAGCTCCCTGCAAACAAGTTAAATAGCCATGGTAATCCATTCATTTATCATAATCCATGAGTTCCTTTTACTACTATTGTTATTATTGTCCCGCTGTAATATCAGACCAAAAGTAATGTTTCAAGCAATGTTATCAAAATGTAGGACATAAAACGAGTGTCACCTTTTAATGAGATTCAATAGTTAAGATGGAGAGGGAAAATGAGAAATCAATTTTCCACCAAATTAGAAAAGAATAAATGAAATCATGGAGTCTGCTCTGAAGAACTAAACTAGTTGGACAGAGTGATGAAAAAGGTACATAAAAGGGGAAAAGTTCGCAGATGCAAACGGTTGAAATCTATATGCATGCAGAATAGATAAAGGCAAACAATCAACATCTATATGCATGTGAAATAGATAATGCTTCCTCCATAATAGAGAACAAATTAAAAATGATTACATACTCAATGGTTCCTCCATGCATACCAACAGAATAAAGTTCCTCCGGTACTCGCCCTTCCAGTAAGTTATTGTTAAGTCTCCTGAGAAATGCATAAGAAAATAGTAAAATGTTAAATGGCAAAGAACCCTGCGATTGGATTATATGGAAACATGTGAGAGTGAAAGAGTCTAAATAGATTTTTTGTTAAAAAAAAACAATAGCCAATTTGGCTCAATTTTCCAAAAGCATTAGGAAATAGGTGGAATTGTCACTCTTAGTGTCCAACACTCCTAGTGTCCACAACATCCTACTCAGGCAACATGATCTACAATGGACTTAATGTTCGGCAACAAAGTATCAACTAACCCCAAAAAAGGAAACGAGTGCGGTTGAGATGAATATGATAATCAGTTTTGTCAAGGGCACAAGGTGCACTCTAGGTGCTAGAACCCTTATATTGCCTCAGTGCACGGTGGAAAAAATGAGTTAGCCTGAGGTGAAGTAAAGCATATATGTATGTGGGTTTTTTGTGTGTGCATATATATAAATAAGGCTTAAGGTATATAATAAAGTGTGTTCTAATTTATCTACAAAACCTGCAATTTTTTATTGGCCAATATGCATGATGTCCTTATGGTCAATGTTTGTTGTTGAATGTTCAAATATTGAGAAGTATAGAGTTTGATATTTATCCCTTTCTTACTAATAAATTATAAAAGTATATTAAATGAGAAAAAAGTGAAGAAAAAAAAAGAAAGACAACTTCAATCAGGTGGGCTCTTTTATGCCAATCGCCTTCAATAAAGGATGCCTACGTGCGCCTGATCAAATGTGCCTTGTCTGAAGGTCAGGCGTGCCTAGGCACACGCCTGGACAACACTGGATGTATACACACAAGGGGAAAAAGGAGCGATAAGCATACAAGGGAAAAGGAGGGACTTGCTCCCACTGAGAACAAAGTTAAAGAAACATGTTTAATGCGGTTTGGACATCCAAATCAATTGGAGCTCATTTTTACTTGACTTACTAAAGATATGGCCGTAAACAATAGAACAACCATGCAATATGATTGTATAGCTTGCCCCACATTGTCAGAAATGATTTAGCACATCATATTTATCAAAATCATAGTGAGATAATTGCAACTAATACAATATTTAGACTATGAATAAAAGAAATCATAAGAAGCATGTACAGAACAATTATTTATCAAAAAATGAAAATGTGTTAAATTCTCTAAAAACAATATGGACAAGACGTACACAAGCTGCAGATTTGAAGATGTTAAACTTTCCGGTATGGAACCTGAGAATTGATTATTTGACAAATCCCTGTGCAAAGATACAAGTCAAAGGCAATAGGTTATATTAAAGAAAAAGTTGACTCAAGGATCTGATGATGGAACCACCATCTTGCAGAAACATTGAAAAAGCGAGGTAGGACATGAAGAAGTAAAAGTTAATTAAAAAATATCAATCTCCAACCACTCCATAAAGACTAAGATCATATGCACAATGAAAATGAAAATAGATAAATTATATTAAACAATATTTTTGCTAGTTAAGAAAAAAAAAATCAATGCAACAGGAGAGAAAAAACACTATAGAAAAAGTATGTTACAGAAGTCTACACAGCACAAACTGTGATTAAACAATATTTTTGCTAGTTGAGGGTAAAAAGAATTTCTAGCAGAAGGAAACAAATGCCAGAAAAAAAAAGAATTTGCAGTGCACTTCAAATTAAAGAAAGAAATAGAACTTACAGTCGTGCAAGGGATATTTGTCCAAGCCCAATTGGTAGAGTGCCATCCAAGGAATTAGTACTCAGGTTCCTGAACAATTTATACACACACACACACACACATAACACTTTCACTAAGAGGACACGCAATTCCAAAGGAAGCAACAATGAAGAACTATATAAGTTATGTGTTCAATGCTCTAAGTAAGACAAGTTAGAAAGGTAATCATGCATAGTAAATCATTTGCTCCTCATATCTTCACTATGTACATATGATGTGGAGTTGAGGACGTAGAAGGCTAGCAGCTAATACTTACAGGCTTATCAAGTTTGAAAGAAGACTAATCTGCTCACTGATATGCCCCTTCAAGCCTTGACTTCCAAGTTCTCTGTAATATGTGCATAGGCAATATATATAATAAGCATTTAAAATATTAAATTTTGGCTTTGCTACAGTTATAATGCTTCAGTCAAAATTAAAATAAATAGTAAATAGACTTAAGTTGTCCCAAATGTCTATTTTAGATATAGTTTGAAAATATAAAAGAATTGGTGATACAAACGAGGATAAATGGGTAATTTTGTGAAAAGTGACGGAAAAGTGTTTTTGGATTGTTTGTTTTAAAATGTAAGCGTTTAGCATTGTTGTGAAATAGTGCTTTTAGATAGATAAACCATCTATTTTAGACATTTAAAAAAAATTAAAAGAATTGGTTATGTAAATGAGGGAAAATGGATAATTTGCTAAAAGTCTAGAAATTCAGCTGTTGAACAGCACTTTTGGCTTTAAAAGCTACTTGTTTTGCATTGCTTTTGGTCCCAAAAGCTCTCTTGAAAAGCAATGCAGAACGGGACGGGACTTAAATGTTGTCCCAAATGAGGTGCAGATTTAATGTATTTTTTAAAATGAAAAGTCCATGCTTACACCTTCACATATCTAATGTAGAAAGGTTCGGCTTTTTCTTCTCTCTACAATTTTTTCATTTCTCCAAAATATTACCTTCTCGATCCTCTTGTACCACACCGTCTCTTATTTTGAGTCTCCATCTTCACACAATAATTTCTCTCACCAAGAAATTACACCATCTCTAAGCTCCTCTTGTTATCACGTTTTACTTTTATCTTTAATTCAAATCAAATTTTATTTGATTCAAGTATGAAAGTTTTGCTTCTGGAATAGAAGCAAAGACCGTACTTACATTTGAGTTATGACAAGCCCTGTCCCGTCCTTGTTAGTATGACATGTAACTCCTTCCCAAGCATCCCAATCAGTAGGAGCACATGGATCACCATTCCATCCCATGCGGCCAGGGACACGGAGAGAATCTTTCAATGCTTTCATTGCGACCACTACAAGTTTGCCACATGAGTAACAAATCCATTTCATATATATATATACTAACCACTCTCATTAGCACAAACATTATTTACATGTGAACTTTTTCTCCATATTCATTTTCAAAACCAAGAGAATTATTGTTCCTTCAAAGTTCTGATCCTTAACACCAATCCTAAACATAAGACCTGTGCAAGGATCTATTCCATTTTCCAAGGAAATTAAAACATTGACGAGCATATTTTCTGATTTTACCAGCCAAACTCACAAATTTATATATAAACTTCCAAACCCACTCGATGAATGGATATGATGACATGAACATCCCCCGTGACCCGTGAGTGCTTATAACATATCTTAGGGAAATTTTCATCAACACAGCCTAAAAAAATGTTATACAATGTTAGACTATTAATATTAACTTACGAGCAATGCTTAAAACATCAAACTCCAATCCCCCCAAAACACGCTCCCACTTTTGATATAAATAATAGTCATATGAAAAATAGAAAGCCGTCAAATTGTCGCTTCTAAAACTACCCCAAAAGTCTAATTTTCCTTATAGAAGAAACTAACTAGTGAGTTCAATGACCAATCAAACTCGCATAAGCAACTATCAACTTAGCATGCATATGATTAAAAACAATAAATTCAGCATTTTTACCTTGCTCAGGAACCGTGGCCAAATCAGCTGGAACCATGGCGTAATTTTCAAGCCCACAGATCAAAGGAGCCCCTGCCACGGGCAACAGCTTCACATTCAACACAGAACTGCTCAAATTCTTCTCCGTATAATTTAAAGCGTAGGCCGCAAAGCTCCCGACTTCCTTGAATATATCCACTCTACTAACATTCTTGTCGTTGACCAGCACATCGAACACTCTCACCCCTGCCTTTTTAACCGTCGAATCAATCTCCGCAAAATGAAACCACAGCAAGTAATCAAGTTTTGCATCCACAGGTAATTCGTATTCCAAACCGCCGTCAAATGTGACCGCCGATTGGAACAATTTCATCGGGAAATAATTCGGCGCTTGCTCGGTACGAGTTATTTTTTCTTTAGTGGTTATAATTCTAGCTGATCTCGAATTGTCTGTTCGGTAATCGGAGTCGGATTGCCACGAGCGGCCAAATGCGTCCGGGTCGGATGTGAAACCGGGACCCCATTGTGATGAACCGGGAGAGAGTCTTCCGTAGTTAACCAGAATGTAGTTGTCGCCTAAACCAGCGGAGTTGTACGACAAAGGATCGATCTGGATGACTTTGAGAGAAGCAATAATGGGAGGGTCAGTGGCAATGCTGTAAAAACAGAAATCGAGTTGACCGTCTTTGACGAAGGCGAAGAGATCGGAGTAGGCGCCATCGCGAGCGAGACTCTCGGGCCAAGGGGAGCGCCAGGAAAAGACGAGAATGCCCTCGACGGAAGCGTCGAAGGAAGGGGAATGGGATTTGCCGTCGAAGTTGTCGTAAACAGTGAAAGTGCGGATGTAGTAACGTCCAGGTGGCAGAGGGATATTGTAGCAGTTCTTTTTACCGGAGGAGAGCGGGAAGTAACGGAGGGTCTTCTCGTGTTGGAGGTGGAAATGAAGGGGCTCGGAGACCACGGCAGTGGACCCGCCGGTGAAAAAATCGTCGGCTAACCAGGAGATGTTGTAGGAGTCGGTGGAAGGAGTGGCGCCGCCGCAGTCAATGTGGAAGCTAGTGTCTGTGGGGAAAAAAAGACAAATAAATACTAAATAAATAGCAGATAGTCAGTCAGAATTGAGAAAAAAGGAGGTTGTTACTTACTGTAAGGGAATGGGAGAGAGGAGGAAGAGTGGAGGAGGAGAGCGGAGGAGAGCAGGAAAAGGAAGAGGGAGAACATGGTGAATGAGAATGCGAATGAGATATTTGGACATTTTCAGACTAAAAAGTAGAAAAAGATTAGAAAGTAAAGGACGAGATTAACGTGGGATTGAGGACTTTACATGTATTTTTAATCTTTTAATAATATATATATCTTACGGATAAAGTTATTGAATCTGAATCTTTTAAAATATACATAGTTCGTATTTTCATCTGAAATTACTTGTTGAGTTTATTATTATTTTATTTAAAAAATTATACATCTTTTAAAAAATAATTAGAAATCTATTACTAATTTTAAAGGGTCGGAATATAGTTTTATCATTACTTTAACTTTAAAACTTAAAAAATAAAGATGGAATCTACCAATTAGGGAGGTGATTAGAATGAAATATTATCTATGCTATTAATGCTCATTAGAATAAAATTGTTAATGACATGGACGTAATTAGAATAAAATAATAGAATCAAATTGTATAATTTTAAAATTGTAAGAGACATGAAAAGTATTTAAATAAAAACTAGAAGTTAATTTGTTTAGTTCTAAATTTAACAGAAATCTAACTAGATAAAGACCTATTTTAACTAAAAAAAATACTTCAAGTGAGTTCAATTTAAGGTTTAAAAATTTAATTTAAGTTTATATTATATCGTCAGAATTTAAGGTTTAAAATTTATGATTAGAGATTTAGGTTTTAGTTTTTAGAATGAAATTAGGCAGGTGCGCGGAATAATAAACCTTTAACTAATGGATTATTATCCTATTACTAGCTGCGGGAAAAAAAAAGTTTCCACAAGTGGGGATTTAGCAGTGCAAAATCACTAAATTTTCATTCCACAATGCACCAAGTCATTTACAATTTCTTGAATGGCATAACAAAACTATCACTTTTGGAGAAACCAGAATGGCCGGCTTCCCAATGCTTGCTTCATCTAAAAACCACAAGCAATTCTTTAACTGTCTGGAAATTTTACACACTTTCTACAGGTAATTTGAAACTAGACATCATACACCAGCAGTCGTTCTTCAATAGAAACACGGCAGATTGGACACCTTTTGCACTTCTCACAGCAAGTCCTGTGAAAAAACAACATTATTAATAATAATTAAAGAAAAAAACTTCCGCATCCTTCGATAAGAAGTGAAATATTACACACCATATGCCAAAAATATGGTATGCTACCAACAAGTTAAGACTTTATGTAAATACAATTACCGGGGTAGATGTGAATACCTGCAGAGGACATGATGTCTACATGGCAGGAGGACTACATTGATTTGTTCCTCAAAGCAAACTCTACACAAAATCTTTTCCTGAGTGACAGATTCATTCAATTGATAAGTAAGCAATACAGTGTATATTTAGCCAACAATTAGAATAACTTGGTAACAACTTAAGCTTGGTGCTGAAATAATACATATTGAAGTCTTTCAAACTCCTGCTGGCTGTACTTGGTGACTTCAGTCTGCTCACTCAGTGCAGCTTGTAATCTCCAAATCTGTAATTAGACGATTTGAAAATGTTAGTCTAATATTGCTCCCTAGTGGCCAAGAGCTTTCGAACTGCCAAAAACTGTGTTTAGTGTTTACCTCCCCAACAAGATCTGATTTTGGTCTTTTCTTCACGATATCAGGTGAGAAAGTGTTGTATCTGAATGTTTGAGGATGAAAGAAAAGGTCAGCAACGAGACAAAGGGGAAAAAGCCTGATTATCTATGTACTATTCAAGACCCCACGACGAGTTATAAGAACAAGTGAACAACTGGTGAATTTGTTGCAAAATTTAGTATACTAATATGAATGCATCTCATGACTCAATTCTCTTTTCATGAATTATAAACTATAAGCAAACTACAATAGTATCTCCATTGTTAAGAAAAGATATTATCCTACTTAAGAATTTACTATGCACTTTACTTTACTACTCTGGATATTCGACTAACTAGTAACTGCTGAATATAGGTGACGAAGAGGTCATCTGCATTGCTTTTGCAGTGCAGGTTGCTAATGAAAACTTTGCCACAATTTTAGGCTGTAGCTATCATACTGTGACAGAATAAAACTTTTTTTGGCTATACTGGTAAGTCTTAAACATTTAACCACATAAAAGCTTGTTTAGTAAACCTTACAGAAAGCAGCAACAATGGATGCTAATAAATTGCACAAGACGAATGCATGCATAAAGGAACTAGAGAGCAGTATAGAAAACCGACCCAGATGTCCCTGAACAGTAAAGTCTAGCCTGTTCCTCTCTACTTCCTTCGTCAATTGACCACCAACCAAGTAACCTGTTAAGAAAAGAAACATCGATTTTGAAGTGTGCACAATACTTTCATGTGTCGTCATTTGAACGGTAAAGACTAGCACTTAACAATCTCTACCTTGACCCATGGTGCAAGAACCCAAAAAATTCACGAACTTTTGATGATATATCAATGCATCTTCCAGAGCCAGCTCCACTATGTAGTAAAATAACAATTTTCTCAATCAATCTATATGCAGCAAGAGCAACGCCAGCTCCTTGTAGAAGCAGAAGGGGAGATAAAAGGATTGGAGTTGATATATTTCTTGCACTAGGTGGTGTTCCCTGACATCACAATTTAATATGTGATACAGATAAAACTTGAACATTCAAGAACATATCAAACAGAGGCCATTCACAACAATTATACCTCTAAGTGCATGAAAAGCATGATCTGGAAACAAATAAATGGAATTTTCATTACATGTCCTCCAATATCCTGCAGGTTGCATATTGTGCTGTTCTGGTGGCTGTCTTCATCAGAAGATATTACCAAACCTCTGTTCCAATCAAGATATCTTATAGTCATTGAAGACGAGCTGGATTCCCCAAGGTGAGAATTTTGATGAATTGCTGGGTTATACCACTTTGTACAAACAAGAAAGGCAAAGCATTCTGCAATACTGCAATACAACTTAAAAGATTACTAAAGTAGAAGAATGAAAGGGGCAAAGCACAAAATAATCACTGAAAAATGATTGTACTGTACCCAAAATTTATAAATAAATCCCACCAGCCTAGAGCTGCAACATCACCTGCACATCGTTGAGGATGAATAAATGATTAGCATTCATTTAAAATGAATTTGTAACAAAGAAAAATAAGTGTGATGTGAAATAGTACCAAAAAAGAACAAAGTAAGAAAAAAGAAACTAGATCAACAGAAATACTACCCTTAAAACTAAGAAACAAACAACTTACCACATAACTTTAAAAGAGTGAAAGTTGTTGCAGCAATAAAGAAGACCATAGATATTGAAACCCAAAAATGCTACAAACCAAATACCAGAAATTTAACATCAGTTCTCTATCCAATTATCAAGGCACAATACTTTAGCACTAGTTATGGACAAATAGATCATCAGAGAGACCATATGTATCATTACTATCATCACATAAGAGCATATGATCCGGTAAAGTATAAGATATGATGGGTGAACACGAGGAAACCCCTCATATCAATGTCGGTGTCCGACAGAGACACTGCTGACATGGCATAATACGTATGGGACACACCAGGACACCAAAAAAAGTTTGGGCATGGTGATGACACACCCAGACACAATGACCATAGTTACTACTTACCAGATTTGCTTTCCCTGGAACCATGAACCAGAAGAAGAAGAGAATGGCAGCGCCATAGAAAAGTAAGAGAGACTAGGGTGAGTTTAAGGTTTTCTTTTAAAATGAATTGAGCTTAAAATAACAGTTAAAATTAGGCTTAATCTCCTGGGTTGAAGAATATGCATTAGCATGCATATGCAGTGTCGCCATAACATATCATATCATATCCATGATGGTGCTCCATGAAGTACGAGCATGATGCAGTATGAATGCTGTTATAATGTAGGTAGATCCAAATATCAATAATCAATATAGTTATTTCTGTTACTTTTAGTTTTTTAGCTTTTCCCCCTTCTTAATAACCATATGACTCAACAGAACAGTGGGATTTTTTTTTTCTTTCAAAATTAAGTTGTCCCTACTCCCTTGTGAAAATTGGACCATGAAAGGAAGCACAATGCTTGAATAAAAGCAGCCCAATTTTATAACTGTATAATTTTTCAGTTATAAAACTTATGACTGCTGAACCATAAGCGCTAAAGTGGACAATACATGCCCAATTTTTATAATGAGTTATGTATTACTCCTGAAATAAATCCTTTATTCACTACTGATTACAAACTTACAGGAAGGGTCTCCCATATCACTTCATCACTAATGTTTTCCTCTTCTCCGGGCATCAAAGCTCGGCACATCCTGCCAAAAATTAAAGAAAAATGTCATTGCACCTAGAAACAGTTGATAAGATAAAACTGCATACAGTACCATTCAACACTACAATTGACTTGGTACTCTGTGAAAATACTATAGCATCATTGCTTCTTGCTATATTAAAAATTTGGTTTATGGAGAGAGTGGGTTTCGTTCTCCAAGGCTCAAAAACTAAAGATAGTGGTTAGGAGTCAATAAAAATAAAAACTAAAGAGAGTGGGTTTATGTGGAATGGCTAACAGATACACGAGTATCCAGCCTGACACCAATGATCCATTATGAGCGAAAGCGCTCCAATAACAATAGTAATAGCAATACTCTGATGCCCCTAGGCACCCTATACACCAAGTGCACATAGAAAGACTTGAAAGTTGAAACAATGCAATGCAACACTTTTTTCCCAACATAATTAGAGGTCGGGCTAGGTGAGAATAGGAAATACAGGTTTATGAATTGGTTGGAGTAAGCAACATACGAAGTTGGCATGAGGCTAAAGTTCACACCACGATATATATATATATATGTATATATATATATAAACCCACATAGTGGATGATGGATTTTTTAAGCCTTTACTATCAATAAATTTTGTATGGTTTCATTCGGATTCTTGTTAGCTAATAGACATTAGATTTTATAGTACACATTAGTCATTAAGTACTCAAGCAACAAAATATGAAAATGAGCAGAAGAATGGGGGAAATGAAATACCTGATGTTATCAATCAGAATAGCAATTTCAAATGCAAGCAAGGGAAGAAAGACAATCTTCAAACTAACAACTGCAACACATCCATTTTTATAAAAAAAAAAAATTAAATTAATAAGATAACTAAATGGGAATATCAGATAATTATTAGCATGCTAACATAAACATATGCCGTTATTCATGAATCAATAATACAAATGCCCCTTCAGCAAATCGGAGAGTAAAAGTAAGGTAGTGTATTCAAGAAAAATAATAATAAATTAAATTAGAGGATAGAATTTATAAATAAGAATAAGAACATCTCAGATTTTTATGTTCAGAGGATGTTGCCTGTGTACCATAGCTGCTGTCAAGATGTATACACAAAAGTAGCTCAAAAGCAACAAGCAATGGCGTTGACATGACAGCATGCAATGGAGCCCACTGTGCATGAGAAACACAGGTTACTGATCTGGATTATTATGAAATACACTGACACAAACAATTTTCTAACAGTTAATGACGACATCGAAACTAAGAGATCATCTGTCATACATGGCGATTGTGAGGCATCGATGGAGCTGGCAAAGAAAACCTACCACGCGCTACAGCTGCATGAAAAAGCCATAAAGGGGAAAACACAACCCTGCACAATGAAATGAAAAGCAAACAAATAAAAGGCAGAGAAAGAGCGGTATGCTTTCTTACTACAATAAGATGATTAACATGTTCTCATCTCCATGCTTAGCAACACACTATTCACCTATAAAGTGCAAGTGTATAACTAAATGTATGATGGACAGCTAAATGTATCTAAACCATTAACTTTATATATGACAACAAGTATCCAAATCAACAGATCAAGTACCGGATATATCACGGAGGAGAATAAAGAGAAAAACGCATTGTTAAACCCTTAACAATGAGTTTTTATGACACTTGTTATATGTTCACATCCATGGCCATCTCAATAGAGTAGCTAAACCAGTCAATGTTTCACGGTATAGAACATGTCAATTCGCACACAAATTTAGAATTCTACAGATTAAGCACACAAACAATCAAATCTCCATTTTACAACCGTGTGTATTTCCCATTGTAAGCCAAATTGACTGGCTGATGAAGTAAAATGTGACTGAAAAAAGAAATTACAGTTGCCAAATTAAGAATGGTATAAAAAGGAAGCAAGCGACATAGTGAATATTGTGGATGCAAGCAACAAAATGAATAGTAAAGTCGATTGCTTTAAGCAGAAAAGTATACAGTTGCCAAACAAGGGAATCAATTGTAAATAGAAACCAAAAGCAAAATGAAAAGAGAGAAAGAGGGACTAACCACCAAGAGTAAGAGAGGACATGATGAAGCTTGAGAGCGAGCAAGAGGGTGAAGGAGAAGAGCAAAGCATGGGCTACCAGCGCCTGCAGCGATTTCCCCACCCTTCTCCATGTCATCACTCTCCTTCTCTCTACCAACATACCCACAACCAAAAACCAAAAAAAAATCAAAAATTTGACGGAATTCTTAAGACTCCCAGAAATGAAAAATAAACCAGAATCAAAATTAACAGGAAAAAAAAGGCAACTTGGGTTTCACGCCAAAGCAAACAAGGCCAGGTTGGGGTTGTTTAATGTGGGAGAATAGGTTAGGGCGAAATTACCCTTGAGAAATGAACAGCTGCGGCCTGCGGGTATGGCTTAAGAATGGAATGGGAGGGTAATTTAGTGAAGAAAAATAGAATGAAGAAAGCCAGTGGGATCCCACATGAACATTATGTACTGAAGATCTTAAGCTTAGATTTTTTTAGTATTTTTAATATTCTCTCACCTTATTATCGGTTTAATTTTTAATAAAACTCAAACTTTTACTGATAAAGGTACTTTAACTCTAATTTTCTAGAAAGAAGATCATCTCATTTTTTTTTACTGGAAACCTGATTGAGTTTCTACAATTTATTATGTTTGATTACAAACTTTTACTGATAAAGGTATTTTAACTTTAATCTTCTTAGTTCAATATGGGAATAATTTTTTTTCATACAAAGCAACAATCATAGAATAGAAATTTTTTGCTTTTTTTTCGTGCTCCTGTGTGTGTTCTAATACTAAAAAATAAGTTTAAGTTTGAGATGTAGGATTTAGGCTTGTTTTTTGTTGTAATTGCGGTGGTCAACGGCCGTTCACCAGCAACAGCAACTCCAAACACCCACCAGTTTAGTTCCAAACGCCCGTTTACCAATTTATTTACGCGTCCAAACACCCGTTTCGCGGCAGCTACATTTTCTGACTTTTGAGAAACGCCCGTTTGCCCCCAAACTTAAGTTAGAGACTTCAACAATAAACGGAACCTTAGTGTGAGTTACAGTATAAGGTTTAGATTTCAAGCATCGGAGCATACATAGAGACATCATAAAGGGGCAGGATATTTGTTCGAACCTTAACTACATACTGCTAGGCTGCTAGCAGCTTCACGTTGCACAATATCAACAATCACTTGCGGTGGTGAATTGAACAAACGCTCTCCAACAGGTTCCGCTCTAACCAGTTGCCCCAAGCCATCATCACTTCTACTTGTACATAAAACTGACAATATGTATATGCACACACACGCTCTTCTATTTATGACCCTTTTATAAATGTGTGTATATATATATCAAACCAGCTGGTGATCCTTGTATAGTTGTATTGGGTCGGATAACCCCCAATTTATTACTTCTTCATTAATAACGCCTATCCCTTCGACTCATTTTCAAAAAAAAAAGTTTTTGTAATAAGTTTTTGATATTCAACAACTCCTGTAAAAAAAATTGTAAAAATTCAAACATTTATCTATCCAGTCATAAGGTTGATCGGCCGTCGTTCCTCCAATACAGAAATAATTATGCATCATTCTCATACAAGTGAGAAATCGTTCCATAATAAACTTATGTAATATTCAATCCAAATTAATCGATCAATAAATTAGATACATCTCGTTATACCAAAAAGATAATCCTAGTATATTTTATATCATTCAAGGTTTAACAATATTTTTAATGATGACCATTTTTATTTCCCTTGTTATCTAAGAAACTTTCATTGGAAAAGGGTCTACTGCCCCTTTCTCAAACTATGTCTCTTCTTATGCTATAAATTAGCAGCAAAAAGGTGCCCCAATCCCCTCTCCTCAACTAGATTCAAGCACTCAAATTTCTTTGTGCTATAAATTAGGCAGCAAAAAGGTGCCCTAACCCGGATTCTCCTTCCATCTCCATTTACTTTATGCTAACTTGTTACAGTAGGCTGCCATTTAACATTATAACAAGTAACATCCTTCGCAAATCGCAATACTAAATTTTTAATGTTATATGCAATTTCGTCATTTACTAATTGAGTGCCTCGAAACAGTATGACATTTTTCGATGCAGTCAAATAAGAGTTCCAAAAATTACATGCACTTGTTGGCAGATTGAAAGGTAATGGTGCTAAGAAGGAACTAAGTCTAACTACCTACAGACGTTTCAAGCCAGTAAAATAAATAAAATGATGATGTTGAGAGTGGGATTTGAACCCACGCCCTTTCGGACCAGAACCTTAATCTGGCGCCTTAGACCAACTCGGCCATCTCAACGACTATAGCTTTCAAATAATAATATTAATATACAAATGTAATTAAAACTTACAATATTACTATACAAAAATGCTTACTTACAAAATAATATAATGTTCATTTTAAATATTTAAATTATATAAAAACAATTGTATTGCAATAAAATAAAAATTGAAAAAGTTTAAATCCAACTCAACTGTTTAGTCTAATATCTGTATTCGGTCTTGATTTCCGAAGCCATTTTTTGTTGAGAAGGATGGTTTTCTTCATAAGCTAGGTTTTAATTTGGTTATTAATAAGGAGGTACTTTGGGCATTGGTTCTTAGTTCCAAGTATAATGGGGGAGAAAATGTCTGGTTTCAATTTTATGCAAAAACACACTAATATCATATTAATTGTTCACTTTTGAAATTGAAGGAAACTGAATTACTCTTCTATTTTTGAGAGGATCAATTTGTCCTATTGACCGCTACCAAGTTAGCAAAACAAAAGCCTGTTGCAAGTAAATCATAGTTCGTGACACCAGTGAGCGACCGCACAGAGCAAACTGTCTTCTATGGCTTTTTCCACACTGGGTGGCATTTGGTAGTACCCTACAACATTTCGGCAACGACAAAATCAATCACAGATCGCTATTCCAAAAACGGCCGGTCATCGTTGCCTCATTGTTGATTTGTTGGTGATGAGGACTGGTCTCTCCCACCATACCACCAAAAAGAATACACAAGGGCAGGGCAGCAACCTGTAACATTTCTTACCCCTCAGATTTTGGGGAATGCCTCACGCATACTAGATCTTCCAATTTGTTACCATCTATTTTGTACATGGAAACACTTTCCATCTGCTCGTAATGATACCGCGCTTCCTTTCTTAAGCTCTCAAAAGGCATGGTTTCCCATTTGCTGTAATTTGAGTGTTTCCTCACATCACTCATGTCCGATGATCCTGAAATAGGCCCGTTTTTGTCTGGGTCCACATCACCCCAAACCTTGCAACTAACAAACTGTCCTTCGGCCGCCCTTTTTAAGTGCAAGGCAGCAGCATGAGCTCTGCTTATCATTTCTCTACTAGGTACATCTGACCAGTCCTGCTTCCTCTCGGCTCTCATGGGAGAATGAATCCTAATAACCTGGAAAGCAGGAAAAAAAAACCCATGAATGTAGATCGATAGGATTTCTTTTGACACGTGACAAAATTGGAATTAAAAGCCATCAGTCTTTTGCAGGGTGCAAGTATCATACACCAAGGCACTCGAGCAGTTGATAGTATGCTCTTCCTTGAAGTGGATTATGCCCTTTCCTTGGTGTCGAGAAGTATCTTGTCCTACAAAAAACATTGTGAAACTATAAGCAAGAAATTGGGAGGAAAGCAAAAGGCATACCATTACCATATATGCACAAGAAAAACGTCTCCAACTCGCCAAGAAGATAGTAAGGATTCAGTTGAGGAAGTGTTGGAGAATATATCAACTGTTTTCTATCACATACTTGTAAATCGTAATATTTAAAAGTCAACTTTCATCTTCAACAATCAACCAGTAATAAAAATATATTGAAACCAAGGCTAAATCACTCGACTTCCATTCTTCAAAATGCAAATTAGATATTAAAGGCATTTTTCTTCACTTTAACTGACAAAAGTCATTATATGATACTATCTTTTAATAGAATTAAGCCTCGAACCTGAAACCAATTCTAGAGAAACCAATGAAAAAGAAAACGAATTCTATATGAAACTTTGATGAGAGGCAATAGAGTCAGAAGAGAGAACATCCACAGAGATGAGTAAAGAATAATAGAAGAATTAACTGACCATTCAGTATAGCCTGGATCGACAGTGAAACCATATATATCAACAATATCGCACATAGAAAGTGCAAGCTCTATAGATTTCATTCCAGTTCCTTTGGCACCCCTTCGTAGAACAATTCCTTGAAAGAGGTAAACAGGATTTGGAATCGTCTGTGATGTAAAACAACAAAATACATTAACTCGACACGGCAAAAGCAACATACAAATCAAGTATAAGTTCCTGCAATCATCACAAATAAAAACAGAATTCCTAGATATCTAGCAAGAACCAAGAATAAAAAAAAAACACCAAGGGTTGCTGCGGTTTTAATCAGATAACAGATATCTAGCACTCCAAAATCAAATAAGCTATCATAGAAGCCAACTTTAAATTCTGTTCCTTAATCGCCCAACCAGCTACTGACAAATAAACATTGTTTATTTCCTGAGATGACTCTGACCTTTATCATATCATTAAAGTCCCTATGGGTGACACTCTTGATTATAAGTACTTCATCATCTGCATGGAAAAAACAATTATGTCACTAGGTTTTAACATCATATTAAGAAGTCAATAGATACATGGATGGGACACATTTTCTGGCAAGAAAAAGAATATATGTACATAAAACAGATAGAGAGAGAGCCAGCTTTCTCTTCCCTGCAAATGTAGATGGTGAAATGAAATAAGAATGAAATTGGAAGGAGAATTTTAAATTTTGAAATGGAGCCAATGCATTTCCAAAATGCTAGCATTTTTAATTATTTTGTTTGGGTAAATAAAAGAACAGTGATATTAACAATAAAAAATGTATATTAGATGATATGCAATATAAGTATCATTAGATTTGTTAAAATGTATACATATTATTAATAAATAAAGATAACAAACAAAAATATATTTATAGAGTCGACTTAAATGATATTTAATTTTTTTGAGGATTACATTTTATGGTGAGCCATGTGAGATAAAGTGAAAGGATATTTTGAAAAACCTCTTTTAGGTGGAATTTCAATAGGGAATTTGAAATGCTCAAATTTCCTGTCGAAAATCCTCATAAATTTTGAAATTCTCCAATACTTTTACCCAAACAAGTAAAATTATTTTTTTAATTTTTGACAACCTTGATTGAAATGAAATTCTCCTTCAAACACCTGATCCAAACACACCATAAGAGCATGCAAAATAAGCATTCCAGGATTTTATTAGCAACATTAACATTGACAGGCACTCACCAGATCCCTTGAGAATCTTAACCATGTTTCGTGCAGCACCCCGTACCACAAGGCGGAAATCCCTCTTAAGACCAACATATTTGGCATATTTCTGTTAGTGAGTGATAAGAGAGATAAGCATTCACATAGACTAAATATCAACATAAGCCAGAAGAAGAATGAACCAAAGGCCATGCAGCCTCATGACAAAGATAAGGATGAGAAAACAGACTGAAATTTGCTACTAATTCGGATAAGTTTAAGAAAAGTAAATGGGAACTGAAATCCTAGTAGAACATGCACATGCAGACACACAAATATACATAGAATTAATTGCTTCTAGGAGAAATTATTTATAATCTATCTCATTCCTTGAGGTGATGTAAAGGAAAACTAAATCAATGCAAAGAAAAGATATTGAAAGTTATCAGTTGGATAACTTGGTTTGGGCGTTATATTTCAAATTTACCTCATTGACAGGAGCTTCATTGTCTCGTATAACAGCATCATGACTATCAATTTCTTTCCCAAATGTCGTCTTTAAGAGATCACCTGAGTTCCCAACAACTGCACATGTGCGAAACTGTCGTGGATGAAATGGGGGTTTTGCTGGTAGAAGCATATTAAGATTTTCTTCACAAAGAGTGCAGTTGTAGCATTTATCAGCTCCCCTACAAGCCACAACAAACACAGTTCACAAGCTTAGATACTTCCAAAAAACAATTATTACAGCAATTTTGCTTAAAATCAAATCTGAGAATTGGAAAATATAAAACATTGTATATGTGTCTAGAAAATCATACAATTGTGCAATCCTTTTTGCTGCATAGTCTAACCATCCGTCTGGCCGGACATCTAGATATTCTCTAGTCAAGACTGTAGTCATGTTACGGTACTGCATTTATAAAGACATCATTAGGGCAAAAACTCCTCAGTGGACAAATATACAAGGAAAAGCATTGGACATTAACCTGTTCCCACAAGAGAATGGCATCACAAATATCATAACTATACTCCAATGGTTCATAAATCTTAAACTGCTCATTATACTGCAATCATAGAGGTATAACAATCAGCACAGAACGCATTTAACATAAATGAAGAGCAAAAACAGGGAGGGATGCATTATTGAGAGAAAGGAAAGAGAACCGGACCCAGGTGCTGTTTGTGCCTTCAGGAAACTTAAGAATCATTTTGCAATGATCAATAATATGTGCAGTGAGCCCAAGTCCTCTATTTGCCTAC
Organism: Hibiscus trionum; assembly: GCA_030270665.1. Lineage (NCBI taxonomy): Eukaryota > Viridiplantae > Streptophyta > Magnoliopsida > Malvales > Malvaceae > Hibiscus > Hibiscus trionum. The sequence goes on from BSYR01000065.1 coordinate 7,109,560, forward strand.
ATTGAATCCAAGTTCAGTAAATTCAGACTTTCACAAAAAATATACAATCATTATCAACACACAAACTCATACAATTCTCGAAAAAATCAGCATTTAGATTCAACAAAACTAATCCAAGTTTTTTTATGCAACATGGAATAGAAACAAGATGGGAACATCATCCTATCTTTTGTTTTATCTTATGGCTTGATTTTAGCGAACACTTGGTTTAGGAAAAGTGACTTCCATCTAATCACCTGTCGGAGTGGAAGGAATGCCAATCAAATAAATTCTTTCTGATCAGAAGGGATGGAGGATTTGTTGCATAGACTGTAAGGTGACCAGGGGCAAGTGTTGCTACACAACATCAGCTTCTAGTTTTAGGTGTTCATTTTATTCAGACGTGTCACGTATAAGAAAGCAAGACCTATCCTAGATCCTAGGATTAAATGGGGAGGTTGAAACAGAGACACAAGCATTTTTAATGGATAGACTACCTCAAGAGTCAAGAGGCTAATTGAGAAAACCATTTCAAACCTAGTGGAATGTTATATGGAATAAAATGGATGATTGGGCTAAAAGGGTGCCTAAGGAGTAACATGGTGAATCAAAGGGTATAATGCAGCTATGTAAGGATGCATCGCGGTGGAATGAAGAAGTACAACTATTAAGAACAAAGGAATTTTCTATAAAAACCTAGGAAATAGCATGGATACATAGAGCTTTGAGAAATATAAGCTAGCAAAGAAAGAGGCCAAAAAGGTTGTACGGGAGGTTAAAATGGGAGATTACAAAGATATTTGAGAGAGATTGGACTCAAAAGATGGAGAGAAAGATATTTAAAGGCTATCTCAGATGATGGAAAAAAATACTAGAGATTTAGGAACTATTAGGTATATTAACCATAACCTTGAAAGAAGAAAAAGCTATTGAACAATATTTATGACATTAATCTTAAACCGTTTAAAATCAATTTCATTTTGTACCATGATGATCCACCTTAGAAGCTATTCATCACTTCTGTGTACTTATCGAGAGATTTAGTGTTGGAACAAGATTTATACATGTTTTTTATTGATTCGGAGCAAGTTTATAATAGAGTACATGGAGATGTTTTGTGAACAAAAAATGCAATTCCTCTCAAATGCTTAGTATAGTACGGGATATGTGAAATGTAATTACAATGTAAAAACTTGGAGTGGATTGACGGTCGAGTTTTTTTTATTACAGTAAATGTGTAGCAAGAGCCACGGCTGAGTTCTTTTTGCTCTTTTTCATTGCAATAGATGAGATAATAAAACACATCTGCATTTAAGTTGAGATAAATCATACAAAGAACATGGTGAAAGAGAACGGTTTAGATGATTTGATCACATAAAATATACAAAGTGAGGCTTCGACTATTAGAAAGATGGAGCAAATCAACGTTGCACAAGGTAAATAGTTGAAAGCAAGAGAAACAAACTAAAAAATGGTTGGAAGAGGAAGATTAGTGTACCGGACATGAACATTTTGTATTGCATTTGGTGATATTGATATATATACAAAATCTAATAAAAACAATAAAAGCTTTAAACTATTACAGGAAAAGAACTAACCACGCATTGTTGAACGCTGGTTTGAAACTCGGATAAAATCCTAACTTCCTGAGGGTTGAGATCTGATACCCGCACTTGCTCTTTACTAAGATCTGTGTTTTTGTTAATAGGACCTGAAAACCACGAATAAATTAAGCATATACAGAAATAAGCTAAAAAGGAGGGAAAAATCAATAGTTAAGAAATAATGCTTAAAAGAAGAAGAAGAAATACCTGAGAAGAAAGAAGATTGGATTCCGAAAATAAGAATAGAAAACAATGCAGCAGCACAAACAAGAGGGAGAAGCGCGGATTTCTTGTGAGACTGAAACTGAGACCGAGATCTCATTGTTTTTCCACTTTCACTTTATAATGTGAATCGCGATGCCCTGCTCCTGCCACTATATTTTCAGAGTAGACTCACTGAAAGTAATCGGTTGGTATTAGATCACTCTTAACCTATTCCTATACTGATTTCTGAGTGATTAGATCAGAAATTGACGACGAACAAGCAGAAATGTTTGGAATTGGGAGCCAAAATTCTATTGTGGGATGATGATAAATCGCGGCCAAAATCAGTAAAAAGAAAAAGGAAGAAGAGTGGATATTTTGTACGGGAAAATATTTGGACGGTGGAAATTTTGTCGTTTTTTTTAGGGTAAACTACATAAATGACCACCTTACTATTGCAAAAGTTGCGATCTGACCACATTACTTTTTTTCGTCACAATCAAACCACCAAACTATTTAAATGGTATCAATGTGACCACCAGCCGTTAAAGATTAACGGAAGGGTGACGTGACAGTTTAAAAAATAAGGGTATAATTACACATTTAGTCCTCGTTACTTATAAACTCTATCAATTTAGTCCTGTCTGTGCATCTTCTTTATCACCAAACTGAGGAATGCTACCACTGCTCTTCTTAGAATCCCAGTGTGCTATGTTTTTACAGAAGAAAATCAGACATAAACCCGAGATATCCCCTAAAATCAACTCCAAAAAGTTGAACAAATAAAATGTTTATCATACCGAACGGATTACTCCGCTTAGTTGCTCTATCTGCTTTCTTCTTCTGAAGATAAACAAAAAACCCGGCAAGCATTAGCAGTAGAAACAGCACCGAAGCACCGGCTGCAAGTCCTATTTTGATGGCAAGACTTCGATTTTTTGAATTTCCATGATCATCTAGATTATGAACACACATACAAGGAAAACAATGAATCTCAACTTGCAGAAATTTAAAAAACCATTAGTTCTGTAGTACGTGCATTACCCGAAAAGTTTTCGTATTTGTCACCCTTGAAAACATAAGGTCCAAAGTACTTTGGAGGAGGCTTGAAAGTCTGGTTGCTAAATACATATCCAAGCATAGAAATTGCACTTCTATTGAAACTATCTTGGCCATATGGAAACACACCAAGGTTCAAGAGAAGATATTGAGATGCATCCATCCTCGGATCACTTAGTGAAACAGTTTCCACCGGAAGTTGATGGGACTGGAAGAACTTATTCAAAGATTGCTCAAGAGTTTCATATGGATTTGAGTTTCCCGTGTCAAGGAAGGTAGTGATTCGAAACTGTAGTGTTCCGGTATATGGATGTGCACATCTGCATGTTGGGCTCAAGATTTGACCCGAACGGCATGGATTCGGCGGACAGTTCTTTAGAGGGGTCGAATACAAGGATGTCAATGGGGGTGATTTGCAATAAGTGTCGGTTTTTCCGGTCTCCTCACACACCGGGTTACCTACAAGTCTGCAAACATGCGTAGAAAGAAATTTAGTGATTTTAAAAAGCATAAGTAATCTTTAACATCAAGTATATACATCTGCAGGCAATGGCTTACACTACTTCATAATTGTATGTTTCGGGACCGTTGAAATCTGAAATTGCATTGGTATGCAAATCTATGATTTGCAGTTGGTTGCTAATGCTTGGACCAATAACCAATGTACCATTAAGTTGGTTCCGTTTTAGTACCCTGTGGGCGATATAACAGAAAAAAGGGAGCGGGGGAAACGAACTATTATTTCGATACTGCGGCAACTATGTAACACAATTGTTGCTAAATATGATCAGGCATACTCACACAGTCTGCAAATTTTGAAGATTAAAGAAGGTGGCAGGAACTGGACCTTGAAGTTTAGTATTTTCCATCATTCTGCCATAGAAATGAATAGATTATTCTCCCCAACTACAGAAATATATGTGTGATAAAGAAGATGCACAGACAGGACTAAATTGATAGAGTTTATATGTAACGAAGACTAAATGTGTAATTATACCCTTATTTTTTAAACTGCCGCGTCACCCTTCCGTTAACCTTTAACGGCTGGTGGTCACATTGATACCATTTAAATAGTTTGGTGGTTTAATTGTGACGAAAAAAAGTAATGTGGTCAGATCGCAACTTTTGCAATAGTAAGGTGGTCATTTATGTAGTTTACCCTTTTTTTTATTTACATGGTGAGTTTAGTTCTTAGTATTTAAAATTCATGGTATATGATTAAAATTTATGGTATAAGAATTAACTGAAATTTAAATTACGTGTCGTATTTTCAATTATTTTGCGTAACAGTAACAACAGACATAACAAATATTATTTACAACCATTGTAGGTATTACATGCTTTAAAATTTGGGCAATATGGTAAAAGATGTCCATAATGGTTGCATATTTTGTCATTTTTTTTGTCTAAATATGCCTCCAACGTTTGTTTTTTTGTCATTTGGCCCCCTATTCTTTCTTTTGGTCCAAATATGCCCCCAACGTTTCATTCGTAATTCAAATATGTCCCCCCAACGTTTCAATTTGGTCCAAATATGCCCCTGTTAAATGAAAATTATCAGTAAACTGACGTTCAACAGTTGATGTTAACTGAACTTGCCACGTATTAAGATCTGCTGATGCCATGTCAAAAAAAATTTATAAGTCGTTGACCGTCAGTTGATTGACAGTTTACATTCAACAAGGACATATTTAGACTATAAATAAAACGTTGGGGGCATATTTGGACCAAAAAAATAGGGGGTCAAATGACAAAACAAGCAAACATTAGGATACATATTTAGACCTAAAAAAGAATAAGAGAAGAATAAGAGGCCAAATGATAAAACATGCAAATGTTGGGAGATCTTTTATCATTTTGTCTAAAATTTGTAAACGGCATCTATCTCTCAACGAACGCGAAAAAATTAGTTATTAAATTCGTTCAAATAACACCTTAGGAGACAAAAAAAATTAACCCATTTTATATTGTATGCTAAGACTGACACCAACAGTGTCGCATTTTCTGAGTCTAAATCCAGCCCACGTAATAAACCATAGAGAAGCAAAGCCGAGCCCAATCCATTGCAAAAGAATCACGACAGTCTCGCCAAGTAACCTCGATTATATGTAAAATACAAGACTATTATTTTGGATATTTATATTTTGAGATAGAAAGTTGGAAGAAGGTATTATCAAAATTTAAAACTTAAGGCATTTTATATTAATGCCCAAACAGGTTTTTATAACAGTTTATATATAGGACTGTTGGTAGCTTGAATTAGGACGCCTACCCCTTCTCTTCCCCAACACATATCTAAACTTTACCATCCCCAAATCAACTACTTGTGGGTGTGCTGTCTGAACAAACTGGATAGTTTAATTCCAAAAGTAAAACGATTCCAAGTACAGTTTATCGAGCTCAAGTGACGAATAGAAATCTCATGTCTGCCTCCGTCAACTTTCCTAGAGCCTCGGTGGAGCCACCCACAGTCCTACACACACAGCACGATACAACATTCAAATATAAAGCCATTGGATTGTGCAATCTCACAAGAAAACTGACCTTGGAATAAAATGCAAAAACTAATTAACTCACCCTTCGAATACTAATTCCTTCTTCTCTTGCAGCTTTAATATCCTCTCTTCGATTGTGTTCTCAATAACAAATCTGACAATCCTACATCACACAAGAAGATGTAGTGTTCCCATTAAGTCAAAACCAGTTCAGATCATCTCTAAGGATGAAATTGAAGGAGAGAAACACAACCAGACCTTATCGGTTTACATTGCCCTATTCGGTGTATTCTATCTTGTGCTTGGCGCTCCACAGCTGGGTTCCACCAAGGGTCCATCAAGAAAACCTAAACCGGTTTAAAGACAAAGCCATCTTAAGAATATAGGAAAACTTATTTAGATTATACTCAATAAACAGGAATAAGGAAACTATATATCACAAAAATTAAAAACAGATTGTAGCCTTGATAATCCCGGTAAGAGAAGGCAACGCCAAAAGATCGGTTTTTGCATATTGATATCAAAAGATATAAGAGATTAAACTGAGCATGCATTTGATAAGATATTGCTTACATGTGATGCAACTGTGAGATTAAGGGCAACCCCTCCAGCTTTTAAACTCACAAGAAATATCTTGCAATCTGGATCCTCAGTAAAACTCTTGATTGCAGCATCCCGTGCAGCTATGGACATGCTCCCTACTAGTTGAACACAATTTATGCCGGACTGCAAAAAGGCCAATCTTATTATGACATATTTTCTTATTTGTGGAAAAGAACTATAATAGAACTTGTTCTGTTTCTCATTTTAGAAACCTTATGAAGGGAGTATCGTATGAGATCCAAGAAATTAGTGAATTGGCTGAAAACAATTCCTTTGGCAGAACCATCTCTTTCCACCATGAATCTGATTTCTTCCCTCTAAAATTATGAAAACTATGTTAGCAGAGAGGATAAAGGGATGAACAGTAAAGAGTATGGATATGACATGCAATAGAAGCAAATTTGCCACACGTCATAATAATGATCAGTCACAGTAAAAATAATAAAAGTAATACCGTCAACAGCACCATCAAGAATATTACTGCATGTCTTATAAAGTTTGAGAGTGTCTAAATCAATCTATGCAATCAGACCAGAGACTTTACTACTCTCTACAGATATGCAGCAGCTTCTAGTTTCTAATATGAATGGCACTGCTGTTAATTAAAAGGTGACGTGAAATTACTGCATCATAACATGACACATAAAGCCACTGCCAGTCACTGGGATTTACAAAATAATTTACTATATAAAAACATGCCAAATGGGAACTCCAAACCAACTTTAGGACGGCCATCAAAGGAAGTTTTCTACCACACTAACAAAAAGTTTCTGCTAAACCATCCGGTAAAGGCATGACAATAAATGAAAAGGGGATATATATAGTAGCCATCAACAACTCTTCTACATAATGCAAACCAATGGTTGAGTACAAAGTAGATATGTTATACTCTCAAAATTGTCTAGCAACTTTTTTAGCAGTTAATGAATACCGATAAGACATACCAAGGCCTCTATTTTGGTGCTTGTTTGAAAATCATTTAATTGTATACTGTTTAGAATACTTGAGGATTTAAACCCCTTAAGTGTTGTTCTGCTAGATTGCCCACCAGCATCAGCATTCGTAGTCAGATCAACAGTAAGTAATCTTGAGCATGCGGGGCATGAGACATGTCCCAGGGAGGCAGAAAAATCAATCAGACAAGCCTTGCAGAAGACATGTGCACATGCAGTAACCTGAAACAATCAGAACCAGGATATTCAAACAAAAAGGAAACATGCATATTCTGCATTCACAGTTAATTGGATATTTGTAGTGATTATTTTATTCGTATCTTTTAAGTAACATCTTATTCTTACAATGTGTTCAAATATGACAATGGTGTGTATATGTTTTGATCTTTACATGTTTATAATGCCCAGAACTAGAGGAAGAAAATACTAGACAGAACAAACAGAAAGGGTACCACTGGATCTTCTGCAGGGTCATTGCAAATGCCACATGCTTGTTCACCATTATTCCCATCACTATTTACTACGCCTCCAGCTCTTTGTGCAGCAGTACTCGAATATACCACAAGGTAAGGGTGGTCAACAGCCTATAATTTTGCCCAAAACATTGATTGAACAGATCAGTACAAAAATTTTGACTTCCGTTTTCTCTTATATAAAGGTCTACCAAGGAGATATTTGCTATCGGTGACAAGGGTGATAATGAAAGGATCAACATCTTGGTCTTAACTATTTGCCCATTTAGCACAGCGTGGAGGAGCGGCGAGGAGCATCTCCCAGTCCCACCTGGACCCCATCTAATCCACTCCTGGTCCAGGGCAGTGAGGGGAATTCCCCACCGCACCTTCGAACTGTGCAAAACAGCCACCAAGTGATAATCATCCCTTTGGCAATATCACACCTTCAAGAGGTGACCACATCATCTTCAAAATATCATTGATGTTACATCACTCCATAATATTTTTTGGAAAATTACCTTATACAAATAGTTAAACATATTTTTAATAAAAAAAAAACTGATTCAGGCTACAATTACACATACTGAAATTCAGAAGAAGCCAAGAAGGAAATAAAAACTAGGATTAAAGATTATAAAGTATGGAACACAAAGCAATAGGATTCACGCATAAGTTGATAATAAAATAAAACCTTATGAAAAAACCACCGGTTGAATGATATGCAGTTTACTATCAAGATATCTAGTGATTAAAAAATATTAATGACATACTTGGTCCAAATTCCAAAAGATGTATTGCATATGTGAGCAAGTCAGAAAAAGGATGAACCTATATGAGTACAAGTATAACCCCTTAATATCATTTTATAAGACTATCGGATCCAATTTTATACTCTTGTAGGTCATCATGCCAAGTTTCAGGTTGATTCAATAAGGCTAGCTGTTTCATTAACCCCATAGAAAACGAATAAAAAACAGAAAAGAAGAATGTATCATCCATTGATGTAGATAAGATATGCTCACCTGCCGCAAGCGTGTGAGGAGGTCAAAAATGTGAGCATAATTGTTCATTACAGTTCCTGCTTGAACATAACTGCAAGAAGAGCAGAGCATGAGAAATGCAAAGAACAAAGCATAACACCATAAAACAAAAAACCATCTTTTAATGCTTTAAATACTTTAAATACCTAAGACAATATCAAAAGGGTAGCTTGAACTAGATTTTTAAGATCATTCAGAAACATATGACCAGCACCAATTTTGATGTGATGGGGAATGGCCCATATTGGTGTAGTTTAGGGGAAAACAACAGTGAATCAATAGAATTAGGGCTGAACAAACAAGCAAGAAATAATTTGGAACTCTAGAAACAGTAGGTTAACAAAAACCTCCAGTTCCCTCTATTAGTTCAAAGAAAATAATAAGAACAATAATGTGGTTGCATGTAAATCTTACAACTTATTAATACTACACTTTCTTGTAAATAAAGCTTTATTCCAGGCATTCCATAATATATCTAATACTTAATAAATAAAACTGAAATAATAAAATATTATAAATTAATAGATAGTACCACAACGTAATAGTGAAGATTCAAGTGAAACCATACATCAAACAAAAAATGTCTATCAAGACAGAAGGTACAGTGACCTAAAACGGTTTGCAACCAAGAGGGAGAGGTACAAGTAGACAAAATGCTTAGTGGTCAGTGGAAATATGAGCAATCCATGGATAGTTAATTAGAATTTTCTTGATATTTTCTTTCAAACAACAGAAGTATTTCTGAGAATATCTATCCTTTTCAACCAAGAGTTGTACTCCACTAGGTGCTTTCAATCAATTCAACGATCAAAAGTTAAAAGATCTATATGGTAACTTACGTGTTAAATTGTGCCTGACTTTCACTGTACAAGGATTCATAATAGTCAGTTTCTTTAATATCCATGGTGTCCCGCCTTAAAGAAATCTGCAGGCATTGGGAGAAGAAGCATAATAGGAATTTTAAGAATAAACAATACTCCATTTAGGTGAGATTGTGTTTGTATTTGTGTGTGTGCATGCGCATCCGCATGTTTGGGAACATGTATGTATCAAAATTACTTACAATTCTAGGAGGAAGAGCAAGATCAGCAGCCCTGCCTTTCTTGGTACGTCTTAAGACGATGTTCTTCAAAAGTTTGTGTTTTAGCAATATCATAGCTCTTTTTCCAAACTCACCATTTCCATGATTTTGTATTGGCGTGGCGACATACTAAAATTTGAAGATATTTCAAAATAAAAATGGATGTAAAATATTATCAGGATCAACACTAACGAAAATGTAAAGGATTTCATAACTCGCCTTATTCCACCAACAGAAGTGCCTCACAGAACTATGGGGGCAGTTTGAACATTCTTTTGATGAACTGTACAAATATGATCAGATAAACAAAATTGTAAGAAACAATCAAAGCATTACTTCTATACAAGATGCATCAACAAAACAACATTGTATAGCAGAATCTATTGTGTTAGCTTTACCCGTGTAGGTACCAAAACTGAATTTGAATTTTGAAAGTGAATGCCACTAAGGGATAATTTAGCCAAAATTTTCTTCACTCTAATCATTTTAGAATGTCCAAAACACGGTCATTAAATATAGCCAATTTAGTCAATCAAATCTTTCCCCGCATTCTAAGGTTGATGAGGGCAAGTAATTTTTGCAGCAAGCCACCAAAGTTATAGTCAACCATAAATAAGGCCACGCAATGCTGTGTGTACATTTATCATAATTTTAATATGTAAACATCTTAGTAATGTATTAATTTATTTTCATTTCTCTGTGAATTGTAATACAAAAGGGTGCTAATACAATCAAATTTCGTCAATTTCGGTGATGCATTCGAGAAATAAAATATATTGCAAATCATTTAATTTTACACAAAATCAAATTAGTTTCAACGTTTTTAAATTCTTGGAAGCAATATATTAACTGACACATATCATTCAAGTAATCCCTGAAATGATTAAATTTCAGCTTACAATGTAAAAATATATTGCAAATTTAAATCCATTGATCTATAGTGAGTAGCATGATAGCAAAATTTTATATTCATAACTACTAAATTTATATTGTTTTATTATTACAATTTGAAGTATGCTTTCTCCCTTTTCTTTTTGCATTGTTTTCTCTTTCTTCTGTAATTTCTGTCTTTCCCCCCATAATTTTGAATATTTTTTTAGTTTTGAACATTTATTTAAAAGTAGCTATGATGAGACATGGAAAAAGAAGAAATTCCTAAAATAAAATTAAGAACTCTAGAAAGAAGAAGGTGAATACTTAAGAGAAGTAAAGAAGAAAAAATGAAAGGGTTCAACTTGACACACATGGACTGACATAAATACCAAACAAACATTCCCCATCATGAACTCATATCAGTCATTGAATTTGACAGAGTTACTACTTACTAATTATGTTACAATCTTTAAGTTGAATGATCTGATTGCTACAAATTAAAACTCTATGGTCCAAATGGGAATTGGCAATGACATCCTGTGACTTGTCGTGAAATTAAATCAGGACCAACCAAAGCAAGAAAACATTCAGAATTCAGTATCAACCCATACCTATAATCAAGTGTTCTGCAGTCGCAATCTTTGCAAAAGTAATAGGAGTATGGAACTATTTGCAAGAAGCGAACCTGTGTAATGCAATGGAAAACAGATAAGGAACAAAATAGAAACTTGAAATCGCAATTCAATTTCTAGACAAACGTTACTTACCAAAGAGTATAGTTCTCCAACACGGTTCTGTAGTGGAGTGCCACTCAAAGCCCATTTGTACAAGGATTCCAAAGAAAGAACAGCCTTCGCAGTATTAGAACGTCTATCTTTCACAAAATGAGCCTGTCAAAAAATGCAGTTAATTAACAGTATTCATTCTAAAATCATCTTTTTCTTATATCGACAGCGGAGGAAAGGTGTAACCCATTTTATGAGGTGTTAGACAAATTCATGTATGAAAGGAATTCTCATAGATTATAAATCCTGAAATGAAACTCCAATCAATTTATTCCCAAAGTGTTAAACAAATCCTAGTGAATAAATGAAGCTAAAGATGAGTATATTCCTTTGTTTCAATAGATAATAATTATGGTATGAATCACCTCATCCAAGATGATTCGTTCCCACTTTACAGAATGTAGAGGTGATTTTCCTTGAGGCAAGCTATGTTTTATGTCTGCAGAAGTTTTATCAAACTCATAGTCTATGTCTTTGTCTTCCTCGTTATGCTTTGCCTTCTTCTTGCTACCCCTCTTTCTCGAATCTGTCTCGTAATTACTAGCAAGTCCTCTGTCTGACTTAAGCATAGATTTCGATTTCTTACTCTCTTGCTTAGACTGCTTTGCTGTTTTAACAGCATCAGGCCCACAGAAATATTTCAAGTGAAAAGTGAGCTTCTTTTGATGAAATGGCTTCCCACAGAAGGGGCATTTATTCTTTGGTGGCATCATGAATTTCCTATACTCTGACTCAACAATAGAATAGGTTGTTATTACAAAATCATATTCTGAGAACGGTTTCAAATTTTTCCCTCTGTTTGCACCATGGTAAATCAACACCTTAGTGCTTCCCCTAGAAGTAAACCGATCAATCTCACTTACCCACTGACTCACAGCAACAACTGGACAAATAACAAGGGTGCATCTGATCCTGGGCAAATCTGTTGATGAACCTGAGGTCACTGATGAACCATTGGGTTCACCAATTTCATGAAGGAATTGCCGTTTGGCAAGGACAAGGGCTATCGCTTGAATCGTCTTCCCCATTCCCATCTCATCTGCAAGGATTCCCCCTTTGGTTTCCGAGTCTTCCTGTTTCAGAGCCCAGGCCAACCATTCCTTTTGGTATCTCAACAAAGGAATAATTAAGTCAGATGATGCCTCAGAAGTCTCAGTTATTACTGCATTCTGTTGATCAGGATCAACATCTACTGTCAAATTCTCATCAATCCATTTCTCATGCTCTTCTTCCCAAACTTCCCACATCAACACTTGCCCGGACCTCTTCCTCTTTCTCTTTGTTACATTATTTCTCTTCTTTGCGCTCGACACATTAAAGTCACAATTGCTTTCAATTCGCTCAGACAACTCCTGTTCACCATTGTCTCTGTTTGTTGAAGGCTCAGCAATATCAGAAATGGTGATATGAGAAGGTTCCGTTGGTTTATGATTTAAGTCCAAAATCTCCTCTTCCCCTACAATCATATAATCATCTTATTGCATATCAAAATCACAAAATCAATGCAAAAACAACCAAATGGAAAGGGGGTAAAAGATATCTGATTATCGGAGAAAAGTACCTAGATCAGAGTCGGACGAAGGAACATAGATTTCCGAGTCAGATAAAGAGTCCAACTGGATTGAATCATCGGCTTTTTCAGAGCCGTCACTGTGTTCATCTGTTTCAAAATCAACATAATTCCAAATTATAATAATAATATAAAAACGTTAGACCCAGCCATCCAGGAAAGTAAAATTAACGGGGAAACCCTAAAAATTGAAGGTAAGTAAAGGAAGTTTAACGCTCACCACCGTTTTAGAAGGAAAAAAACGAGGGAAACAGTAAGGTATGAAAAGGCATAAAACCCTAAACCATGAAAAAAGAAGAAGTCGAGAGTGCAAGTGTTTTACCATTGTTGGAGAGGGTGGAGTTCCTTTTACGGGATCGAAGCTTCATTTCGCAAGGGGAAGTTAAAGTGCAAATGCTTCTGCAAGAGAGGGTCAAAGTGGTGTAAATCCGGAAATAAACTTGATTTTTAGTATTCTGAGGGAAAATGCGCAGAGAAAATGAGAAAGCGTTTGCGATTGGGCGGCGGGAAAGTGGCGTGTTGTATTGTTATTGACAGAGAAGCCAAACGGCGGGAAAGTCCTAAGCATAAACCTAAAGACTAGGAATCTATACCATTCCGTTCAGTTTGATTTTTAATTTTTGTTAAATAGTCTATTTGAAAATTTTCATATTATTTTTGGATTTTGATATGTAATCATTTTTTTGGATTTTGATATTTATTTTAATTTAATAGTCCTTTTCATAAATATTATTTAAAAATAATTTATTTAAATAAATAAAATAATTATAATACATATATTATTTTTTGGTTTCATGTGTAAGAAAGCCTTGAACTTTTAGAGAAAAAAAAATAATTAAGTTCTTAAATTCTTTGTATTCAACTAATCTTAAACCAATAAAATGAATTAATTAAGTCTTTTATTAACATTGATTGTTAAATCTAATTATTTTTTAAATTAATTAGTGCAGTGTGTAATCAAATTATTTTTTTAAATAAATTAGATCAACGTGTTGTGTAATAGTGTAGTCACTTGAAATTTTCAAAATATTTTATTCTAGTTAAAAAATATTTAAAAGTCTTAAAAAAACCAAAAAACTTTAAAAATGTAAATGTCATATTATAACTGTCAAAATTTGATTCAACAACTTAGTTCAGTGAAAAAATTCTATGGTTTAATTGTTTTTTTTTTCTTCAAAAGTTCAAGGGCTTCTTGTACACTTAAGCCTAATTTGTTAAATTGTATCCAATATTTACTTATATTACATTATAAAATAATTAAAATTAATTACAAATTAAGTAAAAATCAAATTCGGGTCATTTGAGTAACAATAAATTTTAAACTTGCGAACCATAAATGGTCCAAACTGTAAATATTACAGTTGAAGACTTGAAGGCAATGAAATTGATTGATGAACTACAAATTCATACATAGTAAGAATAAGCTGCATATCTTGCAAAGCCTTCATTTGTAAATATTTTTATAAAATGAACAGACTCAACTTCTTACAAAACTAATGCAATGCTTTCAAGTCTACTGACTAAAGTTTGATAATTCACCATCTAAATCAGATTGCTGAAAGTTGGAATTTCGAAGCAACCGGAATAATTCCACTGCTTTTTCGCCATTCCTCTGCTATAAAGTTCAATAGAAGAATACTCGATAAAGTTAAATGACCTTTACCTTCTCATCTTTTGCCTTTACTTTTTTGGTCTCTACTTTAGCAACACGACGATCAATGAGTGTATGTCATATAGCTGCATGGAATAACATTGAGATTTATGACAGTGCCAATAAAACAAACGAAAATCGGACCAAAATGACTCAACAAAGACGTACCGTTCTCCATAGATTTCAAGTTATCCGTAGAACTTCTCGACCAACTTCACTGAATGTTCTTAAGCAAATGCTCCACCATAATTATCTGTTGTGCTGTGCTTAGAGATTCCGAGTTCATGATTGCATTAGCAGCAACAACAATGGTGTCTGGAGAGGCAGCATTCACCTTCAATAAAGCACCAACATTAGTGTAGTCTTAGTGTTGCAGAAAGTTTGAATAGAGTTATAACTTCTTGTCTCTAGAAAAGAAAAATCAGTGGCTTAAAAGGCGACTGACCGTAACATGTTAAAAAGAAAATGAAAGATACAGCTTAACCAACTGCAATAAAAATTACTGACTCAAAGATCATACCCAAACCCGGCCGTTTAAGCCAACAGCAATTTCAAAGGAGAGTTTCTTGCCAAGAGCCTCAAGAACCGGACATGTTGGCGAACTTAACAGCCTGTAAAACCAAAAAGAGACAGAGCTAAGACGGACAATGATAAAAAATTGAAAGTCAAGTATCTGAAATAAACATAGAGCTCACTCACTTTCTTGATAGGCCAGTTGAAGTTTCAAACATATATCCATCCTTGAGGGGGCCAAATTCAGCAGCTTTTCCACTGGCTATACATAACAGACTTTAAAGGTAAAGTCCATACAAAGATAAGACATTTACAAGGAAAAAAAGGCATTTGTTGGTGCAATATAAGGGCATATTGACTAACCATCAGTGCACGACAATTCAGGGTTCATGCCAAAGTTTGCCTTCACAACCCGAAGATAAAGAAGAGTACCAACCTGTAACGACAAGAATTATACACACGCGTGACTGAGACAACATACCACATTAATAATTGCAAACATGTGCACACAACATTCAGAAAACAAACCAATTTCTAGTTTGTAACTTCAAGATTTGCGAGAATTAAGCTCAGAACATCGTTGGCAAGTTACGCATTGGTGTACAAAGGAAGGAAATTCAGTTGAAAGATGATATTTGCATAAATAATCGCTCTATGATACTCTGATTTATACCATCTAAAATTTTGATAAAGTTGCAAAAGCATCAATAAATCAGTGATGCTGTAACATGATTCTGGAAGGTTCAAACAAGATAACCAAGCTTGATTTCCTCAGCAAATAATGTTCCTCCAGAAGGTACAATCCAAACAATCCCATTGGAAATAAGATTGAATTATGAAAAGATTCCGCTAATTTGTCTCCATGAATTACTACAGCATAAGAACATCTAGATGGAATGCAGTGGCTTGTAATAATTAACAAAACATGAACTGAAAGTATCCATACCTCAAACTTTGGTATATTCCTCCTGGTGCCCCCTTCAAATGCAAGCACAGGCAAAAAGGCCAAAGCAGGTCCTTTGATGTCAATCAGAAAATTCTGGAAGGGAAAAGGTACAATAAAATAATGAGAAATCAGAAAAGCAGGTTTACCTTTTAAAATTACGAAATACAATTAGTTTCAAGGCAATATTTTTTTTGCAAGTGTTAGTTACTTCAAGATGTAGAATACTATTGTGGAAGTGTGAAACAATCTCCTCCATGTAATTTTATTCTTTCTTCTTTCATTGTGAAACCCAAACAAATTCCACTGTACAAGGTGACATTGACAGTTGCAAAGTTGTAGCAGTTTACATGGCACCATGCACAGCAGCTGCACCAGTGGTCAAATTCTCTCTTCATAACAAAATAGTACATAGATTCTTGTTTAATTAAATATGTCTATTGAGGTGGAAATTGCAAGCCTGGTTATATGAAAGAAAATCAGGTGACTGCTATCGAACTCTAAAAATAAAAGCCAACCTTGCACTTAGCCAAAAGAACTTTTGAGATAGACAGGAAAACTAAAGTATAGTCTCTAAACTTTCAGGGTTCAATAGTCTTTGAAAAATCGGGCAATGCTAGAGTTTTCAAGTTCACTTCTCAAGCGAGCATGTATAATTCATATAGCAAGGTGAGAGAAGCATAGACAAACTTTTAGCAGTAGACCTTGAAACCAACAACATTAGAAAGTGACATTTGAATCCACTTTTATCAGGAAATTAAATCTAATTTATGTCCTCCTAATTCATTGTTTACCTTACCAAATACTCAATTTCAGCTAAATATCTCCTTAAATAACCTCATTGAGACTTTTCTCACTGAACCAATTGTTTTGCTTATGGTGCAGGACAAGGACATAGATATTGGCGTTTGCCATCTTTGCCACTCCATGCATGTCCTTCTACTGAAGATGAGTGGAAGCAGAAGGGAAGGAAGGAAACGGTGCAATAGAAACCAAATTTAACCGGGTACATGCAAAAGCAGCATCTTATGTGGAGATTAACTGCTTTTCAAAATCCTAATACTAAGTTCTACTGAAAATCAGTTATTATTTATACATTCTCATAAGATCTCATCCATCTTAAAATTTTCATACTGGATCTGTGGGATTCCATTATGATCTTTGCGAATAAGGCTCCAAATTTTCCAGTTAGTTTCTACCAATTTACATAAACACTTCTCTTCGATCATTTCATGGGGTCTTCTTTTGCTTTTCACTCATCCGTTGAAGAGAATAAACAGGCAATTTACATTACAATAAGGCACTATTAACATAGTTGGACTTTCATTTTTCCTTTTTCCTGTTAACTAAAGACAGTTGCTCCCTCTTTTTTATAGCCCTTATCACAGAACAATATCACACTCCACTCTTCATAATCAAGAGAAGAAGAAAAAACTAGAAAGAACTCTGAACATTCCTTTCATTATCTACATTACCCTTCCAAATACTCCATAAGAGAAGAACCAAGTTGATTTCACTCCCCTGATACACGACCCATAAGAATATAATACAAATACGGATATTTCATACAATACAACACAAAAGCAAAATATCAAAGCATTCAACATTTAGTTAACAACTAAATAAGGACTTACATCTGCTTTAGAGTCTACCACAATACCAAGAACAGTATCTTCCACGCAAGGCACATACTGTTTAAAGAAACAACCACATTATAACTTTGATATTGAAAATAAGGGGCAGAATAATGAAAAAGCTTTCTATTGCCACTATAATTAAGGAATTATACAAGCATGGAGCTAACCCTTTTTTGAGAACTTTCAATCCAATACTTATTTGGTTTCGAGAATCGAAGTGTTCCAGCCTTCATTGCAGAAATAGCATCGCAATCCTGGAGGGGGAAGAAATCCATCCACTTTTCATTATCATTTAATAAAAAAAATTTAAATCCCAGACAAAAAAATAGATACAAGGGTCGTGATAGAAATTGAGAAACAGACAGACCTGACGGAGACCGCCACCTAGTTTGATGGTCTGGTTGGTCATGGAGGAGAGGTCAAGCACCACATCCCCTGGAACCTAACATATATATACACACAATGTAATAAAAAATCAGAAAGGTGCAGGGAAGAAAAATAGAAGAAATAGAGAAAATCATAACTTACTACTGTCGAATCAATGAAGCTTGTCGGTGAACTGGACTGTTTAATTTCCATTGAAAATTTATTTTCTTCGTATTATGAAGCTGCCAATTCTATCAAACAAGCGGAATTGTTGGGGGGGTTCTTCTGACCTCCGTCCAGTAGGGTGATCAATAGACTGGTTTAGTTAAAAATTCTGAAAACCGACTTTAAGAAGTTGCGAATAGACAACCAAACCGACCTTGAAGAAATCCGCAACAATAGACTTTAGTCAGTTGATTAACAGACTTGACAGAAAAATATATATATATAAGGATAGATGCTCAGAAAAGCAAAGTTGACAAAAATAGTATAATCCAATTTCCCAAAGTTATTCTGAAAAAACAAAATCATCACTGATATTACAGTGCTAAAATAACTACAATGCTTCACCAAACTGATATTTTGAATTGAGTTCTAAAAATAAAAATAGAGCTTCGCCAATAGGCTTAGCTTATTTTAATGCAAACATATGGTACACAACAGGAACAAACTTCTATGTATATCTAGGGGTGTTCAAACAATTAATTCAGCCGGTGGCACAATCAAATTAACTGAAAATTTTTATTTCTTAGCCGAACCAAACCTTTTTTTGAAAAACATTAACCGAACCTAATAAATTTAGGCGAATTCAGTTGGTTTTCGAATTAACCGATTTTTTTAGTTACGTGGAAATTTTAAACTTACATATGCTCGTTCTAATTAAGCTTAAAACCAAGGTTTCAAAAAACGACCTGCGGCCGCTATTTAACGGTAACGCCGCCGGCCGAAACCGCTATCGGCGAAAACAACGGTGGAACGCAAAATCACACTAGTAGCGGTGGATCGCGGCCGCAATTTAACAGGTAGCAGTAAATAACGGTAGTAACGGGCCACTATCCTCGTTTTCTCCCGTTACTGTAAAATCTAAAAAAATACATGGGCGGGCGATAAGGGTAAGCGTGAGAGTGTGAAGGGAGGCGAGCTGATGAGACTTACAGGGAGAGGATTGGTCGACGTTGAGGAGAGGGGATTGACGGCGCACCGACGACAAGAGGTGAAATCGCGCGGCTCTAGATGCTGGTCTGATGACGACGGCGTGAAAACAACCCTTTTAGGGTTTGAAAGCCAAAGAGAAAACGGAGAATAAAGAGGGATTTAGGTTTTGTTATAAATATTATAATCTTATTTTATTATAAAGGGGTAAAGAACATAAATGTCCCCTAATTATTGGTTGGTGTCGATATAACCACTATACTTTAGATTTTGACAAATATACTTCTAAATTATTTAATTGGTTCTAATATGATCACCAACTGACGTGAATGTTAAATAAATTGGTATAATTATAAATTTGGTCCTTGTTATTTACATAATATATTAATTTGGTCATAATTTTAATTTAATTTAATAAATTAATTATTATATTCGGTGATGACATGTGTCACTACCTTATTGGAAGACTTTAATTATTTTAATTTAATTAATTAATTTCCCCCCTCCAATACACGTATCACTTGATTGGGGAAAGAAAAATCAAAAGCAAAGAGATATCCCTGTGGAGACTCAAACATGGGTCTTTGAAGGGCAAGTAGGGCGTGATTACCATTGGCCAAACATGTTTTTGTAATATGTGGTACAATCTTTAATATATGACTTATATAGTTGTTAATGCCCAGAAAAATGAAAAGGAAATAAAATGACCTTAAGCGAATTCAAATCAAGGTTCTTAAAGAATAAGTGGTGTGTGCTTACCACTAAGCCAAGTATATTTCTATGACTAAATAAAGTTTGAGTCGTAAAATATGACATATCAACTCTAATAAACTCATTATTTTTTTATTCAACTCGGTCGAACGCTCATCACTAGTTAGTACCCAAATCAAAAAATAATTAAATCAAGTCATAAATTCGAATATTCGGATATCCGAAAATCGGGTATCCGATTTTTTTGAATCGAACACTTATCGCTAAATTACCTATAAAAAAATCTCGGATATCTGAAATGCACACCATTACTTTGAACTATACCTTCATTACGTATTAGTCCAAAAACTTTTATTAAAATTATAAAATCAATCACGAAGTTTAGAAAGTTGCAATTGAATCCTTTAACGATAAAATATTATAGAAATTACATTAAGTTTTCCAAAATCACATAATAGTCCTTGAACTTTTAAAATTACAATGTTGACCTTGAAATCCAAATTTCTCAGAATTTAATCATGACCTCAAAAGTTTCAAAATTAAAAACCAAATATTTCCAAAATTAACTTTTGATCCCTAAAAGTTTAAAATTTTATAATTGATCTCGATTTTTAGTTTTTAACAAATCATTTTCAAAATTCCCAAAAGGTAAGGTTCCAAAGATTATGAACTAAAAAATTAAGATTTTAATTTGGGGCTAAGATCGAGTTGTCACAACTCGACCAGGGCAATTTGAGACCTCGCAGATAACGATCGTTTCACCAAATACAAAAATTCATCTTCGATAACATTTAATGTCTTCTTTATCAAGTCAGTGGATAACCCCCTTGCTCTGTAGGAATTTCTACTGTAATTTTTTTTACATTTAATGATATTGCTCTTGTTAAAAAAATTGAAAATTATATATACGGATTATGCTAGATGAATTTATTATTCTATTTATATAGGTACAACCGGTAATATTTTTTTAAATTTGTCACTTCAGATAGCGAAGAGAAAAAGAAGAGTGAAGGAAAAGAAGGTAAACGATACGTTTGAATGAAAAAAATAGAGAGAAAAAAAAGAGAAAAAGAGCAAAGTACAAACACCATAGAAGTTGAGGAACTACTAGTACTATTTACCCTTTATATTTTATTTTTATTATTTTTATTCTATATACTTTTGGTTTTGTTTGTTCCAAACGGATTATAGAAAATAATTTTTGAAAAATAAATATGTTTTCTAAAAATTAACTGTCGAAAATTATTTTTTTTAATAATTATAGTATGATCAACTTAATTGTATAATTAAAACTTTTATCGATGTGCTTAATTGTATAATTAAAACTTAATTGTATAATTTGAATTGTCCTTTCAAAAAATTCAAAAAAAATTATTAGGCAAATTTCTTTTTCTCCCTCAAAAGAAATTGTCATTTTAATTATTTTACAACAGGGACAATTTAGAGAAATAGAAGATTACAAATATTTCTAATTCATCAAGCACCAATATCCCAAACGAACTTGATTTAAGTGAAAAATGCCATAAAACAATCTTTACCAATACAGTTATACCAATAATAATCACAAAAGATTTCGAGGTAATTTAAAAGCAACCTTTAATCAAAATCACATAAATACTTCACATCTTTCACCCAATTCCCATGCCAAGAATCTATCCCAAAAAAAATCAAAAGCTCACTTTAATGGAGCCTATAATACATCATAAATTCATTAATGCCTTGAATCCCCCCGGCTTCCTTTAGTAGTTCAGCCAGCCTTTTCTTCTCATTATATTCCTCAGGATTTGCAGTCCCCGGTTTTTCTTCTTTTGTCTGAACAGCGTACTCTAGTATTTTTATGGCATCATCCAACCTGCGGTAACATTTAATTGGAAGGAGTCGAATATGTTCTACATTCATCGGTAAACTCTTAAAATCGAACAAGCATTTCGACAATTGCATACCTGCCGGTTGCATCGTATGTGCCTGCGAGATTACTATATACGCTGAGTGTATCAGTGTGGTACGGTCCACACTCTTGCTCCAATATGCTTTTGGCTTCTTCAAACAACTCAACAGCCTCGTTTATAGCCAGCCCCATTTGATTGAGGGCGATGCCGAAGAAGGCGGATTTCCTGTCTCTACATACACGTAACTTTGAGATGGCGCTTTTGAAGTTGTAAGATTCCGAATAATTCCCCAACATGTAGTACATTACTCCCATATGGGATTCAATTCCAGCTATTGTGCTTTGCTGACCAGGGACATCATTGTATATTTTTAAGGCCTTCTGCAGCAACTTGATGGCGTGGTCTAGGTCATTCATTGATTCATAGATAGCAGAAACATCGGTGAGGCCGCTTGCAATCTCCTCCGGGAGAATATCTAGCATAGGCTTTTCATAGATTCAAAGGGCACTCTCACAATATGATGTTGATTCCCTTAGTTTCCTTGTCATGTACTAATACAAATCAGCCAACCGAACAAAGATTAGTCCAACTACCGGATGATTCTCTCCTTTAGTTGTCTTAACAGCGTCTGATAGGTAAAAACAGCCTCATCGTATTGAGACAGAGATAGATATGCGTCTCCAATGCTGCAATCAACAGAAGCCACCTCTTCCTCCTGGCCGTTAGCCACCAATCACCATGGCCATGCGAGCTAAAACAAGATGCTCCAAAAGCAGCTTCATGGTCACCCTTTGTTTCGAAAAGGGAATATGACGCCATTTCCATGATGATAAAACCACGATATTGATCAAGATAAATAATAACCACGGTTCTATCGTCATGAAACGGCGTCTTATTCCTTTTTCGATATCTCGAAACGCGGCTCTTACCAATCTCTTAGCTATTCCCTGCAAGTAATTCAAGCAAAGTCGAAAATCAATAACAGAATGCTATAGCATAGTACTCTTTTCATTAACTGATAAGACGAACATGAAACGAGGCGTCTTATTTCTTAACAGTTAGCCGAACCAAACTTTTTTTTTTAAACATTAACGGAACATAATAAATTTAGACGAACATGAAAAACCTTTTTTTGAAAAACATTAACGAAACCTAATAAATTTTGCCGAACCGATTTTTTTAGTTACGTGGAAATTTTAAACTTACATATGTTCGTTCTAATTAAGCTTAAAACCAGGGTTTCAAAAAACGGCCCGCGGCCGCTATTTAGCGGTAACGCCGCCAGCCGAAACCGCTATCGGCGAAAACAACGGTGGGACGCGGAATCAAACTAGTAGCGGTGGATCGCGGCCGCAATTTAACGGGTAGCGGTAAATAACGGTAGTAACGGGCCACTATCCCCGTTTTCTCCCGTTACTGTAGAATCTAAAAAAATACATGGGCGGGCGATAAGGGTAAGCGTGAGAGTGTAAAGGGAGGCGACCTGATGAGACTTACAGGGAGAGGATTGGTCGACGTTGAGGAGAGGGGATTGACGGCGCACCGACGACAAGAGGTGAAATCGCGCGGCTCTAGATGCTGATCTGATGACGGCGGCGTGAAAACAACCTTTTAGGGTTTGAAAGCCAAAGAGAAACGGATTATAAAGAGGGATTTAGGTTTTGTTATTAATATTATTATTTTATTTTATTCATTAAAAAAAAAGTTAAACTACATTAATAACCACCTAACTATGAAATTAGTGTTGATATGATCATTATACTTTTATTTTGACAAATATAGCTTTAAATTATTTAATTAGTTCTAATATGACCACCAACCGACGTGGCTGTGAAAGAAAAATCAAAAGTAAAGAGATGCCCTAACTTGATCTTTGTAATATATTGTACAACCTCTAATATATGACTTATATGGTTGTTAATGCCCAGAGAAATGAAAGGAAATAAAAAGTCTTAAGAGAATTTGAACCAGGGTTCTTAGAGAACAAGTGGTTTGTGCTTACCACTAAGGCTTAGTTTGTGGTTGCTTTTAAAAAGTGTGGTGAAAAAAGTAATTTTTAAACTAGCTGTTGAAAAGTAATTTTGAAAAGCTGGTTAGTGTTTGTCATTAATGTCAAAAAGTGATTTTGATGAGATAAAATGTCTATTTTAGACATGATATTGAAAAATTTAAAAAAAAATTAGGTGATGTTCAAATTAGTTATGATATATAAAATAAATTAATTTCAATTATAATAAAAAAAAATTAAAAATATAAAGTATATTGTAGATTATATACGGACATACCACTTACAAAATAAATATAAAATAAATTACAAATAAAACAATATTATTCTCAATATAAAATATATTTTATTTTACAATTATGTATGCATAAATATTATTTTAATAATAAATTATAATTAAATAACAATGGTAATAAAGTAATTTTATTTTTAAACTAGTTATTCTGCCTAAGAAGCTATAAATTCTAGCTTTTTAGTTTGGGTGGAAAAGTTAATTTTAAAAGCAACAAAAAATAACCTATTTTAACTAAAAACACTTTTTAAGTGCTTTTAAGTTGCTAAACGCAACAAAAAACAGGCCCTAAGTCAAGTATATTTCTATGACTAAAAGTGTAACGTTTAGTATATGTCTTATATGGTTATTAATGCCTGAAAAAATAAAGGAAATGTGGTTTTAATATATTTATGATGCATCATAAGTATGTCATGTTCGAAATTCTTAAAACTATATTTTTCCTTTTTTCAGGCATTAGTAACCATGGAAGACATATACTAAACGTTGTACTTTAAGTCATAAAAAATATACTTGGCTTAGTGGTAAGCACACACCACTTGTGCTCTAAGGAACCTGATTCGAATTCGCCCATGGCATTTACGCCTCACACGTGTCACCACTTTATTGGAGGACTTTAAATAATTCAAATTAAAAGTAAGATATATTTTATTAAATTAAAATTAAGACCAAATTGATATATTGTGTAAATAACAGGGACCAAATATGTAATTATACCAATTTATTTAACAACCATGTCAGTGTCTCTGTTACTTTTTAACGATTTTTAGTGGAATATTTGCCAAAATCAAAAGTATAGTGGTCATATCGACAACAACCCTATAATTAGGTGGTCATTTATATAGTTTACCAAAAAAACCTTGGTTATAACTTATAAGAATCTAATTAAGAAAAGATATGAAGAGAACCAATTAATTTGATAAAAAAAAGCCCATTAAAGATTTTCAATTGAGATTGACGGCTAAAATTTTATCCCATAAATAAAATGTTAAATTATGAAATGTCATCGTGTTTTTAAGTGTATAGATTAATTTTCATTTAGTCATACCATTTTTTATTTTTGTTATTTTAGTCCTTGATTTTTTTCTAATTTAGAGTATAAACTTTATTTTTTGTTCAATGTAATTCTTTAATTTCAGTAATCTAAGTTCATAAGTATTGGAAAACACTATAAAAATTATTAAAAGTAACATTTTTAAAGTGTATTTTGATATGCAAAAGGAAGTTGATAGGATTTTGGGGTTATATATGTGTGAAATCAATTCGATGATTATATATGTGAAATTAGATTTTGAGGTTTAGGGTTTGGGGTTTAGTTTTTAGGGTTATATATATGAAGTTAATTTGATGATTATATATGTGAAATTAATTCGATGATTATATATGTGAAATTAAAAGAATAAATGCAAAAAACAATAAGACATATATATTTAATTTAGTGATATAAAGCACGAACTTGTCCTTGGTGTAATGGCTAAGCCACTCTCGTTCCCCAAGGTATGCTTATGTTTGATTCACCACTCAAGCAAAATGCTTGATTTCGTTTTTCTCCTCTAAATATATCCTCTAAACACGTGTCACCACCTAATTAAATAATTAATTATTTTATTAATTTAAAATTAAGATTAAGGGTCTATTTTTTGTTGCGTTTCGCAACCAAAAATCATTTTTTAAGTGCTTTTAGTTAAAACAGGTTGTTTTTTGTTGCTTTTAAAACTAGCTTTTTCACCCAAACCAAGAAGCTGGATTTTATAGCTTCTTGGGTGGAAAAGCTAGTTTGGAAATAAAATTACTTTTTTACCCTTATTATTTAATTATAATTTATTGTTAAAATAATGTTTATGCATACATAATTGTAAAATAATATATATTTTATAATATTTATATTGAGAATAAAATTTTTTTATTTGTAATTTATTTTATATTTATTATTAATGTGTAAGTAGTATGTCCGTATATAATCTAGAATGTAATTTATATTTTCAAATTAAATTTTATAAAAAATATTTTTTATTATAATTGAAATTGATTTATTTCATAAATCATAACATTAATTAAATTGAACAATCACCCAAATTTACTTTTACTTTTTAATATCATGTCTAAAATAGACTTTTTATCTAATGAAAATCACTTTTTGACTTCAATGACAAACACTAACCAGTTTTTCAAAACTACTTTTCAACAGCTAGTTTGAAATTCACTTTTTTCACCACACTTTTTTAAAGGAACCACATACTAAGCCTAAATTAAAAGAATGTGTAAATAGCAGGGATCAAATATGTAATTATACCTTTTTAACTGGCCATGTCACCCTACCATTAACCTCTAACGGCTGGTGGTTACAATGATACCATTTAAATACTTTGGTTGTTTAGTTGCTTAAAAAAATAATGTGGTCAAATCGCAACTTTATCAAAAGTATGGTGGCCAATAAAGTAGTTTACCTTAAAATATTTTGTACAATAACACATATAATCCTCCACGTTTGCACACTCAAACAATTTAGTCCTAATTTAAATGAAATAATAAATTCAACCTTCATTATTTACACATTATTTTAATTTGGCCCTAGTTTTAATTAAAAAAACTTAACCTTAAAACTAAAGTATTAAACCCTAAACCACCAAAATCTCAAAAACCCTCACATCAGTCTTCAAAGTAGAACTACAACAAAGAAATTAAATAAAAACAGTTAAAATTTTTATATATGTGTGTGTAATGGAATAATCGTAGCACAATTTTATATATTTTTATAATAGTTTAGCGTTCATGTAGCAATCATCGCGACACGTCCTCTGATTAGAAAAAGTCGACAGTTTAATATATTTAAATCTCTTTTTGTGATAGTTTGCCGATGCAATTATAACCGTTAGCGAAATAATTTACAAGATTGCTTTTTTAATCTCTACTCATACACCAATATAACGTCTAATTGGAAGAGACAACGATATTTTATTATGGTTGCCAGGTTTTATACAATGTATTCAATGAAAGGTTCATTTTTTTCTTCGCGCCCTTTGAGTTACATATTTTAATTTTTCTCAAGAGTTTTCATGTTGTACTTGTCGTCGAGGTTCTTTTCATGGTATGAATGTGTTGTATTTATTGTACCTTTCTTTATATTTAATAAAATACAATTTATTATTCTTGTTCAAATAAATTGAAAAGTATATATATATATATATATATATAAGTAATTGTGAAACAAATATTTTAATTTTGATATAACTAAAAACCTAAAGACTAAATCGAAAAAGTCAAAACGAATTTTAAGTCCTCAAAATATCCCCATATAATTTTAGTATTATGCCCAAGTTAAAAACATACTATTTCAAATATTTTTCTAAGTGTTTCAAGCCAAAACAGTGTTTTTCAAGTACCCGTTTCGAAACGGTATAAGGCGTTTCGAAACATTTTCACCACTGTCGACCACCGTTCCGAAACGCGTATCGAAACACTTAAAACCATTTCGAAACGGCACAACTCGTTTCGAAACTGTTCTTCATATAGGATTTAAAAAGGGTTGTTTTATTTCAAATATTTCAGATTTTTAAATATAAAAGGGGTGTTTCGAAACGGATCAAGTCCGTTCCGAAACGACCCTTTGACAGTAGCCATTTCGTTTCGAAACGGTTCACTCCCGTTCCGAAACAAGGGCTAGGTTTTATTTTGAAAAAAATATGACCGTTGTATGTTTTAACTGATTTTCTGAAAACCGTTAAGGCGTTTCGAAACAGGCTAGGACCGTTCCGAAACAACCCTTGACAGTGGCAAAAACGTTCCGAAACGGCCCTAAGGCGTTTCGAAACGGGCTCTTAAATGCACCCCAACGGCTCTTTCTATTTTAGTCCGTTCCGAAACAGGTTCCCCGTGTTCCGAAACGGGTTGGTGCAGACTGCATTTATGGTGGCAAGAGAGGGTTCCAACGGCTCCATTTATGTTCCCAACCACCCAAACGGCTAGAAATCAATGAGAAGGTATAAAAGAGACATCCAAAAGCATCAGCAACAACTATTGATCCAAAAGCAAACATCCAAACATCAAATTCAAGCATTTGAGCAAAAATCCTAAATTTGTGTAAAATCCCAATTTGTGTTCTTCATTCATATTTTGTAAAATTGGGTTGAGTGCTTGTATTGGGGCTATCATTTGTATTGAGAGATACCTAATTAGCCTACAAATTTCTTTGTTCTCTTGTGTGAGGGTTGGGTTGATTTTTGGGTAGAAAAATCAACCGATATTGTAAAGGGTTGCCTCCTTGTCCTAGAAAAGGGGAAGATCAATTTAGTGAAATTGTTGCAAATCCTTAGTGAGACTAAGGTAGTGGATGTAGAGTTCATTTGGAACTTGAACCACTCTAAATTCCTTGTTCATCATTTTTAATTTGCCAATTTCCACTACAATCCTTTAAATTTCCAATTCACCCCCCTCTTGGTAAATATCGATCTTTCGATCCACTCAACAATTGGTATCAGAGCTTAACTCTTTGAGGATTAACAACCACAAGAGGAGATCCTTGGAAGAGTGTGATCATCAAATTATCAAGAGATGGCTTCAACCTCCGGTTCTGGCATGTACGAGTCACAATCAACCACCAAGCCTCCTTTCTTCAATGGTGACAACTATTCCTTTTGGAAGAACAAAATGAGGCTATTCATCAAGTCAAGTGACTATCTTGTATGGGATGTCATTTAGGATGGGCCATACATTCCATTGAAGCAAGATGGTGAAGGTAAGATGGTGTTGAAGAAGAAAGCCGAAATGAGTGAAGAGGAGAGGAAGAAGATTCAAGTCAACGATAAAGCTCTCCACATGCTATTTTGTGTTTTCGGTCCGGACATCTACTCGAAGGTTTCATCAATAGAAAGTGCCAAGGAAGTGTGGGACACTCTTGAGACCACCTATGAAGGCACCAATGATGTCAAAGAAACTAAGATTGTACTTCTCAATCTTAGTTATGAAAACTTCAAGATGGAGCCCAATGAGACGGTGTCAAAGATGTTTGATCGATTCTCCACAATCGTCAACGGTCTAAAGGGATATGGAGAAATCATACCGGAAGACAAGCTTGTCCGGAAGCTACTCTATTCACTTCCCGAAGCTTGGGATGGGAAGAGAACCGCTATCATCGAAGCAAAGAACTTGAAGACATTAAAGCTTGATGAGCTTGTGGGTTCTCTCCTTACTCATGAGATCATGAAGCAAGGAAGGGAAGATGAGAAAAAGAAGGAAGAGAAAAGAGTAGAGAAGCTTGAGGTTGAAAAGAAGAAGAAGATGGGAATAGCTCTCAAGGCTAAAGCTTCACAACTTGATGAGAGCTCATCTAGTGATGAGGACGAACTTGAAGAATTGGCTATGATAGCCAAACGGTTCTCACGATTCATGAGGTCCAACCGAGGAAGAAAAATCCAAAGAAAGATGGACTTCAAAGGGAAGAACAAAGAAGATAGAAAGGATCCCATCATTTTCTATGAGTGCAAACAACCCGGCCACATCCGTTCGGAGTGCCCTCAACTCAAGAAGAAGGGTTTTGAGAAGAAGAAGAAACTCAAAGCCAAACTTGCTACTTGGAGTGATGAGGAGTCATCGGAGGATGACGAACAAGAAGTGGCTAACCTTTGTCTCATGGCACTTGAGGAAGATTCCTCCATGGTAACCTCTAACTCATCTACTTTAGATTTTTCATATGAAGAATTAAATGATGCATATGATGAGTTACAAGAGGTATATGATGAATTAGTTGATAAGTTTAAGGAGTCGGTCATTAAAAACAAGAAAATCATTTTAGAGCTAAATGAGAAAAATGACTCACTCACTCAAGCTAATTCTAAATTTGAGAAAAAGATTTTAGGATTAAAAGATGAACTTAAATTCTTTCAAGATGAAAATGTTGATCTTAATAATCTTTTGTCTCAATGCAATAGTGAACACCAAAAGGTGTTAGGTGAGCTAAATGAGCTCAAAAAGTCCTTAAAAATGTTGGAAGTGTCAAGCATGAAGTAGGAGAATCATCTAGAACACACCAACCTAAGAAAAGGACTAATTACTACAAACAAAGTAGCTACCCTAGACATAGTAGAGCTAAAAGAATTATAAGTGTATGGGTTCCTAAGGAACTTGTAAAATCTAATAATATTATTGCTATGTCATCTTGGATTCCTAAGGGAACCAAGGTTTTGGGAGCTAACACTCATGGACCCAAAATGATTTGGGTACCAAAAACCAAGGTTTAATATCTTTGTTTGTAGGGGGAGCATTGCTTCAAGGCCAAAGCACAAAGTCAAAACTCATGGTACCTTGATAGTGGATGCTCGAGACACATGACCGGAGACAAGAGTCGATTCATGGATTTAAAGCCAAAAGGTGGAGGAGTAGTAACATTTGGTGACAACTCCAAAGGCCACATTAAAGGTATTGGCTCCATAGGTAATCACTCTACCATTCTCATTGAAAATGTCTTATATGTCGATGGTCTTAAACACAATTTATTGAGCATAAGTCAATTATGTGATAAGGGATTTAATGTTCTTTTTGATAAAAATGGATGCAAAATTGTAGACATTAAATCTAATAGTATTATGCTCATAGGTCATCGCATAGGAAACATATACATGGTGCATTTAGATGACATTCATACATCTCATGCATGTTTAGTTGCTCAAAATGAAAATGATGCATGGTTGTGGCATAGGAAGCTAGGACATGCTAGCATTAGTGTTTTGGAAAAACTAGTCTCTCTAAATCTAGTTAGAGGTTTGCCCAAAATAAAATTTTCAAATAATAAAATTTGTGATGCATGCTCAAAGGGTAAACAACATAAGTCTTCCTTTAAATCCATTAATGATGTTTCTACTAGTAGATGCTTACAATTAATTCACATGGATTTATTTGGGCCAATTAGGACTATGAGCTTGGGTGGTAAATCTTATGCTTTTGTGCTTGTTGATGATTTTTCTAGATATACTTGGGTTTTATTTTTAAGTACCAAAGATGAGGCTTTAGATAAATTCATCACATTTTCAAAAACAACCCAAAATGATCTTGAACTTAGAATTTCACACATTAGAAGTGATCATGGAACCGAGTTTCAAAATTTAGGGTTTGAAGACTTTTTAAACGAAAATGGTATTAGCCATAATTTTTCGGCTCCTCGAACTCCTCAACAAAATGGGGTAGTTGAGAGGAAAAATAGAACTTTGCAAGAAATGGCTAGGACTATGCTTTGTGAAAACAATTTACCTAAATATTTTTGGGCGGAAGCCACAAACACCGCTTGTTATATTATAAATCGAGTAATGATTAGGCCAATTTTAAAGAAAACACCTTATGAGATTTTAAAATCTAAAAAGCCTAACATTAGCTATTTTCACCCTTTTGGGTGCAAGTGTTTTGTTTTAAATAATGGAAAAGATAACTTAGGTAAATTTGATGCAAAAAGTGATGAAGCCATTTTTATAGGTTACTCTTTAACCTCTAAAGCCTATCGAGTATTTAACAAAAGAACTTTAGTAGTAGAAGAATCTATTCATGTTGTATTCGATGATAACCTCCTTCCTAGGAAGGATTCTTGTGATGATGATGATGTAGGAATCATAAATGCCTTTGATGGAGGTCAAACTTCAAAGGAGGATGAGATTTCAACAAAAGAAGAGGACTTACAAGATCCACCTCTTGAAGCCTTAAAGGACTTGGCTATTGAGGAAAAGGAAGTGAGCTACCCAAGTGAGTTGAACTATGTCAAAGATGGTGAAATCTTGGGTGATCCATCCAAGGGGGTAACCACTCGTTCTTCTCTTAGATTAATGAACCATGTTGCATTTATCTCATGCATAGAGCCTAAAAACATAAAAGAAGCATTGAAAGATGATTTTTGGATTTTGGCTATGCAAGAAGAATTAAATCAATTTGAGAGAAGTAATGTATGGACATTAGTTGATAGGCCTAGTAATCAATCTACAATAGGAACTAAATGGGTCTTTAGGAACAAACTAGATGAGAGTGGTAACATTGTGAGAAATAAAGCTAGACTAGTTGCTCAAGGTTACACTCAAGAAGGGGGAATAGATTTCGATGAAACCTGTGCACCCGTAGCTAGGATGGAAGCTATTAGGATGTTGCTTGCATATGCATGTTATCATAATTTCAAGCTTTTTCAAATGGATGTAAAAAGTGCCTTTCTAAATGGTTTTATAAATGAAGAGGTGTATGTTGAACAACCACCGGGTTTTGAGGATTCAAAATTTCCAAACCATGTGTTTAAACTTACAAAAGCTCTCTATGGTTTAAAACAAGCTCCTAGAGCTTGGTATGAGAGACTTTCAAATTTCTTAATTGAAAAAGGTTTTGAAAAAGGAAAGGTGGATACAACACTCTTCATAAAAAGATATAACAATGACATCTTAGTAGTTCAAATTTATGTTGATGATATAATTTTTGGTTCTACTAATGAATGTCATTGTCAAGAGTTTGCTAAGTTAATGCAAGGTGAATTTGAGATGAGCATGATGGGGGAGCTCTCGTTCTTTTTGGGACTCCAAATCAAGCAAAAGAAGGATGGCACCTTCATCAACCAAGCAAAATACATAAAGGATATGCTCAAGAAGTTTGGCTTGGAGAATGCAAAGCCTCAAGCCACTCCTATGAGCTCATCTACAAAGCTTGACAAAGATGAAGGAGGTAAGTGTGTTGACTCTAAGCTTTATCGTTCTATGATTGGATCTTTGCTTTACCTTACCGCAAGTAGACCAGATATCTTGTTTAGTGTTTGCTTGTGTGCTAGGTTTCAAGCTAGTCCTAGAGAGTCTCACCTTATAGCCGTTAAAAGAATCTTTAGGTATCTTAGAGACACTCCTTGTTTAGGTCTTTGGTACCCTAGAGACTCTACCTTTAACCTTCATGCTTACTCGGATGCGGATTATGGGGGTTGCAAAATTGATAGGAAAAGTACTTCGGGAACTTGCCAATTCTTAGGTAGTATGCTCATATCTTGGTTCTCTAAGAAACAAAATAGTGTAGCCTTATCTACCACCGAAGTCGAGTACATATCCTTAGGGAGTTGTTGTGCTCAACTCCTTTGGATGAAACAACAACTCTTAGATTATGGAATTAAAGTTGGAACCATACCCCTAAAATGTGACAACACTAGTGCAATATGCTTAACTAAAAATCCCATCCAACACTCTAGAACCAAACATATAGAAATAAGGCATCATTTCATTAGAGATCATGTCCTTAAGGAAGATGTGGTTATAGAGTATGTAGACACCTTAAATCAATTAGCGGACATTTTTACAAAACCCTTAGACAAAGAGCGTTTTTGGTCCCTTAGGAGAGAGTTAGGTCTAGCTAGCCTATCTTGACCTTTTAGGACCTCTTTTGTGCTTAAATATGCTTGATTTTGTGAAATGCCATGTTGATGTGTTTAAACTCCTAATTTCATCCATGCTTATAGTTAGGGGGAGTATGTTTATGCTTAAATATGTTTTGCCTGCTCATTCATGACATTTATGCATGTTAGGCCTCTTAAAACTTCATTTTTCTGCACTTTTAGAGCCTCATCTGCACTTCCAGGCCCAGGTGTATCGAAATGGGTGAACCTGTTTCGATACGGATACCTTAAATCCAGCTCTGAGAGAAGGGCGTTTCGAAACGCCCCCAAGGCGTTCCGAAACGTTTTTGCTACTGCCAAAGGGTGTATCGGAACGTATTCCGATACGTGTCAAAGGGGTTTCGAAACAGTCAACACCGTATCGAAACGGTCAGTCAACGGTCTTAAAACGGTCAAAACCCTAGCCGCCCCGTTCAGAAACGGTCTTGACCGTTCCGAAACGGCATCGCGGACTGCTTTAAATTAGGGGTTTTAATGATACAGACTCACTTTATATCAATCTCTAAAACCCTAAACCGCCTCCCTCTCTATAAATACCCTCTAAAACTCTTTGATTTTCACAAAATTGTGAGGGGTTTCACTCTTCAACTTAAGTCTAAGCAAGTTTCATCAATCTTGTGCAAGGAGTTCTTCAAAATCATCCAAAATCCCAAACTAAGGTAATTTTTCTATTTTTTCTTTTTCTTTCAATTTTTGTTCGAATCTTAGGTTAGAAAATTTTATTTTTGTATAAATTATATGTTTTTTTGTTGTGGGTTTTCAAAATCTTGTAAAATTTTTCAAATCTCAAAATTTTTTATTCGAATATAAATTTTTTCAATCGTATTTTTTAAACTGTTTTTTATTTTAATTTTGTTTTCAAAAACCTAAGTGGGATTTATTATTGGATTGATTATAAATATCAATGCATACACTCAATTTTAAAACACTTGCTTAATGTTTTTAGATGGCGGATCAATCGAACAAAAAGCGCAAGGCCGTTCAATCCGGTGATTCGAGCATTCGTCCGAATATCACTATGCTTTTTCAGAAATCTCTTAAAAATCCGGACGCGCGTGCTCGCTTTGCTCACTACACAGATACATGTTGAAAATGAGTTTGAACAGAGAGATTGTTCTGAAGCAGAACCAGAGCTCGAGGAATCAGAACCAGAGAATTCTGAAGCTCCAACAACTCGTCAATCAGATCGTGTGAGAAGATGCCCCAATTGGCACTCAGATTATGTTATAGAAGGTAATGTTGCATACTGCCTTTTAACGGAGGACGGTGAGCCATCATCATTCGAGGAGGCAATGAACAACTCAGATGCTTCACAGTGGATGGCGGCAATGCAAGAAGAAATCGAAGCCCTTCATAAAAATAATACATGGGAACTTGTGCCACTACCACAAGGAAGGAAGCCAATTGGTAACAAATGGGTCTTCAAAATCAAGAGAAATGGTGACGATCAAGTGGAGAGGTATCGTGCGAGACTGGTGGTCAAAGGATATGCTCAGAAAGAAGGTATTGATTTCAATGAAATCTTTTCTCATGTGGTTAGACTAACAACGGTTCGAGTTGTCCTGGCAATGTGTGCTACATTGAATTTACATCTAGAGCAGCTAGATGTTAAAACAGCTTTTCTTCATGGAGATCTTGAAGAAGAGATTTACATGCTCCAGCCTGAAGGTTTTGAAGAAAAAGAAAAGAAGAACTTGGTTTGTAGGTTGAACAAATCTCTGTACGGTTTAAAGCAGGCGCCGAGGTGTTGGTACAAGAGATTTGACTCCTTCATCATGAGCCTTGGATACAACAGACTTAATGCAGACCCTTGTGCTTACTTCAAGAGGTTTGGTGAAAACGAATTTGTTATATTGCTGTTGTATGTAGATGACATGTTGGTTGCAGGCCCCAACAAAGATCATATTGAAGAATTAAAGGCACGACTGGCTAGGGAATTTGAAATGAAGGACTTGGGACCAGCAAACAAGATTCTAGGGATGCAAATTCACCGAGACAGAAGTAATAGGAAGATTTGGCTTTCACAAAAGAATTACTTGAAAAAGATCTTGTCACGATTCAGCATGCAAGATTGTAAGCCAATTTCTACCCCTCTTCCTATTAACTTTAAATTATCCTCCAGTATGAGTCCTAGCAGTGAAGAAGAGAGGATGGAGATGTCTCGAGTACCGTATGCATCAGCAGTGGGAAGTTTAATGTTCGCTATGATTTGTACAAGACCAGACATTGCACAAGCAGTGGGAGTGGTTAGTCGGTACATGGCGAATCCAGGCAGAGAGCATTGGAATGCTGTGAAAAGGATCCTGAGATACATCAAAGGGACCTTAAATGTTGCATTATGTTACGGAGGATCAGACTTTCTTATCAGCGGGTATGTCGATTCTGACTATGCAGGAGATTTGGATAAAAGCAAATCTACAACAGGGTATGTGTTTACACTTGCTGGTGGAGCTGTAAGCTGGGTTTCAAAACTGCAATTGGTTGTGGCTACGTCAACAACGGAGGCAGAATATGTAGCAGCTACACAAGCCAGTAAAGAAGCAATATGGTTGAAAATGCTATTGGAGGAGCTCGGGCACAAACAAGAGAATGTCTCTTTGTTTTGTGACAGTCAGAGCGCCTTGCATCTTGCAAGGAATCCTGCTTTTCACTCAAGAACAAAACACATTCGGGTCCAATACCACTTCATTCGTGAGAAAGTGGAAGAAGGGACGATAGATATGCAGAAGATCCATACCGATGACAACATAGCAGATTTCATGACAAAAGCAATCAACACTGATAAGTTTACTTGGTGTCGATCCTCTTGTGGCTTGTTAGAGACGTAAGCAACATGGAAAGTATGAGGTAGAAAGAATGGTGTGAAGATATGATTGTTCTAATCAAATCTTCAAGTGGGAGATTGTTGAAAATCAAACAAAGTATGAGCAGCCAAAATTGAAAATGGAAAATTTCAATTTTGGTAGGTGCAGCAAATGGAGAAAAATTCCAGCAGTAAAGGTTGAAAATATGGAATGGGGAAATTGATTTTTGGTCCCTAAACTTTAGGTTATTTATAAGTTAGTCCCTAAAGCTCAACTATAAATAGCCTAGCCATTTGTCATTCTTAAACATCCCAAATCATTCTAACATCCTCCCAATACTAGAGAAATTAGAGAGTTTTCATATAGTTGTTTTCTCCTTTTTATCAAGAGAGAATTGTCATTGTTTTCTCCTTGTTAGACTGAGAGAAGTTGTAATTCCTATTTTCTCATAGTGAAATTCTTCTACCTTTGTCCGTGGTTTTTACCCTATATTATTTAGGGATTTTCCACGTAAAATCTGTGTCTCCTTTATCTTCATTGTTATTTTCTCAAATTATCAGTTGCGTTTTTGCTCTATCCGACGATCGTATTCCGCAACAGTCGAGTCTATCATTTTTTCCTGATATATATATATCAATATGAAAAATATATGCCAAATATAAAAAAAAATTATATGCATATCTTATATGATTAGAAAAAATCGTTTAGATTAAAATCAAATTATACTATAACATGATAAATAATTATAATTAAATTTGTATAAAAACTCAAAAACTCAAATCGAATTACAAAAAAAAAAATCAAATATAATGTGTTAACTCGAATAACTCAAAAAAATTTGACTCGACTCAACTCAATCAAAGATTGACCCCTATTCACAGGGTGCTCCTCACACTTTCCAAAAGGAAATCCTGGTTGTATGTAAAATGTGTAGCAGTATCGACTATCGAGCGACAGATGAAGAAGGTTCATAGAGAATGTAATTCGGATGCTGATATCCAGACACAGAACGACATCGGCCGTGTCCGACATTTGCTTTGGGTGCCCCCAAGGATCTCGGCTACATTGATTTGTTTGGTCCCTTGTTGTCTGCTGCTGTAGGTAATGTTGTGTATTACTGCAGGTTACATGGAAAACACATCTGGATTGCATTTAAGCTTTGAGGCCGAACCAAATACAAAGTTAAAGGTTTGAATCAACGGTGAAGGTTGAGTTGCTATTAGCTTGTCAAAATAAGTGAGTGCATCGTTGAGGGTGAGTTTACCTGATTTACATTGATGCCTGGCGAAATACTCGAAGTCTTTGGGACCAAAAAGGTGGGGAGTTTTGGAATCTGGGTTTGTTGTTGGGAATTGCTGAAGAGTTTTAAGGTTTTTTTGGGTTAATTTGTATAGCTTAAATATAAATGTTAGTAGACTTGAATTAAGTAACCAGTTTAGTATAGCTGGTTCACGCACATGTCTTTTGCGCTGGTGTTCCTGGGTTCAAATCCCAGTGACACTAAATATTTTTTTTAAGGATTTTGGGGTTTCCCCCAAGTAATAGGGTTGGGTGAATAAAATTAAATAAAAATAATATAAGAGAAGAGAAGAGAGAAATGATTAAAAAAGTATTAAAAAATGCCGCGTCAGCAAAATCGTTAGCTATTTAACGTCGAGGGACCAAAACAGGAGAACTATGTAACAGAAGAGACGAATTTGCCAAAAAACATAGTTTGGGGACCAAAACAGGAGAACGGTGATAGTTAGGGGACCACTGATGTAGTTTTCCTTATAATTATTATGCTTTTATGATAAGTGTTGTGCGACTTATCGGGATGGTGGGCAACAGTTGCAACAGCGAGGCGTCGAGGAGGCCTGGTGGTGCGAAGGAGCAACAAGGAACGGAGGCAAACCTTATAGATGGGCACTGGTGAAAACAGAGATGGTGCAAGCGGCGACAAGCGAAAGATTTTTTTCTTTCATTCACTGGGTGTACCGAAAAGGATGAAAAAATAATTGTATGTGATTTAAAACCCAAAAATCATGTGTCGACTTCATTAGAAACATAAGAAATTAGGTTTTCGTTTTCATTTTATGGGAAGAACTTGGAGATTTCAAAGATAGCCTTTGAAGTAGGGTGTGCAAAAAAAATATGATCCGATTGATCTGATCTGAAATTTTGGGTATCTGATCTGTTTTTTGTTTTT
This sequence comes from Hibiscus trionum, assembly GCA_030270665.1. Classification (NCBI taxonomy): domain Eukaryota; kingdom Viridiplantae; phylum Streptophyta; class Magnoliopsida; order Malvales; family Malvaceae; genus Hibiscus; species Hibiscus trionum. The sequence goes on from BSYR01000065.1 coordinate 7,147,803, forward strand.
GGATAATTTGGATTGGACATTCAAAAATTTCAAATCGGATACGGATAGTAATTTCATATCCAGATCGGATATCCGATTATTCGATATTCGAAAATTTAACTTTTTTTATAGATATAAATCTTGTTATATTCGCCATTTTTACTTGTTATATATGAAAAATCGAAATGTTCGTGAATACAAATATTGTTATATACAATAATTTGTTGATTGTTATATCCGAAAACCTAAAATTTTCATAGTTAGTAGTCTAGGGGTGAGCAAAACTCGACTCGAAAAAATCGAAATTTTCGGCTCGACTCGAGGCGAAAAGCTCGACTCGAAAAAATTTCAAATAAAGATTGAGTTGTAAAATAGAAATTCGAATAACTCGAAATTTTTAGTAATTATTGGATTAACTTTTAAGTTTAAGTCGAGTCTCTCAATTTTTCCTGATATATATATATACCGATATGAAAAAATATAAAGAAATATATACCACGTATGAAAAAACATGAAGAAATGTATATATATGCATCATTAGAGAATGTCGTTTAAATTAGAATCGAACTGTACTATAACATGATAATCAATTACAATTAAATTTCTATAGGAACTCGAAAATTGGACCCGAATCGAAAAAATTTCAAATAAAATTTGAGTTGTAAAATATGACACGTTAACTCGAATAAATCAAAATCTTTTGATTGAACTCGACTCGGACGAACGCTCACCCCTAGTTAGTAGTTAGTACCCAAATTAAAAAAAATCAAGTCATAATTTGGGATATCTAAATATCCGGTCCGAAATTTTAGATATCCGAAAATCAGGTATCCAATTTTTTCGAATCGAATACGAATCACTAAATTACCTATCCAAAAATTTCGTATCAACTTCACACCAAAGCCTTAATGGTTTTTCCAGGTTCTTTAAAAGCCTTAATGGTCTCTTGGTTTTCAAGTCATCCGTATCAACTTCACACCAAAGTTTGGCAGCTCAGTTTCTTTTGCTTTTTATGGTCTTCCTGGTTATTTAGAAATTAAATGGTGTTTCAAGGAAAGATTCTGAATGTGGACTATTTATTTGACATGTGCATTCTTCGACTGAGTTTATGGTACACTGCTATTTAGCCTGAGACTACTATTTCAGTAAATGATCTCCCTGCTATTCTCGGAAAAAAATCAATGTTCGATTAAATTCTTGGCTGCCTCCAACTCCTACTGCCTTTAAATTCAACACTAATGGGGCTGTTATCGGAAGTTATGGTAAGGCCGGGATTGGGGGAGTCCTGCGAAACGATAGATCCAAATTTCTCATCACCTTTTCCAAGTCGATCGGAATCACAGACGCTACTACAGCTGAAATCCTTGCAGTCCAGGAAGCATGCTTCCTCTTCAAAAACTATAATTGGGCACATAAAGGTAGTCTGCATATTGAATGTGATAGTGCCCTCAAACATCAACGAGGAACAATTTAGAGAGAGAAAGAATTACGAATACTTCTAATTCATCAAGCATCAACATCCCAAACGAACTTGATTTAAGTGAAAAATGCCATCAAGCATTCTTTACCTATACAGTTATACCAATAATAATCACAAAAGATTTCGCGGTAATTTAAAAGCAACCTTTAATCAGAATCACATAAATATTTCACATCTTTCACCCAATTCCCATGCCAAGAATCTATCCAAAAAAATCAAAAGCTCACTCACTTAAGGTTGGCATCAAAATGGGTTTCTAATCTGCCTTTTCTGCCTCTCCTCTTCCTGCTTCCTTTAGTAGTTCAGTCAGCCTTTTGCTTCACATTATATTCCTCAGGATTTGCAGTCCCCGATTTTTCTTCTCACATCTGAACAATGTACTCTAGTATTTTGTTGGCATCATCCAACCTGCGGTAACATTTGATTGAAAGGAGTCGAATATGTTCTACATTCATTGGTAAACTCTTAAAATCGAACAAGCATTTCGACAATTGCATACCTGCCGGTTGCATCGTATGTGCCTGCGAGATTACTATATACGCCTCCAATATGATTTTGGCTTCTTCAAACAACTCAACAGCCTTGTTTATAGCCAGCCCAATTTGATTAAGGGCGATGCCGAAGAAGGCGGATTTTCTGTCTCTACATACACGTAGCTTTGCGATGGCGCTTTTGAAGGAGTTGTAAGATTCCGAATAATTTCCCAACATGTAGCGCATTACTCCCATCTGGGATTCAATTCAAGCTATTGTGCTTTGCTGACCAGGGACATCATTGTATATTTTTAAGGCCTTATGCAGCAACTTGATGGCGTGACCTGGGTCATTCATTGATTCATAAATGGCAGAAACATCGGTGAGGCCGCTTGCAATCTCCTCCGGGGGAATATCTGGCATAGGCTTTTCATAGATTCGAAGGGAATTCCCACAACATGATGTTGATCCCCTTAGTTTCCTTGTTATGTACTAATACAAATCAACCAACCGAACAAAAATTGGCCGGACTACCGGATGATTCTCTCCTTTAGTTGTCTTAACAGCGTCTGATAGGTAAAAACAACCTCATCGTATTGAGACAGAGATAGATATGCATCTCCAATGCTGCAATCAACAGAAGCCACCTCTTCCCCCTGGCCGTTTGCCATCAATCACCATGGCCATGCAAGCTAAAACAAGATGCTCCAAAGCAGCTTCATGGTCACCCTTTGTTTCGAAAAGGGAATATGACGTCATTTCCATGACGATAAAACCTCGATATTGATCAAGATAAATAATAACCACGGTTCTATCGTCATGAAACAACGTCTTATTCCCTATTCGATTTCTTGAAATGCGGCTCTTAACAATCTCTTAGCTATTCCCTGCAAGTAATTCAAGCAAAGTAGAAAATCAATAACAGAATGCTATAGCATAGTACTCTTTTCATTAACTGATAAGACAAACATGAAACGCGGCGTCTTATTTCTTAACCGTTAGAAGAACCAATATTTTTTTGAAAAATATTAACGGAACCTAATCAATTTAGGCGAATTTGGTTGGTTTTCGAATTAACCGATTTTTTTAGTTACGTGGAAATTTTAAACTTACATATGTTCGTTCTAATTAAGCTTAAAACCAGGGTTTCAAAAAAAGGCCCGCGGCCACTATTTAGCGGTAACGCCGCCGGCCGAAACCGCTATCGGAGAAAACAACGGTGGGACGCGGAATCACACTAGTATCGGTGGATCGCGGCCGCAATTTAACGGGTAGCGGTAAATAACGGTAGTAACAGACCACTATCCCCGTTTTCTCCCGTTACTGTAAAATCTAAAATAATCCATGGGCGGGCGATAAGGGTAAGCGTGGGAGTGTAAAGGGAGGCGAGCTGATGAGACTTACAGGGAGAGGATTGGTCGACGTTGAGGAGAGGGGATTGACGGCGCACCGACGACAAGAGGTGAAATCGCGCGGCTCTAGATGCTGGTTTGATGACGGCGGCGTGAAAATAACCTTTTAGGGTTTGAAAGACAAAGAGAAACGGATTATAAAGAGGGATTTAGGTTTTGTTATTAAGGCTTAAACCAAAAAGAAGCCCTCAAATTGTACCTTTTTTTCTTTTTTAAGCCCCTAAACTATGGTTTAGGCAAAATAAGCCCTTAAATTATTATTTTTGGTCACTTTAAGTCTCTAAACTATTTATTTGTCAAAATAAGTACATAAATTATATCATTTTTTCTTTTAGTCCCTAAACTATTTATTTGTCAAAAAAATCTTTGTGACGTATCAACATCTTATTAGTCAAAATAATTTTCTTTTGACTTAAATAATTATTGGACTTACAATGACCAAATCTGATAGGGTCAATTTTTTTTTGAATTTTCGAGTTTCGGGCCGGGTCAGGTTTTTAATAAGTTTAAGTCAGGTCGGGTCGGGTTCGAGTTTAGGGTGGAAATTCCCCAACCTGATTTATATATAAATATATATTTAAATATATTATATTTTTATATATTATATTTAACATTTTATTAATTTTCTTCGGGTTGGGTCGGGTTTAATCGAGTTTTTTATTAAATTTTCGGGGTTGGGTCGGTGTCGGGTTTTTTATTAAATTTTTTGGGTTGGGTTGGGTTGGGTCGGGATCGGGATATACTTTTTATCATGTCGGGATATACTTTTTTATTAATTTTAAATTTTTGGGTCGGGTTTGGGGTGGCCAAACACCCCCGACCGGTTAGGCAGCTGTTTCTAAACCTTTCAAACCCGACCCGACCTTAAACCCGAAAATTCAAAAAAAAAATTGATCCTAACGGATCAGGCCATTATAAGTTCGATAGTTATTTAAGTCAAAAGAAATTTATTTTGACTAATAAGATATTGACACGTCACAAAGATTTTTTCAATCTTTGTGACAAATATATAGTTTAGGGAATAAAAGGAAAAAAATGACATAGTTTAGGTACTGATTTTGATTAAAAAATATTTTAGGGACTTAAAGCGACTAAAAATGATAGTTTAAAGACTTAAAGTGACCAAAAATAATTGTTTAAGGGCTTATTTTGCCCAAACCATAGTTTAGGGGCTTAAAACAGAAAAAGGGTATAGTTTGATGGCTTCTTTTTGGTTTAATCATGTTATTAATATTATAATCTTATTTTATTATCATTAAAAAAAAGGTTAAACTACATAAATGAGCACCTAACTATGGGGTTGGTATTGATGTGGCCATTATACTTTTAATTTTAGTAAATATACTACTAAATTATTTATTTGGTTCTAATATTGCCACCAACCAACGTGGTTGTTAAATAAATTGGTATAATTACAAATTTGAGAAAGAAAAATCAAAAGCAAAGAAAAATCAAAGGAAATAAAAGGCCCTGGGCGAATTTGAACCAAGGTTCTTAGAGAATAAATGGTGTGTGCTTACAACTAGGGATGGGCATTTCACCTGGGCCCGACGGGTTCCGACCCGACCGGCTCGATCGGGTCGGGTTTTTTTGTGAAAAAAATCGGTTCGGGTCGGGTCGGGTTTTTGTGGAAGGTGAGGTCGGGTTCGTGTTTATGGTGAAAAAAATCCGACCTGACCCGACCCGTGACTAATAGTGTAATTTTTTCATAATTTTTTAGGGATATTTGTAATGATACCCCATTTTTATATAGTTTTTTATAATTAGGTCCTTAAAATTGATTTTTTTTATTTACAATTTAGTCCTTAAATTTATTATTTTTTACAATTAAATCTCTTAAAATTATTTTTTTACAATTAAGTCTCTAAAATTGATTTTTTATATAGGTCGGTTCGGGTCGGAGTCGGGTTTATGGTATTTATTTTCGGGTCGGGTCGGGTTCGGGTTTAGGGTTAATTTTCGGGTCGAGTTCGGGTGGGCCAAAAACCTGGCCCGACTCGACCCGTGCCCATCCCTACTTACAACTAAGCCAAATATATTTTTATGACTAAAAGTACAACGTTTAGTATATGTCTTCTATGGTTATTAATGCCTGGAAAAATGAAGAAAATGTGGTTTTAGTATATTTATGATGCATCATAGGTATGTCATGTTCGAAATTCCTAAAACCACTTTTTTTCCCCTTTTTCAAGCATTAATAACCATAGAAGACATATGCTAAACGTTGTAATTTAAGTTATAAAAATTATACTTGGCTTAGTGGTAAGCACACACCACTTGTGCTCTAAGGACCCTAGTTCGAATTTACCCAGGGCATTTACGCCTCACACGTGTCACCACCTTATTGGAGGACTTTAATTAATTACAATTAAAATTAAGATATATTGTATTAAATTAAAATTAAGACCAAATTGATATATTGTGTAAATAACGGGGGACCAAACGTGTAATTATACCAATTTATTTAACAACCATGTCAGTGTCTTTGTTATTTTTTAATGATTTTTAGTGGTATATTTGTCAAAATCGAAAGTATAGTGGCCATGTCAACACCAACATCATAGTTAGGTGGTCATTTATGTAGTTTACCAAAAAACCTTGGTTATAAGAATCTAATTAGGAAAAGATATGAAGAGAACCCATTCACTTGATAAAAAAAAGCCCATTAAAGATTTTCAATTGAGATTGACTGTAACCCCCTCGTCCCGGTCTGGCCGGATGACCGGTCCGAGTAGGCCACACGGGGAAAACCGAAGCGAAACCCGTTAAGGTTCCCCCTCGGTTAGCAACCTTATTTTTTTCTTTTAATCTTAACTTCTCTAATGACACATTTAAGTCCTATGTGATCATAACAGCAGAATAAAAGCGGAAGACAAACATCAGAACCCAAAACATCATTTAAACAGCCCAAATTTACTTCGTTAGACAAGTCGTTTCGAAACACCATTGAGGCGTATCGAAACGCCCATGACCAGGTCAACCGCCCCAAGCCACACGAGGAGGTCGTATCGAAACGGAGGTCAACCGTTCGAAACACCCTCAACGGTCAACTTCTCGTGGTCAACGAGATTTTGACCGTTTCGAAACCCTTAGACCCGTTTCGAAACGCTTTCATCTCGTCAACTTCTCAGATTTCCAGTAGCCAAAACGTTCCGAAACCCGTATCGGAACAAGGGCTCACAGTGGCCAAACCGTATCAAAACACGTTCCGATACGGGGTCCCTGAAGCCTTACCCATTCCGAAACGGCCCAGCTCGTTTCGAAACGCGGGCTGTCTGCAACCCTTGAAAACCAGACTTAGGTGTTTTTCAACCAATCTAAAGGTCCCAAACGACCTCTAAAGGCACTCAACACAAGCACACAAGGTCTAGAGGCATATATCATATGTCCAACATGCTCAAACACACACAAGGCATAGATTAAAACATTCATCCATGACATTTACACATTAGCAACATTTCAATATAAGGCATGCTTGAAGACATTAAAAGCCAAAAGGCACCATTCATCTCAAATAGGTTTACATGCCATCAAGAGCAGCTTAAACATCCATAAAGCATACATCACACAAGCATTTGGCAAGACATATCATGTTTACAATCCAAGTCAAATCATAGACATCAAACACATATAGGAGTCATACGTAGCTCATACAAAACACACACTCTTGCCACATTGCTAAGCTACTACATAATTGATTAATCGTACTTGAGCAACAAAAACTTGAAAAGCCCTTCTTGCCTTGCTCCGAGCTAACATCATGCTAATGATCTGCATTGTTGAAAATGAGAGCGTAAGTTAGAAGCTTAGTGAGGATGCTCTAAAATCGAAAACATCAACAATGCAGGGTTCAAGCATGTAATCCCTTAATCTCACATACAACATATATAGGTAAATCAACAAGTAGACTTAGCTAGTCTTTCAAGAGTCATAATATGACATCTCACATCATACTAAGCTCAAACATCGTATATCAACATCATACATCACAATTATAAGAACAAGTTCAATTGACCACTATTAGTTTACCCGGATGTGCGGATTTAATCTCAACAATCACTTTACCTCGGTGGGATTACACTCATCACCGGACCTTGCATGGGCGGGATTCCGCTCATCACCACATGCCCTACGGATGGGATTCTACTCATCATCCCGTAGAATATAGATAAATTTCCGGTGGAATGTTACATCACCGTACTCCTCCTTGATGACTCAACGCCATCAAGGCCACGTACGTTTTGACTCAATTTGTGTGCACACTAATCCTAATGATCGATCATTTACACCCGATAAGTTAATTAGTGTCAATTTCATTTACCACATCACATATTCATCATTCATGTCTCATACTCATTGTATAAACATAACAAGGCATACATATACATCCAATCTACACTTCACAATCACAAGTAGGCAATGGCATGAACAACATAATAGAATTCAAGGAGTTAAGTTACCAATTTAACTCCCTCATAGGAAAGGCCTACCAAGCACATTCCCCCCATACGCTACACACACTTAAACCAAACTTTAAAACATATTTAAAGTTACTCACCACCCTTCCTTAGCAACCAAAGCAAGCCTCCTACAAGCCCGGATTCGATCCCGTTGCCTCTCCAACGTCTCCTCTTGCTTCTAGCCAATCAAAAACACATCCATTACTCTCAATCAATGCTAAAACTCAGTCATCAGCTCAACTCTTAAGCTCAAGCCAAACTTCAACAATTTTCCAATCCAAATAACCACCCAAAAAGCCCATTTTCGTGCTCCTTCAAAACCTAGCTGAAAATCCTATTTTCAAACACCCGAAAGACACCCAAATGGTCCCAAAACACCTTCCTAACATACTTAAACCATCAGCCCTTCATTTTTACCCTAAAACTCACCAAAAACCAAGTTTTTGACACTTTAAAATTGGCCACAAGAACCCATTTCGGGTTTTCACCCAAACTTACCCATTTTAACATATTAGGTGTATTTTAAGGTGGATAAATCAAAACCCAACCTAACATTTCAAAACAAGTTGAAAAACTCCATAAAAACCCAAACTTTCATTAAACCCTAAAACTCCAAAAGATGATAGTTTTAGATTTTCCAACTATGTAAAGGTAGAGGATGAAGAGGAGAGTCCAAAAATATATTTACCTTTGAAAATGACCTTGAGATGAAGAAGCAATTTAATGGAATAGTGATTTGGTGGTTTGAGAGAGGTTTAGGGGTTTTCAACGTTGGGGGAGAAGGGGAGAAGAGAAGACCACATTTTTTTTGTTCTTTTTAACTTTCTAAAAGTTGTCTTCCTTTTTAAAATATTTGGGTTAAATCACCAAAGTGGTCCCTCATCTTTATTTTAAAACCCAATTAGCACAAGCCAAGGTCAAATTGATTAAATTTAATTTTACCGACTCGGACCACTAACCCGACTAACTCCTAACCCCAAAACACGGGTGTTACATTGACTGCTAAAGTTTGATCCCATAAATAAAATATTAAATTATGAGCTGTCAACGTGTTTTTAAGGGTATAGGTTAATTTACATTTCAGCCATGCCACTTTTTATTTTTTGTTATTTCAGTTATTGAATTTTTTTTTAATTTAAAGTATAAACTTTATTTTTTGTTCAATGTAGTCCTTTAATTTCAGTAATCTGAGTTCATAAGTGTTGAAAAACACTCTAAAAATAATTAAAAGTAACTTTTTATTTTATAATTATAATTATTATGCTTTATGATAAGTGTTGTGCGACTTATCGGGATGGTAGACAACAGATGCAGCAACGAGGCATCGAGGAGGCCTGATGGTGCGAAAGGAGCAACAAGGAACAAAATACATACGCACTGATAAAAACAGAGATGGTGCAAGCGGTGGAAAGCAACAAAAAAAAAAAAAATTCTTTCATTCATTGGGTGTACCGAAAAGGATGGAAAAACAATTGTATGTGATTTAAAACCCAAAAATCATGCGTCGACTTCAGCAGAAACATAAGGAATTAGGTTTTCATTTTCATTTTATGGGAAGAAACTTGGAGATTTCAAAGATAGCCTTTGGGGTGTGCAAAAAAATCTAACCCGATTGATTCGATCTGAAATTTTAGATATTTGATCCATTTTTTTTTTATTTTTGAATAATTCGGATTGGATATCCAAAAATTTCTGATCGGATACGGATAGTAATTTCACATTCAGATCGGATATCTGATTATTCGATATTCGAAATTTCAACTTTTTTTATAGATATGAATCTTGTTATATTCAATATTTTTACTTGTTATACATGAAAAATCGAAATGTTCGTGAATAAAAATATTGTTATCTGCAATAATTTGTTGATTGTTATATCCGAAAACCTAAAATTTTCATGGTTAGTAGTCTAGGGGTGAGCAAAACTCGACTCGAAAAAATTTAAATTTTCGACTCGACTTGAGGCGAAAAAACTCAGCTCATCTTGACTCGAGTCGAAATTTCATAAGCTCGACTCGAAAAAAATTAAATAAAGATTGAGTTGTAAAATAGAAATCGAATAACTCGAAAATTTTAGTAATTAGTGGATTGATTTTTAAGTTTAAGTCGAGTCCCTCAATTTTTCCTATATATATATATATATACCGATATGAAAAAATATGAAGACATATATACCACGTATGAAAAAACACGAAGAAATGTATATATGCATGTCTTATATGATTAGAGAATGTCGTTTAAATTAGAATCGATTACAATTTAAATTTCTATAGGAACTCGAAAACTCAACTCGAACTCGACTTGAATTTCATAAACTAGACTCGAATCAAAACAATTTCAAATAAAGTTTGAGTTGTAAAATATGACACGTCAACTCGAATAACTCAAATTTTTTTGATTTGACTCGGTCGAATGCTCATCCCTAGTTAGTACCCAAATTAAAAAAATAATTAATTCAAGTCATAAATTCGGATATCCGATCCAGAATTTTGAATATCTGAAAATCTGGTATCCGATTTTTTCGAATCGGATACGAATCGCTAAATTACCTACCCAAAAATTTTGAATATCCGAAATTTTGGATCGGATTTCCGAAATGCACACCATTACTTTGAACTATACCTTCATTACGTATTAGTCCAAAAACTTTATAAAAATTACAAAATCAATCACGAAGTTTAGAAAGTTGCAATTGAATCCTTTAACAATAAAATATTATAGAAATTACATTAAGTTTTCCAAAATCACATAATAGTCCTTGAACTTTTAAAATTACAATGTTGATCTCAAAATCCAAATTTCTCAGAATTTAATCCTGACCTCAAAATTAAAAACCAAATATTTCCAAAAATAACTTTTGCTCCCTAAAAGTTTAAAATTTTATAATTGATCTCGATTTTTAGTTTTTAACAAATTATTTTCAAAATTCCCAAAAGGTAAGGTTCCAAAGATTATAAACTAAAAAATTATTATTTTAATTTGAGGCTAAAATCGAGCCGTCACAACTCAACCGAGACTATTTGAGAACTCGCAGGTAACGACCGTTCACCAAATACAAAAATTCACCTTCGATAACATTTAATGTCTTCTTTATCACGTCAGTAGATAACCCCTTACTCTGTAAGAATTTCAACTGTACTTTTCTTTACAATTAATGATATTGCTCTTGTTAAAAAACAATGAAAACTATATTTACGGATGTTCCATTTCATTAGGGGTAAACTAGACTTTTAAGCCTCAAAATATACCACATGTCAAATAAAACACCCATCTTTCTACTATTCATCTTCCCCTTCAAAACTCACCAACGGGAAACCAAGGCTCAACACCCAAATCACTGTTCCATCCTATTTCTCACTCATTTCGGCCCCAAATCGAAAGGTAAGGACATTTTTTACTTCCCCTCATCTTTCCCTCTTTAAAAGTACCATTTATTTTCATTTTCATGGAATATTTGGAAATGGAGTTTTCTAAGAATTTGATTAAAAATGGTGCCTTTGTGTAGCTAAACCTAATATTATGATTTATTATGGTTAGTTATGGAATGTAGGAGCCAAATGATGCTACATATGTAAATTTCAAATGATTTTAATCAATTTTCGGATTTGGGTCTCCAAGGGGTTTTTGGAGGGTTTTAAGGTGGGTTTGGGGGCTGTTAAAGGTTGGAATTTGGGGGCTGTGGGTAGTATGATATATGAGGATCATTTTGGGTGAAATTGATGCTTGTTTGGGTGCTTGAAATGAGAGTTTTCAGTGGGTCAAGTGGGCTGCTCGAAAATCATGTTTTTGGTCTTTTTTTGAGTGTTGAATGCTTGGTAATGATAATCCGGGTTAGTTTCGATGACAAGATTTTGATTGTGGATGTTTTGTTTGTGTTTGGGATTGATTAGAATCAAGTTTGGGCATCGGTGAAGCATCAGGAGTGAATCCGGGGAATTGAAGACAATTGCTTGCTTAGTCTTGAGCTCGGGAGCTTAGGTGAGTAGTTAATTGTTTTACTTGGCTTTAAAATGGTTGGTTCGAGTAGATGGACTAGGTTGGGCTTGGTAGACCCACCTAGAGTTAGGATTAGGGTGGTAACCTAATCCTAAACTTGATCTAGAGCCTTTGGATGAACTTGAATGCATGAATGTATATGCCTCGTATGTGTTGTGATATGAATGCTTATGTATATTGTATTATACATGTGAGATGAGGCATGATTTGTATTGCTTAAAGCATGCATGGTGTTGGTTCATGATTGTGTTCATGGTGAGTACGTGCTAAGCACGGAAATGATTGAAATGAGTATTGTGGAATGAGTAAAATATTGGCACTAGTATACTTAAATACAAATGATCGATCATTAGGATGTTAGTGTGTACACATGAGTCAAAAGTCGCGCGTGGCCTTGGTGGCGTTGAGTCACCAAGGAGGAGTACGGGTACGCCCGGAAATTGTATTAAATATAGTCGGTGATGAGTGGAATCCCATCGACGGGGCGTGAGGATGAGTGGAATCCCCTCCGCGAGACCGGTGATGAGTGTAATCCCACCATCAGGTAATGGTTGTGTTGTTGGATGTGAGTTCCAACGGTTATCCGCGTATTTTGAGTCATATCTAGGTGCCAATGTTGATTGATATGTGTATCAATGTGTTGAGATATATGAGCTGCTTGGATGTTTAAATGTGATTACATGTATGGTAGTGTTGAGCTCATGATTATGGCATATATGTGATATATTGCTCATGCATCTATATCTTGTGGACTCTTGGTAAATGTGAATTGACTTGGCTAGATCGTGCTCGGACCCTGCAATGTTGAGGTTTGTTTTTAGAGCTTACCCTCACTAAGCATCATTGCTTACGCTCTCCTTGTTCAACATTGCAGATCCTTAGTTCGTGGGTTGCTCGGGCAAGTGGAGGGCCTCCAAGTGTGGTTTTGGACTTGAGTTCATCAAGTATGGTTTTAATGCTAAGACATGTAATAGTTTAAGCAATGGGATGTGTAATGTTTTGTTGTTTGTTGTTGGTTGCTAGGAGCATGTTTAGACTCCATGTTATGTGTCGCTTTTGTGTTGCTTGTGATGCCATGTCTAAGTTGTAATCCATGCCTAATTGCTTGCTTTGAATGTTAGCCTATGCCTTAAGAGTTTTTACATGTGTTTGAATGTTGTTTGAATGAATGCTTATTGTGGATGGTTGCCCTAGTATTAGACATGTCTAAATATTGTTGAAGCATGCTAGTATGGTTGTTATACCTTAAATTGTCTTGTCTTGAAGTTGCTTGGTGTTTTGGAGGTGTTTTGGGGCATCCTTGTGCCTCAAAACAGCCCAGAAAAGTCTGCGGACAGGGGGTGTTTCGGAACGGGTCCCCCTGTTCCGAAACGGCCCCTGTGTATATGGCTTGCCGTTTCGAAACGGATGAGGGGTGTTTCGGAACATTTTAGCTACTGGAATTTTGAGATTTTGCCGAGATGAAGCCGTTCCGAAACGGGCCTTTGAAGTTCCGAAACGGTCAAATCTCGTTGACCACGAGATATTGGCCGTCAAGGTCGTTCCGATACGGGTCTCCCCTGTTTCGAAACGGTCACCTTATGGTTGACCCTGGCCTGTTGACTTAGTCAAGGCGTTTCGGAACACCCTTTAGGCGTTTCGGAACACCCTTTAGGCGTTTCGAAACGGCCTGCTGCAGAATGTTAAAATGAGCTAATTAAACGTTGGGTTGGTCGGTGTTTGATGTTATGATTGTATCTTCCGCTGCTGTGCCACACTTAGGTCTTAATTAAGCATGTGGTCAAGATAAAATAAAAAGAAATTTTCTGGGTCGTTAACCGAGGGGAAGCCTTAACGGGTTTCGCTTCGGTTTTCCCCGTGTGGCCCACTCGGACCGGTCATTCGGCCAGACCGGGACGAGGGGGTTACATTTTAAGTGCTTTTAGGTTGCTAAACGCAACAAAAAACAGGCCCTAAGCCAAGTATATTTCTATGACTAAAAGTGTAACGTTTAGTATATGTCTTCTATGGTTATTAATGCTTGAAAAAATGAAGGAAATGTGGTTTTAATACATTTATGATGCATCATAAGTATGTCATGTTCAAAATTCTTAAAACCACATTTTTTTCAGGCATTAGTAACCATGGAAGACATATACTAAACGTTGTACTTTAAGTCATAAAAATATACTTGGCTTAGTGGTATGCACACACCACTTGTGCTCTAAGGAACCTGATTCGAATTCGCCCAGGGCATTGACGCCTCACACGTGTCACCACTTTATTGGAGGACTTTAAATAATTTAAATTAAAAGTAAGATATATTTTATTAAATTAAAATTAAGACCAAATTGATATATTGTGTAAATAACAGGGACCAAATGTGTAATTATACCAATTTATTTAACAACCATGTCAGTGTCTCTGTTACTTTTTAACGATTTTCAGTGGAATATTTGCCAAAATCAAAAGTACAGTGGTCATATCGACACCAACCCCATAATTAGGTGGTCATTTATATAGTTTACCAAAAAAACCTTGGTTATAAGAATCTAATTAAGAAAAGATATGAAGAGAACCAATTAATTTGATAAAAAAAAGCCCATTAAAGATTTTCAATTGAGATTGACGGCTAAAGTTTTATCCCATAAATAAAATGTTAAATTATGAGATGTCGTCGTGTTTTTAAGTGTATAGATTAATTTTCATTTCAGTCATACTATTTTTTTATCTTTGTTATTTTAGTACTTGATTTTTTTTCTAATTTAGAGTATAAACTTTATTTTTTGTTCAATGTAATTCTTTAATTTCAGTAATCTAAATTCATAAGTATTGGAAAATACTATAAAAATCATTAAAAGTAACATTTTTAAAGTGTATTTTGATATGCAAAAGGAAGTTGATAGGATTTTGGGGTTATATATGTGTGAAATCAATTAGATGATTATATATGTGAAATTAAATTTTGAGGTTTAGGATTTGGGGTTTAGTTTTTAGGATTATATATGTGAAGTTAATTTGATGATTATATATGTGAAATTAGTGTTTAAGGTTATATATGTGAAATTAATTCGATGATTATATATGTGAAATTAAAAGAATAAATGCAAAAAACAATAAGACATATATATTTAATTTAGTGATATAAAGCACGAATTTGTCCTTGGTGTAATGGCTAAGCCACTCTCGTTCCCCAAGGTATGCTTATGTTTGATTCACCACTCAAGCAAAATGCTTGATTTCGTTTTTCTCCTCTAAATATATCCTCTAAACACGTGTCACCACCTAATTAAATAATTAATTATTATATTAATTTAAAATTAAGATTAAATTAAAAGAATGTGTAAATAGCATGGATCAAATATGTAATTATACCTTTTTAACTGGCCATTTCACCCTACCATTAACCTCTAACGGCTGGTGGTTACATTGATACCATTTAAATAGTTTGGTTGTTTAGTTGCTTAAAAAAATAATGTGGTCAAATCGCAACTTTATCAAAAGTATGGTGGCCAATAAAGTAGTTTACCCTAAAATATTTTGTACAATAACACATGTAATCCTCCACGTTTGCACACTCAAACAATTTAGTCCTAATTTAAATGAAATAATAAATTCAACCCTCATTATTTACACATTATTTTAATTTGGCCCTAGTTTTAATTAAAAAAACTTAACCTTAAAACTAAAGTATTAAACCCTAAACCACCAAAATCTCAAAAACCCTCACATCAGTCTTCAAAGTAGAACTACAACAAAGAAATTAAATAAAAACAGTTAAAATTTTTATATATGTGTGTAATGGAATAACCGTAGCACAATTTTATCTATTTTTATAATAGTTTAGCATTTATGTAGCAATCATCGCGACACGCCCTCTGATTAAAAAAAGTCGACAATTTAATATACTTAAATCTCTTTTTGTGATAATTTGCCGATGCAATTATAACCGTTAGCGAAATAATTTATAAGATTGCTTTTTTAATCTCTACTCATACACCAATATAACGTCTAATTGGAAGAGACAACGATATTTTATTATGGTTGCCAGGTTTTATACAATGTATTCAATGAAAGGTTCATTTTTTTCTTCGCGCCCTTTGAGTTACATATTTTAATTTTTCTCAAGAGTTTTCATGTTGTACTTGTCGTCAAGGTTCTTTTCATGGTATGAATGTGTTGTATTTATTGTACCTTTCTTTATATTTAATAAAATACAATTTATTATTCTTGTTCAAATAAATTGAAAAGTATATATATATATAAGTAATGTTAGATAAATTTTTTATTTTATTTATATTGGCCCAGTCATTTTTTTAAATTCGTCACTGCAAGCAATAAAAAAAAGGAAGAAAAGAAAGAAGGAAAAAGAAGGAAAAGTGATATATTTGGATGGACAAAAATTTAAAAATAAAGAGAGAGAAAAGAGGAAGATTTTTTAAGTTAAAGTTTATTTAACAAAAGTTAACAACAGTGATCGTAATGGAAGTAAATTAAAAATTTAGTAATTATATTACAAATTTTAAAAGTTCGATAATCAAAATACAAGAGCCATAAAAGTTCTAAAACTACTAATGCAATTGACCCTTTATATTTTTTGTTCTATTTATATTGGCCTAACCATTTTTTTAAATTCGTCACTGCAAGCAATAAATAAAAAGAAGAAAAGAAAGAAGGAAAAAGAAGGGAAAGTGATATATTTGGATGGGCGAAAAATTAAAAAATAAAGAGAGAGAAAAGAGGACGATTTTTAAAAATTAAAATTTATTTAACAAAAGTTAACAACAGTGATCGTAATGGAAGTAAATTAAAAATTTAGTAATTATATTACAAATTCTAAAAGTTCGATAATCAAAATACAAGAGCCATAAAAGTTATGAAACTACTAATGCAATTTACCCTTTATATTTTTTACAATTTTTATTTCATATATTTTTGGTTTTGTTTGTTCCAAACTGATTATAAAAAAATAATTTTTGAAAAAAATATATTAGGTTTCTTAAAAAAGAACTTTCGAGAATTTTTTTATAACTATATCACGATCAACTTAATTGTATAATTTAAACTATACAGAAACAAAATGATCTCAAGTGAAAAATGCCATTGGCTAAACCTAATTATATTTTTGTTTCGTTTGAGAAGTTATTTTATTTTGTTTGATGGCATTTTCCGCATATATCAACTTAATTATAATTTATAATACGATCATTGAATCTGACAGTGTGATTGGTTTAGTAATTCACATGCAGCTGAGTAAAATTTGACTCAAAAATATCAATTTTTTTAACTCAACTCACCTTGACTCAACTCAAAATTACATAAGCTCAACTCGAAAAAATTTCAAATAAAGTTTGAGTTGAAAAATAAAATTTTATATAACTTAAAATTTTTAGTAATTAGTGGATTGATTTTTAAGTTCGAGTCGATGTTGAAAATCAAACAAAGTATGAGCAGCCAAAATTGAAAATGGAAAATTTCAATTTTGGTAGGTGCAGCAAATGGAGAAAAATTCCAGCAGTAAAGGTTGAAAATATGGAATGGGGAAATTGATTTTTGGTCCCTAAACTTTAGGTTATTTATAAGTTAGTCCCTAAAGCTCAACTATAAATAGCCTAGCCATTTGCCATTCTTAAACATCCCAAATCATTCTAACATCCTCCCAATACTAGAGAAATTAGAGAGTTTTCATATAGTTGTTTTCTCCTTTTTATCAAGAGAGAATTGTCATTGTTTTCTCCTTGTTAGACTGAGAGAAGTTGTAATTCCTATTTTCTCATAGTGAAATTCTTCTACCTTTGTCCGTGGTTTTTACCCTATATTATTTAGGGGTTTTCCACGTAAAATCTGTGTCTCCTTTATCTTCATTGTTATTTTCTCAAATTATCAGTTGCGTTTTTGCTCTATCCGACGATCGTATTCCGCAACAATTGGTATCAGAGCCAGATTTGGGTGCGTATATCTACTTACCGTATTCTCTGTTGGTTGCCACTGAAAAGTGGATCCTCCATCATAAGAAAGTAAGTTAGATATTACTCATTCATTGAAGGTGGTGGGCACTATTCACGTCAAAAAGGTGAAATAGTGGGAGCTATCTGAAATAGAAGCTATGGCAACGAAATTTGATATTGAAAAGTTCAATGGGAGAAATTTCTCACTGTGGAAATTGAAGATAAAGGCCATCCTAAGAAAAAACGGATGTCTAGCGGCTATCAGCGAAAGGCCGGCAGATTTTACGGATAACAAGAAATGGAATGAGATGGACGAGAATGCTATTGCAGACCTTCATTTAGCATTAGCAGATGAAGTACTATCAAGCATCGAGGAGAAGAAGACAGCCAAGGAGATTTGGGATCACCTCGCAAAATTATACGAGGTCAAATCGTTGCACAATAAAATTTTCCTTAAGAGGAAATTGTACACTCTTCGGATGTCAGAATCTACTTCAGTGACAGAGCACTTAAACACGTTGAATACTCTATTTTCTCAGCTTACATCCCTAAGCAATAAAATAGAGTCACAAGAACGTGCTGAACTTCTGCTTCAAAGTCTACCTGATTCGTATGATCAACTCATCATCAACTTGACAAACAACAACCTTACAAGTGATCTAGTCTTCGATGACGTTGCAGCTGCTGTTCTGGAAGAAGAAAATCGGCGCAAGAACAAGGAAGACAGACAAGGAAATCTGCAACAAGCAGAGGCCTTAACGGTGATGAGAGGAAGATCAACAGAACGTGGCCAAAGTAGCAGTCACAATCATGGTAGATCAAAGTCAAGGAGTAAGAAGAATTTAAAGTGCTACAACTGTGGAAAAAAGGGTCACATGAAGAAGGATTGTTGGAGTTTACCTAAAAACTCCAATCCTCAAGGAAATATGGCAAACACTTCAGATGATGGAGATGCTCTCTGTTGTGAAGCAGCAACAGCCATGGAAGGCAGAAAAAGATTTGCAGACATATGGCTTATTGACTCGGGAGCCACATATCACATGACCTCAAAAAGAGAATGGTTCTATAATTATGAACCTATCTCAGGAGGATCTGTGTACAGCTGCAATAATCATGCCTTGGAAATTGTTGGCGTTGGAACCATCAAATTGAAGATGTATGACGGGACAACCAAAGTTGTTCGAGATGTGCGACACGTGAAAGGCTTGAAGAAAAACTTATTATCCTACGGATTGTTGGATAATAATGCAAGCAAGATTGAAACACAGAAAGGAATCATGAAGGTGTTCCATGGAGCGCTTGTGGTGATGAAAGGTGAAAAGATAGCGGCAAATTTGTACATGCTGAAGGGAGAGACTTTGCTAGAAGCTGAAGCCTCTGTTGCCTCATGTAGTTCAGATTCTACCATGTTATGGCATCGGAAACTTGGACACATGTCAGAACAGGGAATGAAAGTCCTTGTGGAGCAAAAGCTACTTCCGGGTTTAACAAAGGTATCACTTCCTTTGTGTGAACATTGTATTACAAGTAAGCAGCATCGATTAAAATTCAACACATCAAATTCTAGAGGCAAGGTTGTTCTAGAATTGGTTCATTCTGATGTATGGAAAGCACCGGTTACATCCCTAGGCGGAGCAAAGTATTTTGTCTCCTTCATTGATGACTACTCTAGGAGATGTTGGGTGTATCCTATCAAGAGGAAGGCAGATGTGTTTTCAACCTTCAAAGTTTTCAAAGCGCGGGTGGAACTTGATTCTGGAAATAAAATCAAGTGTTTCAGATCAGATAATGGAGGTGAATATATAAATGATGAATTTGATGACTTCTGCAGAAAAGAAGGCATCAAAAGACAGTTCACAACAGTATACACTCCTCAACAAAATGGAGTGGCAGAGCGGATGAACAGAACTCTGTTAGAAAGAACACGAGCAATGTTGAGAGCTGCAGGGCTAGAAAAAGCTTTCTGGGCAGAAGCAGTCAATACCGCCTGTTATTTGGTGAATCGGGCTCCATCAACTGCAATTGAGTTGAAGACACCGATGGAAATGTGGACTGGTAAACCAGTTGATTATTCAAACCTCCATATATTTGGAAGTATTGTGTACGTGATGTACAATGCCCAAGAAATTTCAAAGTTGGATCCAAAATCCAGAAAATGTAAATTCTTGGGGTATGCTGATGGAGTAAAGGGGTATCGCTTGTGGGATCCCACTGCCCGCAAAGTGATTATCAGCAGGGATGTTATCTTTGTAGAAGATAAGCTACAAAGAAAAGAAGAAGATGATAGCACTGATAAAGAAAAGCCAGAGACTACACAGATACATGTTGAAAATGAGTTTGAACAGAGAGATTGTTCTGAAGCAGAACCAGAGCTCGAGGAATCAGAACCAGAGAATTCTGAAGCTCCAACAACTCGTCAATCAGATCGTGTGAGAAGATGCCCCAATTGGCACTCAGATTATGTTATAGAAGGTAATGTTGCATACTGCCTTTTAACGGAGGACGGTGAGCCATCATCATTCGAGGAGGCAATGAACAACTCAGATGCTTCACAGTGGATGGCGGCAATGCAAGAAGAAATCGAAGCCCTTCATAAAAATAATACATGGGAACTTGTGCCACTACCACAAGGAAGGAAGCCAATTGGTAACAAATGGGTCTTCAAAATCAAGAGAAATGGTGACGATCAAGTTGAGAGGTATCGTGCGAGACTGGTGGTCAAAGGATATGCTCAGAAAGAAGGTATTGATTTCAATGAAATCTTTTCTCATGTGGTTAGACTAACAACGGTTCGAGTTGTCCTGGCAATGTGTGCTACATTGAATTTACATCTAGAGCAGCTAGATGTTAAAACAGCTTTTCTTCATGGAGATCTTGAAGAAGAGATTTACATGCTCCAGCCTGAAGGTTTTGAAGAAAAAGAAAAGAAGAACTTGGTTTGTAGGTTGAACAAATCTCTGTACGGTTTAAAGCAGGCGCCGAGGTGTTGGTACAAGAGATTTGACTCCTTCATCATGAGCCTTGGATACAACAGACTTAATGCAGACCCTTGTGCTTACTTCAAGAGGTTTGGTGAAAACGAATTTGTTATATTGCTGTTGTATGTAGATGACATGTTGGTTGCAGGCCCCAACAAAGATCATATTGAAGAATTAAAGGCACGACTGGCTAGGGAATTTGAAATGAAGGACTTGGGACCAGCAAACAAGATTCTAGGGATGCAAATTCACCGAGACAGAAGTAATAGGAAGATTTGGCTTTCACAAAAGAATTACTTGAAAAAGATCTTGTCACGATTCAGCATGCAAGATTGTAAGCCAATTTCTACCCCTCTTCCTATTAACTTTAAATTATCCTCCAGTATGAGTCCTAGCAGTGAAGAAGAGAGGATGAAGATGTCTCGAGTACCGTATGCATCAGCAGTGGGAAGTTTAATGTTCGCTATGATTTGTACAAGACCAGACATTGCACAAGCAGTGGGAGTGGTTAGTCGGTACATGGCGAATCCAGGCAGAGAGCATTGGAATGCTGTGAAAAGGATCCTGAGATACATCAAAGGGACCTTAAATGTTGCATTATGTTACGGAGGATCAGACTTTCTTATCAGCGGGTATGTCGATTCTGACTATGCAGGAGATTTGGATAAAAGCAAATCTACAACAGGGTATGTGTTTACACTTGCTGGTGGAGCTGTAAGCTGGGTTTCAAAACTGCAATTGGTTGTGGCTACGTCAACAACGGAGGCAGAATATGTAGCAGCTACACAAGCCAGTAAAGAAGCAATATGGTTGAAAATGCTATTGGAGGAGCTCGGGCACAAACAAGAGAATGTCTCTTTGTTTTGTGACAGTCAGAGCGCCTTGCATCTTGCAAGGAATCCTGCTTTTCACTCAAGAACAAAACACATTCGGGTCCAATACCACTTCATTCGTGAGAAAGTGGAAGAAGGGACGATAGATATGCAGAAGATCCATACCGATGACAACATAGCAGATTTCATGACAAAAGCAATCAACACTGATAAGTTTACTTGGTGTCGATCCTCTTGTGGCTTGTTAGAGACGTAAGCAACATGGAAAGTATGAGGTAGAAAGAATGGTGTGAAGATATGATTGTTCTAATCAAATCTTCAAGTGGGAGATTGTTGAAAATCAAACAAAGTATGAGCAGCCAAAATTGAAAATGGAAAATTTCAATTTTGGTAGGTGCAGCAAATGGAGAAAAATTCCAGCAGTAAAGGTTGAAAATATGGAATGGGGAAATTGATTTTTGGTCCCTAAACTTTAGGTTATTTATAAGTTAGTCCCTAAAGCTCAACTATAAATAGCCTAGCCATTTGCCATTCTTAAACATCCCAAATCATTCTAACATCCTCCCAATACTAGAGAAATTAGAGAGTTTTCATATAGTTGTTTTCTCCTTTTTATCAAGAGAGAATTGTCATTGTTTTCTCCTTGTTAGACTGAGAGAAGTTGTAATTCCTATTTTCTCATAGTGAAATTCTTCTACCTTTGTCCGTGGTTTTTACCCTATATTATTTAGGGATTTTCCACGTAAAATCTGTGTCTCCTTTATCTTCATTGTTATTTTCTCAAATTATCAGTTGCGTTTTTGCTCTATCCGACGATCGTATTCCGCAACAGTCGAGTCTATCATTTTTTCCTGATATATATATATCAATATGAAAAATATATGCCAAATATAAAAAAAATTATATGCATATCTTATATGATTAGAAAAAATCGTTTAGATTAAAATCAAATTATACTATAACATGATAAATAATTATAATTAAATTTGTATAAAAACTCAAAAACTCAAATCGAATTACAAAAAAAAAATCAAATATAATGTGTTAACTCGAATAACTCAAAAAAATTTGACTCGACTCAACTCAATCAAAGATTGACCCCTATTCACAGGGTGCTCCTCACACTTTCCAAAAGGAAATCCTGGTTGTATGTAAAATGTGTAGCAGTATCGACTATCGAGCGACAGATGAAGAAGGTTCATAGAGAATGTAATTCGGATGCTGATATCCAGACACAGAACGACATCGGCCGTGTCCGACATTTGCTTTGGGTGCCCCCAAGGATCTCGGCTACATTGATTTGTTTGGTCCCTTGTTGTCTGCTGCTGTAGGTAATGTTGTGTATTACTGCAGGTTACATGGAAAACACATCTGGATTGCATTTAAGCTTTGAGGCCGAACCAAATACAAAGTTAAAGGTTTGAATCAACGGTGAAGGTTGAGTTGCTATTAGCTTGTCAAAATAAGTGAGTGCATCGTTGAGGGTGAGTTTACCTGATTTACATTGATGCCTGGCGAAATACTCGAAGTCTTTGGGACCAAAAAGGTGGGGAGTTTTGGAATCTGGGTTTGTTGTTGGGAATTGCTGAAGAGTTTTAAGGTTTTTTTGGGTTAATTTGTATAGCTTAAATATAAATGTTAGTAGACTTGAATTAAGTAACCAGTTTAGTATAGCTGGTTCACGCACATGTCTTTTGCGCTGGTGTTCCTGGGTTCAAATCCCAGTGACACTAAATATTTTTTTTAAGGATTTTGGGGTTTCCCCCCAAGTAATAGGGTTGGGTGAATAAAATTAAATAAAAATAATATAAGAGAAGAGAAGAGAGAAATGATTAAAAAAGTATTAAAAAATGCCGCGTCAGCAAAATCGTTAGCTATTTAACGTCGAGGGACCAAAACAGGAGAACTATGTAACAGAAGAGACGAATTTGCCAAAAAACATAGTTTGGGGACCAAAACAGGAGAACGGTGATAGTTAGGGGACCACTGATGTAGTTTTCCTTATAATTATTATGCTTTTATGATAAGTGTTGTGCGACTTATCGGGATGGTGGGCAACAGTTGCAACAGCGAGGCGTCGAGGAGGCCTGGTGGTGCGAAGGAGCAACAAGGAACGGAGGCAAACCTTATAGATGGGCACTGGTGAAAACAGAGATGGTGCAAGCGGCGACAAGCGAAAGATTTTTTTCTTTCATTCACTGGGTGTACCGAAAAGGATGAAAAAATAATTGTATGTGATTTAAAACCCAAAAATCATGTGTCGACTTCATTAGAAACATAAGAAATTAGGTTTTCGTTTTCATTTTATGGGAAGAACTTGGAGATTTCAAAGATAGCCTTTGAAGTAGGGTGTGCAAAAAAAATATGATCCGATTGATCTGATCTGAAATTTTGGGTATCTGATCTGTTTTTTGTTTTTGGATAATTTGGATTGGACATTCAAAAATTTCAAATCGGATACGGATAGTAATTTCATATCCAGATCGGATATCCGATTATTCGATATTCGAAAATTTAACTTTTTTTATAGATACAAATCTTGTTATATTCGCCATTTTTACTTGTTATATATGAAAAATCGAAATGTTCGTGAATACAAATATTGTTATATACAATAATTTGTTGATTGTTATATCCGAAAACCTAAAATTTTCATAGTTAGTAGTCTAGGGGTGAGCAAAACTCGACTCGAAAAAATCGAAATTTTCGGCTCGACTCGAGGCGAAAAGCTCGACTCGAAAAAATTTCAAATAAAGATTGAGTTGTAAAATAGAAATTCGAATAACTCGAAATTTTTAGTAATTATTGGATTAACTTTTAAGTTTAAGTCGAGTCTCTCAATTTTTCCTGATATATATATATACCGATATGAAAAAATATAAAGAAATATATACCACGTATGAAAAAACATGAAGAAATGTATATATATGCATCATTAGAGAATGTCGTTTAAATTAGAATCGAACTGTACTATAACATGATAATCAATTACAATTAAATTTCTATAGGAACTCGAAAATTGGACCCGAATCGAAAAAATTTCAAATAAAATTTGAGTTGTAAAATATGACACGTTAACTCGAATAAATCAAAATCTTTTGATTGAACTCGACTCGGACGAACGCTCACCCCTAGTTAGTAGTTAGTACCCAAATTAAAAAAAATCAAGTCATAATTTGGGATATCTAAATATCCGGTCCGAAATTTTAGATATCCGAAAATCAGGTATCCAATTTTTTCGAATCGAATACGAATCACTAAATTACCTATCCAAAAATTTCGTATCAACTTCACACCAAAGCCTTAATGGTTTTTCCAGGTTCTTTAAAAGCCTTAATGGTCTCTTGGTTTTCAAGTCATCCGTATCAACTTCACACCAAAGTTTGGCAGCTCAGTTTCTTTTGCTTTTTATGGTCTTCCTGGTTATTTAGAAATTAAATGGTGTTTCAAGGAAAGATTCTGAATGTGGACTATTTATTTGACATGTGCATTCTTCGACTGAGTTTATGGTACACTGCTATTTAGCCTGAGACTACTATTTCAGTAAATGATCTCCCTGCTATTCTCGGAAAAAAATCAATGTTCGATTAAATTCTTGGCTGCCTCCAACTCCTACTGCCTTTAAATTCAACACTAATGGGGCTGTTATCGGAAGTTATGGTAAGGCCGGGATTGGGGGAGTCCTGCGAAACGATAGATCCAAATTTCTCATCACCTTTTCCAAGTCGATCGGAATCACAGACGCTACTACAGCTGAAATCCTTGCAGTCCAGGAAGCATGCTTCCTCTTCAAAAACTATAATTGGGCACATAAAGGTAGTCTGCATATTGAATGTGATAGTGCCCTCAAACATCAACGAGGAACAATTTAGAGAGAGAAAGAATTACGAATACTTCTAATTCATCAAGCATCAACATCCCAAACGAACTTGATTTAAGTGAAAAATGCCATCAAGCATTCTTTACCTATACAGTTATACCAATAATAATCACAAAAGATTTCGAGGTAATTTAAAAGCAACCTTTAATCAGAATCACATAAATATTTCACATCTTTCACCCAATTCCCATGCCAAGAATCTATCCAAAAAAATCAAAAGCTCACTCACTTAAGGTTGGCATCAAAATGGGTTTCTAATCTGCCTTTTCTGCCTCTCCTCTTCCTGCTTCCTTTAGTAGTTCAGTCAGCCTTTTGCTTCACATTATATTCCTCAGGATTTGCAGTCCCCGATTTTTCTTCTCACATCTGAACAATGTACTCTAGTATTTTGTTGGCATCATCCAACCTGCGGTAACATTTGATTGAAAGGAGTCGAATATGTTCTACATTCATTGGTAAACTCTTAAAATCGAACAAGCATTTCGACAATTGCATACCTGCCGGTTGCATCGTATGTGCCTGCGAGATTACTATATACGCCTCCAATATGATTTTGGCTTCTTCAAACAACTCAACAGCCTTGTTTATAGCCAGCCCAATTTGATTAAGGGCGATGCCGAAGAAGGCGGATTTTCTGTCTCTACATACACGTAGCTTTGCGATGGCGCTTTTGAAGGAGTTGTAAGATTCCGAATAATTTCCCAACATGTAGCGCATTACTCCCATCTGGGATTCAATTCAAGCTATTGTGCTTTGCTGACCAGGGACATCATTGTATATTTTTAAGGCCTTATGCAGCAACTTGATGGCGTGACCTGGGTCATTCATTGATTCATAAATGGCAGAAACATCGGTGAGGCCGCTTGCAATCTCCTCCGGGGGAATATCTGGCATAGGCTTTTCATAGATTCGAAGGGAATTCCCACAACATGATGTTGATCCCCTTAGTTTCCTTGTTATGTACTAATACAAATCAACCAACCGAACAAAAATTGGCCGGACTACCGGATGATTCTCTCCTTTAGTTGTCTTAACAGCGTCTGATAGGTAAAAACAACCTCATCGTATTGAGACAGAGATAGATATGCATCTCCAATGCTGCAATCAACAGAAGCCACCTCTTCCCCCTGGCCGTTTGCCATCAATCACCATGGCCATGCAAGCTAAAACAAGATGCTCCAAAGCAGCTTCATGGTCACCCTTTGTTTCGAAAAGGGAATATGACGTCATTTCCATGACGATAAAACCTCGATATTGATCAAGATAAATAATAACCACGGTTCTATCGTCATGAAACAACGTCTTATTCCCTATTCGATTTCTTGAAATGCGGCTCTTAACAATCTCTTAGCTATTCCCTGCAAGTAATTCAAGCAAAGTAGAAAATCAATAACAGAATGCTATAGCATAGTACTCTTTTCATTAACTGATAAGACAAACATGAAACGCGGCGTCTTATTTCTTAACCGTTAGAAGAACCAATATTTTTTTGAAAAATATTAACGGAACCTAATCAATTTAGGCGAATTTGGTTGGTTTTCGAATTAACCGATTTTTTTAGTTACGTGGAAATTTTAAACTTACATATGTTCGTTCTAATTAAGCTTAAAACCAGGGTTTCAAAAAAAGGCCCGCGGCCACTATTTAGCGGTAACGCCGCCGGCCGAAACCGCTATCGGAGAAAACAACGGTGGGACGCGGAATCACACTAGTATCGGTGGATCGCGGCCGCAATTTAACGGGTAGCGGTAAATAACGGTAGTAACAGACCACTATCCCCGTTTTCTCCCGTTACTGTAAAATCTAAAATAATCCATGGGCGGGCGATAAGGGTAAGCGTGGGAGTGTAAAGGGAGGCGAGCTGATGAGACTTACAGGGAGAGGATTGGTCGACGTTGAGGAGAGGGGATTGACGGCGCACCGACGACAAGAGGTGAAATCGCGCGGCTCTAGATGCTGGTTTGATGACGGCGGCGTGAAAATAACCTTTTAGGGTTTGAAAGACAAAGAGAAACGGATTATAAAGAGGGATTTAGGTTTTGTTATTAAGGCTTAAACCAAAAAGAAGCCCTCAAATTGTACCTTTTTTTCTTTTTTAAGCCCCTAAACTATGGTTTAGGCAAAATAAGCCCTTAAATTATTATTTTTGGTCACTTTAAGTCTCTAAACTATTTATTTGTCAAAATAAGTACATAAATTATATCATTTTTTCTTTTAGTCCCTAAACTATTTATTTGTCAAAAAAATCTTTGTGACGTATCAACATCTTATTAGTCAAAATAATTTTCTTTTGACTTAAATAATTATTGGACTTACAATGACCAAATCTGATAGGGTCAATTTTTTTTTTTGAATTTTCGAGTTTCGGGCCGGGTCAGGTTTTTAATAAGTTTAAGTCAGGTCGGGTCGGGTTCGAGTTTAGGGTGGAAATTCCCCAACCTGATTTATATATAAATATATATTTAAATATATTATATTTTTATATATTATATTTAACATTTTATTAATTTTCTTCGGGTTGGGTCGGGTTTAATCGAGTTTTTTATTAAATTTTCGGGGTTGGGTCGGTGTCGGGTTTTTTATTAAATTTTTGGGGTTGGGTTGGGTTGGGTCGGGATCGGGATATACTTTTTATCCTGTCGGGATATACTTTTTTATTAATTTTAAATTTTTGGGTCGGGTTTGGGGTGGCCAAACACCCCCGACCGGTTAGGCAGCTGTTTCTAAACCTTTCAAACCCGACCCGACCTTAAACCCGAAAATTCAAAATAAAAAATTGATCCTAACGGATCAGGCCATTATAAGTTCGATAGTTATTTAAGTCAAAAGAAATTTATTTTGACTAATAAGATATTGACACGTCACAAAGATTTTTTCAATCTTTGTGACAAATATATAGTTTAGGGAATAAAAGGAAAAAAATGACATAGTTTAGGTACTGATTTTGATTAAAAAATATTTTAGGGACTTAAAGCGACTAAAAATGATAGTTTAAAGACTTAAAGTGACCAAAAATAATTGTTTAAGGGCTTATTTTGCCCAAACCATAGTTTAGGGGCTTAAAACAGAAAAAGGGTATAGTTTGATGGCTTCTTTTTGGTTTAATCATGTTATTAATATTATAATCTTATTTTATTATCATTAAAAAAAAGGTTAAACTACATAAATGAGCACCTAACTATGGGGTTGGTATTGATGTGGCCATTATACTTTTAATTTTAGTAAATATACTACTAAATTATTTATTTGGTTCTAATATTGCCACCAACCAACGTGGTTGTTAAATAAATTGGTATAATTACAAATTTGAGAAAGAAAAATCAAAAGCAAAGAAAAATCAAAGGAAATAAAAGGCCCTGGGCGAATTTGAACCAGGGTTCTTAGAGAATAAATGGTGTGTGCTTACAACTAGGGATGGGCATTTCACCTGGGCCCGACGGGTTCCGACCCGACCGGCTCGATCGGGTCGGGTTTTTTTGTGAAAAAAATCGGTTCGGGTCGGGTCGGGTTTTTGTGGAAGGTGAGGTCGGGTTCGTGTTTATGGTGAAAAAAATCCGACCTGACCCGACCCGTGACTAATAGTGTAATTTTTTCATAATTTTTTAGGGATATTTGTAATGATACCCCATTTTTATATAGTTTTTTATAATTAGGTCCTTAAAATTGATTTTTTTTTATTTACAATTTAGTCCTTAAATTTATTATTTTTTACAATTAAATCTCTTAAAATTATTTTTTTACAATTAAGTCTCTAAAATTGATTTTTTATATAGGTCGGTTCGGGTCGGAGTCGGGTTTATGGTATTTATTTTCGGGTCGGGTCGGGTTCGGGTTTAGGGTTAATTTTCGGGTCGAGTTCGGGTGGGCCAAAAACCTGGCCCGACTCGACCCGTGCCCATCCCTACTTACAACTAAGCCAAATATATTTTTATGACTAAAAGTACAACGTTTAGTATATGTCTTCTATGGTTATTAATGCCTGGAAAAATGAAGAAAATGTGGTTTTAGTATATTTATGATGCATCATAGGTATGTCATGTTCGAAATTCCTAAAACCACTTTTTTTCCCCTTTTTCAAGCATTAATAACCATAGAAGACATATGCTAAACGTTGTAATTTAAGTTATAAAAATTATACTTGGCTTAGTGGTAAGCACACACCACTTGTGCTCTAAGGACCCTAGTTCGAATTTACCCAGGGCATTTACGCCTCACACGTGTCACCACCTTATTGGAGGACTTTAATTAATTACAATTAAAATTAAGATATATTGTATTAAATTAAAATTAAGACCAAATTGATATATTGTGTAAATAACGGGGGACCAAACGTGTAATTATACCAATTTATTTAACAACCATGTCAGTGTCTTTGTTATTTTTTAATGATTTTTAGTGGTATATTTGTCAAAATCGAAAGTATAGTGGCCATGTCAACACCAACATCATAGTTAGGTGGTCATTTATGTAGTTTACCAAAAAACCTTGGTTATAAGAATCTAATTAGGAAAAGATATGAAGAGAACCCATTCACTTGATAAAAAAAAGCCCATTAAAGATTTTCAATTGAGATTGACTGTAACCCCCTCGTCCCGGTCTGGCCGGATGACCGGTCCGAGTAGGCCACACGGGGAAAACCGAAGCGAAACCCGTTAAGGTTCCCCCTCGGTTAGCAACCTTATTTTTTTCTTTTAATCTTAACTTCTCTAATGACACATTTAAGTCCTATGTGATCATAACAGCAGAATAAAAGCGGAAGACAAACATCAGAACCCAAAACATCATTTAAACAGCCCAAATTTACTTCGTTAGACAAGTCGTTTCGAAACACCATTGAGGCGTATCGAAACGCCCATGACCAGGTCAACCGCCCCAAGCCACACGAGGAGGTCGTATCGAAACGGAGGTCAACCGTTCGAAACACCCTCAACGGTCAACTTCTCGTGGTCAACGAGATTTTGACCGTTTCGAAACCCTTAGACCCGTTTCGAAACGCTTTCATCTCGTCAACTTCTCAGATTTCCAGTAGCCAAAACGTTCCGAAACCCGTATCGGAACAAGGGCTCACAGTGGCCAAACCGTATCAAAACACGTTCCGATACGGGGTCCCTGAAGCCTTACCCATTCCGAAACGGCCCAGCTCGTTTCGAAACGCGGGCTGTCTGCAACCCTTGAAAACCAGACTTAGGTGTTTTTCAACCAATCTAAAGGTCCCAAACGACCTCTAAAGGCACTCAACACAAGCACACAAGGTCTAGAGGCATATATCATATGTCCAACATGCTCAAACACACACAAGGCATAGATTAAAACATTCATCCATGACATTTACACATTAGCAACATTTCAATATAAGGCATGCTTGAAGACATTAAAAGCCAAAAGGCACCATTCATCTCAAATAGGTTTACATGCCATCAAGAGCAGCTTAAACATCCATAAAGCATACATCACACAAGCATTTGGTAAGACATATCATGTTTACAATCCAAGTCAAATCATAGACATCAAACACATATAGGAGTCATACGTAGCTCATACAAAACACACACTCTTGCCACATTGCTAAGCTACTACATAATTGATTAATCGTACTTGAGCAACAAAAACTTGAAAAGCCCTTCTTGCCTTGCTCCGAGCTAACATCATGCTAATGATCTGCATTGTTGAAAATGAGAGCGTAAGTTAGAAGCTTAGTGAGGATGCTCTAAAATCGAAAACATCAACAATGCAGGGTTCAAGCATGTAATCCCTTAATCTCACATACAACATATATAGGTAAATCAACAAGTAGACTTAGCTAGTCTTTCAAGAGTCATAATATGACATCTCACATCATACTAAGCTCAAACATCGTATATCAACATCATACATCACAATTATAAGAACAAGTTCAATTGACCACTATTAGTTTACCCGGATGTGCGGATTTAATCTCAACAATCACTTTACCTCGGTGGGATTACACTCATCACCGGACCTTGCATGGGCGGGATTCCGCTCATCACCACATGCCCTACGGATGGGATTCTACTCATCATCCCGTAGAATATAGATAAATTTCCGGTGGAATGTTACATCACCGTACTCCTCCTTGATGACTCAACGCCATCAAGGCCACGTACGTTTTGACTCAATTTGTGTGCACACTAATCCTAATGATCGATCATTTACACCCGATAAGTTAATTAGTGTCAATTTCATTTACCACATCACATATTCATCATTCATGTCTCATACTCATTGTATAAACATAACAAGGCATACATATACATCCAATCTACACTTCACAATCACAAGTAGGCAATGGCATGAACAACATAATAGAATTCAAGGAGTTAAGTTACCAATTTAACTCCCTCATAGGAAAGGCCTACCAAGCACATTCCCCCCATACGCTACACACACTTAAACCAAACTTTAAAACATATTTAAAGTTACTCACCACCCTTCCTTAGCAACCAAAGCAAGCCTCCTACAAGCCCGGATTCGATCCCGTTGCCTCTCCAACGTCTCCTCTTGCTTCTAGCCAATCAAAAACACATCCATTACTCTCAATCAATGCTAAAACTCAGTCATCAGCTCAACTCTTAAGCTCAAGCCAAACTTCAACAATTTTCCAATCCAAATAACCACCCAAAAAGCCCATTTTCGTGCTCCTTCAAAACCTAGCTGAAAATCCTATTTTCAAACACCCGAAAGACACCCAAATGGTCCCAAAACACCTTCCTAACATACTTAAACCATCAGCCCTTCATTTTTACCCTAAAACTCACCAAAAACCAAGTTTTTGACACTTTAAAATTGGCCACAAGAACCCATTTCGGGTTTTCACCCAAACTTACCCATTTTAACATATTAGGTGTATTTTAAGGTGGATAAATCAAAACCCAACCTAACATTTCAAAACAAGTTGAAAAACTCCATAAAAACCCAAACTTTCATTAAACCCTAAAACTCCAAAAGATGATAGTTTTAGATTTTCCAACTATGTAAAGGTAGAGGATGAAGAGGAGAGTCCAAAAATATATTTACCTTTGAAAATGACCTTGAGATGAAGAAGCAATTTAATGGAATAGTGATTTGGTGGTTTGAGAGAGGTTTAGGGGTTTTCAACGTTGGGGGAGAAGGGGAGAAGAGAAGACCACATTTTTTTTGTTCTTTTTAACTTTCTAAAAGTTGTCTTCCTTTTTAAAATATTTGGGTTAAATCACCAAAGTGGTCCCTCATCTTTATTTTAAAACCCAATTAGGACAAGCCAAGGTCAAATTGATTAAATTTAATTTTACCGACTCGGACCACTAACCCGACTAACTCCTAACCCCAAAACACGGGTGTTACATTGACTGCTAAAGTTTGATCCCATAAATAAAATATTAAATTATGAGCTGTCAACGTGTTTTTAAGGGTATAGGTTAATTTACATTTCAGCCATGCCACTTTTTATTTTTTGTTATTTCAGTTATTGAATTTTTTTTTAATTTAAAGTATAAACTTTATTTTTTGTTCAATGTAGTCCTTTAATTTCAGTAATCTGAGTTCATAAGTGTTGAAAAACACTCTAAAAATAATTAAAAGTAACTTTTTATTTTATAATTATAATTATTATGCTTTATGATAAGTGTTGTGCGACTTATCGGGATGGTAGACAACAGATGCAGCAACGAGGCATCGAGGAGGCCTGATGGTGCGAAAGGAGCAACAAGGAACAAAATACATACGCACTGATAAAAACAGAGATGGTGCAAGCGGTGGAAAGCAACAAAAAAAAAAAAAATTCTTTCATTCATTGGGTGTACCGAAAAGGATGGAAAAACAATTGTATGTGATTTAAAACCCAAAAATCATGCGTCGACTTCAGCAGAAACATAAGGAATTAGGTTTTCATTTTCATTTTATGGGAAGAAACTTGGAGATTTCAAAGATAGCCTTTGGGGTGTGCAAAAAAATCTAACCCGATTGATTCGATCTGAAATTTTAGATATTTGATCCATTTTTTTTTTATTTTTGAATAATTCGGATTGGATATCCAAAAATTTCTGATCGGATACGGATAGTAATTTCACATTCAGATCGGATATCTGATTATTCGATATTCGAAATTTCAACTTTTTTTATAGATATGAATCTTGTTATATTCAATATTTTTACTTGTTATACATGAAAAATCGAAATGTTCGTGAATAAAAATATTGTTATCTGCAATAATTTGTTGATTGTTATATCCGAAAACCTAAAATTTTCATGGTTAGTAGTCTAGGGGTGAGCAAAACTCGACTCGAAAAAATTTAAATTTTCGACTCGACTTGAGGCGAAAAAACTCAGCTCATCTTGACTCGAGTCGAAATTTCATAAGCTCGACTCGAAAAAAATTAAATAAAGATTGAGTTGTAAAATAGAAATCGAATAACTCGAAAATTTTAGTAATTAGTGGATTGATTTTTAAGTTTAAGTCGAGTCCCTCAATTTTTCCTATATATATATATATATACCGATATGAAAAAATATGAAGACATATATACCACGTATGAAAAAACACGAAGAAATGTATATATGCATGTCTTATATGATTAGAGAATGTCGTTTAAATTAGAATCGATTACAATTTAAATTTCTATAGGAACTCGAAAACTCAACTCGAACTCGACTTGAATTTCATAAACTAGACTCGAATCAAAACAATTTCAAATAAAGTTTGAGTTGTAAAATATGACACGTCAACTCGAATAACTCAAATTTTTTTGATTTGACTCGGTCGAATGCTCATCCCTAGTTAGTACCCAAATTAAAAAAATAATTAATTCAAGTCATAAATTCGGATATCCGATCCAGAATTTTGAATATCTGAAAATCTGGTATCCGATTTTTTCGAATCGGATACGAATCGCTAAATTACCTACCCAAAAATTTTGAATATCCGAAATTTTGGATCGGATTTCCGAAATGCACACCATTACTTTGAACTATACCTTCATTACGTATTAGTCCAAAAACTTTATAAAAATTACAAAATCAATCACGAAGTTTAGAAAGTTGCAATTGAATCCTTTAACAATAAAATATTATAGAAATTACATTAAGTTTTCCAAAATCACATAATAGTCCTTGAACTTTTAAAATTACAATGTTGATCTCAAAATCCAAATTTCTCAGAATTTAATCCTGACCTCAAAATTAAAAACCAAATATTTCCAAAAATAACTTTTGCTCCCTAAAAGTTTAAAATTTTATAATTGATCTCGATTTTTAGTTTTTAACAAATTATTTTCAAAATTCCCAAAAGGTAAGGTTCCAAAGATTATAAACTAAAAAATTATTATTTTAATTTGAGGCTAAAATCGAGCCGTCACAACTCAACCGAGACTATTTGAGAACTCGCAGGTAACGACCGTTCACCAAATACAAAAATTCACCTTCGATAACATTTAATGTCTTCTTTATCACGTCAGTAGATAACCCCTTACTCTGTAAGAATTTCAACTGTACTTTTCTTTACAATTAATGATATTGCTCTTGTTAAAAAACAATGAAAACTATATTTACGGATGTTCCATTTCATTAGGGGTAAACTAGACTTTTAAGCCTCAAAATATACCACATGTCAAATAAAACACCCATCTTTCTACTATTCATCTTCCCCTTCAAAACTCACCAACGGGAAACCAAGGCTCAACACCCAAATCACTGTTCCATCCTATTTCTCACTCATTTCGGCCCCAAATCGAAAGGTAAGGACATTTTTTACTTCCCCTCATCTTTCCCTCTTTAAAAGTACCATTTATTTTCATTTTCATGGAATATTTGGAAATGGAGTTTTCTAAGAATTTGATTAAAAATGGTGCCTTTGTGTAGCTAAACCTAATATTATGATTTATTATGGTTAGTTATGGAATGTAGGAGCCAAATGATGCTACATATGTAAATTTCAAATGATTTTAATCAATTTTCGGATTTGGGTCTCCAAGGGGTTTTTGGAGGGTTTTAAGGTGGGTTTGGGGGCTGTTAAAGGTTGGAATTTGGGGGCTGTGGGTAGTATGATATATGAGGATCATTTTGGGTGAAATTGATGCTTGTTTGGGTGCTTGAAATGAGAGTTTTCAGTGGGTCAAGTGGGCTGCTCGAAAATCATGTTTTTGGTCTTTTTTTGAGTGTTGAATGCTTGGTAATGATAATCCGGGTTAGTTTCGATGACAAGATTTTGATTGTGGATGTTTTGTTTGTGTTTGGGATTGATTAGAATCAAGTTTGGGCATCGGTGAAGCATCGGGAGTGAATCCGGGGAATTGAAGACAATTGCTTGCTTAGTCTTGAGCTCGGGAGCTTAGGTGAGTAGTTAATTGTTTTACTTGGCTTTAAAATGGTTGGTTCGAGTAGATGGACTAGGTTGGGCTTGGTAGACCCACCTAGAGTTAGGATTAGGGTGGTAACCTAATCCTAAACTTGATCTAGAGCCTTTGGATGAACTTGAATGCATGAATGTATATGCCTCGTATGTGTTGTGATATGAATGCTTATGTATATTGTATTATACATGTGAGATGAGGCATGATTTGTATTGCTTAAAGCATGCATGGTGTTGGTTCATGATTGTGTTCATGGTGAGTACGTGCTAAGCACGGAAATGATTGAAATGAGTATTGTGGAATGAGTAAAATATTGGCACTAGTATACTTAAATACAAATGATCGATCATTAGGATGTTAGTGTGTACACATGAGTCAAAAGTCGCGCGTGGCCTTGGTGGCGTTGAGTCACCAAGGAGGAGTACGGGTACGCCCGGAAATTGTATTAAATATAGTCGGTGATGAGTGGAATCCCATCGACGGGGCGTGAGGATGAGTGGAATCCCCTCCGCGAGACCGGTGATGAGTGTAATCCCACCATCAGGTAATGGTTGTGTTGTTGGATGTGAGTTCCAACGGTTATCCGCGTATTTTGAGTCATATCTAGGTGCCAATGTTGATTGATATGTGTATCAATGTGTTGAGATATATGAGCTGCTTGGATGTTTAAATGTGATTACATGTATGGTAGTGTTGAGCTCATGATTATGGCATATATGTGATATATTGCTCATGCATCTATATCTTGTGGACTCTTGGTAAATGTGAATTGACTTGGCTAGATCGTGCTCGGACCCTGCAATGTTGAGGTTTGTTTTTAGAGCTTACCCTCACTAAGCATCATTGCTTACGCTCTCCTTGTTCAACATTGCAGATCCTTAGTTCGTGGGTTGCTCGGGCAAGTGGAGGGCCTCCAAGTGTGGTTTTGGACTTGAGTTCATCAAGTATGGTTTTAATGCTAAGACATGTAATAGTTTAAGCAATGGGATGTGTAATGTTTTGTTGTTTGTTGTTGGTTGCTAGGAGCATGTTTAGACTCCATGTTATGTGTCGCTTTTGTGTTGCTTGTGATGCCATGTCTAAGTTGTAATCCATGCCTAATTGCTTGCTTTGAATGTTAGCCTATGCCTTAAGAGTTTTTACATGTGTTTGAATGTTGTTTGAATGAATGCTTATTGTGGATGGTTGCCCTAGTATTAGACATGTCTAAATATTGTTGAAGCATGCTAGTATGGTTGTTATACCTTAAATTGTCTTGTCTTGAAGTTGCTTGGTGTTTTGGAGGTGTTTTGGGGCATCCTTGTGCCTCAAAACAGCCCAG
This sequence comes from Hibiscus trionum, assembly GCA_030270665.1. Classification (NCBI taxonomy): domain Eukaryota; kingdom Viridiplantae; phylum Streptophyta; class Magnoliopsida; order Malvales; family Malvaceae; genus Hibiscus; species Hibiscus trionum. The sequence continues at coordinate 7,184,885 of BSYR01000065.1, forward strand.
AAAAGTCTGCGGACAGGGGGTGTTTCGGAACGGGTCCCCCTGTTCCGAAACGGCCCCTGTGTATATGGCTTGCCGTTTCGAAACGGATGAGGGGTGTTTCGGAACATTTTAGCTACTGGAATTTTGAGATTTTGCCGAGATGAAGCCGTTCCGAAACGGGCCTTTGAAGTTCCGAAACGGTCAAATCTCGTTGACCACGAGATATTGGCCGTCAAGGTCGTTCCGATACGGGTCTCCCCTGTTTCGAAACGGTCACCTTATGGTTGACCCTGGCCTGTTGACTTAGTCAAGGCGTTTCGGAACACCCTTTAGGCGTTTCGGAACACCCTTTAGGCGTTTCGAAACGGCCTGCTGTAGAATGTTAAAATGAGCTAATTAAACGTTGGGTTGGTTGGTGTTTGATGTTATGATTGTATCTTCCGCTGCTGTGCCACACTTAGGTCTTAATTAAGCATGTGGTCAAGATAAAATAAAAAGAAATTTTCTGGGTCGTTAACCGAGGGGAAGCCTTAACGGGTTTCGCTTCGGTTTTCCCCGTGTGGCCCACTCGGACCGGTCATTCGGCCAGACCGGGACGAGGGGGTTACATTTTAAGTGCTTTTAGGTTGCTAAACGCAACAAAAAACAGGCCCTAAGCCAAGTATATTTCTATGACTAAAAGTGTAACGTTTAGTATATGTCTTCTATGGTTATTAATGCTTGAAAAAATGAAGGAAATGTGGTTTTAATACATTTATGATGCATCATAAGTATGTCATGTTCAAAATTCTTAAAACCACATTTTTTTCAGGCATTAGTAACCATGGAAGACATATACTAAACGTTGTACTTTAAGTCATAAAAATATACTTGGCTTAGTGGTATGCACACACCACTTGTGCTCTAAGGAACCTGATTCGAATTCGCCCAGGGCATTGACGCCTCACACGTGTCACCACTTTATTGGAGGACTTTAAATAATTTAAATTAAAAGTAAGATATATTTTATTAAATTAAAATTAAGACCAAATTGATATATTGTGTAAATAACAGGGACCAAATGTGTAATTATACCAATTTATTTAACAACCATGTCAGTGTCTCTGTTACTTTTTAACGATTTTCAGTGGAATATTTGCCAAAATCAAAAGTACAGTGGTCATATCGACACCAACCCCATAATTAGGTGGTCATTTATATAGTTTACCAAAAAAACCTTGGTTATAAGAATCTAATTAAGAAAAGATATGAAGAGAACCAATTAATTTGATAAAAAAAAGCCCATTAAAGATTTTCAATTGAGATTGACGGCTAAAGTTTTATCCCATAAATAAAATGTTAAATTATGAGATGTCGTCGTGTTTTTAAGTGTATAGATTAATTTTCATTTCAGTCATACTATTTTTTTATCTTTGTTATTTTAGTACTTGATTTTTTTCTAATTTAGAGTATAAACTTTATTTTTTGTTCAATGTAATTCTTTAATTTCAGTAATCTAAGTTCATAAGTATTGGAAAATACTATAAAAATCATTAAAAGTAACATTTTTAAAGTGTATTTTGATATGCAAAAGGAAGTTGATAGGATTTTGGGGTTATATATGTGTGAAATCAATTAGATGATTATATATGTGAAATTAAATTTTGAGGTTTAGGATTTGGGGTTTAGTTTTTAGGATTATATATGTGAAGTTAATTTGATGATTATATATGTGAAATTAGTGTTTAAGGTTATATATGTGAAATTAATTCGATGATTATATATGTGAAATTAAAAGAATAAATGCAAAAAACAATAAGACATATATATTTAATTTAGTGATATAAAGCACGAATTTGTCCTTGGTGTAATGGCTAAGCCACTCTCGTTCCCCAAGGTATGCTTATGTTTGATTCACCACTCAAGCAAAATGCTTGATTTCGTTTTTCTCCTCTAAATATATCCTCTAAACACGTGTCACCACCTAATTAAATAATTAATTATTATATTAATTTAAAATTAAGATTAAATTAAAAGAATGTGTAAATAGCATGGATCAAATATGTAATTATACCTTTTTAACTGGCCATTTCACCCTACCATTAACCTCTAACGGCTGGTGGTTACATTGATACCATTTAAATAGTTTGGTTGTTTAGTTGCTTAAAAAAATAATGTGGTCAAATCGCAACTTTATCAAAAGTATGGTGGCCAATAAAGTAGTTTACCCTAAAATATTTTGTACAATAACACATGTAATCCTCCACGTTTGCACACTCAAACAATTTAGTCCTAATTTAAATGAAATAATAAATTCAACCCTCATTATTTACACATTATTTTAATTTGGCCCTAGTTTTAATTAAAAAAACTTAACCTTAAAACTAAAGTATTAAACCCTAAACCACCAAAATCTCAAAAACCCTCACATCAGTCTTCAAAGTAGAACTACAACAAAGAAATTAAATAAAAACAGTTAAAATTTTTATATATGTGTGTAATGGAATAACCGTAGCACAATTTTATCTATTTTTATAATAGTTTAGCATTTATGTAGCAATCATCGCGACACGCCCTCTGATTAAAAAAAGTCGACAATTTAATATACTTAAATCTCTTTTTGTGATAATTTGCCGATGCAATTATAACCGTTAGCGAAATAATTTATAAGATTGCTTTTTTAATCTCTACTCATACACCAATATAACGTCTAATTGGAAGAGACAACGATATTTTATTATGGTTGCCAGGTTTTATACAATGTATTCAATGAAAGGTTCATTTTTTTCTTCGCGCCCTTTGAGTTACATATTTTAATTTTTCTCAAGAGTTTTCATGTTGTACTTGTCGTCAAGGTTCTTTTCATGGTATGAATGTGTTGTATTTATTGTACCTTTCTTTATATTTAATAAAATACAATTTATTATTCTTGTTCAAATAAATTGAAAAGTATATATATATATAAGTAATGTTAGATAAATTTTTTATTCTATTTATATTGGCCCAGTCATTTTTTTAAATTCGTCACTGCAAGCAATAAAAAAAAGGAAGAAAAGAAAGAAGGAAAAAGAAGGAAAAGTGATATATTTGGATGGACAAAAATTTAAAAATAAAGAGAGAGAAAAGAGGAAGATTTTTTAAGTTAAAGTTTATTTAACAAAAGTTAACAACAGTGATCGTAATGGAAGTAAATTAAAAATTTAGTAATTATATTACAAATTTTAAAAGTTCGATAATCAAAATACAAGAGCCATAAAAGTTCTAAAACTACTAATGCAATTGACCCTTTATATTTTTTGTTCTATTTATATTGGCCTAACCATTTTTTTAAATTCGTCACTGCAAGCAATAAATAAAAAGAAGAAAAGAAAGAAGGAAAAAGAAGGGAAAGTGATATATTTGGATGGGCGAAAAATTAAAAAATAAAGAGAGAGAAAAGAGGACGATTTTTAAAAATTAAAATTTATTTAACAAAAGTTAACAACAGTGATCGTAATGGAAGTAAATTAAAAATTTAGTAATTATATTACAAATTCTAAAAGTTCGATAATCAAAATACAAGAGCCATAAAAGTTATGAAACTACTAATGCAATTTACCCTTTATATTTTTTACAATTTTTATTTCATATATTTTTGGTTTTGTTTGTTCCAAACTGATTATAAAAAAATAATTTTTGAAAAAAATATATTAGGTTTCTTAAAAAAGAACTTTCGAGAATTTTTTTATAACTATATCACGATCAACTTAATTGTATAATTTAAACTATACAGAAACAAAATGATCTCAAGTGAAAAATGCCATTGGCTAAACCTAATTATATTTTTGTTTCGTTTGAGAAGTTATTTTATTTTGTTTGATGGCATTTTCCGCATATATCAACTTAATTATAATTTATAATACGATCATTGAATCTGACAGTGTGATTGGTTTAGTAATTCACATGCAGCTGAGTAAAATTTGACTCAAAAATATCAATTTTTTTAACTCAACTCACCTTGACTCAACTCAAAATTACATAAGCTCAACTCGAAAAAATTTCAAATAAAGTTTGAGTTGAAAAATAAAATTTTATATAACTTAAAATTTTTAGTAATTAGTGGATTGATTTTTAAGTTCGAGTCGATGTTGAAAATCAAACAAAGTATGAGCAGCCAAAATTGAAAATGGAAAATTTCAATTTTGGTAGGTGCAGCCAATGGAGAAAAATTCCAGCAGTAAAGGTTGAAAATATGGAATGGGGAAATTGATTTTTGGTCCCTAAACTTTAGGTTATTTATAAGTTAGTCCCTAAAGCTCAACTATAAATAGCCTAGCCATTTGCCATTCTTAAACATCCCAAATCATTCTAACATCCTCCCAATACTAGAGAAATTAGAGAGTTTTCATATAGTTGTTTTCTCCTTTTTATCAAGAGAGAATTGTCATTGTTTTCTCCTTGTTAGACTGAGAGAAGTTGTAATTCCTATTTTCTCATAGTGAAATTCTTCTACCTTTGTCCGTGGTTTTTACCCTATATTATTTAGGGGTTTTCCACGTAAAATCTGTGTCTCCTTTATCTTCATTGTTATTTTCTCAAATTATCAGTTGCGTTTTTGCTCTATCCGACGATCGTATTCCGCAACAATTGGTATCAGAGCCAGATTTGGGTGCGTATATCTACTTACCGTATTCTCTGTTGGTTGCCACTGAAAAGTGGATCCTCCATCATAAGAAAGTAAGTTAGATATTACTCATTCATTGAAGGTGGTGGGCACTATTCACGTCAAAAAGGTGAAATAGTGGGAGCTATCTGAAATAGAAGCTATGGCAACGAAATTTGATATTGAAAAGTTCAATGGGAGAAATTTCTCACTGTGGAAATTGAAGATAAAGGCCATCCTAAGAAAAAACGGATGTCTAGCGGCTATCAGCGAAAGGCCGGCAGATTTTACGGATAACAAGAAATGGAATGAGATGGACGAGAATGCTATTGCAGACCTTCATTTAGCATTAGCAGATGAAGTACTATCAAGCATCGAGGAGAAGAAGACAGCCAAGGAGATTTGGGATCACCTCGCAAAATTATACGAGGTCAAATCGTTGCACAATAAAATTTTCCTTAAGAGGAAATTGTACACTCTTCGGATGTCAGAATCTACTTCAGTGACAGAGCACTTAAACACGTTGAATACTCTATTTTCTCAGCTTACATCCCTAAGCAATAAAATAGAGTCACAAGAACGTGCTGAACTTCTGCTTCAAAGTCTACCTGATTCGTATGATCAACTCATCATCAACTTGACAAACAACAACCTTACAAGTGATCTAGTCTTCGATGACGTTGCAGCTGCTGTTCTGGAAGAAGAAAATCGGCGCAAGAACAAGGAAGACAGACAAGGAAATCTGCAACAAGCAGAGGCCTTAACGGTGATGAGAGGAAGATCAACAGAACGTGGCCAAAGTAGCAGTCACAATCATGGTAGATCAAAGTCAAGGAGTAAGAAGAATTTAAAGTGCTACAACTGTGGAAAAAAGGGTCACATGAAGAAGGATTGTTGGAGTTTACCTAAAAACTCCAATCCTCAAGGAAATATGGCAAACACTTCAGATGATGGAGATGCTCTCTGTTGTGAAGCAGCAACAGCCATGGAAGGCAGAAAAAGATTTGCAGACATATGGCTTATTGACTCGGGAGCCACATATCACATGACCTCAAAAAGAGAATGGTTCTATAATTATGAACCTATCTCAGGAGGATCTGTGTACAGCTGCAATAATCATGCCTTGGAAATTGTTGGCGTTGGAACCATCAAATTGAAGATGTATGACGGGACAACCAAAGTTGTTCGAGATGTGCGACACGTGAAAGGCTTGAAGAAAAACTTATTATCCTACGGATTGTTGGATAATAATGCAAGCAAGATTGAAACACAGAAAGGAATCATGAAGGTGTTCCATGGAGCGCTTGTGGTGATGAAAGGTGAAAAGATAGCGGCAAATTTGTACATGCTGAAGGGAGAGACTTTGCTAGAAGCTGAAGCCTCTGTTGCCTCATGTAGTTCAGATTCTACCATGTTATGGCATCGGAAACTTGGACACATGTCAGAACAGGGAATGAAAGTCCTTGTGGAGCAAAAGCTACTTCCGGGTTTAACAAAGGTATCACTTCCTTTGTGTGAACATTGTATTACAAGTAAGCAGCATCGATTAAAATTCAACACATCAAATTCTAGAGGCAAGGTTGTTCTAGAATTGGTTCATTCTGATGTATGGAAAGCACCGGTTACATCCCTAGGCGGAGCAAAGTATTTTGTCTCCTTCATTGATGACTACTCTAGGAGATGTTGGGTGTATCCTATCAAGAGGAAGGCAGATGTGTTTTCAACCTTCAAAGTTTTCAAAGCGCGGGTGGAACTTGATTCTGGAAATAAAATCAAGTGTTTCAGATCAGATAATGGAGGTGAATATATAAATGATGAATTTGATGACTTCTGCAGAAAAGAAGGCATCAAAAGACAGTTCACAACAGTATACACTCCTCAACAAAATGGAGTGGCAGAGCGGATGAACAGAACTCTGTTAGAAAGAACACGAGCAATGTTGAGAGCTGCAAGGCTAGAAAAAGCTTTCTGGGCAGAAGCAGTCAATACCGCCTGTTATTTGGTGAATCGGGCTCCATCAACTGCAATTGAGTTGAAGACACCGATGGAAATGTGGACTGGTAAACCAGTTGATTATTCAAACCTCCATATATTTGGAAGTATTGTGTACGTGATGTACAATGCCCAAGAAATTTCAAAGTTGGATCCAAAATCCAGAAAATGTAAATTCTTGGGGTATGCTGATGGAGTAAAGGGGTATCGCTTGTAGGATCCCACTGCCCGCAAAGTGATTATCAGCAGGGATGTTATCTTTGTAGAAGATAAGCTACAAAGAAAAGAAGAAGATGATAGCACTGATAAAGAAAAGCCAGAGACTACACAGATACATGTTGAAAATGAGTTTGAACAGAGAGATTGTTCTGAAGCAGAACCAGAGCTCGAGGAATCAGAACCAGAGAATTCTGAAGCTCCAACAACTCGTCAATCAGATCGTGTGAGAAGATGCCCCAATTGGCACTCAGATTATGTTATAGAAGGTAATGTTGCATACTGCCTTTTAACGGAGGACGGTGAGCCATCATCATTCGAGGAGGCAATGAACAACTCAGATGCTTCACAGTGGATGGCGGCAATGCAAGAAGAAATCGAAGCCCTTCATAAAAATAATACATGGGAACTTGTGCCACTACCACAAGGAAGGAAGCCAATTGGTAACAAATGGGTCTTCAAAATCAAGAGAAATGGTGACGATCAAGTGGAGAGGTATCGTGCGAGACTGGTGGTCAAAGGATATGCTCAGAAAGAAGGTATTGATTTCAATGAAATCTTTTCTCATGTGGTTAGACTAACAACGGTTCGAGTTGTCCTGGCAATGTGTGCTACATTGAATTTACATCTAGAGCAGCTAGATGTTAAAACAGCTTTTCTTCATGGAGATCTTGAAGAAGAGATTTACATGCTCCAGCCTGAAGGTTTTGAAGAAAAAGAAAAGAAGAACTTGGTTTGTAGGTTGAACAAATCTCTGTACGGTTTAAAGCAGGCGCCGAGGTGTTGGTACAAGAGATTTGACTCCTTCATCATGAGCCTTGGATACAACAGACTTAATGCAGACCCTTGTGCTTACTTCAAGAGGTTTGGTGAAAACGAATTTGTTATATTGCTGTTGTATGTAGATGACATGTTGGTTGCAGGCCCCAACAAAGATCATATTGAAGAATTAAAGGCACGACTGGCTAGGGAATTTGAAATGAAGGACTTGGGACCAGCAAACAAGATTCTAGGGATGCAAATTCACCGAGACAGAAGTAATAGGAAGATTTGGCTTTCACAAAAGAATTACTTGAAAAAGATCTTGTCACGATTCAGCATGCAAGATTGTAAGCCAATTTCTACCCCTCTTCCTATTAACTTTAAATTATCCTCCAGTATGAGTCCTAGCAGTGAAGAAGAGAGGATGGAGATGTCTCGAGTACCGTATGCATCAGCAGTGGGAAGTTTAATGTTCGCTATGATTTGTACAAGACCAGACATTGCACAAGCAGTGGGAGTGGTTAGTCGGTACATGGCGAATCCAGGCAGAGAGCATTGGAATGCTGTGAAAAGGATCCTGAGATACATCAAAGGGACCTTAAATGTTGCATTATGTTACGGAGGATCAGACTTTCTTATCAGCGGGTATGTCGATTCTGACTATGCAGGAGATTTGGATAAAAGCAAATCTACAACAGGGTATGTGTTTACACTTGCTGGTGGAGCTGTAAGCTGGGTTTCAAAACTGCAATCGGTTGTGGCTACGTCAACAACGGAGGCAGAATATGTAGCAGCTACACAAGCCAGTAAAGAAGCAATATGGTTGAAAATGCTATTGGAGGAGCTCGGGCACAAACAAGAGAATGTCTCTTTGTTTTGTGACAGTCAGAGCGCCTTGCATCTTGCAAGGAATCCTGCTTTTCACTCAAGAACAAAACACATTCGGGTCCAATACCACTTCATTCGTGAGAAAGTGGAAGAAGGGACGATAGATATGCAGAAGATCCATACCGATGACAACATAGCAGATTTCATGACAAAAGCAATCAACACTGATAAGTTTACTTGGTGTCGATCCTCTTGTGGCTTGTTAGAGACGTAAGCAACATGGAAAGTATGAGGTAGAAAGAATGGTGTGAAGATATGATTGTTCTAATCAAATCTTCAAGTGGGAGATTGTTGAAAATCAAACAAAGTATGAGCAGCCAAAATTGAAAATGGAAAATTTCAATTTTGGTAGGTGCAGCAAATGGAGAAAAATTCCAGCAGTAAAGGTTGAAAATATGGAATGGGGAAATTGATTTTTGGTCCCTAAACTTTAGGTTATTTATAAGTTAGTCCCTAAAGCTCAACTATAAATAGCCTAGCCATTTGTCATTCTTAAACATCCCAAATCATTCTAACATCCTCCCAATACTAGAGAAATTAGAGAGTTTTCATATAGTTGTTTTCTCCTTTTTATCAAGAGAGAATTGTCATTGTTTTCTCCTTGTTAGACTGAGAGAAGTTGTAATTCCTATTTTCTCATAGTGAAATTCTTCTACCTTTGTCCGTGGTTTTTACCCTATATTATTTAGGGATTTTCCACGTAAAATCTGTGTCTCCTTTATCTTCATTGTTATTTTCTCAAATTATCAGTTGCGTTTTTGCTCTATCCGACGATCGTATTCCGCAACAGTCGAGTCTATCATTTTTTCCTGATATATATATATCAATATGAAAAATATATGCCAAATATAAAAAAAATTATATGCATATCTTATATGATTAGAAAAAATCGTTTAGATTAAAATCAAATTATACTATAACATGATAAATAATTATAATTAAATTTGTATAAAAACTCAAAAACTCAAATCGAATTACAAAAAAAAAATCAAATATAATGTGTTAACTCGAATAACTCAAAAAAATTTGACTCGACTCAACTCAATCAAAGATTGACCCCTATTCACAGGGTGCTCCTCACACTTTCCAAAAGGAAATCCTGGTTGTATGTAAAATGTGTAGCAGTATCGACTATCGAGCGACAGATGAAGAAGGTTCATAGAGAATGTAATTCGGATGCTGATATCCAGACACAGAACGACATCGGCCGTGTCCGACATTTGCTTTGGGTGCCCCCAAGGATCTCGGCTACATTGATTTGTTTGGTCCCTTGTTGTCTGCTGCTGTAGGTAATGTTGTGTATTACTGCAGGTTACATGGAAAACACATCTGGATTGCATTTAAGCTTTGAGGCCGAACCAAATACAAAGTTAAAGGTTTGAATCAACGGTGAAGGTTGAGTTGCTATTAGCTTGTCAAAATAAGTGAGTGCATCGTTGAGGGTGAGTTTACCTGATTTACATTGATGCCTGGCGAAATACTCGAAGTCTTTGGGACCAAAAAGGTGGGGAGTTTTGGAATCTGGGTTTGTTGTTGGGAATTGCTGAAGAGTTTTAAGGTTTTTTTGGGTTAATTTGTATAGCTTAAATATAAATGTTAGTAGACTTGAATTAAGTAACCAGTTTAGTATAGCTGGTTCACGCACATGTCTTTTGCGCTGGTGTTCCTGGGTTCAAATCCCAGTGACACTAAATATTTTTTTTAAGGATTTTGGGGTTTCCCCCCAAGTAATAGGGTTGTGTGAATAAAATTAAATAAAAATAATATAAGAGAAGAGAAGAGAGAAATGATTAAAAAAGTATTAAAAAATGCCGCGTCAGCAAAATCGTTAGCTATTTAACGTCGAGGGACCAAAACAGGAGAACTATGTAACAGAAGAGACGAATTTGCCAAAAAACATAGTTTGGGGACCAAAACAGGAGAACGGTGATAGTTAGGGGACCACTGATGTAGTTTTCCTTATAATTATTATGCTTTTATGATAAGTGTTGTGCGACTTATCGGGATGGTGGGCAACAGTTGCAACAGCGAGGCGTCGAGGAGGCCTGGTGGTGCGAAGGAGCAACAAGGAACGGAGGCAAACCTTATAGATGGGCACTGGTGAAAACAGAGATGGTGCAAGCGGCGACAAGCGAAAGATTTTTTTCTTTCATTCACTGGGTGTACCGAAAAGGATGAAAAAATAATTGTATGTGATTTAAAACCCAAAAATCATGTGTCGACTTCATTAGAAACATAAGAAATTAGGTTTTCGTTTTCATTTTATGGGAAGAACTTGGAGATTTCAAAGATAGCCTTTGAAGTAGGGTGTGCAAAAAAAATATGATCCGATTGATCTGATCTGAAATTTTGGGTATCTGATCTGTTTTTTGTTTTTGGATAATTTGGATTGGACATTCAAAAATTTCAAATCGGATACGGATAGTAATTTCATATCCAGATCGGATATCCGATTATTCGATATTCGAAAATTTAACTTTTTTTATAGATATGAATCTTGTTATATTCGCCATTTTTACTTGTTATATATGAAAAATCGAAATGTTCGTGAATACAAATATTGTTATATACAATAATTTGTTGATTGTTATATCCGAAAACCTAAAATTTTCATAGTTAGTAGTCTAGGGGTGAGCAAAACTCGACTCGAAAAAATCGAAATTTTCGGCTCGACTCGAGGCGAAAAGCTCGACTCGAAAAAATTTCAAATAAAGATTGAGTTGTAAAATAGAAATTCGAATAACTCGAAATTTTTAGTAATTATTGGATTAACTTTTAAGTTTAAGTCGAGTCTCTCAATTTTTCCTGATATATATATATATATATATATATATATATATATATATATATATATATATACCGATATGAAAAAATATAAAGAAATATATACCACGTATGAAAAAACATGAAGAAATGTATATATATGCATCATTAGAGAATGTCGTTTAAATTAGAATCGAACTGTACTATAACATGATAATCAATTACAATTAAATTTCTATAGGAACTCGAAAATTGGACCCGAATCGAAAAAATTTCAAATAAAATTTGAGTTGTAAAATATGACACGTTAACTCGAATAAATCAAAATCTTTTGATTGAACTCGACTCGGACGAACGCTCACCCCTAGTTAGTAGTTAGTACCCAAATTAAAAAAAATCAAGTCATAATTTGGGATATCTAAATATCCGGTCCGAAATTTTAGATATCCGAAAATCAGGTATCCAATTTTTTCGAATCGAATACGAATCACTAAATTACCTATCCAAAAATTTCGTATCAACTTCACACCAAAGCCTTAATGGTTTTTCCAGGTTCTTTAAAAGCCTTAATGGTCTCTTGGTTTTCAAGTCATCCGTATCAACTTCACACCAAAGTTTGGCAGCTCAGTTTCTTTTGCTTTTTATGGTCTTCCTGGTTATTTAGAAATTAAATGGTGTTTCAAGGAAAGATTCTGAATGTGGACTATTTATTTGACATGTGCATTCTTCGACTGAGTTTATGGTACACTGCTATTTAGCCTGAGACTACTATTTCAGTAAATGATCTCCCTGCTATTCTCGGAAAAAAATCAATGTTCGATTAAATTCTTGGCTGCCTCCAACTCCTACTGCCTTTAAATTCAACACTAATGGGGCTGTTATCGGAAGTTATGGTAAGGCCGGGATTGGGGGAGTCCTGCGAAACGATAGATCCAAATTTCTCATCACCTTTTCCAAGTCGATCGGAATCACAGACGCTACTACAGCTGAAATCCTTGCAGTCCAGGAAGCATGCTTCCTCTTCAAAAACTATAATTGGGCACATAAAGGTAGTCTGCATATTGAATGTGATAGTGCCCTCAAACATCAACGAGGAACAATTTAGAGAGAGAAAGAATTACGAATACTTCTAATTCATCAAGCATCAACATCCCAAACGAACTTGATTTAAGTGAAAAATGCCATCAAGCATTCTTTACCTATACAGTTATACCAATAATAATCACAAAAGATTTCGAGGTAATTTAAAAGCAACCTTTAATCAGAATCACATAAATATTTCACATCTTTCACCCAATTCCCATGCCAAGAATCTATCCAAAAAAATCAAAAGCTCACTCACTTAAGGTTGGCATCAAAATGGGTTTCTAATCTGCCTTTTCTGCCTCTCCTCTTCCTGCTTCCTTTAGTAGTTCAGTCAGCCTTTTGCTTCACATTATATTCCTCAGGATTTGCAGTCCCCGATTTTTCTTCTCACATCTGAACAATGTACTCTAGTATTTTGTTGGCATCATCCAACCTGCGGTAACATTTGATTGAAAGGAGTCGAATATGTTCTACATTCATTGGTAAACTCTTAAAATCGAACAAGCATTTCGACAATTGCATACCTGCCGGTTGCATCGTATGTGCCTGCGAGATTACTATATACGCCTCCAATATGATTTTGGCTTCTTCAAACAACTCAACAGCCTTGTTTATAGCCAGCCCAATTTGATTAAGGGCGATGCCGAAGAAGGCGGATTTTCTGTCTCTACATACACGTAGCTTTGCGATGGCGCTTTTGAAGGAGTTGTAAGATTCCGAATAATTTCCCAACATGTAGCGCATTACTCCCATCTGGGATTCAATTCAAGCTATTGTGCTTTGCTGACCAGGGACATCATTGTATATTTTTAAGGCCTTATGCAGCAACTTGATGGCGTGACCTGGGTCATTCATTGATTCATAAATGGCAGAAACATCGGTGAGGCCGCTTGCAATCTCCTCCGGGGGAATATCTGGCATAGGCTTTTCATAGATTCGAAGGGAATTCCCACAACATGATGTTGATCCCCTTAGTTTCCTTGTTATGTACTAATACAAATCAACCAACCGAACAAAAATTGGCCGGACTACCGGATGATTCTCTCCTTTAGTTGTCTTAACAGCGTCTGATAGGTAAAAACAACCTCATCGTATTGAGACAGAGATAGATATGCATCTCCAATGCTGCAATCAACAGAAGCCACCTCTTCCCCCTGGCCGTTTGCCATCAATCACTGTTGGGGAAACCGGGTTATTTCCCACACGAACGTAGCTTCAAATCTGAGCTGAAATGTCGAGATCGAAACTACCGAAATTTCCACAGCGGACAAACCCGTCAACTATTGAATATTGAAACCTAATGGAAAAACCCAATAATAATCAACCGAAATAAATAATGGAGAGAACACACCGAATTTACGAGGTTCGACGAAAATGTCGTCTACTCCTCGGGCACCACCACCAGATGATAACTTCACTAATACCAAAATTGTACAAACAAATGGAATTCCTAAGAATTCCCAAATATGAGAGAAGAGAAACAAATGGGAGAGATGGATGTTGGGATGATTTCAAATGACAAATGCTAGGCCTATTTATAGTTGAGCTTTAAGGACTAAACTTGTAAATAGCCTAAACTTTAGGGACCAAAAATTGATTTTACCAAAACCAATTTTCAACCTTTGCTGCTGGAGCATTTTTTCTCCATTCGGTGCAGCCAAGCTTGACAAATCCATGCCCACAAAGCTTGACTTTTCAAGCCATTTTCAACAAATCTCCACCTTGGCTTGAAATTTCACCAAGCTTTTCAAAATTTCTTCTCTCCAAACGTTATCTTCTGCAGTGCCTCCAAATGCGCCCACGAGCGCCATACACCCAAAGGTGCTCAAACTTGCAAGATGTTAATCAAGTTCAAACAATGATTGAACTTGATTGATGTTACCACCTTGGTCAACATATCTGCAGGATTTTCTGCCGTAGCAATCTTCTGAAGTAGAACCTTTCCTTCTTCAAAGATCTCCCGTACAAAGTGATACCTCACGTCGATGTGCTTGGTTCTTGAATGGTAGACTTGATTTTTCGCTAAATGAATAGCACTCTGACTGTCACAATAGAGACTAATGTGACTTTGAACAACTCCCAAGTCTTCCAACAATCCGTTAAGCCAAATTGCCTCCTTAACAGCCTCTGCAACTGCCATGTACTCTGCCTCTGTAGTTGACAAAGCCACCGTTGACTGTAAAGTAGACCTCCAACTAACTGGGGCTTTTGCTAAAGCAAACAAATACCCAGTAGTAGACCGACGCTTATCCAAATCACCAGCATAGTCGGAATCAACATATCCAACCACAAACTGACCAAGTGTTTCATCTTGCTCAAACACTAAACCAACATCTACGGTTTGTTGGAGATACCGTAGAATCCATTTCACAGCTTGCCAATGTCCTTTTCCAGGATCATGCATGTACCTGCTCACAACTCCAACTGCTTGTGAAATGTCAGGCCTCGTACACACCATCGCATACATCAAGCTCCCTACTGCATTAGCATATGGAACTTTTGCCATATATTCTCGCTCTTCATCAGTTTTAGGAGATAATTGAGAACTAAGTTTCAAATGAGAAGCAAGTGGGGTACTTACATGTTTTGTGCTTTCATTCATGCCAAAACATTGTAATACCTTTTTCAGATATTGCTTCTGAGTCAAACAAAGCTTGCCTCTCCGTCTGTCTCTACTTATCTCCATGCCGAGAATCTTCTTGGCCTCACCTAGATCTTTCATCTCAAACTCTTGATTCAACTGAGCCTTCAAATTGTCTATCTCTTGTTGACTCTTTGAAGCGATCAGCATATCATCAACATACAAGAGAAGATAAATGAAAGATCCATCTTGTAGCTTTCGCAAATACACGCAATGGTCGTATTTGCTTCTTGTGTACTTCTGCCTCCTCATAAAGCTATCAAATCGCTTGTACCACTGCCTCGGAGATTGCTTCAATCCATATAGCGATTTGTTCAGCTTACAAACCCATTTCTTACCACCAGCATCTAAGTATCCTTCTGGCTGAGTCATATAGATCTCCTCTTCCAAATCACCGTGCAAGAAAGCCGTCTTTACATCGAGTTGAGCTAGCTCCAAATTCAACTGTGCTACCAAGGCCAACAATATTCTAATGGAGGAATGCTTCACAACAGGGGAAAATACTTCGTTGTAGTCGATTCCCTCCTTCTGAGCGTAGCCTTTAGCTACCAACCTTGCCTTGTAGCGAACATCTTTCTTGCTGGGAGATCCGTCTTTCTTTGCAAATACCCACTTGCATCCAATTGCCCTTTTACCTTCTGGTAAATATGCCAAATCCCAGGTGTTGTTCTTCTAGAGAGATTGCATTTCTTCATCCATGGCACTTTTCCACTTGTCACTTTCTAAGCTTTGCATTGCTTCTTGATAAGTGACAGGGATATCATTATCAACAACTGGAAGGGCATAGGCCACTGTATCTGTAAATCGAGCAGGTCTACGAATTTCTCTCCTTGGCCTTGTAACTGCAAGTGGTTCTGGTGTCTCCAATGGTTCTTGGGTTTGAACCTCTTCATCTTCTGATTCCTCCATTGGAGTTGGAGAATCAGTAACATCAATTGCTGGACTAATCACCGTCTCTTGAAACTTCACCTGGTTTGGAGTATACTCCACCTGTTGTGGAGTACTACTTGTCTGAACAGCTCCATTTGTTACCTTCTTCAACATGACAGATTCATCAAAGGTAACATCTCTGATACAAATTATCTTCTTTGTGTCTAAGCACCAAAGTCGAAATCCCTTCACTCCATGAGTGATTCCCATGAAGATAGCCTTCTTTGCTCTAGGATCAAGTTTTGACTCCTTCACATGATAATACGCAGTGGATCCAAATACATGTAAGGAATCATAATCTGTAGCGGGTACTCCAGACCATACCTCCAACGGTGTTTTTCCTCCAATCGCCGATGACGGTAGACGATTGATGAGATGGCCAGCATATGTCACAGCCTCAGCCCAAAATGGTTTGCCCAACCCAGCATTGGACAACATACATCGAACTTTCTCAAGTAGTGTTCGATTCATACGCTCTGCCACCCCATTCTGCTGTGGTGTATGTCTAACAGTGAAGTGTCGAACAATACCATGCTCCTGGCAAACGTCAAAGAGCGGATCACTTCTATATTCCCCTCCATTGTCCGTCCTAAGCCGTTTGATCTTCTTGCCAGTCTGGTTCTCAATCATATTTTTCCACTTCAGGAAAACTTTGAGCACTTCATCTTTAGACTTCATCGTATACACCCAAACTCTTCTGGAAAAATCATCAACAAAAGTTACAAAATAGTGTTTTCCTCCCAGCGACATTGTTTTGGAAGGACCCCACACATCTGAGTGAACATAATCCAAAATACCTTTCGTATTATGGATAGCGGTGCCGAATTTCACTCTCTTTTGCTTTCCCAGAACACAATGCTCACAAAAATTTAACTTGCAAGCCTTTGCACCTTTCAACAATCCTTGCTTTGCCAAAATTTGCAAGGATTTCTCACCAGCGTGTCCCAACATTCATACTATCTCTCCCAAGTCTGGACTTTGACTTTGATCTCCCTCTCATTTTTGGCTTTTGGCTTTTCTCCTCCATATCTACGGGTTTTTCTTCCTCAATGGAAATGTCTAGACCTTGTTGAAATAAAGAGTCTAGCACCTCGCCTTGCCACATGCCGAAGTGACCGGATCCATCGAACAACTCCACCGAGAAGTTTGCATTTGACATTATCCTCCTCACCGGTATAGAGGAAGAGCTTGATGTCCCTTCTGATCCGTCTTTTGCCATGGCAACGAATAATATTCAACAGCACAAACTGGATATTGAAACACTGCACCAGGTAAGTTCCCAGGAAAGAGAGGTGGATCACACGGATCGCTTAAATACCCAGTCTTTCCTAGCTAGAACTTTCCTAGACATGCACTGTCACAACACCACACTTCTTTGCAGCAACCAAGAGACCGGGATAGCCTTCACCGAAGCTCTGATGCCAATTGTTGGGGAAACCGGGTTATTTCCCACACGAACGTAGCTTCAAATCTGAGCTGAAATGTCGAGATCGAAACTACCGAAATTTCCACAGCGGACAAACCCGTCAACTATTGAATATTGAAACCTAATGGAAAAACCCAATAATAATCAACCGAAATAAATAATGGAGAGAACACACCGAATTTACGAGGTTCGACGAAAATGTCGTCTACTCCTCGGGCACCACCACCAGATGATAACTTCACTAATACCAAAATTGTACAAACAAATGGAATTCCTAAGAATTCCCAAATATGAGAGAAGAGAAACAAATGGGAGAGATGGATGTTGGGATGATTTCAAATGACAAATGCTAGGCCTATTTATAGTTGAGCTTTAAGGACTAAACTTGTAAATAGCCTAAACTTTAGGGACCAAAAATTGATTTTACCAAAACCAATTTTCAACCTTTGCTGCTGGAGCATTTTTTCTCCATTCGGTGCAGCCAAGCTTGACAAATCCATGCCCACAAAGCTTGACTTTTCAAGCCATTTTCAACAATCACCATGGCCATGCAAGCTAAAACAAGATGCTCCAAAGCAGCTTCATGGTCACCCTTTGTTTCGAAAAGGGAATATGACGTCATTTCCATGACGATAAAACCTCGATATTGATCAAGATAAATAATAACCACGGTTCTATCGTCATGAAACAACGTCTTATTCCCTATTCGATTTCTTGAAATGCGGCTCTTAACAATCTCTTAGCTATTCCCTGCAAGTAATTCAAGCAAAGTAGAAAATCAATAACAGAATGCTATAGCATAGTACTCTTTTCATTAACTGATAAGACAAACATGAAACGCGGCGTCTTATTTCTTAACCGTTAGAAGAACCAATATTTTTTTGAAAAATATTAACGGAACCTAATCAATTTAGGCGAATTTGGTTGGTTTTCGAATTAACCGATTTTTTTAGTTACGTGGAAATTTTAAACTTACATATGTTCGTTCTAATTAAGCTTAAAACCAGGGTTTCAAAAAAAGGCCCGCGGCCACTATTTAGCGGTAACGCCGCCGGCCGAAACCGCTATCGGAGAAAACAACGGTGGGACGCGGAATCACACTAGTATCGGTGGATCGCGGCCGCAATTTAACGGGTAGCGGTAAATAACGGTAGTAACAGACCACTATCCCCGTTTTCTCCCGTTACTGTAAAATCTAAAATAATCCATGGGCGGGCGATAAGGGTAAGCGTGGGAGTGTAAAGGGAGGCGAGCTGATGAGACTTACAGGGAGAGGATTGGTCGACGTTGAGGAGAGGGGATTGACGGCGCACCGACGACAAGAGGTGAAATCGCGCGGCTCTAGATGCTGGTTTGATGACGGCGGCGTGAAAATAACCTTTTAGGGTTTGAAAGACAAAGAGAAACGGATTATAAAGAGGGATTTAGGTTTTGTTATTAAGGCTTAAACCAAAAAGAAGCCCTCAAATTGTACCTTTTTTTCTTTTTTAAGCCCCTAAACTATGGTTTAGGCAAAATAAGCCCTTAAATTATTATTTTTGGTCACTTTAAGTCTCTAAACTATTTATTTGTCAAAATAAGTACATAAATTATATCATTTTTTCTTTTAGTCCCTAAACTATTTATTTGTCAAAAAAATCTTTGTGACGTATCAACATCTTATTAGTCAAAATAATTTTCTTTTGACTTAAATAATTATTGGACTTACAATGACCAAATCTGATAGGGTCAATTTTTTTTTTTTGAATTTTCGAGTTTCGGGCCGGGTCAGGTTTTTAATAAGTTTAAGTCAGGTCGGGTCGGGTTCGAGTTTAGGGTGGAAATTCCCCAACCTGATTTATATATAAATATATATTTAAATATATTATATTTAACATTTTATTAATTTTCTTCGGGTTGGGTCGGGTTTAATCGAGTTTTTTATTAAATTTTCGGGGTTGGGTCGGTGTCGGGTTTTTTATTAAATTTTTGGGGTTGGGTTGGGTTGGGTCGGGATCGGGATATACTTTTTATCCTGTCGGGATATACTTTTTTATTAATTTTAAATTTTTGGGTCGGGTTTGGGGTGGCCAAACACCCCCGACCGGTTAGGCAGCTGTTTCTAAACCTTTCAAACCCGACCCGACCTTAAACCCGAAAATTCAAAAAAAAAAATTGATCCTAACGGATCAGGCCATTATAAGTTCGATAGTTATTTAAGTCAAAAGAAATTTATTTTGACTAATAAGATATTGACACGTCACAAAGATTTTTTCAATCTTTGTGACAAATATATAGTTTAGGGAATAAAAGGAAAAAAATGACATAGTTTAGGTACTGATTTTGATTAAAAAATATTTTAGGGACTTAAAGCGACTAAAAATGATAGTTTAAAGACTTAAAGTGACCAAAAATAATTGTTTAAGGGCTTATTTTGCCCAAACCATAGTTTAGGGGCTTAAAACAGAAAAAGGGTATAGTTTGATGGCTTCTTTTTGGTTTAATCATGTTATTAATATTATAATCTTATTTTATTATCATTAAAAAAAAGGTTAAACTACATAAATGAGCACCTAACTATGGGGTTGGTATTGATGTGGCCATTATACTTTTAATTTTAGTAAATATACTACTAAATTATTTATTTGGTTCTAATATTGCCACCAACCAACGTGGTTGTTAAATAAATTGGTATAATTACAAATTTGAGAAAGAAAAATCAAAAGCAAAGAAAAATCAAAGGAAATAAAAGGCCCTGGGCGAATTTGAACCAGGGTTCTTAGAGAATAAATGGTGTGTGCTTACAACTAGGGATGGGCATTTCACCTGGGCCCGACGGGTTCCGACCCGACCGGCTCGATCGGGTCGGGTTTTTTTGTGAAAAAAATCGGTTCGGGTCGGGTCGGGTTTTTGTGGAAGGTGAGGTCGGGTTCGTGTTTATGGTGAAAAAAATCCGACCTGACCCGACCCGTGACTAATAGTGTAATTTTTTCATAATTTTTTAGGGATATTTGTAATGATACCCCATTTTTATA
Source organism: Hibiscus trionum (assembly GCA_030270665.1). Taxonomy (NCBI): domain Eukaryota; kingdom Viridiplantae; phylum Streptophyta; class Magnoliopsida; order Malvales; family Malvaceae; genus Hibiscus; species Hibiscus trionum. The sequence continues at coordinate 7,205,203 of BSYR01000065.1, forward strand.
TAGTTTTTTATAATTAGGTCCTTAAAATTGATTTTTTTTATTTACAATTTAGTCCTTAAATTTATTATTTTTTACAATTAAATCTCTTAAAATTATTTTTTTACAATTAAGTCTCTAAAATTGATTTTTTATATAGGTTGGTTCGGGTCGGAGTCGGGTTTATGGTATTTATTTTCGGGTCGGGTCGGGTTCGGGTTTAGGGTTAATTTTCGGGTCGAGTTCGGGTGGGCCAAAAACCTGGCCCGACTCGACCCGTGCCCATCCCTACTTACAACTAAGCCAAATATATTTTTATGACTAAAAGTACAACGTTTAGTATATGTCTTCTATGGTTATTAATGCCTGGAAAAATGAAGAAAATGTGGTTTTAGTATATTTATGATGCATCATAGGTATGTCATGTTCGAAATTCCTAAAACCACTTTTTTTCCCTTTTTCAAGCATTAATAACCATAGAAGACATATGCTAAACGTTGTAATTTAAGTTATAAAAATTATACTTGGCTTAGTGGTAAGCACACACCACTTGTGCTCTAAGGACCCTAGTTCGAATTTGCCCAGGGCATTTACGCCTCACACGTGTCACCACCTTATTGGAGGACTTTAATTAATTACAATTAAAATTAAGATATATTGTATTAAATTAAAATTAAGACCAAATTGATATATTGTGTAAATAACGGGGGACCAAACGTGTAATTATACCAATTTATTTAACAACCATGTCAGTGTCTTTGTTATTTTTAATGATTTTTAGTGGTATATTTGTCAAAATCGAAAGTATAGTGGCCATGTCTGTAACCCCCCCTTCCCGGCCTGGTAGAGAACCGGGTCGGAGAGCGCTACCGGAAACGATGCAGAGATCGGAGACATAAATCCAAAGTTCAAAAATTATTTCGGATTATTTTACTAATCTCTTTTAAGACTTAACACTTAACTTATTAACAACTTACTCAAATTGGGGTCAATTTTAAACTTTTTCAAACTTAGGGACTAAATTGTAATTTTTACAAATTAGGGGTCCTTATCTGAAATTCATGATATTATACTGAAATTAAACTTACTAGTTATTAGCCTGTAAAATCTCATTACTAACGGAAGTCATTTACCTATCTGATTAGACGATACAATATTTTAGTGACCCTTTTGTAATTTGTCTAAAACTATTTTTTTATTCGAACTAACAAAGTATCTTAAACACTTAAAAATTTATACAAAACATAGGTAACGTATACACAATAGTAGGCCCACAAGACTAATATAATTACTTTAACTACTTTGCCACCATACTAGGAGTTCATAAGGACAAAACACATTACTCTTTAATTGTAGTGACTTGCCAACCTTCCAACTAATCTCGATCTCGATCTGTTACTTTCCTTAACCTGAAATGTTATGCAATGAATGCATTAGACTTACATAGTCTAAGTGAGGTAGCCAATGACAATGAATGAACATGTTATGTCATGTAGCATGCTTCCAAAAATGATCATAATGCAATAACATGGCATACTTTATATTCATAACAAAGCATAATATCATATCATGAGAATAACATAGCATAACGTATCAAACACATAATATATTGGTACCATTGGATACGCAGGTTCCCTGTACACCATATCATGAATCAGTAATGAGCCGTAGCCCCGAGCCGTAGCTCCATGTATCTCTTATATAATGTCATATCATGATCATAACATAGCATACGTATCAAACACATAATATATTGGTACCATTGGATACGCGAATTCCCTGTACACCATATCATGAATCATAAATGAGCCTTAGCCCTGAGCCGTAGCTCCATATATATTCATAACAAAACATAATATCATATCATGATCATAACATAGCATAACGTATCAAACACATAATATATTGGTACCATTGGATACGCGGATTCCCTGTACACCATATCATGAATCATAAATGAGCCGTAGCCCTGAGCCGTAGCTCCATGTATCCCTTACACTTCCATCCTTTTATCTCCCACATATAGGCCGTAGCCCTGGACCGTAGTCCTCCCTTACATGGCGAGCTCGAATAACCCTATGGCATGCCAATTGTATCCAACGTCCATAAATACACACAATTTCACATAGTCCATGATTTTCAGATCATATCATATCAAATAGCAAGATGAGCCGTAGCTCCATATCAGATAGCATTTCATATTATTTTCATGTACATATAGCATATCATAATCATTTTTGAGCATATCCAAATAATGCAGGGTACTTACCAGATGCAGATAAATTCATAATTAATGCAACGGGGCAGCACCGAGCCTACCCCTGACACGACTATACTCACATATCAAGACATAAAAATATCGGAATGACACCGTGTCACCCGAGACAAATGCATCTACACTCACATATCAGAACATAAAATCAATGATCGGAATGACACCGCGTCACCCGAGACAAATGCATCCACACTCACCTCAATCCAAGCTTAGAGACATTTTCCTTATTCTCCAACTTTGTGGTTTCCTTCATTTCTACTCTTTTCTAACCAAACATTAAAGAAATATATCATTTAGTACATTAGGCAGCTTGCATTGTCCTCAAAGAAATATTTATATAAAATGTTCTATAACTCAAAATTTGATTTCGTTTGTTTTAAACGAAACTAGACTGAATAACCTTTTAAACCATATAAATTATAGCTTTTAATTCCTCTTATACAATTTATAATGAATTTCTAAAATCGATGTTGATGCAGATTTAGGGGCAAACTGTTACCCTGTTTTATGACATTTACTTATTCAAAAATTCATATCTTTTTACTCACAACTCCAAATAAGGAGTTCTTTACCATTCTGGAAAGCTTATAAACACACCTTTACAATCATGTATGGAACATAATTTTATCATTTCTCTATCAATACAGTTTATTACTTGAACATAAGGCATTTTCAGAAACTTAATCTGTCTATGCTTAATTTGTGACTTTAGTGTATTTATAATCTATGTTTCACTACACTATTAATCTTGAGCTTTTAACCACATTTAAATTAATCTTATAACATTATTTTTATAATACAGTAACCTCAAAAATAGGACATGTAAGTCCTCAATTTATTAATTTCCACAAAACAGTCCCCTTTTATTCTTTAATAATCATGTATGTGATCTAAATGGTTTTAACCTACCAATTGAAACTTAATTCAAGCTTGGCCATTTAATTTCATTCATTTCATGACTCCCCTGTTTCAAGTATAAATTTCCAGAATTTTATTGGCATTATTTAAGCCCCTATAATTTTCGAATTTTACAATTTAGTATAGCAGATTCTAGATTTATTCAGTTTTAGTCCAGTAACTTCTAACAACAATTCCGAGACCTATACTTAACATTTTTGAGCAAATCATACCTCTATTTCATGTAAAATTTTGTCCTCTACAACTTTGTAGAAGAACCCGTTTTCCAGAAATTACTCTAACATGCTCAAAAATGCAGTTTTCTACAGGACAGTTTACAAATCCGAATTTCTTTATTCTTTCTACCCTTATCTTTTACCAACCTTTAATAATCCAATTTCATGCTTAATAAAAATACTAACATCAAATTAAAGGTAGTTGATACTCTAATCTCAACTCTAATTTATTACACTCTCCTTGATAGACCGGTACTTTATTATTATTTCTTGGGCTTGACGGTTGTTCCGAATCGACCTCGTATACCATGATAATTAATAAAAACTAATCAATAAAACAGTATCGAATATATATAAAAATATTAATCAACTCGATACCGAAACTTAAACTAACTAGAGATTTGAGCTTACCCCGTCATCGGTAGGAATTCGATATTACTATATCGAAAATATCGGACTATCAATCGAACATTGGATCGTATGCTACTATTTCTTTCTTTCTTTCTTTCTTTCCTTTGTTTGCCGTGAATATCCCAATCCCTTGCCCCCTATTTATACAATTTTACAAGCTTTCAACTTCATTCCCCCACCCCTTTATTAATCATTAACTAATACTAATGGTGTTGCCACCATTTCAAATCCTTTACCTAATTAAATTAGGTCACTCCATTTCTTTTTTTTTTATGAACGGATGAAAGCATAAATATAAAACTCCACCATTTCAAAAGCTTAACCTAACATATTTAGGTGGAATAGCCGTGTATTCCATTTCTTTCTTTCTTTTTAATATATAAATATAATAATAATAATAATAATAATAATAATAATAATAATAATAATAATAATAATAATAATAAACTATCATAAATTAACCCGAATAATATTTATTGGTTTAGATAAGATTGAATAAATTATTTAATCAATAAAAAATATTCGGTCACCGGAACTTAATTCCGACTAGACCGGTTTTTGGGATGTGACAATGTCAACACCAACATCATAGTTAGGTGGTCATTTATGTAGTTTACCAAAAAAACCTTGGTTATAAGAATCTAATTAGGAAAAGATATGAAGAGAACCCATTCACTTGATAAAAAAAAGCCCATTAAAGATTTTCAATTGAGATTGACTGTAACCCCCTCGTCTCGGTCTGGCCGGATGACCGGTCCGAGTAGGCCACACGGGGAAAACCGAAGCGAAACCCGTTAAGGTTCCCCCTCGGTTAGCAACCTTATTTTTTTCTTTTAATCTTATCTTCTCTAATGACACATTTAAGTCCTATGTGATCATAACAGCAGAATAAAAGCGGAAGACAAACATCAGAACCCAAAACATCATTTAAACAGCCCAAATTTACTTCGTTAGACAAGCCGTTTCGAAACACCATTGAGGCGTATCGAAACGCCCATGACCAGGTCAACCGCCCCAAGCCACACGAGGAGGTCGTATCGAAACGGAGGTCAACCGTTCGAAACACCCTCAACGGTCAACTTCTCGTGGTCAACGAGATTTTGACCGTTTCGAAACCCTTAGACCCGTTTCGAAACGCTTTCATCTCGTCAACTTCTCAGATTTCCAGTAGCCAAAACGTTCCGAAACCCGTATCGAAACAAGGGCTCACAGTGGCCAAACCGTATCAAAACACGTTCCGATACGGGGTCCCTGAAGCCTTATCCATTCCGAAACGGCCCAGCTCGTTTCGAAACGCGGGCTGTCTGCAACCCTTGAAAACCAGACTTAGGTGTTTTTCAACCAATCTAAAGGTCCCAAACGACCTCTAAAGGCACTCAACACAAGCACACAAGGTCTAGAGGCATATATCATATGTCCAACATGCTCAAACACACACAAGGCATAGATTAAAACATTCATCCATGACATTTACACATTAGCAACATTTCAATATAAGGCATGCTTGAAGACATTAAAAGCCAAAAGGCACCATTCATCTCAAATAGGTTTACATGCCATCAAGAGCAGCTTAAACATCCATAAAGCATACATCACACAAGCATTTGGCAAGACATATCATGTTTACAATCCAAGTCAAATCATAGACATCAAACACATATAGGAGTCATACGTAGCTCATACAAAACACACACTCTTGCCACATTGCTAAGCTACTACATAATTGATTAATCGTACTTGAGCAACAAAAACTTGAAAAGCCCTTCTTGCCTTGCTCCGAGCTAACATCATGCTAATGATCTGCATTGTTGAAAATGAGAGCGTAAGCTAGAAGCTTAGTGAGGATGCTCTAAAATCGAAAACATCAACAATGCAGGGTTCAAGCATGTAATCCCTTAATCTCACATACAACATATATAGGTAAATCAACAAGTAGACTTAGCTAGTCTTTCAAGAGTCATAATATGACATCTCACATCATACTAAGCTCAAACATCGTATATCAACATCATACATCACAATTATAAGAACAAGTTCAATTGACCACTATTAGTTTACCCGGATGTGCGGATTTAATCTCAACAATCACTTTACCTCGGTGGGATTACACTCATCACCGGACCTTGCATGGGCGAGATTCCGCTCATCACCACATGCCCTACGGATGGGATTCTACTCATCATCCCGTAGAATATAGATAAATTTCCGGTGGAATGTTACATCACCGTACTCCTCCTTGATGACTCAACGCCATCAAGGCCACGTACGTTTTGACTCAATTTGTGTGCACACTAATCCTAATGATCGATCATTTACACCCGATAAGTTAATTAGTGTCAATTTCATTTACCACATCACATATTCATCATTCATGTCTCATACTCATTGTATAAACATAACAAGGCATACATATACATCCAATCTACACTTCACAATCACAAGTAGGCAATGGCATGAACAACATAATAGAATTCAAGGAGTTAAGTTACCAATTTAACTCCCTCATAGGAAATGCCTACCAAGCACATTCCCCCCATACGCTACACACACTTAAACCAAACTTTAAAACATATTTAAAGTTACTCACCACCCTTCCTTAGCAACCAAAGCAAGCCTCCTACAAGCCCGGATTCGATCCCGTTGCCTCTCCAACGTCTCCTCTTGCTTCTAGCCAATCAAAAACACATCCATTACTCTCAATCAATGCTAAAACTCAGTCATCAGCTCAACTCTTAAGCTCAAGCCAAACTTCAACAATTTTCCAATCCAAATAACCACCCAAAAAGCCCATTTTCGTGCTCCTTCAAAACCTAGCTGAAAATCCTATTTTCAAACACCCGAAAGACACCCAAATGGTCCCAAAACACCTTCCTAACATACTTAAACCATCAGCCCTTCATTTTTACCCTAAAACTCACCAAAAACCAAGTTTTTGACACTTTAAAATTGGCCACAAGAACCCATTTCGGGTTTTCACCCAAACTTACCCATTTTAACATATTAGGTGTATTTTAAGGTGGATAAATCAAAACCCAACCTAACATTTCAAAACAAGTTGAAAAACTCCATAAAAACCCAAACTTTCATTAAACCCTAAAACTCCAAAAGATGATAGTTTTAGATTTTCCAACTATGTAAAGGTAGAGGATGAAGAGGAGAGTCCAAAAATATATTTACCTTTGAAAATGACCTTGAGATGAAGAAGCAATTTAATGGAATAGTGATTTGGTGGTTTGAGAGAGGTTTAGGGGTTTTCAACGTTGGGGGAGAAGGGGAGAAGAGAAGACCACATTTTTTTTGTTCTTTTTAACTTTCTAAAAGTTGTCTTCCTTTTTAAAATATTTGGGTTAAATCACCAAAGTGGTCCCTCATCTTTATTTTAAAACCCAATTAGCACAAGCCAAGGTCAAATTGATTAAATTTAATTTTACCGACTCGGACCACTAACCCGACTAACTCCTAACCCCAAAACACGGGTGTTACATTGACTGCTAAAGTTTGATCCCATAAATAAAATATTAAATTATGAGCTGTCAACGTGTTTTTAAGGGTATAGGTTAATTTACATTTCAGCCATGCCACTTTTTATTTTTTGTTATTTCAGTTATTGAATTTTTTTTTAATTTAAAGTATAAACTTTATTTTTTGTTCAATGTAGTCCTTTAATTTCAGTAATCTGAGTTCATAAGTGTTGAAAAACACTCTAAAAATAATTAAAAGTAACTTTTTATTTTATAATTATAATTATTATGCTTTATGATAAGTGTTGTGCGACTTATCGGGATGGTAGACAACAGATGCAGCAACGAGGCATCGAGGAGGCCTGATGGTGCGAAAGGAGCAACAAGGAACAAAATACATACGCACTGATAAAAACAGAGATGGTGCAAGCGGTGGAAAGCAACAAAAAAAAAAAAAATTCTTTCATTCATTGGGTGTACCGAAAAGGATGGAAAAACAATTGTATGTGATTTAAAACCCAAAAATCATGCGTCGACTTCAGCAGAAACATAAGGAATTAGGTTTTCATTTTCATTTTATGGGAAGAAACTTGGAGATTTCAAAGATAGCCTTTGGGGTGTGCAAAAAAATCTAACCCGATTGATTCGATCTGAAATTTTAGATATTTGATCCATTTTTTTTTTATTTTTGAATAATTCGGATTGGATATCCAAAAATTTCTGATCGGATACGGATAGTAATTTCACATTCAGATCGGATATCTGATTATTCGATATTCGAAATTTCAACTTTTTTTATAGATATGAATCTTGTTATATTCAATATTTTTACTTGTTATACATGAAAAATCGAAATGTTCGTGAATAAAAATATTGTTATCTGCAATAATTTGTTGATTGTTATATCCGAAAACCTAAAATTTTCATGGTTAGTAGTCTAGGGGTGAGCAAAACTCGACTCGAAAAAATTTAAATTTTCGACTCGACTTGAGGCGAAAAAACTCAGCTCATCTTGACTCGAGTCGAAATTTCATAAGCTCGACTCGAAAAAAATTAAATAAAGATTGAGTTGTAAAATAGAAATCGAATAACTCGAAAATTTTAGTAATTAGTGGATTGATTTTTAAGTTTAAGTCGAGTCCCTCAATTTTTCCTATATATATATATATATATATATACCGATATGAAAAAATATGAAGACATATATACCACGTATGAAAAAACACGAAGAAATGTATATATGCATGTCTTATATGATTAGAGAATGTCGTTTAAATTAGAATCGATTACAATTTAAATTTCTATAGGAACTCGAAAACTCAACTCGAACTCGACTTGAATTTCATAAACTAGACTCGAATCAAAATAATTTCAAATAAAGTTTGAGTTGTAAAATATGACACGTCAACTCGAATAACTCAAATTTTTTTGATTTGACTCGGTCGAATGCTCATCCCTAGTTAGTACCCAAATTAAAAAAATAATTAATTCAAGTCATAAATTCGGATATCCGATCCAGAATTTTGAATATCTGAAAATCTGGTATCCGATTTTTTCGAATCGGATACGAATCGCTAAATTACCTACCCAAAAATTTTGAATATCCGAAATTTTGGATCGGATTTCCGAAATGCACACCATTACTTTGAACTATACCTTCATTACGTATTAGTCCAAAAACTTTATAAAAATTACAAAATCAATCACGAAGTTTAGAAAGTTGCAATTGAATCCTTTAATAATAAAATATTATAGAAATTACATTAAGTTTTCCAAAATCACATAATAGTCCTTGAACTTTTAAAATTACAATGTTGATCTCAAAATCCAAATTTCTCAGAATTTAATCCTGACCTCAAAATTAAAAACCAAATATTTCCAAAAATAACTTTTGCTCCCTAAAAGTTTAAAATTTTATAATTGATCTCGATTTTTAGTTTTTAACAAATTATTTTCAAAATTCCCAAAAGGTAAGGTTCCAAAGATTATAAACTAAAAAATTATTATTTTAATTTGAGGCTAAAATCGAGCCGTCACAACTCAACCGAGACTATTTGAGAACTCGCAGGTAACGACCGTTCACCAAATACAAAAACTCACCTTCGATAACATTTAATGTCTTCTTTATCATGTCAGTAGATAACCCCTTACTCTGTAAGAATTTCAACTGTACTTTTCTTTACAATTAATGATATTGCTCTTGTTAAAAAACAATGAAAACTATATTTACGGATTATGTTAGATAAATTTATTATTCTATTTATATAGTCACAACCGATAATATTTTTTTTGAATTTGTCACTTCAAATAGTGAAGAGAAGAAGAGTGAAGGAAAAAAAGAGTAAGCGATATGTTTGGATGAAAAAATAAATAAAATTAGAGAAAAAGAAAAAAAAAAGCAAAGAGCAAAGTACAAACACCATAGAAGTTCAGGAACTACTAGTACAATTTACCCTTTATGTTTTATTTTTATTATTTTTATTCCATATACTTTTGGTTTTGTTTGTTCCAAACGGATTATAGAAAATAATTTTTGAAAAATAAATATGTTTTCTTAAAAATAACTGTCGGAAATTATTTTTTATAAGTATAATATGATCAACATAATTGTATAATTAAAATTAGGATAAACTACTGCAGGGGTCACTTACGTTTAGCGTCTGTACAGAGTTAGTCACCACTTTTGAAAAGTGCCAATTAGTAGTCCTCTACGTTTTCGATGTGTAAATACTTGGTCACTCCGACGTTATACTCCGTTAGTCCCCTAACGGATTGCTGATGTGGCGAAATTAAAATAAGGATAAATTACTGCAATAGCCATTAAAATTTATCTAATGTACATTTTTTCTCCTCAATTTAAAAAAGTAAACATTATAGTCACTAATAAAAATGTTTCTTTATAATTTCACCCTTAAATTTTTAAAAATTCATTTTTCAATCCTAAAACTTTACAATCAATTAACACAATAATATTATAAATGCTTAGATGAAAAATAGGTGCCCAAAGTATACCCTTTGAAACTTAGGTGCCCAAATTGCTCATATTTAATAACTCAAACTTAAAAATTTAGTTCACTAACTACTAAAAAATTCGAGTTATTGGAATTTCTATTTATAATTCAAACTTTATTTTGAATTTTTGAGTCGAGTTTATGAAATTATGAGTCGAGTATTTTCACATCAAACCAAAAAATTTAATTTTTCGAGTCAAGTCGTGTTATTGGAATTTCTATTTTATAATTCAAACTTTATTTTGAATTTTTGAGTCGAGTTTATGAAATTATGAGTCGAGTATTTTCACATCAAACCTAAAAATTTAATTTTTTCCAATCAAGTCGAGTGTTGCACTTCCCTACATATAATTTTTAATTTTAATCTGTGTTTATCCCAAGAAAAACTTCGAATCAAGTCAAGTCTACTGTTGCTTGTTCACCTTCCCGATCGGCCGTCGTCGATCTCCGTCACCGTCGGGCGGTGGTAGTCACCGCCTACATCGCTAGAGGCGCCACGTCGTCGCAATCTCATCCATGGCCACCACGCGCGTCGTCGGGCCGCCTTCCGCCAGCAAATCTCGATTGAAGCTCTGGCAAGAAACCAATCGACGCCACTGTTTCTCGCATTTTCCGACATCGGTTGCCGTCCATTCGCGAGACGGACATCAGATCCGGGCTCCTGGCGTGGCGGCGAGCAAAACCCCTAAGGTTCCGAGTCCAACCGACGTCGGCGGAGTCTCTACCGGAGCTACATAAGTTTCGGCGACGACGACGACGGCCGAAGTTTTTCTTGGGACAAACACGGATTAAAATTAAAAATTATATGTAGGGAAGTGCAACACTCGACTTGATTCGAAAAAATTAAATTTTTAGGTTTGATGTGAAAATACTCGACTCATAATTTCATAAACTCGACTCAAAAATTCAAAATAAAGTTTGAATTATAAAATAGAAATTCCAATAACTCGACTTGACTCGAAAAAAAATTAAATTTTTTGGTTTGATGTGAAAATACTCGACTCATAATTTCATAAACTCGACTCAAAAATTCAAAATAAAGTTTGAATTATAAAATAGAAATTCCAATAACTCGACTTGACTCGAAAAAATTAAATTTTTTGGTTTGATGTGAAAATACTCGACTCATAATTTCATAAACTCGACTCAAAAATTCAAAATAAAGTTTGAATTATAAAATAGAAATTCCAATAACTCGAATTTTTTAGTAGTTAGTGGACTAAATTTTTAAGTTTGAGTTATTAAATAGGAGCAATTTGGGCACCTAAGTTTCAAATGGTATACTTTGGGCACCTATTTTTCATCTAAGCATTTATAATATTATTGTGTTAATTGATTGTAAAGTTTTAGGATTGAAAAATGAATTTTTAAAAATTTAAGGGTGAAATTATAAAGAAACATTTTTATTAGTGACTATAATGTTTACTTTTTTAAATTGAGGAGAAAAAATGTACATAAGATAAATTTTAATGGCTATTGCAGTAATTTATCATTATTTTAATTTCGCCACATCAACAATCCGTTAGGAGACTAACGGAGTATAACGTCAGAGTGACCAAGTATTTACACATCGAAAACGTAGAGGACTACTAATTGGCACTTTTTAAAAGTGGTGACTAACTCTGTACAGACGCTAAACGTAAGTGACCCCTGCAATAGTTTACCCTTAAAATTATTATCGATGTGCTTACATTTACATCTTCATAAATGTAAAGTTATTCACAGAAAGTTAATAACCAAAAGTATTTGACATAGTTTTAGATTTGTGAGAATCCACATTAATAATTATACTCATTAAGTCCCATTAAATTTGTACTTTTTATATTTCAAAATTGTTCAATTTAAATTGTCCTTTCAAAAACTTCAACAAATGTTATTAAGCATTCTTCCTTTTCTACCTTATTTTTAATTTTTAACAAGACAAATTTAACTTTTCAAACAAGAAATTATTATTTTAATTATTTTACAACTCATCTCTAATACGAAACTTTTTTTTAAACTACATAAAAATTCAACGAAAGACAATTTAGAGAAATAAAGAATTACAAATGTTTCTAATTTATCAAGCAACAACATCCCAAACGAACTTGATTTAAGTGAAAAAAGCCATAAAACAATCTTTACTTATACCAATAATAATCACAAAAGATTTCGAGGTAATTTAAAAGCAACCTTTAATCAAAATCACATGAATACTTCAAATCTTTCACCCAATTCCCATGCCAAGAATCTATCCAAAAAAGTCACAAAAGATTTCGAGGTAATTTAAAAGTAAACTTTAATCAAAATCACATAAACACTTCACATCTTTTACCCAATTCCCATGCCAAGAATTCATCCAAAAAACCAAAAGATCACTTTAATGGAGCTTATAATACATCATAAATTCATTAATGCCTTGAATTCCTCGGCTTTTAAATTTAGACGAAGGTTGGCATCAAAATGGGTTGATAATCTGCCTCTCTTCTTCCTGCTTCCTTTAGTAGTTCAGCCAACCTTTTTTTCTCATTATATTCCTCAGGATTTGCCGTCCACGATTTTTCTTCCCTCGTCTGAACACCGTACTCTAGTATTTTTATGGCATCATCCAACTTACGGAAACATTTGATTGAAAGGAGTCGAATATGTTCAACATTCATCGGTAAACTCTTAAAATCGAACAAGCATTTCGACAATTGCATACCTGCCGGTTGCATCGTAAGTGCCTGCGAGATTACTATATACGCCGAGTGTATCAGTGTCGTACAGTCCACACTCTTGCTCCAATATGCTTTTGGCTTCTTCAAACAACTCAACAGCCTCGTTTATAGGCTATAGCCAGCCCCATTAGATTGAGGGCGATGCCGAAGAAGGCGGATTTCCTGTCTCTACATACACGTAACTTTGAGATGGCGCTTTTGAAGTTGTAAGATTCCGAATAATTCCCCAACATGTAGTACATTACTCCCATATGGGATTCAATTCCAGCTATTGTGCTTTGCTGACCAGGGACATCATTGTATATTTTTAAGGCCTTCTGCAGCAACTTGATGGCGTGGTCTAGGTCATTCATTGATTCATAGATAGCAGAAACATCGGTGAGGCCGCTTGCAATCTCCTCCGGGAGAATATCTAGCATAGGCTTTTCATAGATTCGAAGGGCACTCTCACAATATGATGTTGATTCCCTTAGTTTCCTTGTTATGTACTAATACAAATCAACCAACCGAACAAAGATTAGCCCGACTACCGGATGATTCTCTCCTTTACTTGTCTTAACAGCTTCCGATAGGTAAAAACAGCTTCATTGTATTGAGACAGAGATAGATATGCGTCTCCAATGCTGCAATCAACAGAAGCCACCTCTTCCTCCTGGCCGTTAGCCACCAATCACCATGGCCATGCGAGCTAAAACAAGATGCTCCAAAAGCAGCTTCATTGTCACCCTTTGTTTCGAAAAGGGAATATGACGCCATTTCCATGATGATAAAACCACGATATTGATCAAGATAAATAATAACCACGGTTCTATCGTCATGAAACGGCGTCTTATTCCTTTTTCGACATCTCGAAACGCGGCTCTTACCAATCTCTTAGCTATTCCCTGCAAGTAATTCAAGCAAAGACGAAAATCAATAACAGAATGCTATAGCATATTACTCTTTTCATTAACTGATAAGACGAACATGAAACACGGCGTCTTATTTCTTAACAGTTAGCCGAACCAAACTTTTTTTTGAAAAACATTAACGGAACCTAATAAATTTAGACGAACATGAAAAACTTTTTTTTTGAAAAACATTAACGAAACCTAATAAATTTTGCCGAACCGATTTTTTTAGTTACGTGGAAATTTTAAACTTACATATGTTCGTTCTAATTAAGCTTAAAACCAGGGTTTCAAAAAACGACCCGCGGCCGCTATTTAGCGGTAACGCCGCCAGCCGAAACCGCTATCGGCAAAAACAACGATGGGACGCGGAATCAAACTAGTAGCGGTGGATCGCGGCCGCAATTTAACGGGTAGCGGTAAATAACGGTAGTAACGGGCCACTATCCCCGTTTTCTCCCGTTACCGTAGAATCTAAAAAAATACATGGGCGGGCGATAAGGGTAAGCGTGAGAGTGTAAAGGTAGGCGACCTGATGAGACTTACAGGGAGAGGATGTCACGAACAATGATTTGTAAAAGAAAGGGTTTTAGAAAATAGAGAGAAAGTTTGAGATTGAGAGAAAGAGAAACTTCATTTCATTTCAGAATGGTATGACAAACGGTTACAGCTTGGTATATATCCAGCTATTCTTGGAAAATAAGGACAATTAAAATAACTGAACAAATAAAAAGAAGACATGTGTAACTCCAGCTGGGAAGCCGTTAAGGCTGTTGGCTATTGGGCTTCATCGTTGGGCCATCATCAAGTCAGCTGACCCGCTCCAGGATGCCTGCTGTCCATAACAAGTCCTTCCTCATACGACATCGTTTCCTTGCTCCCACACGGTGCCGTTTCTTCATCAGCACATGAAGACTGAGATTCATTTTTCCCCTTTTCATCTTCGATTTTAATTCCTTTCGAGCCATGCCCTAATTTCACCCCCAATTCCTCCATCTTCATGACAATACCCCCTCCTCCACTGGATCCTTGTCCCCAAGGATCGAAATCTGGAAACTGGGCCTTCAGAGCGGAGAAATCTTCCCAAGTGGCATGCTCTTGACCGAGATTCGACCATTGGATCAGGAGCTGGGTTACAGCTCTGTTATCGCGTTTCACCATACGCTTGTCGAGCACAATTGCAGGGTAAACCTTCAATTGCCCATCGTCGGCCAACTCAGGAGGATCAAGAGAGGTAACCGTGTTGATTCCGACATGCTTCTTTAAGAGACTAACATGAAATACAGGGTGGAGTTTTGAATGTACTGGTAACTCCAATTTATAAGCCACTGATCCGATACGTTTCAATATTTTGTAGGGACCAAAGAATCTTGCGGCGAGCTTCAAATTTTTGCGGACGGCCAAGGAAGACTGTCGATATGGCTGCAGCTTAAGGTAAACCCAATCTCCTTCAGCAAATTCCCTGTCTGTACGTTTTCGATCAGCAAATTGTTTCATTCTGTTGGTTGCCTTTTGTAACTGCTCTCTTAGAATAGTAGCTAAATGGTGCCTGTTGTCCATCAACTCCTGTACACTCTGTATTGTTGTATCCTGAGACCAATCTAGGTTAGGTGGCTTATAGCCATACATAGCTTCAAAAGGAGTGATCCCCAGAGATGTATGGTAGGTAGAGTTATACCACCATTCTGCCTGCGATAACCATTTAGCCCAGGTGTGAGGTTTCAGAAAACACATGCTTCGTAGGTAGTGTTCCAAACACTGATTAAGCCTCTCTGTCTGGCCATCAGTTTCAGGATGATAGGCAGAACTGAAATAGGTAGAAGTACCCAGCTGTAGCATGATTTCCTTCCACAGTTGGCTAGTAAAGGTCTTGTCTCGGTCTGAAATAGCAATCTTAGGAGGACCATGAAGTTTATAAACCTGGTCTAGGTAGAGTTTAGCCACCTCCAAAGCAGTGTAAGGATGAGACAGTGGTAAGAAGTGCCCATACTTAGTAAATTTGTCCACAATGACTAGAATACAGTTGGCCTTTTGTGAAGTTGGCAAACCTTCGACAAAATCCATAGTAATTATTTCCCAAGCTTTACTAGGAATTGGAAGTGGTTGCAATAGCCCAGGTTTAAGAACATGTTCATGCTTCACTCTTTGACAAACATCACAGTGTTGAACATAAGTATGCACCATAGATTTCATTCCCGGCCAAAAGAAAGAGGACTTTAATCTTTGATAGGTAGCTTGAGTACCTGAGTGGCCCCCTTGGGGTGAGTCATGGAGTGATTTAAGTAGTTGCAGGCGAAGAGAACCTGAATGGCCTACATAGACTTTTCCCTTGTACCGCAGAACCCCTTTGGATAGGCTCCAGTGAGGTAGGCTAGTGTTGTTGACAGATAAAGCTGTAATTTTCTGTTGAGCAGTGTCATCTTCTTCATAGCTGTTTTCAATGTCTTGTATCCATTGAGGGACAATAATGGTAGCTGACATTTGCAAGCATTCAGCATCATTGTCTAAGACTCGAGAGAGAGCATCAGCAACCACATTTGATCGACCCTTCCTGTACTGAATAGAATAGTCTAGTCCCAAGAGCTTAGATAACCCTTTCTTCTGGATAGCAGTAGAAAGTTTCTGTTCCAACAGGTGTTTTAAAGGCTCATGGTCAGTCTTTATAACAAAGGAGTTACCCTCAAAATAATGTCTCCATTTAGCTACAGCCATCAAAATAGCCAAATACTCCTTCTCATAGATGGACAGATCCAGATGCCTAGGGCCTAAAGCCTTGCTGAGATAAGCCAAGGGTCGCCCATTCTGTGAGAGGACAGCACCAATCCCTTTAGAACTAGCATCAGTTTCCAGAAAAAAACTCTTTGAAAAATCAGGTAATGCTAAAACAGGGGCTTTACACATAGCATCTTTAAGTGTTGTAAAGGCATCTTTGGCTTGTGGTGTCCAAAGGAAAGTACCTTTCTTAAGCATGTCTGATAGGGGCTTACTGATAATCCCAAAGCCTTTAATAAACTTCCTATAATATCCTGTGAGTCCCAGAAATCCTCTCAAGGATTTGATGTTCTTAGGAAAAGGCCACTCCGTCATTGCCTGTATTTTTGCTTCATCTGTAGAAACTCCCTTGTCAGAAATGACATAGCCAAGGTATTCTACCTGTGTTTGACCAAAAAAGCATTTAGATTTCTTTGCATATAGTTGGTGCTGTTGCAAAAGAGCCAAAGCTGTATTGAGGTGCTGCATGTGATCTGCCAATGTTTTGCTGTAGATTAGGATATCATCAAAGAAAACTAGGATAAACTTCCTCAAGTAGGGCTCAAAGACTTTGTTCATAAGAGACTGGAAAGTTGCTGGGGCATTAGTTAAGCCAAAGGGCATAACCTTAAATTCAAAATGACCTTGATGTGTCCTGAATGCAGTCTTGTGTATATCCTCCTGCTTGATTCTGATTTGCCAATAACCAGATCTGAGGTCAACTTTAGAAAAAAATTTTGCCCCATGTAACTCATCTAAAAGGTCTTCAACCACAGGAATAGGGAATTTGTTCTTTATAGTCATGGAATTAAGCTGCCTGTAGTCTACACATAGCCGCCATGATCCATCTTTTTTCTTAACCAAGAAGCATGGAGAAGCAAAAGGGCTTTGGCTAGTCTGAATAATAGAAGCAGAGAGCATTTCTTTAATCTGTCTTTCCACCTCTGTCTTCTGGTTATGTGGAAATCTGTAAGGCCTCAAGTTTACTGGTAGAGCCCCTGGTTTTAGGATAATTGCATGATCATGGTATCTTTGGGGTGGCATGCCTTTTGGTTCCTCAAATACATCCTTGTACTTTTCTAAAATAGGCTTCAGCATTTCAGGAATAGCTATCTCAGTAACTTCTGCATTCATCAAAAAGATTTCTCCAATCAACTCAGGATCTTTTTCAGTAATCTTCTGCAGCCTTTCTTCAGATATTAACTTGATCTTGTTTGAGTCCTCCTTTCCTTTCAATGTGATGAGTTTTCCTGCTGCCTGAAAGCTCATTGTCATCTCTTTAAAATCCATCACAATTGGGCTAAACTTCTTCATCCAATCCACTCCCAACACCATATCACTACCTCCCATGGATAATACTCTGAAGTCATGTTCAAATGAATACCCCTGCATTTTCCAGTTCAAGGAATTACTCTTAGCTGTGCTATACAGCTTCTCACCGTTTGCCACTGTGATGGTTAAGGGGTCTGTTTGTTTCACTTCTACACTGTCTCTAGCCCACTTAGGAGTAATAAAGCTATGTGTGCTTCCACTATCCACTAGAATGTTCAATGGTCTTCCCCTGATCAAGCCTTGTATCCTGAAAGTGCTATGATTAGTGTTTCCAGTGAGGGCATTAATAGAGATCTCCAGTTCTCCCCCTTCTATTTGTCTCTCTGGTTCCTCAAATTCTTCTTCCTCCCTTTCTGTTTCCCGTACAAGATCCTCTTCCTCCATGCAGTTAAGTTGTTTTGTCTTGCACTGGTGACCAGGGGTAAATTTCTCGCCACATTTGAAGCATAGGTTATGTGTTCTTTTGTAGTCCACTAAGGATTGTTTGTTGTTTGGACTGATAGTGACTTGTTTCTGAGGAATGGGAATTGTCTTCTGGGTTGTATACTGAGTGTTGTAAGAGTTGGTCCTGGGTACATATTTCAGCTTCTTGGTCTCAATTTCTGCAGCTAATTCATATAGCCTGGCTTGTCTACATGCTTCAGACACTGTTCTGGGTTGTAGGACTTTGATTTTGTGTTTCAACTCATCCTTTAAGCCACTTATAAAGCTTGAAACAAAGTAACTTTCACTGGCTTGTGGGTTTTGTTGCACCATCAAGGGTTGTAGTTCTTCAAACTTTTCCTGGTAATCCTCCACTGACCCCTTCTGTACCAGTTTATTAAATTCCTCCACAATGTCAGTATGAGTCTGGTCACAAAACCTATGGCACAGATCTGCAGCAAACTCTTGCCATGTCAATCTGTGTTTCTGAGAAATGTAGGCATCAAACCAAGTTTCTGCTTTTCCTCCAAGGTACATGGTTGCCATTTCCACCTTTTGATTCTCAGGTATTGCATATATATTAAAATACTTCTGGCATCTCCTTACCCACCCTCTAGGATTCAGTCCTTCAAAAAACTGTAGTTCAATCCTAGGTCTAGGGGTAAAATGGCCACTGTTACTCATAGTATTTCCCAGGTTTTGTTCTTCAACTTTCACCCCCTCATAGCTAGATGTATTCTCTCCTAGGTTCATGTTGTTGGGCCTAGGTACATCATCAGGTTTTGCACCAAAGATTCCTGGTTCCTCAGGTTTAAAAGTATACTTTTCCTTATCAGATAATATTGTGATTTCAATGGGCTTCTTCTTCTCACCTTTACTTTGATTATCATCATTAACCAAGGTACTATGGTGTTTAACAGGGGTTGGGCTAGGTTCTCCTACCTTATCTGCCACTGCCTTCAGAAGATCGGCCAGGAGAGTGTTGTTTGCTTCTAGCCTCGAGTTGGTCTCCTCCAGTTTGGATTCAATGCCAGACATTCGGACCTCCAGCTCTGCTCGTTGCTCCTCCCATCCTTTCATCGTTGTTTCGGAGGGTTCTGATTCTTCCTGCACATTTGTTGCCGTCACCACCATGTTCTGATTTCTCTTAGATTTTCCCAGCTTGTCTGATGATCGTGTAACTTGAGCTCTGATTACCAATTGTCACGAACAATGATTTGTAAAAGAAAGGGTTTTAGAAAATAGAGAGAAAGTTTGAGATTGAGAGAAAGAGAAACTTCATTTCATTTCAGAATGGTATGACAAACGGTTACAGCTTGGTATATATCCAGCTATTCTTGGAAAATAAGGACAATTAAAATAACTGAACAAATAAAAAGAAGACATGTGTAACTCCAGCTGGGAAGCCGTTAAGGCTGTTGGCTATTGGGCTTCATCGTTGGGCCATCATCAAGTCAGCTGACCCGCTCCAGGATGCCTGCCGTCCATAACAAGTCCTTCCTCATACGACATCGTTTCCTTACTCCCACACGGTGCCGTTTCTTCATCAGCACATGAAGACTGAGATTCATTTTTCCCCTTTTCATCTTCGATTTTAATTCCTTTCGAGCCATGCCCTAATTTCACCCCCAATTCCTCCATCTTCATGACAGAGGATTGGTCGACGTTGAAGAGAGGGGATTGACGGCGCACTAACGACAAGAGGTGAAATCGCGCGGCTCTAGATGCTGATCTGATGACGGCGGCGTGAAAACAACCTTTTAGGGTTTGAAAGCCAAAGAGAAACAGATTATAAAGAGGGATTTAGGTTTTGTTATTAATATTATTATTTTATTTTATTATCATTAAAAAAAAGTTAAACTACATTAATGACCACCTAACTATGGGATTAGTGTTGATATGACCATTATATTTTTATTTTGACAAATATAGCTTTAAATTATTTAATTAGTTCTAATATGACCACCAACCGACGTGGCTGTGAAAGAAAAATCAAAGGTAAAGTGATGCCCCTAATCTGATCTTTGTAATATATTGTACAACCTTTAATATATGACTTATATGGTTGTTAATGCCCAGAGAAATGAAAGGAAATAAAAAGTCTTAAGAGAATTTGAACCAGGGTTCTTAGAGAACAAGTGGTTTGTGCTTACCACTAAGGCTTAGTTTGTGCTTACCCAAAAAAAAATAGGTGATGTTCAAATTAGTTATGATATATAAAATAAATTAATTTCAATTATAATAAAAATTTATTTAAAAAATTTATTTAAAAATATAAGTATATTGTAGATTATATACGGACATACTACTTACAAAACAAATATAAAATAAATTACAAATAAAACAATATTATTCTCAATATAAAATATATTTTATTTTACAATTATGTATGCATAAACATTATTTTAATAATAAATTATAATTAAATAACAATGGTAAAAAGGTAATTTTATTTTTAAACTAGTTTTTCTGCCTAAGAAGCTATAAATTCTAGCTTTTTAGTTTGGGTGGAAAAGTTAATTTTAAAAGCAACAAAAAAACAACTTATTTTAACTAAAAGCACTTTTTATGTAACACCCGGGTTTAGGGGTTAGGTGAAAATAATATTTTAATATTATTTTGGGCTCGGTTTTATACTCTAAATAATATGTCGAGTTGTTTTCAAAATTAATTAATTTGGGATTAATCACGTTTTAAGATTAAACCACTTTTAACCATGGATTTACCTCCCTTGTAGATATTCCATTTCATTAGGGGTAAACTAGACTTTTAAGCCTCAAAATATACCACATGTCAAATAAAACACCCATCTTTCTACTATTCATCTTCCCCTTCAAAACTCACCAACGGGAAACCAAGGCTCAACACCCAAATCACTGTTCCATCCTATTTCTCACTCATTTCGGCCCCAAATCGAAAGGTAAGGACATTTTTTACTTCCCCTCATCTTTCCCTCTTTAAAAGTACCATTTATTTTCATTTTCATGGAATATTTGGAAATGGAGTTTTCTAAGAATTTGATTAAAAATGGTGCCTTTGTGTAGCTAAACCTAATATTATGATTTATTATGGTTAGTTATGGAATGTAGGAGCCAAATGATGCTACATATGTAAATTTCAAATGATTTTAATCAATTTTCGGATTTGGGTCTCCAAGGGGTTTTTGGAGGGTTTTAAGGTGGGTTTGGGGGCTGTTAAAGGTTGGAATTTGGGGGCTGTGGGTAGTATGATATATGAGGATCATTTTGGGTGAAATTGATGCTTGTTTGGGTGCTTGAAATGAGAGTTTTCAGTGGGTCAAGTGGGCTGCTCGAAAATCCTGTTTTTGGTCTTTTTTTGAGTGTTGAATGCTTGGTAATGATAATCCGGGTTAGTTTCGATGACAAGATTTTGATTGTGGATGTTTTGTTTGTGTTTGGGATTGATTAGAATCAAGTTTGGGCATCGGTGAAGCATCGGGAGTGAATCCGGGGAATTGAAGACAATTGCTTGCTTAGTCTTGAGCTCGGGAGCTTAGGTGAGTAGTTAATTGTTTTACTTGGCTTTAAAATGGTTGGTTCGAGTAGATGGACTAGGTTGGGCTTGGTAGACCCACCTAGAGTTAGGATTAGGGTGGTAACCTAATCCTAAACTTGATCTAGAGCCTTTGGATGAACTTGAATGCATGAATGTATATGCCTCGTATGTGTTGTGATATGAATGCTTATGTATATTGTATTATACATGTGAGATGAGGCATGATTTGTATTGCTTAAAGCATGCATGGTGTTGGTTCATGATTGTGTTCATGGTGAGTACGTGCTAAGCACGGAAATGATTGAAATGAGTATTGTGGAATGAGTAAAATATTGGCACTAGTATACTTAAATACAAATGATCGATCATTAGGATGTTAGTGTGTACACATGAGTCAAAAGTCGCGCGTGGCCTTGGTGGCGTTGAGTCACCAAGGAGGAGTACGGGTACGCCCGGAAATTGTATTAAATATAGTCGGTGATGAGTGGAATCCCATCGACGGGGCGTGAGGATGAGTGGAATCCCCTCCGCGAGACCGGTGATGAGTGTAATCCCACCGTCAGGTAATGGTTGTGTTGTTGGATGTGAGTTCCAACGGTTATCCGCGTATTTTGAGTCATATCTAGGTGTCAATGTTGATTGATATGTGTATCAATGTGTTGAGATATATGAGCTGCTTGGATGTTTAAATGTGATTACATGTATGGTAGTGTTGAGCTCATGATTATGGCATATATGTGATATATTGCTCATGCATCTATATCTTGTGGACTCTTGGTAAATGTGAATTGACTTGGCTAGATCGTGCTCGGACCCTGCAATGTTGAGGTTTGTTTTTAGAGCTTACCCTCACTAAGCATCATTGCTTACGCTCTCCTTGTTCAACATTGCAGATCCTTAGTTCGTGGGTTGCTCGGGCAAGTGGAGGGCCTCCAAGTGTGGTTTTGGACTTGAGTTCATCAAGTATGGTTTTAATGCTAAGACATGTAATAGTTTAAGCAATGGGATGTGTAAGGTTTTGTTGTTTGTTGTTGGTTGCTAGGAGCATGTTTAGACTCCATGTTATGTGTCGCTTTTGTGTTGCTTGTGATGCCATGTCTAAGTTGTAATCCATGCCTAATTGCTTGCTTTGAATGTTAGCCTATGCCTTAAGAGTTTTTACATGTGTTTGAATGTTGTTTGAATGAATGCTTATTGTGGATGGTTGCCCTAGTATTAGACATGTCTAAATATTGTTGAAGCATGCTAGTATGGTTGTTATACCTTAAATTGTCTTGTCTTGAAGTTGCTTGGTGTTTTGGAGGTGTTTTGGGGCATCCTTGTGCCTCAAAACAGCCCAGAAAAGTCTGCGGACAGGGGGTGTTTCGGAACGGGTCCCCCTGTTCCGAAACGGCCCCTGTGTATATGGCTTGCCGTTTCGAAACGGATGAGGGGTGTTTCGGAACATTTTAGCTACTGGAATTTTGAGATTTTGCCGAGATGAAGCCGTTCCGAAACGGGCCTTTGAAGTTCCGAAACGGTCAAATCTCGTTGACCACGAGATATTGGCCGTCAAGGTCGTTCCGATACGGGTCTCCCCTGTTTCGGAACGGTCACCTTATGGTTGACCCTGGCCTGTTGACTTAGTCAAGGCGTTTCGGAACACCCTTTAGGCGTTTCGGAACACCCTTTAGGCGTTTCGAAACGGCCTGCTGCAGAATGTTAAAATGAGCTAATTAAACATTGGGTTGGTCGATGTTTGATGTTATGATTGTATCTTCCGCTGCTGTGCCACACTTAGGTCTTAATTAAGCATGTGGTCAAGATAAAATAAAAAGAAATTTTATGGGTCGTTAATCGAGGGGAAGCCTTAACGGGTTTCGCTTCGGTTTTCCCCGTGTGGCCCACTTGGACCGGTCATTCGGCCAGACCGGGACGAGGGGGTTACATTTTAAGTGCTTTTAGGTTGCTAAACGCAACAAAAAACAGGCCCTAAGCCAAGTATATTTCTATGACTAAAAGTGTAACGTTTAGTATATGTCTTCTATGGTTATTAATGCTTGAAAAAATGAAGGAAATGTGGTTTTAATACATTTATGATGCATCATAAGTATGTCATGTTCAAAATTCTTAAAACCACATTTTTTTCAGGCATTAGTAACCATGGAAGACATATACTAAACGTTGTACTTTAAGTCATAAAAATATACTTGGCTTAGTGGTAAGCACACACCACTTGTGCTCTAAGGAACCTGATTCGAATTCGCCCAGGGCATTGACGCCTCACACGTGTCACCACTTTATTGGAGGACTTTAAATAATTTAAATTAAAAGTAAGATATATTTTATTAAATTAAAATTAAGACCAAATTGATATATTGTGTAAATAACAGGGACCAAATGTGTAATTATACCAATTTATTTAACAACCATGTCAGTGTCTCTGTTACTTTTTAACGATTTTCAGTGGAATATTTGCCAAAATCAAAAGTACAGTGGTCATATCGACACCAACCCCATAATTAGGTGGTCATTTATATAGTTTACCAAAAAAACCTTGGTTATAAGAATCTAATTAAGAAAAGATATGAAGAGAACCAATTAATTTGATAAAAAAAAGCCCATTAAAGATTTTCAATTGAGATTGACGGCTAAAGTTTTATCCCATAAATAAAATGTTAAATTATGAGATGTCGTCGTGTTTTTAAGTGTATAGATTAATTTTCATTTCAGTCATACTATTTTTTTATCTTTGTTATTTTAGTACTTGATTTTTTTTCTAATTTAGAGTATAAACTTTATTTTTTGTTCAATGTAATTCTTTAATTTCAGTAATCTAAGTTCATAAGTATTGGAAAATACTATAAAAATCATTAAAAGTAACATTTTTAAAGTGTATTTTGATATGCAAAAGGAAGTTGATAGGATTTTGGGGTTATATATGTGTGAAATCAATTAGATGATTATATATGTGAAATTAAATTTTGAGGTTTAGGATTTGGGGTTTAGTTTTTAGGATTATATATGTGAAGTTAATTTGATGATTATATATGTGAAATTAGTGTTTAAGGTTATATATGTGAAATTAATTCGATGATTATATATGTGAAATTAAAAGAATAAATGTAAAAAACAATAAGACATATATATTTAATTTAGTGATATAAAGCACGAATTTGTCCTTGGTGTAATGGCTAAGCCACTCTCGTTCCCCAAGGTATGCTTATGTTTGATTCACCACTCAAGCAAAATGCTTGATTTCGTTTTTCTCCTCTAAATATATCCTCTAAACACGTGTCACCACCTAATTAAATAATTAATTATTATATTAATTTAAAATTAAGATTAAATTAAAAGAATGTGTAAATAGCATGGATCAAATATGTAATTATACCTTTTTAACTGGCCATTTCACCCTACCATTAACCTCTAACGGCTGGTGGTTACATTGATACCATTTAAATAGTTTGGTTGTTTAGTTGCTTAAAAAAATAATGTGGTCAAATCGCAACTTTATCAAAAGTATGGTGGCCAATAAAGTAGTTTACCCTAAAATATTTTGTACAATAACACATGTAATCCTCCACGTTTGCACACTCAAACAATTTAGTCCTAATTTAAATGAAATAATAAATTCAACCCTCATTATTTACACATTATTTTAATTTGGCCCTAGTTTTAATTAAAAAAACTTAACCTTAAAACTAAAGTATTAAACCCTAAACCACCAAAATCTCAAAAACCCTCACATCAGTCTTCAAAGTAGAACTACAACAAAGAAATTAAATAAAAACAGTTAAAATTTTTATATATGTGTGTAATGGAATAACCGTAGCACAATTTTATCTATTTTTATAATAGTTTAGCATTCATGTAGCAATCATCGCGACACGCCCTCTGATTAGAAAAAGTCGACAGTTTAATATACTTAAATCTCTTTTTGTGATAATTTGCCGATACAATTATAACCGTTAGCGAAATAATTTATAAGATTGCTTTTTTAATCTCTACTCATACACCAATATAACGTCTAATTGGAAGAGACAACGATATTTTATTATGGTTGCCAGGTTTTATACAATGTATTCAATGAAAGGTTCATTTTTTTCTTTGCGCCCTTTGAGTTACATATTTTAATTTTTCTCAAGAGTTTTCATGTTGTACTTGTCGTCAAGGTTCTTTTCATGGTATGAATGTGTTGTATTTATTGTACCTTTCTTTATATTTAATAAAATACAATTTATTATTCTTGTTCAAATAAATTGAAAAGTATATATATATATATAAGTAATGTTAGATAAATTTTTTATTCTATTTATATTGGCCCAGTCATTTTTTTAAATTCGTCACTGCAAGCAATAAAAAAAAGGAAGAAAAGAAAGAAGGAAAAAGAAGGAAAAGTGATATATTTGGATGGACAAAAATTTAAAAATAAAGAGAGAGAAAAGAGGACGATTTTTTAAGTTAAAGTTTATTTAACAAAAGTTAACAACAGTGATCGTAATGGAAGTAAATTAAAAATTTAGTAATTATATTACAAATTTTAAAAGTTCGATAATCAAAATACAAGAGCCATAAAAGTTCTAAAACTACTAATGCAATTGACCCTTTATATTTTTTGTTCTATTTATATTGGCCTAACCATTTTTTTAAATTCGTCACTGCAAGCAATAAATAAAAAGAAGAAAAGAAAGAAGGAAAAAGAAGGGAAAGTGATATATTTGGATGGGCGAAAAATTTAAAAATAAAGAGAGAGAAAAGAGGACGATTTTTAAAAATTAAAATTTATTTAACAAAAGTTAACAACAGTGATCGTAATGGAAGTAAATTAAAAATTTAGTAATTATATTACAAATTCTAAAAGTTCGATAATCAAAATACAAGAGCCATAAAAGTTATGAAACTACTAATGCAATTTACCCTTTATATTTTTTACAATTTTTATTTCATATATTTTTGGTTTTGTTTGTTCCAAACTGATTATAAAAAAATAATTTTTGAAAAAAATATATTAGGTTTCTTAAAAAAGAACTTTCGAGAATTTTTTTATAACTATATCACGATCAACTTTGTAACACCCCCTTCCCGGCCTGGTAGAGAACCGGGTCGGAGAGCGCTACCGGAAAATATAACGGAGATCGGAGACATAAATCCAAAGTTCAAAAATCATTTCGGCATATTTTATTAATCTCTTTTAAGACTTAACACTTAACTTATTAACAACTTACTTGAATTGGGGTCAATTTTAATTTTTTTTCAAATTCAGGGACTAATTTGTAATTTTTACAAATTAGGGGTCCTTATCTGAAATTCGCGATATTATACTGAAATTAAATTTACTAGTTATTAGCTTGTAAAAATCTCATTACTAACGGAGGGCATTTACCTATCTGATTAAACGATGTAATGTTTAATGACTATTTTGTAAAGTATTCAAATCCACTTCTTTTTGAATTATCTTACTAAAATTCTTTACATATTTCAATGAGCCTAACAACTCACAAAAATCATAGAGTCCTTTAATCAATGTTTTACTACCAATTATGTCAATTTTATTACTAACTTAATAGTCTATATAGCTTTAAAACCTTATATAAAACATAGGCAGATTTCACAATAGTAGGCCCACAAGATTAGTATAATTACTTTAACTACTTTGCCACCATACTAGAAGTTCATAAGGACAAAACACATTACTCTTTAATTGTAGTGACTTGTCAACCTTCCAACTAATCTCGATCTCGATCTGTTACTTTCTTTAACCTGAAATGTTATGCAATGAATGCATTAGACTTACATAGTCTAAGTGAGGTAGCCAATGACAATGAATGATCATATTATGTCATGTAACATGCTTCCAAAAAAATGAATGTCATGCTAATTATGCAATAACATGGCATACTTCATATTCATAACAAAACATAATATCATATCATGAGCATAACATAGCATAATGTATCAAACACATAATATATTGGTACCATTTCTTGATTTGTGCGTGTCATTCTTGCGCAGGGGTCATGCTAATCTTGTAACCATTTCAAGTAATCATTGATGCAACATAAACATCATACTTTTATATTCATTTATACAACATGTATCGATCAAACATTATCATATACAACAACAAGCATCATTTAAAAGCATTAGCATATACAAGACAAGTAGGCATATCAATCTCATTTCATTGGTACTTATCATTTAAGTACTTATCCTTCAAGTAATGTAACTTTTAAATATTTTGCCTTGGATGATTAATGAACGAGGTAATCGAGTCTTCATGTAACATGTAACATTAGATACTCAAAGTATCCATTTCTCATTTCAACATATAACAGGGGATGCATAGGCATCAATGGTGACTTACCACCATTCAATTATCAAGGTGACTAACCACCTTATCAGGTTTATAGGTGACTAACCACCATCCTGTAACAAAGATCAGGGGAGCTCAACGACTCTAAGGCATGCCCTTCTACCTATAGACACTAATCAAACCAAGGACTTTACTTATCTTTCTTTATTAACAAGATCATTCACTTGCCAATCATTCATAATTTCAAAGGCATTTAACCATTTCAATAGGCATATACATATAATCAATCAAGCATCATGGTAACATAAAATTCCAGCAAGCACATGAGATCATTTTCATTTTATGATCATCAAAAATCAGTAGCAAAGCTTATCATTTAGTCACATTTCACATAGCTCAAGCAATCAACACATCATAGCAACTAATCATATTTATACTAAGCATGCTTATCTAACAAGCAATATACACTTAGGTCAATATTCTTGCCTTTAACCCTTCTTCCTTATCATTTTAAATTTTACCAATCATTATTAAATTCATTTCATGCTTTCTTCATGTCATCTAATAATAATAAAAATAACAAGGTTAGGATACTAATCCCAACACTTTAAACAAAACTACACTCACATATCAGAACATAAAAACAAAGATCGGAATGACTCCATGTCACCCGAGACAAATGCATCTACACTCATATATCGGAACATAAAAACAAATATCGGAATGACATCGCGTCACCCGAGACAAATGCATCCACACTCACATATCAGAACATAAAAACAATGATCGGAATGACACCGCGTCACCCGAGACAAATGCATCCACACTCACATATCAGAACATAAAAACAATGATCGGAATGACACCGCGTCACCCGAGACAAATGCATCCACACTCACCTCAATCCAAGCTTAGAGACATTTTCCTTATTCTCCAACTTTGTGGTTTCCTTCATTTCTACATCTTTTCTAACCAAACATTAAAGAAACATATCATTTATTACATTAGGCAGCTTGCATTGTCCTTAAAGAAATATTTATATAAAATGTTCTATAACTCAAAATCTGATTTCGTTTGTTTCAAACGAAACTAGACTGAATAACCTTTTAAACCATATAAATTATAGCTTTTAATTCCTCTTATACAATTTATAATGAATTTTTAAAGTCAATGTTGATGCAGATTTAGGGGTAAACTGTTACCCTGTTTTTATGACCTTTACTTACTTAAAAATTCATATCTTTTTACTCACAACTCCAAATAAGGAGTTCTTTACCATTCTAGAAAGCTTAAAAACACACCTTTATAACTATGTATGACATATAATTTTATCATTTCCCTATTAATACAGTTTATTACTTGAACATAAGACATTTTCAGAAACATAATCTGTCTATGCTTAATTTGTGACTTTAGTGCATTTATAACCTATGTTTCACTACACTATTAATATTGAGCTTTTAACCACGTTTACACTAATCTTATAACATTATTTTTATAATCCAGCAACCTCAAAAATAGGACATGTAAGTCCTCAATTTATCAATTTCTACAAAACAGTCCCCTTTTTATTCTTTAATAATTCTATATGTGATCTAAATGGTTTTAACCTACCAATTGAGACTTAATTCAAGCTTGGCCATTTAATTTATTTCATTTCATGAATCCCCTGTTCTAATCATAAATTTTCAGAATTTATTAACACCATTTGACCCCCTAAACATTTCGAATTCTATAATTTATCCCAACAGATTTCAATTATTCAGTTTCAGTCCCGAAACTTCTAAGAACAATTCAGAGACCTATACTTAACATTTTTGAGCAAATAATACCTCTATTTCATGTAAAATTTTGTCCTCTACAACTTTGTAGAAGAACACGTTTTCCAGAAATGACTCTAACATGCTCAAAAATGCAGTTTTCTACCGGACAGTTTACAAATCCGAATTTCTTTATTCTTTCTACCCTTATCTTTTACCAACCTTTAATTAATCCAATTTCATGCTTAATATAAATACTAATATCAAATTAAAGGTAGTTGAGACTCTAATCTCAACTCTAATTTATTTCACTCACCTTGATAGACCGGTACTTTATTATTATTTCTTGGGCTTGACGGTTGTTCCGAATCGACCTCGTGTACTATGATAATAAAAATCAATTAAAATTGACAATACAGTATCGAATAAATATAAAAAATATTACGAAGATTCGTTACCGAAACTTAGACCAACAAAGGATTTGAGCTTACCCGACGTTGACAAAAATTCGATATTACTATATCGAATTTATCGAATCACCAATCTAATTCTACACTCGATCCCACCTAATTTCGCTTCTTCACTGACTTCCTTATTTTTCTTTCTCACTTCCTCATTTTTCCTATCAAATGCACTCATCTCCCCCCTATTTATACTAGCATGACCGGCCACTCCCCACCCTTTTTAATTCATTTCCATTTTAGTGGCATTTTAGTGACATTTTGGTGGCATTTTAGTGGCCACTTCTTTTTTTTTTCTTTATTTGCTAGCCACGCACATGGGCACTTGCCGCCCAAAATTATGTTAATGTTTTGTGTTTCTTGAAGTGGGAATTCCACGGTGAATTCCTTCAATTTGGAATTGCCGTGGGTCCCATCATTTTCTCTTTTTAATAATAATAATAATAATAATAATAATAATAATAATAATAATACTTATTATTTATTTTTAGAAATAAGATCAAACCAACTTATAATCGAAGTAAAATACTCGATTGCTGGAACTTGACCCTGATTCATAAATTATCTCGAATAATCTAAATAAAATCGAATAAATTATATATCTCCCTATTTATACTAATTTGGATGGCACTTTTTTCCATTTCCCTTCAATTATATAACATTGGTGGCATGACCACTAATTTAGTGATTATCTAATTTACACCACTTTTGTTTAGTGGTTACCTAATTTACACCACTTTTGTATCTTTATTTTTTTTAATAATAATAATAATAAATCATATTTTAATTCGAATACTCTAAATAAGATCGAATAAATTATACAATTGATATAAAATACTCGGTCACCGGAATTTAATTCCGACTAGACCGGTTTTTGGGATGTGACAAACTTAATTGTATAATTTAAACTATACAGAAACAAAATGATCTCAAGTGAAAAATGCCATTGGCTAAACCTAATTATATTTTTGTTTCGTTTGAGAAGTTATTTTATTTTGTTTGATGGCATTTTCCGCATATATCAACTTAATTATAATTTATAATACGATCATTGAATCTGACAGTGTGATTGGTTTAGTAATTCACATGCAGCTGAGTAAAATTTGACTCAAAAATATCAATTTTTTTAACTCAACTCACCTTGACTCAACTCAAAATTACATAAGCTCAACTCGAAAAAATTTCAAATAAAGTTTGAGTTGAAAAATAAAATTTTATATAACTTAAAATTTTTAGTAATTAGTGGATTGATTTTTAAGTTCGAGTCGATGTTGAAAATCAAACAAAGTATGAGCAGCCAAAATTGAAAATGGAAAATTTCAATTTTGGTAGGTGCAGCAAATGGAGAAAAATTCCAGCAGTAAAGGTTGAAAATATGGAATGGGGAAATTGATTTTTGGTCCCTAAACTTTAGGTTATTTATAAGTTAGTCCCTAAAGCTCAACTATAAATAGCCTAGCCATTTGCCATTCTTAAACATCCCAAATCATTCTAACATCCTCCCAATACTAGAGAAATTAGAGAGTTTTCATATAGTTGTTTTCTCCTTTTTATCAAGAGAGAATTGTCATTGTTTTCTCCTTGTTAGACCGAGAGAAGTTGTAATTCCTATTTTCTCATAGTGAAATTCTTCTACCTTTGTCCGTGGTTTTTACCCTATATTATTTAGGGGTTTTCCACGTAAAATCTGTGTCTCCTTTATCTTCATTGTTATTTTCTCAAATTATCAGTTGCGTTTTTGCTCTATCCGACGATCGTATTCCGCAACAATTGGTATCAGAGCCAGATTTGGGTGCGTATATCTACTTACCGTATTCTCTGTTGGTTGCCACTGAAAAGTGGATCCTCCATCATAAGAAAGTAAGTTAGATATTACTCATTCATTGAAGGTGGTGGGCACTATTCACGTCAAAAAGGTGAAATAGTGGGAGCTATCTGAAATAGAAGCTATGGCAACGAAATTTGATATTGAAAAGTTCAATGGGAGAAATTTCTCACTGTGGAAATTGAAGATAAAGGCCATCCTAAGAAAAAACGGATGTCTAGCGGCTATCAGCGAAAGGCCGGCAGATTTTACGGATAACAAGAAATGGAATGAGATGGACGAGAATGCTATTGCAGACCTTCATTTAGCATTAGCAGATGAAGTACTATCAAGCATCGAGGAGAAGAAGACAGCCAAGGAGATTTGGGATCACCTCGCAAAATTATACGAGGTCAAATCGTTACACAATAAAATTTTCCTTAAGAGGAAATTGTACACTCTTCGGATGTCAGAATCTACTTCAGTGACAGAGCACTTAAACACGTTGAATACTCTATTTTCTCAGCTTACATCCCTAAGCAATAAAATAGAGTCACAAGAACGTGCTGAACTTCTGCTTCAAAGTCTACCTGATTCGTATGATCAACTCATCATCAACTTGACAAACAACAACCTTACAAGTGATCTAGTCTTCGATGACGTTGCAGCTGCTGTTCTGGAAGAAGAAAATCGGCGCAAGAACAAGGAAGACAGACAAGGAAATCTGCAACAAGCAGAGGCCTTAACGGTGATGAGAGGAAGATCAACAGAACGTGGCCAAAGTAGCAGTCACAATCATGGTAGATCAAAGTCAAGGAGTAAGAAGAATTTAAAGTGCTACAACTGTGGAAAAAAGGGTCACATGAAGAAGGATTGTTGGAGTTTACCTAAAAACTCCAATCCTCAAGGAAATATGGCAAACACTTCAGATGATGGAGATGCTCTCTGTTGTGAAGCAGCAACAGCCATGGAAGGCAGAAAAAGATTTGCAGACATATGGCTTATTGACTCGGGAGCCACATATCACATGACCTCAAGAAGAGAATGGTTCTATAATTATGAACCTATCTCAGGAGGATCTGTGTACAGCTGCAATAATCATGCCTTGGAAATTGTTGGCGTTGGAACCATCAAATTGAAGATGTATGACGGGACAACCAAAGTTGTTCGAGATGTGCGACACGTGAAAGGCTTGAAGAAAAACCTTTTATCCTACGGATTGTTGGATAATAATGCAAGCAAGATTGAAACACAGAAAGGAATCATGAAGGTGTTCCATGGAGCGCTTGTGGTGATGAAAGGTGAAAAGATAGCGGCAAATTTGTACATGCTGAAGGGAGAGACTTTGCTAGAAGCTGAAGCCTCTGTTGCCTCATGTAGTTCAGATTCTACCATGTTATGGCATCGGAAACTTGGACACATGTCAGAACAGGGAATGAAAGTCCTTGTGGAGCAAAAGCTACTTCCGGGTTTAACAAAGGTATCACTTCCTTTGTGTGAACATTGTATTACAAGTAAGCAGCATCGATTAAAATTCAACACATCAAATTCTAGAGGCAATGTTGTTCTAGAATTGGTTCATTCTGATGTATGGAAAGCACCGGTTACATCCCTAGGCGGAGCAAAGTATTTTGTCTCCTTCATTGATGACTACTCTAGGAGATGTTGGGTGTATCCTATCAAGAGGAAGGCAGATGTGTTTTCAACCTTCAAAGTTTTCAAAGCGCGGGTGGAACTTGATTCTGGAAATAAAATCAAGTGTTTCAGATCAGATAATGGAGGTGAATATATAAATGATGAATTTGATGACTTCTGCAGAAAAGAAGGCATCAAAAGACAGTTCACAACAGTATACACTCCTCAACAAAATGGAGTGGCAGAGCGGATGAACAGAACTCTGTTAGAAAGAACACGAGCAATGTTGAGAGCTGCAGGGCTAGAAAAAGCTTTCTGGGCAGAAGCAGTCAATACCGCCTGTTATTTGTTGAATCGGGCTCCATCAACTGCAATTGAGTTGAAGACACCGATGGAAATGTGGACTGGTAAACCAGTTGATTATTCAAACCTCCATATATTTGGAAGTATTGTGTACGTGATGTACAATGCCCAAGAAATTTCAAAGTTGGATCCAAAATCCAGAAAATGTAAATTCTTGGGGTATGCTGATGGAGTAAAGGGGTATCGCTTGTGGGATCCCACTGCCCGCAAAGTGATTATCAGCAGGGATGTTATCTTTGTAGAAGATAAGCTACAAAGAAAAGAAGAAGATGATAGCACTGATAAAGAAAAGCCAGAGACTACACAGATACATGTTGAAAATGAGTTTGAACAGAGAGATTGTTCTGAAGCAGAACCAGAGCTCGAGGAATCAGAACCAGAGAATTCTGAAGCTCCAACAACTCGTCAATCAGATCGTGTGAGAAGATGCCCCAATTGGCACTCAGATTATGTTATAGAAGGTAATGTTGCATACTGCCTTTTAACGGAGGACGGTGAGCCATCATCATTCGAGGAGGCAATGAACAACTCAGATGCTTCACAGTGGATGGCGGCAATGCAAGAAGAAATCGAAGCCCTTCATAAAAATAATACATGGGAACTTGTGCCACTACCACAAGGAAGGAAGCCAATTGGTAACAAATGGGTCTTCAAAATCAAGAGAAATGGTGACGATCAAGTGGAGAGGTATCGTGCGAGACTGGTGGTCAAAGGATATGCTCAGAAAGAAGGTATTGATTTCAATGAAATCTTTTCTCATGTGGTTAGACTAACAACGGTTCGAGTTGTCCTGGCAATGTGTGCTACATTGAATTTACATCTAGAGCAGCTAGATGTTAAAACAGCTTTTCTTCATGGAGATCTTGAAGAAGAGATTTACATGCTCCAGCCTGAAGGTTTTGAAGAAAAAGAAAAGAAGAACTTGGTTTGTAGGTTGAACAAATCTCTGTACGGTTTAAAGCAGGCGCCGAGGTGTTGGTACAAGAGATTTGACTCCTTCATCATGAGCCTTGGATACAACAGACTTAATGCAGACCCTTGTGCTTACTTCAAGAGGTTTGGTGAAAACGAATTTGTTATATTGCTGTTGTATGTAGATGACATGTTGGTTGCAGGCCCCAACAAAGATCATATTGAAGAATTAAAGGCACGACTGGCTAGGGAATTTGAAATGAAGGACTTGGGACCAGCAAACAAGATTCTAGGGATGCAAATTCACCGAGACAGAAGTAATAGGAAGATTTGGCTTTCACAAAAGAATTACTTGAAAAAGATCTTGTCACGATTCAGCATGCAAGATTGTAAGCCAATTTCTACCCCTCTTCCTATTAACTTTAAATTATCCTCCAGTATGAGTCCTAGCAGTGAAGAAGAGAGGATGGAGATGTCTCGAGTACCGTATGCATCAGCAGTGGGAAGTTTAATGTTCGCTATGATTTGTACAAGACCAGACATTGCACAAGCAGTGGGAGTGGTTAGTCGGTACATGGCGAATCCAGGCAGAGAGCATTGGAATGCTGTGAAAAGGATCCTGAGATACATCAAAGGGACCTTAAATGTTGCATTATGTTACGGAGGATCAGACTTTCTTATCAGCGGGTATGTCGATTCTGACTATGCAGGAGATTTGGATAAAAGCAAATCTACAACAGGGTATGTGTTTACACTTGCTGGTGGAGCTGTAAGCTGGGTTTCAAAACTGCAATCGGTTGTGGCTACGTCAACAACGGAGGCAGAATATGTAGCAGCTACACAAGCCAGTAAAGAAGCAATATGGTTGAAAATGCTATTGGAGGAGCTCGGGCACAAACAAGAGAATGTCTCTTTGTTTTGTGACAGTCAGAGCGCCTTGCATCTTGCAAGGAATCCTGCTTTTCACTCAAGAACAAAACACATTCGGGTCCAATACCACTTCATTCGTGAGAAAGTGGAAGAAGGGACGATAGATATGCAGAAGATCCATACCGATGACAACATAGCAGATTTCATGACAAAAGCAATCAACACTGATAAGTTTACTTGGTGTCGATCCTCTTGTGGCTTGTTAGAGACGTAAGCAACATGGAAAGTATGAGGTAGAAAGAATGGTGTGAAGATATGATTGTTCTAATCAAATCTTCAAGTGGGAGATTGTTGAAAATCAAACAAAGTATGAGCAGCCAAAATTGAAAATGGAAAATTTCAATTTTGGTAGGTGCAGCAAATGGAGAAAAATTCCAGCAGTAAAGGTTGAAAATATGGAATGGGGAAATTGATTTTTGGTCCCTAAACTTTAGGTTATTTATAAGTTAGTCCCTAAAGCTCAACTATAAATAGCCTAGCCATTTGCCATTCTTAAACATCCCAAATCATTCTAACATCCTCCCAATACTAGAGAAATTAGAGAGTTTTCATATAGTTGTTTTCTCCTTTTTATCAAGAGAGAATTGTCATTGTTTTCTCCTTGTTAGACTGAGAGAAGTTGTAATTCCTATTTTCTCATAGTGAAATTCTTCTACCTTTGTCCGTGGTTTTTACCCTATATTATTTAGGGATTTTCCACGTAAAATCTGTGTCTCCTTTATCTTCATTGTTATTTTCTCAAATTATCAGTTGCGTTTTTGCTCTATCCGACGATCGTATTCCGCAACAGTCGAGTCTATCATTTTTTCCTGATATATATATATCAATATGAAAAATATATGCCAAATATAAAAAAAAATTATATGCATATCTTATATGATTAGAAAAAATCGTTTAGATTAAAATCAAATTATACTATAACATGATAAATAATTATAATTAAATTTGTATAAAAACTCAAATCGAATTACAAAAAAAAATCAAATATAATGTGTTAACTCGAATAACTCAAAAAAATTTGACTCGACTCAACTCAATCAAAGATTGACCCCTATTCACAGGGTGCTCCTCACACTTTCCAAAAGGAAATCCTGGTTGTATGTAAAATGTGTAGCAGTATCGACTATCGAGCGACAGATGAAGAAGGTTCATAGAGAATGTAATTCGGATGCTGATATCCAGACACAGAATGACATCGGCCGTGTCCGACATTTGCTTTGGGTGCCCCCAAGGATCTCGGCTACATTGATTTGTTTGGTCCCTTGTTGTTTGCTGCTGTAGGTAATGTTGTGTATTACTGCAGGTTACATGGAAAACACATCTGGATTGCATTTAAGCTTTGAGGCCGAACCAAATACAAAGTTAAAGGTTTGAATCAACGGTGAAGGTTGAGTTGCTATTAGCTTGTCAAAATAAGTGAGTGCATCGTTGAGGGTGAGTTTACCTGATTTACATTGATGCCTGACGAAATACTCGAAGTCTTTGGGACCAAAAAGGTGGGGAGTTTTGGAATCTGGGTTTGTTGTTGGGAATTGCTGAAGAGTTTTAAGGTTTTTTTGGGTTAATTTGTATAGCTTAAATATAAATGTTAGTAGACTTGAATTAAGTAACCAGTTTAGTATAGCTGGTTCACGCACATGTCTTTTGCGCTGGTGTTCCTGGGTTCAAATCCCAGTGACACTAAATGTTTTTTTAAGGATTTTGGGGTTTCCCCCCAAGTAATAGGGTTGGGTGAATAAAATTAAATAAAAATAATATAAGAGAAGAGAAGAGAGAAATGATTAAAAAAGTATTAAAAAATGCCGCGTCAGCAAAATCGTTAGCTATTTAACGTCGAGGGACCAAAACAGGAGAACTATGTAACAGAAGAGACGAATTTGCCAAAAAACATAGTTTGGGGACCAAAACAGGAGAACGGTGATAGTTAGGGGACCACTGATGTAGTTTTCCTTATAATTATTATGCTTTTATGATAAGTGTTGTGCGACTTATCGGGATGGTGGGCAACAGTTGCAACAGCGAGGCGTCGAGGAGGCCTGGTGGTGCGAAGGAGCAACAAGGAACGGAGGCAAACCTTATAGATGGGCACTGGTGAAAACAGAGATGGTGCAAGCGGCGACAAGCGAAAGATTTTTTTCTTTCATTCACTGGGTGTACCGAAAAGGATGAAAAAATAATTGTATGTGATTTAAAACCCAAAAATCATGTGTCGACTTCATTAGAAACATAAGAAATTAGGTTTTCGTTTTCATTTTATGGGAAGAACTTGGAGATTTCAAAGATAGCCTTTGAAGTAGGGTGTGCAAAAAAAATATGATCCGATTGATCTGATCTGAAATTTTGAGTATCTGATCTGTTTTTTGTTTTTGGATAATTTGGATCGGACATTCAAAAATTTCAAATCGGATACGGATAGTAATTTCATATCCAGATCGGATATCCGATTATTCGATATTCGAAAATTTAACTTTTTTTATAGATATGAATCTTGTTATATTCGCCATTTTTACTTGTTATATATGAAAAATCGAAATGTTCGTGAATACAAATATTGTTATATACAATAATTTGTTGATTGTTATATCCGAAAACCTAAAATTTTCATAGTTAGTAGTCTAGGGGTGAGCAAAACTCGACTCGAAAAAATCGAAATTTTCGGCTCGACTCGAGGCGAAAAGCTCGACTCGAAAAAATTTCAAATAAAGATTGAGTTGTAAAATAGAAATTCGAATAACTCAAAATTTTTAGTAATTATTGGATTAACTTTTAAGTTTAAGTCGAGTCTCTCAATTTTTCCTGATATATATATATACCGATATGAAAAAATATAAAGAAATATATACCACGTATGAAAAAACATGAAGAAATGTATATATATGCATCATTAGAGAATGTCGTTTAAATTAGAATCGAACTGTACTATAACATGATAATCAATTACAATTAAATTTCTATAGGAACTCGAAAATTGGACCCGAATCGAAAAAATTTCAAATAAAATTTGAGTTGTAAAATATGACACGTTAACTCGAATAAATCAAAATCTTTTGATTGAACTCGACTCGGACGAACGCTCACCCCTAGTTAGTAGTTAGTACCCAAATTAAAAAAAATCAAGTCATAATTTGGGATATCTAAATATCCGGTCCGAAATTTTAGATATCCGAAAATCAGGTATCCAATTTTTTCGAATCGGATACGAATCACTAAATTACCTATCCAAAAATTTCGTATCAACTTCACACCAAAGCCTTAATGGTTTTTCCAGGTTCTTTAAAAGCCTTAATGGTCTCTTGGTTTTCAAGTCATCCGTATCAACTTCACACCAAAGTTTGGCAGCTCAGTTTCTTTTGCTTTTTATGGTCTTCCTGGTTATTTAGAAATTAAATGGTGTTTCAAGGAAAGATTCTGAATGTGGACTATTTATTTGACATGTGCATTCTTCGACTGAGTTTATGGTACACTGCTATTTAGCCTGAGACTACTATTTCAGTAAATGATCTCCTGCTATTCTCGGAAAAAAATCAATGTTCGATTAAATTCTTGGCTGCCTCCAACTCCTACTGCCTTTAAATTCAACACTAATGGGGCTGTTATCGGAAGTTATGGTAAGGCCGGGATTGGGGGAGTCCTGCGAAACGATAGATCCAAATTTCTCATCACCTTTTCCAAGTCGATCGGAATCACAGACGCTACTACAGCTGAAATCCTTGCAGTCCAGGAAGCATGCTTCCTCTTCAAAAACTATAATTGGGCACATAAAGGTAGTCTGCATATTGAATGTGATAGTGCCCTCAAACATCAACGAGGAACAATTTAGAGAGAGAAAGAATTACGAATACTTCTAATTCATCAAGCATCAACATCCCAAACGAACTTGATTTAAGTGAAAAATGCCATCAAGCATTCTTTACCTATACAGTTATACCAATAATAATCACAAAAGATTTCGAGGTAATTTAAAAGCAACCTTTAATCAGAATCACATAAATATTTCACATCTTTCACCCAATTCCCATGCCAAGAATCTATCCAAAAAAATCAAAAGCTCACTCACTTAAGGTTGGCATCAAAATGGGTTTCTAATCTGCCTTTTCTGCCTCTCCTCTTCC
Organism: Hibiscus trionum; assembly: GCA_030270665.1. Classification (NCBI taxonomy): domain Eukaryota; kingdom Viridiplantae; phylum Streptophyta; class Magnoliopsida; order Malvales; family Malvaceae; genus Hibiscus; species Hibiscus trionum. The sequence continues at coordinate 7,245,353 of BSYR01000065.1, forward strand.
TGCTTCCTTTAGTAGTTCAGTCAGCCTTTTGCTTCACATTATATTCCTCAGGATTTGCAGTCCCCGATTTTTCTTCTCACATCTGAACAATGTACTCTAGTATTTTGTTGGCATCATCCAACCTGCGGTAACATTTGATTGAAAGGAGTCGAATATGTTATACATTCATTGGTAAACTCTTAAAATCGAACAAGCATTTCGACAATTGCATACCTGCCGGTTGCATCGTATGTGCCTGCGAGATTACTATATACGCCTCCAATATGATTTTGGCTTCTTCAAACAACTCAACAGCCTTGTTTATAGCCAGCCCAATTTGATTAAGGGCGATGCCGAAGAAGGCGGATTTTCTGTCTCTACATACACGTAGCTTTGCGATGGCGCTTTTGAAGGAGTTGTAAGATTCCGAATAATTTCCCAACATGTAGCGCATTACTCCCATCTGGGATTCAATTCAAGCTATTGTGCTTTGCTGACCAGGGACATCATTGTATATTTTTAAGGCCTTATGCAGCAACTTGATGGCGTGACCTGGGTCATTCATTGATTCATAAATGGCAGAAACATCGGTGAGGCCGCTTGCAATCTCCTCCGGGGGAATATCTGGCATAGGCTTTTCATAGATTCGAAGGGAATTCCCACAACATGATGTTGATCCCCTTAGTTTCCTTGTTATGTACTAATACAAATCAACCAACCGAACAAAAATTGGCCGGACTACCGGATGATTCTCTCCTTTAGTTGTCTTAACAGCGTCTGATAGGTAAAAACAACCTCATCGTATTGAGACAGAGATAGATATGCATCTCCAATGCTGCAATCAACAGAAGCCACCTCTTCCCCCTGGCCGTTTGCCATCAATCACCATGGCCATGCAAGCTAAAACAAGATGCTCCAAAGCAGCTTCATGGTCACCCTTTGTTTCGAAAAGGGAATATGACGTCATTTCCATGACGATAAAACCTCGATATTGATCAAGATAAATAATAACCACGGTTCTATCGTCATGAAACAACGTCTTATTCCCTATTCGATTTCTTGAAATGCGGCTCTTAACAATCTCTTAGCTATTCCCTGCAAGTAATTCAAGCAAAGTAGAAAATCAATAACAGAATGCTATAGCATAGTACTCTTTTCATTAACTGATAAGACAAACATGAAACGCGGCGTCTTATTTCTTAACCGTTAGAAGAACCAATATTTTTTTGAAAAATATTAACGGAACCTAATCAATTTAGGCGAATTGGGTTGGTTTTCGAATTAACCGATTTTTTTAGTTACGTGGAAATTTTAAACTTACATATGTTCGTTCTAATTAAGCTTAAAACCAGGGTTTCAAAAAAAGGCCCGCGGCCACTATTTAGCGGTAACGCCGCCGGCCGAAACCGCTATCGGAGAAAACAACGGTGGGACGCGGAATCACACTAGTATCGGTGGATCGCGGCCGCAATTTAACGGGTAGCGGTAAATAACGGTAGTAACAGACCACTATCCCCGTTTTCTCCCGTTACTGTAAAATCTAAAATAATCCATGGGCGGGCGATAAGGGTAAGCGTGGGAGTGTAAAGGGAGGCGAGCTGATGAGACTTACAGGGAGAGGATTGGTCGACGTTGAGGAGAGGGGATTGACGGCGCACCGACGACAAGAGGTGAAATCGCGCGGCTCTAGATGCTGGTTTGATGACGGCGGCGTGAAAATAACCTTTTAGGGTTTGAAAGACAAAGAGAAACGGATTATAAAGAGGGATTTAGGTTTTGTTATTAAGGCTTAAACCAAAAAGAAGCCCTCAAATTGTACCTTTTTTTCTTTTTTAAGCCCCTAAACTATGGTTTAGGCAAAATAAGCCCTTAAATTATTATTTTTGGTCACTTTAAGTCTCTAAACTATTTATTTGTCAAAATAAGTACATAAATTATATCATTTTTTCTTTTAGTCCCTAAACTATTTATTTGTCAAAAAAATCTTTGTGACGTATCAACATCTTATTAGTCAAAATAATTTTCTTTTGACTTAAATAATTATTGGACTTACAATGACCAAATCTGATAGGGTCAATTTTTTTTTTGAATTTTCGAGTTTCGGGCCGGGTCAGGTTTTTAATAAGTTTAAGTCAGGTCGGGTCGGGTTCGAGTTTAGGGTGGAAATTCCCCAACCTGATTTATATATAAATATATATTTAAATATATTATATTTTTATATATTATATTTAACATTTTATTAATTTTCTTCGGGTTGGGTCGGGTTTAATCGAGTTTTTTATTAAATTTTCGGGGTTGGGTCGGTGTCGGGTTTTTTATTAAATTTTTTGGGTTGGGTTGGGTTGGGTCGGGATCGGGATATACTTTTTATCATGTCGGGATATACTTTTTTATTAATTTTAAATTTTTGGGTCGGGTTTGGGGTGGCCAAACACCCCCGACCGGTTAGGCAGCTGTTTCTAAACCTTTCAAACCCGACCCGACCTTAAACCCGAAAATTCAAAAAAAAAAATTGATCCTAACGGATCAGGCCATTATAAGTTCGATAGTTATTTAAGTCAAAAGAAATTTATTTTGACTAATAAGATATTGACACGTCACAAAGATTTTTTCAATCTTTGTGACAAATATATAGTTTAGGGAATAAAAGGAAAAAAATGACATAGTTTAGGTACTGATTTTGATTAAAAAATATTTTAGGGACTTAAAGCGACTAAAAATGATAGTTTAAAGACTTAAAGTGACCAAAAATAATTGTTTAAGGGCTTATTTTGCCCAAACCATAGTTTAGGGGCTTAAAACAGAAAAAGGGTATAGTTTGATGGCTTCTTTTTGGTTTAATCATGTTATTAATATTATAATCTTATTTTATTATCATTAAAAAAAAGGTTAAACTACATAAATGAGCACTTAACTATGGGGTTGGTATTGATGTGGCTATTATACTTTTAATTTTAGTAAATATACTACTAAATTATTTATTTGGTTCTAATATTGCCACCAACCAACGTGGTTGTTAAATAAATTGGTATAATTACAAATTTGAGAAAGAAAAATCAAAAGCAAAGAAAAATCAAAGGAAATAAAAGGCCCTGGGAGAATTTGAACCAGGGTTCTTAGAGAATAAATGGTGTGTGCTTACAACTAGGGATGGGCATTTCACCTGGGCCCGACGGGTTCCGACCCGACCGGCTCGATCGGGTCGGGTTTTTTTGTGAAAAAAATCGGTTCGGGTCGGGTCGGGTTTTTGTGGAAGGTGAGGTCGGGTTCGTGTTTATGGTGAAAAAAATCCGACCTGACCCGACCCGTGACTAATAGTGTAATTTTTTCATAATTTTTTAGGGATATTTGTAATGATACCCCATTTTTATATAGTTTTTTATAATTAGGTCCTTAAAATTGATTTTTTTATTTACAATTTAGTCCTTAAATTTATTATTTTTTACAATTAAATCTCTTAAAATTATTTTTTTACAATTAAGTCTCTAAAATTGATTTTTTATATAGGTCGGTTCGGGTCGGAGTCGGGTTTATGGTATTTATTTTCGGGTCGGGTCGGGTTCGGGTTTAGGGTTAATTTTCGGGTCGAGTTCGGGTGGGCCAAAAACCTGGCCCGACTCGACCCGTGCCCATCCCTACTTACAACTAAGCCAAATATATTTTTATGACTAAAAGTACAACGTTTAGTATATGTCTTCTATGGTTATTAATGCCTGGAAAAATGAAGAAAATGTGGTTTTAGTATATTTATGATGCATCATAGGTATGTCATGTTCGAAATTCCTAAAACCACTTTTTTTTCCCTTTTCAAGCATTAATAACCATAGAAGACATATGCTAAACGTTGTAATTTAAGTTATAAAAATTATACTTGGCTTAGTGGTAAGCACACACCACTTGTGCTCTAAGGACCCTAGTTCGAATTTGCCCAGGGCATTTACGCCTCACACGTGTCACCACCTTATTGGAGGACTTTAATTAATTACAATTAAAATTAAGATATATTGTATTAAATTAAAATTAAGACCAAATTGATATATTGTGTAAATAACGGGGGACCAAATGTGTAATTATACCAATTTATTTAACAACCATGTCAGTGTCTTTGTTATTTTTAATGATTTTTAGTGGTATATTTGTCAAAATCGAAAGTATAGTGGCCATGTCAACACCAACATCATAGTTAGGTGGTCATTTATGTAGTTTACCAAAAAAACCTTGGTTATAAGAATCTAATTAGGAAAAGATATGAAGAGAACCCATTCACTTGATAAAAAAAGCCCATTAAAGATTTTCAATTGAGATTGACTGTAACCCCCTCGTCCCGGTCTGGCCGGATGACCGGTCCGAGTAGGCCACACGGGGAAAACCGAAGCGAAACCCGTTAAGGTTCCCCCTCGGTTAGCAACCTTATTTTTTTCTTTTAATCTTATCTTCTCTAATGACACATTTAAGAAGACCATCGCGCGGAAAAAAGAAATTTATTTAAGGGAATAAAAGGAAAAAAATGACATAGTTTAGGTACTGATTTTGATTAAAAAATATTTTAGGGACTTAAAGCGACTAAAAATGATAGTTTAAAGACTTAAAGTGACCAAAAATAATTGTTTAAGGGCTTATTTTGCCCAAACCATAGTTTAGGGGCTTAAAACAGAAAAAAGATATAGTTTGATGGCTTCTTTTTGGTTTAATCATGTTATTAATATTATAATCTTATTTTATTATCATTAAAAAAGGTTAAACTACATAAATGAGCACCTCACTATGGGGTTGGTATTGATGTGGCCATTATACTTTTAATTTTAGCAAATATACCACTAAATTATTTAATTAGTACTAATATTGCCACCAACTAACGTGGTTGTTAAATAAATTGGTATAATTACACATTTGGGAAAGAAAAATCAAAGGCAAAGAAAAATCAAAGGAAATAAAAGGCCCTGGGCGAATTTGAACCAGGGTTCTTAGAGAACAAATGGTGTGTGATTACAACTAGGGATGGGTGTAACCCCCTCGTCCCGGTCTGGCCGGATGACCGGTCCGAGTAAGCTACACGGGGAAAACCGAGTGAAAACTCCCTAAGGAATTCCCCCTCGGTTAGCAACCCTATTTTTTCCATTTTAAATCTTGTCTAGATGAGTATTTAATCCTATGTGATCATACAGCGGAACAACATTCATGAGGCAAACAAACGAACTCAGCCCAACATCTTACAGCCCAATTTTAAGCTTTAACTACAGGCGGTATCGATACCCTTAAGGGGTGTATCGATACCCCTTGACTAGGTTTAAGCTTTAACTGCAGGCGGTATCGATACCCTTAAGGGGTGTATCGATACCCCCTTGACTAGGTCAACTGGTCAAAGTCAACCCGTAGAGACCGTATCGATACACCCAAGGAGTGTATCGATACCCTCCCCAACGGTTGACTTCCTACGGTCAACGCTAAGATGACGGTATCGATACATCAGAGGCCGGTATCGATACCGAAATTGACAGTAGCTCCAGTGACCAAAATGGTATCGATACACCCCTCAAGTGTATCGATACCCGAGGCCTGAAGCAAGAAGGTGGTATCGATACCGTACCAACCGTATCGATACCCCTGCTACGAACTTGCAGGTTTGAGCTGATTTAAGGCACAAAGAGGCCCTTAAATCCCTCTAAAACCCCAACCAACACACTAACATCAATCCTAAGACAAATCAAACATAAAAGAATGCTTTAACTTGAAATCAAAGGCACAATCCAACACTAGATGATACACAAACCATACAAGCAACATAAGCTTTCAAGCATGGCATTCCAACAAAGGGCATTTCAACATTTAAGGTCATACCTGGTGCTCGAAGGCCTTAAAAGGCACATGGTAAGCATAAAGAGGTTTGCACTATAACAAGGCAACCTAAACGTCTATAGACATGCCACCACACACAAGCATACATCAAAGCATAACATGTTTTACAAACCAAGGCCAAATCAAAACATCAACATACACCCAAACTCAAACAACAATACATATCCCATTGCTTAACTATTACATTCTATCACTTAAAATTCATACATTGAGCTCACCAAAGCAACACTTGGAGACCTTTCCTTGCCCTTGCCACCCTCGAGCTATTGATCTGCATTGTCGAACAAAAGAGAGCGTAAGCATAAAAGCTTAGTGAGGGTAAGCTCATAAAACAAACCTTCGATAATGCAGGGTCCAAGCACGAGCTACAACCAAGATAAAATGCATGATCTTACTTCCGATCCACATGAGCCATAATTATAAATGATGCATGAACATATATTCAATATCATGTCATGCTCAACATGTTTAAATCCACAACATATGAAATCACATATATTAAACCATGTTAGCAACACATCCCAAATCACATTGGCTCACAATTAATCACATATTGGCAACATAAACCACAATCCGTATTGGCACCTAGCTATGACTCGAATACGCGGATAACTGTTGGAACTCACATCCAACAACACAACCATTACCTGACGGTGGGATTACACTCATCACCGTTCACGCGGAGGGGATTCCACTCATCCTCACGCCTCATTTCACGCGGAGGGGATTCCACTCATCCTCACGCCCGTCGATGGGATTCCACTCATCACCGACATATAGATATATAAGAAGATTTCCGGGCAAACTCGTACTCCATCTTGATGACTACCATCATCAAGACCACGCGCGCATTTTGACTCACGTGTGCACACTCAACATCCTAATGATCGATCATTTGTACCCAAGCATACTAGTGCCAATACTAACACATTCCACAATACCATTTATTAACAACTTCCGTGCTTAGCACGTACTCACCATGACTTACTGTCATGCACAAACCACATTTCCATGCCTAGCATGTACTCACCATGATCCTCGGAAAAAAAGCAATCACCTCATAATCTCATTTCACATGACAACACCACATGTACATCATTAACAACCATATCACATCTATCATCAACATGCATATAACAATGCATCCAACATGCCTCAACATACATGTATACAACATATACATAATCAACACCATCACAATTTAACACGAGGCATATACAACCATTAAAGAGTGCAACCAAGTCTCTAATCAAAGCTTGGGATTAGGCTACCACTCTAATCCCAACTCTAGGTGGGTTTACCAAGCCCATCCTAGGTTCACATGCTTGAACCAAATACTCAAAACCATTTTAAAAACATTTAACCACTCACCGCCCTTCCTTAGCAACCGAAGCAAATCTCCTACGAACCCGGATTCGGTCCCAAAGCTTCTTCGACGACTCCTCTTGTTTCTAGCCAAGCAAAACACATACATTACTTCACAATTCGATGCTAAAACCCAACCATTAACTTACTTTACAAACACAAGCCAAAATCCACAAATCCCCAAATCACATAATCATCCAAAATACCAATTTTCGTGCTCCCCTAAAACCTTTCTGAAATTTCCATTTCCAAACCTCCAAATGACTCTCAAATGATCCCAAAACATCCTCATAACATAGGTAGACCAACAGCCCTTCAATTTCAACCTTAAACCTCCCAAAAACCCAAGTTTTAATACCTTAAAATTTGCCCTAAGACCATACTACGGATTTTCATCCAAATTCAACCAAATTGATATATGTTACACATTTTAACATGATTAACTAAAGCCCCAACTCAATTTTGTGAAACAAAATGAAAAACTCTTTAAAAACCCAACCTTTAAAACAAAACCCTAATTTTCAAAACTCCATAACTTTAAAATCTAAGACCATAGGTGGATAGAGGATAAAGAGGAGAGTAAGAAAACATGTTTACCTTTCAAAAACACCTTGAAATGAAGTTGAAATCGGATGGAACAGTAACTTGAATATTTGAGAGAGTTTTGGAGAGGGGTTTTGTTTTTCACGTGGGAATAGAGGGGAAAAGGGGAAGAAGATGACAACTTTAAAAGTTGTCTTCCTTTTTCAAAACTCTTGGGTAAAATCGCAATGTAGGTCCCTCCCCTCTTATTAAAGCTCATTTACATCATAAATTAGGTTGAATTGTTTTGATTTAAATTTTATTGACTCGAACCATAAACCCGGTTAACTCCTAGGCCCAAAACACGGGTGTTACAATGGGCATTTCACCCGGGCCCGACGGGTTCCGACCTGACCCGGCTCGATCGGGTCGGGTTTTTTTTGTGAAAAAATCGATTTGGGTCGGGTGAGGTTTTTGTGGAAGGTGAGGTCGGGTCGGGTTCGGGTTTAGGGTGAAAAAATCCGACCCGACCCAACCCGTGACTAATAGTGTAATTTTTTCATAATTTTTTAGGTATATTTGTAATAATACCCCTTTTTATATAATTTTTTATAAATAGGTCCTTAAAATTGGTTTTTTATTTACAATTTAGTCCTTAAATTTATTTTTTTTACAATTAAATCTCTTAAAATTATTTTTTTTATAATTAAGTCCCTAAAATTGATTTTTTATATAGGTCGGAGTCGGGTTTAAGGTATTTATTTTCGGGTCGGGTCGGGTTCGGGTTTAAGGTTTATTTTCGGGTCGAGTTCGGGTGGGCCAAAAACCCGGCCCGACCCGTGCCCATCCCTACTTACAACTAAGCCAAATATATTTTTATGACTAAAAGTACAACGTTTAGTATATGTCTTCTATGATTATTAATTCCTGGAAAAAGGAAGAAAATGTGGTTTTAGTATATTTATGATGCATCATAGGTATGTCATGTTCGAAATTCCTAAAACCATTTTTTCCCTTTTTCAAGCATTAATAACCATAGAAGACATATGCTAAACGTTGTACTTTAAGTTATAAAAATTATACTTGGCTTAGTGGTAAGCACACACCACTTGTGCTCTAAGGACCCTAGTTCGAATTTGCCCAGGGCATTTACGCCTCACACGTGTCACCACCTTATTGGAGAACTTTAATTAATTACAATTAAAATTAAGATATATTGTATTAAATTAAAATTAAGACCAAATTGATATATTGTGTAAATAACGGGGGACCAAACGTGTAATTATACCAATTTATTTAACAATCATGTCAGTGTCTTTGTTATTTTTTAATGATTTTTAGTGGTATATTTGCCAAAATCGAAAGTATAGTGGCCATATCAACACCAACATCATAGTTAGGTGGTCATTTATGTAGTTTACCAAAAAAACCTTGGTTATAAGAATCTAATTAGGAAAAGATATGAAGAGAACCCATTCACTTGATAAAAAAAAGCCCATTAAAGATTTTCAATTGAGATTGACTGCTAAAGTTTGATCCCATAAATAAAATATAAAATTATGAGATGTCAACGTGTTTTTAAGGGTATAGGTTAATTTACATTTCAGCCATGCCACTTTTTATTTTTGTTATTTTAGTCATTGAATTTTTTCTAATTTAAAGTATAAACTTTATTTTTTGTTCAATGTAGTCCTTTAATTTCAGTAATCTAAGTTCATAAGTGTTGGAAAACACTCTAAAAATAATTAAAGTAACTTTTTATTTTATAATTATAATTATTATGCTTTATGATAAGTGTTGTGTAGACCTAGCAAACTTGACCCGAGACTCGAAACCCGAACCGAAACCCGATTTTGACCCGAACATGATGATTCGAAGTTGACCCGAAACCCGAACCGAACCGAACCAAAATTTTTTGTTGAACCGAAATGGACCCGAACCGAATGCTACCCGAACCGAAAGCTGAACCGAATATCGACCCGATTTTAACCCGATTTTAACCTGATTTTAACCCGAATATCTATTTTTAACAATATAATAAATAATAAAATGAAGTATAGAAATTTGAGATCTTGGTGACCAATTTTATAATTTCATCATAAAATATAGCATAAAATTGAAATTGTAGACTAAATTGACAATTTGGAAGTGGAAAAATTTGAGAGTCCAATGACCAATTTTGTAATTATACCATATAAATAAATAGGGGTCAATTTTGGCTAAAAATTAAATCTTTTTTTTTGATAAGAATTGGTGGTCTCATTAAAAACCCCCTTCATGTCGTACCCAAGTCCATGAGGAGCTCAGAACGGTAGCGGAAGGAGGAAAAGAGTACCAACTTTTTATTAATATCGAAGCAAACTACAAGCATCTTGTTACAAGGTATAATTAACCAATCCCAGCCTTAGCTAAGGCATCCGCCTCTACATTAATAACTCTAGGAATGACTCTGAATTGGCACTGTCCTACCGCACTAAGTTGGATGATATCTTGAACAATTCCTTTGAACATGGAAGGACAATCCAAGGGTTCCTCAATCCATCGGAAAGCTGTTTTGCAGTCCCCTTCTATGATCAGCCTAGAGCATTTAGTCACTAACGCTGACCCATATAATGTCAAGCCAAATTTGACTGCTAACAATTCTGCGAGCACCGGTGGGCCAGGACCCGTGTGTTCTGAAAACGAAAGAAGAGATTTCCCCTCCGAATCTCTAAATAGACCCCCAATTCCACCCCCTTACCAATTCGAGACATAGCTCCGTCAGTATTTAATTTTAGAAAGCCGAGTGGGGGAGGGGACCACGCCTGTGGCAACGGCGGAAAACACGCTGAAACTCCAAGGCCATCGGAGATCCTGGGATTGGCCATTAAATCGTTAAAGGAAGCTGACGAATCCTTGAATTTGGATTTAAACCATGTGACCATTCTGAACCGGGTTAGAAAGTGAAGCTGCTGAATGTCCAACTTACCTTCCTTAAAAACAATGTCATTCCGCATAAGCCAGATCGACCACATCACTGCGGCTGGAATAAAATGCCAGATGGAATTCCTACTTACGAGGGGGCAAGCTTCATGCCAGCTAGCAAGGAACGATTTAGACTCTTTAGGCAGAGCAAGACTCAAGTCCCAGGTTTTCAAGAATCTCGTCCACAAAGCCCACGATATGCTACAATGAAAGAATAGATGGTCAACTGATTCTTCCTGCTTATTACAAAAAGGGCATCGAGCATCGGAGATCGCTGACACGCCACGCCTACGCAAAGCTACTCTCACCGGAATACGCCCCCACATTACCTGCCAAACAAAAGTTTCAATCTTCGGAGGGGCGAAGCCCAACCATACTGAATTTCGCCAAAAGGATTGAGTATCCGCACACTCCACCAGCAGCTTGTAACCCTCCTTTACCGAAAAAATACCGTCATTTGCCCCAAACCATTGCAAGCAGTCAACTTTAATGCCTTGCGACTTGAAGCTATTGAGAAAATTAAGCAGTAGATTCCATTGGGACCGTTCCCAATCGAAAGGCTGACGGCGTAGCTCAATCTCCCACAACCACCCCGACGCCGATCTTGATCCAAAATTCGCAACCTTACCAGATTTGTTGGTGGCAAGGGCGAAAATACGCGGGAAATTCACCATTAAGGGAGCATCCCCTATCCATACATCATGCCAAAACAAGATTGAGTTACCATCACCCACACACATTCTAAAATTACTCCTTAACTTCAAACCCATGGAATCATTATTAGCGAAGTTGGACACAATTCCTTTCCAAATACATGAGGCTTGCCTACCCCACTGCGAAGGCAATACAATATCCGACGAATCTAAATTATTAGCCCCGCAAACCACCTTCTTCCAAAGACTGTCTATTTCCGTAGAAAATTTCCAAGCCCATTTAAAAAGGAGAAGTCGATTCTGAATTTCCAGATTTCTCACACCTAGACCACCATTAGACAGCGGCAAACATACATTAGACCAACCTATCCAGTGAATCTTCCTCGAATCCTGAGAATCCCCCCATAGGAATTCGGACATGATACTATTAATCCTGGTTACAATGGACATAGGCATCTTAAGTAATGAGAGATAATAAATGGGAAGAGAGGAGAGAACCGATTTCAATAAAACCAATCTACCGCTCATTGTCAAGTTGTTGGCCTTCCAAGAAGCGAGAGCCTTATGGAATTTGGATCTGATTGGCTCCCACAAGAAGGGCGAATTTCTTCTAATGCCGAGCGGTAGCCCCAAGTACATGGTGGGAAATTGTCCTGCTAAGCAGCCGATGGAAGAGGCCCATAACTCTATCGACGACAGATCCACATTAATACCATATAGAACACTCTTCTGCAGGTTTAATTGAGCACTCTTTGAAATTAAAATGAACGAAAATATCAATATATTAAATTAATAGACTAAATTACAAGATTAGTTAATTTCAACTAAAAGTAAATTTTTAGAGACTAAATATCACTACGGGGAGGGGATTTCTATATCCGAAGTCTAAACCGTGGGAATACTTGTGACTAAATTAAATTAAACTAAAACTTAAAGTTGACTAAAATGTAACATTTTAAATGCAACATGACCTAAAAAGTAATTAATCTCTAGCTTAAAAAATTGGTGGCTTATTTCCCTCCAAAATTTTGTCTTTTCTCTCTCTATTTTTTCCAATTGTCTTTTTCTTTTTTTTTCAATCTAGCTTAAAAAATTGGTGGCTTATTTCCCTCCAAAATTTTGTTTTTTCCCTCTCTATTTTTACCAATTGTCTTTCTCTTTTTCTTAATTTAATTGAGTTTCAATTTAGATTAATTTAATTGAAATTTCACATATAGTTTTAAAATTATTTTAATTATGTCCGTGATTTACGCTTTTAGATTTTAGTTAGTTCAGTTAGATCCTAAGTTTAATAAATTAATTCATTTCAGACATTATCATTATTATTATTATTATTATTATTATTATTATTATAAACTTTGATTTAATATAATTATACAAAAAAAATTATATGGATACATGAAGCTTTGATTTAAATATTTAATCAAATTCAAATGCATAGATTAACAAGTTGAATCAGAATTAATCTCATACGCCAATAACTCTAAACTAAACCATAAATACTAAACCTCAAACCTTTAACCCAACTCAAATCAAATTGACCCGAAAATTTAAATGTTGACCAGACCCGAAATTGACCCGAACCGAAAGCGACCTGAACGAACCGATTTTGACCCGAACCGAAAGCGACCGATCCGATATTGACCCGACCCGAAAACAACCGATCCGATTTTGACCCGATCCAATACCCGAACCGAATCCGACTCATCGCAGACCCGAATTAGACCCGAACTTGAACCCGAACCCGAACCGACCCGAACCGAAACGACTCGAACCGAACCCGAACCGAATGACCCGATTGCCACCTCTAGTGTTGTGCGACTTATCGGGATGGTAGACAACAGATGCAGCAACGAGGCGTCGAGAAGGCCTGGTGGTGCGAAAGGAGCAACAAGGAACAAATACATACCTTACAGATGGGCACTGATAAAAATAGAGATGGTGCAAGCGGTGGAAAGCAAAAAGTTTTTTTCTTTCATTCTTTGGGTGTATTGAAAAGGATGGAAAAACAATTGTATGTGATTTAAAACCCAAAAATCATGCGTCGACTTCAGCAGAAACATAAGGAATTAGGTTTTCATTTTCATTTTATGGGAAGAAACTTGGAGATTTCAAAGATAGCCTTTGGGGTGTGCAAAAAAATCTAACCCGATTGATTCGATCTGAAATTTTATATATTTGATCTATTTTTTTTATTTTTAATAATTCGGATTGGATATCCAAAATTTTCGGATCGGATACGGATAGTAATTTCACATCCAGATCGGATATTTGATTATTCGATATTCGAAATTTCAATTTTTTTTTATAGATATGAATCTTGTTATATTCAATATTTTTACTTGTTATACATGAAAAATCGAAATGTTCGTGAATAAAAATATTGTTATCTGCAATAATTTGTTGATTGTTATATCCGAAAACCTAAAATTTTCATGGTTAGTAGTCTAGGGGTGAGCAAAACTCGACTCGAAAAAAATTAAATTTTCCACTCGACTTGAGGCGAAAAAACTCAGCTCATCTTGACTCGAGTTAAAATTTCATAAGCTCGACTCGAAAAAAAATTAAATAAAGATTGAGTTGTAAAATGGAAATCGAATAACTCGAAAATTTTAGTAATTAGTGGATTGATTTTTAAGTTTAAGTCGAGTCCCTCAATTTTTCCTAATATATATATATTTACCGATATGAAAAAATATGATGACATATATACCACGTATGAAAAAACACGAAGAAATGTATATATGCATGTCTTATATGATTATAGAATGTCGTTTAAATTAGAATCATTACAATTTAAATTTCTATAGGAACTCGAAAACTCAACTCGAACTCGACTTGAATTTCATAAACTCGACTCGAATCGAAAAAAATTCAAATAAAGTTTGAGTTGTAAAATATGGCACGTCAACTCGAATAACTCAAAATTTTTTGATTTGACTCGGTCGAATGCTCATCCCTAGTTAGTACCCAAATTAAAAAAATAATTAATTCAAGTCATAAATTCGGATATCCGATCCAAAATTTTGAATATCTGAAAATCAGGTATCCGATTTTTTCGAATCGGATACGGATCGCTAAATTACCTACCCAAAAATTTCGAATATCCGAAATTTTGGATCGGATTTCCGAAATGCACACCATTACTTTGAACTATACCTTCATTACGTATTAGTCCAAAAACTTTATAAAAATTACAAAATCAATCACAAAGTTTAGAAAGTTGCAATTGAATCCTTTAACGATAAAATATTATAAAAATTACATTAAGTTTTCCAAAATCACATAATAGTCCTTGAACTTTTAAAATTACAATGTTGATATCAAAATCCAAATTTCTCATAATTTAATCCTGACCTCAAAAGTTTCAAAATTAAAAACCAAATATTTCCAAAAATAACTTTTGCTCCCTAAAAGTTTAAAATTTTATAATTGATCTCGATTTTTAGTTTTTAACAAATCATTTTCAAAATTCCCAAAAGGTAAGGTTCCAAAGATTATAAACTAAAAAATTATTATTTTAATTTGAGGCTAAAATCGAGTTGTCACAACTCAACCGAGACTATTTGAGAACTCGCAGGTAACGACCGTTCACCAAATACAAAAACTCACCTTCGATAACATTTAATGTCTTCTTTATCACGTCAGTAGATAACCCCTTACTCTGTAAGAATTTCTACTGTACTTTTCTTTACAATTAATGATATTGCTCTTGTTAAAAAACAATGAAAACTATATTTACGGATTATGCTAGATAAATTTATTATTCTATTTATATAGTCACAACCGATAATATTTTTTTGAATTTGTCACTTCAAATAGCGAAGAGTGAAGGAAAAAAAAGGTAAGCGATATGTTTGGATAAAAAATAAATAAAATTAGAGAAAAAGAAAAAGAAAGCAAAGAGCAAAGTACAAACACCATAGAAGTTCAGGAACTACTAGTACAATTTACCCTTTATGTTTTATTTTTATTATTTTTATTCCATATACTTTTGGTTTTGTTTGTTCCAAACGGATTATAGAAAATAATTTTTGAAAAATAAATATGTTTTCTTGAAAATAACTGTCGGAAATTATTTTTTTATAAGTATAGTATGATCAACATAATTGTATAATTAAAACTATTGTCGATGTGCTTAGATTTACATCTTCATAAATGTAAAGTTATTCACAGAAAGTTAATAACCAAAAGTATTTGACATAGTTTTAGATTTGTGAGAATCCACATTAATAATTATACTCATTATGTCGCATTAAATTTGTACTTTTTATATTTCAAAATTGTTCAATTTAAATTGTCCTTTCAAAAAAATTCAACAAATGTTATTAAGCATAATTCCTTTTCTACCTTATTTTTAATTTTTAACAAGACAAATTTAACTTTTCAAACAAGAAATTATTATTTTAATTATTTTATAACTCATCTCTAATACAAACTTTTTTTAAACTACATAAAAAGTCAATGAGAGACAATTTAAAGAAATAGAGAATTACAAATGTTTCTAATTCATCAAGCACCAACATCCCAAACGAACTTGATTTAAGTGAAAAATGCCATCAAACAATCTTTTATGGCATCATCCAACCTGCGGAAACATTTGATTGAAAGGAGTCGAATATGTTCTACATTCATCGGCAAACTCTTAAAAATGAACAAGCGTTTCGACAATTGCATACCAGCCGGTTGCATCGTATGTGCCTGCGAGATTACTATATACGCTGAGTGTATCAGTGTGGTACGGTCCACACTCTTGCTCCAATATGCTTTTGGCTTCTTCAAACAACTCAACAGCCTCGTTTATAGGCTATAGCCAGCCCCATTAGATTGAGGGCGATGCCGAAGAAAGCAGATTTCCTGCCTCTACATACACGTAGCCTCAACATGTAGTACATTACTCCCATCCGGGCTTCAATTCCAGTTATTGTGCTTTGCTGACCAGGGACATCATTGTATATTTTTAAGGCCTTCTGCAGCAACTTGAATGCGTGGTCTAGGTCATTCATTGATTCATAGATGGCAGAAACATCGGTGAGGCCGCTTGCAATCTCCTCCGGGGGAATATCTGGCATAGGCTTTTCATAGATTCGAAGGGCACTACCACAATATGATGTTGATTCCCTTAGTTTCCTTGTTATGTACTAATACTAATCAACCAACCGAACAAAGATTAGCCCGACTACCGGATGATTCTCTCCTTTACTTGTCTTAACAGCTTCTGATAGGTAAAAACAGCTTCATCATATTGAGACAGAGATGCTCCAAAAGCAGCTTCATGGTCGCCCTTTGTTTTGAAAAGGGAATATGACGCCATTTCCATGACGATAAAACGTCAATAACCACGACGATAAAACGTCAATAACCACGGTTCTATCGTCATGAAACAGCGTCTTAATCCGTTTTCGATATCTCGAAACGCGGCTCTTACCAATCTCTTAGCTATTCCCTGCAAGTAATTCAAGCAAAGTAGAAAATCAATACCAGAATGCTATAGAATAGTACACTTTTCATTAACTGATAAGAGGAACACAAAAATACACAAAGCTCGGGGGTTTCTGAGCACGATGTCGACTGCTGTAATAACTGTTCTTTTAAGGGAAACGTTCTGCTGCAAAGTGAAGTCACCTCATTGATTCATATATGCAGCTCCATTTCTGCAATCAACAGAAGCCACCTCTTCCTCCTGGCCGTTTGCCACCAATCACCATGGCCATATATACAAGCTAAAATAAGATGCTCCAAAGCAGCTTCATGGTCGTTTGTCACCCTTTGTTTCGAAAAGGGAATATGACGTCATTTCCATGACGATAAAACCTCGATATTGATCGAGATAAATAACAACCACGGTTCTATCGTCATGAAACAACGTCTTATTCCCTATTCGATTTCTTGAAATGCGGCTCTTAACAATCTCTTAGCTATTCCCTGCAAGTAATTCAAGCAAAGTCGAAAATCAATAACAGAATGCTATAGCATAATACTCTTTTCATTAACCGATAAGACGAACATGAAACTACTCAAAGCTCAGGGTTTCTGAGAACAATGTCGACCAGGGTTTTAAATTGCGGACCGCAATCTCGCGGTAGCGCCGGCCTCCGATACCGCTAACGCTGATATTAGCGGAAAGAAATAGAATCACACAAATAGAGGTTGTTAACAGCCGCAATTTAGCGGATATCGGTTAATCGCGGAAATAACGAAGCGCTATTACCGTTATCGGCCCGTTATCGACTTTATATAAATTAAATTTAACTCAATCCAACTTAAAAATTCAGCTTAAAAATCAACTGAACGCAAAATCAAACTCAATAGAGTTTGCAAATAAAGGCAAATAAACTCTCATTCTAAAAATTATACTTAGCTGTGTGCACAAAAAGCCCACTTAAGCATGTTCTCAGCCATAAAAGCCAAGGTTAATATGCTTTCTTCTTCCCGCGCCTGAGCCTCTATTTATAGGCGGTTCTCCCTCATTGCTTTACATATCTCACCGATGTGGGATATTGGCAAGTACTGCATAACCTGTCATTTATAGTTGTTTCTCTCCTTGCTCCCCTTAAGCTTTATGTAAGGATGGATAAATATCCATTTCAGTCTTTTTCATATTTTAATTATATTAATTTAATCCACATTTTCTCTTAATTTTGGAGTGCAAAGTTTATTTTTCATTGAATTTAGTTATTTAATTTTAATAATCTACTAATTTAAATGTTAGAAAACAATATAAAAATCATAAGAAGTGAATTTAAATAATTACAATTATAATTATTGATTAATACAATAAGTTGTGCGAATTTTGAAAAAAAATCACGACCGCGACACCCGCAGTGACCGTAATAACATCCGTTATCTCCGCAAACGCGATAAACGCAACGCGACCGAAAATGCGACCGCGAACGCTATTTAAATCCCTGATGTCGACTGCAATCTTTACACAAATCATGAAAACTGTAGTTGACAAGGATGGTGCAAGCGGCGGCAGCCGGCACTTCTTTTCTTTCATTCACTAGACTCAGGAAAAGGATGAAAACTAATTTAAAACCCAAAAATCATGCGTCGACTTTAGCAGAAATATAAGGAATTAGGTTTTCATATGGGAAGAACTTATAGATTTCAAAGATAGGAAATCCTTTAATAATAAATTAGGCCCAAACTTCATAAAAATTACAAAATCAATCACGAAGTTTAGAAAGTTGCAATTAAATCCTTTAATGATAAAATATTATAGAAATTACCTTAAGTTTTCCAAAATCACATAATAGTCTTAAACTTTTAAAATTACAATGTTAACATCGAAATCCAAATTTCTCATAATTTAATCTTAAGTTCAAAAGTTTTAAATTTTGCAAACTAAAACTAGGGGAGAATGCAGAGGTGGGTCTACCTAGGCCATGACCACGCATACCTATAAATATTTTTTAATTAAATAATAAAAATAAAAGTTATGTTGTGAATAAAATAACGAAGAACAACGAACAAGAACAAGAAGAACAAAGAGATGAGAGAAAGAGGGAGATTTGTATTATTCTCAAAAATAGAATCATATACAATGCCTTCAATGAATCATCTATTTATAGGCATAAGAAGTACATAATACATTAAACTCTAATTAATAGAGATAATATTCCTAATAGTAAATAAATCAAACTCCTTAGATAAAGTTCTAATCATGATAGACATCCACATAGATAAATATTCATAACACTCCCCCTTGGATGTCTATGAAGATAATGTGCCTCGTTAAAACCTTACTAAGATAAAAACCCAGTGGGAAAAAAATTTCATTAGTGAAGGAAAAAGAGTACACACATCTTTAATACGCATAACATGTTGCCTCATTAAAAACCTTACCAGGAAAACCCATTGGGACAAAACCTCGGTTAAGGGAAAAAGAGTGCAACGCGTATTTCCCCCCCCTCATGAAAACATCACAGAAGATCTTTGAATCTTCATAATTCAATCTTGAATATTATTTTTCTAAAGATCTTGAGGAATGAAACATTAGAGTAATATGTTTCACGATGTATCCGCCTTTCAATTGAGATATACATCTTGCATTATCTTTACACAAAATAGCTTCATATCATATCTTGTGAAAGTAAATCTACATATCTTCTGGATATGTTGGGTCAATGATTTTAGCCAAACACATTTTTGGCTTGCCTTGTGCATAGCAATTATTTCTACAAAATTTGAGGAGGCATCGACGAATGTTTGAAGATCTAAATGTAATGATCTTTGTATATCCATGGATATTGCTTGACCAACTAATATATAGTGCTTCAAAACCAAGAAAAGATATAATTATCTTTATTCACATCCAACAATCTTACAACTATTGGGATACTCAATAGATATGCTCTATTCATATTGAATCTTCTTTAAGATTCTCTCAGCTTATGTCTATTCATAGACAAAAGGAAATATATAAAAATGCTCGATCTTCAGGTCGAGATAAACTTGATGTCAAGATTCAAGTACTTGTATTGAAAGTACTCCACGAGTTTCCAATTTGAAGCTCTTCAGGAGTTCTAAAATTATCATAATGGATCTTGATCCAAACTCCTTTATAAAATACATCAGGAAATCTGATCATTCTTATAGTATTTGCTCAATTAGTATTCACTAAGGCGATTAGACCAAATGCGCCAAAATATTCATGAGACATGTCTAAATAAATTTTCTCGGAAATTTTCAAATGCTTCTAGCATTTTAAATCCTTCAAGGATAAATATGGATCCACAAATAATTAGACGCATGCAAAATTTTTCATAACTGCCAAAGTAATTGCATCCACCATGAAGTAATTAAAACTTTTCATAAATCATAGTTCAAGTCGTATTTACGACTACTTATTTGTGCCTCACTTGCATTACACTTTTAGGTGTTTGGACTGCTGGTCCAAATACTTCTATTTTAGAAGTTCAAAGTGTCTTTCAACATAGACCAATTCAATATCTATACTTCTGGATAAATTTTATACAAGATCCTCGATTTCTTTCTTTACTTCTATAGAAGTATTTTATGTAAAATTGTTTGTAAAATCGTTGTCGACAACTTTTCAATTTTCTGGTTCCATTCTCGTAATGACATAACTCATCGAGATCTTTTCAAGATTTCAATCTTTATTTCAGGTACCTGAAACTCTTCAAGAGTTTTATTATTAGTTATGTCTTGGGTCTCTTCAGGAGCACCCGCCTCCAATATATGACCATCTCATATTACTTTCTATTTACGAGAATTTTGATCATTGGAACCATTTCAACTATCATGCTTCAGGCATGATTTACATTCTCTCGCTCTAACATGTAATTTAAACTTAGAGCGTTTCAACTGGTATATGAGACTTAATTACTCTCATTGGGTCAGTAAATATGTCTGGCAGTTGACATGTAATAACATGAATTATCTTATGAACTTCTAGTTCATATACGAGGATCTAGATAATGATAATTCATTTTCCTCTATCCAGCTTATTATTATCTCCCCTGATGTTGAGAAAAATCATGTCATAAATGATTCTCCAATTAATGTTTAAGAATTTAAACATAAAAGGAGACTCGTACTCAATATATATTCTCAACCTTTTTTATTTACCCATTTTGTGTGTTGTGGTGGAGCAATTCATATCGCACATTCAAAAATCATAAAATGGGAAATGTATGGTTTCTGACCAAAACCCAATCATAACGGGGAGTTTATTATAACTCGTTGGCTTGATGCGTATAAGTGTTGCTATATGGAAACACCATATAAATAATAACTCTTTTGTTCTCATAGTTTAGTTATTAAATAGGAGGCATCCAATTGAAATTTTGCTAAACTATATTTTTCATAATCAATAGGCTTTGTAACAATTGATATAGCCTAAAATATAAACCCACTAGCTTTTCAAGACGAATAGTCTAACTGCATAATCTGAATCTTTTTAGAATCAATCTCACAAACTTCTGGTTATAAGTCGATAAAACAATGTAGATGCATCTACTAAAATCATATAAAACTTTCCACATTTGTGGATATATGGGCCCATATTTCGTTCAGATATGCAAGACATACAGTCTTAACTTCAGTACAAGAACTTTAAGTTCTAATTCTTTTGGTAAGTGGGATCATCTATATCATTTGAGAACAAACAACACAAGAACTTCATGTTCTTTTAGTAAGTGGAATTTAATCAATTCCTTTAAGCAACACAAGAACTTCACGTTCTTTAATAAGTGGAATTTAATTCATTCCTTTGAGAATAAGCACCACAAGAACTACAAGTTCTTTTAATACATGTGCATGTAAATCTCAATAATTTCTGCACCATTATTGATCAGGATGGTCTAACCGATCATGCCAACTATATATATGTGTGTATATATCTCTGAATTTGTAAACTTCTTGTTTACCATAACATGTAATTCAATCTTACTCGTGCATGTCTAGTACGACCATCAAAATTGTTCCTTTAAATAGGAATATATTTAGCTCTTTCGGAGCTTTCAATTGAAATTATCTTTTGGTAGCAATATATAGCTCTCCTAGAGCTTTCAACTGACTTTTTGGCTGCCAGAACTTATATCCATATTGACTTATTTCAAATGCCAATTGATAACATATGTTATCTATAATTCCCAAAGGGATAGTTTGTGAACTCATATTGCTCTCTTTATGACTTTGACGAGTATAACGCGCTGTGAATATGGAATAAAGTTCCATTTGACAATAACATATTTGCTCAACCAGAGCCCTTTGTGATATTAGTACTTCCGGATATAGTACTCACATTATTCCCTTGCATTTTAATCGAGAAATGCATAATTGTGCACCTTTCAAAATGTGCTTTGTTTCATTTACTTCATGTAATGAAAATATGTACTTTGTATCATTCACTTCGAGGAATGAAAAATATAAAATATAGCACATCATATCAAGTCAATTATCTATCAGAGATAAACTTTCAAGTGCTCTTCCGAAGTATTGATATTTTAGTACTTTGAGAAATACTACTCATATTTCCCCTTGCATTTAAATGGGAAAAATATTTTTTTATGCTTAAGTACAATATGAGTACTTGCATTATCTGCTAGGCATAAATAGCCACAATTCATTGTATATTTTATTCCGGAAGTAATCATATTCTTCAAATAATAAATAAACATAAAACGTAAATAAATAATATGTGAAATAAATAAACATAAAGCAAACTAACATAAATAAATAATAAATAAAACGAATTAACATATAAAAAAACAAATTATTCATGTTATGAGAAAATTAACAATATCCAATTGAGTTGGACCAATAACGCCATAATTATTTTTGCCATAAACAAATTTTGTTTATATTTTATTTCATTTATCATTCATGATTATGGATAAAGTCCATAGTACTTTGGCGTTTGACAAGTACGAAACCAATGGTTTATAACATCACATTGGTAAAATGATTTCACTTCCTTAGAATGATCTTTATCACTCTTGTCATCCTTATAACTTCGCTACCAGCGGGTAGAAGTATTCTTAAAATGACTATATTTTTTCATGTGTATATTCATAGCCTCGACCACGACCACAACTTTTAATGTGATTTTTTATTCCTTCCATAATATAATCTCACATTCACTTCAAGGAATGGAGTAGAGCCAGTGGGCCTTTAAAACCTTTTTCACATATCCTTATCACAGAGAACAAAGATTTAATCCTCGTACGCGGCATTGTTAAACCTATCCACAAGGTCATTTAAAAACCTCCTTTGAGACCAGTAGCCTCGCAGAACGGGATGTCCAGCCAATTATACTTGGATTATATCGAAATTATGTCTCTAATTGAATAATGATTTACCATGTTTGCATTCACTTCAGGGAATGAAACAAATCCAATAATCGCATGGAATAAACATCATGCTTGCATTCACTTCAGGGAATGCCCCATCATTGATAATCGCATGGAATAAACATCATGCTTGCATTCACTTCAGGGAATGCCCCATCATTGATAATCGCATGGAATAAACATCATGCTTGCATTCACTTCAGGGAATGCCCCATCATTGATAATCGCATGGAATAAACATCATGCTTTGCATTCACTTCAAGGAATGTCTCCCATAAAACTTTTTGGATCAAGAAAAATTTTCGTAACTTGAAATTGGGAGAAGTCTATGGTTAAGTTTTTCAACGAAGAAGAAATATTGCTTTCGAGCAAATATAGACTTTATAATAATCTTCTTTTAAATTCAAAATCACCATGATTTATCGCACTTTAAAATAATAATATAAAGAATAAAAATAAAACCAAAATTTACCGATATTGATTTTTCTCTCGTGGACAATGGAGACATAGCATATGACGGAGATAGCTTCTCATAGTCCCTTTATATCACATCTCTTTCCAAGCCATTTAAGCATATCATGTAAAACTCAAAATACGGTTAAAAATATTAACTTTTACCAAATAAAATGACATAAATAATAATATGAAAAATATCAAATATAATCATATAAGTAAAAGTATGAATAAGCATACCGCTAATTAACCCTTTTAGGAACAAGAGAAAATACACGTAATTTACACCAAACGCAACCTCTTCGTATCTGTCCATTCGTCTTTTGGTTTGTGAGAAGCCACAAATTTATCTCTTTCCAATGTTCGAATAAAATTAAACATACTTCCAAACTTTTCAAAAATTAAAACCAAGTTAAAATATAAAGAGAAAGACAATCGGTAACTAAAAAAAATAAGGAGAAAAAAAACTTATCTTTGGTTCATTCTATAATCGAATTCTTCCCGGTAACTTCTTTTGAATTCGAACGATGAAGACCTCAGTTGATTAGAGTCTCGTGCTGATAACGTGTTGTGAATAAAATAACGAAGAACAACGAACAAGAACAAGAAGAACAAAGAGATGAGAGAAAGAGGGAGATTTGTATTATTCTCAAAAATAGAATCATATACAATGCCTTCAATGAATCATCTATTTATAGGCATAAGAAGTACATAATACATTAAACTCTAATTAATAGAGATAATATTCCTAATAATAAATAAATCAAACTCCTTAGATAAAGTTCTAATCATGATAGACATCCACATAGATAAATATTCATAACAAGTTAAGATTTTTTTTAAAAAAATGGGTAAAGTACACAAATGGTCACTAAACTTTGATCAATTATTAAATTTGGTAACTAAACTTCCAATTGCTTCAATGTTATTATTAAACTTTTAGTTTTGCTCCAATTTGGCCATTGACCCGTTAACAACCGTTAAAAAGGTGACGTGGTTGTTAAAATATTGGGTAAACTACTTCATTGACCACCATACTTTTGATAAAGTTGCGATTTGACCACATTACTTTTTTTCTAAGCAATTAAACCACAAAACTATTTAAATGGTATCAATGTAACCACCAGCTGTTAGAGGTTAACGGCAGGGTGACATGGTCGGTTAAAAAAATGGGTATAATTACATATTAGGTCTATGCTATTTACACATTCTTTCAATTTAGTCCTAATTTTAAATTAATGAAATAAATTAATTATTTAATTAGGTGATGACACGTGTCAACACCTTATTTAATTATTTAATTAGAGGAGAAAAACGAAATCAAGCATTTTTCTTGAGGGGTGAATCAAACCAGGGCATAACTTGGGGAATGACAGTGGCTTAGCCACTACACCAAGCACAAGTTCGTGCTTTATATCACTAAATTAAATATATACGTCTTATTGTTTTCTGCATTTATTCTTTTAATTTCACATATATAAACATCGAATTAATTTCACATCTATAACCCCAAACCCCAAACGCTAATTTCACATATATAGCCATCAAATTAATTTCACATATATAACCCTAAACACTAAACCCCAAACCCCAAAAATCTAATTTCACATATATAATCATCGAATTAATTTCACATATATAACCCTAAACCCAAACTCCAAAATCTAATTTCTCTTGCATTTTATTAAATTCATATAGAGCTATTTAAGAATTAAGTTTTAAAAATTTAACGAGTGATTCTAATAAAAAAACTAACGATATTGATCATAAAAAACCAAAATTTAAGTATTTTTGTATGCAAAATATGTGTATTTTTATTAAATAATTACCACATAATTATACCGTATATTAAAAAAACTCGAATTTCCAATAAGTGAATCTAAAATTAATGTTGATAGAAATAACGTTAAATCTTTTGCCAATATATTTGTAGTTTGATTATTTTTTACATTTTAAAGTGTATTTTGATATGCAAAAGGAAGTTGATAGAATTTTGGGGTTTGGGGTTATATATATGTGAAATCAATTTGATGATTATGTATGTGCAATTAGATTTTTGGGTTTAGGATTTGGGGTTATATATGTGAAATTAATTTGATGATTATATGTATGAAATTAGTGTTTGAGGTTATATATGTGAAATTAATTCGATAATTATATATGTGAAATTAAAAGAATAAATGTAGAAAACAATAAGACATATATATTTAATTTAGTGATATTAAGCATGAACTTGTGCTTGGTGCAGTGGCTAAGCCACTCTTGTTCCCCAGGGCATGCCTAGGTTTGATTCACCACTCAAGCAAAATGCTTGATTTTGTTTTTCTCCTCTAAATAGGTGTTGACACGTGTCACCACCTAATTAAATAATTAATTATTTTATTAATTTAAAATTAGGATTAAATTGAAAGAATGTGTAAATAGAAATGATCAAATATGTAATTATACCTTTTTTTAACTGGCCGCGTCACCCTGCCGTTAACCTCTAACGGCTGGTGATTATATTGATACCATTTAAATAGTTTGGTTGTTTAGTTGCTTCGGAAAAAAATATATGGTCAAATCGCAACTTTATCAAAAGTATGGTGGCCAATGAAGTAGTTTACCCTAAAATATTTTGTATAATAACACATATACTCCTTCACGTTTGCAAATTCAAACAATTTAGTCCTAATTTAAATGAAATAATAAATTCAACCCTCATTATTTACACATTATTTCAATTTGACCCTAATTTTAATTAAAAATAACTTAACCCTAAAACTAAAGTCGTAAACCCTAAAACACCAAAATCTCAGACCCTCACATCAGTCTTCAAAGTGGAACTACAACAAAGAAATTAAATAAAAACCAGTTACTAGAATCAGAATTGGGGGTATTCTCAAGGGCTCAAAATTGGCAATGAAAGCTTGGTCAAAATATTCTGGTATAAACTCTAGAAGGAAGAGTGCTCAGTTGGAACTTGATATATCTAGGCTTGATCAACAAATTCAAGATGGAACTGCGCCAGAAGGTTCGATACTTTCCCTAAATGTTTTAAGAGCTAAACTTTGGTCTGCATATAGAAAAGAGGAGTGTGATTGGTTGCAAAAGTCCAGGCTTCGTTGGTTTGGAAAGGGTGATAGAAGCACTCGTTTCTTCAATCTTGTAGCGTCGGAGAGGAAGGAAATTAATACAATTAGTAGCATTAAAATGGATGGTGTTGAGATTTCAGATCCAATTTTGGTGAAATTGGCTGTGAGAGAGCATTTCCAACAAGCTTACAACACTAAAACTGCTTTAGAAGTTCAGAGTATGTATCTGGGTTTTAAGACTATTAGTGAAGTCCAAGCCAGCCAACTCCAATCCAATTTCTTCGAAGAAAAAGTCCGATTAGCTCTGGCCTCAGTTGATAGTAATCGTGCTCTTGGTTCAGATGGTTTTAATTTGGGGTTCTTCAAAAAGTTCTGGCATATTATTAAGGGTGATATTATGAGTTTTTTGATGAATTTTTTCATGGGAGAAGTTGAGAGGGTGGTATCAATCACTCCTTCATTACCTTAATTCCGAAATTTAAAAACCCAGAAACTTTAGATGAGTTCAGGCCCATTAGCTTGGTAGGGGAATGTACAAACTCTTGTAGAAGGTGTTAGCTAGAAGACTTCGAGTTGTATTGGGTGATCTTATAGGAGAGTCTCAATTTACTTTTATCCCCGGAAGGCAAATCCTTGACTGCTCATTAGTGGCTAATGAAGCTATCGACTCGGTATCAAAGGCTGGTTACAAAGGTATTGTTTTTAAAATAGATTTTCAAAAGGCATAAGACACAATGAGTTGGGATTTCCTGATCCTTGTATCGAAGAAATGCGACTTTGGTGATCGTTGGTGTGAGTGGATTTTGAAGTGTGTTTCCTCGGTGACTATTTCAGTCTTGGTTAATGATTCTCCCGCTGAAGCTTTTGGTATTGCTAAGGGGTTAAGGCAAGGTTGCTCCCTCTCACCTCTCCTTTTCAACTTGGTAGGGGAAGCTTTAAATTTAATGCTTTGTAAAGCAGTTAATTGTAACCCCCTAGACCCGCCTATGCGTTACGAAGAATCCTAGGAAGCCACATTAGGGTCACAGGAGCGACCCACGGTAAAAATACACATAAAACATTTTCTCTGAAAAACACATATTAAATTATAACGGAAATTTTTGTTAAAAATACTCTTTCATGAAATCATTTAATCATATAACAAGATTTCAGAAAACATTTTACAGACACTATCATAAAACAATACATGACATACATGCCCACTAACTATACAGTACCGTACTCCAAAAGCAACGCCGAGTGAACTCCGAACACTGCTGTCAACCATTATACCGTGATATATTCTTTTAACCTGCGATGGTAAAAACAACGTGAGCTTGGAGAAGCTCAGTAATACAGAACTACCAAAAGATGCTTTAAGCTCATGCAGATATATGGTAAGCATAACATTTTCATGATGTCCCACGTAGTAACAGTCTCCATTTCTGTTCTACTATTTCGAGGTTGCATCATACTCGTGAATAACGATACTTGTTCTTTATTCAAACCTCGAGAACTAGACGATAATTATATAGGCTAGCAACATATGAGGTAGGAATCAGAGAGTTTGGTGTCTAGTGTGTTCCAACGGTGCAACATTAATGCATGAAAAAAATAATAATGCAGTAAGCCTTTTTATTTAAAATATATTTGTTTCAAGTAGCCGTAAAGTTCATTTTAATTCTATTTTTACCCTCCAACCATACTCCAATATAGTTTCCCCAGTGCGGCATCATGTACAGGCATTAACCCGAGCCCATTGGGCATGGGTACCATCCTAAGGATATACCTTAGAATACGGGCGGCCCTTGCCGAAGCATAGGAACCGAAAACGGGCGGACCTGGCCGAAGCCTAGAATCCGAAAACGGGCGGACCTAGCCGAAGCTTAGGATCCGAAAACGGGCGGACTTACCAGCTGGATCAGGGCTGAGCCGTAGGTAACTTCATATCATGTCCTAATTACCCCAGTCAATCAAATCATCATTAGTTCATTAATCAATAACTGTATTTTTAGTAACACATTATCCATGTAGCATGTTTGTCATATCGGGTGCATATGCATATATCAGAAATATAGTACGGTTATGTTTAATTATAAAACATGTCATGTGAGTCCAAATATGTCAATCAAGTGCACGTGATCGGTATCATAACATGTAAAACAATATGCAAAACAGTCGTGTGGTACACATGGAACACACTAGGTGGAACAATTTATTCTTTGGAGATATCTGTCATTTACGGAAGAGAAAACATTAAACTTTTGACAATTTGAACGGGTTTCTGAAACGGGGCCCCTATTAAAAGAGGGGTTTGTACTAACGGTTCAAACCAGATATTCGGGAGATGATACATCAAGATCTTTGAGAGTTTAGGTATATCACGAGGGATTTACTCATTTAAGCTTACAAGGGCATTATGGTCATTTTATCACACATGGGCATATTGGTAATTTACCAACAAGGCCTAAACAGTGGCTCGGGAATTCTATTTGCTCATCAGGTTTCCAGCCAGGCATTCAGAGGTTTCTATGTCAAGATCTTTCACGATATCGGATACGTTCAGGGATATTTTGATTACTTTGGCCAACGAGGGCATTTTGGTCATTTAACTATCAGGGGTGATTTTGTAATTTAGCCCAATAATGATGAAATGACGATTTACAATATTTAAGATTTCTAGAAGTTTATCGGGCCTCTAAAACAAATCGAACAACATGTCTCAACCTTACAATACTAACCAAACCTTCTGATGTATGCACTTCACAGGTATCATTTCCAAATAGTGATTGTGTCGTATATCTGAAAGGTTGCCTTCATATTTCACCACAGGACTTGCCACGGAGTAGTCGAACTAATACTCTGTGTGGACAAACTTCCATCCTTATATTAATATCAGGAGTGATTGACGTACATGGGTCATGCTTCAACCCATAAGGGCATTTAAGTCATTTTCAACTTTATTGGCATTTCAAGAATTTATCAAGGGCAATTTACTTATTCCAGTCAAAAGGGGGTATTTCAGTCATTCAAGTAATTGCGGTAACTCCAACCACTTCGTTCATTCCAAAACACGAGGTTAGACCCATCATCTCTGTTAATTTAGAAATTCCAATGCCCAAGCACATTTTGGTCATTTGATGACTCGATTGTATCGGCATTTTCAATTCTTTGACTTGATTCAGCCATTAATAGCAATTATGTATCTTCTGATAGTTTAATTGATTCGAACATATAAAGAGTTTCCCCCACAAATTTATCTTCAGAGGTTTATTCAGGATTTACGCTAAATCCGAGTGCTTATCTTTCTTGAATAAGTAAGCCTTATTATCGCATCTCTCTGAGTAATTCGAGACTTTTAGATGAATCAATTGTTTTACCGGATTTAGTGTAGGTTTCCGCACCACTTTCATTATCAGGGGTATTTCTGTCATTTTCACCTCGAGCCCGTTTTTGTAATTATATACTCCAATATTTCTGTCGTTGGACAAATTACCATTATTAATCGGGTTTGGAGAATTGATCGACTCATTAATTTTCTGTAGGATTCTAGATTCTTTGATTTATCATCTTTCTCATTCGATTATTCCAACCTTATCTATAACGTCGTACGTTTTCATATCCGGTTAGACTTAAGCAGAATTAACGGTACTCATCATCATATGTGTACATGCATTAACCGAATACCAACATGTTCATAAAGCATACTAGAGGTAGTAGTGTATTACCTTTAATACTTGCTATATCGGTCGACCATGATACTCCGTTCGATCACTCTCGAACCCGAATGCGACTTCCTCAGCATCCCGAACACAATGAACTTCGAATACCTTCAATCGAACAAATTCCAATATTAGACCTTACTCACAAGCTCTTAACCAAATAATTAAATATAGAGGCATACTCGGGTTCAAAGTCCAATTCGGAGGCTTTCGGGTCAGAATTTCACGAAACGGGCTTCAAAATCAGACTCAGGACGTCGAAAAACATAAAATAGGACTTTTCGGGAAAAGTTAACTTTTTGGTCAAAGTCAACGCTGACGTTAGTGGTCAAAGTCAACGCTGAAGTCATGCTGATGTCACTGGTCCAAGGATGACTCAGCGAGTTGACTCACTGGGTTGACTCGGTCAACGGGTCGGGTCAACTGAGTTGACTCGATGGGTTAACTCACTGAGTCAACTCGGGCGAGTTGACTCACTGAGTTGACTCAACGAGTTGACTCAGTCGGGTCGGGTATGGGGCAGAGCGGGTCGGGTCGAACCGGGTCAGGACGGTTGGGTCTGGTTCATGGGCTGACCGGTTTAACCGGTCTAGCCGGTTCATGCTGGTTCAGACTGGTCCACTTACCATTCGAATAAGGTTCGTCGACCGGTCACCGGAAATTCGCCGGAGGCCCCTAAACGGTCAGAATCTGTCGAAAAAAAAATAAGGGATCTCAGAATCAACACTTCAAACAAGCCAGAAATACCCTAACAAAGCCGGAATCTAACCGGAACTTACCAAAACGAAACAAAAAGGCCAAAAACATCGAAGCTCCGGTGAGGCCTTCAACGACGGCGAGCGGCTGTTTAACCGGTACGATTTTGTTCACCTTGCGACGGGGAGCTTGCTCGAGGTGACGGCACGACGAACAGACGTCGACAACGGCCGTAATCGGTGAAGAACCGTTCGGTAAAACCTAGGTTCACCGAATTTTCTTCCTCCGATTTCTGGCGAACGGGGCAGCGGTTGGGCGCGTGGCTAGAGGGGTTTCGGTCGGGGCTCGACGGGGAAGCCAGCGGTGGTGGCGGTGAATGCCACGGAGCAGCGGTGACCGAGATCGGGACGGTGAACAGTGGTGGTTGAGGGGAAAGGTTTAGAACCTTCTGGTTCTCACGGTTCTCGAACATACCCAAAAAAATAAATGAGGGGTAGCTGAGGAGACGGTCGAATATCTTTAATCTTTCTGAAAATACATAAGAGATGTAATTTAAAATAAATTCGAGTCAGACTTAAACCAAGAATAGTCTTGGCCTGATGGTTAAGGCCCTAATCCACATTGCTATAAGACGCAGGTTCAAAACCCCACAGCCACAATCCCCTCTTTTATTTCGTTCTCTTTTTTTTTACAATTTCTTTTTCTTCTTTGAGTGTTACAATTCTCCCCCTCTATAAAAAAAAATTCGTCCTCGAAATTTACCGAAGTCGGTGAAATGCAAAAACCGCCCTTCCATCCATTTATGTACTGAAACTTACCTATTAGAGTATCCTTATTTCTCGGGACTCTATGGCGATCATAGATTAATCTGGTAGTGTCCTCAGTCACTCAGACTATCTCTGGACCTAAAGTCACCCCATCGTACATCTTAGACCAACGAATCAGTATGTAATAACTGAATCCATACGAACTTCGTGTGGTGCCAAAGAAACACTTGTTTTGTAACCTTTATAATAAATGGTCACAAACAAGGATGCGAAACCTTTCCAATAACCACAGAAATAATCATACCTCCTAGAAGCATCTCCTCTAGGATCTGAGTTAATCTACTAAGTCGACCATCAATTTGCGGATAAGAATCTGTACCTAAAATCCAAACAAGTAATTCAAACTTCCAACAGAGCCTTCCAAAATTAAGACGTAACACCGAATTTCAGTTAGGGTTGATATGTATAACTACACACCATGCCACATTATTGCAGAAATAACTTTCTCCATGGCAATCAGCATAATCAAGGTTTTATACGGATATCACTTACCTTTAATGAAATTTTAGACAATTGTTTCCTTCGTATATCACAGAGTCACCATAGAAATTTACACTTTCGCCACATTCACAAACACCTTTCTTTTTAAATTCATAACACTTTTACCAAATTTCCATCAGAATATTTTCAAACATAATCATTATCACCGAGCTACCTTACATGTGATCTTATACCGGTTACCACATATGATCAAACCTTCATTCTCTATCTAATTCATATCTTCAATTCCACAAGCATTAACCATCTCAGTATCTTTATCTAGATTCAAATCCATCAATTTAATCCAATTCATAGACAAACATTATCGATTTTCCTTTCCAAGACAGACCAAGCTATTATGGACAGAAGGGTTAGATGCACTTATTATAGGAAAGGATTCAACATCGGAGTTTCGGCCCGAGGAGTACGGTTATGATCTAGGGCCATGTACAAACCAGACACCCTATAACAGACGATCGGCCGATCTACCCAGAATCACACAACTCTAAGCTCTGATACCACTAAATGTAACCTCCTAGACCCGCCTATGCGTTACGACGAATCCTAGGAAGCCACATTAGGGTCACAGGAGCGACCCACGGTAAAAATACACATAAAACATTTTCTCTGAAAAACACATATTAAATTATAACGGAAATTTTTGTTAAAAATACTCTTTCATGAAATCATTTAATCATATAACAAGATTTCAGAAAATGTTTTACAGACACTATCATAAAACAATACATGACATACATGCCCACTAACTATACAGTACCGTACTCCAAAAGCAACGCCGAGTGAACTCCGAACACTGCTGTCAACCATTTTACCGTGATATATTCTTTTAACCTGCGATGGTAAAAACAACGTGAGCTTGGAGAAGCTCAGTAATACAGAACTACCAAAAGATGCTTTAAGCTCATGCAGATATATGGTAAGCATAACATTTTCATGATGTCCCACGTAGTAACAGTCTCCATTTCTGTTCTACTATTTCGAGGTTGCATCATATTCGTGAATAACGATACTTGTTCTTTATTCAAACCTCGAGAACTAGACGATAATTATATAGGCTAGCAACATATGAGGTAGGAATCAGAGAGTTTCGTGTCTAGTGTGTTCCAACGGTGCAACATTAATGCATGAAAAAAACAATAATGTAGTAAGCCTTTTTATTTAAAATATATTTGTTTCAAGTAGCCGTAAAGTTCATTTTAATTCTATTTTTACCCTCCAACCATACTTCAATATAGTTTCCCCAGTGCGGTATCATGTACAGGCATTAACCCGAGCCCATTGGGCATGGGTACCATCCTAAGGATATACCTTAGAATATGGGCGGCCCTTGCCGAAGCGTAGGAACCGAAAACGGGCGGACCTGGACGAAGCCTAGAATCCGAAAACGGGCGGACCTAGCCGAAGCTTAGGATCCGAAAACGGGCGGACTTACCAGCTGGATCAGGGCTGAGCCGTAGGTAACTTCATATCATGTCCCAATTACCCCAGTGAATCAAATCATCATTAGTTCATTAATCAATAACTGTATTTTTAGTAACACATTATCCATGTAGCATGTTTGTCATATCGGGTGCATATGCATATATCAGAAATATAGTACGGTCATGTTTAATTATAAAACATGTCATGTGAGTCCAAATATGTCAATCAAGTGCACGTGATCGGTATCATAACATGTAAAACAATATGCAAAAGAGTCGTGTGGCACACATGGAACACACTAGGTGGAACAATTTATTCTTTGGAGATATCTGTCATTTACGGAAGAGAACACATTAAACTTTTGACAATTTGAACGGGTTTCTGAAACGGGGCCCCTATTAAAAGAGGGGTTTGTACTAACGGTTCAAACCAGATATTCGGGAGATGATACATCAAGATCTTTGAGAGTTTAGGTATATCACGAGGGATTTACTCATTTAATCTTACAAGGGCATTATGGTCATTTTATCACACATGGGCATATTGGTAATTTACCAAAAAGGCCTAAACAGTGGCTCGGGAATTCTATTTGCTCATCAGGTTTCCAGCCAGGCATTCAGAGGTTTCTATGTCAAGATCTTTCACGATATCGGATACGTTCAGGGATATTTTGATTACTTTGGCCAACGAGGGCATTTTGGTCATTTAACTATCAGGGGTGATTTTGTAATTTAGCCCAATAATGATGAAATGACGATTTACAATATTTAAGATTTCTAGAAGTTTATCGGGCCTCTAAAACAAATCGAACAACATGTCTCAACCTTACAATACTAACCGAACCTTCTGATGTATGCACTTCACAGTTATCATTTCCAAATAGTGATTGTGTCGTATATCTGAAAGGTTGCCTTCATATTTCACCACAGGACTTGCCACGGAGTAGTCGAACTAATACTTTGTGCGGACAAACTTCCATCCTTATATTAATATCAGGAGTGATTGACGTACATGGGTCATGCTTCAACCCATAAGGGCATTTAAGTCATTTTCAACTTTATTGGCATTTCAAGAATTTATCAAGGGCAATTTACTTATTCCAGTCAAAAGGGGGTATTTCAGTCATTCAAGTAATTGCGGTAACTCCAACCACTTCGTTCATTCCAAAACACGAGGTTAGACCCATCATCTCTGTTAATTTAGAAATTCCAATGCCCAAGCACATTTTGGTCATTTGATGACTCGATTGTATTTTCAATTCTTTGACTTGATTCAGCTATTAATAGCAATTATGTATCTTCTGATAGTTTAATTGATTCGAACATATAAAGAATTTCCCCCACAAATTTATCTTCAGAGGTTTATTCAGGATTTACGCTAAATCCGAGTGCTTATCTTTCTTGAATAAGTAAGCCTTATTATCGCATCTCTCTGAGTAATTCGAGACTTTTAGATGAATCAATTGTTTTACCGGATTTAGTGTAGGTTTCCGCACCACTTTCATTATCAGGGGTATTTCTGTCATTTTCACCTCGAGGGCGTTTTTGTAATTATATACTCCAATATTTCTGTCGTTGGACAAATTACCATTATTAATCGTGTTTGGAGAATTGATCGACTCATTAATTTTCTGTAGGATTCCAGATTCTTTGATTTATCATCTTTCTCATTCGATTATTCCAACCTTATCTATAACGTCGTACGTTTTCATATCCGGTTAGACTTAAGCAGAATTAACGGTACTCATCATCATATGTGTGCATGCATTAACCGAATACCAACATGTTCATAAAGCATACTAGAGGTAGTAGTGTATTACCTTTAATACTTGCTATATCGGTCGACCATGATACTCCGTTCGATCACTCTCGAACCCGAATGCGACTTCCTCAACATCCCGAACACAATGAACTTCGAATACCTTCAATCGAACAAATTCCAATATTAGACCTTACTCACAAGCTCTTAACCAAATAATTAAATATAGAGGCATACTCGGGTTCAAAGTCCAATTCGGAGGCTTTCGGGTCAGAATTTCACGAAACGGGCTTCAAAATCAGACTCAGGACGTCGAAAAACATAAAATAGGACTTTTCGGGAAAAGTTGACTTTTTGGTCAAAGTCAACGCTGACGTCAGCGGTCAAAGTCAATGCTGACGTCATGCTGATGTCACTGGTCCAAGGATGACTCAGCGAGTTGACTCACTGGGTTGACTCGGTCAACGGGTCGGGTCAACGGGTCTGGTCAACTGAGTTGACTCGATGGGTTAACTCACTGAGTCAACTCGGGCGAGTTGACTCGCTGAGTTGACTCAACGAGTTGACTCAGTCGGGTCGGGTATGGGGCAGAGGGGGTCGGGTCGAACCAGGTCAGGACGGTTGGGTCTGGTTCATGGGTTGACCGGTTTAACCGGTCTAGCCGGTTCATGCTGGTTCAGACCGGTCCACTTACCATTCGAATAAGGTTCGTCGACTGGTCACCGGAAATTCGCCGGAGGCCCCCAAACGGTCAGAATCTGTCGAAAAAAAAATAAGGGATCTCAGAATCAACACTTCAAACAAGCCAGAAATACCCTAACAAAGTCGGAATCTAACCGGAACTTACCAAAACGAAACAAAAAGGCCAAAAACATCGAAGCTCCGGTGAGGCCTTCAACGACGGCGAGCGGCTGTTTAACCGGTACGATTTTGTTCACCTCGCGACGGGGAGCTTGCTCGAGGTGACGGCACGACGAACAGACGTCGACAACGGCCGTAATCGGTGAAGAACCGTTCGGTAAAACCTAGGTTCACCGAATTTTCTTCCTCCGATTTCTGGCGAACGAGGCAGCGGTTAGGCGCGTGGCTAGAGGGGTTTCGGTTGGGGTTCGACGGGGAAGCCAGCGGTGGTGGCGGTGAACGCCACGGAGCGGCGGTGACCGAGATCGGGACGGTGAACAGTGGTGGTTGAGGGGAAAGGTTTAGAACCTTCTGGTTCTCACGGTTCTCGAACAGACCCAAAAAAATAAATGAGGGGTAGCTGAGGAGACGGTCGAATATCTTTAATCTTTCTGAAAATACATAAGAGATGTAATTTAAAATAAATTCGAGTCAAACTTAAACCAAGAATAGTCTTGGCTTGATGGTTAAGGCCCTAATCCACATTGCTATAAGATGCAGGTTCAAAACCCCACAGCCACAATCCCCTCTTTTATTTCGTTCTTTTTTTTTTTTACAATTTCTTTTTCTTCTTTGAGTGTTACAAGTTAATTTGGGGTTGTTTTCTGGTTTCAATGTGAGAAGACATGGCTATATTATTGATATTTCTCACCTTCAGTTTGTGGATGACCTCCTCATTTTTTGTGGAGGTTCGGAGAGGGAAATTCGTAATGTTAAACACGTCCTCCATGTTTTTGAGCTGGCTTCTCGATTGAAGCTAAATCTGAAGAAAAGTAAGCTATTTGGTATCAATATTGATGACGAATCCTTGGTGAAATGGGCTGATGGCATAGGGTGTTCTTATGACAAACTTCCAACTGAATATTTGGGTTTACCTCTAGGCTCTAATTCGGTGGCAATGTGGGAACATGTCTTCAAAAAATTCTAGACTAGATTGGGTGGGTGGAAATCCAAATTCTTATCGATTGGTGGTCGACTAACACTTATTAAATATGTTCTTTGCAGCCTTCCAGTGTACTTTTTGTCTTTGTTCAGGATGTATGTGTCGGTGTCTTCTAGACTTAATCGTATGATGACGTCCTTCTTTTGGGGTGGTGATCAAGAGAAAGCTAGGATTCATTGGGTAAATTGGGCACAAGTGTGCAATCCAAAAGAGCTTGGTGGTCTGGGGTAACTAACCTGGATGTTTTGAACCGTGCTCACCTTGGGAAATGGTTTTGGCGGTTTGGTAATGAATCTTCTAGTCTGTGGAGACGTGTGGTGGCTGCAAAGACTCATCGCAGCAGCCATAGTCTTAAACCATTACCTTCTCTTCCTAAATACACTTCGTGGATTTGGAACGTTATTTCAAAGTCTTGCTTTGCAAATGATAATGTGGGTCAAATTATCCAATCGAATCTTGCACTTCAGGTGGGCAATGGGCGGAACATATTTTTTTGGTCAGACAATTGGATTGGCGATGCTCCTCTAATGGTTAATTTTCCTCGTATTTTTGCATTGTCTTTGAATAAAAATGGTTTCATTTCTGAATTTGGGACTAAACTCGAGTCGGAATGGTTTTGGGAGATTGTCCTACGGCGTCCACTTTTTGATTTGGAACAATCTCAATGGATGGCATTGATGGTCCTCCTTAACAAATTTAAATCTAGCAGTCTTGAGCAAGATTGAGTTAGGTGGATTGGCTCGAGTGATGGGACATTTTCGATTAAATCCATCCGTACCTTAGTTGGCCCTTCGATCTCGGGTAATGCGTTTTGGAAAGAAGCTGTTTGGATCGGTTTCACCCCTTGAAAGTTGAAATTTTTGTTTGGAGGGTTATATGGGGTCGTATACATGTTAAAACAGAAGTATTAAAGTGAGGTGTAAGGGCAGTTGGTCTGGATGTATGTCCCCTTTGCAAGACTCAAGCAGAAATTGTTTCCCATCTTTTCTTTACTTGTCAAGGAGTTTGGCGGATTTGGATAAAGTATTGTGGCATTATGAGTTTTCAAACAGTACTACACAGGTATCCCAAGCTTTTTATAGAAGACTGGTCTTCTATCGGCTTTTTTCTTCATCTTCAATTGAGTAAGTTCTTACCTTTTGTCATATTGTGGACTGTTTGGTTATATCGTAATGACATTATTTTTAATAGTAAAGAGATGGACTGGTTGCAATTGGAGTATTTAGTCTCTTTTCGTCTGGCTTCGTGGGTTAAAGCCAAATTTCCTGGTTTGGAAATCTCACTGGATAGTTTGATAGCAGATATTTCTTTGGCTACCGTTTCCTATAATACTATGACTACGGAATTGGGAAAATATGGGTTCCTCCTCCATGTGGCTTTCTAAAGATAAATGTGGATGGTGCCCTTTGTTGCGTGAGAGCGAAGAGAGGAATCAGAGGGCTTCTCAGGAATGATAAAGGGGAAGTGCTTTTTAATTTCTCCGAACTAGTAGGTGTGGATCTGCCGGCTGTATTGGAATTAGAGGCGGCTTTTCTGAGAATTTCGAAGTTCCTATTGTCGTGCTGGTCAGTTAACAACAGATTAATTGTGAAATTGGATTGCAAACAGGCAATTGAGTGGGTTACAGGTGTGCTTAAACCTCCTACCCATATCAGTCCTCAGGTGCTTTCAATTTTTGACCTGGTTCGAGGCAAAGGGGTTATAGTTCGCTGGATTCCTAGGGTTTGTAATGTAGAAGCTGATAATCTAGCAAAAATAGGAATCGAATAATTGATATTGTTGTTGGTTAGGGTATTGGTTTAGGAAGCAAGTTTCTTGCTAGTGGTTGTTTGTGTTCTCATTTTATATGTAACTCTAATTTTATTATGAATGAAATTTTAGTTTTGGGCACTATTTTCCCCTTCACTAGGAAGGGGTTTTTTAACAAGGCCCTTTGATCTTTCAAAAAAAACCCAGTTAAAATCTGTATATGTGTGTGTGTGTAATGGAGAAATTAAACTCAGTATGAGTGACAATGGTTCTTCATAAGAGCACATGAGAACAACATGTTTGTTGTCTTTGGCTTTGAGTATCCTTAAGTAAACCGGATTGAATTCTTCTAGTTTTTCTGAAGCTAACATCATCAGCCCGAACGGAGCGATTGCGTCATGTACTTCTAATTTCTTTTTGAAACAAAGGTCTTGAGGATCTTTCCAACTAGGATCAAATGGCTCAACTTTGTCCATGTTTAGTATTGAGAAGCCGACTTCAACGTCAACCTACAAAAATGTTCACTATAGTTATATAACTCACTATGTATGTATGTATGTATGCATGCATGCATGCATGTATGTATGTATGTATGTATGTATGTATGTATGTATGTATGTATGTATGTATGTATGTATATATGTATGTATGTATGTATGTATGTATGTATGTATGTATGGTACCTGAATTCTAGCCCGTCCCTTTTTAACATCATCTTGCTTACTGCTTAGTGTCCAATTCATTGCTCCAAGTCCATACAATCCTAGCCCGTCCCTTTTTAACATCATCTTGCTTACTGCTTAGTGTCCAATTCATTGCTCCAAGTCCATACAATCCTAGCCCGTCCCTTTTTAACATCATCTTGCTTACTGCTTAGTGTCCAATTCATTGCTCCAAGTCCATACATTCCTCATGTGCTCACTTTCAAACATGTTTCACGTCTTTTCCTTGTACAGAAAAATCCAACCCCGTTTTACCAGAAATAGGGTAAAAATTGAAAAAAAAAAGTTGTGAGGGTTTTGGGGTTTTAATGGTTTAGGGTTTGAGAGCTTAAGGATTTAAGGTTTTGAGTTTGGGGTTTAAGGTTTAAATTATTTTTAATTGAGATATGGTCACATTGAAATAATGTGTAAATAATGAGGGTTAATTTATTATTTCTTTCGAATTAGTACTAAATTGTTTAAATGTGCAAACGTGGAGGATTAAATGTGTTATTATACAAAATATTTTAACAGCCACATCACCCTTTTAATAGCTGTTAACGGGTCAGTGGTCAAATTGGAGTAAAACTAAAAGTTTAATAATAATATTGGAGCTATTGAAAATTTAATTACCATATTAAATAATTGATCAAAATTTAATGACCATTTGTAAACTTTATTATTTAAATTTTATAGTTCAATCAAAAGTTTATGGTTATATTATCCTCAAAGTTCAACTTGAAAGTTATAGTATTTTTTATAGTTTTTTTTTTCATTGCTTCAATCATGTAAGCTCTTTAAATTTCCTAAATATTGATAAATATCATTGGAGTATAAACTTGAACATTTTTTATGATGTTTCCAATCATGTGAAAATGAAGTATTTGAACATAAATTAAAAAAATAATATTTCTTTATCTTTTTGTTGTTAGATTAATTTGACTTATTTTGACTATTCTTATTAGTACGAAAATAATTGAAAAATCCTTTTAAGCAATGAAAATATTTAATTTTAGTTTGCGGAATAAGATTATAGATGATTTTTTTCGGATTATTCAATTTTGTACATTGAAAAAGAAATTCTTAAAAACTTTATAAATATCTTGATCATAGATTATTTTTAATTCTATGAAAAGAATGAGAGTTTATCTTAATTGATGAAGATAATATGTTTTTGATTATGTGTTTTTTAGAACATGTAATTATATTATTTTTTAGTTGTTATTCTATTTTTAAATTAAAAATTATATGGGTTGTCTTGTCATATAATAAATTTTTGTATTCTAGCATTTAGTTTTTTCTTTAATTTTTTTTTAATTTTTCTTCAAAAATTTCTCCTTCGACAGCAATCTTAGTGTCATTGTTTGGATTTTTTTTCTTTTATTTTTGTTTTTTTATCAAACAAGAATCCTCTTTGTTTTGGATTCCTTTTTTTGCACACTTCTTTTGTTTTTTTCTACCTTTATGGCACTAGTTTGTTTATCTTGTGGTACAATTTTTATCTATTTTTATAATAGTTTAGCGTTCATGTAGCGATCATCGCGACACGCCCTCTGATTAGGAAAATTCGATAATTTAATATGGTTAAATTCTCTTTTGTGGTAGTTTGCCGATGCAATTTAATATAGTTAAATTCTCTCTCTTCATTTGTTGGTATCAGAACGCATATGGTAATAGTTACATAACAGACAAAAGTAACAAGCAAGGAACAAATGTCACTGACTCTTAGGCTTTGGACCGTACCAGGTCTTTGACAGCCATTGCAAAAACCGCGAAGCAGACTGCAATGTTGAAGAAAAGAATAATTAGAAGCTGAAAAATAAAAGAAAAAAATCAACAAACCAGATAATTCAGCTCACCAACTTTAGTCTTTGAATCCTTGTTCAAGGCTCAAACAACCTTGTCATAATCTTCAGGGTGGACGATGAGCTTCACCTCACCAAGTGAGGTGGAGTTGAAGATTTTGATAACTCTGACCGATACAAAATCTTTTGAGCGATTCAAAAGATATGAGCCGAAAGGTACATACCTGAGTCTCGACATCTTAAAATTAAGGTAACAAATATATAACTATAACTCAAACCAAATGATACCACATGCCCATTACAATAAAAAATGTAAACATATGAGGCATCCTCTTCACTCCACTCCACTCCACTATGCATTGCACATATAAGAGTAATTGAATTTGAAGGTACCGTAGCAAATTTTATATTTTGTTCACTGTTCAGGCCTTAATAATGTCTTTATAAACACACACTCTAATATCTAATACAATTGATAATGACTCCGAGTCCAGGAGAAGGCCATATCTCCTCCCTCACTCTACAGATACACTGTGAAGCAGGATTTTCATATGTGAAGTATGTATTTCTATCTCCAAGTCCAAAGAAAACAATCTTTTTCTCAAACAATATGTATATCTGTCAACCACATGTTAATAATTCAATATGTATATCTGTTAACCACATTTTTAATCAAACGATTATCATTAAATTCTACTATTAGCCCCTGTGCCCAATTTAATTATTATTTAGTTACTATGATATAGTTATCAAGGATATAAATTTAAGATTCGAAACATAAAAAGTGTAAATTTAAGAAGGAAAAGAAGCGAAAGTGATATATTTGGATCGACGAAAAATTAAAAAATGAAGAGAGAGAAAAGAGGACGAAAAACTTTTTTAAGTTAAAAGTTTATTTAGCGGAAGTTAACAACAATGATCGTAATGGAAGTAAATTAAAAGTTTAGTGATTATATTGAAAGTCTTAAAAGTTCGATGATCAAAATACAAGTGCCACAAAAGTTCAAAAACTACTATTGTAATTTACCCTTTATATTTTTTTTACAATTTTTATTTCATATATTTTTTTGTTTTGTTTGTTCCAAACTGATTATAAAAAAAATTTGAAAAATAAATTAGGTTTCTTAAAAAAGAACTTTCGAGAATTGTTTTTTTGTAAATTACGATCAACTTAATTGTATAATTTAAACTATACAGAAACAAAACGATCTCAAGTGCAAAATGCCATTGGCTAAACCTAATTATATTTTTGTTTCGTTTGAGATGTTATTTTATTTTGTTTGATGGCATTTTCCACTTATATCAACTTAATAATAGTTCGATCAATATAGACTGACAGCTCATTGGCTTGTGATTGGTTTAGTAATCCACATGCGGGATGT
Organism: Hibiscus trionum; assembly: GCA_030270665.1. Lineage (NCBI taxonomy): Eukaryota > Viridiplantae > Streptophyta > Magnoliopsida > Malvales > Malvaceae > Hibiscus > Hibiscus trionum. The sequence goes on from BSYR01000065.1 coordinate 7,288,423, forward strand.
GAAAAATTTAACTCGAAAAAAATTTAATTTTTTCAATTCGATTTATCTTGACTCGACTCAAAATTACATAAATTCAATTTGAAAAAAAAATTAAAATAAAATTTGAGTTGAAAAACAAAAATTCGAATAACTAAAAAATTTTAGTAATTAGTGAATAAATTTTTAAGTTCGAGTCGAGTCTCTCAATTTTTATTAATATATATACCGATATAAAAGATATGAAAAAATATATGCCAAATATAAAGAAATTTAAATGCATATCTTATATGATTAGTGAAAGTCGTTTAAATTATAATCAAATTGTACTATAACATGATAAATAATTACAATTAAATTTGTATAGAAACTCGAAAACTCCACTCAACTTGAATAACTCAAAATTTTGACTCGACTCAATCAAAAATTCACCCCTATTCACATGGTGCTCCTCACCTTTCCAAAACGAAATCCTGGTTGTAGGTAAAATGTGTAGCAGTATCGACAGATGAAGAAGGTTCATAGAGAATGTAATTCGGATGCTGATATCCTGACACAGAACGGCATCGGCTGTGTCCGACATTTGCTTTGGGCGCCCCCTAAGGATCTCGGCTACATTGATTTGTTTGGTCCCTTGTTGTCTGCTGCTGTAGGTATTGTTGTGTATTCCTGCAGGTTACTCGTGTAAGTGCTGGTTGTATTTGGTAGCTAGTTGTGGTTTGGATTAGTTTTAGAAATGTTTCCAATTCATCAAGCACAACATCCCAAACGAACTTGATTTAAGTGGAAAATGCCATCAAACAATCTCTTAAAATCGAACAAACATTTCGACAATTGCATACCTGACAATTGCATTGTAGGTGCCTGTGAGATTACTCTTGCTCCAAAATGCTTTTGGCTTCTTCAAACAACTACACAGCCTCGTTTATAGCATAGCATTGCACGCATGCCAACCCCATTTGATTGAGAGCGATGGCAAAGAAGCGGATTTCCTGTCTCTGCATACACATAGCTTTGCGAGTCGTAAGATTCTGAATAATCCCCCAACATGTAGTACATTACTCCCATCTGGCTTCAATTCCAGCTATTGTGCTTCGCGGACCAAGTACATCATTGTATATTTTCAAGGCCTTCTGCAGCAATTTGATAGCTTGATCTAGGTCACTCATCGATTCATATATGCGGCTCCATTGCTGCAATCAACAGAAGCCACCTCTTCCTCCTGGCCGTTTGCCACCAATCACCATGGCCATACAAGCTAAAACAAGATGCTCCAAAGCAGCTTCATGGTCACCCATTGTTTCGAAAAGGGGAATATGACGTCATTTCCATGACGATAAAACCTCGATATTGATCAAGATAAATAATAACCACGGTTCTATCGTCATGAAACAACGTCTTATTCCCTATTCGATTTCTTGAAATGCGGCTCTCAACAATCTCTTAGCTATTCCCTGCAAGTAATTCAAGCAAAGTCGAAAATCAATAACAGAATGCTATAGCATAGTACTCTTTTCATTAACTGATAAGACAAACATGAAACGCGGCGTCTTATTTCTTAACCGTTAGAAGAACCAATCTTTTTTTTGAAAAACATTAACGGAACCTAATCAATTTAGGCGAATTGGGTTGGTTTTCGAATTAACCGATTTTTTAGTTACGTGGAAATTTTAAACTTACATATGTTCGTTCTAATTAAGCTTAAAACCAGGGTTTCAAAAAAGGCCCGCGGCCACTATTTAGCGGTAACGCCGCCGGCCGAAACCGCTATCGGAGAAAACAACGGTGGGACGCGGAATCACACTAGTATCGGTGGATCGCGGCCGCAATTTAACGGGTAGCGGTAAATAACGGTAGTAACAGACCACTATCCCCGTTTTCTCCCGTTACTGTAAAATCTAAAATAATCCATGGGCGGGCGATAAGGGTAAGCGTGGGAGTGTAAAGGGAGGCGAGCTGATGAGACTTACAGGGAGAGGATTGGTCGACGTTGAGGAGAGGGGATTGACGGCGCACCGACGACAAGAGGTGAAATCGCGCGGCTCTAGATGCTGGTTTGATGACGGCGGCGTGAAAATAACCTTTTAGGGTTTGAAAGCCAAAGAGAAACGGATTATAAAGAGGGATTTAGGTTTTGTTATTAAGGCTTAAACCAAAAAGAAGCCCTCAAATTATACCTTTTTTCTGTTTTAAGCCCCTAAACTATGGTTTAGGCAAAATAAGCCTTAAACTATTATTTTTGGTCACTTTAAATCTCTAAACTATTTATTTGTCAAAATAAGTACCTAAAGTATATCATTTTTTTCTTTTAGTCCCTAAACTATTTATTTGTCAAAAAAATCTTTGTGACGTATCAACATCTTATTAGTCAAAATAATTTTCTTTTGACTTAAATAATTATTGGACTTACAATGACCAAATCTGATAGGGTCAATTTTTTTTTTGAATTTTCGAGTTTCGGGCAGGGTCAGGTTTTTAATAGGTTTAAGTCAGGTCGGGTCGGGTTCGAGTTTAGGGTGGAAATTCCCCGACCTGATTTATATATAAATATATATTTAAATATATTATATTTTTATATATTATATTTAACATTTTTATTAATTTTCTTCGGGTTGGGCCGGGTTTAATCGAGTTTTTTATTAAATTTCCGGGGTTGGGTCGGTGTCAGGTTTTTTATTAAATTTTCAGGGTTGGGTCGGGGTCGGGATATACTTTTTATCATGTCGGGTTGGGTTGGGGATAAAAATATATTAAACTCGGGTCGATTTTAATTTTAAATTTTTGGGTCGGGTTTGGGGTGGCCAAACACCCCCGACCGGTTGGGCAACTGTTTCTAAACCTTTCAAACCCGACCCGACCTTAAACCCGAAAATTCAAAAAAAAATTGATCCTAACGGATCAGGCCATTATAAGTTCGATAGTTATTTAAGGCAAAAGAAAATTATTTTGACTAATAAGATGTTGACACGTCACAAAGATTTTTTCAATCTTTGTGACAAATATATAGTTTAGGGAATAAAAGGAAAAAATGACATAGTTTAGGTACTTATTTTGATTAAAAAATATTTTAAGAACTTAAGGTGACCAAAAAATGATAGTTTAAAGACTTAAAGTGACCAAAAATAATTATTTAAGGGCTTATTTTGCCCAAACCATAGTTTGGGGGCTTAAAACAGAAATAGGGCATAGTTTGATGGCTTCTTTTTGGTTTAATCATGTTATTAATATTATAATCTTATTTTATTATCATTAAAAAAGGTTAAACTACATAAATGAGCACCTAACTATGGGGTTGGTATTGATGTGGCCATTATACTTTTAATTTTAGCAAATATACCACTAAATTATTTAATTGGTTCTAATATTACCACCAACCAACGTGGTTGTTAAATAAATTGGTATAATTACACATTTGGCAAAGAAAAATCAAAGGCAAAGGAAATAAAAGGCCCTGGGCGAATTTGAACCATGGTTCTTAGAGAACAAATGGTGTGTGCTTACAACTAGGGATGGACATTTCACCCGGGCCCGACGGGTTCCGACCCGACCCAAAAATTCTTATTGCCAAGTTGGATGGATCGCGATCGTTAAGTTGGATTGCGAACTTTACAGATTGACACCGATAAAAACGGTAGTTGGCAAGGAATAGTTCAAGCGACGGCAAGTGAAAAGTTCTTTTCTTTCATTAATCAGGTGTATCGAAAATGATGAAAAATAATTTTGTATGATTAAAATCCAAAAACCATTTTCAAACATAAGGAATTAGTTTTTCATTTTCATTTAATGGTTAATAGCAAAGCAGGTACTTTAAGAACTTTTACGTTTTCAAAGATAGCCTTTGAACTACACCCTTATTAAATATTAGTTCAAAATTACAAAATCAATCACGAAGTTTAAAAAGTTTCAATTAAATCCTTTAACGATAAAATATTATAAAAATTACCTTAACTTTTCCAAAATCACATAATAATCTTTGAACTTTTTAAATTACAATGTTGACCTCCAAATTTAATTTTCTTAAATTTTGCAAATTAATCTGGAATTCTGAATTTTAGTTTTAACAAATAACCAAAAGCTCACTTTAATGGAGCCTATAATACATCATAAATTCATTAATGCCTTGAATCCCCCCGTTTTTAAGTTGAGACGAGGGTTGGCATCAAAAAGGGTTTCTAATGATCTGCCTTTTCTGCTCTCACATCTTCCTGCATCCTTCAGTAGTTCAGCCAGCCTTTTCTTCTCATCATATACCTCAGGATCCGCAGTCCCCAGTTTTTCTTCTCTCGTCCGAACAACGTACTCTAGTATTTTTATGGCATCATCCAACCTGCGTTAACATTGTATATGACAGAATACAAACAACGTTAGAAAGGAGTCGAAAATGTTCTACATTCATCGGTAAAGTCTTAAAATCGAACAAGCATTTCGACCATTGCATACCTGCCTATTGCATCGTAGGTGCCTGCGAGATTACTATATACACCGAGTGTATCGGGGTGATACGGTCCACACTCTTGCTCCAAAATGCTTTTGGCTTCTTCAAACAACTCAATAGCCTCGTTTATAGCATACCTTTGCACGCAAGCAAGCCCCATTTGATTGAGAGCAATGCCGAAGAAGGTGGATTTCCTGTCTTTACATACACGTAGCTTTGCGATGGCGCTTTTGAAGGAGTTATAAGATTCTGAATAATTCCCCAACATATAGTACATTACTCCCATCTGGGCTTCAATTCCAGCTATTGTGCTTTGCTGACTAGGGACATCGTTGTATATTTTTAAGGCCTTCTGTAGCAACTCGATAGCTTGATCTAGGTCATTCATTGATTCATAGATGGCAGAAACATCGGTGAGGCCACTTGCAATCTCTTCCGGGGGAATATCTGGCATAGGCTTTTCGTATATTCGAAGGGCACTCTCACAGTATGATGTTGATTCCCTTAATTTCCCTGTCCTGTAATACAAATCAGCCAACCGAACAAAGACTGACCCGACTACCGGATGATTCTCTCCTTTAGTTGTCTTAAAAGCTGTAAGTGCTTTCTGATAGGTAAAAACAGCCTCATCATATCGAGACAAAGATAAATATGCGTCTCCGATGCTGCAATCAACAGAAGCCACTTCCGCCTCCTGGCCGTTTGCCACCATGGCCATACGGGCTAAAACAAGATGCTCCAAAGCAGCTTCATGGTCTCCCTTTGTTTCGCATATGAGTCCCATGAGCCTCCTATCAGCTGCCTCTTCAAGAGAAGCCGTTCTGTTGTTCTCTCTATGAATGTCGAGAGCCATTTGGCATAGCCTATGTGCTTCATCAAATTGCAGTGCCTGCATATGAGCTTCGGCCAAATACCGGCAGGTCTCTCCAACTCTAGGATCCATTTCTCCAAGAACTTGCTTCTGGACTTCAAAACCAATTCTGTAACAACTTACCGAGTTCTCAAGCTGTCCTAGCATAGCATATGTGTCACCCAATTGCATATGACCGGCAAACATAGCCAGAGCATGTTCTTGGCCTTCCTCAATCACCGGAATCTCAATCGATTGCTCGAGAAGAGGAATTGCCTCATTGTACTGGCCTAGGCTGCAATATATTGCTGCAGTGACATGTAGACACATGACCTGTTCTAAACTTGATTTTTCACTGCTACAAAGTTCATACGATTTCGCTGCTCGAAGAGCTAATTCAAGAGCTCTCTCGAGATTGTCTCCCGAAGACACCAAATCCCTTGCTTGTTTGAGTAGAAACGGCCCAAGATCAGGATTAGCTAACCCTGACTCAGCAGCTTCCTCAGTTCCATTTTGTAGCTTTGACACTTTCCCTTTCTTGCCGGGCAAGGTTCCTGTGTTTGTTTTCTTTAGGGTCCTATTTTTCCCCTTATCGATGGGAGGTTTCTCAGGTGGAATTTTCCCCTTAACATTAGGTTTTATCGATTCTTCGGAGTCCAATGCTGGCGGAGACACTTTCTTCACATCACCTGAAGAAATGGATTTTACTCCCACCGATCGGGTCTTTTCCGACCGCACCGTCTTCTTACCACTCAATGAGCTTCCCTTCTTAGAAGATGAATTACTATGACCATCACCTTCTGGTTTATGCACCTCCTCCTCCCCCTCTTGCATCACCTCAACTTCCCTAACCTCTCCTACAACAAGATGGTGCAACTCCGAATCGATCCTCGACTCTTCACAATATGATCCAGAGCTCTGCCTTGAAAGAGACTGACCAGAACTCTGCATATCACATACATTCTCATAAAGCTGTACAATGGAGGCCTCAACCTGCATCATCCCATTTGCGCGGCGATCGGCACCACGAGGGCTTCGCAGACTCAGCGGTCTCTTGGTGGACTTGTCCGAAATCGATTTTCCCTTAGTAGGTGTACAATATGATCCAGAGCTCTGCCTTGAAAGAGACTGACCAGAACTCTGCATATCACATACATTCTCATAAAGCTGTTCAATGGAGGCCTCAACCTGCATCATCCCATTCGCGCGGCGATCGGCACCACGAGGGCTTCGCAGACTCGGCGGTCTCTTGGGGGACTTGACCGAAATCGATTTTCCCTTAGTAGGTGTCGTAGCACCTTTCGATCCATTCGTCCCAGTCTCTTCTTTAATTTCATCCATGGGAAGACCTGGCATCATTATGTGCCAAAACTAAATGGATTCAAACACAAACCAATCCTATCAAACAATTGAAACGCCAGATCCTAACCAAATTTAAAGCAACCTACAAGAAGGACAATTCCGAACAACACCATAATATTAAGAACATCCTTGTAGGTTAAACAAGAAACATTGAACCCTCAATAAAATGGAAGAAAAAGAAAAGGAAAGATAATACCTCAATAAAACAGCCATGAACGTAGAATACACCAACAAACAAGGTGATATCTTTTCTAGGTTTCACATAACAAGGTGATATTTTTTTATCCAGAGAAAGCTAAAAGGCCAAAGAATAAGGAAATGAAGGTGTAATTGCAAATGTGGGTGGTAATTATTCTGATATAACCGCCAAACTATTTTTTTTTTCTGTAGGTATGGTTTTCTGTGTGATCATTCCACGTGGGAAGTTGATAATGGTGCATGGACTTTTCAGTTGGGTTTCAGTTTCAGACAAATAAACCATGTTTTGAAATTTTATTGTTTGTTTGGGTGGAAAGAAAAAGAAAGAATGTTAAGGTTTTGACATTTTATTGTTTGTTTGGGTGGAAATAAACCATATTTAATTTTGTATTTGTGATTAAGGGTATTTTAATGAAAATTTATATTTGTTTATTTTATTAATCAAACAAAAGAATTTTACCTACAATCCATTGAATCAAACATGAGAGTTTAACATACTAATGATATGCTTCCTAAAGAAAATCAACAATACGCTAACTAATCTAAACTGAAGGCAATCTTATGATAAAAATTAGTAGAATATTATCCAAACCAAATGCGACCAAAGGTTCATTTGTTTTGAAAAATATTTGTATCTAAACTATTTGCTGACTAATTTAGGTTAAGTACTGCAAAGGTTCACTATGCGGCGATTCTACTAATCCAATTTTTTTTGAATCTCTGATGTTACTTAAAAGATCTAATATCTCATCCCATTAGATTAATTTGTCGTTGGTGTTTTGAAAAATAACTTTAAAAATTATTTTTAAACTTATTTAAATAACACATGTCCTTATTTTTAGTACTATTTATGATGTTTTGTTTTTTTCGATTAAAAGGGAAAAAGCGTCTAATACATGCCTCGTTAAAAAACCTTCATAAACCTAACGGAGGAAAAAGAGTACATGTGTTAGAGCTACAAGATAAAGCGAACCATGAAAAAACAACCAACACCCCACCATAAACCAACGCCCAAAAATCAACCTATGCCCTCCGAAGAAAAACTCAAACCATTATACTTATCCGCGTCAAGAAAAGACAAAACATTCACCGGTGGCTCCTCCCAAGTCTTCATGCACACATCGTCACCCCGTATAGCCTTCGCCAACCAATCCGCTATACAATTCGACTCCCGATTTACATGCTCAAAAGAGACCTCCCACCCTCGATTCACAACATCCGCAATCGCTACTATAAGAGCATTATCTGTACGTTCCGTAGAGTTGCACATAACAAGGCCAATCGCCTCGCGACAATCCGATTCAATGATGATCTTCCGAAACCCAAGACTCCAGCCACGAAGCAACCCTTCCAAGATCGCCCAAAGCTCCGCAATCAAAGCCGAACAACATCCAATTTGGCGAGCAAAGCCAATCAACCAATCACCCGCGTCCGTGCGGCAAACCCCCCCTAACGATGCCTCGCCCGTCAAATTATTCACGGCACCATCGACGTTTATTTTCACCCACTCACTTGGCGGGCACTTCCACCGGTTTTCCCGCGATGTCACACGAACCATGGTATTCCCAACCCCAACGTCTGTCCCATTCGCTTCTTTAACTTCCTCCAAATACCGCAAACTCGCAAACCGCAAGTCTTCCTTTTCACCAAAATCTGGATCGAACAACTTTTGGTTTCTCCTCGACCACAATTTCCAACAAATGATCGGGAACAAAATATGCCAATCCCGGCCATTTGCATCACCCGTACCTCTTCCCGTAACATTCACTGCTAACCAATCATCAAGATTTGAACTGAAAAAACTGCTGCTTTCGCATAAGAAGGTCCGCCACACCCCTCGCGCGACGCTGCAATCGCGAAGCACATGAAGCACATCTTCGACGCCATTACCGCAAACCCCACATCGATCATTATCCGTCATATGGCGCCGCACCCTTTCCGCATTAGTCAGCAACCGTCCTCTTGCAACAATCCACATGAAGGTGCGGATCCGATAGGACAATGGCAACACCCAAATCCGCTTCCAAACCCCCGAATACGCTTCAGCCCCAACATTGAAAGAATATTTTTGGATGACCAAAGCGTTAACTGCCATCAAGCCCCCAAAATGTTGGGTGACTAAATTGAAAGAATATTTTTGGGTGACCCAAACATTAGTAACCTAAGAGTTGAGTGGTCATTTAGGTAATTTCCCCTTAATAATATATTTCAGATTTTTTATGAATTCAAATATCTATCTAACTAATAATAATATTTAGTTAGAATTCAAATTAGAATATTAATAATATTCGAATTATATATGAGTAGAAAACAAATTCAAAATTTTAGATAAATCCACGCAGAATTATTATTCTATACACTGGCAGTGGAAAACAAAGTTTTCCTAAGCAGAATTATTTAGGGGCTTAGAAGTTAGGGGTTTAGGTTGTAGGGTTTAGAATTTAGAGTTTATGGTTAGATTTTTAGGGTTTTAAGGTTAGAATTTTATATTTTAGATTTAAGCTTGAAAATAGGCATACTTTAAATTTTTTACACTGACAGTGTATCAAATATTAATCCATTTACAAATTCAATAAAATATATTTAGAGAGAGTGAATATTTGATACATTGCATCAAGCCAAAATTTAAAATCTAAATTTTTAATTCTAAAACCTTAAAATTTTAACTCTAAATTCTAAACCCTAAACCCCTAAATAACTCTACTTATAAAAACTTTATTTTCCACCGACAACGTATAGGATAATAATCCATATATATAGGATAGAATTCAATTACACTTCTCTTTTCTTTCTTAAAAACTTTTTTTTCAACTTTTAATCACAACAATTAATTTACACTTGTCCAATAATCTAAAATCAATGTAAAACTAAAGAAAATTACAATATATAACATGATCCTCTCTCTCAATATTCAATCCGCTGCCATTTTTAGTACTTCAAATTGGCACAAAAGATGAAGGAAAATAACCCAGATAAGCTTACAAGTTACAATTACCAATCAAAGGAACTACTCCAATTCCAATATATATATAATATAGGTAGAGTTCAGTTGAACATCTGAACCTACCTAGACAAGTAAAAAATACATTACACTTCACATTAGCATCACACATCATTTAAGAATACATCTTAGGTTTAAAAGGAAACAAATCAATGATGCACATCGATACATTTTGGTAGGCATCTCAAAAAAGTACCACCTGAAGAAGGTTTATAAGTTTTAAAGAATTCCGGATCCTCTTCGAGTGACTCGGCATAACTTTCCAAAATCGAAACTATCTCATCAAACTGCGGTCGCTTCTCAGGATTGCCTGACCAACATCGGTTAATGAGATGACTAAACGCAGGAGGGCATGAGGAGGGTAGCGGTGGTCTTGCATTCTGCATAAATCCCAGATGAAGAAAATCAAGAGAAAAGAACACCATTCGTCCAACAAGCCTGCTCATGCAGGAAATTCGGAACTATGTCATGAACAATAATCCTCTCTACAACTTCATCCAACTTCAATAAGACTTCGGCATCTAATATTTCACAACTTCTCTTGCCTCGGCATTGTCCTAATCATCATATTGGGCTTCATTATTTCATTGTCATTTAATAATTTCCTTTTATTTCCAACTTCCCCAAAACTAGTTCCACAAAGTTAAGTTTCAATATGGCTTTAATTAATATAACTCTTCACATACTTCGAGAAGTCTAACAGCATATCTGCATTCTATATTATTCTACTTCATCTTAGATTAGAGGGGAAAACCACTTCAACCCTGTTATTCACCCAACGACATCATAAGAACACAATTTTCAGGCATGTAATTTTGATACGATATCATCTAGATTAAAAACTATTGAAGTTTCAGAAGTAGAGAACTTAATCAAATAAATTCGATTCACATGGAACATTACTTCAGCATAATATTAGCTCATTAGCACTTCCATTATGAGAAAAAGCAAGGGAGATCGGTGGAATCTCACATGTGAAAACTAATCACTTATATGTGAGTTAGATAACTCCTCAATAAAAAAAAGTTTCTGAAGTAGAGAACTTCACCGAATCAAATCAATTTGTGCAGAGCATTACTTCAGCATCATATTAGCACATTAGCACTTCCACTAAGAGAAAAAAGAAGGGAGATCGGTGGAATCTCAATATCTCATTAGTGTGAAATTAATCACTTATGAGTTAGATAACTCCTCAATATAAATTATATTGGATCATAACTATCCAGCTTCCTATTTCCTATACAACTGGCAAATCAGGAAAAATCCATGACCTTAATAAACAGAATAGGACAAGAGAGAGTGAGAGTGAGAGCGGAAAAAAGAAAAAGAAACATGCACCAAAGGTAGAGAATCTTAATAACATTGAAGATTCATACCAAGAATGAGTTAGGTGCTTTACCTTTTGGCAGACTGCAAATGCAGCCTGTTCCGGAGTCATGTTGTCAAATGGTGTCAGAGCTGTTAAAAGCTCCCAAAGGACTATGCCAAAACTGTAAACATCAACTTTCTTTGTATGATGTTTCTCTTTAATCATTTCAGGTGCCATCCACCGATAAGTACCTGTAAACCCCTTTGCGCTACCACACTGAGATTCCAAGCACGAAATACCAAAATCTGCCACCTTCACACACATATCTTCTCCAAGGAGTAAATTTTCTGATTTGAGATCCCTGTGAAGTATTCCTTGTGAATGAAGGAACTGCATTCCCCGTGCAATATCAAGAGCTAATTTTAGAGTTAAATCAAGAGGGACTGAATATGGCTCCTGCTGATGCAGGTACTTTCTTAATGAGCCACCCGCAAGATACTCAGTAATTATACAGAACACAGGAGGTTTCTTACAGGCTGCAACAAACTGATTGGAGGGTAAAGTAACAATAATTAGTGAACAATTAAGAGAATGGAAGCCACAAGCTTTAAAATATCGAAAGACTTTACTTGTAGTGCAGAAAATCTTCAGCTTATTATACTGTGACTTATGCATATGATTGCTCGCATGCTGATAAGAAGTAGGAGGATTGAGATCTGTAGGTTTAAGTGATTCAAACATTCTTTTCATTCTTTTTTCAGTTTTGAATATTCCATGATCACCAAGGGGAATAAAGAGGGGATGGGGGAATCTGTTGTTTGTTATGCAAGAACGTTAAAGAATTTAATTTATTTCAGCCGCTTTCATGATTTTAATGTTAGCACCAAGAAAATCACACATACAATATTTTGCATCCCAAAATTCCCCAAGGGAGCATCAGTAAGCCAAACTGATAAATAACTCTTTGGGCGTGTTCGGTTGAGTGGGAAAGTGGAAGGATAAAAGAGGAGAATCAAAAAGATGAAAGAAAATAAATTCCAAGTGTGTTTGGCAGGAAAGAGAAGTTAGGAAAGGTGATGATTTTCATCATAATGCTTAAAAACAAATCCTTCCAAATTGGAATGAAAAAGGGAGAGAAAATTAGAGAAATGTATGTTTCAAAATTATGCATTTATTAAAATTTCATTTTCTTTCCTCATATTTTTCAACTCTACCAACCAATGGAAGTGAAAAAATATTTTTTGTTTCAATTTTTTACATCTTTCTTAAACAACATTCCATTGAAAGAAGAAAAAAAATACATTTTCTACCTTTCTGCTTTGTTAGTCTTTCAATGTTTCATCTTTTCAACTTTCTTTCCATCTTACCAAGCAAGGCCTTTAGTATAGCAACCAATTACTAGGACATTTATCTGCAATTAAATTTACCAATATCTAAAACCTAGATACAAGAGGAACAGAGGTAATAACATCATAATTCATTACTGCACCACAAAAGCACATTTGTGAAAGAAATTCCTAACCCGCACAATTACAGTAGAACACCTTTAGAGAAGTTCAAAGTGAGAATATCTTTGTCAGTATGCAAACAATCAATTTAAGATAATAAAGTGACACCTCTGGGCATCAGACTCAGGTTACTCTTCCCCGTTACGAATCATCCACCAATAGGAACTAGGAACCGTTTTATTGTACCTTATGGCCATATCAGGTTATGATGCCAGACTTTTGTTAAGGAAATAAGTTTTCTTATCAAGGCTAGTAACATGGGAAAGTTGAAGGAATCCACATTGCAACAGTAATTGAATTAAATGCCACATGTCTATGATAGGTATTATAAACACAGTTCAATTAATGCCCAACTGAATAGCTAAACAGGGTTCATTCCACCCCCAACCCCCAAAACCGAATAAAAAGATGCAAAATGGTAGGGTGAAAAGAAAATGGTCACAAATTCGAACGAAAGTGAGGCCACTTTGCCAGTATAACTAAGTATTGATATTGTTAATTGACTCATTCCAAAGGCTAAAGACCTTTTTTAAGTTGGAATCTTATAAAGGGGAAATAATCAAATAAGCACATTCTTCCCTTTTCAAGGTAAAGTAGTTTGATTCCCCCCAGCTCATTCTCATTCCAGAAAAGTTGCTTTCCTACTAGATATGCCATGATCCAATTCCATTCATTGTCAGCAATCTTTTTCACTAAACTCTTACTTGATAGGATACAGTTTTATGAATGTGGTCACAATAAAATCACAAAAGCAAAAGGCAGAAACAAGATCACTATGTTTCTCTTTTCAAACATTAATGGACAACCGAGGTCCCTTTCAGCACAAACCTAATGCATGCAAAAGGACAACCAAAGATAATTAGATAGAACTTACAGTGATGATATTGGGATGCCTCAAATGAAAAAGCAAAGCCACCTCAGATATGAACTGCTTCTCAAGAAAAATTGCTAGATTCTCATCCTCCTCAGGCTGGCTGATAATTTTAATGGCCACATCCATTTGCTTATATATCCCTCTGTAAATCCTACTATGTCTCCCTGAAGCAAACTTGTTGCCAATAAGCAACTGTGACATGTCGGCACTCCATTCTTCTTCTCCTTCTCCTTTAATCTCAGCACCAGAGGAAACCAAATACTTGGACCAAGAAACAGCTCTTTTGTATTCTCCAAGTGAAAGTCTCCTCCCCGACTTAGCATTGTTTGAGATTTGCTTAAACCAGTATAAACTCTTCATGGGTTTGCACTAAAACTCAAACAAAATCATCAAATCAACCCAATGTTGGAGTTGAAAAAAACCCCCCAAAAAAAACACTGCCCGGATTCTGCAGCAAGAAGATGTAAAAGATATATATGGGTTATGATCATAATATATGGATATTCATATCCATATAATTCAAACTTCAATAAACACAATTTGAAACAAATCCTTGAGTTTTGAAACGGGGAAACTTGACAAAAGTAAAACAAGAACAAGAACAAAGGTTTCGTAGCTCAAAAATGAAGCTTTCTCTTGTCTTTGTGTTCCCTGAAGATGATAAAGCAACCCCTTTGTTGTTTTTGCAAAATCTCAAAGCCTCAACTCAGGGATCAAATGAGAGCAGCTGGAATTTCCATCTTTCTTTATTTCTTTTTTGGGGAAAAAACTAAATCAATAACAGGATTGTTGGTACAGAGATGGTAAAAATGGCAGCCATGGAGAAAGCTGAAAACTGGTTTGGGTAGAAAGCTTTATCTTTTTCTTCAGGGCTTCAAAGCGTCAAACAGCTAAGACCAAGAGAGAAAGAAAGGGGAAAACGAAAGGGGAATTTCTAAAAAGGGTCTAACCTTATTAATAGTATCATTAAACTTTTATTTATTAAAAAGGAAACGTGAAATTATTAAATTAGAGGAAAGTAAATTGCTTTTTTTTTACTTTTGTTCTTTTTATCTTTCATTCACCTAAATAATTTTTTTATTGTTATATTTTAATATACAATTTGTGTAAATTTTTTTACATAATTTTTTTTAAAGTTTTAAATTTTAACTTTTACATTTTAAATTTTAACTTTAAATCTTAAATTTTAAAAAAACTTTACTCTATAAACTAAACCTATAATCTTTAAATTTGACAAATAAACTTTAATTTTTTACTATCATATATCATTTTTTTCTCTTTCCTTTTTATCTTCTGTTTTAACTAAGCTCTAGCGTTAATTTTAGTTTTGTATCAACTACCTATTGGGACTTTTTAAAGAGAGTATTGGGTGGGAAAATATTTATGGATATAAAACATGTTAGAGTTTATTTAGTAGATTAGGATATCTATAATAGTGAAAGGAGAACTCGTCTTGTTTGTTTAATGAGTTTTTCGGACATTATATTTTAATGGAACAATGAGAACTTATCGTATGTGCTTGACGAGTGCCTCCAAATATTGTTCTTTTGTCTAATTTAAAAAATATTTAGGTGAATTCGTCAATCACACACAACTAGTTCTTCCTTATTGTAGTAAACTTTTTAGTTTATTTACTAAATAACTCTAGCATGTCCTAAATTCATAATATTTTCCCCACCTCAATATTCCCCTAAAAACTACCTATTAGTCTAATGGGGGTGAGACTAGATTATCCAAGATGAAGACATTTTTACTCTCTTTTTTTAACTTTATTCACCAATATTTTTTTTTACAGAATTTTCCTATACTTTTTGGGTAGGTATACGGTGCGGTATAGTCGCGGTACGCTTACAGTGCGGCATCAACCGAAAATATTATAAATACGGAACTAAAAATATTATATTTTTTTATAACATTTTAGGTTGGTGTCTCGCAGAATTGAAAATCCGTATTTCGTGTTTTATAACATTTTTAGTTGATGCCGAATAATAACCGCACCGTAACATGCCTTACGTTAGACTCACCCGTACTTTTTTTAGTACACAGTTAACTACACTTTTTTTTGTTTTTAAGGTATATCCACTATCCACCGAAACTAACCTAACAACTAATCATTCATTATTAGACTGCATAGGCAATAAACGTTGACTAGTGACTACAAAATTTTAAATTGGCTTCATAATATCGGCAAATTTGGGGCAAAAACTCTTTTTTAATTATTATTTGAGAAAATAGCTCCCAAAAAATATTATTTGGCAAAATGATCTCCAAACTTGTCACGTCGGTGAACCTCGCGTTGTGTAGGACGCGAGGTTTGATATCGCGTTCTGCACAACGCGATTGTAGTCTACCTGGCCTTGTTGTTTGTGTTAACGTGCATTCATCTTTTAAAAAATCCCACGACCTCGCGTCCTGTAGAACGCGATATCAAACCTCGCGTCCTACACAACGCGAGGCTCACCGACGTGGCAAGTTTGGGGGTCATTTTGCCAAATAATATTTTTTGGGAGCTATTTTCCCAAATGACATTAAGGAAGTATATTTACAAGTGTTTTATATATAATATAAAAGTAGTTATAATAGGAAATAAGAAGCCCGTGTGTATATTATATATATAACCCTATATTATTAGTGTTGTTACGATGTTACTACTAGAAGATGAAGTTCACGTAATCTTATTGTATGTTAACACTAATAAAAATTATTAAAATTTGAGGAGTTTGATTAGTTGTGTAATAACATTAATTTTCATCTCGTCTCTTAAAAAACGAAAAATGTAGTTTAAGTTCAATTACACTACACTCAATTTAGCAAGACTTATAAATTATAATAGTTGATCGAATATATTGTAACGGTATAATTACATTAAAATTTAATTGTATGATGACTTTTCAATCACGCTATTAATAAAATCATAAATTTTCTATTTATACATATAACTTAACGTAACTACATTCAGGTACGGACACAGAATTTTGTGATAGGAGGGGCGAGCTTATAAAATTTTAAGAGAGCAAAAATAAAATTTTTAATAAAAAATATATAAAAATTTCTCAAACTATATAAGAATTTTAAAATTTTAGGGGAAGAACGACCCCAGCCCTTTTAGACCCATCTTTGACTACATTTGTATTCAATACTAAATGCGCTTTTAATCATGTTAATTTATACACAAAAATAAAAGTGATATAAAATTACTACTTGTAAAATCTTTAAAAAGAAAAAGGGGAAAATAATTAATAATTATAGGTTGAAGAGTCGTATAACATTGCTAACGTGCGAAGATCCTCATGTGAGGAGACAATCCGGGTCTTCCTGATTATGACATTCAGACTTCTGCCTGCCCTTTCCTTCTTTACCCTTTTTTTCTCTCTTTATTTTCCCATCCTGCCATCTCTTCTTCCTTTTATCTCATATTTATAGGATATGACGACATTTTAAAGTGAGGTTAAAATATAATTTTAAACAAATTTTTATTATTTTGATAAAAATTAATGTAGGATTGAGTTATAATTTAAGTAAAATTGATTTTTTTATTAATTAGTTAAGAATTTGTATAAATATATAAATTCTTATTAAGTGTATAAGAATTTGTCTAAATTTTACCTTAGATATAAATTTGTTAAATTGTACAAATTTTTATAATATAACCTACAAATTTATATAGATTATAAAAAACTATATAAGACTAATTTTATTTTAGTCGCACCCTAAAATTATCTTACCAAAAAAAATTCCTCATATTTATCCCTTTTCCACCGCCAAACAAAACCTGTCAATTTTGTAGTATTGTTTTTTAGAGCAAATTACATTCATGACCATTTGATTATAGGTCATTGTCTATTTTGACCACTAAATTATAAATTTGTCAATTAGACCAATGAACTCTTAATATAGTTTTAGTCAAGTCACCTGTTGTTATTATTTGACAAAAATGATGATATAACAGTTAAGTACATTTACATAATTAAATATTTAATCTTTTTTATATACACATTTTACTAATTTGATCTTAATTTTAATATAATTAAATAAATTCAATACACCATCTAATACAATAACTAGGCCAATATACTCTATGCATTTATTAATGATAACATTTTAATTAAAAGTTATCTTATTGGTGAAATTGTTACATAAAATAAAAGATTAAAGTTGTTTCTATCGTCTTTACCACCTCCGTCATTGATGATTCTTTTGATCTTAATATAATTCTTTTCGTTCCGCACCAGATAATAATTCTTTTTTTGTTATTGTGTCCATCTCAGGCCCCACCGTCACCATTGCTGCAGTTTGAACTTTGCATAAGAAGCAAAAAAAAAATGAAAGAATAAAACTCAAACTCCGCTGGCGAGTGAGTGAACAAATGCAAGCTTCTCCCTTCTTCTTTTTTTTAAAAATATATTTGTGAAGTTTTAACTTCAATACTGTACACCAAACAATAATCTCTATGAAAAATAGGATAAACTGTACTGGTGATCACTAAATTATAGGATCAATTTTAATTTGACAATTAAACTTTGAATTTTGTCAATCAAACCACTTAACTATTTAAATGATCTCGATCAAGCCACTAAATGTTAAAATTTAACAAAAAGGTAACATGACAGCTAATGAAAATGTGTATAATTACACATTTAGTTCATGTTACGTGCATATTAGATCAATTTGATCATAATTTTAATTAAGTTCAAAGAATTTAATCATCCAATCATATGATAACACATGTCACCATATGGTGAGACGTGTCACCATAGTTCAGTGGCCAAAACAGGATCAACCCCATAATTTAGTGGTCACCAGTATAGTTTACCTTAAAAAATATTTTAAGTTAAATTATATAAATAGTCCTTGAGATTTTATATTGTTTACATTTTGGTCACTAAGCTTTTCAAACTTACAATATAATCACTGAATTTTTTAATTCACTACTATTATGATCATTGTCGTTAAAATAACGAGATGACGCATTATCTTCTTCAACCCTTCTCTTTTCCCTTTCACTCCTCAAACAATCAACTTCACCATCGTCGAGACAAGAACAAAGAGATTGTTGAATTGCTGGAGATTGAGATGACTTCTTTCTTCGGTTGATGATGCTCATTAGATGCTTCAACCGTCTAAGAAACCTTTATTTGTAAACTTCCATTTATACGAATCAATCTTTCTAAAACCCTAAGGAGTTTTTTTAATATTTCAATCTCAATTTCATTAATCAATTATCAATCACAAAAAGTTCAAGGTAAATGAAAACCACAACTTATATTTTCAAGTACTTTCATCCCGGGCAGTTATAAAGTAAACTTTTTCTTGAAAAATGAAAGAAAAGCTGAAATAGAAGAAATAAAAGAACCCTATAAGATCATTTATGAAAATACTACTCAAGATTATAATAAAGATTATTATTAGAAATTAGAAACATAGTTTAAGATGGAGAACACTTACATAAGTATTGAGTTGCCCGACAAAACTAGAGAAATATGGTGTGATCATCCACATATTAAAGATCTTATTTAGGAATGGCAATCAGTGGCAGATCCAGAAATCGAAGAATGGGGTCCAATTTTTTTTTTCTCTCTCAAATGGATATGCAAAAAAAATTTCCCACCAAAGCTGGTTGCATCCGCCCCTGATGACAACGACTATGAATCATGAAGACCCTCCATCGATTGCGGTGGAAAAATCATCACTGTCAAATTATCTTCGTATTGTGAATAATTCGAACCACTACTCTTTTTAAAGAAAAGTATAGATTCATGGTTCAAAAAATTGTGCTTGATTTGAAAACAGAGGAAACATCATATACTTCACATTGTGGTCTCAAAATTGTTAAAAGAAAAGGGGAAATTGAAGCTGAATCTGAATCCAAAGTGGGAAGTACAATTATAATTGGAAAGTAAAAGAGAATTTGCCACTAGGGGACGTTGATGTGTTGGGCTAATAAGGAAAAGCAGTTGCCGTGGCCAATAGAGTGTGTGGAATTGAGCTACGTTGGGTGTTTATTTTAGTCCATATCTTTATTAATATTTAAATTTTAAAAAATAAAACGAGTCTATAAATGAGCTTATAAACAAAGTTATAAGCAAGTCGATAAACGAGCTTGTTCGTGAACCGAACACACATATGTCTTTGTTAGTTCGTTTATTAAATGAACATAATTTTTTTCATACTTGTTTATTTAGCTTAATAAACGAACGTTATACGAACGGTTCGTCAAACGCTTTGTTCATTTACGCCCCTAGGACTCAATACTCAATTCGAGCTCGATTGAACATTAATTTTCAAGTTCAAGCTTGGCTTGAGATATAATTGAACTACTAGAAATCAATTAAATGTATTTACCCATTTTTGTACTAAAATTCGAACTCAAGCTCAATTAAGCTCATTCGTATTGAATAATAGATAGAGAGTGAGAGGATAAATGCAAATTAATAATATAAAGAATATGTCGAAATTGAAAGGCTTGGTTAGGCTCTTGAGCCAGATATAATGATGCTCGAATGATAACTCGAACTGCTCGGGCTTGCATAGTTTGTGAGTATATGTGTATCATCTACACTCTTCCTCCTCAGTCCTCACCCACAAATAAAAAAAATAATGTGTGCTTAAACAGACTCAAACCCACGTTTTTGTATATTGCAATAACAATGAAGCGAACTGAACTAAACAACACAATTAATTTTTATAATGTAAATTACACCACATGTGACTTAGTTATAAGTTTAATAATAAACAAGTCACTCTTTATCTGAAAGTAACAATTCAATCACTCAATTATAGGTTTAGTGTTATGAGTCTAGTATAGGTGAGTATTGTCAAGTCTATTGTATTTTGGCTGAGATGGATTGAGTAAACTGATAGCAGTTAGGAAGTTAGAAGTCTGTTAGTGTTTGTTATACAGTTGGCTCTTTCTCATCTCACTGTATAAATACTCACCCAGTCTCTTTTGAGATATTATGGGTTAATCAATAAAATTCAGAGAGTACCGTTCTCTCTTTCACTATCTCTTCTTAAGGTTCTAAACCTTAACATGGTATCAGTTGCCATTGTTAATCCTGGCATCTTTTCTTGATTTTCTCTTTTCTTCCGCTTCATGTCTGCTTCTTCGTTCTTGGATCTGTTTTGTTGATCGGCGTGGCTATGATTGCGATTTGAGCAGGTGACTCAATAATCAACTCCCAAGTTTGAGGTATTTTCGACTTGTTCAAGAAGATTTATGTACTCACTTTGCTTTTGTCTGCAACAATTTTGCTGATCTCCTAATTTTGGATTCTCTGTCAAATCGTTAGGAAATCTGTTTTCTGTGCTTGTTGAAAAACAGACGAGTGGTTGTTTTTTGAGATTCCTGAGATCAGTTGATTGTGTTTCTTTGATTTTCTTAGATCTTAGAAACGTCATAGCTTTCTGATCGTGGTTATTCTCCTTCTTGACATCTTTGTGGCTCTTCGCTATGTTTTATACAGTATATTCTGTTTGTTTGGTAGGATTGATCTTTGGCTGCACATAATCTGCTTGTGGTTTTGTGTCTGTGATATTCTGGGGCTTGTGGCATCGTTTTGGAATTCTGCTTGTGTCTGGCTTTGTTTCTGCATATCATCTGTTTGATAGTTTGCTTCTGAGAAGTTTTGTGTCTGCGTGTTAGTTTTTCATCCTTTACGGTGTGTTTTCTGGGTAGCCTTGCAATGCCGACTGAGGTGTCTACTGGTTCTGGTTCGGTTCCCATGTCACTCCTCACTGACTCGAGCATGTACACCGTTTAGCAACTACCTAAGCTCGATACGGTTAAGCTTTCAGAACATACATATGTTCTCTGGAAGTATCAGGTTACTCTCATTATTGAGGGATATGGTCTCATGCCTTTTCTTGTTGATCATAAAGTCCCTGATCAGAAGGTTACAGGTGACTCTGGTCAAGTTGAGCTAAATCCCATCTTTCTAGCGTACTTAAAACATGATAGGTTGCTTGCCTCTTGGCTGCTGTCCACAGTTGGGCATGATGTTCTTCCTCATATGACTGGTCTCACTACTTCTCGAGCGATCTGGGAAGCTTTGGCACGACGGTTTGGTGCTAGGTCCACTGCGAAGGTGTCCTCCTTGCGTCACAGTCTCCATTCTCAGAGGAAGCGAGGCTTATCCGTTAGTGATTATTTGGCTAAGATCAAGCTTTTGTGTGATAAGCTGGGAGCTGCTGGTAATCCTGTTTCTGATCAGGAACAGGTTAGTGTTGTTTTGGCAGGCTTGACTGCTGAATTCGAGAGTGTAATTACGGTCGCATCTCGTGAAGTGTTGTCACTTGAGAGTCTCTCTGAAATGTTGTTTGACTGTGAGGCTCGACAACAAGAATTTATGTCTGATGGTCTCACAATTCAAGCCAACTTGGCTCGTGTTAGCTCAAAATCTGAAGTGTTGAAAGATGCTACTCTTGATGATAAAGATGACTTTGGTGATGAACAGGTTCATAGTTCGAATACAAGTGCAGGGGGTGTCTTTTCGCGTTCTTCTCGTGGTACAACAAACTTCAGGGGACGAGGAAGGGGTCGTTTTGGTTCAAATAGACCTCAATGCCAACTTTGTGGTCGTTTTGGCCATCTTGTCCACAAATGTTGGTATCGTTTTGACAGAAACTTTGATGGTGTCACGACTGATGACAGTTCTAGGAATTTTTCTCATACTTCTGACATTTCGAATCACACTCCTGGTTCTAATTTTGGTTCTAATTTTGGCCCTTCCTCACCTCAGGCTCATAATCACATGTTTACTAATGTTGGTACTCCTTGTATTCATACGTTTGTGTCCCCTGGTTCTGTTCCTATGAATGCTCAAACTGCCAGTCATGTTCCTTCATCAATGATGCTTCAGCAAGCTCAATGTCATCCGACAACTCCAACTCAGTGTTTAGCCAATCCTTTTCTTTCAGCAGGAACTTCGATTGGTTCTGCTGTAACTCGGGATGTGGTGTGGTACCCTGATTCAGGCGCAACGCATCACATCACCAATGATCGAGCAAATCTCAAAGCGGATGCTGTTTACACAGGTACAGATTCGTTACTTATGGGCAATGGGTATGCAGTTTCGATTGCACGCATTGGTTTAGGGCATTTAGACACTTCGGATAGGTCTTTGTGTATTCGAAACTTGCTATGTGTACCTAATATTAAAAGAAACCTGTTGTCTGTTTCTCAGTTTGCACAAGATAACGCTGTTTTCTTTGAATTTCATCCTCACAAATGCTTTGTTAAGGATGTTCAGAGCAGGGACATTTTACTGGAGGGGAAGCTCACTCCTAAGGGCTTGTATGAGCTTCGTTCTTCGGATCGCGTGCTTGAGGATTCTGGTGCTCGAAGTAGTGTTGATTTTGGTGATAGCAGTGGTGTTGGGTTAGCTAATACAATAACCAAGGGACCTGAGATTTGTGTGGGTGTTTCGTCCAAACCTTCCCGGTTGCCTCTCGAGGTGTGGCATCAACGTTTAGGCCACCCATCGCTAGATGTTCTTCGCACAGCCTTGCGTTCGTGTGGCATTGTTCCTAGTAATAATGATCTACCTAATGTTTGTTCCTCGTGTATCCAAGGCAAAGCTCATAAGTTGCCTTTTACTTTGTCTACTACTCAATATACATCTCCTTTTGAACTTGTTGTTTCGGATGTATGGGGTCCGGCTCATTGTGCATCGGATGGTTGTTGTTATTACGTTTCTTTTATTGACGTTTTCAGCCGTTTTACTTGGATTTATTTGCTTAAGCGGAAATCAGATGTTTTTCAATGTTTTGTTAATTTTCATAAGATGGTGGCTAATCAATTTGGGTGTAATATTAAAGTCTTTCAGACAGATGGTGGTGGCGAATTTATGGTTTTATCATCGTGGTTGAATTCTCATGGCATTCTTCACAGAGTTTCATGTCCGAGCACATCTGAGCAGAATGGCAAAGCCGAACGCAAACATCGGCATATTGTCGAAATGGGCTTGACTTTGCTTGCTCAAGCCGGTTTGTCATTACAATTTTGGGCCCATGCCTTTGTGACATCGGTTTTCTTAATAAATAGGCTTCCCACATCAGTTTTGAATGGGCTTTCTCCGTATGAAGTGTTGCATAAAAAGAAGCCCAATTATGAATTCTTACGTTCGTTCGGTTGTGCGTGCTTTCCTCTCATTCGTCCGTTTAACCGACATAAACTTGAGTTTCGATCCAAACAATGTGTTTTTATTGGCTACAGTCCTTTACACAAAGGATATAAGTGCTTGGATGATGACGGTAAGGTGTTGATCTCGCGACATGTTATCTTTGATGAGCATATGTTTCCTCGACGTTCAACGGGTGCGGGGTCTGTTCAGTCCGATTCCAGTTTTGATATCGGTCGTTCATGTGACTTGGGCTCTTTTCCTATGTATGTTGTTTCTCCTGATAGTGGGTCTTCTCCGACTGTTGTGGCTGAGTCTAGGCCTGTATCCACTACTAGGGGTACTGTGTTGGAATCTACAAATAATTCTGGGCCCCAGTCTGGCCCGTGTTATGCTGATACTTCACCAGGGCCTGGGTCATCTATAGCTATTTCTGATGGGTCTCCCTCTGGTCCAGTTACCAAAAGCCCAGTCCTGGGTCCTTGTCTTATGGGTTCTTTGCCGACTAGTATAGACAGGCCTCTGAGTCCGTCTCTTCAGACCAATAGAAATGTGGGATTCAATAATAACATGGGTTGTCCTCATTTGGAGGACTCTTCTATAGCTAGCTCTGCTGATGTTAGGGTTTCCTCTACTAATCTTCCCGTTTCTCCGAGTCAGCCGCCTCTTCTTTCCTCTTCTCATCCGGTTGTTGCCCCGGCGACTATATCTGATGCTCCGCAGCCGGAGTTTGTTTCTGATTTGCCGGGAGATGGTGGTACCCGTATCTCTGATGCTCAGCTGCCGAAATTTGTTACTAGTTCGCCGGGAGTCGGTGGTGCTGGTATCTCTGATGCTCCTGTTTCTCTGCCGTCAGTTGTTTCGTCTACTGGGGTTGATGCCTTGCAACTCTCTGAACCACAATTTTCCGATCATTCGCCTGTGCCTGTTGCTTCTATTTCTCCGGGTGTGTCTTCTAATCTTGCTGTTAGTGACGATGTTGTTTCTGGTGACGATGTTGTTTCTGGGTATGAATTAGAGGCACAATCTGGTTCTGGGTTTTCTTCTAGGGTTGCCGATCGTGATGGGTCTGTTTTTCCTAATTCTTCCTTTTCGGGTGTGTCTTCTCTTAATTGGCATCCAATGGTAACTCGGGCTAAGGATGGTATTCATAAGCCCAAGCTTTATAACACAAGTCTCAGTTCTGGGTCTACCTTGTTACCTGCAGATTTTGAGCCTCAGAATATTCGAGATGCTCTGCAACACGAAAATTGGCGGCGTGCTGCACAGGAGGAGTATGATGCTCTTCTTCGGAATCGTACTTGGTCCATTGTTGAGTTACCTCCCAACCGCTCCCCGGTCAGCTGCAAGTGGATTTTCAAAATCAAGCGCAATGCTGACGGTTCAATATCGCGGTACAAAGCACGACTTGTGGCGAAGGGCTTTCTTCAACAAGCTGGGTATGACTTTCATGAGACTTTCAGTCCGGTCGTTAAGCCAACCACTGTGAGGACTATTCTTTCTGTGGCCGTTTCGAGAGGGTGGATTCTTCGACAGATAGACATCAATAACGCGTTCCTCAATGGTGATCTTGCTGAGGAAGTCTACATGACGCAGCCCCCTGGGTATGAGCAAGGTGATAAGAAACGGTTAGTGTGTAAATTGCATAAAGCACTTTATGGATTGAAGCAAGCCCCACGGGCTTGGTTCGATAAACTCCGAACTTATTTGCAATCTGTCTATTTTGTGCTCTCTAGATCCGATTCGTCTCTGTTTGTTCGTGTTCTTGATAACAGTGTGGTTTATCTTCTAGTCTACGTAGATGACATTATAGTTACTGGTAATAATGAAGATTTGATACAGAGTGTTATTTCTGATCTAGACAAGAACTTTTCTTTGAAGGATTTAGGGACTCTAGATTTTTTCCTAGGCATCGAGGTTCGACACGAACATAATGGTCTGGTTTTGAGTCAACAGAAGTACATTTCTGACTTGTTGACTCGTAGTGGGTTGCTTGGTGCTAAAGGGTTGCCAACCCCTATGGTCTCTAGTTGTAAGTTGTCTTCTGCTGTTGGTAGTCCTTTAGGTTCAGTGACTGAGTATCGAAGTATAGTTGGTGCGTTACAATACATTGTTATTACCCGACCGGATATTGCCTTTGCTGTCAATCGTGTTTGTCAGTTTATGCAGTCCCCTCTTGATACACATTTTCAGGCTGTCAAACGTATATTATGTTATCTTCAAGGTACAATTAACTATGGTTTGTGTTTTACTGCTACCTCGCGTCTGGATATTGTGGCATTTGCGGATGCTAATTGGGGTTCGGATCTAGATGATAGGCGGTCTACTACTGGTTTTTGTTTGTTTTTTGGGGGTAATCATGTTTCCTGGGGCTGCAAGAAACAGTCTGTTGTTTCTCGATCTACAGCAGAGGCTGAGTATCGTGCTGTGGCGTGTGCCACTACTGAAATTTTATGGCTTCAATCTTTGTTACAAGAACTTCATCTTTCTTTTGATGGGACTCCAATTCTTTGGTGTGATAACTCTAGTGCTGTGGCTGTTTCGGCAAATCCTGTCGTGCATTCTAAGTTCAAGCATGTTGAACTGGACTTGTACTTTGTTCGTGAAAAAGTAAGCACGGGAAAGCTCTTAGTGAATGAAGTTCCTGCTGTTGAACAAGTAGCTGATATAATGACCAAGCCATTATCTGTTGACTTGTTTTCTAAGTTTCGACAGAAACTAGCGGTTCTTCCCTCCATATCCGAGTTACAAAATTGAACAGGTTGTATGGTTGTGATTTACTTTTATTAGTTTGCTTCCTTGGCATGTTTTTGTTCCTTGCAGGTTGCCCTGGTTTTGTTCATCAACAGCAAATTCGAAGCTTTTGAAGTCTTGGAATACGAGGAGAATGTTATGAGTCTAGTATAGGTGAGTATTGTCAAGTCTATTGTATTTTGGCTGAGATGGATTGAGTAAACTGATAGCAGTTAGGAAGTTAGAAGTCTGTTAGTGTTTGTTATACAATTGGCTCTTTCTCATCTCACTGTATAAATACTCACCCAGTCTCTTTTGAGATATTATGGGTTAATCAATAAAATTCAGAGAGTACCGTTCTCTCTTTCACTATCTCTTCTTAAGGTTCTAAACCTTAACATTTAGGAACAAACAAGTCACTTTTCTTCTAAAAGTAACAATCACTCAATTATAGGTTTAGGAACAAACAAGTCACTTTTCTTCTAAAAGTAACAATCACTCAATTATATGTTTAAGAACAAACATGTCACTCAATTACAATTTGTGACAAATAAGTCACTTTGTCATTAAAATTGAAACAAGGGCTTGATATAATAACAATTTAATCCTCAAAACTTATTCATTTTATTTATTTGATCATAACTCAAAATAGTTCAATAAACTTAACCCTCCGTAAGAACAAACTTATGCATTCTCAAGATATTATAATAGTTGTGAAATAGTGATGGCAACTGATTAATTATAAGCAATATGTTTATGCAATAAGAAGAAAGACTAAATTACTAAAAAAAGCATTTGGATTTTCTTAAATAACGTATGTGTATATAAATAGATATTGTACCCAAATAAATTATTGTTGCTTTATATGTAATGAAATAATCATTTGTATTAAATAAATAATTAGAACCAAAAGCTGATCATAACAATATTAGAGGTTGCTCTAACTTATCTTTTCCATTAATTATGCTCTGTTTTTTTCTAGCATGGGGGAGAGAGTGGGGCCCAGGGCCACAAGGTTGAGGAGCTGGTGTCCGTGGGTGTGTCGGACATATGGTCCTTTTTCCGTATACGGTCCTCTTGTGCCATTCATTTTCCCTCACTTGCTGTTGTTACAAGGCCCACCCGCTGTTGAGAAACGCGTGGCTCACGCACCTCCAGCGCTCTAGGTGGGGTCTTGTTTGGGCTGGGTTGGGTTGGCATATATCCGCTGCACAGCGCCTAATGTTGGGTCACAATCTTTTCTTTTCCTGTTGCTGCTCCCCTTCTTTTCCTTGCCTTGCTGGAATTTAATTACTATGTTTGGTCCTCTTCTTTATTAAGCAAAGTGGTCTTGTATTTTCATGTCGATTTTTTTTAAAACAATTTTTATCTAAGAAGAGACGAAGGGAAAATTTGTTCTTAATAAATTTAAAATTACAACCTAAGGGGAGGGGAATGTATCAACTGAGAGCTTTTAACTATTTTTATGTCGGAATTTAAATAGATACAAAATAAAATAATGTAAACATCTTTATCCATTAGACTGATTAGTTGATCTCTATGATTAGTCTGCTTTAATTATCATATATTTTGGGGGATTATCTATATCTATACTATAATAAAAGTCGATTAAATCGATTACACAAGTTAACTAAATTATTTGAAATTGAATAGAAAGTAACTTAGAGCATGCGAGGACGGCCTGGTGGTCGAGCACGCTCAACTACTTTACTCCCTTTTCTTTAGGTTCCGGGTTCAAGACCTCTCAGGAGCGTTGCCTTTACCTAGATTTTCCCACTCCCTCTAGGTAGAAGTAGAATAGGATTTTCAAAAAAAAAAAGAAAGTAACTTAATAAATTAAAATATTTAAAATTTAATTTTAAATACAATTTTAAAATAAAGTAAAAGGTGTTTTAAAGTTTTTTATTCTATTAAGTTTTTTAGACTGAACTGGTTTCATATTATTAGTTAAACTTGAAATACAACTAAAACCATAGTATAGGTCATAAACACAACCTAACTACTACAACCATATCTACCAGTTCCAATACTAGAAAAGTCAGAGAGCATCAAAATGCATATAAGAATTAACCGACAGCCAGGAAACACCTAGCAAACTTTCAGAAAAAAATCAATGAGGAGCTTGAGGTCTCTCCTTTTCAGCAGCTTCCATTATAGCTTGTGGAGTTTCTTCGATCCAGAATTGGAGACACTGCAATTATCTTCCTTCACGTGCAAGTAAGTGAGCTACAATATTACATTCCCTTTTCACAAAGCCAAAGGAAATTGAAGCTAAGTTCTTAGCAGCCTCTTTTATATCATGAATTATCGGGCAAATGATGGAGTTGTCTAGGAAATGGGATCGCACTTTTTTTATCACTGTTAAAGAGTTTCCCTCCACCGTGATATTTGTGAATCCTATTTCTGATGCCATCTTTACTGCTTGCAAACAAGCCCAAGCTTCAGCTATAAATGCATCCGCCACATCTTGGTGTTGTACAATTCCAGCAGCCATTATGAAACTTTTATTGTCTCGACAAACCACAGCTGAAAAAGAAACCTTGGAAGCCTGGTTATATGCTGCGTCAAAGTTTACTTTCACCACAACTTCAATTGGAGCTTCCCATTTTACCATAGATGTTACACAAGGTAGGATCTGATCAGGTTCATTTACTTCAAACTCCCTCAGTTTTGCAGCCACAAAAGCACATGCTTCTGGGAGGAAAGCAGTAACATTTTCATGCACAATTCTGTTGCGGGTGTACCAGATTGCCCAACATGAGATCATGGATAGTACCTTTTGTTTAGCGTTCAACGTTGTAAAACATGAAGCTAACCACTCCAACCAACGCCCTTCAACAGGAAAGCTTTGGAGTGATATTCCAAAAGCTGCAAATAGTTGATTGGTAAAGATGCAGTCTCGCATTAGATGATCGACTTTCTCCTCACTATATTGGCATATGGGGCAATTATCAACCACCTCTAATCGTCTGATTCGAAGATTAGAACGTGTTGGTAAAAAATTATTGGCCACTCTCCACATATGAATCTTCAACTTAGCTGGTACCTTCATGTCCCATAACTCAGAAAAAAATTGTTCGATTAGCGGAGATGATACTAGATAGTGATCATTACCAGGAGGGTTTGTTGATGTTAGCAACTTGTATCCACTCTGCACCGTGTACTCCCCCAACTTCTCCATAACTCGGAAAAAAATTGTTCTATTAAGTTTAAAATCGCAATACCATGTATTTAAATTTTGTCACACTCGCTATTTAAAATATTTATTCTCAAACCAAAATGTATTAATACATGTCCAATCACAAATAACATACCCATTAGTACCCAAACTTAAAATAAACTTACTGTATATTATATCCCAAAAAATCAAGCCCAATATTAAAAAAACTCAATAGCTAAATACAATTTGTTAAAAACAAAAATAGATTTCAAATTTTAATTTAAAATTAGAAAATTTGAAATATTAAGATTTTAATACTACCTTTTTTGAATAGTCCAAAAAATTTACAACTATACTATCTTAAGATTTTAATACTATCTTATTAAGATTTCAAATTTTAATTTAAAAATTAAATTTTTTGAAATATTTAGATTTTAATACTATATTATTTATTACTATTATATATATTTTAAGATAATGTTATTATTTACAACTATACTATATACATAATGTACACAATAAATTATGGTATGCATAATATATAGTTATATTATAGTGTATGATACATATATAAGATAATATTGGGTAATTTTTATTACTAAGAAAAGAGATAACGATGAAAGGATTCTTCTTTTCGAAAAAGAAAAAAAAACTTTGTCATGTCAGTAAAAGATACTTTCAACGGTACTTAAATGAATAAGCGAAGGCTCAATTGACCGGAAAAAAAGTCATAGGAGTTTTCAACACACATGAGATAAAATGAATCTCTTAAGAAATATCATCAATAGAAACACAACAACCATAAAAACAAATCTCCTTATCTCAATCCAACCAAACGCTTGATAAGTAATGAAGGTGTGGCGAACGAAGCCAACAGTCTTGCAGACTACTTTGCTAAATAAATCTGAATACATCGACAAATAACTAAAAAGGATCAAACTATTGAACGATCATCGGCAATCGCACATCAGAACTGAACGTCTTGAGAAATTCTGCATGAACAAAAATCTACCGCAAATGCAAGCGAATAACATGTCGTAAGGCAGAGGCGTACCACAAAGCAAAAAAATATGTCACAAAAGCATAGAAAAATAAAAACAGAAAACAACAGTATGCACAAAAAGTAATAAAAAAACGAAATAAAGGTATTCTAATATAAAAATCTAGAGAAAAGCCAACTAAAAAGCAAAGATTAAAAAGGAATATAAGAAAATAAAGGAAAAAAATCGACGACTATTGACCGATAACCAGTAACAAAATTAATGCCGACCATACAAAGAGATGAAAAAAAAATAGACGTTCTAAAGAAAGGAGAGAAAATCCTAAAATTTTGCATTTAATTTTTTCAACTTTTAAAATACAAATCATGTATATGTTATATGTATTACATTTACATAGTTATACATAAACTATGTCTATAAATTATAGTATAAGTTATTTATGTATGGCTACATAATTTACATATATATAGATATATATACACGATATGTATCATATACTATAATATAATGTACCATAATTACACGATATAGTTGTAATTAAGAATATTATCTTAAATAAATAAATAAAAGTAGAGTTTGAAAAAAAAACTTTTAAATTGATAAAAAAATCATTTATTGTTTATTAAATTAGTACATTAACATTTGAATTTTTTTACTTGATTAGTAAATTTTGAAAATTAAAAACATCTTCTTTAAAAAACCAAAATGCATTTTTAAATATGTATTTTTACCGATTGAATTTAGTATAATTGATATTGTATTCATATATATATATAGATGCGTGTTTAAGCGTTTCATATACTCCAATTTACTGATAAAAGTAGTTTGAATAATATAGATATTATATTAATTTATAGGTTAAAAATAAAATTTTAAAATATTTAATTTCAAACTCAAACCAATATATATTAGCACAAGCCCAAACCCAAATAACATTTCCATTTTTAACCAAACCCAAAATAAATACATTATACAATCATATCTCAAATCTCAAGCCCAAAGAAAAAACTTATAGCCGAAATACAATTGGTAAAAACTAAAATTTCAAATTAAAATCTAATTTTAAAAAGTATAGGGATAATCACTGGGGTCACCCCAATAAATAAAAAGCTAAATAAATTAAAGTATTAAAAATCCAATAATTTATTATGTATGACTATTTACTAGTTGTATATATCTAGAGATATAATAAAAGATATATAACTTTTTTTGAAATAAATAAAAGATATATAAGAATTCAACAAGTGTCTCACTAGAAAAGCGGATGATGTTCATCTTAGAAGACACGAGCTCAAATCACTTTGTCTAAACAAATACTACCTTGTAATCACCTTTAGACTATTAAAAAAGATATATATATATATATATATATATATATATATATATATATATATATATATATATATATATATATAATAGCCGAAATACAATTGGTAAAAACTAAAATTTCAAATTAAAATCTAATTTTAAAAAGTATAGGGATAATCACTGGGGTCACCCCAATAAATAAAAAGCTAAATAAATTAAAGTATTAAAAATCCAATAATTTATTATGTATGACTATTTACTAGTTGTATATATCTAGAGATATAATAAAAGATATATAACTTTTTTTGAAATAAATAAAAGATATATAAGAATTCAACAAGTGTCTCACTAGAAAAGCGGATGATGTTCATCTTAGAAGACACGAGCTCAAATCACTTTGTCTAAACAAATACTACCTTGTAATCACCTTTAGACTATTAAAAAAGATATATATATATATATATATAAATAAAACTTTTTTGACACATTAACCATGCAGCTTTATTGATAAATAAAATAAAACGAGAACATACACATAATAGAGGTTTTAGAACATCCAAAAGAACAACAAAAAAATCATAAATCTAAAAAGAAAAGATAAGTGTTGCACCAGTCAGATCAGAGTCATCAGACACTTTCTCTTTACACCAAAGAAAATCTCTACAGTCCATTGTAGGAAGGGTCCATGGGGAGTTGTCAAAACACGAACAAGAAGAAATCTCTAAAATCGGCAACAACCTTTCACGCTTATTCTAAAAAACGACGATTCACTATAGATATCGGCAAACAACTTAAAAGGAGATCAAACTTTACATGGCCACCGACATACACGAATTGTAACACCCGGGTTTTGGGGTCGGGAGAAAATAATATTAAAATATTGTTTCGTGTTTCGGTTTTATAATTTAAAATAGTAATTTATTATTTTGGGCTTCCTATATTCGAAGCAAACAATTATGTTGGATTTAAGTTGTTTCGGGAATCAAATTCTATGAATTTTAGAATAGATGAGAATGACCATCTCATTAATGGCATTTTTGTAAATAATGAGACTTGCAAAATAAAATAAAATAAAATAAAAACCCTTTTTATTATAAATCATTCATTTTATCATCACCTTCCCCCACCCCCTTCTTCATTTCACGTTCCCCTCCCCCTTCCCTCTTCAAGCTTTGACAACCGATGGTGCCTCCATTTTTGGAGCTTTTTGAAAGGTAATTACATTTTCGACTTGCTCTCATCTTCCTCTACTTGAAAGTACAAATAGATTTCATTTTCATCAACGTTTTAGAATTTGGATTTTTGGAAGATTTGAATAAAAATGATATTTTTATTGATTTTAACTTAAGATTTTGACTTGATATTGTTAGATATGGTGTTTATGAACCAAAAGGACCAACATATATAATTTTTGAGGTGTTTTATGAAATTTCCGAAATTGGGTAAAAATGGGTTTTTTGAAGGGTTTTGGGTGATTTTTGGGGGTTGTTTTAGGTAGGGAATTGATAGCCAATGGTAGTACTATGATTAGGGATTGATTTGGGATCATTTGTGAGTGCAATGGATGTTGGAAACATAACTTTTGGAAGAGGTATTGGGGCTGTCCGAAATTGCTAAGTATGGGGTTTGGTCATGGTTTGCAAGATGGTAATTTGTATTTGAATTGTATTCCGGGTTGATAATTTGATGTTGGGCTGATTTGAGGTTGTTTGAATTGTATTGAGGTTGTTTAGAAGCAA
Source organism: Hibiscus trionum (assembly GCA_030270665.1). NCBI lineage: Eukaryota > Viridiplantae > Streptophyta > Magnoliopsida > Malvales > Malvaceae > Hibiscus > Hibiscus trionum. The sequence goes on from BSYR01000065.1 coordinate 7,321,995, forward strand.
GAATTTGGGTCGGCAAAGCATCGAGAAGAAATCCGGAAACTTGGAGGTGATGGTTGCTTGGTAGTTGAGCTTGGAGGTAGAGGTGAGTGGTTAAAATATTTTAAATGGTTTTGAGTAATTGGTTCGAGCATGTGAACTAGGTTGAGATTGGTAGACTCACCTAGAGTTTGGATTAGGGTGGTAGCCTAATCCTAAGCTTTAGTTAGAGACATTGGATGATCTCTTTAATTGATGTTATGCCTCATGATGATTTGTGTATGTATAATGTGTTATACATGTTGTTGAGGCATGGTTTGACGCATTGCTATGCATGTGGTTTGGATTGTAAACTGTGTATGATGATGTTGAGTTTAATATGATGTAGGATGACATATTATTACTCTTGAACATGACATTATGATGATTATGTATAATGTGATATACATGTATGTTGGGGCATGATTTAATGCATTGTTATATGCATGTTGTTGAGATATTTGATGTTGAGTTTAATATGAAGTAAGATGCCATATTATTACTCTGAACATCAAAGGTTGTGGAATTTGATTAATATTGGCACTAGTATGCTTGGGTACAATGATCGATCATTAGGATGAGTGTGCACACAAATTGAGTCAAAACGTACGTGGCCTTGGTGGCGTTAAGGCACCAAGGAGGAGTACGGTGATGTAATATTCCACCGGAAATTTATATATATTCTACGTGGCGATGAGTGGAATCCCGTCCGTAGGGCATGTGGCGATGAGTGGAATCCCGTCCATGCAAGGCCGGTGATGAGTGTAATCCCACCGAGGTAAGGTTGATGTTGGAAAATGCGTTCCAACATGTTATCCGCGTATTCGAGTCATAGCTAGGTGCCAATATGAGAAAGTATGTATATGCCAATATGAGATTATGCATACATGTTAAAATGAATTGATATGTGTATCAATGTGATATGAAATGTGAATTTCAAATGCGAAGCTATATATGTTTTGGTTAATGCATTGAGATATATATATATCATTGTAAGTTGAGCTTATGAGATGTTGAGCATGACATAATGTTGATTATATGTTCATGCATCATGTTCATTTTGGTTCATGTGGATCGAAGATAAAGTCATGTATTTCATCATGATAATTGCTCGAGCTTGGACCCTGTATTGTCGAAGGTTTGTTTTATGAGCTTACCCTCACTAAGCTTTTATGCTTACGCTCTCTTTTGTTCGACAATGCAGATAAATAGCTTGTGGGTGGCATGGGAAAGGAAAGGTCTTCAAGTGTTGCTTTGGTGAGCTCAATGTATGATTTATAAATTAAAGATTTGTAATAGAAAAGCAATGGGATAGGTGTTGTTGTTTTTGATGCTTTGAGGTGTGTTGTTTTGGTTTGGCAATTAGATGCCTTGTTTGATTTATAAATATCACTTATGATGCATGCCTTGATGAATGCTTGAGTGATGTATGTCTGGTAGATGTTTAAATTGTTTATCATGTGTGTTGGTCATATGCCTTGTGAGAATGCCTAAGAGTATGGATGTTGAAGCATGAGACCTTATGTGCTTGTTTGCCTTCTTTGATCGAATGCATGATTTTCCTTAGTTGACTAAGGTATGCTCATGTTGAGTTTCATGTATGAAAGGTTTTAATGTATATTTTACCATGTATGTATGATGGTTCATATTCATGTTTCGAGTATGTTGGAGTACGTTTAATCTAGGACGTATGCCTCTAGACTTGGGTGGTTGGTGTTGTGTGCTTTTAGCGTTTTTAAGCTCTTATGTATGGTTGTATATGAACATGAGGTGTTTTTATCATTGAAAGACATTAGAATGAAGCAAAATATGCTCCCCTGCACCTAGGTTTCGAAACTAGGGGTAAAGTTTCGAAACCTTTGCAAATTTTTGGATTCCAGAGGCCACTGCCAGCCAAAGTTTCGAAACCTTTGGGCAAGGTTTCGAAACTATGGTCAAAGGTTTCGAAACCTTCCAAAGGTTTCGAAACTTTTGGGGAAAACTGCATTTTTGAGCATGTTAGAGTCATTTCTGGAAAAAGTGTTCTTCTACAAAGTTGTAGAGGACAAAATTTTACATGAAATAGAGGTATGATTTGCTCAAAAATGTTAAGTATAAGTCTCTGAATTGTTGTTAGAAGTTGACGGGACTGAAACTGAATGAATTGGAATCTGCTGGTCTAAATTGTGAAATTCGAAATGTTTAGGGGTTTAAATTGATACCAATAAATTCTGAAAAATTTATTAGAAACAGGGGAGGTATTTTAGAAAGGAAAAATAAATAATTTAGTTTGAATTATATATCAATTGATAGTCTAAATATCATTAGAACACATAGAAGATCAAAATGGACTAGTTTGTAAGAATTGATAATTTGAGGGCTTATATGCCCTGTTTGACCCTTGTAGGCCTGTTTGAAGAGAAAGATACATAGGTACTATTATGCCATTAGCCAAGATTAAAATTTGGATGTTTGAATGTGGTTTAGGAGTTTAAATGTTGCCTCGTGTGATATATTCCGCTGTTTGATCACTTAGAATTTAATACTCGAATGTGACAAGATTAAAAAGAAAAAAAAATAGGGTTGCTAACCGAGGGGGAACCTTAACGGGTTTCGCTTCAGTTTTCCCCGTGTGACTCACTCGGACCGGTCATCCGGCTAGACCGGGATGAGGGGGTTACATTTGTTGGCATCAGAGCTTAAGGTTTCCGAGACCTTGGGCAGGTAAGTGAAGTAAGTTATGTTTTATGATTGATATGCACGGTGTTTGCTTATCATGTAAGCATGTTGCTTGTTATTCGAGTATGCTGAAATGAATGATTGCTTGCTTTGTAAGTATGATTGCTTGTGTGACAAGTATGTTGATTGTTTGTTTAAAAGCATGTTGCTCGTTACCCGTGTATGCGGTGATGTGTGATTGTTTGATGGAGAAGATATGTTGTTTGATAGTACGCATATGTTTGCTTATTTAGCAAGTATGCCTTGTAATATGCATGATTGAGCATGTATGTGTGTTGAGTTGCTTGAAGCATGTTGAGTAGAGTCCCATTGCTTCTATTACCTCGGAAAAAGAGATTTTAAGTGAGGAAATCATACTTGAGCCACTTGGACATTTTCCTTTGCTAACCCAGTTTGTATGTTAATATGTTGTTGTTGTTAGTTTATTGCTTTTTGGTAAGTTGAGGCCAAAGCGTGGACTGTGAATCGGTAAGTGGAAACTTGGGGTTCTGAAAGTGTGAATGATGTTGAGGGAGTTCATCGCTTTAGTCAGAGAGGTATAGTTGTACCGGAGTTGAGGTACAAATTGTTTTCTGAGATAGTGAGTATGTGGGTTGGTTCCTGTTGATGAAGAACGATGTTATCGTTTCTGATGTTAGTGATGAAAGAGGTGACGACCTATGAGTGGGAGTCAGAGTGGCACCGATGTCATAGTAGGTAAGCCTTGGTACAGTTTTGAGCTTGTTCCCTTTTGATTGATTCTGAGTCTGCACTTCTGTATATTGTTAGCAAGCATGCAAGTTTGAATGTGCCGATGAGGTGTCAGAGGTAGGTATGAGTACCTTAGTTCTTTGGGGCGAGATCAGGGTAAGGGTCTCGTTTGTGTAATCTGAAATTCAGAAATGCTAGTTGGTGATCGTTGGGATTCAGCCTATGGTTTTCATACAAAACAACCGTTCAGTGTCCGTAAGTGGAAATCAATTTGGGTGATTGGGCCAGTGTGCGTCTGAGTTGTCTTCCAGCGAGAAGGAGAGATGAAGTTACTTCCGATATAGTTGAGTCGAGAAGGAAGTCTTGAGCTTTAAATTCAGATTGTTTGGTAGTGGGATGTTTTGAGTCGTCAGGACCGATGTTACAGAACAAGTTCAAGCATGATTGTTTGTGTGTGATTAGAACTGCATTTTGAAGTTTTGAGATGCTCTAAGAACATTCTAGAAGAATCAGATTTTGTTGAAGAACCAGTCTGAAAACAAGAGGGTCGAAGACTATCAGCTGTGCACAGGTGTAGTTGCAATTTTCACGGATACTTCCTTTTGTGTGAGCATGTAAGAAAATTTGATGTACGTGTTGAGACCTTGGAAGTAGGGACACATGTGACTAGACCTTGAGGTGGGATAGTGGTGGTCAAAAAAAAATATGTGCAGAAGATGTTTGTTGATGGTTCAGGGTTATGTGTATGCAGTAGATGTGAAGTGATCGTCTTCCTACAGTTTTGAGGTATGTTTTGACTCAATTTGGCTTGAAAAGCACAGAGTTGCCTTGAAGTTGCAGGTTTCAGTGGGACTGTAGTAGTAGACGAGGGTGTGAACTTCTTATTGAATGGTTGATCCAGCTGTGGAGGTCGAAGATTGATTGAGTTTAGTTGGCAGACTTGTTTGGCAATGGTGATGGATTTGATTTTTGAACGAAGATTAGACCGTGGAATGATAGTACAGTTTGTGAAGAAGAAAGAGCGGCAATACGAGAATGTGTTGAGATTTCAGACAGTTGAAACCAGTGGCAGTGAAAGATTAGTATCCGCTTCCGAGTGTCAGCGATTTGTTGATCAATTAGTGGGTGCTTCAGTTTTTCCAAAGATTTATTTCGAGATCCGTTTACTACCAGTTGAAAGTGAGAAAAGTGGAAGTATCGAAGAAGGCCATGACGAGCTTTGAAGTTAGTGTGGTAGCACCTTTTAGAAAATCAGTTGTATGTCAAGTTACGCAACATGAGCTTCGAGTTAATGAAGATGTTTTCCTAGGACATGCAGATCAGTCGAGTGCATTAGAGTAAATCCTAACTATGCAGAAGAAGATGTGAGTTGAAAGAAACTTTAATGGAAGCTTTGACCTTGATCCGAGAAAAAAAAATATAAATAAATAAATATAGTGATGTGTTACATGTAGAGTTAGGTTGTATGCTTATGCAAGATAGAAGATTGTGGCTTATTCATCGAGATAATTGAAAGACCGAGAGAAGAGTTATTTGACACTAGACTCAGAGTTGATTTCAGTTGTACTTGCTTCGAAGACTTGAAGACAAAGTTTGTATAGCAAGAAATGCACAGTGAGTATGTACATATCATCAGAACTTGAATTGTTAGACAACTTAGGAAGGGTTGGAACTTGAACAACATGAGTTGTTAGAATTGCTTGAAGACTGTGGTCCCAAGATTGAGTACTATCTGAAGAGAGTCTACGTGGTAACCGATGTTCCGAATTATTTTGTTGTCAGATTAGTGGTTTTGTGGCCGAGTTTCATGTGAAGCCTACTTTGAGTCAGATATTTAAAGAGAAACAGTTGCAAGACAGGTTCTTGACACCTCACGTGCAAGACATGGCAGAAGGAAGACATTCAGGATACAATCTCAAGGAAGATAGAGTTTGTATTTTCAGAGACAGAATAGTTGTGCCGAATGACATAGTGTTTGGAGACGTATTGTTTCGGCCGATGCACACGGTAGTTCATTTGTATAGCATCTGAGTAGTATGAATACGTATTGTGGGTTGAAGATGAATACTTCAGGATTGAGATGATGGGTGATGTGGTTCAGCATGAGGGTAAGTGTATAATTTGCCAGCATGTCAAGACCGAACGTCAGTTTTCTTCTAGTTTGTTGCATCCGTGGAAGGTTATTAATGGAAGTGAGTAATAGGGATCCGAGGTTCCAACTAAATTTTTGAAGACGTCTGCATAGTGTTTGGTTATCGGTTGAAGTCAGATGGTCAGTTAGAGAAAGTTATGGGTCGAGTATTCAAACATTGTTGTATGAGATTGTGAAATGGGCTAGTTTTGTTGTTTATTTGTTGCAGTTACCACCAGAGTTAGAAGAAGTTGTGATGTATCCTGTGTATCTGTGATTCGGAAGTATGAGTCAGATCTATCCCGTACTATGTTTGTAGAAGAGATTGAGTCGAATTTAAATTGACCAGTTATGGAGAACCGGTTGAGGTCGTAGCATCAGATAGCTAATGTTGTGTGGGAAGACTACCGATTTGGTTTGTGTGTTGTGGTGAGAAGGTAAGTGTGGAAAAGTAGTTTCCGTGGCTCTTCCTGTTCGATGAATTTCGAGGACGAAATTTCCTTAAGTGGGGGAGAATTGTAACACCCGGGTTTGGGGGTCGGGAGAAAATAATATTAAAATATTGTTTCGTGTTTCGGTTTTATAATTTAAAATAGTAATTTATTATTTTGGGCTTCCTATATTCGAAGCAAACAATTATGTTGGATTTAAGTTGTTTCGGGAATCAAATTCTATGAATTTTAGAATAGATGAGAATGACCATCTCATTAATGGCATTTTTGTAAATAATGAGACTTGCAAAATAAAATAAAATAAAATAAAAACCCTTTTTATTATAAATCATTCATTTTATCATCACCTTCCCCCACCCCCCTTCTTCATTTCACGTTCCCCTCCCCCTTCCCTCTTCAAGCTTTGACAACCGATCGTGCCTCCATTTTTGGAGCTTTTTGAAAGGTAATTACATTTTCGACTTGCTCTCATCTTCCTCTACTTGAAAGTACAAATAGATTTCATTTTCATCAACGTTTTAGAATTTGGATTTTTGGAAGATTTGAATAAAAATGATATTTTTATTGATTTTAACTTAAGATTTTGACTTGATATTGTTAGATATGGTGTTTATGAACCAAAAGGACCAACATATATAATTTTTGAGGTGTTTTATGAAATTTCCGAAATTTGGTAAAAATGGGTTTTTTGAAGGGTTTTGGGTGATTTTTGGGGGTTGTTTTAGGTGGGAAATTGATAGCCAATGGTAGTACTATGATTAGGGATTGATTTGGGATCATTTGTGAGTGCAATGGATGTTGGAAACATAACTTTTGGAAGAGGTATTGGGGCTGTCCGAAATTGCTAAGTATGGGGTTTGGTCATGGTTTGCAAGATGGTAATTTGTATTTGAATTGTATTCCGGGTTGATAATTTGATGTTGGGCTGATTTGAGGTTGTTTGAATTGTATTGAGGTTGTTTAGAAGCAAGAATTTGGGTCGGCAAAGCATCGAGAAGAAATCTGGAAACTTGGAGGTGATGGTTGCTTGGTAGTTGAGCTTGGAGGTAGAGGTGAGTGGTTAAAATATTTTAAATGGTTTTGAGTAATTGGTTCGAGCATGTGAACTAGGTTGAGATTGGTAGACTCACCTAGAGTTTGGATTAGGGTGGTAGCCTAATCCTAAGCTTTAGTTAGAGACATTGGATGATCTCTTTAATTGATGTTATGCCTCATGATGATTTGTGTATGTATAATGTGTTATACATGTTGTTGAGGCATGATTTGATGCATTGCTATGCATGTGGTTTGGATTGTAAACTGTGTATGATGATGTTGAGTTTAATATGGTGTAGGATGACATATTATTACTCTTGAACATGACATTATGATGATTATGTATAATGTGATATACATGTATGTTGGGGCATGATTTAATGCATTGTTATATGCATGTTGTTGAGATATTTGATGTTGAGTTTAATATGAAGTAAGATGCCATATTATTACTCTGAACATCAAAGGTTGTGGAATTTGATTAATATTGGCACTAGTATGCTTGGGTACAATGATCGATCATTAGGATGAGTGTGCACACAAATTGAGTCAAAACGTACGTGGCCTTGGTGGCGTTAAGGCACCAAGGAGGAGTACGGTGATGTAATATTCCACCGGAAATTTATATATATTCTACGTGGCGATGAGTGGAATCCCGTCCGTAGGGCATGTGGCGATGAGTGGAATCCCGTCCATGCAAGGCCGGTGATGAGTGTAATCCCACCGAGGTAAGGTTGATGTTGGAAAATGCGTTCCAACATGTTATCCGCGTATTCGAGTCATAGCTAGGTGCCAATATGAGAAAGTATGTATATGCCAATATGAGATTATGCATACATGTTAAAATGAATTGATATGTGTATCAATGTGATATGAAATGTGAATTTCAAATGCGAAGCTATATATGTTTTGGTTAATGCATTGAGATATATATATATCATTGTAAGTTGAGCTTATGAGATGTTGAGCATGACATAATGTTGATTATATGTTCATGCATCATGTTCATTTTGGTTCATGTGGATCGAAGATAAAGTCATGTATTTCATCATGATAATTGCTCGAGCTTGGACCCTGTATTGTCGAAGGTTTGTTTTATGAGCTTACCCTCACTAAGCTTTTATGCTTACGCTCTCTTTTGTTCGACAATGCAGATAAATAGCTTGTGGGTGGCATGGGAAAGGAAAGGTCTTCAAGTGTTGCTTTGGTGAGCTCAATGTATGATTTATAAATTAAAGATTTGTAATAGAAAAGCAATGGGATAGGTGTTGTTGTTTTTGATGCTTTGAGGTGTGTTGTTTTGGTTTGGCAATTAGATGCCTTGTTTGATTTATAAATATCACTTATGATGCATGCCTTGATGAATGCTTGAGTGATGTATGTCTGGTAGATGTTTAAATTGTTTATCATGTGTGTTGGTCATATGCCTTGTGAGAATGCCTAAGAGTATGGATGTTGAAGCATGAGACCTTATGTGCTTGTTTGCCTTCTTTGATCGAATGCATGATTTTCCTTAGTTGACTAAGGTATGCTCATGTTGAGTTTCATGTATGAAAGGTTTTAATGTATATTTTACCATGTATGTATGATGGTTCATATTCATGTTTCGAGTATGTTGGAGTACGTTTAATCTAGGACGTATGCCTCTAGACTTGGGTGGTTGGTGTTGTGTGCTTTTAGCGTTTTTAAGCTCTTATGTATGGTTGTATATGAACATGAGGTGTTTTTATCATTGAAAGACATTAGAATGAAGCAAAATATGCTCCCCTGCACCTAGGTTTCGAAACTAGGGGTAAAGTTTCGAAACCTTTGCAAATTTTTGGATTCCAGAGGCCACTGCCAGCCAAAGTTTCGAAACCTTTGGGCAAGGTTTCGAAACTATGGTCAAAGGTTTCGAAACCTTCCCAAGGTTTCGAAACTTTTGGGGAAAACTGCATTTTTGAGCATGTTAGAGTCATTTCTGGAAAAAGTGTTCTTCTACAAAGTTGTAGAGGACAAAATTTTACATGAAATAGAGGTATGATTTGCTCAAAAATGTTAAGTATAAGTCTCTGAATTGTTGTTAGAAGTTGACGGGACTGAAACTGAATGAATTGGAATCTGCTGGTCTAAATTGTGAAATTCGAAATGTTTAGGGGTTTAAATTGATACCAATAAATTCTGAAAAATTTATTAGAAACAGGGGAGGTATTTTAGAAAGGAAAAATAAATAATTTAGTTTGAATTATATATCAATTGATAGTCTAAATATCATTAGAACACATAGAAGATCAAAATGGACTAGTTTGTAAGAATTGATAATTTGAGGGCTTATATGCCCTGTTTGACCCTTGTAGGCCTGTTTGAAGAGAAAGATACATAGGTACTATTATGCCATTAGCCAAGATTAAAATTTGGATGTTTGAATGTGGTTTAGGAGTTTAAATGTTGCCTCGTGTGATATATTCCGCTGTTTGATCACATAGAATTTAATACTCGAATGTGACAAGATTAAAAAGAAAAAAAAATAGGGTTGCTAACCGAGGGGGAACCTTAACGGGTTTCGCTTCGGTTTTCCCCGTGTGACTCACTCGGACCGGTCATCCGGCTAGACCGGGATGAGGGGGTTACACGAATCAAAGACAAGTGATGTCAGGGTCACCGTACGAACACCAAAAACCTACAAAAGCAACCACATAAATGTGTCATAAGACAGTGACGTGTCATAAAAGGCAGAAAAAACGTGTCATAAAGACAAAGCAAAACGTAATAAAATGTGTGAAAAAATAATACAAGACAAATAACGAAAATAAATAAAATATGAATTACCGGTCAACAATCAATACAAAGATTGATGTTGCCGCTGATTGAACAAATAAAATAAAAGAAGAAAACAAGCTGCTATAGTTGAGAGAAAAATGAAAGAGCTTAAAATATATATAGCTATTAACATTATAAGGTGTAGTATTGTATTATGTAATATTACATAGTCTATATTATGTATTTTATAAGTTGTCATATAGTATAACTATATTTATTTTTTGAATATGCTGGTGTGATACAAGGATAACATCTGTTCAATTTTTTTAATCTTTTTTTAATAAAGCACACACACCATGCAGAATTGGTACTCGGGTCACCTGAATGAATTACATCATCCTCTCCCACTAGGACAACAAAGGGTTTGCATATAGTATAACTATGTTACAAGTATTATATATGTATACTATATACTATAATTGTATAATATAACTCTATATCAATCTTCGATAAAAAAAAACTCTATATCTGTAACTTTTTTAATAATATATCTATCATATTCTATAATCGTGTAACATAACTGTGTTATACTATATGTATCATATATTATAATATACAACTATAAAAAATAAATTAGATTTAATAATAATAATAATAATAATAATAATATGTATGTATGTATGTATGTATGTATGTATGTATGTATGTATGTATCAACATCATGAACATATTAACAATGGATAATTATTTGATACACTGCGGTGGAAACTTTTAATTTTCACAAGTGACTTAATTTTAGGGTTTATGGATTCAGTTTATGGTGTATGGTTTAACGGTTTAGGTTTAGTAGTTTAAGATTTAAGGTCTGTGAATAGAATTTAGAGCTTATAGTTAGAATTAAAACCTAAATCCTCAACATATCACCCTAAAATTTAAATTCTAACCTCTAAACCCTAAATCATAACCTTAACCCCTAAAATCTAAACATCTACACCTAAACCTTACACCATAAAGTAAGTTCTCAACCTCTAAATTCTAACAATTTGTATATTCAATATGTATATTAAAAAAGGTGTTTCCCAGTTCAGTCATAACATACCTTTCATACAGATGAAACATAGTGTTGTACCCTCCACTATGTCTCTCAAGCCTCCCCCTCCTTTTTTGTTTTTTTTTTTTACATAAATAAAGAAACTAAAGTCTCATCATTTTGATTTTACTATTTCAAAAATTATTAAACTATTAACACCTTAAATAAATAATGTTTATGTGTTGGATTAATTGAGTTACAGGGGAAAAAGAGAGAAGAAATCAAGTTAAGTGAGAGAGAGGATGGGTAATGGAAATGGTTACTTTAACAAGTGGACTCAAATGGTGGTGTTGGGGGACAAGAGCCTGCCTGAGTCTACAATCTTGGTAGTAATGCTTTATGTTGTTTATGTTTTATGCCATCAAAAGCCTTAAGGAAAGAGGAAGCAGCAGCATTCTTCTTTTCTTGGGCTTCACTCAAAGCTGCAATTCTTGTCTGCTGCCTCTTTTCACGCCATAATCAGTTCAATAACACGCGCACTTCATTAGCCATTGACCTCATGTTTCCACCCTTTCCACTATTTCATCGTGTTTCCGCTTAACCAACAAGGGCTAGGTGCAATAATAAAACAAATTACGCTTTTAATGAAGTAGTTCATATTTGAATTTTAGAGATGATATTATTGACAAGGGAAACCACGAATCTCAGACATAGACAATAAAATAGACATCAACTATACAAAAAATAAAACTTGTGCCCTTTGGCTATGGATGATGGGTTGGACATTGCCCTTTGGCATGGTGGAGAATTTAGCAGCAAGCAAGGATTTTGTTGTTCCTTCTAAAACTTTTCTGCCCTTTGCAATGGAATCTTAGATTATGTCTTTCAAAGCTATTTTAGTTTGATTTAAATCTCAGTAATTTGTGCTTGAATCGAGTAATGTAAAGTGTCCAACTTAATCTCTAAGGGTGGAATATTATTGCTTTTTATACTGCTCATTTTACAGTCCATCGTTCGAGGTTTAAAATCATCGTTTTCTAATAATATTATTTTTAATGTTTAAACATTAGCTCTCGCCATAAGTATATAATATGCTTACTATCTATACTTAAGATTTATATTCAATATACATGATGTAGAAATAAAAAAAAAAATCACAAGTGATTTAGATGTTAAGAGTTTAAGTTTATGGGTTTAGAATTTAGGGGTTATGTTCAAAATTTAGGGTTTAGATGTTAGAGTTTAGAGTTTGGGGTAATATGATTAGAGATTTAGGTTTTAACTTATAAACATTAAATTCTAACTGCGATCCATCATTTCTAAACCACTAAATCTAAACACTTAACCTCTAAATCTTAAAATCTAGCCTTAAACCCTAAAATTAATAGGCTTATTAATTTTCTCTCTCACCGTATATATAAAATACTTACCCTTATATTCAATCCTAAATGACATGGAACCGAAATGAATCCACCGTGAACCATCCATTTGGCATCTACACATAAGTAGGAAATTTGAAGATTTTATATTTCATATTCAAGTCTCATTTAACACATGATTTTTTTATGTTGTTATTAAAACATTAATTAATAATTAACATCATTTATTTAAAAGTCGTTTATAAATCCATTAAAAAAAAGTCCTTTATAAATATAATTAACCAACACAAATTTTATTGTACCATATCTAACATTACCACTAACATTGTATATGCTCAGATAAATTTTTTAGGGGGTATGAATAGCGATTAAGCCCTAACTTTTCTTTTCTCTCTACTGTCGCTATTTCATTTTGTTTAAACTTAAGCCGTTAGCGGCAATAATTTTAGGGCTGTTTGTCGACCATCGATCACTTTCCTTTATTTATTTGTTTTATTTTTTGATTTTTAGTCTTTTAATTAAATAAATTTATCTTTATGACACGTTTTTCTTTACCGTTTGGTAAGATTTTCTGCCTCTTGACACGCTTTTTTGTTATTTGTTTTCTGTCAGGGTTGGATTTGACGTCGCACGACTGATCAAGATGGCGCTCTTCTGATTATCATGTTGATCTCTCTATTCTAGACCCTCGAACAGGATCTTGATGCAAGTTTAGTCACCGCTCTTGTTCGCGATTGAGTTTGTGGTAATCAACGTGTTATCAACGTACCCCAATTCTGCAATATGCATTTTTTAATGTTGCTTGTTGATGTTTTTTTACCTTCATCGTCAAGTTTTGGTGATGCTTTGTATCTGCTTTGTTTCGAGTCTTTAAATTAGGTTTTTACCTTTTTTCTATTTGGTATTGTTTATGATCTAAAGACGTTAGTTTTGTGTCTTTAGGATTGTGTCTGAATCATATTTGTTTACATGCATTGTAAACTTTCATATTGAATTTTCCTTATTGATAAAACTGACATACTAATTTTCAAAATGTGATCTTTTAACCATTAATTAGCATTAAGCTTTATTTGTATTGTAATTCATTTATTCATATCATAATTATATTTAAATCATTGGTATGATGATGATGATGATGATGATATATGAAATTTAGGGTAAACTATCATTAACTTTATTTTTGTACTTGTCATTCACCTTTAATTTTCATTTTCATCACTCTAACTTTTAAAATTATTTTTAAGTCGCTAGGCCATTAACTATTTAACAACATTATAACATAACATTTGAAAAATATGAACAACTTCTATAACTTTCTTCTAATTTTGTGAAATATAATCCTGAAATATTCCTTCCCAAAGTTTTAACCTAAATTTTTTATTTCTCTTCGATTTTACGACATTATTGTATTTGCTTTCAAATCTCAACGGTGAGAAAATAGAGGAGGAGAAGAATAATACATCATAGCTCCACACTGATTTAATGGTAAATATTATCAAAATCGTTTTTCCTTATGTTTTGGGTTGAAGTTTTATAAGTTTTAAAGAGTTTTTTTATATAAAAAAATTAAACTGATACAGAGTTAAAGAGCGATTCGAATCATCGGTATATAAAATGGTCAAAGAACATTCAACATAGCATGGCATGAGATAAACTCTTAAAGTTTTCTTTTTGAGAAAAAATGATGAAATGAACTAAAAAAATTATGCAGACAACAAGTGTGACTTCCACCTCAACAAAATATAATCCAGGTCACCTTGTTGTTTTTGACCTTGTCTTGAGTGACTAAAAATTTTGATTTAAAGATTTAAATATTGAAATTAAAAATTTTAAAATTGGTAAAAAATAAATAAGATCAAAGTTAGTGATGGAAATAAAATAGTTTAAGTTGCAAATTTTGGAGTTAAATGTTGTGTACTAGATGCTGTTTTCTTTCACGGGTTCAAGAATAAAAAAAGCTGCAGGCCTTAAACAGCAATGACAAAGCATAACTGATTAACTGCTCCTTTCTGCTAGTGGTTAGGTTTTTATGCTTTTGGTTGGGGTTACTTATTCGCGTTATTACTACAACATTTGCATTCATTTTATTATCCTCTAAATTTATCGGCGGAGGTTTTGGACATGCGTGATAGAAAGGACCGCATAGGTCTCCCAATAAAGAGGGCCCTAAAATAGAGGAACTTAAATTAAATTGAATTAAATATTTATAAAAAAAAATTATAGATTTATATATATAAATATGTGTATATATATAATTATGTGTGTGTATAAGTTAATTTTTTGTATTAATGTTTTTTTTAAAAGAATAACTTATATCTCTTATTGATTATAAATTAAGGACCCTATTTTAATATATTGCACAGGGTCTCCAAAATCTTTGAACCGCTCCTGAAATCGAAGAATTGATGCGGCATGTTGTGCTTTTTATTGTATTTACTTTCATAATATTGCTCGGGAAACGAATAGTATAGTTGATGCTTTAAAAAAGAGCGGGGTAGACCAGATAGATTGGTTGTGAATTCTAGTGCGACCGGTCGGGCATGGGTGTTTTTGCGAGTGTTGGTTGATTTTTTTACGTTGTTATGTTGTACTCTTTTTCTTATCTTAAGTTTAAGGGTTTTAATAAAGCACCTGGTAGCATCTTTGTATGAATTTTAATGCGAATAAAATCAAATGCTTTGATAAAAAAAACTAGAGTAAAACTGGGGCTTCTTGTTTTTTAATTTAATTGTAATTAAGTTTAAAGTTAGATTTTTATCAGATAATAAATAATTTTTATTTGTAAATGGAATACTTTATTACATGAAATGTGTCATAATTATTGTATCTACTAAAGCGAGTTCCAGACTGATTTTTCTTATGTTTTGTTGGTTCATATTGGAATAGACATTGGCCATAAATTTTAAAGTTATTTTATATAGTTTGAAATCTCGACCACTAGTTAAAGTACGATAAATTTTTAACATCTTACCTAAGCCTCGTGGTTAAGTTTAACTATATTCTAATATTTATTTACTACATATTTTTTTTATCTCAATTATTTGTTAATATATTTAAAAAGACTATTTAGCATTAAATAATTATTTTGTGAAAACTGAAGAGTTTGTATTTGATGTGATTCGAACCCATAATCTAAAACATATAGCCATTAATGGATAACATGTTAGTCATAAGTTCATCTTTTCAGATGTCTTAAGACACTTCCGCTTTAAAATTCCGTTAAAACAAACGCTATTTTATAAACTCGTTCTTGAACAAAATCGAAAAACACTTTAAAAAAATTCGGAAAACAAAACCCTTTGCACAAAAATTAATACCGGACTTGTTGGATATTCAAACCCCCTCAACAAAAAATTATATATTTATGTATTCGCTTTTTATAAATTATGTTTTACATGTGGATGGTCTTGAAAAGCGTAGAACGGTTTAATTATTTGTTTTGAACGAGAGTCATGCAAAAACGTGCAAATGAATTATAATTTTATAATATTAATAAAATAACATACTATTTAAATCTTAGGTAAAATAACAAAAGATACCCCCAACGTTTGCATGTTTTGTCATTTGTCCTCCTATTCTTTTTTGGGTCAAAATATGTCCTCAACGTTTGCTTGTTTTGTCATTTGCCCCCCTATTCTTTCTTTTGGTCCAAATATGCCCCCAACGTTTCATTCGTAGTCCAAATATGCCCCAAACGTTTTAATTTGGTCCAAATATGCCCATGTTAGATGGAAACTGTCAGTCAACTGACGTTCAACAACTGATGCTGACTGGACTTGTCATGTATTAAGATCTGCTAATGCCACGTCAAATTTTTTTATAAGTCGTTGACCGTCAGTTGATTGACAGTTTACATCCAACAGGGGCATATTTGAACTATGAATGAAACGTTGGGGCATATTTGAACAAAAAAATAGGGGGTAAATGACAAAACAAGCAAACGTTGGGGGCATATTTGGTCCAAAAGAAAAAAATAGAGGGTCAAATAACAAAACATGCAAACATTGAGGACATCTTTTGTCATTTTGACTAAATCTTATTGATGACCTTTTGAGTAAAGAGAGCACAATTAACCACAAAGTCAGAAAAAATATAAACATAACAAGTAAAAAATAAAAAATAAGTATAAAACATATTTTATTTACATTTTATTATAAAATATATTTAAAATTAAAAAATATCAATACTACAAAAAATAAAGAGTTATTGATCCCAATTTTCTAAAGCTACAATAAAATTAGTGCATTACCAAACTACATTGTCAATCTAAAATTTCTAACGATTAACAAAAATATTTTACCATTCAAAAATTTCAATGATTTGCCAAAATACATACATAAAAATTAACCTCTCACTAAAATATGTAAATGTAGTAGATGCTATAATAAATGAAATAAGCTAGATTAAGAAAATCATATCCGTAATGGTTGAAAATATAAAGGCAATGTTAGTATTATGGGATATGATCCCCTTACACATAACGTAAAATTTATAATTTTACACGTTTTGTAGATAATTGGACGTGTAAAATGGATGACTGAGATTAACTTCTTACTTTTTTTCTTCCAAATGATAATCTTCATATAACTCATTGTTAATCTCAGTCATGCAATAATCCAAAAAAATATGTAAAAACTAAAAAGTCTTACACTGTGTAACTGGATCATATCTAACATTATAAGTAATATATTAACATAGCCCTAAAAATTTGGTAGTGAAATCATATTTCTATTTATTGAATTATAAACTGAACTCTCTTGGCCAATAATAAACCGCCATAAACTTCATGATAAATTATCCTCATTTTTCATAGGAGAAACAAAAACCAAATCTACCTTTAGGAAAAAACAAAAACAAAAATCTAAGCAATTCAGTCCACAATGGTCCAAGTCATGTCATTCTCAAAGATCCAATGGCAGACTTCAATTCGTCCGGGGCTGGATCCAAGTGCCACAAAGGCACCGTGACTTGGACTCCATGCTGACGTGTCAAGATGACAAATGGCAACACTGTGATTAATCTTGGACTTGCTTTTAACATCTAGAATATCAGCTTCATAAACCCTAACCTTGGGCACCGAGTGACAGTAATACAGTAGGTACGGGTACAAACTCTGATGGCACGATACTGATTCCGTCACCTCCCCGCCGTTGATTCCTTTGACTTCTCCGATCATGATCTCTTGTTTTGACCCCCTCACGTTTTCCGTCGTTCTCACCGTAATGCCGTGGCCTAACACCGATGTGGCGAAGTCAATCATGTCTTCCACCGACCCAACGCACCGCTTTGTCTCGCCCCGGCTCGCCGGCCTCTCGCATTCCGACAGTGCGTTCACAAGCACCGGCTCCATGCTTGCTCCAAAAATTTTCTTAATCTCCGATAAGTGAGACGTTGAAAATGGTAATTTACTCAAAATCCCCCGGGGCAAAAATGACCTTCGGGGCATCTTATCTTCGATGTCGGGCATCACCATGACACTCCCTTGCTTCAGAACGGACTCCCTAAAGAATTTACCCGGTTCAACCCATCTATTCACAGAAATGCCACTGATCGGCGGTGCGGCTGTTTCTTTCGAGTACCCGGAAAATGAGACACCCTTTTTGGCATAATCCAGGAACGAACGAGCCAAATCATACGTTTTGAACCCTACGGTGGTCGAACCGGTGGAACCTTTACCATATTCTTTGAATGTAGAGTTTCCAACATTAAATGTTTTGCCGTAGTTGGAAAAATCAACTTTCCCGGAATTCGAATCCCTTGCGTACGACTGAAAAGAATCAACCCCGACATTCGCTGAATCTCGATAGCTGGTAAAGCTGTCAATCCCCGACTTGGAAGCTAAACCATAGGTTTTAAAGTTATTATGGGGATTGTTACCTGAGTCACCATATGCTTTAAACGAGTCGTTTGCCGAGTTCCCCAACACGCCATACCCTGAAAAACTCGACCCGACGGTGTTAGCATTGCCACTGTAGCTTGTGAACTCAGCCGGAACAGACTTCCCCTTCTTCCCATAATTGATGAATGCTTGGGACCCGGCGTTTGTCTCCGAGCCATAGCTTGAGAAAGAAAGTTTATGGTTGTTACCATCCGAGTCATAGCTGGTGAACCGGAGGTTTGGCACGTTAACTCGTTCCTGGTAGTTGTTGAACTGCCCGGAGCCGCCCGTGGCGCCGGAGCCATAGTTGGTGAAGTTATCAATAGCAACGTTGGCATCTTTGGCATAGCTCGTGAACTCTTCTCTATGGCCATTTGATCCCCGGCTGTATTTCTTAAACGATTCATTCGGAGTATTTATCCCGTCGGAGTAGTTCTTGAAGGAGTCGACTCCGCCGCGTCTCGACGCACCATAACCTGCAAAACTTTTACTGGAATACACTGCAAAGCTCGCATCCTTGCTGCCCTTCCCAACAGCGTCTAGTTTCGAGGAGTCCTCTTCGAACAGGCAGAAAAGATCGGCCAAGGAGCAAAAAGCTTCGACGTGGGACGACAGAGAGTTGCGGTCGGCGAGTTCGGTGAGCTTGGCGGAGTCTACGGCGGTCAGTGGAGAAGCTTTGGAGAAAAGAAACGGTGGGATTGGAAGATTGGTGGAAATGTGGTTGTTCCAGTAGCGAATCAACGAGGCTTTGGGTGTGAAAGGGTTCTTCTCCTTGGCCGGGCTTGTGCCTGTACAAAAGACTCGAACCACCTGGGAATAGAATAGAATGAAAGCAGAGTATATATTATGAAGTGAAAAAGATGGAAGAGACAATATAGAAGAAGAAACAAGATTAGGGAATATAGATTCTTACATTGAAAGATGAGAGAGATAAGTAGAAGAAAAAGAAAAAGAAGATTTTCATGTTGTTTGGTCTCTGCTTGCTAGTTGGAGAAGACAGAGTGGCGTGTTTGGGGGAATTATATAAGAGTATAAGCAGGGGCTTTTTTTTTTTATTTTATAAAATTCACTAAATTTTTATTAAATCCATAGAAATATTTCAATTACAATGCATTTAAGAACAAAAATATTTAGATTAAACAACCCAAAAAATTTCTTTAAGCATACCAACAAAATTTAGCAGCCTCCTGAATCTCCTTGTCTCTGTCCAAACGAGACGCATAAAGAAGGAAAAATGAGTGGTGCGCGATCCAAGCTGTCAAGCAAAAAGTACCGCTACTCAGGACTGATTTTATCGGCAAACAACCATCAACCGAGTGAGGATATAACTTTCCAAGTGACCACCGACAAAAATATAAATCAGAAACTAGCACCGATTGAATCTCTGTGCGAACAACAATCGATCGCTAAGGTATGCAGAAACATGTCACAAAGACAGATAAATCAAACCACAAAACAAAAACAAAAACATGTCACAAGGACTGAGGAAAAACGTGTCACAAAGACAAGGAAAGAGATTCTTATTAAAATAAAAAACAAAAAAACTAATAGATTTGGTGGTCGACAACCAATATTAAAATTGATTGTCGACCACCGATCAAAGGGATTGATCAATGTAGAAAACGAATAGAATTGAAAGAATTTTAGTATGAAGAGCGGCTAAGGTTTCAAAACAATTCAATTTTTATATGACCGTCGTCGGGGCTTCTTATTTTTTTAAATATGTATGTTTGTTTTATTATTTATATTTAAGATGAAAAATTACCTCTCACAATAATATCATTTTCAGAGTTTAAATTTTCGTCCTTACTTTAAGTAAAATATACCTTACCAAAATAATCAACAACATTTGTTGGTAGCGAAGCCTTCTTTTTGTTTTGTTTGTTTTTTTCAAGCTTTGTTTTCTTTTTCTTTTTGATGGGTTCTACTTTAGTAAAATAAAGTTGGTCTGGAGACTGACTAACATGGATTCAAGTAGAATTGGAGTAAACAAAAAGAGCCACGACAACAATATTTTTTAATATCTATATTACATCGCTCGAATTTAAATTATTTGAGAACCAATTTTTTGTTGAATCTAAAACGAATTGTTTTTTAGATAAAAAAAATATGTTCATTTTAAGAGGTTTAGTTTTAAATCGTTTTGTCTATAAGGTGTGTGTACAACTGTACATTGTCAATGTCAAAGTGTTAAGAATTTGTATGAATAGATACTATATTGTAATCACATTTAGACTATTCAAAAAATCAATTAATTATTTTCTACTTATATATTAAGTAAATTTTAAATTCTAAACAAGAGATAATATATGTTTATATTTATGTCATGTGTTGATCGAATTAAGATTCAATGGACAAAAATACATATGTATTAATGTTAATATATACTCATTTACATAATACAATTTATTAGGTGATTTATGAACAAAGTGAAGTGTTATGATCTTCTTCTTTAAGTTTTATTTTCTTTTTGATGAGTTCTCCTTTAGTAAAACAAAGTTAGTTTAGACACCGACTAAAATAACAAAAAATATTATGTTCTTTTGTGGTGTACTTTTATGCATGTTTTAAAATTTAAAAAATTAAACTATACATTCTAACCCTAAAACTAAACTCTAAACTCAAAATTATTTTTTAACATCAGAGCATTCGTAAATACACCAAAAATAATTTATAATCGACTAACATAGATTCAAGGATAATGGAGCAAACAAAAAGAACAAGGGTAATCTACAACGGATGTCACTCAATTACGGGTAAAATTATATTTGGGTCACTCAATTATTAGAAATTACATATAAAGATAGTTTATAATTCTTTCTCTAAATTTAGTATGGGTAGAAAATGCCCTTTACTTAGTCATCTCATGTTTGCGGATGATTGAGTGACCCAATTGTAACCTTACCCATAAGTGAGTGACTCAAGTGTTACTTTTAATAATTGAGTGACCCAAATGTAACCTTACCCATAATTAAGCGACATAAATGTAACTTTTAATAATTAAGTGACCTAAATATAATATTACCCATAATTGAACGACCTCCGTTATAATTTATCAAAAGAACAATGATAACAAATATTTTTTTAATGTCCAGTTAACCCATGTCCCTAAATATTATAATAAAATATATCAACCGAGTTAAGACTCAATTGAAATATATATATATAGTCGTTAAATTTTTTGTATTAGATATTAGGGGAAGATCAAACAATATTAGAAAATCAAAATAATTAAATTAATATGTAAAATTTATGCTTATATATTATATTGTTTAATCAATGATTAATTGATAAATCATATTGATATCACAATTATGAATCTATGATTTATATATATAGCATTCCACGTTACAAAACTTTCTTTGTAGAAGATTTTATTCTTTTGAGCATGGTATAGTAATATTGACCACATATATGTATTTATCTCGAAAATATAACAACTAAATTAAAATCAAATGTTTGATTTAAAAAATGAATTAATTTAGGTTTATGCTACGAAAATCCGACTTAAAGATTATTTATCATTATCAATTAAACTACAAATGAAATGACAAAAGACTTGTTATCAAAACTTCAAATAGCACCAATTATAATTTGATTAATTAAATTTTTGCAATTTACAAATCATAACAACTCAAGCAGTGAACTAAAATTAAACGAAGTTCAATAGAAATCAAATTAAAATAAATTGAATATTACTATTTAAACAATTTTAAAAAATTATACCATATATCATTCGCATTAACATCAAAATATATAGATTATGTATAAACAAAACTGATAGAGTAAAATTACATTTGTGTACAGCTTGAGAGATTCAGTAACATTAATTTTTTTACTGATTGTTTTGTTCTTCTATAGCAAATTCTACTTTTGAATAAATAAAATTCAACCATTAAAACAAAAAAAATTAAAATTATGTTTTCCTAAATCATAGTTGTTTACTTATTAGTGAATTTTATAAAGGGTTAACTACTAAAATAATCACTTATATTTTTCCTCAGTATAGAGTTGGTCACCGATTTTGAAAAACGACTAATAAGGTCACTTACGTTTTTTGAGCGTATGGCCACTCAGTCGTTTGTTGCCGTTAAAAATGACAACAAACTTTTGGTACACCAAAATTATTTTAAGAAGTAATATTTTTTTTTAAATATTTTAAATTTAATAATAATAAAAATAGTTTTATTTTATTTTTAAATTAAAATAATAAAAAATGACATGTCATGTTATAATAAAAAAATAATTCAGAGTGAAAAAATAGGAGCAATTTAAAAGTTTAGTTATTAAGTGGGAGCAATTTGGGCACCTAAAATTTAAAAATGATATACTTTGGGCACCTATTTTTCATTTAAGCCTTTATAATATTATTGTGCTAATTGATTGTAAAGTTTTAGGGTTGAAAAATAAAATTTTAAAAATTCAAGGGTGGAATTATAAAGAAACCTTTTCAATAGTTACCATAATGTTTATTTTTTAAAATTGAGGAGCAGAAATGTACATAGGATAAATTTTAGTGGTCATTACAATAATTTACCCTTATTTTTTCACTGCTAGGTCAGCAAGTCACCAATGTTTAACGGCAACAAACGACTGAGTGGCTAAAAGTTTACGCTTCGAAAACGTAAATAACCTTACTGGTCGTTTTTCAAAATCAGTGACCAACTTTGTACTGGGAGGAAACATAAGTGAGTATAGTTAACCATTTTATAAAAAGAAAAAAAGTCGCAAATTCCTATGGACAACTTGAGCTACATGCCACGTGGGTGCCATTTAGTTGACATCTTTACAAGAGAGTGGAGAGTGGAAATATTTCTTAATATAAAAACAAAAGTTTAAATATATTAAAAGTTATGTATTTTTAAATTTCCAATTTTATAATCTTATGATAATGAGTTTATGTAGTATTTTTATTTCAAAATTTTGGCCCCTCTTTTGGTTTACATTTAATCTTAATGTTAATTGTTGATAGGACAATTACAAAAAAGAAAATCATAATTTATGTTTACAATTTTTTTTTATCATTATGACTATTAAAAAATTGTAAGCGTACATGATTGAAAAATGTATTATTCAATTAATGATATTATTTATATTAAAATATTAGGAGTCAAATTGATAATATATAAGGGACTAATAAAGTTATGTTACCTTTTTTTTATAGTTATCATGTAAGCTATTAACAATATAATTGAACATAAGTCAGAAGAGAAAGCAAAATTTTCACAGAGATAATTTCATAAAAAAGTTACAGGGACCAAAATTTAAATTTTAAATAAGTTTAATGACTTTTAATATATTTAAACCTAAATACCATGGTGGTTTAGTTTACCGTTAGAGGACAACAACACCATTAAAGTGAGTGGGATCTAGATCCTAAATTAACTATTTTTTTAATTATAATTGTTTATTTATTTAGCATTTTTGGTATTTATTTAGTGGGAAGTAATGGTTCTTGTACAAAGAGACCCATCATTTCGGGTCTCCCAATCCTGCTTAGAAAATTCCGGTACCCAAAACTCAACCGGCAAGGTAATAAAATAAAGGGCAAATATTTTTTAATATATTAATGTGATTATATCTTAATATATGTTTTTATTTTTTGATAATATGCACACATTTTGTATACACAAGTGATTGAACTCGGATTTTTATAATAAATATTATTTTTTTCTTGTTAGAACCACTCGTTAAGTTCATAAAAGACAAATAATTAAATGTACAATTTGGTCTTTGTTTTTTTTTCATTTTTATACCTAATTTCTTCGTCTCAATTTAGTACAAAAAATATGTTTTGACTAGAGATTTTAGGGTTAACTTAGGAAAATATCCACATAAAAATGCTTCTTTTCCTTTTTTTTCAAAATGTACCTATACTTACTAATATTTAAAATTTTGATTGAGTTTGGTGTCATTAGTTAGCCGGATTCAATTCAGTAAATATTATTGTAAGGGTGTTGGTGTCTTTTTCATATTTTTATAAATCTTTAAATAAAACTATTAAAACGTATTTTTCATGTTTAAGCACATGACCGAGAACTTCTATACACAAGTCTTTTATTGCGTATGTCACGGGGTCAGAGTCTTGGCGCAGGGACATAGCCCCCGTGCGGCAACCCAGGGCTCTTACCAGTCCGGGGCTCAGCCTTATCCGCTCGATGCTTACTGGTTTCGCCCTCCCATGGGCTCATCAGGGAAGCGGGGACAGCTCCCGACCAGTGTGGTGCCTAACCAGCACTCCCGTCCCCAGGACTGAACGGCTGTACGGCACGTACTACACCCTTAATGCTATCTCGCATCTCGACTTAAGCACGACCAGCAAGCATCTCGTCACGGTCTTGCCTATCACGCAAACGGACCGTGACAATCTCCCCCACTCAATTCATGCACGCCCTCGTGCATGGGGAGAAAACTCGTTCCCACTCCTATGGGGAACTAACCCAGATCTAGTGTGCAATTCCTTGCATGCTCGCCCTCATCACCGAGGTTCTGCGAGTGCTTGGCGAACTTTCGCTGTAGCTTCATGTCTACCCTACCTCGTCTCAATCTCTTTATAGAGGTCCTACTCGCGAACACCACTTCACTCGGGTGCGAGACTCACGCTCGTCCACTTGACTCGCTACGCGCAGCACATGGAGCGCTTGGTAAGCTCACAGCTAGCACACGGACCGGCTCTGATACCATCTGTCACGGGGTCAGAGTCTTGGCGCAGGGACATAGCCCCCGTGCGACAACCCAGGGCTCTTACCAGCCCGGGGCTCATCCTTATCCGCTCGATGCTTACTGGTTTTGCCCTCCCATGGGCTCATCAGGGAAGCGGGGACAGCTCCTGACCAGTGTGGTGCCTAACCAGCACGCCTGTCCCCAGGACTGAATGGCTGTACGGCACGTACTACACCCTTAATGCTATCCCGCATCCCGACTTAAGCACGACCAGCAAGCATCTCGTCACGGTCTTGCCTATCACGCAAACGGACCGTGACAATCTCCCCCACTCAATTCATGCACGCCCTCGTGCATGGGGAGAAAACTCGTTCCCACTCCTATGGGGAACTAACCCAGATCTAGTGTGCAATTCCCTGCCTGCTCGCCCTCATCACCGAGGTTCTGCGAGTGCTTGGCGAACTTTCGCTGTAGCTTCCTGCCTACCCTACCTCGTCTCAATCTCTTTATAGAGGTCCCACTCGCGAACACCACTTCACTCGGGTGCGAGACTCACGCTCGTCCACTTGACTCGCTACGCGCAGCACATGGAGCGCTTGGTAAGCTCACAGCTAGCACACGGACCGGCTCTGATACCATCTGTCACGGGGTCAGAGTCTTGGCGCAGGGACATAGCCCCCGTGCGGCAACCCAGGGCTCTTACCAGCCCGGGGCTCGGCCTTATCCGCTCGATGCTTACTGGTTTCGCCCTCCCATGGGCTCATCGGGGAAGCGGGGACAGCTCCCGACCAGTGTGGTGTCTAACCAGCACGCCCGTCCCTAGGACTGAACGGCTGTACGGCACGTACTACACCCTTAATGCTATCCCGCATCCTGACTTAAGCACGACCAGCAAGCATCTCGTCACGGTCTTGCCTATCACGCAAACGGACCGTGACACGTACATATAATTATTTGATAATTTACCCGAATGAAAATAATTCGATTGTCATTATAATTGGTACAACATATAAAGAGTAGATGAGATCGAGCATACTTAAAGCTAATCATACTCCTATTTATAGATAAGAAAGAGTATTGGTAGTATATGTATTTTACACTAAGTGTTCAATCAAATATTTGATAATTTAGTTTTCACAAATAAAATTATTTACATTATATATATATATAAAATGTATGCTTTAGTTTGGCGTCACTTAATGATGTCATGATTGGGTTTTTTTTAATAATGTTTATTTTTGGGAGGAAAAATTTGCTTCTAATGAGTAATGAACCCACAACTTAATAAAGAGGGAAATGTGTCAACTGAGAGATTCTAACCATATGCTCTAGATATTATACTAATAACTCAATTTTATTTGTAATAACATATATCTATTATTCAAAATTATTAATTTCTTAAATTGTGAATACTTAAAATTATTTTTGTCAAAATATTTTTTAAATAAAATAATTTTATTTAAAAATATAAATTATTTAAAAACCAAATGTTTCATTACAAAACTAAATAATGTTCATACGCATACATGTGTGATATGTGCCTAAAAATGATATTTTTAAAGTTTTTGTTTCAGCTGATGTTACTTAACTTGGTGATACAATCTCAGTTCAAAAAGTAAATGTATAAAATAAAAGATATATTTATAATAATATTAATAATCCAATTTTATTTTTCTAATAAATATCTATTAGTAAAAATAACAATCCCCTAAATTATGAATAATCAAATCGTTATTTTTTTTACAATATAATTAATTTTTAAAAATTAAAATAAATTAATTTTATTTGAAGAGAACAAATTATTCAAAAAAATCAAATATTGCATTATAGAAATAAATGTTGTTTACATATATATATATATATATATATATATATATATATATATATATATATATATATATATATATATATATATATATATATATTGAAAGCTAGAGTGATTACAAGTAGTATATGTTCTAAATATACTCTCAACCATTTGACAATGAACGCTCAATCACCCTGCTGCAGCTGCTGGTGCTCGAACCCGTGACCTCTAGGAACAACAACCGTTCCCTTAACCACTGAGGCAAGTTAGTTCGTGCATGTTGTTTACATATATAGGTGTGTCTTAAAAAATAATATATATGTTTAACTATGGATATAAATAAAATAAAATAAAATCATTCATGGATTACCAAACTTATTGGTAGGTGTATGTTCCGTGGATTTAGGTTGTTGAAATATTAATGTATATAAACAATATGTAGTTGTATGATTCAAGGAAATCTCATAATTGCACTCACCTTACAAAGTTACAATATATTATAACCTATTGTTTTTAATTTATTTCATTCGCCCAAACTAAATCATAAACCACCATGTCTTCTAAATTTATTGTCATCAAAACTCTCTCTCCTCTCCTCGAGTGACAAGAAATTAATGTAGATTCCTCGATTCACGTTTCCAATTACAAAATTAATTGATATGAAACATGTCAGTTTCATTAATTCTAAACTGCACACTTAATTGTATTTTATAAAATAAAATTTTGGTTTGATTTTTAATTATGGTTCTATCTTCTTTAATCTTTGTTTAGGGATTAATTTGTATTTTTTGATAGTTTTGGGAAATATAATTGGTTGATATTATTAGTTTACTTTTGTTTTTTTAGGTATTTGTTGGATAGATTAACCTGAATTTTAAAAAACATGTTTAAAGAATCTAATGTCATATCTTATTAGACCAATCAATAGCTGGTAAAAATTACTAGTAGCTATTGACTTTTCGAAATACATTTGTAAAATAAACACATTGCACTTTCTGACAACCTACGTCAGTAACTTCAAAACAGTTTCACGATGTTTAAGGTCAGACTAGAGATTTTTAAACACCGTGAAACTATAACTGTTGAATTGATTCATCACAAGGCAATCCACATCCACACACTACGATCAAATAAAACATTCAAAAGAATGAGCTATTGCCAATACCTCAACGTTGTTCGAATCCATTACCCCTAACAATCCAAAAAACAAGTGTCGAAATCCAATCATCATAATCACACAACACACCTCCACACCTTGACTTGCCCAATTTGTTTCTTGCTGCTCCATCAACATTAAACTTCATTACAGTTATTAAAAGTAGTGTGTAAAACACACCAAATCGTACGCTATGAGTTTGCACACAAGGAACACATCTCAAGGGACACTTCTACAATTGAGCCTGCATTATTAGTTCTGCCTTCTTTGTCACTTTTACCCATAAGAAAAATGAACGCAATTTAATTAGGAAAAATAGTTTCTAATTAGAAGTGTGTAAAAAAATTCGATCCGAATAATTCAATTTATTTATTTGGTGATCCGATCTGAAAATACGGATACTCAATTTATTTTTTGATTTTCAGATGAAATATTTGAGAGAAAAATTGAATAAACGTATTAGATACAGACCATATAAATTCTAATTTTGAATTATCTGAAAAAATTGGGCCTATAGCCCTTTAGCGGGCCAACCCTAGTGTGTGTCTGAGTTTGACCCAATGAAGCCTCTCAACTCTCACCTATGTATTTTCCATCTTGTTTTAAATCTGAAATCTTCCATGGAATCACATGTAAAAGACACGTATGAGGGCTTTCATCGCATATGTCAACAACTACATTTAAAATCTGACTCATCTTCTATTTTCAATCGGCTCTACCTACTTATCTTTATTTTTTAAGGTTTTGCGCTGATTAATTTGGATTGATTCTTATCGCACACTTGACTTTGGTAGATAAGTCTCCAATTGAAAATTTTTTACGTACTCAAGGTCTACATAGACAATATCAAGCTGCTTACCACTTGGACCAACCACGTTAGTCGTAATAATAATTTATTAATTTATGCATAACGCAACATCAATGATTCATAGCTAATTCCATTTGAACAGTTCCTCGTATTTTTGCGGTATTTCAGGTTTCGGACGACCTCTTAGAGGAAGCCAAGGGCCAAGGCTGCTACTAAGAATGCATTAGAAGAGATGACGCTGATTAAAATGTTAGTGAAGCCAAGCCTGGCCTGGCCTCTCTCTAGTTTTAAAAGGATTATAAAATTTCAGTGTTAATTAGTAGCAGAACTTAGTAAAAGAGTTTTTGGGTGTCAATTTAAAACTTTTTTAAAATAAAAATTTAAGTTAAAGTTTTTAAAAGTTCAATTTAAAATTTTCAAAATTTTGAAGGGAACTAACTAAAATTTTTGAAAATTCGAGAGGCTTAATAAAAATTTTTAAATTTTTTTGAGATATATATATATATATATATATATATATATGATGTTATTTAAAAATTTTAAGGCTTAATATAAATTTTAAAAAAATTGAGGACCAATTAAAATTTTAAAAAATTTTAAAAAGCCGGATTCTAATAACTCAAGTTTTTGGGGTCATGCCCACATATCCTTTCTTTTGTTCCGCTACTAGATTTAAGTTGTAAAAAATTTGATATATTAATAATTTGTAGGTCAAAGAGGTAAACTTGTCCATGACCATGTAGTAAAACAAAACAACAATGTTGTCCCAATTTTCCCCATCAATTTTACTCTCAAAATTATTCAATTACATTAATTTTAGCCCTTAATCAATATTGTCTGTTACACTATTGATATGGTGGTCCACTGTACCGCCACGTCAACACGCTTAATTATCATGTCAGCTTTCCTTGATTAAGTGTCATCATCTGATCTAGTTAGACTAATATTTTAGGCACATATAAAAATATATAGTTGCAACACTTTTTTTTTTGGAGAATTTACTTAAATATTGCACACAACTTTTTTCTTCAAGTATGACACAAGGCATTTTATTTCTACAAATATTGTGATTGCTACAATGATTTTAAATATATACCACATGAATTCGTCTTTAAAAGATGATTCAATTTATTGAATTAAAAAAAATATTGTTCAAAGTCGGAACCTCTTGTCACCGACTTTTATATATTTACTGTTCATAGTTAAATTCTAGTAGTTCCGACTTCACTTTCACTATAGAATGTATAATATTCGTGGAAATAAAATGGCTTGTGCCGAGGAAAAAAGTTAGGTGTCATATTTATATAAGGAAAATACTTTGATGCACAAACTGTGTAAACTTTAGTTTACACAATCCCTTTAATTTTAGGGTTTATGGTTTAGGGTTTTATGTTAGGGTTTAGGGGTTTAGTATGTAGGGTGTATAATTTAAGGTTTATGGTTAGAATTTAGAGTTTAGGGTTTATGGCTTAGGGTTTAGGGCTTACGTTGCTAGGGTTTGTGATTTAGATTTTAAATTTTATAAAAGGATTGTGTAAAAAAATTTTACACAGCTTGTGCATCAAAATAAAACCCTTTATATAAACCCTCCCACTTTTTTTATGGTTAAACTTTTCTTAAATTATTTAATTCGTAAACCATTTTTTCTATTTTAAAGGGTAAAGGAAAATACTTTGATGCACAAGCTGTGTAAATTTTAGTTTACACAAGCCCTTTAATTTTAGGGTTTAGGTTTTAGGGTTTTATGTTAGGGTTTAGGGGTTTAGTATGTAGGGTATATAATTTAAGGTTTATGGTTAGAATTTAGAGTTTAGAGTTTAGGGCTTAGGGTTTAGGGTTTAGGTTGCTAGGGTTTGTGATTTAGATTTTAAATTTTATAAAAGGATTGTGTAAAAAAAATTTACACAGCTTATGCATCAAAATAAAACCCAAGGGTAAAATGCTTAAATCATCGCTCAACTTTGATTTATGACCTATTTTGGTCACTAAACTTTAAAAACGGTCAATTTACTCACTAAACCTTATTTATTGGCCTATTTTGGTCATTAAATATTGTTTTATTAATATTTTAGTATGATATGACATATTTTATTATTATTTAATATTACTTTAAAAATTATATTTTATTATTATTTAATAAAAAATCATACCTTGAGAGCCTCCTAACTGCTGCAAAGCATTAACGAACCAGCGATGCAACTCCGATGACCAACATCTCCTTTGCTTTCTACCAACAACGACTAAAAATTCGTTTGGGATGAACATGAAACCTCTACTAGAACTCGTACTTGAGTGAATACAACATGTTTACGCTTTTGAAATCTTGATTTTGATGGTCAAAATCGTTAATTCGTGGACCGATATCTCCTTTATCTTTTCATTCTTCACTGCAAAACTCGTACTTGAGTGAATACAACATATTTACACTTTCTAACAGTACATTGTACACTTCTCATGCGTTTTGCCTAAATTGCAGGCTTGCAGCTTTAGCTCCTAGTTTAATGTGGCCGGTGAAAGTGTTCGGTAAAGGTGGCCGGTGAGGGTGGCTTGTGAGGGTGTGGCTGGTGGAAGTGGAGGAAATAATTTTGGGGATTGTGGATTAAAGATTGAGTATGTTTTAGGTTTATAGATTGTGTATGATTTGGTTTTATTTTTAATTTTTAATTTTTATTAAATAATAATAAAATATAATTTTATTTTTATTTTAAATTATTTTTTATATTTAATAATAATAAAATATGAATATTATACTAAAATATTAATAAAATAATATTTAATGACTAAAATAAGTTAACAAATAAAGTTTAGTGAGTAAATTGACCGTTTTTAAAGTTCGGTGACCAAATTAGATACTAAAATAAAGTTGAGTGATGATTTAAGTATTTTACTTTTATTTTAATGCAATATATCTCATATTTAGCCTCAAGGCCTCCCCTTCCACATCGGATTAACCAAGCTCGGCTCTTCCGTTTACTAAGGAGTCCTGAAAATGCTACTGAATTTCTTCACCTATCCATTTTCTTTGTTATTTCCGGAAATTAGTTTCTCCTTAATGAATCGAATCCACAACTAAAACAAAGTTAACCATCGTACGGATATATTCTCTCTTTTTGGCTTCCGAATGAATACCAGATCTTTTGGCTTTTGCTGTTCTCACACTCTCTAAACCCTCCCGATCCCTTCTTCTTCTTCTTCTGCTGCTATACTTCTTTAAACTCTTTCTTCTATGGCCATAAGAGGCGTCGATTTCAAGTGGTTTGTTTTTCATCTCTTTATTTTTTCCTTCATTTATTTATGCAGTTAAATTGGTTTTTTTTTTTTTAATTATTTCCCTTTTTTTTGTTGCAGGTATGATGGTTTTTTCTTGTCTATGCTAGCTACAAGTGTGTATCCTTTTTCTCTATCAGTTCGGTTCTTTCATTTGGGTTTTTGATTATCTTGCTAGTTTTGCACATTTATGGATTTTTTGTTTAGTACAGTTTGATTGTTAGGGTAATTGGAGGAAAGGGGATAGGGAATGAATCTATTGTTGTCTTCTTTTGTGTTTATTGGAAATAGTACTTGTTAGTTCTTTAACAATTCTCTTCGATTAGAATCATTGTTGCAATCAATTGGAAGCGTTATCATCATTGTACATACCCATTGCATATATGGATCATGGTGGGTGCTTTTTATTTGAGAATTTTCTATGGAATGTAAAGTTGTTTCCTTCTGGATTTTGCTGGTGCAGGAAAAGTTCCTTTCCTTCTGAATCCGTAACTTGATGACTATTGTTTCAGGTTGATTACTCCACTGTGTTCGTTTTTCGTCTTTTGATGTTTGTAGATAATGGGCTTGCCACCGGGATGGGTTTGTAAGTAATTATCTTTTACCGTTAAGTAGTTTAAATGAGACTGTTTGATCATGGGGTTGATAATTCTTCATCTTTAGGTATAAATTGTTGCTTTTTTTAATTTCATAGTAGTGCTGTCATGCCACTCAACTTAGCTACAAGAATGCCAATTAGCCATTACAGTTTGAAAATCTATTTTTACCTTTGTACTGTTTGATTCTCGGTTGCAGTTACCTGCAATTCTTCTTCTGTAAAAGGTAGTATTCTGTTAGCAGCTGACTTTAAAAGGTAGTGTTCCCGTTAATAGCTGCCTTTTTACATGACAGATAATTATCTTATGCTTGACTTCATTTGCTTATAGGGATTTTGGGTGGCAGCAGAGGTATGCTCGTTTTTGTGGAAGAATAGTGGTCCTCTCAATTCTGTCTATGCTACTTTATCCATTTCTTTGGGCCTGGACTGTCATCGGCACTCTATGGTTTAGCAGTGCTAGGAATTGTGTAAGTGTTTAATGCTTTCACAGTCGTCAGGATCATTCTCTTCTGAATGCTATCTTATCACTGGAGTCTGGAGTTGACATGGCAAATATATGCAGTTGCCAGAAGAAGGTCAGAAATATGGTTTCCTGATCTGGCTGCTTTTCAGTTACTGTGGATTGCTCTGCATTGCTTGTATGTCTATTGGGAAGGTTAGTACTTAGTCGTGCCTATACTCCAGTAGAGTGTCTCTTAATTCATCAATGGCCTTGCTGCTGTATGTTACGGAATACGGACACATGATGGCAGCTCTGTTTTGTTTCTGTTTCTTTACTTTAATGTCAAGTGTTCTCATGGCCTGGATGTGTGCATAGAACGTCTAAATTGTTTGCATGTTAATTTTTTATTACTATGTTCTTATCTTGTTCATGAAATTCATCTTCTGCAGTGGATAACACGTAGACAGGCACATCACTTACGCGCTCAGCAGGGAATTCCTATTTCAGAATATGGGGTGAGTTCTTAATCTCTTGCTACATGTATCCGAGTTGTGTATCCTGCAAAATTTTCTTGGTGTATTATTTCATTGAAATTCAGCTACTTATGATATGTTACTGACGTGGAGTTTCGAGGAAATAAAAGATTCAAAAGACATTTTGTTTAATACTGAAATATGGATAAAATATACTTATGATAAATGTATCAAGGAAAGAACAAAGGTTAATGGGTTTAGATAATCAAAAGAGATTATCTTGTATATAATTTAGTATAAAAATGTTACTTTGGTGTTTATGATGTAAATATTTGCACAAGTTATGTGCTAAACATTTATTTTTCATTTTGCTTTCTATCCAATCTTAGTGGAGATTGCCGAGTCACTATATTTTCTCCGGTGCCTAACATCCTTTATAGCTTCTTCACTAAGACATCTTTTGCGCCTGACCACTGCGCTTTGAATTCAAAAAAAGTACCTAAAAGTGGTTCAATAATTCACATCTTTAACCTTAAATGATGCAGGCTTTGTCTTAAGTTTGAATTAGTCATTTTTGTTTCAATTTTGTCAAGTTTATAATTATCATAAAATTTCTTGACTATCTAAACATATGTGTGCAAGTGTCGGTGGTTTCAGAAATTCTCCTTCCATATTTGTATAATTTCAGTTTGATGGATCTGAACTAAACACACAATTTAATCTAGGTTTTGGTGGACATGATTCGAGTGCCAGATTGGGCGTTCGAAGCTGCTGGTCAAGAGATGAGAGGCATGGGCCAAGATACAGCTCCATACCATCCTGGACTTTATTTGACTCCGGCTCAGGTTGGTGCTTAGTTATTATGAACCACCTTAATAGTTTCTTTTATTCTATTTTGTTGTTTGTGTTAAATTTTAAATTCCTAGAGAAGGTCATGTAAAACAAGTAGGGAGAAGAAATAGAATATATAAACTTAGAGAAGAACTCTGGAATAAACAAGAACAATTATGGAGAACAAAGGATCGGGGAGGAACAGAACTAAGGGAGAAAACCAGATAGGATTGATGGACAGTTAAAGTCTCAATAATAAAATATTCAATGCATAAAACCTAGTTGAAATTATAGTAACATAGGTATTGATAACTAGACGCAATACTTGATTAAAAATTCAAAATGAACAATATGAGCCTAAAACCCCAGTATTTGAAAATAATAGTAAAACTCTAATTAGTTAAAAAAATATCCTGATTATGTGTAAAAATTACTGTAAACCTGAATAAAATATAAAGTAAAGTCGTAGGTAATTTGATCCTCTATCTAAAGGTGAGGTTGAAGTCCTCATATATTTTCTATCCTGATCTTCCTTCTTCTTTTTTTGGGTTGTTTCTCAGAGAGAAGCAGTAGAAGCACTCATTCAAGAACTTCCAAAATTCAGGTTGAAGGCTGTTCCAACTGATTGCAGTGAATGTCCAATTTGCTTGGAAGAGTTCCATGTAGGGAATGAGGTAAAACCTTTCAGTTCTACTAATCTTCTAGATAAGCTAAACCCCATTAATTATAAGTGAGTTGGATTTGTTATGTCTGTGGGATCTTTAAAGGCAATTTATATGAAGTTTATACTCACAGTTCCGAGTTTGCGGATTAATGACCTGAATATATTAATTTCAGAGTCACTGCAACTCATATGGATCACATGGAAAACATAAACATTATGATGAGAACTTTTCCTGATTTTAAATCTGAAGGTGCTTGCAGAGAATCCTACTTGGTAGTCTGAAAGCCTAGTAGATGTCATATTTTTGCTTTAGCATTAGCTTGAGTTTCTAACAAGTAGTGGTGCAGGTTCGTGGATTGCCCTGTGCTCACAATTTTCATGTAGAGTGCATTGACCAGTGGCTTAGATTGAATGTGAAGTGTCCTCGATGCCGATGTTCTGTGTTCCCAAATCTTGACCTAAGTGCCTTATCCAATCTCCGAAGTGCTGATTCTGAACGATCATCTGCCAGTGTAGTCACAACAACCCAATACGTGAGAACTCAGCCTCCCAGCCAGAGCTATTTATTGAGATTGCAAGGTCTCCTCCGTCCAGTCCGAACAGGCAATGCTGGGGCACCAAATGATGAAGATGTTGCTTTAGAAACTGCAGAGAATGGAGCTTTTAATGTGGTAGCTCAGAATTCTAGAGGCACAGAAACTGTTGCACACAGGCTTGGTCATCTCTCCGGTCCGCCATAACACTGAACGTTTCTTGAATTTTCCTGATAATTTTTGCTACAATTTTCTTCTTCTAACCTTTAGCCGAAATAGGCTAGACGATGATGTTTTGCCCATGGCCATGGCTAAACACTTGCAGTGTGTTGCTGTTTGTAACAAACGATGTATAAGTTGGCCTACCATGATACAAGCACAGGGTTGGTAAATCACATTGGAATCAAAAGTGTTTCATGTGATGGGTCGTTCTAATTTTGACTCAATATTTTAGCCTCAATCCTGCTGACATGGTCTTGAAAATTTTCATAATTTGGTACTTACCCAGAAATGTTTCCAATCAAACAAGCCCGTATCTCAATCGGCAGTTCAGTTTGTCCATCACAATTGCTAATTTCTTCATTACACTGTACATTCTATACAAACTGACTCTAATTACAAAGGTGGTGGAAGTCATGAAATCTGGAACTTGTACCAAAGTTGCTTAATTATTGGGGTTTAAGGATGATGATTTGTTGAGAAAGCAACATGCCTGTTGTGGACAGCAGTGAGTATTTGATCGAGTCGAGTCAAAATTTTTTGAGTTAGTTAAGTTGACGTGTTTTATTGTACAACTCAATCTTTATTTGAATTTTTTTTTTGAGTTGAGTCGAGCTTATAAAATTTAAGTCAAGTTGAGTTGTTCGAGTTTTTGTTCAAATTTAATTGTAAATATTTATAATATTATCGTACTAGTTAGTTTCAATTTAAATGACTTTATATAACCATATATAATACACATATATTTCTTCATATCTTTCATAGGTTATATATATATATATAACGCCAGACAGAATGAGTGACTCAACTTAAACTTGAAAATCGATCTATTAATTAATTTTTTTTAAGTTATTCAAATTTCTATTTTACAACTCAAACTTTATTTAAATTTTTTTTTCCGAGTCGAGTCGTTTTTTACATCAAATTAAATAATTCGATACGAGTTTTGCACACCTCCAATTGTGGAGCATTAACCAACAAGTGAACACTGCATTGTAAGGTCAGCTGCCGCAACTCTCCTTCAAAATCAAACCATCAAAACCATTCCAAGTAAAGAGAGAAGCGGTCAAGAGTTGTATAGTCCTTGATATCAACACATTTGATTTTACTTGTTAACTATCTTATTACAAGCAAAGAGAGAACCAGTCAAGAGTTGCATAGATTTTGAAATCAGCACAATTTTTTAATACAATGTTTAGATTTATTCAGGCTCCTTTCATACTCGTATAAAAAAATATCGAACATTTAAACATACTGAATATCGTATTATTCTGTATATTGCATCAACAACAATACTAATTAAACTAAATTTAATAAATATTTTTTGTTTTACTTGTTCAATGTTTTT
Source organism: Hibiscus trionum (assembly GCA_030270665.1). Lineage (NCBI taxonomy): Eukaryota > Viridiplantae > Streptophyta > Magnoliopsida > Malvales > Malvaceae > Hibiscus > Hibiscus trionum. The sequence goes on from BSYR01000065.1 coordinate 7,358,871, forward strand.
TTTCATTAATTTCTATCTCACCAAACAAAATCATCACAATGATAAGTAGGAAATTAAAGTACTTGTGTACTGTTTCTAGAATCTAGTTTGATTTTTTGCAAAGTCAATTTCCGGCCAACAAAATTGTATGAACACGTAATTTATATATTAATTTAATTGGACGGTGGTCATACTTATTTCAATTATTTCAAAGGTAACACAGATATATGTACAAATTTAGATATTAAATTAAATCAAGAGAAGAAAATCAAGTGTGAATGGTCTCAGGAGATATGCCCCCACCTGTTCCTTCTCGTACTTGCATCAATGGGACAGAAGGAAAAACCATCAATTTTGATATGAAAATTACACAAAAATATTTTAAATAGGATATAATATAAAAAATAATATTAAAGTAACATGAGTATATACACAATAAATTATTTATACATATCAAAATTTTAAATAAAATAATATATAAAAAAACAAATGGTAAATTTAACTCAATATTTATGTATATATTATGAAAATTATATATATAAATAGTTATTAAAACGTAATGAAATGATAAATCAAGGGAGCCGATTTCTTGAAGGGTTGAAATTCTTGGAGTATCTCATGAAGTAATAGTTTGTCATCAATGATCTAATCTTTATTTTTACTAATATGATAAAATAAAATATATATTTTATTTTTTTGTTTATTTACTATTTATGTTCATAATTTTTATTGCTTTTTCAACATATCATCTCTGAAATTTGAAATTGGATCATCTTCTTACAATCAGGGTTGGCTATAAGGGGAGCACCCCAATCATTCAAGGACCCTTAAATTTAAAATTTAATTATTCATATATTTTTTTTATTTTATCAAATAAGTAAATTAAATTAATAGTAAAAAATATATTATTTTTCTTAAATAAATAAATAAATTAATTAATTTAACAATGCAAATAATGTGTTTGAAATATTAAATTAATTGTTTAAATTAATGAAATGAATAAAATTCTCCACCCTTTTCAGTGCCTATTTCTATGCCCAACACTAAAAAATAAATTCTAAGTCATAACCCTAACTTTTTAAATACTGAATCCTAAACTCTACACCCAATACCTTAAACCATAATCTTAAATCACAACCTTAAACCATAACCCTAAACTTCAAACCTAACTTTTGCCGTTGGGGCATAAATAGCGACAAAGGATTTCTATTCGTAATAAAATATTATTTCGTTATATAAGGGTTCATTTTTAATATTTGCTCAGGGCCTCGAAAATCTTCGAGACGGCCATGCTTACAATGTAGCGTGCCTTATCACTACACCTATTAATTATTAGAACAAAATAAAACATACTAATAAATAAGTTTAAAACACAATTTTATTTAGAAAGAAGTTTTTAAAAGTATTTATCATTGTATATAGTTTGATAAAAGAAAAATCTCTTAATCAAGATGAAATATGAAAGTTTGTTAACCACATAAAGCCAAATTTCAATTAATTAATGTACGAGGAATACGTTACAAGAAACTTTAGATGGAGAATTGGGAATTGAGTTATATCTAATAACGTGGTGCATGTCATGTTACAATAAATAATAAATATGTGGTAGAAATAATAGGTAGCAAATTGACAAATGAGTGATATGTACTGGCTTAATGCATGCCTCATGGGCCACGCACAGCTCCCAACAGACGTGTAGGACTGAGTCAAATTGTTCGTACATGTAATTTGGACATGAGGATTATTCGAATCTCGACAGATTAAGTAATTTGTAGTTTAGAATCTATTGAATGATTTTAGTGATAAAGGATGTGGTTGTTGTTTTTGGGTGATTTGGATTCGAACAATATAGTTTATAAATGTTTATATATGTAATTTGGACATGAGGGTTATTCGAAACTCGGCAAACTTAAGTAATTTGTAGTTTATTATGTTGTTAAGAACTCTTAAGGATAGATTTACATTTCTTAAAAAGCTATCTTCAATATAGGAATGGTATATTAGTTGTTGATTAAATAAATTTTAGAGATTATATTGATCAAAATTTTATTTTGAGAGACTTGATATACCATTCATCCCTTTTCATTAAATTTAAATATACATTAATTTAATCAAAGTGTCACATGTCATATTCTTATTTATTTATAATTTCAGACAACAAATTTGAAAAGCATGTACAATTTACGGGTAAAAAGTACATTAAGCCAAAAATAGATGGGCACTAACGTAACACACTGATTGGTCATTTTTTCTAAAGATGTCAGAAAATTGTGTGTTTTGAGGCCATTCGGGAAAAAAAACCAAATTAAAGAATAAAAATATTTTTAGAGTAAAAAAATGAACTTTAAGCCAATAGGCAGAACACTTATTCTAGATTCAATAATGATATAGGCATAATGCTAAAAGAATGTTTGTAATATTTTACGGTATAATTATTTTAGTTTATATTTTTTGAATTATTTTTATTTTTAATATTTTATTTTTGGTTAAAATAATTTTTTTGCGGATAAAAATCGTTAGTCAATAACGGTAAATAGCTTGAAATAACTTGACAAACATACATAACAATGCGTTGATTTTACAGAATGACACATCAGTCAAAAAATAATTTTATAAAATTTTACAAAATATAAAATATTTTTTCTCTTGACGTATCATTCTGTCAAGTCATTTCAAGTTGTTTCTCGCCAGTTGACTAACAGCTTTCTATTCCATATCTTTTACTTGAGTTTCATATAACAAGTTATTGGTAGAGTTGTTAAATAACAAGTCCCGTGCCCACTTCTCATTAACTAACATGCTGTTGTTATCACTTATCAGTTTTTATATTCCATCTCTTTTATTCAACTTTTTTGTTTCAAACTTATCCCTAACAACAACCACAGTTTACCAGCATTGTCTAAATGAGAGGCAAAACAAAAAAAAACCTAGGTCCCATGTTCTCACGTTTGAACTCTTTTGCTGGCTGGCTACTGAATAAATCAGATAAATCTCAAGATTCAGACAACAACTATGCTCCCATTATTTGTACTGTTTTTCGACTCCCTCATTTGGTATGAAGAAAAATTGCAATACTTTATTACAGAGGAAGAGAAAGAGAATTCTATTACACTATTACAAAAGATAAATGTTTTGTTTCATCACTGACAATCTTTTATGGGTAATTATTTCACGCACAAGCAGTTGTGAAAACTTTGTTTGCACAAACGCCTTAATTTTAGGGTTAATGAACTCTGTTTAGGGTTCAGAAGTTTAAGTGTAATAGTTTTGAATTTAGGGGTTGTTGATAGAATTTCAAGTTTAGGGTTAAAATTTAAAGTTTATAAATTAAAACTTAAATCTCTAACCACATTACCTTAAACCCTAAATTCAAACCATAAATTCTAACTATAAACCATAAATTTTAAACCCCACACTAAAAGCTCTAAAATCTAAATCCTAAACTTTAAAAGTAAGACGATTGTGGAAACAAAAAGTTTCCATCACCTATGTATGAGATAATAATCCATCCTTTATTAGAAGTTTGTAAGTGATTATTGGAATGATTACAACTCTTCATTAATTTACATCTATTCATAAGGCAAAATAACATCTATTAATAGTTACATCCATTCATTAATACAAGTTCATCACGAGTTATACCTAGTCATAAAAAGGTTCAAATTATAATATTCAATTTCAACATGCTATTCTTTTCAGATGCTATATTTGTTTTGAATAAAAATCTTCTACCTCTTTTGGTACTCTTATTTATGCCCCACACTAAAAATCAACTTTAGGGTTTAAGGTTAGAGTTAAGGGAATTTAGGGTAAGATGTATTTTTTAAGGTATAAGGTGTAGGGTTTAAGATTTAGAATTTAAGGTTATAGCTTGAAATTTAATATTTTAATATTTTTTTAGTGTTGAGTATAAAGAAAAGCACCGAAAAAGTGCATACGATTTTTATCCTATTTGTTTTTGGCTTTGTGGTATGAATGAGTTAAGAAAAAGTATATTAAATCTAGAGTTAATTCATTCAAAAAAGAAAAAGGAGAAAATTACAAACAAACAAAAAGAAAACTAGTAGAAAACCGAGTTAACAACAGAGAAACGAAGCAGACAAAGGTGGACGGTGAAAGCGCGGCGGAGGCATGCAGTCAAAAGGTCAAGGGTCAGCTCAAGAGATGGCCCGCCTATTAAGACACCCAAAACAATACTTATTTGTTTAGTTTCACAAATCCAAAAGGATCTGCGCACTGGGTCCACACCAATCATATTATTTATTTATTTATTTATTTATTTATTATTATTATATGAGATATCCAACTTTCTGGGTTATTTCCCTTCCCTTCTCTTCTTATGTGCATTAGTTTACAAAGCCAGTCAGCTGATCTGATGTCTATATATATGAACTCTGCATTATGACATGAGAACTCTTTATTTCCAAATTTATAACTTTCAGTATATCTAATATTTGCTTCCCGTGGCTATAGAGATGAAGAACAACAGTGGCGGCGGTCAGAGCTCCAAACCTGATCGGAAAGCCGTGGAGAGGAAGCGAAGAAATGACATGAAAATTTTGTGCTTTAAGCTTGCTTCTCTCATTCCTAATCACACTTTCAAACCCTCCAAGGTTTTCTTTCTTTTCTTCCCTTGTCCATCACTAGTAGTAGCAGTACTCGATTGCAGAATCCCGAATTTAAATTGCGGTGGTGGCTGCGTTGCGTTTGTCACGATTATTTATTTCTATTGGTTCTAACATTTTCTTTTATCTCATTGTTTATTACAGTGTTTTTCTACTTCTCTAATGATTAGAGTTAAACCTTTCTAATCATCCACTAAAACACGATACTCAGATCTTATCATTTGTTTTATCGCGGTTATAGACATTACGAATGTTATTGTGGTCATGATAGACTGTTATTTTCCACAATAACAATTTCGAATAGTGTCGCTACCGCTATATAACGGCCATTATTATAAAAACGAACCGCTATTTAAATCACTGATTATACAAGGTCTATAATCTCATACATTATCGTATAATTAGACGGTAACACGTCATCAATTTTGGATTCAAAAATTTTGCCACGATTCAAAAGAATGTCAAAATCATAGGGCTTATCTTAATTCTGTCCACTGCTTAGACTACGAGTATATTTTGTGGACAGCCTGCAGTTTTATCTCCACGATTTTGTTCTCATTCCATTAATTTATGTTTTTGTTCTTATTCCATTAAATCTGGGTTTTGCAGGAAACTGTGTCACAACATGACCAGCTTGATCTTGCAGCTGCCTACATAAAACACTTGACAGAAAGGATAGAGAAACTAAAGAAGACGAAAGAAGAAGCCATGAAGTCCGTTGAACCGAGCAGTAGCGTAACGGAGACGACAACAGCTCCGGTCGGTTTAAGTTCGCCGGTGGTTGAATTAAGGGACTTGGGCTCAAGCATAGAATTGATTTTGATAACCGGATTGAATAGAAACTTCACGCTGTATCAAGTGATTAGCATTCTTGAACAAGAAGGTGCTGAAGTTGTAAGTGCCAGCTTCTCCACTGTGGGTGGCAAGATTTTCCACTCTCTTCATGCTCAGGTGACCAATTGATACAAGTAATTTATTTCCTGTTTTATAATATGGTTTAATATTTCATTTCTTAAATTAATGCAGGCTAAACTTTCTAGAGTTGGTATAGAGACTACAAGGGTGTGGCAGAGACTGCAAGAACTGATTAAATATTATTGATATTGTAGGCTCGTCCTGGCATATTATTCATGGTCCAACCAATAAAAATTATTCATTTCAATAATTTTTTTATATATCATTTTACCCAGTGAATCTTCACTTGCTAAAAAAATAATATGAAAAAAATTTATTAAAATAAATGGTTTTTATTGGTTGAGACTATAAATGACGTGGCAGGACAGACCTATAATATAATTTTTTTGAAGACGCGGTTGTACAAGATCTGGTGTACTTTGTCCACCTTTGGATTGTAGCCAAATTAGATATAAAAAAATGAAATTATGTGGCAGTAGATAACCAAGACAAGAACAAGATTAAGAGAATGAAACCAAGTTAGAATGTTCCTAGAAGATGCCATATTGGGATGGTTTTGGTGACCCATATGAACAAAATACAAAGAAAAGGTGTTATCGGCAATCATAAATAAAGTTATTCGCGAACCACCAATGTCAAAAATCGACGGCTAGGTCCCTGTCCAAAATAGTCAGAGGCTGCTGAACTCAACATCAAATGACCAAATTCCATGCACCTTAATTATTAATTACAATCGCCCGGTGGGCTTTATATTTGACTTAATAATGATATTTTATATGAGTCAAACTTTAAAGGATTTTTTTTACCCAAATAATGATGTAAGTTCTTTTATTTCATGATTTGGGACAAATTTGTTTTTATTTTGTGAAATACATATGTTTGAACTGGGAGGACAATAAAAAATATATAGATGTGTTTGAATAGTATAGGACAACTTTAGACAAAATTATTTCAACGGTGAGATGCATACAAGAAAGGGGTGAGTGAGAAATACACTAAAATCGTCAAAATTTTTCGACAACTCTTAAAAGAGGCCAACACTTTGCTTAAATAAAAATAAATGACCAAACTATATATCTTCTGAACTTTAGGGGTTTAAAGTATTTTTTTATTAAAAATAAGTGCCTAAAGTTTACACCGTTACAATTTTAGGTGCATGGTAGTTAATTATTGTTAAAAAAAATTCATTAACCAATTAAAACATGACACATAAGATTTTTATTTTATTTTTCAAAATTAAAAACTTAAAACAATTTTTTTACACAAAAAACTAATTTTTAAAAAATCCTAAAATTCTCTAATTTTACAAAACAGTCCCTAAATCCCTAAAATTTTCCAAACCCAAACCCCCAAATCGCCGCCGATCCCCGTCACTAAGCACACCCCTTTGATCGTCGAAGCCGGCCATTCTCTCAACACGATGTCACCAGAAACAACGAACGCCGTGCCAACCGAACGTCGAACGCGAAATCGATATTTGGCTGGCATGTCGTTCGTCGTTTCTAGCGACTCCGTGTTGGGGGAAAAGACCGGCTCGGTTCGTCGACCAAAGGGGTGTACTCAGTGGCGATGATTTGCGGCAGAAGCGGTAGCGATTTGGGGGGTTTGAGTTTGGAAAATTTTAGGGACTTGGGGGTTGTTTTGTAAAAAGTGGAGAATTTTGATAGTTTTTGAAAAATTATTTTTTTTCATTTAAAAAAAATCAAATTATTGTCACATGTCAAGCATTGAGTGATGAACGATTTTTTTAACGGTAGTTAACTATCAGACACCTAAAATTGCAATAATGTAAACTTTAGACACCTATTTTTAGCCAAAAAATATTTTAGGCATCTAAAAATTTAAAAATATATAATTTAAACACTTATTTTTTATTTAAGCCAGAAATAAAAACAAACTCACTCCAAATCATAAAAAAAAACCTTACACCATTATCTGGATAGAAGACTAGAGTTACAAAGACCATCAATATATTCATATAAATATTAGATTATAATTCTTACATCGAATACGTAAATCCTAAATTTGAACTTGAGACATTATAGTTCTATAGTCTCTTTCTGTTATTTTTTTATTAAGAAGGGTACATAATATGTAACACTCTGAAATTTGATCTAGTTAGAATTAGGTTCCGACGACCTAAAACCCTACACCGAAGAGCTTAAGTATTGCATTTATATTAAGTGTTATGATCTCTTTTATTGATGAGGGACCTTAGTGAGTCCAAACTTTTGATTTGAAACCCTTTTAAATGCCTATAATGATGTTTTGAGCCAGGCGTTTCGATATAGTAAGATTCGTACCGAAACAGCCTATGTAAGGTGTTTCGAAACAATTATAGGGCGTTCCGATACAATTTTAATGGTATTAATTAACTTTTAGACTTTTACATAGCCGTCGATACAACTTCACACGTTTCGAAACAGGTCCCCTAATTCGAATCTATTTGAAGGAAAATTGAAAAGAAATGAGGTGGTGATGACTCACATGCTTATTGCTGCCCCTCCCCATGTGAAAGAAACCCAAAAGAATGACTTATAGTCATCTTTATGATTGGTATTTGTAGAACTAAGTTTTGATATAATATTTGAAAAATGTTTTGGACAAAATTGCAAAGAATTTAAAATGAGTTTTTAGTCAAAAACAACTTGAAAATATGTTTAAGGGTTTTAAAGGCTTTGGAATGGACTTAAAGTTCATTTAAAGTGGTCAAAACCTGTATTTTTATGTACCCGTATCGATACGGTATAGAAGGGTGTAACACCCGGGTTTAGGGGTCGGATGGAAATAATATTAAAATATTGTTTCGGGTTTTAGATATTGGAATAAAAAAAATTCTATGTTGGATCAAAATTGTTTTGGGAATTAAATCCCATGGATTTTATGATAAAGGAGGATTTGCCATCTCATTAATGGCAAAATGGTAAATAAGATGAACTTTTAAAATTAAAACCCCTTTTTGTTGAATTAAAACATGTGCTCATCTTCTTCACCCCATTTTCACCATTTCAACGACATGGAAGCTCTCTCCCTCCCCCTTTCATCATTTCATCTCTTTCAACTTCATCTTTGGAGCTTTTTAAAAGGTAATTGTGTTTTTGACTTGGTCTTGTCTTCCTCTTCGTGTTGGTACCAATATTTCTCATATTCTTTCATGATTTTTGAAATGTGAAGTTTTAGGGTTTTGTTTAAAAATGAGAGCTTTATGGTCTTTAACTTAAGCCATTGATTTATTATTGTTAGCTAAGTTGTTTGCAACTCCTAAGGTCCAACATAAGTGAATTTTAAAGTGTTTTATCATGATTCCCGAAATTGGATAAAAATGGATTTTTAGGAGGGTTTTTAGTTGAGTTTTGGGTGTGGTTTGTGTTGGAAATTGAGGTTTGATGTTAGGGTAATGGTTAGGGGTTGATTTGGGATTGTTTGTGGGTGCTATGGATGTTGGAAACATGGTTTAGGGGCTGCCCGAAATTGTAAAGTGTGGGGTTTGGTCATGGCTTGCAACGTTGTAAATTTGATTTGAATTGTTTTCCGGGTTGGTATTTTGATGTTGGGCTGATTTGGAATTGTTTGAAATGTGTTCGAGGTTGTTTAGAAGCGGGAATTTGTGTTGGGGAAGCTTCGGGAAGAAATCCGGAAATTTGAGGGAGGTTGCTTGCTTGGCTTGGAGCTTGGAAGCTTAGTAGAGTGGTTAATTGTTTTTGAATTGGTTTTGAGTATTTGGTTCAAGCATGTGAACCTAGGATGGGCTTGGCAAACCCACCTAGAGTTGGGATTAGAGTGGTAGCCTAATCCCAAGCTTTGATTAGAGACTTTGGTTGCACTCTTTAATGGTTGTATATGCCTCGTGTTAAATCGTGATGGTGTTGGTTATATATATGTTGTATACATGTATGTTGAGGCATGTTGGATGCATTGTTGTATGTATGTTGATGATAGATATGATATGGTTATTCACGTGTGCAAAATATGATGTGTTATGGTTGTTAATGATGTACATGTGTGTTGTCATGTGAAATGAGATTATGAGGTGGTTGCTTGATCCGAGGATCATGGTGAGTACATGCTAGGCATGGAAATGTGGTTTGTGTATGATAGTAAGTCATGGTGAGTACGTGCTAAGCACGGAAGTTGTTAATAAATGGTATTGTGGAATGTATTAGTATTGGCACTAGTATGCTTGGGTACAAATGATCGATCATTAGGATGTTAGTGTGTACACATGAGTCAAAAGTCGCGCGTGGCCTTGGTGGCGTTGAGTCACCAAGGAGGAGTACGGGTACGCCCGGAAATTGTATTTACATTAGTCGGTGATGAGTGGAATCCCATCGACGGGCGTGAGGATGAGTGGAATCCCCTCCGCATGAGATGAGGCGTGAGGATGAGTGGAATCCCTTCCGCGTGAACGGTGATGAGTGGAATCCCACCGTCAGGTAATGGTTGTGTTGTTGGATGTGAGTTCCAACGGTTATCCGCGTATTCGAGTCATAGCTAGGTGCCAATACGGATTGTAGTTTATGTTGCCATTATGTGGTTAATTGTGAGCCAATGTGATTTGGGATGTGTTGCTAACATGGTTTAATATATGTGATTTCATGTATTGTGGTTTTGAACATGTTGAGCATGACATGATATTGATTATATGTTCGTGCATCATTTAGAATCATGGCTCGTGTGGACCGGAGGTAAGAACATGCATTTTATCTTGGTCGTAGCTCGTGCTTGGACCCTGCATTGTCGAGGTTTGTTTTTGAAGAGCTTACCCTCACTAAGCTTTTATGCTTACGCTCTCTTTTGTTCGACAATGCAGATAAATAGCTTGTGGGTGGCTGAGGCAAGGGAAGGTCTCCAAGTGTTGCTTTTGGTGAGCTCAATGTATGGATTTCAAGTAATAGAATGTAATAGTTAAGCAATGGGATAGGAATTGTTGATTCGAGTCTTGATGTATGTCTATGGTTGACTTGATTTGTAAGCATGTTATATCTTGCCAAATGCTAGTACGATGGATGTCTTAGGAGTGCTTAGGTTGCTTGAATGGCATGTGGACTCACTTGATATGTGTGATGCTTATTGGTTCTTTTTAAATGTCTTCAAACATGCTTGTATGAAAGGCTCTTAATGTGTAATTTGCCATGTTAGAAAGATTGTCCAAATCCATGCTTGTATGTGTTTGAGTATGTTAAATCTAGGATGTATGCCTCTAGACCTTGTTTGATGGTTTTGTGTGCCTTTATGGGGTCCTATGGGACCTTTAGACTTGTCAAAACACCCCTAAATCTGTGTTACAAAGGTTACAGACTGCCGGCGTTTCGAAACGGGTGGGATAGTTTTGGAACGGGTAGGCTTCAGGGACCCCGTATCGGAACGCGTTTCGATACGGTATGACCTTTGGAACCCTGTTCCGAAACGCGTATCGGAACGTTTTGGCTACTGGAATTCTGAGAAATTCACGAGATGAAGGTGTTTCGAAACGGGTGTGAAGGTTTCGAAACGGTCAAAATCTCGTTGACCACGAGATATTGACCGTCGTGGGCGTTTCGAAACGGTTGACCCCCGTTTCGATACGGCCCCTTGTAAAGGCTCTGGGTCAGTTGACCTGGTCAAGGCGTTTTGATACGCCTCAAGGGCGTTTCGAAACGGCCTATTTAAAAGATTAAAAGTGAGCTGTTTAATTGCTGTTTTGGGTTCGAATGTTTGTCTCTTGTATTCTTGTTTCGCTGTTTGACCACATAGGGTTTAATATCCATTTAGACAAGATTTTAAAATGAAAAAAATAGGGTTGCTAACTGAGGGGGAACCTTAACGGGTTTCGCTTCGGTTTTCCCCGTGTGGCCCACTCGGATCGGTCAACCGGCCAGACCGGGACGAGGGGGTTACATTTGTTGGTATCAGAGCCTAAGGTTGCCGAGACCTTGGGAAGTTAAGTGAGGTAAGTTTAAGTTTTGAATTGATATGCACGGTGTTTGCTTGCTTTGTAAGTATGATTGCTTGTATGACAAGTATGTTGATTGTTTGTTTAAAAGCATGTTATTCGTTACCCGTGTATGCTGTGATGTGTGACTGATTGATTGAGAATGTATGTTGTTGGACCATAAGCATATGTTTGCTTGTTTAACAAGTATGCCCTGTATTATGCTTGGTTGAGCCTGTATGTGTGCTGATTTGTTGAAACATGTTGAGTAGAGTCCCATTGCTTCTATTACATCGGAAAAAGGATTTTAAGTGAGGGAAATCATACTTGAGCCACTTGGACCTTTCCTTTGCTAACCCAACTTGTATGTTAAATTGTTGATTGATTTATTGCTTTTAGTAAGTTTGGGGCCAGTGTGTGGGCCGTAAATCGGTGAGTGGAAGTTGTGGTTTTAAAAATGTGGATGATGTGGAGGAATTTCTTTGCTATAGTTGGGGGAGTATGGTTGTACCCTAGTTAAGGTACGATTTGTTTGCTCGAGTCAGCATGTGTGTGAGTTGGTTCTTGTTGGTGAGGGACGATGAGACCGATTTTGGTATTAGTTGGTGAAAAGAAGCGAAGACCTTTGAGTGGGAGTCAAAGTGATGTCTATGTTATAGTGGATAAGCCCTTGGTACAGTTTTGAGTTTGTCTCTTCTGATTGGTTCTGAGTTCGTACTTTCGTATGTTGCTAACAAGCATGCAAGTTTGAATGTACTCGATGAGGTGTCAGAGGTAGGTATGAGTACCTTAGTTCTTTTGGCGAGATCTAGGTAGGGGTCTCGTGTGAGTAATCTGAATTTCAGAAGTGTTAATTGGTGACCGTTGGGGTTCAGTCTATGATTTCGATGCAAGACAGCCGATCAGTATCTGTGAATGGGAACCGATTTGTGTGTTTGGGGCCAGTGTGCGTCTGGGTGGATTTCCAGCATGGTTGTCTGTGTGTGCTTAGAACTGCGTTTTTTTTGAAGTTTTGAAATGCTCTACGAATAGTCTAGAGGAGTTAGATTTTGTTGAAGAATCAGTCTAAAAACAAGAGGACCGAAGACTATCAGTTGTGTACTTGTGAAGTTGCCATCTCTGCGGATTCGTCTATTTGTGTGAGCATGTAAGGAATTAGATATCGTTGTTGAGACCTTAGATGTATGGACGCATGTGACTAGCCTTTAGGGAGATGGTAGTGATCAGAAAGGTGTACAGAAGATGTTTGTTGGTGGTTCAGAGTTACTAGTTTCTAATAGACGTGAAGTGATTGTCTTCCTACAGTTTTAATGTGCCTTTTGACAAGGCTCGGCTTGAAGAGCAAGGAGTTAGTGTACGTTGAGACAAAGCAAGAGTTGACTTGAAGTTGCGGACTTATGTGTGACGATAGTGGTAGGTGGGGAGGTGAACTTCTTGTTGAATGTTGATCCAGTTTTAGAGATCAAAGATTGATTGAGTTTAGTTGACAGGCTTGCTTAGCAATTGTGATGAATTTGATTTTTGAATGAAGATTAGACCGCAAAGAGTTAGGATAGTTTGTGTTTTCTTCTCCTATAAGTATTTGGAAGAATTGCCGGTTTACCTCTTGTTAAAGGAGAAGAGTTTGTTATTGAGACCGTTTTCGAGGTTGCTTTCGTTTTGTTGCTCTGTAACTTGTGAATCCCGGAAGAATTGAGAATGTTGAAGAATTAACTTTGAGATTTGTTAGACCTTAGACTCATTAGGCCTAGTGCATCATCTCAGAGTTCTACAGTGCAATTTGTGAAGAAGAAAGAGTGACAGTACGAGAATGTGTTCAGATTGCATACAGTCGAAACAAGTGACAGTGGATGATTAGTATCCGTTTCCGAGTGTCAGTGATTTGTTGGTCAGTTAGTGTGTGCTTCAGTCTATTTGAAGATTAGTTTGAGATCCGTTTACCACCAGTTGGAAGTGAGAAAAGTTGAAGTACCGAAGACATCTTTAGGGGCAAGATGTGATCACCTTGAGCTCTAAGTTATGTCGTTTTGTTTGACTAGTGTATTAGTTACCTTCATAGAGATGTTGAACAGAATATTTTCCTGAGTTTCTTGATCATTTGTAGTAGCTCTTCTAGATGTCACGTGAGTATATTCAAGTACCGAGAAAGATCATGGCAAGTTTTGAAGTTAGTGTGGTAGATTCTATTAGAGAATCAGTGGTATGCCAAGTTGAGCCAACATGAACTCCGAGTTAATGAAGATGTTCTCCTAGGACATGTAGATCAGCCGAGTGCATTAGAGTAAATCCTAAGTAGGCAGAAGAAGATGTGAGTTGGAAGGAGCTGAAGACTGTGATAGGTATCTATAGTTCCTAGGTCTAGCATTGTTACTATCGGAGAATTGTGAATAGTCTTTCGAAGATAGCTACTCTTTTGACAGATTGCTACATAAGAATGGCCAGTTGTGTGGCCAGATGCGAGACAACGAGCCCCTGAGAAACCGAAAGAAACTTTGAAGAGAGCTTCGACCTTGAATCAGTCTATATCAGAAAAAAGAGTTTGCGAACCATAGTGATGTGTTACATGTAGAGTTAGGTTGTGTGCTTATGCAAGACAGAAGATTGTGGCTTGTTCATCGAGCTAGTTGGAAGATTGTGAGAAGAGTTATCCGATATGAGACATAGAGTTAATTACAGTTGTATTTGCTTCGAAGACTTAGAGACAAAGCTGGTATAGCGAGAATGCACAGTGAGTATGTACGTATCATCAGAACTTGAAATATTTGAAGACTTAGGAAGGGTGAAAACTTGAACAGCATGAAATGTTAGAACCGCTTGAAGATTGTAATATCAAGATTGAGTACCATCCGAAGATAGCCTCCGTAATGACCGATGTTCCGAGTAGTGATTGTTGTTAGATTGGTAGTTGGGTTGCGAGTTGTATTTGCCAAATTCAGTTACCGAATGCCGGTATTCTTGTGGCCGCGTTTCATGTTGAGCCTACGCTGAGTCAGAATGTTTGAAGAGAAACAGTTGCAAGACAGATTCTTGGCACCTCACGTGCGAGGCATAGTAGAAGGAAGACCTTCAGAATACAATTTCAGAGATGATAGAGTTTTGTGTTTCAGAGACAGAATAGTTGTACAGATTGACATAGTGTTTTGAGACGTATTGTTTTGGCCGAAGCACACGGTGGTTCATGTATATTGCTTCTGAGTAGTATGAAGACGTATTGTGGGTTGAAGATGAGTGTTTCTAGATTGAGTGGATGAATGATGTGGTTCAGTATAAGAGTCAGTGTATAGTTAGCCAGTGTGTCAAGACCGAGGATCAGTTTTCTCCTAAATTGTTTTGAAGACGTCTGCGTAGTGTTTGGTTAATTGATGAAGTCGGATGATCAGTTAGAGAGAGAGTCATCGGTCTATTTTGAACAGTGCGGCATGAGTTTGTGAATTGGGCTGGTTCTGTTGTTTATTTGTTGCGGTTACCACCAGAGTTAGAAAGAGGTTTGTAAAGGGGTTCTGTGTATCTATGACTCAGGAGTGTGAGTTGGATTTGTTTCATGCTTTGTTGTAGAAGAGATTGAGTTGAGTTTGAAATTTGCATGCCTTGAAGAATCAGTTGAGATCTTAGTGTCAGATAGAAAATGTTGTGTGGTAAGTCATTCGAGTTGGTTAATATGGTGTTGAGAAGACAAGGAAAGTGTGGAGTAACATGTTTTAGTGGCTCCCCATGTTCGATAAATTTCGGGGACGAAATTTCCTTAAGTGGGGGAGAGTTGTAACACCCGGGTTTAGGGGTCGGATGGAAATAATATTAAAATATTGTTTCGGGTTTTAGATATTCGAATAAAAAAAATTCTATGTTGGATCAAAATTGTTTTGGGAATTAAATCTCATGGATTTTATGATAAAGGAGGATTTGCCATCTCATTAATGGCAAAATGGTAAATAAGATGAACTTTTAAAATTAAAACCCCTTTTTGTTGAATTAAAACATGTGCTCATCTTCTTCACCCCATTTTCACCATTTCAACGACATGGAAGCTCTCTCCCTCCCCCTTTCATCATTTCATCTCTTTCAACTTCATCTTTGGAGCTTTTTAAAAGGTAATTGTGTTTTTGACTTGGTCTTGTCTTCCTCTTCGTGTTGGTACCAATATTTCTCATATTCTTTCATGATTTTTGAAATGTGAAGTTTTAGGGTTTTGTTTAAAAATGAGAGCTTTATGGTCTTTAACTTAAGCCATTGATTTATTATTGTTAGCTAAGTTGTTTGCAACTCCTAAGGTCCAACATAAGTGAATTTTAAAGTGTTTTATCATGATTCCCGAAATTGGATAAAAATGGGTTTTTAGGAGGGTTTTTAGTTGAGTTTTGGGTGTGGTTTGTGTTGGAAATTGAGGTTTGATGTTAGGGTAATGGTTAGGGGTTGATTTGGGATTGTTTGTGGGTGCTATGGATGTTGGAAACATGGTTTTTGGACATGGTTTAGGGGCTGCCCGAAATTGTAAAGTGTGGGGTTTGGTCATGGCTTGCAACGTTGTAAATTTGATTTGAATTGTTTTCCGGGTTGGTATTTTGATGTTGGGCTGATTTGGAATTGTTTGAAATGTGTTCGAGGTTGTTTAGAAGCGGGAATTTGTGTTGGGGAAGCTTCGAGAAGAAATCCGGAAATTTGAGGGAGGTTGCTTGCTTGGCTTGGAGCTTGGAAGCTTAGGTGAGTGGTTAAATGTTTTTGAATTGGTTTTGAGTATTTGGTTCAAGCATGTGAACCTAGGATGGGCTTGGCAAACCCACCTAGAGTTGGGATTAGAGTGGTAGCCTAATCTCAAGCTTTGATTAGAGACTTTGGTTGCACTCTTTAATGGTTGTATATGCCTCGTGTTAAATCGTGATGGTGTTGGTTATATATATGTTGTATACATGAATGTTGAGGCATGTTGGATGCATTGTTGTATGTATGTTGATGATAGATATGATATGGTTATTCACGTGTGCAAAATATGATGTGTTATGGTTGTTAATGATGTACATGTGTGTTGTCATGTGAAATGAGATTATGAGGTGGTTGCTTGATCCGACGATCATGGTGAGTACATGCTAGGCATGGAAATGTGGTTTGTGCATGATAGTAAGTCATGGTGAGTACGTGCTAAGCACGAAAGTTGTTAATAAATGGTATTGTGGAATGTATTAGTATTGGCACTAGTATGCTTGGGTACAAATGATCGATCATTAGGATGTTAGTGTGTACACATGAGTCAAAAGTCGCGCGTGGCCTTGGTGGCGTTGAGTCACCAAGGAGGAGTACGGGTACGCCCGGAAATTGTATTTACATTAGTCGGTGATGAGTGGAATCCCATCGACGGGCGTGAGGATGAGTGGAATCCCCTCCGCGTGAGATGAGGCGTGAGGATGAGTGGAATCCCCTCCGCGTGAACGGTGATGAGTGGAATCCCACCGTCAGGTAATGGTTGTGTTGTTGGATGTGAGTTCCAACGGTTATCCGCGTATTCGAGTCATAGCTAGGTGCCAATACGGATTGTAGTTTATGTTGCCATTATGTGGTTAATTGTGAGCCAATGTGATTTGGGATGTGTTGCTAACATGGTTTAATATATGTGATTTCATGTATTATGGTTTTGAACATGTTGAGCATGACATGATATTGATTATATGTTCGTGCATCATTTAGAATCATGGCTCGTGTGGACCGGAGGTAAGAACATGCATTTTATCTTGGTCGTAGCTCGTGCTTAGACCCTACATTGTCGAGGTTTGTTTTTGAAGAGCTTACCCTCACTAAGCTTTTATGCTTACGCTCTCTTTTGTTCGACAATGCAGATAAATAGCTTGTGGGTGGCTGAGGCAAGGGAAGGTCTCCAAGTGTTGCTTTTGGTGAGCTCAATGTATGGATTTCAAGTAATAGAATGTAATAGTTAAGCAATGGGATAGGAATTGTTGATTCGAGTCTTGATGTATGTCTATGGTTGACTTGATTTGTAAGCATGTTATATCTTGCCAAATGCTAGTACGATGGATGTCTTAGGAGTGCTTAGGTTGCTTGAATGGCATGTGGACTCACTTGATATGTGTGATGCTTATTGGTTCTTTTTAAATGTCTTCAAACATGCTTGTATGAAAGGCTCTTAATGTGTAATTTGCCATGTTAGAAAGATTGTCCAAATCCATGCTTGTATGTGTTTGAGTATGTTAAATCTAGGATGTATGCCTCTAGACCTTGTTTGATGGTTTTGTGTGCCTTTATGGGGTCCTATGGGACCTTTAGACTTGTCAAAACACCCCTAAATCTGTGTTACAAAGGTTACAGACTGCCGGCGTTTCGAAACGGGTGGGATCGTTTCGGAACGGGTAGGCTTCAGGGACCCCGTATCGGAACGCGTTTTGATACGGTATGACCTTTGGAACCCTGTTCCGAAACGCGTATCGGAACGTTTTGGCTACTGGAATTCTGAGAAATTCACAAGATGAAGGTGTTTCGAAACGGGTGTGAAGGTTTCGAAATGGTCAAAATCTCGTTGACCACGAGATATTAACCGTCCTGGGCGTTTCGAAATGGTTGACCCCCGTTTCGATACGGCCCCTTGTAAAGGCTCTGGGTCAGTTGACCTGGTCAAGGCATTTCGATACGCCTCAAGGGCGTTTCGAAACGGCCTGTTTAAAAGATTAAAAGTGAGCTGTTTAATTGCTGTTTTGGGTTCGAATGTTTGTCTCTTGTATTCTTGTTTCGCTGTTTGACCACATAGGGTTTAATATCCATTTAGACAAGATTTTAAAATGAAAAAAATAGGGTTGCTAACCGAGGGGGAACCTTAACGGTTTTCGCTTCGGTTTTCCCCGTGTGGCCCACTCGGACCGGTCAACCGACCAGACCGAGACGAGGGGGTTACAAAGGGTATCGATACGTTTTAGGGTTTCAAGCCACCAGATTTTCCAGTAGCCAAAACCCGTACCGATACGCTTAGCCGTATCGATACGGTGAGCTTTGAAATAACCCAACGGCTAGTCGCGTACCGATACGGTTGTATCGCGTACCGATACGCCTAACTACCCTAACGGTCACTTTCCTAACGGTCTTTTAAATTGCAGGACCGTACCGATACGCTAGGCAAGCGTATCGATACGCATCAGCTGAAGAAGCCCAACGGCTCTTTCCTCATTGAGATCGTATCGATACGGTTGGACGAGTATCGATACGCCAAGCTGCAGAACTGCATTTATGGTGGGAAATAAAGACTCAAACGGCTCCAAATTGATCCCAACGGCTAGCAACGGCTACAAACTCAATTGGGAGTATAAAAGGGACCTCCTAGCATCTTGTAATGGTTAATGCTTCAATTGTTACAACATTATGATGTCAAAATTTGTCTAGAGCTTAAATTGTTTATTTCTTGCTTAGACAACACTTGTGAGCTTACATTGTTAAATTTGCTCAAGTGTCTAGGTTTTGGGTGAGTGCTTAGAATTGCAAACAAACACCTTTTAGAGGGATTTCTAGTTTGCTAAGTCTTTCTTTGTAAAGAGAGTGTTCCTTCAAGCTTTGGGTAGAAAGCTTTGAGGGTTGTAACGGTTTCCTCCTAATCCGAGAAAAGGGGACGAAATTCTTAGTGAATTTGTTGGAAATCCTTTGTGGGGAGCTAAGGTAGTGGATGTAGACCTTGGTTAGAAGGTTGAACCACTATAAATCCTTGTGTCAAATTGCCAATTTTTCACCTCCCACTAAAACACCCAATTATCCCACTTCTCCACACTTGGCGAGCAAGAACGGTTGATCGAATCGAGCCCCCTAAATCTCAACAATTGGTATCAGAGCTTGGCTCAATCGAAGAGGATTCACATCCTATTGAGAAGATCCGGCAAGCTCGATCACTTTTTCATCAACCGGCTCAAATGGCGCAATCCATCGACAAACCGCCTTTCTTCAACGGAGATCACTATGCCCATTGGAAGACAAAGATGAAATTCTTCTTGAAGTCAAGAGATTACAAGCTATGGGACATAGTTGAAGATGGTCCGTTCGTGCCTCAAGGAAGCAAAGCGGAATGGAGTGCCGACGATCGCAACAAGATGGAGCTTAATTGCAAAGCCTTGCACATGCTCTTTTGTGCTTTTGGCCCAACCATCTATGAGAAGATGTCTTCTTGTGAGAGTGCCAAGGAAGTATGGGACAAGCTTGAAGTCACATACGAGGGAACCAATGAAGTCAAGGAGACCAAGATTGGGCTCCTAACCTTAGAGTATGAGAACTTCAAGATGGATCCGGAAGAGAACATCGAGAAGATGTTTGATAGGTTCTCCACCATCACCAACGGTCTTAAAGGTTTTGGAGAAGCCATCCCGGAGGAAAAGCTTGTCCGAAAGCTCATCTACTCTCTTCCCGAGTCATGGGACTCAAAGAGGACCGCCGTCATTGAAGCCAAGAATCTCAAAACCTTAAAGCTTGATGAACTCATGGGGTCACTTCTCTCTCACCAAATAATGAAGAAAAACAAAGAAGAGGAGAAGAAGAAGGAAGCGATTAGAGCGATGGGGAAAAAGAAGATCATGGAGCTAGACATCAATGCAAGTGCCGTAGCTCTCAAATCCTCCACTTGCCATCACGTAGATTCTAGTGAGGAGGATAGTGAAGATGAAGAGATGGCCTATCTCTTCAACAAGTTCGCCCGGTTCATGAAGAGCAAAATGGAAAAATCCAAGCATGAATCGATGAAGAAGATGAAGGACTCCCACAAATCCAAAAAGAAGAGATCATCTTCAAAACAAGCATATGTGGCCACATGGAGTGATGAAGACTCCACCGATGATGAAGTAGCCCACCTATGCTTGATGGCCCTCAATGAGGGGGAGGTAACTTCTAACTCATCTATTTCAAATTCTTATACATTTGATGAGTTACAAGATGCCTATGATGATTTGCTTTTGGAATTCAAGGCATCCTTTTCTAAAAACAAAAAGTTGATTTCAAAAATAAAAATTGAAAATGATTTGCTTTCCAAAACAAATCTTGAACTTGAAGCAAGATTAAAAGATTTTGAACAAAAATGTTTTGATTTACAAAATTTGCTTCTCAAAGTTCAAAAAGAAAAAGATTTGATTTCCAATGAACTTGAAAAGAAAAATAGTTTTGGAAAATCAAACTTTTATGTAAGACAATCTAGTGCCCCTAGATTTGTGAATGGAAAATGTTTTAGAAGTGTTTGGGTCCCAAAAGGACTAACCACTTCAACTAAAAAGGATGAAATTGAAAAATGGATTCCTAAGGGGACTAAATTTTGTGCTACTAATGTCTATGGATCCAAAGCAATTTGGATACCAAAAATTACTTGATTGTCTTTTGCTAGGTGTGATGGAGAGTGATCAACAAGTCAAAAATTGAGGGGGAGCTCCATGCACACAAAGGAAGAACACTTGAAGAAGGAAGGCTTCACATCCTCCCTTGAGTTCAAGTGTGGTAAAATCTAGTTGCTTTAGTGTTTATTTGATTTATTTTCTTGTATGTCAACTAAATATTCATATATGTTGAACTAACATTCTCATGATGCTTTGAGTAAGGGGGAGCCAATTTTTAAAACCAAAATTTTAAGTGTGTCAAATTTTTTTTTGCCTCCTATGTTATCTTGAACTTAAATGTCATTTTAAATTCTTTTTGATATAACAAAAAGGGGGAAAAATGGTTTGAAAAATTGAATTTTTCAAAAGAATAAGGGGGAGCTTTACTTGTTTTCATTTGTAATGTCTTATTCACAATTTTAAAGACAAAGGGGGAGAATTCCAAACAATTTTTCAAGTTGGTTTTATTATATCAAAAAGGGGGAGATTGTAGAACTAAGTTTTGATATAATATTTGAAAAATGTTTTGGACAAAAATGCAAAGAATTTAAAATGAGTTTTTAGTCAAAAACAACTTGAAAATATGTTTAAGGGTTTTAAAGGCTTTGGAATGGACTTAAAGTTCATTTAAAGTGGTCAAAACCTGTATTTTTATGTACCCGTATCGATACGGTATAGAAGGGTATCGATACGTTTTAGGGTTTCAAGCCACCAGATTTTCCAGTAGCCAAAACCCGTACCGATACGCTTAGCCGTATTGATACGGTGAGCTTTGAAATAACCCAACGGCTAGTCGCGTACCGATACGGTTGTATCGCGTACCGATACGCCTAACTACCCCAACGGTCACTTTCCCAACGGTCTTTTAAATTGCAGGACCGTACCGATACGCTAGGCAAGCGTATCGATACGCATCAGCTGAAGAAGCCCAACGGCTCTTTCCTCATTGAGACCGTATCGATACGGTTGGACGAGTATCGATACGCCAAGCTGCAGAACTGCATTTATGGTGGGAAATAAAGACTCAAACGGCTCCAAATTGATCCCAACGGCTAGCAACGGCTACAAACTCAATTGGGAGTATAAAAGGGACCTCCTAGCATCTTGTAATGGTTAATGCTTCAATTGTTACAACATTATGATGTCAAAATTTGTCTAGAGCTTAAATTGTTTATTTCTTGCTTAGACAACACTTGTGAGCTTACATTGTTAAATTTGCTCAAGTGTCTAGGTTTTGGGTGAGTGCTTAGAATTGCAAACAAACACCTTTTAGAGGGATTTCTAGTTTGCTAAGTCTTTCTTTGTAAAGAGAGTGTTCCTTCAAGCTTTGGGTAGAAAGCTTTGAGGGTTGTAACGGTTTCCTCCTAATCCGAGAAAAAGGGGACGAAATTCTTAGTGAATTTGTTGGAAATCCTTAGTGGGGAGCTAAGATAGTGGATGTAGACCTTGGTTAGAAGGTTGAACCACTATAAATCCTTGTGTCAAATTGCCAATTTTTCACCTCCCACTAAAACACCCAATTATCCCACTTCTCCACACTTGGCGAGCAAGAACGGTTGATCGAATCGAGCCCCCTAAATCTCAACAGTATTGATAAGATATAGAAAAGATAAGAACTATTATTTTAAGCTTACCTTTAGTTGAGGGAGACATTTCCGTTGGTCCTTGGTGAGGTGGGGAGATGATTAGGGTTGTAGTTATTTTAAAATAGGTAAAGGGAGTTCTCATTCTTGTTTTGCTTTCACTGAGACTAACTCTATCTCTTTGCTTTGAAGAACAAGCCCACATCTCTATTGTCACCTTCTCCAATCAAGCTTAAGCATACACCTTTCAATTTGTGATCCTTAAGCTTAAGCATTTTTTGATTTAAGAATATCAATTCATAGCTATCGACCGGGTAAGTGGAAACCTTAAATCATTTATCGATCCTTTTGGTCATTGAATGTCCAATCTTCTTAGTTCAAGAATTTGAAAGGACTATGTAGAACTAAGTTTTGATATAATATTTGAAAAATGTTTTGGACTAAATTGCAAAGAATTTAAAATGAGTTTTTAGTTAAAAACAACTTGAAAATATGTTTAAGGGTTTTAAAGGCTTTGGAATGGACTTAAAGTACATTTAAAGTGGTCAAAACCTGTATTTTTATGTACCCGTATCGATACGGTATAGAAGGGTATCGATACGCTTTAGGGTTTCAAGCCACCAGATTTTCCAGTAGCCAAAACCCGTACCGATACGCTTAGCCGTATCGATACGGTGAGCTTTGAAATAACCCAACGGCTAGTCGTGTACCGATACGGTTGTATCGCGTACCGATACGCCTAACTACCCCAACAGTCACTTTCCCAACGGTCTTTTAAATTGCAGGACCGTACTGATACGCTAGGTAAGCGTATCGATACGCATCAGCTGAAGAAGCCCAACGGCTCTTTCCTCATTGAGACCGTATCGATACGGTTGGACGAGTATCGATACGCCAAGCTGCAGAACTGCATTTATGGTGGGAAATAAAGACTCAAACGGCTCCAAATTGATCCCAACGACTAGCAACGGCTACAAACTCAATTGGGAGTATAAAAGGGACCTCCTAGCATCTTGTAATGGTTAATGCTTCAATTGTTACAACATTATGATGTCAAAATTTGTCTAGAGCTTAAATTGTTTATTTCTTGCTTAGACAACACTTGTGAGCTTACATTGTTAAATTTGCTCAAGTGTCTAGGTTTTGGGTGAGTGCTTAGAATTGCAAACAAACACCTTTTAGAGGGATCTCTAGTTTGCTAAGTCTTTATTTGTAAAGAGAGTGTTCCTTCAAGCTTTGGGTAGAAAGCTTTGAGGGTTGTAACAGTTTCCTCCTAATTCGAGAAAAGGGGACGAAATTCTTAGTGAATTTGTTGGAAATCCTTAGTGGGGAGCTAAGGTAGTGGATGTAGACCTTGGTTAGAAGGTTGAACCACTATAAATCCTTGTGTCAAATTGCCAATTTTTCACCTCCCACTAAAACACCCAATTATCCCAATTCTCCACACTTGGCGAGCAAGAACGGTTGATCGAATCGAGCACCCTAAATCTCAACAATTGGTATCAGAGCTTGGCTCAATCGAAGAGGATTAACATCCTATTGAGAAGATCCGGCAAGCTCGATCACTTTTTCATCAACCGGCTCAAATGGCGCAATCCATCGACAAACCGCCTTTCTTCAACGGAGATCACTATGCCCATTGGAAGACAAAGATGAAATTCTTCTTGAAGTCAAGAGATTACAAGCTATGGGACATAGTTGAAGATGGTCCGTTCGTGCCTCAAGGAAGCAAAGCGGAATGGAGTGCCGACGATCGCAAGAAGATGGAGCTTAATTGCAAAGCCTTGCACATGCTCTTTTGTGCTTTTAGCCCAACCATCTATGAGAAGATGTCTTCTTGTGAGAGTGCCAAGGAAGTATGGGACAAGCTTGAAGTCACATACGAGGGGACCGATGAAGTCAAGGAGACCAAGATTGGGCTCCTAACCTTAGAGTATGAGAACTTTGTAGAACTAATGTTTTAATATAATAATTGAAAAATGTTTTGGACTGATTTAAAAAGTATTTAAAACATTTACAAAGTCCAAACAACTTGAAATTGTGTTTAGGAAGTTTTCAAAAGGGTTTTTAATGTGTTTCAAAGGCCAATTTATACAAACCAGTCCAGGTGTTTCGAAACACCTTAGGGCGTTTCGAAACAGGGGATTCCAGTAGCATATTCGTTTCGAAACGTGTTTCGAAACGGGCTTTCCCTGGACTTGATTTTTGCCCAGCGTTTCGAAACGGGCTAGGCCGTTTCGATACGCCCACGTGGCAATGACCACAACGGTCATAAACTCCAACGGCTATCTTCCCAACTAACTTTTAAATGTAGGCGTTTCGATACGGGCTTATAGCGTTTCGATACGCGTTCTGAAACGGCAAGGGGGTGTTCCGAAACGGGTACCCTGACAGACTGCAACGGCTCTTTCTACATTGAGCGTGTTTCGAAACGGCCTCGAGCATTTCGAAACGGGGAGCAGTAGAACTGCATTTATGGTGGGAATAAAGTCCTCAACGGCTCCAATTTGATCCCAACGGCTAGTAACGGCTACAAACTCATTTGGGAGTATAAAAGGGACCTCCAAGCATCAAGAGAAGGCTAATGCTTAGATTGTCAAACATCAAATGATCAAGAAATTGTCTTAGCACTTAAATTGTCAATTCTTGTATAGACAAACACTAGTGAGCCAAAATTGTCAAATTTTCTCAAGTGTTTTAGGATTGGGTGAGTGCAAAATTGTGCAAACAAACTCCTATTAGAGGATTACAAGTTTGCTTTGTTTATCTCTTGTAAAGAGGGTTTCAATCAAGGCTTTGGGTAGAAAGCTTGATTGGTTGTAAGGGTTTCCTCCTAAGCCTAGAAAAGGGGACGAATCAATTAGTGGATTGATTGTGAAATCCTTAGTGGGGAGCTAAGGTAGTGGATGTAGGTGCTTGTTAGAAGACCGAACCACTATAAATCATTGTGTCTTTATTCTTTCTAGCTTCCTAAACCCTTCCACCTAAAAATCCACCTCTCCACCACTTGGTGAGCATAATCGGTTGAACGAATCGAGCGCCACACAACTCAACAAACTTCAAGATGGATCCGGAAGAGAACATCGAGAAGATGTTTGATAGGTTCTCCACCATCACCAATGGTCTTAAAGGTTATGGAGAAGCCATCCCGGAAGAGAAGCTTGTCCGAAAGCTCATCTACTCCCTTCCCGAGTCATGGGACTCAAAGAGGACCGCCATGACGCCATCATTGAAGCCAAGAATCTCAAAACCTTGAAGCTTGATGAACTCATGGGGTCACTTCTCACTCACCAAATAATGAAGAAAAACAAAGAAGATGAGAAGAAGAAGGAAGAGATTAGAGCGATGGGGAAGAAGAAGATCATGGAGCTAGGCATCAATGCAAGTGCCGTAGCTCTCAAATCCTCCACATGTCATCATGTAGATTCAAGTGAGGAGGATAGTGAAGACGAAGAGATGGCCTATCTCTTCAACAAATTTGCCCGGTTCATGAAGAGCAAAATGGAAAAATCCAAGCATGAATCGATAAAGAAGATGAAAGACTCCCACAAATCCAAAAAGAAGGGATCATCTTCAAAACAAGCATATGTGGCCACATGGAGTGATGAAGACTCCACCGATGATGAAGTAGCCCACCTATGCTTGATGGCCCTCAATGAGGGGGAGGTAACTTCTAACTCATCTATTTCAAATTCTTATACATTTGATGAGTTACAAGATGCCTATGATGATTTGCTTTTGGAATTCAAGGCATCTTTTTCTAAGAACAAAAAGTTGATTTCAAAAATAAAAATTGAAAATGATTTGCTTTCCAAAACAAATCTTGAACTTGAAGCAAGATTAAAAGATTTTGAACAAAAATGTTTTGATTTACAAAATTTGCTTCTAAAAGTTCAAAAAGAAAAAGATTTGATTTCAAATGAACTTGAAAAGAAAAATAATTTTCAAAAATCAAATTTTTATGTTAGACAATCTAGTGCCCCTAGATTTAAAAATGGTAAATGTTTTAGAAGTGTTTGGGTCCCAAAAGGACTAACCACTTCAACTAAAAAGGATGAAATTGAAAAATGGATTCCTAAGGGGACTAAATTTTGTGCTACTAATGTCTATGGATCCAAAGAAATTTGGATACCAAAAATTACTTGGTTGTCTTTTGCTAGGTGTGATGGAGAGTGATCAACAAGTCAAAAATTGAGGGGGAGCTCCATGCACACAAAGGAAGAACACTTGAAGAAGGAAGGCTTCACATCCTCCCTTGAGTTCAAGTGTGGTAAAATCTAGTTGCTTTAGTGTCTATTTGATTTATTTTCTTTTATGTCAACTAGATATTCATATATGTTGAACTAACATTCTCATTATGCTTTGAGTAAGGGGGAGCCAAATTTTAAAACCAAAATTTTAAGTGTGTCAAATTTTTTTTTTTGCCTCCTATGTTATCTTGAACTTAAATGTCATTTTAAATTCTTTTTGATATAAAAAAAGGGGGAGAAAATGGTTTGAAAAATTGAATTTTTCAAATGAATAAGGGGGAGCTTTACTTGTTTTCATTTGTAATCTCTTATTCACAATTTTAAAGTAAAAGGGGGAGAATTCCAAACAATTTTTCAAGTTGGTTTTATTATATCAAAAAGGGGGAGATTGTAGAACTAAGTTTTGATATAATATTTGAAAAATGTTTTGGACAAAATTGCAAAGAATTTAAAATGAGTTTTTAGTCAAAAACAACTTGAAAATATGTTTAAGGGTTTTAAAGGCTTTGGAATGGACTTAAAGTTCATTTAAAGTGGTCAAAACATGTATTTTTATGTACCCGTATCGATACGGTATAGAAGGGTATCGATACGCTTTAGGGTTTCAAGCCACCAGATTTTCCAGTAGCCAAAACCCGTACCGATACGCTTAGCCGTATCGATACGGTGAGCTTTGAAATAACCCAACGGCTAGTCGCGTACCGATACGGTTGTATCGCGTACCGATACGCCTAACTACCCCAACGGTCACTTTCCCAACGGTCTTTTAAATTGCAGGACCGTACCGATACGCTAGGTAAGCGTATCGATACGCATCAGATGAAGAAGCCCAACGGCTCTTTCCTCATTGAGACCGTATCGATACGGTTGGACGAGTATCGATACGCCAAGCTGCAGAACTGCATTTATGGTGGGAAATAAAGACTCAAACGGCTCCAAATTGATCCCAACGGCTAGCAACGGCTACAAACTCAATTGGGAGTATAAAAGGGACCTCCTAGCATCTTGTAATGGTTAATGCTTCAATTGTTACAACATTATGATGTCAAAATTTGTCTAGAGCTTAAATTGTTTATTTCTTGCTTAGACAACACTTGTGAGCTTACATTGTTAAATTTGCTCAAGTGTCTAGGTTTTGGGTGAGTGCTTAGAATTGCAAACAAACACCTTTTAGAGGGATCTCTAGTTTGCTAAGTCTTTCTTTGTAAATAGAGTGTTCCTTCAAGCTTTGGGTAGAAAGCTTTGAGGGTTGTAACGGTTTCCTCCTAATCCGAGAAAAGGGGACGAAATTCTTAGTGAATTTGGTGGAAATCCTTAGTGGGGAGCTAAGGTAGTGGATGTAGACCTTGGTTAGAAGGTTGAACCACTATAAATCCTTGTGTCAAATTGCCAATTTTTCACCTCCCACTAAAACACCCAATTATCCCACTTCTCCACACTTGGCGAGCAAGAACGGTTGATCGAATCGAGCACCCTAAATCTCAACAGACTAATCTATCATCGAAAGCTAGGAATAAAGGGATAGTCATCCGGGAGTCATAGGAGCTTCAGATTATCGAAGTGAGTGTAGATGCATTTGTCTCGGGTGACACGGTGTCATTCTGATCTTTGTTTCTAAGTTCTGATATGTGAGTGTAGTCGGAGTCTCGGGATTAGACGAGGAGCCTTTCCGAATTCATTGTTATTGATTTCGCTTGACTAGCTAATATTGTCTTAAGGTAAATTGCATCGAACCTCTTAGTAGGCTCCATTGGTAAGTCGGGGTAAGTCTCGCATTGAAATCGTGTACGAAGCATTGTTTTTATTGTCATCGAAGTCATTGAAACATTGTCAAATAAATCATTGAGCATTAAACATTAATTATTGTACATTGGATATTGCATATTGCTATTGAGATATTGGTGTTGATATATACATATTGTCATCAAATCATTGATATTGTTATTATTATTATTATTATTATTGTTATTCACACCGATAATGTCACTGTTATTGTTATTGACTTTAATATTACCATTTCCACTGAATAATGATATTGACATCATTGTTATCATCGAAAATATTGCTATTGACATTGTCATTGACACTGTTATCGACTTCGCTATTGACACTGTTATAGGCATTGATAAAGATATCATATTGAGAAAATATTATTGAAAAAAAGTCATTGGATACTTTGGCATGATATTTTGTATATTTACTGGTATTACAGTCCATGAGCTACGGCTCAAGGGTGACGACCCTAGGCGAGGCAGAGGTTCGGTTAGAGGGAGTATGGGCACCGGAAGCATTGAATCATTGATACCGTATTGAAACAAGCCATTGTTTCGTGCTTTGAGCTTGTTTGTTATCGACTATCGAACTAAAGTTATTTATGTCCAAAAGTGTTTCAAGGAGAATGATGCTAAAAGAATAATAAAGACATCAATAAAAATATTAAAGAACTATTATTGAACTATATGTGTAAATACAACATTGAATATAATTACCATATCCAATTACCGTAAATTGATCCAAGAATTTTTTTTTGATTATTAATATTACTTTGTTATGATATTGTCATGATGATATGATGATTGATATTATGCCTTTAATATAAATGTGGAGCATGCCATGTTTATTACATAATTGATGTTATGATTTTCATCAAAGCATGCTAAATAAGTATACCATGTTCATTTATTGTCATTGACTACCTCACTTAGACTATATAAGTCTATTGCATTCATTGTCCATGCATTTCAGGTTAAGAGTTATCGTTTTCAAGATCGGAACTAGTTGGTAAAGCGATAAGTCACCTCGAGCCTAAAGTAAAGTATTTTGTCTCTGTGAAGTCTTAGAATGGTGTCAAAATAGTTAAACTAGTTGATCTTGATGTTTTGTCTATGTGTTTAAAGGCTACATGTTACTTGTGGTTTAAGTGCCTTAAGGGCGTGTTTGGTTCACGGAATGAAAGATTGCCTTTAGAAATAAAATTCCTGGAATGTAACATTACTGGGCATATTACTGGGATTCTGGGAATGTTACATTACCTTATTTGGTTTATTTGGTAGGAATATAAGATTATTGTGTTTGGTTGGAGGTAAATAAGATTATCTCGAAGTGAAATTTACTAAATTGACCGTGTGTTATATTTTCTTTTTAACATGTTAAATTTTCAATATTAAATTAAAACTATAAGCACAAAAAGTAGTAGAATTATTTGTGTTACACTATTTAAAATTTACAAAAATTATATATTTATCATATTATTAATATAATTATTGTATTAACTATTTTTAATAAAAATATAATTTATATTTACATAATCTCGTTATCTTCTATTAAAATATTTTTGTGAATTTTTTTTTTGAATAAAGTGCTGGTAGCTTTATTAAAATAACCAAAAATATCAGTCTAGCTGTCATCCACCCAGCGGTAATAAAGAGAAAAGAAAAACCGAAGGACACAAACGCTATCCCTTCCCCATTTACCGACACAAACCCTCCTCTGTCGAGTGTAAAGAAAAACCAAATCCAGTACAGAGGGGCATAGCCGCTCTCAAATCGATCATATATCCCACCGAGCCTAAACGCGGCAAACAGCCCGACGTTCCTCCTCCACGATCATCGTCACTGATGGAGGAGTTTCCTCCACCCAGAAGCTGTCGTTCGAATCCCACAACGAATATGCAGCCAGAAGATGCGCCGCCCGATTCCTCTCCCGCGATACATGCCCAAAGCGTGTTGCATGCAACGATCGGCAGCGTTGCTTCGCATCCCACACCATAGTGCTGATTTCCAACATATCTATGGCCGGATCTGACATTTTCCGGATCACCGACAGTGAGTCACCTTCGAAGACCACCCGATCCAAACCTAGGTCAAGTACAAACTCCACCGCGTGAAGCAGCGCCGTCGCCTCCGCCGCAAAGGCCGACTGTACCCGGTAAGCTTTCCGACGACACGCCTCTAATACCTGACCATTAGAATTCCGTACCACCACTCCTGACCATGCCTGCTTTGTATGAGGTACAAATTTGGCGTCGAAGTTGGCCTTAACAAAAGGTTCCTGCGGCGAATCCCAACCCTGTAACAGCGGCGACGGTAAGACACGAAGTCGAGCCGGTAAAACCCTCAACTCTTGCAAATAAGATTTTACATATGTAGCTATATCTTGTGGTCTCTGATTTACGCTCTCATGTATGAATCTGTTTCTTGAAAACCATAATGCCCATATAGTAAGTAGTATTTCTGGATGTTTGATCACCAAAGTATTCGTAAGAAGCCACGATAACCATTCCTTATAATTTAATTGCAAAATTCCAGAAGTCCAAGTATACCCAAGAGCATTCCAAGCTACTAGAGCTTTCGGACAGTCCCGAACCACATGTAAAATGTTTTCAGAGGCATTCCAAGATTTTTGTGAATTTTTTAAATGTTAAACTTTTAATATGTTCAAATTTTTAATTTTTTATTACTTGTAACAGATTATCGAGTAAATTAAAGTAAATAAATTGTATAATACTGATAAGAATTTATATAATAAGTTTAACCGAGATAAGAACGGAATCCCTTTTGTTTTTGTGTTTCTTGATATTTGGATCTTTAGATCTGTAAATTCCTTTTTTTTCTTCGAATCGTCCAAAAATAGTTTTTTTTCTATTTAAAAGCCCCTTTTTTATATCCGAAAAAATCCTCCTCTTTACATTAGATTACTTGAGTTTTTATAACCTGATTTTTACAATATTAAAATTGTGTAGATCTTGATTTCGAAATTTAAAATGATCTTGAAGGATTTTTTACAGGCTACTTGGAAGTAGGCGGTTCGGCGGCTCGTGGCAGCGGCTGGTAGTGTAGGGTCTAGGATTATTTTAGCTTTAGGTTAATTTAGGATTAGTGTTAATTTAGGTATTAGGTATTTTGGGTTTAATTTGAGTTATCAGATTGTCTTGGGTATTGGGCTAGGTAATTGAGTCATGTATGTAAATGGATTACAGATTTATTTGGGTGGATATTGGGTAATATTTGTAATGGGTTGGTTTAATAATAATTATTATATATTTTTTTGATCATATTAATAATAATAATAATAATTATAATGAAAGTGTTTTTTTATTTACTTAATTTTGGATTGTATTGATCTTGGTATTGAGCTTAGGTCCGGACAAAAAATGGGTATTAAACACGGACCACGCCCAACCATCCGAGCCCAGCGCACATCAGGCCGTCAAGTAAGCTCTCCACAACACTTTGGGCTTGTCATCACCTATCCGAGTTAGCCCATCACTTGGGGTTGAAGAGCCATGCACTTTGAATATATCAAGTAGCATCTCTCATTTAGCATATTCTTTTTGACTCTTTTCATATTCATTGTAATCTCCCTATCTAGAGTATGTTTGACAATATCTTCTTAGATTAAGGGATTGTATAGTCCATCTTTGATCTTGACCGTCGATATACTCTCATTGTAGTCGTTGGATGTAGGGGCTCTAACTATAAATAAAGGCTCACCTCACCTCATTTTCTCACTTTAGTTTTGAGGAATACAACTGAGCATTCACTCAATTCTCTTTGCCTAGCTTTGTTTGCCTTTTCTTTCAGTTGTTTTTTGTTTCCGCAAGCATTTTAGTTTGTTAGGCTTTGATCGTTTCAGACTTGCTTAGGCGTAGCATCGTTCGAGAGTGTCTAAGGTCGCACGTTCGTGATTATGAGCTTCTACGAGCGTGACAAGTCAATTTACTTAAATGGTTGTTGAGTGTCAGAGAGCATTCTGATGTTGAAAAATATTACGACAAGAGTGTAATAGAACTGAAATCTCGTCATGTACGAGTTAATGTGAACGATTTGACTACTTTACCAATTGTGCCGAACTTCAAAACAGCTTTAGAAAATCCCGAAAAAGAGTACTATGTGGCTAACATCGATGCCAGTAAAGCTGACAAAAAAGTGCAGCTGTAGTAGTTCTTTTTTATTGTGAAGGAACGTACCAAACACAAAAGAGAGTGATTTTGTCACATTATTATATGATTAGAAAAGATAAGCTTCATGCTATCATTTCGGTTGTCGATGTGGCACGAGAATTCTTCTTAGACATACATTACACAGGCCTAACAAGTTGAAGCTTTGCTTTGAGATATATTTATGTATTTTGTGGAGGTTAACTAATGTTGTTTGTTGAATAGTGAAGAATCACAGTTTAAACATACATCACAAATATCTCATTAACTAAAGATTGCTATTTAATCGAATAAAAAACCAAAAAAGCCAGAGGACTAGACTAATATAATATTATATTTAAATAATTTTTGAGATTAGCTCTGCCATCTTCACCGTCTACATATATTTTCGAAGAGTTAATTGATTTTGGGTGGGTCTGTGGAAACTAAAAATTTCCTTTTAACTTTGGCTCCACATCAAAGCACTCACCTGCGAGGCTATATCAACTGAATCTGTGTGTATGTTTTAAAACTTGGTCATTAGTGAAATCACCAATTATAAGACATTTAGGGGTTACAATGATGTTTTAAAAATTTACACGGGCTAAAGAAACAATAAGCTCTCTGCGTATCAAACAGGAAAAGAAATGATCTAATAATCAGAGTTGAAAAGAAAAATTAAAATAAATAAATAATTGAATATCTAAGTCAATATCAATTTATATGCCAAAACATATAGTTTTAGAATAATTACTTTTCATCTCTTTCTTTCAGGGTTCTGCCCCACTTTTTTTTCTTTGAAAAGTTTGTATTTTTTGACTCCATACTTAAGGTGTCTAATTATACTCATTTATGATTTGCAAAGAAAATAAATATATAAAAAAAAGTAAAGGCTATCCAAAAACTTTAAAGGAATTAAATCATGAACCATCTGAAGAAGATAGTGCTTCAGGTGATATTTCTAGCTCTCCAAAGTTACAATCATCAATAGGTCAATCCTCCAACACTATCAAGATATAAGTCTGATCAATCATTAATATTCTTCCAACACCGTTAAGATTGAAGTCTATATAATACTCGTACAAGAGATGTGGACTCTATAAAATGACAATTATATTTGGGACTCAACAAGGTAACTATAGGCACAATATAATTACAGTGTATGATTAATAAATAACCAATGACCATTATATCCAATGTTGTGCATTTAGCTCAGCTTTCACAATAATGGAGCCTAAGCTAAAATTAGTTCAGATATTTCCTCGAACATCAATATATCAATGAACAAGACCGAAGCCTATATAATACTCGTACAAGAGCCGTGGACTCTATAAAATGCTAATTGTATCCGGGACTCAACAAGATAACTATCACAATAATAAAACTTAAGTTCAAATTAATTCAGGAATTCTCTCCGACATCAATAAGTCAATGGACAATACTGAAACCTATATAATAACTGTACAAGAACTCTGACATCAATATATCCAATCGGGACTTTCCTTCTATGAATCTGTCCATCTGATAGTACAATTGAAAACACATTCAGGAAAACAATCCATAATTGAAATTAAATAAAATACAAGTTGAAATACTTGCATTTTCTTTAGACGAATCCTTTCTCTGGAGAAGCTATTCTCGATGTGGCCATTTAGATTGACCCATCAAGGTTGAAAAAGAAAACAAAGATCCTGCATCCATAATATCAAGAATCCTGCGAGAAATAATTAAGTAAGAAAAATAGGGGGGAAAGATACGATTTGATGAAGACTTAGAAGAAAATAGGGCAAAACAAAATCAATGGCAAAAATGAGAGAGGAGCTGGAGATTTTAGATCGAGAAATGATTCAAGATTCAAGATTAAAGAAGCCTCATCGTGCTCGTTAAAAAAATTTGTTGCTCGACTCGACTCGTTGCTCGTTAAGCTCGACTCGTTCCTCCTTAAGCTCACTAAAAATTTACATTATTTTTTAACTAAAAATAATATTTAATAATACTATATGGGCTTAATATTAACATATATTAACTGATTTAACCAAAAAAATATCAAAAGAGTGTATAAAGCACTCTCAAAGTCTAAATTTCAAACTAACAATCCATAAATACACCAAACTAGCATATTAAAACTAAAATAACAATCCACAAATTCACAAAACTAAGGTATTAAAACTAAAGTAACAATCTACAAATACATCAAACTAAAGTAATTATTAAAAAAGTATTTTAAAAAATTAACGAGTTGCTCGCGAACTTATCGAGTCGAGTTAAACTTTACTCGACTTAACTCGTTAAGATCTCCAGTCGAGTTCGAGTTAAGTAAACCTGAGTTAAGCATTTTCCGAATTTGAACCGAGTCGAATTTGAGCAACTCACAAGTTGCTCAACTCGTTAAGCATCCCTAAGCCTGGAAGGAAGATTGTATTGTAAAGCGGAGGTCTTTGTATTTGGGGTAATTTTAATCCGAGTTATGAGTTTATATAGGTTTGTTGAATACGAACGACTATTTTTTAAATCTTTGCGTAATGGCTATTTAGGTCCCTCAACTTTACAATTGTTATTATTTTAACCCTTAATCTTTTTCCCCGCCTCTTTTGATTTGAAGAATATTGCTTATGTTTTTATGGAAGTATATTTTTCATTTTATTTATATTTTTATGAAAGAATATGGCTTGACATGTGTGTTTTTTCAAAACAACTCAATTACATCGAAAAATAGAGTATTATCTCGAGTGAAATGGACTCTTGATATTCTTCTAGATGCTGAAGAATAATGAGATTACTTTACAAAAGACTTAATAATTTATTTCTAAAAAATGCATCATTATGAATTTTTTTGAAGATTGAGAAATACGTCTTGATTCTCTTAGATGTTAGAGAAGTCGAGGTATTTTAAAGAGTTATGAAATTCAACATCTTTAGTATTTTCATAAAAAACAATGTATTTTTTAAGGAAGTGTATTCTCAACGTTCCCCTATACGTTGAGGAAATGTTCAAGATTCCCCACTAAAAACCATGTTGTTGAATTTTAAATAGATCAATGCATAAATTCCTAACTATGTATATAATAGGTTTTGAAACAACTGTATCCTTCAAACCCTTGATATCACATTATTAGCCTTGTTCAGTCAACACAAAATGAAAGTATGAAGCTATTCAAATGCTGAAACACCAAAAACATCACATACAAAGTCTGCCAGAAATAACAGGGACTCCTTAGTGTAACCTGCTTCCTCGAGAACTTGCTGTGCCAATAGCAAAACACAAAATGCACATTGAGTGTAAAGTAACCATATCTAAATATTTTAATTTCTATTGACAAAAAGATTGGCATGCTGTATTTGTACCTCAGCAGAACATACTTTGCATTTCTAATAACAAATCAAACAATGAGGATAAAGAAACATTCATATCTGCCACTCCCATCATTAATAATCCAAGAAAAGCTTTTGCAGACCAGTTACAGCATATCTCTGCTTAACCATAATATGAGCTTTTTGAGATTAGAGGTTTGATATTAGAGTTGTAAACTCTTTTACCCTTACCAGTTACCAAAAATCTCAAAATAACCTAAATTAAATATTTTCTCACCCTATTTATAAGCTAATCCTATTTACTTTTTTTCTTTACATATAAATGTATTTAAATTTATTAATTACTTAAATTATATTAAAATAATTATATAAATAATAAATTAATATATAAATCATTTGAATATATCTAAAAAAGTTATATTAAAAATAATTTTATAGATCTAATTAATAATAATTAGATATAAAATATTGATAACTAATAAACTATTCAAACAAGTATTGAATATAAACATGTCCTTATATGTCATTTTACTTGTTTATATAATCTAACAGCTATCAACTATCAATTAATTTTACCACACTTTTATACAATCCGCTAGTCAAATCAGCTAATGTAATCAGCTATCAACTAATGCAATCCGCTATCCGCTAATTGTCAAACATGGCCATAGAGTCGGTTTTGAGAAAGGCTCAAAGTGCCGGAGTGGTGAAGTACTAGAAGGGATATGTTGCACTTCTTGTTTCACAAGTACATGCTCCATTTTAACTTCAAGGCTCTACAAAACTCAAAAGGTTGATGATGGGTCTTCAAGTGCAACTACAGTTTTATTCCCAAAATGCGACCATTCAAACTCGTAAAGCGGTTCTTGTTGTTTACACACGTATCGTTTTTTGTGCAAATGCAGCTAGATGAAATGTTAAGATCCCCCAGTTAAATCTCTGAGCGTAGGAATGGTTTCCTTTTGAGTCTACCTTGTACATCTTGAGCCTGCTGAACGGTTTCTTTTTCCGGGAATTCTCGACATTGGCCATGGAAGAGCAAACAGAGGTCTATAGCTGTTAAACTAACCCAAGACTTTCTTTGTTTTCTAGTTTTCTTAATCAGATGCCATTGATGGAACAGATAACACAAAGAGATTAGTACAAGTCCCAACTTCTTCAATAGCTTTGAGCTGTATGTTTGTTATAGCAATTTGCATTTTGTTATTGCATATTCATACATAAGTATTCGTTTTCAACAAAAAAAAAATGTTTTAAAAACTTATGCCAGCGTCTACTTTTATATGGGTCAACAGTTAGCGAAAAAGTAGTCACTAAACTCGTTCCGATGAATACTTTGAAAAACAAATTAATTGTAATGTTGATTTATTTTTGTCTTTTCCTTACTGCCATGGTGGGAATCTTATAATTTAGTATTTAATTAACTTAGTCACAATTATTATTTAATTAAGTATTTCTTCAAATGATTAACATGCTTATTTTATTTATTTATTTATTTTCATTGGTTAGAATATCAGAGTACATGAATTCCAAGACAGAGAGCGGCCAAATATTTATTTAGATTTTAGGGTTATGGCATTCTTCCATGTAACCCCCTCGTTTCGGTCTGGCCGAATGACCGGTCCAAGTGGGCCACACGGGGAAAACCGAGCGAAAACCAATTAAGGTTCCCCCTCGGTTAGCAACCCTATATTTTCTTTTCTTTTCTTTTCTAGATACTTGTATTTAATCCTATGTGAGGGGACACGCAGCGAACAAACACGGACACAAAACTCACAAGCCTGCAATTAAACAACCAAATTTTCCATTTTTAAGTAGGACGTATCGATACACCTACATAAGGTATCGATACGCCTTGACCAAAGTCAACCCTTCCAATCAACTCAGAGAAGACCGTACCGATACACCCTTGAGCGTATCGATACGCCCCTCTCGGTCAACATCACTTGGTCAACTAGGTTGAACCGTATCGATACGCTTGGACACCGTATCGATACGCCATGCACTCTACAACTCCCCAAGATTACAGAGAGTTAAGAGGGTATCGATACACCCTTGTGCATCGATACGCCCAACCTAACCTGAATTTCAGAGAGTTGGGACCGTATCGATACACCCCACGTATCGATACGCCCAGCCAAAACTGTTTCCTCTGAGCAAGGCCGTATCGATACAGCCCTTGGGCGTATCGATACGCCCTGTACTGTAAGTCCACAAATCTTAGCTAAACGACCTCAAACACGATTCTAGATGCAACTCTCGACTCACCTAAGCATATACAAACACGTAGGCACACATATTTAAGCCAAGGGAAACATTCAAACATGGACTAAAACACTCATGCATAGCATTCAAGTCAAAGAGCAATTTATGCAATATTGACATACACAAGAGCACAAAAGACCTTAAAAGGAACAAGACAACTTGAAAGGTTTGCATTCATACACAAGGCAACCTAAGCATTCTAAAACATGCCATCAAACATCGAAATATTCATCATAGCGTGACATACTTACAATCCAAAACATCAATCCAAAACAACATCACTTAAATGAGTCACACATGCTCATACAAGACCTTTGCCACATTGCTAACTAGTACAAAATTACCACCATACTTGAGTTACAACACTTGGAAGCCCTTCTTGCCTTGCTCCGAGCTAACGCCACACTAATGATCTGCATTGTTGAACATTGAGAGCGTAAGCTATAAGCTTAGTGAGGGTGCTCTAAAACGAAAGCAACAACAATGCAGGGTTCAAGCATGTAATCCCTAACCTCATATCTAACATGCATAGGTAACATCACAAGTAGTCCTACCTAGTCCATCAAATGGCATAATATAGCATATTACCTCATACTAAGCACCAAGCATCAATAACAATAATCATGTTTCAACACCATATATCACAATATATGAACAAGTTAATTGGCCACTTTGAATTACCCCGATTGTGCGGATTTAAAACTCAACAACACTTTACCTCGGTGGGATTACACTCATCACCGGCCTTGCATGGACGGGATTCCACTCATCGCCACATGCCCTACGGATGGGATTCCACTCATCATCACGTAGAAATGAATAAAAGCTTCCGGTAGAATATTACATTACCGTACTCCTCCTTGGTGCCTCAACGCCACCAAGGCCACGTACGTTTTGACTCAATTTGTGTGCACACTAATCCTAATGATCGATCATTTACAACCGGTAATTATTTAGTGCCAATTATCATTTACCACATCACATTTTCCATCAATCATAACTCATGCTCATCACATATATATACACCTCATGAATATACATGTACAAAACCACCAAGATCACAAAAGCATAGTTAAGTAAGCACAATAGCATATATGGATATCAACGGATAACTAACAACTCGAATTAACTATAAGTGGCCTACCAAGCACACTTTACACAAGCACACTACACATACTCGAACCAACTTTAGGATAAGTTTAAAACCACTCACCGCCCTTCCTTTGTCAATCGAAACAATCCTCCTACGACCTCGTATTCGGCTCCAAAGCTCCTTCAACGTTTCTTCTTGCTTCTAACCAAACAAAACACACTTATTACACCACAATTCAATGCTAAAACTCAACTAACAACTCACTTCACAAACATAAGCCATATTCCTCAATTTCTCAATCCACAATCATCCAAAAACTCAATTTTCGTACTCCTCAAACACCTTGCTGAAAACTCCACTTCCAAACACCCAAATGACCTCTAACACATCCCAAATCACTCTCATATCATACCCTAACCATCAGCCCTTAGTTTTCAACATAAACTTCACCAAAAACCAAGTTTTAACACCTTAAAATTTACCCTATGAGTTTAATACGAATTTTCATCCAAATTTAACCAAATTGACATATAATGTGTATTTCATCATGATTAAGCTAAATCCCAACTCAAAACATTAAAACAATTTGGAAAACCACCTAAAATCCAAACTTTAACATAAAACCATAATTTTTCAAAGTCTCATATTTTTGAATTTTAAGACCAAATATAGATAGAGAATAAGGAGGAGAGTCGGAAAACATAATTTACCTTTCAAAACGATGTTGAAATCAAGTAGTACAAGCAATGAAATAGTAGCAAAAGATGAGAGGTTTTGGAGATGGTGATTTCACGTTAGAAAGAAATAGAAGAGAAGAAGAAGATGATGACTCTTATAATTTTAAAGTTATCTTACTTTAATTAAAAGTTTTGGGTAAAATCGCAACATAGGTCCCTCCCCTTTTATTAAAGCTCAATTACACCACAACTTAAGTTGAGTTGACTCTATTTAAATTTTATTAACTCGACTATAAACTCGGTTTACTCCTAGGCCCAAAACACGAGTGTTACAACTCTCTCCCACTTAAGAAATTTCGTCCCCGAAATTACCTGGTGGAAACAAATACGGAAACTGCTCAATCATATCTGTTTTTCTCTCCCACGTGGCCTCTTCTACACCTCTATGTCTCTACAATACTTTGACCAACTCTATGGTCTTGCCACGTAAAACCTTGCTATCAGAAGCAAGTATTTCAATGGGTTCTTCAGTATAGGACAAATCCGGATTTAACTCTATCTCCTCAACGGGCATCACATGAGAAGGATCTGATCTATATCTCCTAAGCATAGACACATGGAAAACATCATGGATCTTCTCCAACTCAGAAGGTAACCTCAAACGATAAGCTACAGGCCCAATCCGCTCAACTACCTCATACGGACCAATGAACCTCGGACTCAGCTTGCCCTTTCGGCCGAATCTCATTACTTTCTTCCAAGGAGATACCTTCAGAAACACTTTCTCACCCACTGAGTACTCTATCTCTTTCCTCTTCAAATCTGCATAAGATTTCTGACGATTGGAAGCTGCTTTCAAACGGTCGCAAATCAGTTTTACCTTGTCGGTAGTCCCCTTAAGCAAATCTGGCATAGGTAACAATCTCTGACCTGTTTCAGCCCAACAGATCGGAGTCCTACATCGTCTACCGTACAAAGCTTCATAAGGTGCCATCTGAATACTAGACTGATAACTGTTGTTGTAAGCGAACTCAACCAACGGTAAGTGCTTCTCCCAAGAACCCTGGAAGTCAATCACACAACAACGGAGCATATCCTCTAGAATCTGTATTACTCGCTCTGACTGCCCATCAGACTGTGGATGATAGGAAGTGCTGAAATGCAAACGGCTACCTAGGGCACTATGCAAACAACCCCAGAACCTCGAAGTAAACCTAGGATCCCTATCTGAAACAATAGACTTCGGTACTCCATGAAGTCTCACAATCTCACGGATGTACAAGTTTGCCAACTTGTCTAAGGAATCCGTAGTGTTCACTGCTAAGAAGTGAGCACATTTAGTGAATCTATCAACAATCACCCAAACTGAATTCTTCTTTGAAGGAGACAAGGGTAATCCCGATACAAAATCCATGGTGATCCTCTCCCATTTCCATTCCGGAATCTTCAAAGGCTGTAACAAACCTGAAGGAACCTGATGTTCTGCTTTCACTCTTTGACAAACCATACAACGGCTCACATACTCAGCTACATCTTTCTTCAAACCAACCCAGAAGTAATCATTCTTCAAGTCACAATACATTTTGGTACTACCCGGATGCATAGAAAAGGGACTCGAATGTGCTTCACTCAGAATCTGACGTCTCAACTCAACATCTCCTGGTACAACAATTCTATCCCTAAAGCACAACAAGCCCTCACCACTGAAACTGTACTCGGTCGGTCTTCCTTCGGCTATGTCCTGGACATGAGGAATTAAACTCTCATCTTGTAATTGCTTCTCTCTAATCAATTGTATCAAAGAAGGCTTCACTTGCAACTCGGTGATCAAACCACCATCATCGGACACACTCAATTTAGCAAACATAGCCCTCAACTCTATGGCCACTTTCCTACTCAAAGCATCGGCGACTACATTCGCTTTACCCGGATGGTACTCGATGGTCAAATCATAATCTTTTAGCAACTCAAGCCATCTTCTCTGTCTCAAGTTTAACTCCTTCTGTGTCATCAAGTACTTCAAGCTCTTGTGATCGGTGTAAACAATACACTTCTCACCATACAAGTAATGACGCCAAATCTTCAATGCAAACACAACTGCGGCTAGCTCGATATCATGAGTAGGATAGTTCTTCTCATGAACCTTCAATTGTCTAGAAGCATAAGCAACAACCTTTCTCTCTTACATCAGAACACATCCTAAACCTACGTAGGAAGCATCACTGTAAATTACAAACTCCTTACCCGAAACAGGTTGTACTAACACTGGGGCATTTGTCAAAGCTTCTTTTAATTTCTCAAAGGCTTTTTGTCTTGCCTCTGACCATTCAAACTTAACTTCTTTTTGCAACAGTTTAGTCAAAGGAGCAGCTACTCTAGAGAAACCATCAACAAATCTTCTATAGTAACCGGCTAATCCCAGGAAACTCCTAATCTCTGTCACGGACTTAGGCTGTTTCCACTCAACAATAGCCTCAATCTTCGATGGATCAACACGGATACCTTCGGCCGAAACAACATGACCAAGAAATACCACTTCTCGAATCCAGAACTCACATTTACTAAGCTTAGCATACAACTGATTGCTCATCAATTTCTGTAAAACAACCCTCAAGTGCTCGTCATGTTCTTCTTCCGTCTTCGAGTACACAAGTATGTCATCAATGAAAACAACTACAAAACAGTCTAGATAGTCTCTAAAAATTCTGTTCATCATGTCCATGAATGCTGCAGGTGCATTCGTGAGCCCAAATGGCATCACAAGAAACTCATAGTGACCATATCTAGTTCTAAAAACTGTCTTCGGTACATCACACTCTTTCACCTTTAACTGATAGTATCTGGATCTCAAATCTATCTTCGAGAACACTGAAGCACCTCTCAACTGATCAAACAAATCATCTATGCGAGGTAACGGATACTTGTTCTTCACAGTCAACTGATTCAATTATCTATAGTCAATACACATACGCATACTACCATCCTTCTTTTTCACGAATAACACGGGAGCACCCCACGGAGAACTACTAGGCCTGATGAATCCACGGTCTAATAATTCTTGCAACTGGTTCTTCAACTCTTTCAACTCCTTTGGAGCCATACGATACGGAGCTATCGAAACTGGATTAGACCCTGAAATGGTCTCAATCACAAACTCAACATCTCTGTCAGGAGGTAAACCCGACAACTCTTCAGGGAATACATCCGGAAAGTCACACACTGTCCTGATATCTTTTGGTCTAGCTTCATTCATATCCAGATTCATGACATAAGCTAAATAAGCATCCAGAGTCCATCAACTTGTGAGCCTCTAAAGCTGACACTACATTAGACAAGAACTTAATGTTCTCGCCTACTACTACTACCTCGTAGTCATCAGAAAGTTTCAGAAAAATTCTCTTTGTTTCAAAATCCACACTAGCCCGATGCTCAACCAACCAATCCATACCCAGAATTATATCGAAACCATAAAAAGGAAGTTCCATCATATCAACTGGGAACACATAACCCTGAATCTTCAGTGGACATCTCCTATACATACGTCTAACCACAACTGTCTCACCAAAAGAGCTAGTGACATGCATACCTACATCTAAGATCTCAACAGGGATATCTAACTTCTGTGCATGCTCACTCAAAATGTAGGAATGTGTAGAACCCGAATCAACCAAAGAAAGCAAAGACATAGACCGTAACTCGAAATTACCTGCTATCACAT
This sequence comes from Hibiscus trionum, assembly GCA_030270665.1. NCBI lineage: Eukaryota > Viridiplantae > Streptophyta > Magnoliopsida > Malvales > Malvaceae > Hibiscus > Hibiscus trionum. The sequence goes on from BSYR01000065.1 coordinate 7,402,448, forward strand.
CAGTGTCGTTCCCAGCCTCTCTCTGAGCATAAACTCTTGCTGGTCCTCCTGCCTCTGGCTGCACTGCCACAACATGAGCAAGATTCCTCTGAGCATCCACCCTAGGTGCATCTATCCTAGGTTTGAAGTAGCCACGACCGCGCCCACGGCCTCTCTGAAAATCATTGGCTCTAGCAGGAGCCTGTGCTGCTACCTGTCCCATTGGATGTGGACAGTTACGCCTCATGTGGTCTCTAACCCCACAATTCCAACAAGAATGGAAATTTCCCCAACACTCACCGGTGTGATTCCTTCCACAAGTAGCATATGTAGGCAACTTCCCACCAGCCTTCTGGTTTTGATGGCCTTTACCGTGGTTACCGCCACCACGCCTATTATCATAATGAGGTTTGTTGTCTCGATGCCTCTTGGCATCATCTCTATAAAAGTTACTGGATCTCTTACTCGAACTAGATCCACCTGACCGCCTGGTCAGACTCAAACTGTGCTCCAAGTCCTTGGCCCTCGAAACCAAGACATCAAAATCAGTGTAATCTGTAGCTAGAGTATATGTCTTGATTTCTTCATTCAATCCATAACGAAACCGGTTACAGCGTTCCACCTCAGTAGGAACAAGTTCAGGTGCATACTGGCTTAGTCTGACAAATCTAATCTCATAGTCTGTCACGGATCTAAGTCCCTGAATCAAAGCCATGAACTCTCTCTTCCTCTCGTCGATGTATCGTGGACCTAGATATTTCTTCCGGAATGCTGACTCAAAGAACTCCCAAGTGATCTCAGCATCATCCATACTTGAAGTAACAGTGACCCACCAAGTGTAGGCATCGCCTTGAAGCAAGGACTCAACACAGCCCAACTTGCGATCACCAGTACACCCTATCTGAGCCAAGATACGGACGGTCTTCTCAAGCCATAACTCTGACCTCTCCGGAGTAGACCCCCTGAACTCTTCAGCTCCAAGACCCCGAAGTCTCTCTAATGGCAATCCTGTGCCCTCACCATGATGATGTGCTGCCTGTCCTCCAGCTAATGCAGCCTGAAAAGCCCCGGCTATCGCCTGAACCAACGGAGCTAAGTCAATCCCTGCCGGTCCTTGGCCACCTTGGCCACCCTGACCTCCTAGTGGTCCCTCTCCTCCGGCCTCAGCCTCGCCTCCAACTCCCGGTGGAGGAGGTGGTGGTGGTGGAGGTGGTGGAGGAGCTCCAATTCCAATCACAGGCTCTCCCACTTGAGCCTCAACTCTAACCACTGGCTCTACTCCTGGAGCCTCTGCCCGTGGTTCCGGTCGAAACCTCCTAGGCCTCCCACGTGGTCTCATGGTACAGCTATCAAGGTATAAACTACAACAAGAAACATATAAGGATTTCGTTAGTCAAAGCAAGGGTCCAATAGTGCTCAAGTACTCCTCTTTTCAAAATCTTTGTAAATTAAGTAATAGTAGCAATGGGCACACACTCTACACCAGACACATCAATTCATGCTTCAAAACATCATGCGAACAGTCAAATATCAAAGATTCATGGCAAGGTATGCATTGAACAACACAATTATTCAACATAACAAGTTTACCTCACTTACCTGCCCGAGGTCTCGATAACCTCAGGCTCTGATACCAACAAATGTAACCCCCTCGTCCCGGTCTGGCCGAATGACCGGTCCAAGTGGGCCACACGGGGAAAACCGAGCGAAAACCAATTAAGGTTCCCCCTCGGTTAGCAACCCTATATTTTTTTTTCTTTTCTTTTCTAGATACTTGTATTTAATCCTATGTAAGGGGACACGCAGCGAACAAACACGGACACAAAACTCACAAGCCTGCAATTAAACAACCAAATTTTCCATTTTTAAGTAGGACGTATCGATACACCTACATAAGGTATCGATACGCCTTGACCAAAGTCAACCCTTCCAATCAACTCAGAGAAGACCGTATCGATACACCCTTGAGCGTATCGATACGCCCCTCTCGGTCAACATCACTTGGTCAACTAGGTTGAACCGTATCGATACGTTTGGACACCGTATCGATACGCCATGCACTCTACAACTCCCCAAGATTACAGAGAGTTAAGAGGGTATCGATACACCCTTGTGCATCGATACGCCCAGCCTAACCTGAATTTCAGAGAGTTGGGACCGTATCGATACACCCCACGTATCGATACGCCCAGCCAAAACTGTTTCCTCTGAGCAAGGCCGTATCGATACAGCCCTTGGGCGTATCGATACACCCTGCACTGTAAGTCCACAAATCTTAGCTAAACGACCTCAAACACGATTCTAGATGCAACTCTCGACTCACCTAAGCATATACAAACACGTAGGCACACATATTTAAGCCAAGGGAAACATTCAAACATGGACTAAAACACTCATGCATAGCATTCAAGTCAAAGAGCAATTTATGCAATATTGACATACACAAGAGCACAAAATACCTTAAAAGGAACAAGACAACTTGAAAGGTTTGCATTCATACACAAGGCAACCTAAGCATTCTAAAACATGCCATCAAACATCGAAACATTCATCATAGCGTGACATACTTACAATCCAAAACATCAATCCAAAACAACATCACTTAAATGAGTCACACATGCTCATACAAGACCTTTGCCACATTGCTAACTAGTACAAAATTACCACCATACTTGAGTTACAACACTTGGAAGTCCTTCTTGCCTTGCTCCGAGCTAACGCCACACTAATGATCTGCATTGTTGAACATTGAGAGCGTAAGCTATAAGCTTAGTGAGGGTGCTCTAAAACGAAAGCAACAACAATGCAGGGTTCAAGCATGTAATCCCTAACCTCATATCTAACATGCATAGGTAACATCACAAGTAGTCCTACCTAGTCCATCAAGTGGCATAATATGGCATATTACCTCATACTAAGCACCAAGCATCAATAACAATAATCATGTTTCAACACCATATATCACAATATATGAACAAGTTAATTGGCCACTTTGAATTACCCCGATTGTGCGGATTTAAAACTCAACAACACTTTACCTCGGTGGGATTACACTCATCACCGGCCTTGCATGGACGGGATTCCACTCATCGCCACATGCCCTACGGATGGGATTCCACTCATCATCACGTAGAAATGAATAAAAGCTTCCGGTAGAATATTACATTACCGTACTCCTCCTTGGTGCCTCAACGCCACCAAGACCACGTACGTTTTGACTCAATTTGTGTGCACACTAATCCTAATGATCGATCATTTACAACCGGTAATTATTTAGTGCCAATTATCATTTACCACATCACATTTTCCATCAATCATAACTCATGCTCATCACATATATATACACCTCATGAATATACATGTACAAAACCACCAAGATCACAAAAGCATAGTTAAGTAAGCACAATAGCATATATGGATATCAACGGATAACTAACAACTCGAATTAACTATAAGTGGCCTACCAAGCACACTTTACACAAGCACACTACACATACTCGAACCAACTTTAGGATAAGTTTAAAACCACTCACCGCCCTTCCTTTGTCAATCGAAACAATCCTCCTACGACCTCGTATTCGGCTCCAAAGCTCCTTCAACGTTTCTTCTTGCTTCTAACCAAACAAAACACACTTATTACACCACAATTCAATGCTAAAACTCAACTAACAACTCACTTCACAAACATAAGCCATATTCCTCAATTTCTCAATCCACAATCATCCAAAAACTCAATTTTCGTACTCCTCAAACACCTTGTTGAAAACTCCACTTCCAAACACCCAAATGACCTCTAACACATCCCAAATCACTCTCATATCATACCCTAACCATCAGCCCTTAGTTTTCAACATAAACTTCACCAAAAACCAAGTTTTAACACCTTAAAATTTACCCTATGAGTTTAATACGAATTTTCATCCAAATTTAACCAAATTGACATATAATGTGTATTTCATCATGATTAAGCTAAATCCCAACTCAAAACATTAAAACAATTTGGAAAACCACCTAAAATCCAAACTTTAACATAAAACCATAATTTTTCAAAGTCTCATATTTTTGAATTTTAAGACCAAATATAGATAGAGAATAAGGAGGAGAGTCGGAAAACATAATTTACCTTTCAAAACGATGTTGAAATCAAGTAGTACAAGCAATGAAATAGTAGCAAAAGATGAGAGGTTTTGGAGATGGTGATTTCACGTTAGAAAGAAATAGAAGAGAAGAAGAAGATGATGACTCTTATAATTTTAAAGTTATCTTACTTTAATTAAAAGTTTTGGGTAAAATCGCAACATAGGTCCCTCCCCTTTTATTAAAGCTCAATTACACCACAACTTAAGTTGAGTTGACTCTATTTAAATTTTATTAACTCGACTATAAACTCGGTTTACTCCTAGGCCCAAAACACGGGTGTTACATTCCATTCTATTCATGTTCCTTTATGGACAAGGACAAAGTTGCCATGCTATCTCTATGTTAAATACATTTAATAATCCTTAAATGACTTGTTAAGTTTACTTAAAAATGGCCTAATGTACATATTTGGCTTAAAAAAGGTAAAAATATAATAAATGAATTCGAATGATCATAAAATTCGGCATGCTGATAGTTTATAGTATTGAAATATTGTGTGTAAAGTCTCATTGTATTTGAACATAGTTTGATAAGTCAATTCGAGTAAAAATCAGTAAAAATTTGGCATTACATGTCAGGCCGTATCGATACGGGGTCATGGCGTATCGATACATTAAGCATGTTTGAACCTGAGAAACAGGGCGTATCGATACGGTCTAAGATTGTATCGAAATGTTTTGCTACTAAAATTCTTTGTTTTGATACCGGTCTAACATGTATCGAAACGGGTCAAAGTCAATGAAAGTCAAACCATACCGATATAGGGTTTGACTGTATCGATATAGGGTAACGGGCAAAATCAACTAAGGTTGACCATCGTGCACCTGTATCGAAACAACATCAAAAAGTTTCGATACATGGTTAGTTAAGTTGGTTAAAAGGTACAAATTTGGCAGTTTACATTGTTTACAGAATGATCACTGAATTTAGGATGATTAAATTGAATAAGTAAATGAATACCGAATTGCATGAAAATTTACAGACTTATTAATATTGCATTGAACTTCATTGTGGTATGGTCAATTGCGTTGGAGTACCTCTAATTTAGTAGACTTATAGTTTAGTCTCTAAAACTCGTAATAATTAAGATTTAGTCCATAAATGATTAAATATAGTTTCATAATGGATTAATTGGACTAAGATGCAATTCGGTAATGTTTTGTTTGTATAATATTGATTATATGATACTCATCGACTGGATTTTTATTGTACCGATCACCGTATCGTTCATCGGTAGCACCTTCCGACCCGGTTCTCGACCAGGCCAAGAAAAGGTGTTACGTAATATTACTATACACCTTATTAAAAAAAATAATCTTTGTCGAAAAAAAAGAGTGCATACAATAATGTTTACATGAATGACAAATAAACACGGTACACAACGAATGATTAACCCCATACGCAAACCAAATCCACATACACTCGTGGAAATGCAACCCCAAGTGCAAACAAAGATCAACCCACACACCAAGTCTCTTTCTCGTTATTAATCAACTAGCTTAATATTTGATATTAAAATGTGTTTTTTTTTAATTACAACACACATAATGTTCAAGTTGTGTTCTAAACTTCTAATCAATTACGCTCATTGTGTATTGTAGTCACACATACAAACAATTAAGATTATTCTCCTTGCAAGTGTCATCCAATTAGGGGTGAGCATTCGACCGAATCGAGTAAAAAAAATTTGAGTTGACACGTCATATTTTACAACTCAATTTTTTTTATTCGAGTCGAGTAGAGTTTTCGAGTTTCTATACAAATTTAATTGTAATTATTTATCATGTTGTAGTACAATCTGATACCAATTTAAACGACTTTCTCTAATATTATAAAATTGAGGGCATGACTTGATGTTAAAAATCACTCCACTAATTACTAAAAATTTCGAATTATTTGAATTTCATTTTACAACTCAAAATTTATCTGAAGTTTTTTCAAGTCGAGTTTATGAAATTTTAAGTTGAATCAAGACAAGTCGAATTTTTTCTTCTCAAACCGAGTTGAAAATTTTAAATTTTTAGAGTCGAATTTTGCTCACCTACTTCAAATGAACACTTAGTGCACACTTAAAATACACTTAAAAATTAAAATACAAAACTAAAAAAAAACATTCAGAGAAATGTTTCTAAGTAAACAAAAATGAGTGTCCAATGTCCAAATTCTCAATATGAATCCCTTCAAAAAGTTTTCATTTTATACCCAAGCTTTGCCTTTTGAAAAGGTTGTTGATTAAGCAAAGAATCCAATTACAATATTCGATCTTTAAGCACCATCTTAGCTTGAAAGAAAAAAAATTCATAGAAAAGATATGGTAAATTGGTCATTGTAAAAAGGGATCTTGTAAGCACAATAAATTTACCAATTAAAAAAAATGTCTAATCACTACCCAACATGAAATAAAGCCTAATCACTTGAAAGGGAGTTTCTAGGGTTAGACATCTTTGCCATTAGGCTAAAATTAAACGCGAGTTATACAATTTTTTATAAAAATGGTAAGAATTTATGTAGATATACAATTCCTTACAATCAACACAATCTACACATATTCTTACACAAATGGTAAGAATTTAAGTTACATATAAGAATTTGTGTAGTTACACAATAATTAAATAATTACACAAATAGTAAGGATTTTTGTAGTTACACAATAATTAAATAGTTACACAAATAGTAAGAATTTTTGTAGTTACACAATAATTATGTAGTTATACAATTTCTTATCCATCATACACAAATCCTTGCCAAAATGGTAAGAATTTATATAGCTACACAAAAATGCGCCTAATTTTATCATAATTTTAAGGCTTCTAATTTTAGACCTTCCCCACTTGGAATACTCAGCACCTAGGATAACTCAAATCTTGCTACTACTAAGCTTTAAACATCTGCAAAGGACCCCCTGTCATCCAATTACGGTTTCTCGATACATACATAAATTGTTCAAGATAAGCCATCGATTTTGTCAAATGTGTTCCACCGACGTCACGGTCTGAGGAGTGAATTATCAATCTAATACAATTTAAACGACTTTATATATATATATATATATATATATATATATAGATATATATATATATATATATATATTGTTTCATATTTTTCATATGTAATATACATATGCATAGTTGAGGGACTTGATTCAAATTTGAAAAACGATCCATTAATTATTAAAAATTTTAAGTTATTTGAACTTTCATTTTATAAGTCAAACTTTATTTAAAAATTCTTTCGAATCAAACTTTTTTACATCGAGTCGTATTAAAAAAATTGATTTTTTTATCAAGTCAAGTTTTAGTTACCTTATTAGTTTGATGCAATAATTCCAACAAAATTCCCTTCTTTACTTTTTCCTTTTAGGGCTTGACAAGAAAAGAGTTGATGAAATTTTCCACTACCTAACTGTGAATTTAATGGGGAACCAGACCACGAAAATCATATCCATCTTTTTCCGATATATATTGCAACACCTTGTATGCTTACCACCCAATTCTTCCTTATTGAATCTATTATTTATTTCCACACGTTTTAAAATGTGAATATATGACATGATCCTTTTAATATATGAAAAAAATTAACTGAAACTTGATAAGATATATACTCATGTCTAAGACACAATAAATCCGAAATAATACGTCTTTTTTTATGTATGAAATAAATTTGACAAGTATTTTTTTAACAAGATACATAATTCATAACAAAACAAAATAAACCAAATACAAAGAATCGGTCACAACCAGACCGAAATAAAAAAAATAAACTAATCGATACAAGTGAAGGAGAAACAATAGAGAACAATAGAACATTAAAGAGAAAATAGCATGAGAGAACAAAAAAATAAAAAACATAAATTTATTGACCGAAGTTGAGACAAATGCGATTTAACAATGAGAATCTCTAAGCTACATGTCATTTCGGGAGTCATCGAAGAATGGAGCGGTCAAATAAATGCAGAGGAAACAATCTGTAAGTTCATCGTGTCAGGATATAAATCGTTGATGTTTGAGGACCAAGAGAAAACGAATCAAAAAATTAGGCCATCGGATTGTCGTCGACGGGCATAAAAAAAAAAGAGACGACGTTGGAGAATTATCAAGACACCCAACCTCCAAATATTGTTGCTCGAACACTTCTCTTTCACTAAGAAGACTACTATACTAGTGCGAGGACGTCAAAGAGAGGATCTCCCAATATACCATCTCATCCAAAATGACAGACCAACAACAACAAAAAATACAAAGTGGCATGAGAAAGAAAAAAAAAAAGGTACGACGGCACCCGACTAGGTGGGCAAAACTCTAAAGTAAGATTTTTGTGTTTTAGAGAGAGAAAAAAGGAAGGTAGGAGAGTAAATTTGGCAAGCGTTTCAATCAATCATGTGTGAGGGTGAAAATTGGCCGATAAATATTTAAAGGGTTAACTACTGGAATAACCATTTATATTTCTCCCAGTATAGAGTTGGTCACCGATTTTGAAAAACGATCAGTAGGGTCACTTATGTTTTTAGGGCGTAAATTTTTTGTCACTCAGCCGTTTGTTGCTGTTGAACATTGGCAGTTTGCTGATCTGGCAGTGAAAAAATAAGGGTAAATTATTGCAATGATCACTAAAGTTTATCCCATGTACATTTCTGCTCCCTAATTTTAAAAAATAAACATTATGGTCACTACTGAAAATGTTTCTTTATAATTTTACCCTTGAATTTTTAAAAATTCATTTTTCAACCTAAAAACTTTACAATCAATTAGTACAATAATATTATAAAGGCTTAAGTGAAAAATAGGTCCCCAAAGTATACTATTTTTAAATTTTAGGTGCCCAAATTGCTCCTATTTAATAACTAAACTTTCAAATTATTCCTATTTTTCACTCTGGATTATTTTATTATTAGTATATCATGACATGTCATTTTTTATTATTGTTAAATAATAAATAATTTAAAAATAAAATAAAGCCATCATTATTATTATTATTATAAAATTTAAAATATTTTAAAAGATATTACTTCTTAAAATAATTTAGGTGTCTAAAGTATTTTTTTGTAAAAATAGGTGCCCAAAGTTTCAACAGTTACAATTTTAGGTGTCCGGCTGTTAAATAGGTGTTAAAAAAATTGTAAACCAATCGATGCTTGACACGTGACATTAATTTTATTTTTAAATTTTTTTTAATGAAAAATACTCTGATTTTTCAAATTTTTATAAAATCCTAAAATTTTACAAGCTTCACAAAACAATCCCTAAATCCCTAAAAATTCTCAAACTTTCCGTCGATTGCCGCCGATTGTCGTCGCTGACCACACCCACTTGGTCGCTGGACCAAGGCGACCATTTCCCCTAACACGGCGTCGCCGAAAACGCCCAACGACGTGTAGCCGAATGTCGAACACTAAATTGACGCCCGTGTTTGACGGTCGGCTGCACGTCGTTGAGCGTTTTCGGTGACGCTGTATTAGGAGAAATGGTCGCCTTTGTCCGGCGACCATGTGGGTGTGGTTAATGATGGCGACCAGTGGCTAAAGTGGCGGCGGAAGTTTAAGAATATTTAGGGATTTAGGGACTGTTTTGTGAAGCTTGTAAAATTTTGAAATTTTATAAAATTTTAAAAATTATGAGTATTTTTCATTAAAAAATTGAAAAAATATATAATTAATGTCATGTTTCAAGCGCCGATTGGTTGACAATTTTTTTAACACTCAATTATCAATTGGGCACCTAAAATTGTAACTATGAAAACTTTGGGCACCTATTTTTACAAAAAATACTTTAGACACCTAAATTATTCTAAGAAGTGATATTTTTTAAAATATTTTAAATTTAATAATAATAAAATTGATTTTATTTTAAAATTATTTTTAATTTAAAAATAATAAAAAATGATGGTTATAATAATAATAAAATAATTCAGAGTGAAAAAATAGGTGTAATTTGAAAGTTTAGTTCTTAAATAGAAGCAATTTGGGCACCTAAAATTTAAAAAGGTATATTTTGGGCATCTATTTTTTATTTAAGCCTTTACAATATTATTGTACTAATTGATTGTAAAGTTTTAGGGTTGAAAAATGAATTTTTAAAAATTCAAGTGTAAAATTATAAAGAAATCTTTTTAGTTGTGACCATAATGTTTAATTTTTTTTAAATTAGGGAGCATAAATGTACATAAGATAAACTTTAGTGGCCATTGCAGTAGTTTACCCTTATTTTTTCGCTGCCAGGTCAGCAAACTGTTAATGTTTAATGGCAACAAACGGCTGAGTGACCAAAAGTTTACGCCCCGAAAACGTAAGTGAACTTACTGGTCGTTTTTCAAAATCAATGATCAACTTTGTACTGGGGAGAAACATAAGTGACTGTTGCAGTAGTTAACCCATATTTATAAGTCGTGGGGATTCGAACTAACGGGATGAGGAATAACTGAAATCTTCACTCACAGGGAAGAGGTTGGGAGAAGTTTTTACACCGAAACTAAAATAGGATGGGGATTGCTATATCCAAACCAAACCGGTAACTGTGGGAATCTTAAAAAAATATCCTCAAAGATTCCTGATATTTACAAAATTTTTAAATAATTTCCAAACTTTGTATTTTAAACTAAGTTGGTCATTTATTTTAGTCAATAAAATAATAATTTTATTTATTTTTTGAAATGAGAATTCACGGAAATCGCGAGGATTCGCGCAGAGAGAACATGGAGACGAAAAAAATCCTCAAAATCGTAACTACAAATGTTAGAGACAGAATAAAAATATAAAATCGTCTCCGTCCTACCCGATTCTTACTCCTAATCGTGAGTAGTAAGAAATGCATGATTTAAAGCTGAACAAATAATGCATTGAAAACTAAGAACACGTTTGGGGAGTCCCTTTGTACAAGTAGTTGAGACAGTGGAAAACGCAGTATACTTAGCACTAGCAAGTGTCCCCTCGCTGCTTTGCATATCTCCATACTCCGATTTCCAACATTCTTATCCACAATAACAAACTATATCTGTACAAAATCATTACAATTTATGAAACTTATGGTGCAATTTTATCTTGAAATCTTGGCGCAGGGACATCTCGACGAACGGACCGTGACAATATGCTCCCTTTGCTGGTTTAAGAGGTTCCCACATTTGAATCCTGACAGTCACAGATATAAAGTCTACCTGCACTGCGCTTTGTGAGGACTACTTTTATGGTAGAACTCTGTCCCCAACAGAATCTCGATTAAAGGACGTTAGCACGCAGATGGATGCACGTCGCCTGATCCGCCTTCTATGTGCTGCAGTAAACACAGGAAGTAACAGAATTTACTGAACGTACTTGGAAATGGCATATTTGCCTTTATTCCTTGCTTTGATTGTTGAAAAGGTATAATAGTTAAGTAAAAGAAGTGACACACTGGAACCTATGAACTAAGCACAAGACCTCTCGAGTGCCATCGACATTTAAACTTACCACACTACACTACTAAACAGACTTGTAAAATACACAAAACAAAATGAAGGTTTTCTCTAGCTTGATGATGAACCACGGCTGCTTTGTCCAAGTGTAGATGGCCCGGGACTGGGAGTTTGCTTTAATCCGAGTCCCTTTTCAGCAGTTCCCCTTGGTTGACTAATCCGAGGACTATATGCATTTTGCAAGACTCGTGGGCTGTAAGAAGGTTTTATGTCCCCAACTGAAGATGGAGTTGTACTTGATACTTTAGGACTCTGCGTACGCCGGATTTCTCCACGGCTTCTTGTCATAAATTCATCTAGAATTTCTAAATCATCGACACGAGTAGCTGTTGCCTGACGTTCCTGGTCCTTTCCATTATACAAAACATCATGTATCAGGGAACATCTAAGATTGCAGTGTCATCCGTAAAAGGAAAATTTTGTGATGAACTAAAGTGAGGTTAAGAGAGCATACTTCAAATGTCATGTTGTAGGCAATGGATGGAGCTTCCTCGTATTCCGCGGCGTCAAGGTCTTGAAGATGGGCACCTTTGAAAAACTTGGGGAGCAAGTATTGGCGCACCGGAACAAGAAGCATGATTAAAAGTGGGAAAAGGACTCCAGCTATTGGGATCCATGTTATGCCAAAGCACACTAGCAAGTAAACCGTCTGGAACAAGGTAAAGTTGGCTATAGTTTTGAACGGTACGGTCTCAACAAATGTTGCATGATACTCTTCCAACACCCTGATACAACAGATCATGCGAAATGAGCATTCGAATAGAACTGAAGATATCCTTAACATAGTAAAGAAGAGGGAAACGTACTTGTATCTCCGACTTGGAGCAGTGAAAAGCAACAATATCCTCTCCCAAAATTGATTTCCGGGCAAGCTTTCGATGGCCATGAAAGCAAAATAACCCCAAAGAACAGAAGTGGGGATCTTCTTAAGGAGAGGCATAGCAGCAACGCACCCACCAACCATCAATGACTGAAGCAAGTTACTGAAACGTTGTTCTTTGACTTCTACAGGTAAAAGCTCATCTATATCCTTATCGACGTCGAAAATGTTTTCGTCAACCGGTGCATCAATGTAGCCGGTACTTGAAGCCAGTTGGATGGTGGATTCTTTCAGTTCTTTCAGTCCCTGCTTTAACTAATAGGTAAGGGCAGCAGGGGGTCATAATAGAGGGTGTAAATCAAAATTATGAATACAAATTAATCTACCTTAGTGGAAGGAAGCTGATAGACAAGTGGAGTCTGCATCTCATTGTATGCCTCTTGCATGTTTCGATATAGTTGACTCAGGCTGGAATTTTTACTTATACTTTCCCGGGCTGTTGAGACAAGCTTATTATGCAAAAGCTGTCACCGATAGAACGAAAGAACCAATCACAACGAGATACATACGAAAGAACCAATCGGAAAATGGTGAGAATAGAAGGCAACAAACATAGTAGGAAATAGTACATTCGTATACCATCAGCTAGCAAACCATCTATACCTGATGTTTAAGAGTTGCTAAGCTTTTTGTATGCATTGGGGACTGTGGAATAACACCATTGGATGGTGGAATGCCGATAAGACCGCATAATATAACCTGTTCAGACCATATGATGAGTTGAGACCAAAAACAATGAAAAGGCTACCCTCAGAATGGTACTATTTAACTGGTTCATCATTCAAAAAATGTATCACATGACAATGGCGCACCAGAAAACCCAAAAGAAGGAGGTCATAATGGTATGAAGGTGGCTTTTTCAGATTGAATTCTTTCTGTTGAGCAAGTTGAGATGCTACACTGTGGTCAAAATAGTAAAGCACTGCAATCATGGTTGCTGGAATAAATGCTCCAACTATGTAAAGAGGGGGCACAGTCACCATTTCCTGCAAACTCGAGAAAATGAGTCTCTTGGCAGGTTTCAAAGGAAATTTAACAAAAACAAATTAGCTCCTACAAAGGGAAGGGAGTAAAGACTAAAGAGATGCTAAACATTTGAAAACCAAAGAGGATTCACCTTGATAACAGTCCAATTAGAGTATGCACCAGGAGACCATGGGTTTGGACTGAAAAGACGCCTTGGAATCCCTCTTGGGACATCATTAACAGGTATGTAAGAAACAGCAGTCCACACAAGAACCATAAGTGGCACCCCATAATCTGCTATAAAACCTCGAAGCCAGCCTATCAAAATAAGATGCATAAGTCAGTGAAATAAGTAAGGACAACAAAAGTACGGCCTTTCTTGCTTTACGAACTATTCTTTCGGTAGCAGAAACGAATGTAACAGCAGCCTCTAATCCCTTACTATAATAATTGGAAATGCATCCAATACCTGTTCCGTAGAGCCAGGATCTTGCTTTACGGCTCCTTATAGCAGTAAGGAGGAGGCCAAATGACAGAACCAGTGCAAACATTCCATTGCCAAATCGCCAAGAAGCCTGCAGTGCTGTTTGCTCAGGATTTTCTCTCTGAGGAATGCCAAACTCCTCCACAATTCCCTGTAGAATAAGATTCATTATGTACAAAAATAAAAAGCCTCTAGCACAGTCTTGGGAGGGAATGTATGAGAAAAGCATCAGTACATTTTAATTTTAAATAACAGAAAACACTAAAAAGAGTAGATCATTTCATTTAATAATGTTAATATATGAGGATACTCACCCGTATAGCTTGCTGCATGAAAAGCATTGCAATTAGTAGACCAAATAATTCACCAGCAACACGTGTAAATCGATTTATTATAGAACATGCCCCCAGAACTGCCAATAAGAAAAGCAAAAGTGCTGTCCAGACACATACCCTGAGAACACATCAAAGTTAAGAAAAAAGCTCAGTGACACCAGAAAACCTATCTGGTTACCGCACTCAAGTATGTTGGAATTGAAGAAATACCATCCAGTCCAGGCTAAGAAGAGCTTATGCCCCAAATCTTTTCGGTCCTTTGCAAAGTTGTACATAAACGTATACATCAATACCGTTGGCTCTGCAACTCCAAGAATGAGCAAGGGCTGTCCTCCGAAAAGCGAATGAATGATTCCACAAAGTGCTGTTGATGCAAGAGTTTGTACTGCAGTCAAACTTCCATCTGAAACAACAACAACAAACATAGTATCTACGAGAAATCATGAAAAACATGGTAGTACATGTTAATGTACAGGTATAGTTGTCTAGTCCCCACCTGTATTTCGTTCCAGCTGCTCCCCGAAAGATATAACTGGAATTGCCGAAGCAAAGAATATATATGTTGTTGGAGCAAAAATCCTAAATGATCAAATTTATCTATGTTATAAGTTTACAAAGTACAACTTTGAAAAAGATAGTTTCCTTCTGTAATAATGATGTTCACAAACTTCAGATAAAATATTCCTTGCATGAATAGAGATGAGCAATGAGTGTTACTAACCCGATACCGGCACTGAAACCGCCAGTCCAGTCTTGCTTGTAGCATAAAAGCCTTCCTTTTAGATCATTCTTGATTCCACGTAATGGAACAAAAGTTTCTTCCATGGTAGCTCAATATTGTGCAAACAATAACAGTTGACAGACAACTAATGAAAGACAGATTACAAGACACAACACGTTAACAAAGATTGAAGGACTCGAGAGGCTGGTTCGGTAACGAACTAAAGTTGCATTAGCTTGGATAATCAAGTTGGAGAAATTATAGGTAGAAAGATAATAACTGGCTGATCGTTGTTGGATTCAAGAAGAAAAATGATGCAACTTTCATCATTTTTCCTAGGTATAATCGACCCTTGATAAGGGCAGTGACTAACTAATCAGAATAAAAGGGAATTTACATTTCAATGAATGTGTAAAGAATGATCAAAGTATGGCATGAATTAAATAAGGTACAAATCAAAGCACCTGAAATTCAATTTCTCTGTAAAAGGTGAAGGGTGCTACAAATTCCATAGGTGAATTCAAGTAAGGTCTTAGTTAACGGAAACAAAATATAATACCCATATCTTCAGATTCGTAATTAACGATCAAATTCAACAACAGTTAGATATACCTCAATTTACATGCTGAAAAGGCCAAACAGAAATCTCACATGAACTAAAAGTTTCAAGAGCTTAAAAGCAAACACCAGAAAAACTAACGAAAACCCATCATCCTGCACTCCATTTGAGATTGTTTAAAACAATTTGAAGCAAATGGGCATTGATAAAAACCCAAGAAGAAACCTTTAAGACCAAGATAAAACTGGCAATGGAGCAAGATTAACGAGAATCCACAAGTGAAAACATACCAGAACAAGTTTAAACCAGCTTTAAGGAAATGGGCATGAATCAAACAGAGAAAGGGAGCAAAAAAGGACAAATTTTTATCAAGATTACATTATAAGAAAAGAGACCCTTCTCAAGCAAGAACACAAAAACAGAAACCAGAGAAAAACAGAATGAGAGGAATAGATGAGCAAGGGGGAAGGGGCAGAGAAATATGTATATATATAATAGAGAAGACAAATAAGAATGCAAAAGTAGGCAACTTGAAGGTTAGTGTTAGAGTTGAGGATAGTAATAAACAGAGAATTAAGAAGAGGTTTTTGGCAAACAAACTCCTGACAAGGAGCAAAAGGATTTTTGGCGTTAAAGGAGATAGTGTGGAGTGACTAAGCATAAAATAACACTCTTTTTATCTTTTCAGCAATGGAAAACGTACTAAACAGAAAAGAAGGCGGAAGCTAGTGTGGGCTAACGGTTGCTGACAAAACTGGGGATTGGCAGTTTAAGCTCAAAGTTAAGTTTTGGGAGGCAAATTTTGTGGTTTTTGAAAATGGGAAATGTAACGGAAAATTGGCAAATCATAGGTGCAGCTTAGGCTTATCTTTTGGATTGGTATAATATAAATGGAGGTGAATATGACATTTTTGGAATCTTGGTCCAAAAGCTGAGAAGTGCTCGTCCATGCATTAAACGGTTGTTTTAGAGAAAAAAAAAAAAACAAGGATTAATTACGTGTTTTCATGCTAACAAAGTTGGCTAAATGGTAAATAATTTGGTATTAGTTAAGTAGATCTCGAACCTTATATATACAACCTTATATATACAGAAAATCCTTACTGAGAGACTCACCCACCACAACAAAGTGTGCAACACTGGTCATCCCGGATAGTCAGCATAAAGCCTTACGAAACCGAGAGAATAACAAGAAAAGTTATTTTTTTCTCTATGACCACTGATACTTTATTATTGATCGACTAATCTAAATTTGTAATACAGAAATTCATTATGGAGTGATCCTTAAAATTCAGTTTGCTCCAATATTCATAGTATCCCATTCAAATTTTGAACGTCGTTTGAGGGAGTGGTGTATACAATCGAGTCGAGGAAAGTTTGATTTATTCGAGTTTTTGAGTACCATTTTATCATTTTAACTTTATTTGATTTTTTTGAGTGGAGACCAATCAAATATACTAGTTCTAGTTTTTGTTAAAATTTAAATGCAATTATTATAAAAATATTTGTGGTATGATTGGCTCCAGTTTAAACGACTCACTCTAACCATATATGATATACATTTATGTTTTTTTTATATTCTTTTTCACATGTGCAAGTAAAATTTATAACATTGTTTAATAAATAAAAACATCTAAAAATATATAATATATTTATAATATTAGTTACTAAAGAAGGGATTTTGAGGACAAAATATTGATGGGAGTGTAAAGGAGTAAAAAGAATAATAAGAAGAATGAATATGTAAAGAGTTATAGTCAGAAGATCAAATTGAATAAAATGATAAGTTTAAGGGATAAATTGCAAAAAAAACATTTTCAAAAAAAGAGTAGTTGAAATTACATAGGTATTTTAAGTGGTAGAGGAGTATGTAGTTCACATTTGATAGAAAGAAGGGCTTAAAACGAAAGAAAAATTAAAAGAAAAAAAAATTATACAAAATTGAAGGGCTACATTACAAAAAGAAAAATTATTATAAAAAATAGAATTGAAAATTCATATATATTTCTAAAGTGGTTGACAAATTTGATCAAAATGAAGTTAGAGGAACGAAAAATTGAAGATGAAATGAAATCAACGTCCAAAACATAAAATAATTAAATTATTTGGTTAAAGACTAATACAACGTCGTCTAATTCTGGTTTTTCAATTATTTAAACTTTGTAAATTTAAACTCGGTTCAAACTTAAAATTTGAATCAAAATTTTAATTTAACTTTAATAACTTAAAAAATCATTTTTAAGTTGAATTTGTCAAAAGTAGTGCACTTTCGGTGCAATAATTTTGGTTGAAATTTTGGCATGGGAAAATCACAATTTTGGTCCCTAAAGTTTAGGCTATTTACAAGTTTAGTCCCTAAAGCTCAACTATAAATAGCCTAGCCATTTGCCATTCTTACACATCCCAAATCATTCTAACCTCCTCTCAATACTAGAGAAATTAGAGAGTTTTCATAGAGTTGTTTTCTCCTTTTTATCAAGAGAGAATTGTCATTGTTTTCTCCTTGTTAGATTGAGAGAAGTTGTAATTCCTATTTTCTCATAGTGAAATTCTTCTACCTTTGTCCGTGGTTTTTACCCTATATTATTTAGGGGTTTTCCACGTAAAATCTGTGTCTCTTTTATCTTCATTATTATTTTCTCAAATTATCAGTTGCGTTTTTGCTCTATCCGACGATCGTATTCCGCAACAATTGGCATCAGAGCCAGATTTGGGTGTGTATATCTACTTACCGTATTCTCTGTTGGTTGCCACTGAAAAGTGGATCCTCCATCATAAGAAAGTAAGTTAGATATTACTCATTCATTGAAGGTGGTGGGCACTATTCACGTCAAAAAGGTGAAATAGTGGGAGCTATCTGAAATAGAAGCTATGGCAACGAAATTTGATATTGAAAAGTTCAATGGGAGAAATTTCTCACTGTGGAAATTGAAGATAAAGGCCATCCTAAGAAAAAACGGATGTCTAGCGGCTATCAGCGAAAGGCCGGCAGATTTTACGGATAACAAGAAATGGAATGAGATGGACGAGAATGCTATTGCAGACCTTCATTTAGCATTAGCAGATGAAGTACTATCAAGCATCGAGGAGAAGAAGACAGCCAAAGAGATTTGGGATCACCTCGCAAAATTATACGAGGTCAAATCGTTGCATAATAAAATTTTCCTTAAGAGGAAATTGTACACTCTTCGGATGTCAGAATCTACTTCAGTGACAGAGCACTTAAACACGTTGAATACTCTATTTTCTCAGCTTACATCCCTAAGCTATAAAATAGAGTCACAAGAACGTGCTGAACTTCTGCTTCAAAGTCTACCTGATTCGTATGATCAACTCATCATCAACTTGACAAACAACAACCTTACAAGTGATCTAGTCTTCGATGACGTTGCAGCTGCTGTTCTAGAAGAAGAAAATCGGCGCAAGAACAAGGAAGACAGACAAGGAAATCTGCAACAAGCAGAGGCCTTAACGGTGATGAGAGGAAGATCAACAGAACGTGGCCAAAGTAGTAGTCACAATCATGGTAGATCAAAGTCAAGGAGTAAGAAGAATTTAAAGTGCTACAACTGTGGAAAAAAAGGGTCACATGAAGAAGGATTGTTGGAGTTTACCTAAAAACTCCAATCCTCAAGGAAATATGGCAAACACTTCAGATGATGGAGATGCTCTCTGTTGTGAAGCAGCAACAGCCATGGAAGGCAGAAAAAGATTTGCAGACATATGGCTTATTGACTCGGGAGCCACATATCACATGACCTCAAGAAGAGAATGGTTCTATAATTATGAACCTATCTCAGGAGGATCTGTGTACAGCTGCAATGATCATGCCTTGGAGATTGTTGGCGTTGGAACCATCAAATTGAAGATGTATGACGGGACAACCAAAGTTGTTCGAGATGTGCGACACGTGAAAGGCTTGAAGAAAAACTTATTATCCTACGGATTGTTGGATAATAATGCAAGCAAGATTGAAACACGGAAAGGAATCATGAAGGTGTTCCATGGAGCGCTTGTGGTGATGAAAGGTGAAAAGATAGCTGCAAATTTGTACATACTGAAGGGAGAGACTTTGCTAGAAGCTGAAGCCTCTGTTGCCTCATGTAGTTCAGATTCTACCATGTTATGGCATCGAAAACTTGGACACATGTCAGAACAGGGAATGAAAGTCCTTGTGGAGCAAAAGCTACTTCCGGGTTTAACAAAGGTATCACTTCCTTTGTGTGAACATTGTATTACAAGTAAGCAGCATCGATTAAAATTCAACACATCAAATTCTAGAGGCAAGGCTGTTCTAGAATTGGTTCACTCTGATGTATGGCAAGCACCGGTTACATCCCTAGGCGGAGCAAAGTATTTTGTCTCCTTCATTGATGACTACTCTAGGAGATGTTGGGTGTATCCTATCAAGAGGAAGGCAGATGTGTTTTCAACCTTCAAAGTTTTCAAAGCGCGGGTGGAACTTGATTCTGGAAATAAGATCAAGTGTTTCAGATCAGATAATGGAGGTGAATATACAAGTGATGAATTTGATGACTTCTGCAGAAAAGAAGGCATCAAAAGACAGTTCACAACAGTATACACTCCTCAACAAAATGGAGTGGCAGAGCGGATGAACAGAACTCTGTTAGAAAGAACACGAGCAATGTTGAGAGCTGCAGGGCTAGAAAAAGCTTTCTGGGCAGAAGCAGTCAATACCGCCTGTTATTTGGTGAATCGGGCTCCATCAACTGCAATTGAGTTGAAGACACCGATGGAAATGTGGACTGGTAAACCAGTTGATTATTCAAACCTCCATATATTTGGAAGTATTGTGTACGTGATGTACAATGCCCAAGAAATTTCAAAGTTGGATCCAAAATCCAGAAAATGTAAATTCTTGGGGTATGCTGATGGAGTAAAGGGGTATCGCTTGTGGGATCCCACTGCCCGCAAAGTGATTATCAGCAGGGATGTTATCTTTGTAGAAGATAAGCTACAAAGAAAAGAAGAAGATGATAGCACTGATAAAGAAAAGCCAGAGACTACACAGATACATGTTGAAAATGAGTCTGAACAGAGAGATTGTTCTGAAGCAGAACCAGAGCTCGAGGAACCAGAACCAGAGAATTCTGAAGCTCCAACAACTCGTCAATCAGATCGTGTGAGAAGACGCCCCAATTGGCACTCAGATTATGTTATAGAAGGTAATGTTGCATACTGCCTTTTAACGGAGGACGGTGAGCCATCATCATTCGAGGAGGCAATGAACAACTCAGATGCTTCGCAGTGGATGGCGGCAATGCAAGAAGAAATCGAAGCCCTTCATAAAAATAATACATGGGAACTTGTGCCACTACCACAAGGAAGGAAGCCAATTGGTAACAAATGGGTCTTCAAAATCAAGAGAAATGGTGACGATCAAGTGGAGAGGTATCGTGCAAGACTGGTGGTCAAAGGATATGCTCAGAAAGAAGGTATTGATTTCAATGAAATCTTTTCTCCTGTGGTTCGACTAACAACGGTTCGAGTTGTCCTGGCAATGTGTGCTACATTGAATTTACATCTAGAGCAGCTAGATGTTAAAACAGCTTTTCTTCATGGAGATCTTGAAGAAGAGATTTACATGCTCCAGCCTGAAGGTTTTGAAGAAAAAGAAAAGAAGAACTTGGTTTGCAGGTTGAACAAATCTCTGTACGGTTTAAAACAGGCGCCGAGGTGTTGGTACAAGAGATTTGACTCCTTCATCATGAGCCTTGGATACAACAGACTTAATGCAGACCCTTGTGCTTACTTCAAGAGGTTTGGTGAAAACGAATTTGTTATATTGCTGTTGTATGTAGATGACATGTTGGTTGCAGGCCCCAACAAAGATCATATTGAAGAATTAAAGGCACGACTGGCTAGGGAATTTGAAATGAAGGACTTGGGACCAGCAAACAAGATTCTAGGGATGCAAATTCACCGAGACAGAAGTAGTAGGAAGATTTGGCTTTCACAAAAGAATTACTTGAAAAAGATCTTGTCACGATTCAGCATGCAAGATTGTAAGCCAATTTATACCCCTCTTCCTATTAACTTTAAATTATCCTCCAGTATGAGTCCTAGCAGTGAAGAAGAGAGGATGGAGATGTCTCGAGTACCGTATGCATCAGCAGTGGGAAGTTTAATGTTCGCTATGATTTGTACAAGACCAGACATTGCACAAGCAGTGGGAGTGGTTAGTCGGTACATGGCGAATCCAGGCAGAGAGCATTGGAATGCTGTGAAAAGGATCCTGAGATACATCAAAGGGACCTTAAATGTTGCATTATGTTACGGGGGATCAGACTTTCTTATCAGCGGGTATGTCGATTCTGACTATGCAGGAGATTTGGATAAAAGCAAATCTACAACAGGGTATGTGTTTACAGTTGCTGGTGGAGCTGTAAGCTGGGTTTCAAAACTGCAATCGGTTGTGGCTACGTCAACAACAGAGGCAGAATATGTAGCAGCTACACAAGCCAGTAAAGAAGCAATATGGTTGAAAATGCTATTGGAGGAGCTCGGGCACAAACAAGAGAATGTCTCTTTGTTTTGTGACAGTCAGAGCGCCTTGCATCTTGCAAGGAATCCTGCTTTTCACTCAAAAACAAAGCACATTCGGGTCCAATACCACTTCATTCGTGAGAAAGTGGAAGAAGGGACGATAGATATGCAGAAGATCCATACCGATGACAACATAGCAGATTTCATGACAAAAGCAATCAACACTGATAAGTTTACTTGGTGTCGATCCTCTTGTGGCTTGTTAGAGAGGTAAGCAACATGGAAAGTACGAGGTAGAAAGAATGGTGTGAAGATATGATTGTTCCATTCAAATCTTCAAGTGGGAGATTGTCAAAAGTAGTGCACTTTCGGTGCAATAATTTTGGTTGAAATTTTGGCATGGGAAAATCACAATTTTGGTCCCTAAAGTTTAGGCTATTTACAAGTTTAGTCCCTAAAGCTCAACTATAAATAGCCTAGCCATTTGCCATTCTTACACATCCCAAATCATTCTAACCTCCTCTCAATACTAGAGAAATTAGAGAGTTTTCATAGAGTTGTTTTCTCCTTTTTATCAAGAGAGAATTGTCATTGTTTTCTCCTTGTTAGATTGAGAGAAGTTGTAATTCCTATTTTCTCATAGTGAAATTCTTCTACCTTTGTCCGTGGTTTTTACCCTATATTATTTAGGGGTTTTCCACGTAAAATCTGTGTCTCTTTTATCTTCATTATTATTTTCTCAAATTATCAGTTGCGTTTTTGCTCTATCCGACGATCGTATTCCGCAACAGAATTTAAGTTTTCTCGTACTTCAACTTGCTAGATCAACCAGCCGTTTGTATTTTCAAAGCTAATTTGATATTTAGTTCAGAAAACATAAAAACAATTACGAGATAAGTTTATCAATCTTTATATAATTTTGGTATCTTTCAACTTCAATATGTATTCGAAATTCTAGATTAACACTGTCCAAATGTATTTTCTTCAATGTTTGAAAATAAATTAATGTAGTTTACTATTGTATTTAAAACTTGTTAATTTTAGATATTAAAAAAATTAGACGAGCAACATAGGAGCGAAGGTTAAGGCTTAGTTTGCGGTTGCTTTTAAAAAGTGCAGTGAACAAAGTGATTTTTAAACTAGCTGTTGAAAAGTAGTTTTGAAAAGCTGATTAGTGTTTGTCATTGATGTCAAAAAGTGATTTTGAGGAGATAAAATGTCTATTTTAGACATGATATTGAAAAGTAAAAGTAAACTTGGGTGATGTTCAAATAGTTAATGTTATGATATACGAAATAAGTCAATTTTAATTATAATAAAAATTTTATTTTTATAAAATTTAATTTGAAAATATAAACTACATTCTATATTATATACGGACATATCACATACAAATTAATAATAAATATAAAATAAATTACAAATAAAATAATTTTATTCTCAATATAAATATTATAAAATATATACTATTTTACAATTATGTATGCATAATGTATAATAAATTATAATTAAATAATAAGGGTAAAAAAGTAATTTTATTTTCAAACTAGCTTTTCCACCCAAGAAGCTATAAAATTTAGCTTTTTGGTTTGGGTAAAAAAACTAGTTTAAAAGCAACCAAAAACACTAAAAAACAAGTAAAAGCACTTAAAAAAGCCCGTTTGGGTTGCCAAACACAACCACAAACGGGGCCTAAAGCTTATTAAAAGTCTTTGTAGTATGCCTAAGAGTTTATTTTAGCTTCTCTACTATAGAAAAGAACATCTTAATCCATTTGTTATATTTAAAAGTTTATTTTAGTCTCTCTACTATAAAATGGGAGATTTTAGTTCTTGTACGTTTGAAAGTGAATATTTTGGTCTAAAATTTTAAAGTTATAGTTAATTGGCTTAATTATTTTGGTTTAAACGCCCTTTAAGTCCTTGTCAATTTTAAAATTGGGCAAATTAACCCCTTTTGAAAGGAGAGTAATTTATTCAATGTACATTTTGAAAATGAGTAAATGTATGATGGTGTTGACTTTTTTTTCGTCAACACATGACACATGTCCAACTGTAATTAGATAAATTTTTAAAATAAAATAAATTAAAATTTTTATAATATATTTTTCGTAATTTTGAAGAAAAAAATTAATAAATTTTAAATATTTTTATGATTGTGTATCATACTTCTCATTTAAATGTACAAAGACTAAAATATTTACTTTTCAAACATGCAGGGACTAAAATATTTCTTTTTGTAGTAGAGACTAAAATAAGCTTTTAAGTATAGCACATGAACTAAATGATCATTTTTATAATAGATAGACTAAAATAAGGACGTCTACTATACTTTAACCAAAAGAAGAGAATAATTACTTATTAATACATATCTATTTATGTAGGATGTATCTTAATTAATCCTATTCTTAGTAAACATCTAATATGGTAATACCTATGCAAAATTTTATAGGCAAAAGATTCAACTTTATAATAGGTGATAGATAAGGTCTAATTATTTCTTGATAGGTTAGGAATTAGATCCGCATTATGGTGGTTGATTTTCATATATCAGATCGAATTCGATCTGGAAATTTTAGATTTTTGAAATTTTGGATCGGTAAAATAGTTATCTGAAAAAATTAAGATATTTAGATATTGAATATTCGGATATCCGAAAACATAATTTGATTTAACTATTTTTTTCAGATTTGAAAGTCGTATTTATGAAAATTTTGAAATTTCGAATATAACAAACAACAAATTACTAAATATAACATGATTCACATCTATGAAAATTTCGATTTTTTTAATTTTCGGATATAACAAGCATCAAATTGTTAAATATAACAAGATTAATATTCATAAAATTTTTAATTTTTGGATTTTAGGATAATCCAAAACTTAAAATATTGTGATGGATATTCGATCCAAAAAATTAAAAATTAGATCAGATATCTTATCCGAAAATAAAAATAAATCGAATATTTAAATCTTGGATTGAATAAACGGATAACCAGATCAAATCGATTAGATCGAATATTCTTAAACACCCCTAATCCGCATGACTCCTATATATTTCAACACCTCACACTCGTGCACATTAGCTATAAAATCATACATGTCTACACGATAAACATTGTTCACATAATCACATGCCTGCCCATTTACATAAACATCTTCGGACGAATAACTTCAATCGTTATATTTAATTGAATCTAAGAAGTAGTCTAAGTAATAAAAGGTAGCATCTTACTTTTTGGTGATTCGTGTTTGAAAAATATTATTTGTAAGATATGAGTAATTTTGGATATCACATAATTTATAGAGAGAAGTCTAAAATAAATTAAATTAAATAATTACAAGGAAAAAAATAAAAGGTTAATTATGAATTAATAATAAAGTACGCGAAAAAACAAAAATGATGTTGTACTCCATAGATTTTGAGTTCTATCAAACACATTTTTTATTCAAATATCAATCTACCACTACACAACACACTGGCAGAGCCACATATACTTTAGAGGGGTCAATTGATCTCACTTGGTTTGTTATGGTGTGAGATTTTTAAAGAGTTAAATGGGATTTTCAAGGAATTAATATAAATTTTTTCATGAAAATATTATAATTGACCTCACTTGATTTGTTTCGGCATGAGGTCAATAATATTTATATTATAAAGGTATGAGAATCTTCGTACCTCAAAATCTACTATGACCTCACTATATGAAAATCTTGAATCTGCCACTGACACAACAAGTGTCAATAAACTTTTTTTCCTTAAATTAAAGATATCATTTTAATAAATTGTACAGAATCACTTAAATATTTGAACTTCACCTGTTGCAATTCGTAAGATATGTAAATTTTATTAAGATTAAAAATAAAAACAAATATTATCTAGACCAAATTAAAAAAAAATGCTAAAAAGCAATCATAAAACTTTTTAAACCTTACGACTTTCGATGATGAAAGTGAAAGAAGAAGCCCTTAAGGAAAAGATCATCATAAGAGAGAAGCTAAGCATTGATAGAGGACCACATGTAGAGTTATGGTTCAAATACTAGTATATATTATTGTATTACAATTGTATATAAGAATAGTTTATATTTATTTAAATTGTAACCCATTCATAATTTTTTACTTCATTGACCATCATATTATTAGAAAAATTGTGATTTGACTATATTACTTTTTTCGAAGCAATTAAACCATCAAATTATTTAAATGGTATCAATGTGACCACTAGCCATTAAAAATAACATAAAAGTTGACGGGGTTGTTAAGTAAAATTGGTATAATTACACATTTGGTCTCTTATATTTAAAAAATCTATCAACTTGGTCCTATTTTTAATCTAATAAAATAAATTAATTATTTAATTAGGTGGTGACATGTCATCACCTTATTGGAGGATTTTAATTATTTTTATTTAATTTGATTAATTAATTTTCTGTTATTTTTAACTGCTGGTGGTCACATTGATACCATTTAAATAGTTTGGTGGTTTAATTGCTTCGAAAAAAAAATAATGTGGTCAAATCGCAACTTTTTCAATAGTATGGTGGTCAATGAAGTAGTTTACCCAATTTTTATATAAAGTTGAGATAGTAAAATATTTATTTTATACTTTTATTATTCATTATTACAAGATAGTACATGTTTATTAATCCTAGCCATTTAACAATGTATACACACCGTGCAGACAAGTTGTTCGAACTCGATCACCTAAGGTGAACAACATTTCCCTTTCCACTGGACCACTTGATGAGTTTTGATATCTTTAATTTATATAATATGTTTGAAAAAAATACATGATGTTTTAGATCCATTAATTGGTCGAGTGGTTAAGGATGTACATGTTATCTCATATTATATAAATTCAAATTCTTAGTATTTGTTTCTGAAATGTAAAAACTCTCTACTTGATTAAAAGAATATACTAAAATTAATTACGCGCTTACCATGTGGACGTAAAATAACCTTTCTTTAAAAGAATAATATTTTTAAAAATGTTTATTTTTAAAAGAAAAATAAATTAAAATAAAAAATAGGTTTTAAAAGTGAATTGTTATTTTAAAATGAAAAAAATAGATTTTTAGAGTTAATGCTTATTTGTAGATGGATAGCTAGTTACTAATACTTTAGATATATAAAAAAAAAACTTGAATGTATAGTTTTTTTTATTGTAAATGTCATAATCAATATATCTCATTTGAAGAGTTTTTTAATTATATTTGTGTTATTGGGTTAGTAATAACTCATTCAGTTAACCATTTTATAATAATTAAAATATTTTAGGCAAAACAATTAAAATTATTTAAAAAAAATTATAAGTAGAATGATAAAGAATTTGTAAATGGATTTGTTAGACTCATTCTCAAATAATAAGCAATGCTTTTATTGTTTTTTTTTTGCTTGAAATTTTATTGTTTTATTTTAAGACTATATAAAAGTAAAAAAAGGGATAAAGTATACCAAACATCCCTAAACTATAAGTTTTTTATTCTTTAATTTGGTCAGTGAAATTTCAAAAGTTACGAAGTAAACATTAAAATAATAAAAAATTTACACTTTTATCACTTCGTTGTTAACTGTCGTTAAGAGGATGACATAACACGTTAACTCGAGGGTTACTATCTCATTTGATTCCTCAACTGTAACTAAAAATTTATTTTAGTACTTATCCAATATTTCTAATCAATAATTCTAAAAAAAATGTCAAAAGTTCAAAAAGTTTTTAGAAATACCTCTAAGAAAACCTAAAAATGCTGCTGCAATATCTCCAATAAAACCAGCTTTAACAAAATTTAGCTCCCACGTTACAACCAAGTTAGCTTCAACTTCAGCATCAAGCTCTCATCCAAAGCCCTAATCCTTTGAATTCATCATATACATTTATCAACGCTAGTAGTACCAATTACAAAAACAACTTGCTCGAGTTTGAAATTTCAAATAATTTGGAAATTAATGATTTTATTTTGTAAATTAAAATTTGTAAAAACACACCATTCTTTGTAACTTTAGTATGGTTGATGGTTTTTTAATCTAGTTTTATATGGTTTTAAAAAAATCAAAAAATTAAAAAAATAGTGTTTATATATATTTAAAAGTTTTCTGAAAATTTTAGATTTTTGAATTGATTTCGATACTATAACTTAGAAATGTTGAAAAATATAAAAATAAAATTTTAGTTACAATTGAAAAATCACGTCGTTCCCTTAAAGATAGATAACGGCGGAGTGAACCGTAATATAACTTTTGATAAACTTTAAGATATTTTGAACTTTCAAAAATTCGTCGATAATGACTAAAAAACTCATAGTTTAGGAACTATTGGTGTACTTTACTGAAAATAATAATATTAATTATCATTTCTATGCATAAACAATATTAAGGGTTGGATTAAAGTTTGGTTTCGACTCTAAGATTTTGTGTGCCTCTTCGATAATAAATTAATGATAAACAAAGCATCCATCATGCTTTGATTGGATGGGAGAAGGACAACAAGCACAAAACGGCAACTCTTGTCTTCAATAGGTTGGTTGAATTGAATAGTGCTTTGCTTTTGAAACTTTTCAACTGCCCACATTGAATTAAATTACACACAGTTTCCGGTTGATTACTAAAATCTCGTCGTTTTTTTAAAATGCTGATGTGATTACATGATAATATATATTTATATATTTTTTTAATTTTTATACACCTATATGTACTTAAATCTGGATCTCTTAAAATAAACATCACTCTTTTCTATTAAAACTATACATTCGTTTAATACTATACATTCGTTGAGTTCAAAGATCCCGTAGTTTTGAATTCAGGTTGATGGAGTATGATTAATATTTATGAATAATGGAATGTATATTCTATGAACAAATAAGGCTTCACACAATACAAACCATCACTTGTTTCCAACCTTTTAAGTTTATAATAATATAGATTAATTAAAGGGTAAAATACTGAAATCATCACTCAATTTTGGTCATTTGACCTATTTTAGTCACTCAACTTTAAAAACGCTCAATTTACTTATTAAACTTTACTTTTTGACCTATTTTGGTCACTTTGAATTATTTTATTAATATTTTGGTATGACTTGGCATATTTTATTATTATTAAATATAAAAAATAATATAAATAAAAATAAAATATATTTTATTATTATTAAATAAAAAAAATTAAAATAAAACCCTCAAACACTCAAATCCCTAAACCACTCTCACCCTCACCGAAATCATCCACCACTCGCCGGCGTCGGTGTCAGCACTACTCACCCGTTCATCGGTAACACCTTGCTGGCGTCACCCAACCATTCGCCAATATTGTTGGTAAAATGGACTGCAAAACGGCTGTTAGCACTGACTGCAAAATAATAAAACAACAATAATAAAAACTGTGAACCGTGTCGTGGTATGATGGTCACTGCCTTAGAAACAAAACTGCCCCGAACAGTGTAGTCGCTTCACAGGCAGAATGTCCCCTGAGGTGCACACGGACGCTCCTGAAATCGTACACTCGACTCCGGAGTGAACAACAGTGGAACTGCTTGAATAACAGAGGAAAAAACAGAGAGAGTCTTTTTTGTGTTTTCGGATGTGTTATCGATGTGTTTAATGGTGCATTCATCACATCTATATATAGGCCGAATCCAACGTTCGGATTTTCCTCCAACGGTCGGATCCAACGGTCGGATCCAATAATTGGAATTAAACCGTTCGAATAGAAGCCTATAAACAAGAAAAATTCTTTCACATATATTCTTTTGTTCATAAGAAAATTCCTACGAATTTTCTCCAAAAAGAATATTTACGCGCGCGTACGTGTCGAAGACACGTGTTAACACGAACACGAACACGAACACGAACACGAACACGAACACGAACACGAACACGAACACGAACACGAACACGAACACGAACACGAACACGAACACGAACACGAACACGAACACGAACACGAACACGAACACGAACACGAACACGAACACGAACACGAACACGAACACGAACACGAACCGAGCCGGCCGGACGGCGGCGGCGGCGCGCGAGAACGTCCCTTGTTCTTTCCCACTCAACAAGGGATGGAGGAAGCATGGGTATAAATACCCTTCCCTAGCTATTTTCCCAACCAATGTGGGATATACCTTTGGTAATATTCTGAAGCATTACCAACATTCCCCCACTAATGCGAAAGAATTAATCTGTATCTCAAACACAAACCTCCTCAGACGAGCAGTAGCGGAATTAGTTGCTTAAGCACTAGTGAACGTATCTTGAACTAGTACATAGTGATAATGAGCGATCCTTCTCTTAGATAAGTGAAACTAGTCTTGAACTTTCTAAGATAGGGGTAAACTCATAACACACAACTAACTCCTTCATCCACTGAAGTTCTCGATGTGTAAGATATATATACTCAAGTGTATATTTGGCCATCTTACCCTCAGGATTCTAGTAAGTGTTTTAGAAAAACGGCCCAACGTTTTTCATAGAAGGTGGCTAATCCTTCTCACTTACATAGGTTATTTCATCAAGTTTATCTCAATATAAACCACCCTGAATATGGGCTATGAAATAATTAAGAACCATTTGTAATGGCTCAACCTCCTATAGTCTTATGGTGATTTCTTCAAGTTCATTTAAAATGAACCACCCAGTCTTGGGATAAGAAATCATTAAGAATAAATATTCAACCTCATTGTCGGTGAATTCAAAATGTCCTTCTCAATAGGATCATTTTAAATTTCATTAAGAGTTTCTTGAAACTCAACCTTTCTGGTGGTAAGTTCATCTTACCCTCAGGATTCTAGTAAGTGTTTTAGAAAAACGGCCCAACGTTTTTCATAGAAGGTGGCTAATTCTTCTCACTTACATAGGTTATTTCATCAAGTTTATCTCAATATAAACCACCTTGAATCTGGGCTATGAAATAATTAAGAACCATTTGTAATGGCTCAACCTCCTATAGTCTTATGGTGATTTCTTCAAGTTCATTTAAAATGAACCACCCAGTCTTGGGATAAGAAATCATTAAGAATAAATATTCAACCTCATTGTCGGTGAATTCAAAATGTCCTTCTCAATAGGATCATTTTAAATTTCATTAAGAGTTTCTTGAAACTCAACCTTTCTGGTGGTAAGTTCATCTTGTCCTTCTCAATAGGACAACACATTCATACTTGTGTTATGAACTTATTAAGAATAAATATTCAACCATGATTCGGTAAATTCATCAAGTCTTTCTCACAAAGACCACCCAAAACCTGGACTAAGAATTTATTAAGAGTAATAGTACTCAACCTGGACATGTACATTATTCGTCATAGGGATAGGCTGTGAGAAATGTACACTATGAGTCTTTCCATGGTTTCGTTTGACCACATTGAACTTAGATAACTAAGTTGGGTATCCACCATGAATTCCTCAACCAATGGGCTTTAATCCCATCCCCCTCGACGAATCTAGGACCAACTTCCGACTTAACCCTTTGGTAAGCGGATCTGCTAGGTTTCTTTCCGACTTCACATACTCTAAAGAGAGTACTCCATTCCTTATTAAGTGTCTAACAGATTCATGCCTTATGCGAATGTGTCTCTTTTTACCATTGTAAACTTGACTCTTGGCAACACAAATCGCGGCTTGTGAATCACACAATAAGGAAACAGGAGGAGTCGGGCTTCCCCACAACGGAATATCGGCTAACAAACTCCTTAGCCACTCAGCTTCTTGCCCAGCTAAGTCAAGAGCTATAAACTCTGACTCCATAGTAGAGCGAGCAATACAAGTCTGTTTTGAAGACTTCCAAGAAATTGTTGCTCCTCCCAAAGTAAATACGTACCCACTCGTAGAGCTTACTTCATCACTATCGGAGACCCAGTTGGCGTCACAATATCCTTCTAATGTAGCAGGAAAGCCAACAAACTCAAGTCTCCAGTCCATAGTACCCTTAAGGTACTTAAGTAAGCGTCTAAGAGCAACCCAGTGCTCATTACTAGGGTTATGAGTATATCTACTGAGTCTGCTAACAGCATAGGCAATATCTGGCCGAGTATAGTTCATTAAGAACATTAGACTGCCAATTTTTTTGGCATATTCCATTTGAGAAACGCTACTTCCTTCATTCTTGAAGAGATGTATGCTAGAGTCATAAGGAGTTCGAACAGGGACGACATCAAAACTGTCAAATTTCTTTAACACTTTCTCAATATAATGTGTCTGGCTTAAAGAAAATCCCTTTTCAGATTTGATTACTTTGACTCCTAAGATTACATCGACTTCTCCCAAGTCAGTCATCTCAAACTTAGTGGACAAGAAACTTTTTGTTTTGTTAATGGACTCAATGTTAGTACTGAAAATCAGCATGTCATCAACATACAAACTTATGATGACACAATCAGTACCAAACATCCTCGAATACACGCATGCATCCGAACCATTCACAACAAAACCAAAACTAAGAATAGTTTTGTGAAATTTCTCATACCACTGTTTAGGAGCTTGCTTCAGGCCATAAAGTGACTTTTTAAGTCTACATACTTTGCCTTCCATACCAGGCGCCTCGAAGCCAAGAGGTTGCTCCATATAGATCTCTTCATCTAGATCCCCATTCAAAAATGCAGTCTTTACATCCATTTGATGCACTTGCAATTTGTGAATGGAGGCTAGTGCAAACAATGCACGGATCGTTGAGATTTTTGTGACGGGAGAGTAAGTATCAAAGAAGTCTTGACCAAATCTTTGAGTAAACCCTTTGACTACTAGCCTTGCCTTATACTTTTGGATAGAACCATCTGGTCTAAGTTTATTTCGAAAGACCCATTTACTTTTAATGGTTTTAAATCCTCTAGGCAAGTCAACTAATTCCCAAGTATGATTAGACATTATTGATTCTAGTTCATCTTTTATAGCGCTTTTCCAGAAACTAGCATCAATAGATCGTATAGCTTCTTCGTAAGTTTTAGGATCCTCATCTAACAGATATGCTTGAGCTATATGATCAGAAAGAGTGTCTAAATCATTTATCTCAGAAATAAAGGAAGTTATGAAGTCTGGTCCAAAAGAGGTTTCAACTCTTTGTCTCTTACTTCTTCTAGGCTCAAATTTAATCTCTTGAGAAGACCTAGCAGGCACACTAGAAGAAGTGGATGGCAAGCTTTCTATTTGTGTTTTAACATTTAATCTAGGTTTCTTTAGAGGAAAGATATCTTCAAAGAAAACTGCATCCCTAGATTCACAAATAGAGAAGTCTTGCAGAGTCATGAATCTATATGCGGCACTGTTAGAAGCATAGCCTATAAACACTGCATCAACGGTCTTAGGTCCAATGGTGGACTTCTTAAAGTCTGGTAACCCCACTTTGGCCAGACACCCCCACACTTTCAGGTATTGTAAATTTGGGGCATACCCTTTCCATAATTCGTATGGGGTAGAATCAATTTTCTTATGAGGTACTCGGTTCAGAATATGATTAGCCGATAGAATGGCTTCCCCCCACATGTTGTCAGACAACCCAGAACTTATCAATAATGAGTTCATCATCTCTTTTAAAGTTCTGTTTTTCCTCTCGGCTATGCCGTTCTGTTGAGGAAAATAAGGGGCTGAAGTTTCATGTATTATGCCATTCGTCTCACAAACCTCTTTTAGAAAATTAGATCCATATTCACCACCTCTATCAGACCTAACACGTTTTATTCTCCTATCTAACTGATTTTCAACTTCTGTCTTATAAATAAGAAAGAAGTTTTCAGCTTCATCTTTAGTTCTTAGGAGATAAACTTTTGTATACCTAGAAAAGTCATCTACAAAAGTTATGTAGTAGTGTTTTCCTCCTTTACTTTCAGTGTTTCTAAAGTCTGCTAGATCAGTATGAATAAGTTCTAACAGTTCAGTCTTTCTTTTAGAAACACTTTTAAAGGTAGGTTTTGTATGCTTGGCTTCTACACAAACTTCACATTTATTATAGTTTGTTGTGTCTAGTTTAGGCAAAATATTCATATTCATCATTTTCTTTAAGGATTGAATATTTACGTGTCCTAATCTAGCATGCCACATATCAACAGACTCAACAATATAAGCAGAAGTGGTGGCTTTATTATTTTCATTAAGTTGAGTTTCTATGACAAATAAACCTTCGCTTAAAAAACCTTTCCCGACATAATCACCGTTACGGGAAAGTACAAGTTTATCTGCCTCAAAAACTAACTTAATGCCTGCCTTATTTAAGAGGCCACCACTAATCAAATTTCTACGCAGGGCAGGCACATATAGGACATTATTAAGGGCCAAAGTTTTACCGGAAGTCAGCTTGAGTAAAACCTTGCCTTTGCCCATCACTTGAGAGCTGCTGGAGTTTCCCATGTACACACGTTCACCATTTTTCGCATCCTCGAACTCGGTGAATAGCTCCTTCTTTGTACATAAATGTCAAGAAGCTCCAGTGTCTACGATCCACTCGGTGTTCTTCTCTACGAAGTTGACCTCTGAAATCACCGTAGCTATGACATCATCATCCATGTCTTCCGCGACATGCATGCTTGGTCTAGTCTCATTCTGGCGGTCCAAGCGGTACTGACATTGGTACGCCTTGTGACCGGCTTGCCCACACACGTAACACTTCATGGTTTTCATGTCGTGCTTAGCCTTGTTGGGCTTCTTGAAATTTGTAGTCTGCTGTGGTTTGGGCCTTTTGTTCGAAGGGCCTTTCTTAAAGGGCCTTTTGGACCCTGAAGCACCACCAGACTCAACTATGTTAGATTTAAAAGATAAGTGACTAAAGTTGTTCGAAACCTTATCTTTCAACCGGTTGGCCTCCTCGATTTTCATGTGACCAATCAGCTCCTGAAGTGGTATGTCCCTTTTCTTGTGTTTGAGGGAGTTGCGGTAATCGGACCATGATTTTGGCAACTTCTCGATAAGGACATTGGCTTGCAAAACTTCACACATTTGCATGCCTTCCGCTATGATATCCGAGACAAGATTCTCATAGTCATGGACTTGGTCCATGATGGTCTTGTTATCAGTCATCTGGAACTTCAACCATTCGCCCACGACATATTTTTTAATCCCCGCATCATCGGTGCCGTACTTGGTGTCCAAGGAGTCTCATATCGCCTTTGCACTCCTCTCCTTTAAGTACATGTCAAATATTTTGTTAGACATGTGACTTAGGAGATGGCCACGGACCGTCTTGTTGTCCTTCTGATATTTGGAGAAAGTGGCAGCAGCAAGAGCATCAGTTTGGTCTTGGTTATCGGCAGGAACAGCAACGGTAGATGGTGCAACTGGTGGTTGGTTGAGCAGCACATAATCGAGGTCCAATTGCTCAAAGAAAATCAGTATGCGCTGGGACCATCTACGGTAGTTGTTGCCATCTAAAGCATCGAGCTTGGAAAGATCGGGAATGAGCTTGCTCAGTGCGGATGAAGAAGCCATTTTGCAGAATCGGAGAAAAGTTTTGTTTCTAAATTGTTGGTAAAATGGACTGCAAAACGGCTGTTAGCACTGACTGCAAAATAATAAAACAACAGTAATAAAAACTGTGAACCGTGTCGTGGTATGATGGCCACTGCCTTAGAAACAAAACTGCCCCGAACAGTGTAGTCGCTTCACAGGCAGAATGTCCCCTGAGGTGCACACGGACGCTCCTGAAATCGTACACTCGACTCCGGAGTGAATAACAGTGGAACTGCTTGAATAACAGAGGAAAAAACAGAGAGAGTCTTTTTTGTGTTTTCGGATGTGTTATCGATGTGTTTAATGGTGCATTCATCACATCTATATGTAGGCCGAATCCAACGTTCGGATTTTCCTCCAACAATTTTTCACATATATTCTTTTGTTCATAAGAAAATTCCTACGAATTTTCTCCAAAAAGAATATTTACGCGCGCGTGTCAAAGACACGTGTTAACACGAACACGAACACGAACACGAACACGGCCGGACGGCGGCGGCGGCGCGCGAGAACGTCCCTTGTTCTTTCCCACTCAACAAGGGATGGAGGAAGCATGGGTATAAATACCCTTCCCTAGCTATTTTCCCAACCAATGTGGGATATACCTTTGGTAATATTCTGAAGCATTACCAACAAATATCACCCTTACCGGTGGTTTCTGACTTGTTTGCCCCCGCCCCTTTCTGTGGTGTTTCTCATACTCATCTTAGTTAGCGACTTTGAATTTTTGAATGGTAGTAAGTGATGCAAAATTGGTGCTTTGATTCATCTGTTTCACTTTTCTGGAAAAAATGAAAAACCCAATTCGGATATGAAGTTAATGCAAGATTCATATTAAAAAAACAAAAAAACACAGTACTGGAGTTTTGAGTTTTTGAATGCTATGATTTTATGCTTGGATTTCTCAGGGTGAATGGAAAACAGTAATATTATGTTTGAAGCAGAGGGAATATAGTTCATCAGTTTCTAGTAAGGTATGTGCCTAAGAAACCTTTGGAAACTGAAGAACCTGAAACTTGTTCAAATTCAAAGGGTTTGAGAAAAAGGGGCGAAGGCAAACAGGTTAAAAACCCACCGGTAAGGGTGACGCCGACGAAAGTGATATCGATGAATGGGTGAGTGACGCCGACACCGACGCTGGCGATTGAGTAGATTATTCCGGTGAGGGTGGCCGGCAAGTGACGGCGGTGAGGATGGGAGAAGTTTGTGGTGTTTAGATTTTATTTTATATTTTTTATATTTGATAATAGATAAAATATTATTTATTTATTTTTTAAATTATTTTTTATATATAATAATAATAATAAAATATACCATGTCATACTTAAATAAAATAATTTAAAGTGACCAAAATAGGTCAAAAAGTAAAGTTTAATGAGTAAATTGAGCGTTTTTAAAGTTGAGTGACTAAAATAGGTCAAATGACCAAAGTTGAGTGATGATTTCAGTATTTTACCCTTAATTAAATTAAGACTCAACTTCAAATATTTAAAACTTGATACTTAACATTTTTAAAATTAATTATTTTATACCAACAACTAATTAGTCTAATGGGATGAGATACTATCTTAGACAATGTTAGGGTTCAAATTATGCCGTTGTGAATGAAAAAAAATAGGTCGGGAGGGTTGCACTCGCCTATAATAGGCTTCTGCAAAATCCGATTTGATTCAATCGGCCAGTGGGTCAGAAACCAGTGGTTAAATAAAAAAATTAATTAATTTTATTTTTTAATGTTTGATTTTAGTTCCATTTCAGTTAACGACAAACCTGAAATTAGGGCAAATAATGGGGGGAGAAAAAAGATGTGGAGATGGAAGTAGAGTCCGACCGAACTCAATTATTTGGTTTGGTTTGGTTTCTTTACGTATAGGTATTAGGTAGTGAGAGTGAATCGGCCAATGCTTGCAAGTTGCAAGGGGTCGTGGAACCCACCTGGTCTGCTATCGTTGTCATATTACACACCCTACAGATACTATGTGAAGTCATGGTTTTGTCAAAAAATAATAATAACATATGAATATTTATATTTCAAAATCAAATTTAATACCATGACATGAAGCATGACCCTTAACACTAATGGTTATAGTACAATCATTGCAATCGAGCAGATTGTCTACCTGGTGTGACATGAAATTCGGTGATCTCAGATGTCACTATTATGAATTAAGTTTTTACACGAATACATGATATTATGTAGATATTATTATTGTGCGATTAATAATGTTGTGTGGTTAATGATGTTGTATGAATACTATTGTTGTATAGGCATATGTATAGCTTAACGATCATTCATAGATGTTGCAGCTTACACATATTGCATGCTTGTGTTTATGATGTGCATGATATATATTAGAGCAGAAATGTATTGCTAAACTTTTAAGGCACAAGGTTCAGAGTACCTTAACACTTTAGTTGGACTTATGTATTTATAGGAGAACATCAATGAGGGATTCTAGCACCGCCTTTATTATAGTACCTTAGCACTTTAGTTGAGGCTATGTATTCATAAGACCTTATTGTATTTTTGGTCTTAACTCTATTATTATTATATTTATTTTGATATATAGTGACTTAAATTGTAGGAGCTCTTTATTTTTTAAATTATTTTATACTCATTTATATTTTCTTATTTTAATATAATTTGTTACGTGAAGATTTAAAAGTTGGTCAAACAAAAAGTTTACAATTTTTGGTCCATCGCTTTGGGGGCCCAATGTGACACCTTTGACCCTTTGGATTGACCATGTTGGGTTTAAAATGTTATATTTAGTCGTATCAAAATCTAAATTTAGCCGGTTCTAAGTTAAGCCAGTGATCGTAATAAGATATCTAGTGAATACAAGCTCCTAAGTCTAAGTTTTTACTTTTCACGTATTGAAATCTTGATGTTTCATCCTTATTTTCTTGTAAATTACATATTTACTATACCGGAAGGTTCCAA
Organism: Hibiscus trionum; assembly: GCA_030270665.1. Taxonomy (NCBI): domain Eukaryota; kingdom Viridiplantae; phylum Streptophyta; class Magnoliopsida; order Malvales; family Malvaceae; genus Hibiscus; species Hibiscus trionum. Next base: position 7,440,838 of record BSYR01000065.1, read on the forward strand.
GTATAGTCACGAGAGGCATGAGGAGTCATACCTCTTACGATGATGACACCAAGGTCGAGTTTGTCCCACATACTAGGACATGGACCTAACAAGATCTTAAAAATCAATTAAACCATAAATTTTAGAATAGACACGGACTTAATTACAAAATATTAGAACGAGCAATGATTTAATTACAATAGTTTCAAAACTATTAGTGACTTAAAATGCAATCAAACCATCAAAATTGGAAGGGCCCTCCCACAATTAACATGCATTCGTCTATGGTTCGGGATTGATACGTATGCGGTCCACGTGCTTATTAAAACCGTAAGCATCATCTGACTTAATACTCAATTAACTATTGTATAGTACAATGGTAGTTTTAAAATCAAAATCTAGTTTTTTCTTTAAAAACAAGAGTCCATTTCTCAACACAATCAAAATAAAATGATTGTTTATGGAGTTATGGGTCAATCACCGCCCTTGTTGATGTAGGAGGTGCATAATAATTAGGAGTTAAATTGGTTAAGGATCATAATCAGGGGAGCTTGACAACTAACAGAAAGTTCCTCCAAGGACAGGAAATAAATGGCTTTCCCCTACAATCTGCAAAGCTATACTAATATTACCTATAAAATGTACGAATTGTTCTTTCGGTTCACTCCTACTTGCTTCTGTCTCTATGTTCCACTTTTTAGCTTCCTTTTACAGTTGGGAAAGGTAGCCAAGTTGTACCCTTAAATGCTTCCATCTTAACAATTCAATCAAATTTATATTAAAGTAAAATACATGAGGTTACACAGACGGAGTCAGAGTTTGAAGTAGGGATGGGCATTTTACCCAGATTCGACGGGTTCCGACTCGACTCAGTCCGACCGGGTTGGATTTTTTAATGAAAAAATCGGGTTCGGATCGGGTTTATGCTAAATGTATACTCGGGTCGGGTCGGGTTTGGGTTTATGGTGGAAAATATCCGACCCGGGACTAATAGTGTAATTTCCCCCTAAATTTTTTAGGGATATTTATAATAATATCCCTCTTTATATATATATTTTATAATTAAGTCCTTAAAATCGATTTTTTATTTATAATTTAGTCCTTTAAATTATATTTTTTTACAATTAAGTCCCTTAAAATTATTTTTTTACAATTAAGTCCCTAAAATCAATTTATTTTATATAGTTCGGGTCGGGTCGGGTTTGGGTTTATGGTGGAAAATATCCGACCCGGGACTAATAGTGTAATTTCCCCCTAAATTTTTTAGGGATATTTATAATAATATCCCTCTTTATATATATATTTTATAATTAAGTCCTTAAAATCGATTTTTATTTATAATTTAGTCCTTTAAATTATATTTTTTTACAATTAAGTCCCTTAAAATTATTTTTTTACAATTAAGTCCCTAAAATCAATTTATTTTATATAGTTCGGGTCGGGTCGGGTCGGATTTAGTATATTTATTTTCGGGTCGGTCGAATTTTTTAAAGAATATTGTCGGGTCGGATCGGGTGCGGGTTTAGGGTGTTTATTTTCGAGTCGGATGCGGGTGGGCCAAAAACCCGACCCGTGCCCATCCCTAGTTTGAAGGGACATATTTATAGTTAATTTATTTTTAAAAAAAAATTATATAAAGAGGCTAAAAATTTGACGAGTGAGGGAGGAGTAGAGGTGGCAAACGGTTCAATCGGTTCGGGTTCGGTTCGGGTCATTTCGGTTTCGGTTATTTCGGGTCTGATATCATTCGGTTCAGATTCGGTTCGGTTCGGGTTCGGTTCGGTTCGGTTCTAGTTCGGTTCTATTGTTCGGTTGATTTTCGGGTCGGTTGATTTTCGGTTCAGTTGATTTTCGATTCTGTTCGGATCGGTTCGGGTCAATTTCTGGTTGATGGGAGATCGGTCGGTTTTAATCAAGTTTTTAGGTTGGTCAGTTTTTTTACACCCTTTATATGGTTTTATAAAGCCAATATATTTAACTTTTTGGTGAGTTGTGCGATTGTTCATATCTCATCTTTTTTTATTTCTATTAATATCTTTTATTTATTTCGGGTTGTCTTCGGTTCGGGTCCATTCGGTTCGGTTCCATTCGGTTCGGGTCTATCGGTTCGGGTCCATTTCGGTTCAACTAAAAATCAGTTCATTTTCGGTTCGGTTTCGGTTCGGTTTCGGGTTTCGGGTCAAATTTCGGGTAAGCATGTTCGGTTCGGTTTCGGGTTCGGTTCGGATAAATCGGTTCGGTTTTCGGGTCTCGGATCAAGTTTGCCAGGTCTAGGGAGGAGATAAATACGCCTCAATGTAAATATGAATCCGTCTTTGACTGCGTATATTTGACCTTCAAAGATAGATGTATTTTTTTTTCTAAGATGTTTGGCTGAAAACGTGGCTTGAAGGTAGAAAAAAGTGTTGAAATTATTGTTTTGAATCGATTAATAGAGATACGAGTTAAATAGATTGAGATGCATATTTGGCCTTCAATGATAGACGTGTTTTCTCTCATTTTATTTGAAAATTTATTTCTTTAGATTTTCATTTATTTTAGTTTATTTTTGTTGGATTAAAATTTTATTAAAGTATTCTATCAGACTCTCTAGGGGTCTTCGAACAAAAAAAAAAGACTCTCTAGAGATCATCAACTTTTGACTACACTTTTTTTTTCTCTTGTGAATAGCTTACATGATAGAACTATGTGAAAATAAAAGTATAAGATTAATATAATTGTAGCTATCTTGATTAATAAATTTTGGTTTAGTATTTCTCATGAATTTTAAGGTGTATTTGTTTCATGTAGTTTGAATTTCAGAATTTAATTTTTATAATTTACGGTGTTTAGTTCATGTAACACCCGTGTTTTGGGGTTAGGAGTTAGTCGGGTTAGTTGGTCCGAGTCGGTAAAATTAATTTTTAATCAAATTGACCTTAGGGTGAGCAAATTGAGTTTAGAAAGAAAGGGAGGGATCATTTTGGTAATTAAACCAAAATAAAAATAAACACCACCTTATATCATCTTTTCTTCTTCATTTCTCTTCTTCACCGTGGAAACCTTACCCAAAGCTCTCCCAAATCCCAAACTTTTAATTCATCAAATTTCTTCATCAATTCAAGGGGTTTTTGAAAGGTAATCACATATTTGAACTCTCCTTTCCATTTCCTATCTATCTATAGTCTTAGATTTCAAAGTTATGGAGTTTTGAAAATTAGGGTTCATATCAAAATTTGGGTTTTTAAGGGGGTTTTCCAATTGGTTTTGATAAATTGAGTTGGGGCTTTGTTTAATCATGTTAAAATACACATAATACGTTAAAATGAGTAATTTTTGAGGTGTTTTATAAAATTTCCGAAATTGGGTTTTGGTGGATTTTTAGGAAGGTTTTTAGATGAGTTTTGGGTATGATTTATGTTGGAATTTGATGGTTGATGTTAGAGTAATAGTTGGGGGTTGTTTTGGAAGCGTTTGAATGTGCTAAATATGTTGAAATCACAAGTTTTGGACTGTTTTTCATGGCTGCTCGGATTTGATGATTTTGGGGATTGTTTATGGCTTAAATTGTGTGTTTAATGTTGGAAATTGGGGGTTGATGGTTATACTATAGTTGGACAGTGTTTTGAACATGTTTAAGAGTGTTTTGGATGACTACAATTCTGATTTTTGACGGGTTTTAGTGGAAGTACGAAAATGAGAAATTGAAGAATGAACTTGGCTTTGAATTGTGAGAATTGAAGTGGATTTGTGTGTTGATGTTAAACTTTGGGTTTGTGACTGATTTTGAGGTTAATATATTGTTTTTGAATGGTTAGAAGCAAGAGAAATCAATGGTGAAGCTTCGGGCTCGAATCCGGAAACTTGGATGCTTGGTAGGCTTGTCGGCTTGTGCTAATGGAGTAGTCGGTGAGTGGTTAAAATATTTTAAATGGTTTTGAGCAATTGGTTCGAGCATGTGGACTAGGTTGAGATTGGTAGACTCACCTAGAGTTAGGATTAGGGTGGTAGCCTAATCCTAAGCTTTAGTTAGAGACATTGGATGATCTCTTTAATTGATGTTATGCCTCATGATGATTTGTGTTATGATGATTATGTATAATGTGTTATACATGTTGTTGAGGCATGGTTTGATGCATTGCTATGCATGTGGTTTGGATTGTAAATTGTGCATGATGATGTTGAGCTTAATATGATGTAAGATGCCATATTATGACTCTTGAAAATGACATTATGATATTATGTTGTTGAGATAATTGATGTTGAGTTTAATATGATGTAAGATGCCATATTATTACTCTTAAACATGACATTATGCATGTTGTTGAGATATTTGATATTGAGCTTAATATGATGTAAGATGCCATATTATGACTCTGAATATCAAAGGTTGTGAAATTTGATTATTATTGGCACTAGTATGCTTGGGTACAATGATCGATCATCAGGATGAGTGTGCACACTAATTGAGTCAAAACGTACGTGGCCTTGGTGGCGTTAAGGCACCAAGGAGGAGTACGGTGATGTAATATTCCACCGGAAATTTATATATATTCTACGTGATGATGAGTGGAATCCCATCCGTAGGGCATGTGGAAATGCGTTCCACATGCAAGGCCGGTGATGAGTGTAATCCCACCGAGGTAAGGTTGATGTTGGAAAATGCGTTCCAACATGTTATCCGCGTATTCGAGTCATAACTAGGTGCCAATATGAGAAAGTATGTTTATGCCAATATGAGATCATGCATACATGCTAATATGAATTGATATGTGTATCAATGTGATATGAAATGTGAATTTCAAATGTGAAGTGATATATGATTTGGTTAATGCAATGAGATATATATATACATATCGTTGTAAGTTGAGATTATGAGATGTTGAGCATGACATAATGTTGATTATATGTTCGTGCATCATGTTCATTTTGGTTCATGCGGATCGAAGATAAAGTCATGTATTTCATCATGATAATTGCTCGAGCTTGGACCCTGTATTGTCGAAGGTTTGTTTTATGAGCTTACCCTCACTAAGCTTTTATGCTTACGCTCTCTTTTGTTCGACAATGCAGATAAATAGCTTGTGGGTGGCAAGGGAAAGCAAAGGTCTTCAAGTGTTGCTTTCGGTGAGCTCAATGTATGATTTATAAATTGAAAGGTTGTAATAGTTAAGCAATGGGATAGGTATTGTTGATTCGAGTTTTGATGTATGTTTATTTGGCTTGGCACTTGAATGCCTTGTTCGATGTGTAAATATCAATTATGATGCATGCCTTGATGAATGCTTGAGTGATGTATGTCTGTAGATGTTTAAATTGCTTATCATGTGTGTTGGTCATATGCCTTGTGAGGACGCCTAAGTGTATGGATGTTGAAGCATGAGACCTTATGTGCTTGTTTGCCTTCTTTTGATCGAATGCATGATTTTCCTTGGTTGATTAAGGTATGCTCATGTTGAGTATCATGTATGAAAGGTTCTTAACGTATAATTTACCATGTATGTATGATGGTTCATATTCATGCTTTGAGTATGTTGGAGTACGTTTAATCTAGGACGTATGCATCTAGACTTGGGTGGTTGGTGTTGTGTGCTTTTAGCCTCTTTTAAGCTCATATGTATGGCTATGTATGATTCTAATGTGTTTTTACCATAGGAAATCATTAGAATTAAGCAATATATGCTCCCCTGCATCTAGGTTTCGAAACTAGGGGTAAAGTTTCGAAACCTTTGCAAATTTTTGGATTCCAGAGGCCACTGCCAGCCAAAGTTTCGAAACTTTGGGGCAAAGTTTCGAAACTATGGTCAATTGAGGTTTACAAGCTTTACGTTTTAGTCATGATTTTCGTATGTGCAATTGCTTGAGTTTGAGATGTCCGTTTGAGTTGAAATTTGGCAGAGAGGCATGAAACATGACTAATTTCATAATGGTAACTTAAAATTTGGTAAAGTCCTCTTAATTTCCAGAATTTACAAATTGGTCCCTAAATTCGTATTTTGTGCAATTAAGTCCCTTATTGTTTTCCGATTGCTGTGATTTTTGAGTATGCTTATCTCAAGAGTATGCCTAGGTTTAATGTGCATCTAGACAAGTTTAAAAAGAAAAAAAAAGGGTCGTTAATCAAGGTTGACTTTTGGGTTGACTTTGGTTTTCCCCGTGTAATCTTCATAGTTCGGGTCAGCCGTCTAGGCCGGGCTACGGGGGTTACATTAGTTGGTATCAGAGCTTAAGGTTTCCGAGACCTTGGGCAGGTAAGTGAGTAAGTTGTGTTTTATGATTAAGATGCACGGTGTTTTCTTATCATGTAAGCATGTTGCTTGTTATTCGAGTATGCTGTAATGAATGATTGCTTGCTTTGTAAGTATGATTGCTTGTGTGACAAGTATGTTGATTGTTTGTTTAAAAGCATGTTGCTCGTTACCCGTGTATGCGGTGATGTGCGATTGTTTGATGGAGAAGGTATGTTGTTCGATCGTAAGCATATGTTTGCTTGTTTAGCAAGTATGCCTTGTAATATGCATGATTGAGCATGTATGTGTGTTGAGTTGCTTGAAGCATGTTGAGTAGAGTCCCATTGCTTCTATTACATCAGAAAAAGAGATTTTAAGTGAGGAAATCATACTTGAGCCACTTGGACCTTTTCCTTTGCTAACCCAGTTTGTATGTTAATGGGTTGTTGTTGTTGTTAGTTTATTACTTTTTGGTAAGTTTGAGGCCAAGGCGTGGACTGTGAATCGGTAAGTGGAAACTGTGGGTTCTGAAAATGTGAATGATGTTGAGGGAGTCCATCATCTTGGTTAGGGAGGTGTGGTTGTACCGGACTTGAGGTACAATTTGTTTGACTGAGTTAGTGTGTATGTGGGTTGGTTCCTGTTGATGAGGAACGATGTGATCGGTTCTGGTGTTAGTAGTGAAAGAGGCGACGACTTATGAGTGGGAGTCAGAGTGTTATCAATGATATAGTAGGTAAGCCCTTGGTACAGTTTTGAGCTTGTTCCCTTCTGATTGATTCTGAGTCTGCACTTCTGTATATTGTTAGCAAGCATGCAAGTTTGAATGTGCCGATGAGGTGTCAGAGGTAGGTATGAGTACCATAGTTCTTTTGGGGCGAGATCAGGGTAAGGGTCTCGTTTGTGTAATCTGAAATTTAGAAATGCTAGTTGGTGATCGTTGGGATTCAGCCTATGGTTTTCATACAAGACAGTCATTCAGTGTCCATGAGTGGAAATCAATATGTGTGATTGGGCCAGTGTGCGTCTGAGTTGTCTTCCAGCGAGAAGGAGAGATGAAGTTACTTCCGATATAGTTGAGCTGAGAAGGAAGTCTTGAGCTTTAAATTCAGATTGTTTGGTAGTGTGATGTTTTGAGTCGTCAGGACCGATGTTACAGAACAAGTTCAAGCATGATTGTTTGTGTGCGATTAGGACTGCCTTTTTGAAGTTTCGAGATGCTCTAAGAACATTCTAGAAGAATCAGATTTTGTTGAAGAACCAGTCTGAAAACAATAGGGTCGAAGACTATCAGCTGTGCACAGGTGTAGTTGCAATTTCCACGGATACTTCATTTTGTGTGAGCATGTAAGAAAATTTGATGTACGTGTTGAGACCTTGGAAGTAGGGACACATGTGACTAGACCTTGTGGTGAGATAGTGGTGGTCAAAAAAAAAGTGCAGAAGATGTTTGTTGATGGTTCAGGGTTATGTGTATGCAGTAAATGTGAAGTGATCTCCTTCCTACAGTTTTGAGGTACGTTTTGACAAGGTTTGGCTTGAAGAGCACAGAGTTAGTGTATACGTTGAGACAAAGAGAGAGAGTTGCCTTGAAGTTGCAGGTCTCAGTGGGACTGTAGTAGTAGGCGAGGGTGTGAACTTCTTATTGAATGGTTGATCCAGCTGTGGAGGTCGAAGATTGATTGAGTTTAGTTGGCAGACTTGTTTGGCAATTGTAATGGATTTGATTTTTGAACGAAGATTAGACCGCGGAATGTTAGTATAGTTTGTGTTTTCTTAAAAGTACTTGGAAGAATTGCCTGGTTTGTCTCTTGATAAAGAAGAAGAGTTCGTCATTGAGACCGTTTCCGAGGTTGCTTCTATTTTGTTAGCTCTGTAACTTATGAATCCCGGAAGAATTGAGAATGTTGAAGAATCAACTACGAGAACTGTTAGGCCTTAGATTCATTAGGCTTAGTGCATCATCTTAGAGTATGATAGTATAGTTTGTGAAGAAGAAAGAGCGGCAGTACGAGAATGTGTTGAGATTTCAGACAGTTGAAACCAGTGGCAGTGAATGATTAGTATCCGCTTCCGAGTGTCAGCGATTTGTTGATCAGTTAGTGGGTGCTTCAGTCTTTCCGAAGATTAATTCGAGATCCGTTTACTACCAGTTGAAAGCGAGAAAAGTTTAAGTATCGAAGAAGGCCATGATGAGCTTTGAAGTTAGTGTGGTAGCACCTTTTAGAAAATCAGCTGTATGTCAAGTTACGCAACGTGAACTTCGAGTTAATGAAGATGTTCTCCTAGGACATGCAGATCAGCCGAGTACATTAGAGTAAATCCTAACTATGCAGAAGAAGATGTGAGTTGAAAGAAACTTTAATGGAAGCTTCGACCTTGATCAAAAAAAAGTGGTGGTTTGTTCATTAAGATAGTTGGAAGACCGTGAGAAGAGTTATTTGATATGAGACATAGAGTTAACTACAGTTGTAATTGCCTCGAAGATTTGGAGACAAGCTTGTGTGGTAAGAAATGCACAGTGTGTATGTACATATCACCAGAACCTGAAATATTTGAAGACTTAGGAATGGTAGAAACTTGAACAACATGAGTTGTTAGAATTGCTTGAAAACTGCAATATTGAAATTGGGTACTATCTGAAGAGAGTCTACGTGGTAACCGATGTTCTGAGTTATTTTGTTGTCAGATTTGTGGTTGAGTTACGAGTTGTAATTTCCCCCTAAATTTTTTAGGGATATTTATAATAATATCCCTCTTTATATATATATTTTATAATTAAGTCCTTAAAATCGATTTTTATTTATAATTTAGTCCTTTAAATTATATTTTTTTACAATTAAGTCCCTTAAAATTATTTTTTTACAATTAAGTCCCTAAAATCAATTTATTTTATATAGTTCGGGTCGGGTCGGGTCGGATTTAGTATATTTATTTTCGGGTCGGTCGAATTTTTTAAAGAATATTGTCGGGTCGGATCGGGTGCGGGTTTAGGGTGTTTATTTTCGAGTCGGATGCGGGTGGGCCAAAAACCCGACCCGTGCCCATCCCTAGTTTGAAGGGACATATTTATAGTTAATTTATTTTTAAAAAAAAAATTATATAAAGAGGCTAAAAATTTGACGAGTGAGGGAGGAGTAGAGGTGGCAAACGGTTCAATCGGTTCGGGTTCGGTTCGGGTCATTTCGGTTTCGGTTATTTCGGGTCTGATATCATTCGGTTCAGATTCGGTTCGGTTCGGGTTCGGTTCGGTTCGGTTCTAGTTCGGTTCTACTGTTCGGTTGATTTTCGGGTCGGTTGATTTTCGGTTCAGTTGATTTTCGATTCTGTTCGGATCGGTTCGGGTCAATTTCTGGTTGATGGGAGATCGGTCGGTTTTAATCAAGTTTTTAGGTTGGTCAGTTTTTTTACACCCTTTATATGGTTTTATAAAGCCAATATATTTAACTTTTTGGTGAGTTGTGCGATTGTTCATATCTCATCTTTTTTTATTTCTATTAATATCTTTTATTTATTTCGGGTTGTCTTCGGTTCGGGTCCATTCGGTTCGGTTCCATTCGGTTCGGGTCTATCGGTTCGGGTCCATTTCGGTTCAACTAAAAATCAGTTCATTTTCGGTTCGGTTTCGGTTCGGTTTCGGGTTTCGGGTCAAATTTCGGGTAAGCATGTTCGGTTCGGTTTCGGGTTCGGTTCGGATAAATCGGTTCGGTTTTCGGGTCTCGGATCAAGTTTGCCAGGTCTAGGGAGGAGATAAATACGCCTCAATGTAAATATGAATCCGTCTTTGACTGCGTATATTTGACCTTCAAAGATAGATGTATTTTTTTTTCTAAGATGTTTGGCTGAAAACGTGGCTTGAAGGTAGAAAAAAGTGTTGAAATTATTGTTTTGAATCGATTAATAGAGATACGAGTTAAATAGATTGAGATGCATATTTGGCCTTCAATGATAGACGTGTTTTCTCTCATTTTATTTGAAAATTTATTTCTTTAGATTTTCATTTATTTTAGTTTATTTTTGTTGGATTAAAATTTTATTAAAGTATTCTATCAGACTCTCTAGGGGTCTTCGAACAAAAAAAAAAGACTCTCTAGAGATCATCAACTTTTGACTACACTTTTTTTTTCTCTTGTGAATAGCTTACATGATAGAACTATGTGAAAATAAAAGTATAAGATTAATATAATTGTAGCTATCTTGATTAATAAATTTTGGTTTAGTATTTCTCATGAATTTTAAGGTGTATTTGTTTCATGTAGTTTGAATTTCAGAATTTAATTTTTATAATTTACGGTGTTTAGTTCATGTAACACCCGTGTTTTGGGGTTAGGAGTTAGTCGGGTTAGTTGGTCCGAGTCGGTAAAATTAATTTTTAATCAAATTGACCTTAGGGTGAGCAAATTGAGTTTAGAAAGAAAGGGAGGGATCATTTTGGTAATTAAACCAAAATAAAAATAAACACCACCTTATATCATCTTTTCTTCTTCATTTCTCTTCTTCACCGTGGAAACCTTACCCAAAGCTCTCCCAAATCCCAAACTTTTAATTCATCAAATTTCTTCATCAATTCAAGGGGTTTTTGAAAGGTAATCACATATTTGAACTCTCCTTTCCATTTCCTATCTATCTATAGTCTTAGATTTCAAAGTTATGGAGTTTTGAAAATTAGGGTTCATATCAAAATTTGGGTTTTTAAGGGGGTTTTCCAATTGGTTTTGATAAATTGAGTTGGGGCTTTGTTTAATCATGTTAAAATACACATAATACGTTAAAATGAGTAATTTTTGAGGTGTTTTATAAAATTTCCGAAATTGGGTTTTGGTGGATTTTTAGGAAGGTTTTTAGATGAGTTTTGGGTATGATTTATGTTGGAATTTGATGGTTGATGTTAGAGTAATAGTTGGGGGTTGTTTTGGAAGCGTTTGAATGTGCTAAATATGTTGAAATCACAAGTTTTGGACTGTTTTTCATGGCTGCTCGGATTTGATGATTTTGGGGATTGTTTATGGCTTAAATTGTGTGTTTAATGTTGGAAATTGGGGGTTGATGGTTATACTATAGTTGGACAGTGTTTTGAACATGTTTAAGAGTGTTTTGGATGACTACAATTCTGATTTTTGACGGGTTTTAGTGGAAGTACGAAAATGAGAAATTGAAGAATGAACTTGGCTTTGAATTGTGAGAATTGAAGTGGATTTGTGTGTTGATGTTAAACTTTGGGTTTGTGACTGATTTTGAGGTTAATATATTGTTTTTGAATGGTTAGAAGCAAGAGAAATCAATGGTGAAGCTTCGGGCTCGAATCCGGAAACTTGGATGCTTGGTAGGCTTGTCGGCTTGTGCTAATGGAGTAGTCGGTGAGTGGTTAAAATATTTTAAATGGTTTTGAGCAATTGGTTCGAGCATGTGGACTAGGTTGAGATTGGTAGACTCACCTAGAGTTAGGATTAGGGTGGTAGCCTAATCCTAAGCTTTAGTTAGAGACATTGGATGATCTCTTTAATTGATGTTATGCCTCATGATGATTTGTGTTATGATGATTATGTATAATGTGTTATACATGTTGTTGAGGCATGGTTTGATGCATTGCTATGCATGTGGTTTGGATTGTAAATTGTGCATGATGATGTTGAGCTTAATATGATGTAAGATGCCATATTATGACTCTTGAAAATGACATTATGATATTATGTTGTTGAGATAATTGATGTTGAGTTTAATATGATGTAAGATGCCATATTATTACTCTTAAACATGACATTATGCATGTTGTTGAGATATTTGATATTGAGCTTAATATGATGTAAGATGCCATATTATGACTCTGAATATCAAAGGTTGTGAAATTTGATTATTATTGGCACTAGTATGCTTGGGTACAATGATCGATCATCAGGATGAGTGTGCACACTAATTGAGTCAAAACGTACGTGGCCTTGGTGGCGTTAAGGCACCAAGGAGGAGTACGGTGATGTAATATTCCACCGGAAATTTATATATATTCTACGTGATGATGAGTGGAATCCCATCCGTAGGGCATGTGGAAATGCGTTCCACATGCAAGGCCGGTGATGAGTGTAATCCCACCGAGGTAAGGTTGATGTTGGAAAATGCGTTCCAACATGTTATCCGCGTATTCGAGTCATAACTAGGTGCCAATATGAGAAAGTATGTTTATGCCAATATGAGATCATGCATACATGCTAATATGAATTGATATGTGTATCAATGTGATATGAAATGTGAATTTCAAATGTGAAGTGATATATGATTTGGTTAATGCAATGAGGTATATATATACATATCGTTGTAAGTTGAGATTATGAGATGTTGAGCATGACATAATGTTGATTATATGTTCGTGCATCATGTTCATTTTGGTTCATGCGGATCGAAGATAAAGTCATGTATTTCATCATGATAATTGCTCGAGCTTGGACCCTGTATTGTCGAAGGTTTGTTTTATGAGCTTACCCTCACTAAGCTTTTATGCTTACGCTCTCTTTTGTTCGACAATGCAGATAAATAGCTTGTGGGTGGCAAGGGAAAGCAAAGGTCTTCAAGTGTTGCTTTCGGTGAGCTCAATGTATGATTTATAAATTGAAAGGTTGTAATAGTTAAGCAATGGGATAGGTATTGTTGATTCGAGTTTTGATGTATGTTTATTTGGCTTGGCACTTGAATGCCTTGTTCGATGTGTAAATATCAATTATGATGCATGCCTTGATGAATGCTTGAGTGATGTATGTCTGTAGATGTTTAAATTGCTTATCATGTGTGTTGGTCATATGCCTTGTGAGGACGCCTAAGTGTATGGATGTTGAAGCATGAGACCTTATGTGCTTGTTTGCCTTCTTTTGATCGAATGCATGATTTTCCTTGGTTGATTAAGGTATGCTCATGTTGAGTATCATGTATGAAAGGTTCTTAACGTATAATTTACCATGTATGTATGATGGTTCATATTCATGCTTTGAGTATGTTGGAGTACGTTTAATCTAGGACGTATGCATCTAGACTTGGGTGGTTGGTGTTGTGTGCTTTTAGCCTCTTTTAAGCTCATATGTATGGCTATGTATGATTCTAATGTGTTTTTACCATAGGAAGTCATTAGAATTAAGCAATATATGCTCCCCTGCATCTAGGTTTCGAAACTAGGGGTAAAGTTTCGAAACCTTTGCAAATTTTTGGATTCCAGAGGCCACTGCCAGCCAAAGTTTCGAAACTTTGGGGCAAAGTTTCGAAACTATGGTCAATTGAGGTTTACAAGCTTTACGTTTTAGTCATGATTTTCGTATGTGCAATTGCTTGAGTTTGAGATGTCCGTTTGAGTTGAAATTTGGCAGAGAGGCATGAAACATGACTAATTTCATAATGGTAACTTAAAATTTGGTAAAGTCCTCTTAATTTCCAGAATTTACAAATTGGTCCCTAAATTCGTATTTTGTGCAATTAAGTCCCTTATTGTTTTCCGATTGCTGTGATTTTTGAGTATGCTTATCTCAAGAGTATGCCTAGGTTTAATGTGCATCTAGACAAGTTTAAAAAGAAAAAAAAAAGGGTCGTTAATCAAGGTTGACTTTTGGGTTGACTTTGGTTTTCCCCGTGTAATCTTCATAGTTCGGGTCAGCCGTCTAGGCCGGGCTACGGGGGTTACAGTTCATGTAGTTTCACATGGTCAAAGGAGTTTGAATTACATTTGACTATTTTTTCTTTATATTCTTTTGCAGTTTATTTTATCATGTTTTTTCAATAAAACAAACTATATTCTCTTCGACACTAAACTCTAAATGTTAAACACTAATCTAAACCCCAAACACTAAACCACAAATATTAACATAAACCCTAAACCCTAACCCTAAATAATACCATAAACCCTAAACATTAAATTCTAAACCTTAAATGTGGCCCTAAACCCTAAACCCTAAATGTTACCATAAATCGTAAACTATAACCATTAACCTAAACCCTAAATCTTAAAAACTAAACACTAAACACCAACTTAAACCCTAAACCATAATACCCTAAACCCTAAACTATAAACCATAAACCATAAATATTAACATAAACCCTAAACTCCAAACCATAACCCTAAATGATACCATAAACCATAAACACTAAATCATAAACCTTAAATGCGGCCATAAACCCTAAACCCTAAATGTTGCCAGAAATACTAAACTATAACCATTAACCTAAACCTTAAATCTTAAAACTAAACCCTAAGCACCAACTTAAACCATAAACCATAAAACCCTAAATAATACCCTAAACCCTAAATCCTAAACCACAAATATTAACATAAACACTAAACCTCAAACCCTAGCCATAAATGATACCATAAACCCTAAACACTAAATCCTAAACCTTAAATACAACCATAAACCCTAAACCCTAAATGTTACCATAAATCCTAAACTATAACCATTATCCTAAACCATAAATCTTAAAAACTAAACCCTAAACAACAACTTAAACCATAAACCATAAAACCCTAAATAATACCCTAAAATTGAATCATAAACCTTAAGCCTTAAACCCTAACTTAAACCATAAATCTAAATGTTAAACCCTAAACACCAACAAAACCTTAAACCATAAACACTAAAAACTAACAAACCCTAAACACTAAAAACTAACATAAACACTAACCCTAAATCCTACCATAAATAGTAAATACTAAATCTTAAACCCTAAATGCTACCATAAATCATAAGTCCTAAACCATAAACCCTAACTGATAACCTAAACCATAACCCCTAATCACTAAAGCCTAACCTAAACCTTAAACACTAAATGCTACAATAAACCCTAAACTATAAACACTACCATAAACCATAGACCCTAACCTAAACACTAACATTAAACCCTAAATGCTACCATAAACCCTAAACCCTAAATATTAACATAAACACTAAGCCATAAACACTAAATCCTAAACCCTAAACACTAACCTGAACCCTAAACCATATTTTTGTTGGAACTTGTTTTTAGCATTATCGATGCTTGTTTGTGGACTGTTTATGAAATTATCAAGAAACTCTACTAAACAATGAAAAATGAATTACACAACATCATCCAAACACCAGAAAATACTTTATGTAGTTTGTTTTCTTAAAAAAATATAGTTTATTTTTCAGAATTCATTTTTCGAAAACAAATTTAAGTGAAACAAGCGAACTCTTAATGTTCTTATTAAATTTAATATTTTGGAACAATATTGTCCTCAGTTCTTTAAATAATATATTTTAATTTAAATGTTTTGTTTGAATCAATTATGCAAGGAGAATTATTATGCTTCTTCAAATAAATAGACTAATTGCTTGGATATGAAAAACTGGTCTCAAGTCTATGATTACAATTACAAATTTACAATGTGGTAGAATTTACACATTTAATTTGGAAGATTGGTAAGATCTAAGATTAGTTTACATTCTAATCCCACTGTAACTCTAATCATAGACTTAAAATTCATCTTTAATTTGAGTTCCATAATTCAAACATCAGGTCTTACTTTTATAGTTTAAACTAAATTTAGGATTGGGTCTGATGCTAAATCCTTCAACATCCAAACTATTTTTATAGTTTAAACTCTTGATTAACGCATTTGATATTCCTACTTCTTTAGGTTTGTTTTGGTTTTTTCATTCCACCGCCTTCAAAAAATGCCTCTCTGGTTTGGTTGGCAGATGGTCCTAAAAGTTTCTACTTACTGGCAGCAGTAGCTCTCTATGAAACACAGACTGGCAAAATGAAAACAGTGGAGTAGGTACTTTTAATCTAGCAAATATGTTTCTAAAACATACTGCATTCATACATAATATATATAGAGAGAGAGAGATGAAAAGGAAGTGGGAGACTAAAAAGTTCTCTACTTCACTGAAATACAAGGCTCAAACAAATGTGGCAAAGGTTCTGCATTCCAAATAACAGTTGAAAACTACAAATGAAATAAACCGCATTCGAGTACCCCTTCAAACATGTTTTTCCACCTAGGCTCATCTCTTGTTTCTCCTAGCCCTGCTCAATCCATACACCATCAGTTAAACCAAGATTTAATGCTAGTTTTTACAGCACAAAAAGCTGCCTAGTCATGAATGAATACCTGAAAATAAGAGGGATCAAACCGTTGTTGTCCATGGCAGATAGCAATTTTGACCAAAAATAAAATAAAATACCTACCCTGAAGTCTTTCCTCACTACTCATAACCACCAGTGCCACTTGGACGTCCATGGAAGTTTCCCCCACCACGCCTTGGGTGACTCTGACCCCTCTCCCTGTACCTTCCACCTGTGCCATGCGATCCATCTCTTGCTCCTTCAGGATTATTTGCTATATTATTATTATTGTTGTTGTTGTTATTTTGGGGTCCAACTGGCTGGTACTCGTAATGGGAATTGTGCCTCTGCCGTTCACGGTTTGCAGGTGGGTTTTGTTGCTTCATTTCTTGACTAGATGAGCCCCAATCACCACGGGAAATGGAATTGTGCCCTCTGCCATATCGGTTATTTTGGTTTCCGTTTTTACGGAAGCCTGTGGTTGAGCGCTGCTCATTTCTTGTATCCATATTCGATGGAGGTGCCCCAACTGGAAGACCAGGACCTTGGTTTGGGGAGTGAGGGCGTCCTTTAAGTGAAGCTACATTCCTTTCCCTCTTAGACTCATGATGCCCGACATTATGTGCTTCTTCAACACTTACTTTTTCGGAGACATGATCTTTAAGAGGCAGAGTCAAACCTTTTCTGGTTTCTTTGTCTGGTTGAGATAGGTGTGACACCTTAGCCTGAGGGGCAGAATCATTTCTGTTTGGCCTACTAATTTCAGCACCAACATTTGGATCACTATCAGGCCTGCTTCCTCTTTGATTGATGTGTGAAGATTTGGGTTGCCAATGAGATGTTGATCGATCCCCAACAGCACGATTCTCTTTTGATCCAGCAGGTGAGTCTAATTGAACCATCTCAGGGACTGAGGATTGTGGGTTAAGTTTATCAGCTTCACCATTATTTATTTTCTTGCGATCAGAATTATAGTTGTTTCCCCCACCTTTTTGTCCCTTGAATGGATGCCGCTTTCCTCTGCCTGTCATCCCCTGATGTCTTAAAACAGGTACTGGTTGTGCAGTAGAATCGGGAATTTCAGGCATGTTCCAACCATCAGAAGTATCCCATTCATCATACTTGGGCTGCTCTGTCACTAGGCTGGAAGCAGCCTTCTGCTGTTGCTTCTGCTCAGTTGATTTCTCAGCATTTTTACTAGGATTGGAATAAAGTCCATCTTGCAAGCCTTGCAACGCTGGTTCAGCTGAGGCGCGTTGGCGCCAAGATCCATGTCCTCTACCCAGCCTACCATCATTCCTAGACTCAGTAGTGTTCCCCACAGTCCCTGTGGATGTGCTCGACTGTTGAGGACATTCAATTCCATGGAACCCAGGATCTGCTCTTCCTGCAATCTCATCTAGTGCAGTCTGATTGTCCAAATGAGCTGTTGTTTGCTGAGAAATTACTTGCTGAGCCATTTCTTTTGCAACAGGCTTCGGGATGTATCTCTCTATCTCAGCCCTCTTATTTCTAGGATTGTTCTGCACTTGATCATCTTTCTTTGCCTGAGGAGCAACATTCTCAGCTGCCAACTTATGGCTGACCTCTTCAGTAACCTCAGCTTTGTTCTGTGACCGCACAGGTGTCCAGACAGCATCCCCACTGTGGACTGCAGATTTAAAACCTTGTGGATTACGTGGCATCCTGCGAGAATGCTGAGATTTCCACTGGTTATTCACTTGACCGGAGGCTTCTTCATGAGGAAAAGCTAAGTCCTGCGCTGAAGACCTGTTTCCATCCTTTGATTCAGTTGGAGACAGAGATGAGTTAGGATCCAACTTACATTCAGAAGACTTGGGCTTCAGACCCTCAACAGAGGAAGGCGTATGATTTATTTCTTTTGAAATCCCATGTGATAAAGGAGCCACAGATGATGCCTCCTCCACTTTATGTTTGATCTTACCACTCCTATTATTTTTCCTTTTCTGGTGCATTGTGGACTCGTTCACAACATTTTGGGTAGAAATTGACACAGAGATTGAGTCAGTTTCATTTGTAACAGCCTCAGCAGACGGAGCCCCATCAACTACTGCATCAGTATGAATATTTGGCAATTCAATTGTACTTGTAGTAATATGCTTCTCACTGGAACTCTTATCCAATAAGTTAGGATCTTTTTTCCTATAGCCCGCATGCTTCTGCTTTGAAGAGCTACCATCGCTAACCTGTGGGTGATCATGGAGAGCAGCATCAGCATTAGTAACTCTGTGTTGCAATGGCAAAGAACGGTTATGCATTTCGGCAGTTGCCTTCCTTGTTGACACCAAGGGTTGTTGATTGGACCAAACAGTGGTCTTCTCAAGTTCCCCAGTGCTGCTTTGACCAACATCTGCAACTACAGCTGGGCCAGAAACCAAGCATGTTATTTCAGATCTGCTAGGGAGGACTTCATCAGCTAGCGTTCTGGATTCTTCCTGCTTACTATGGACAGCAATATCTGGAACTGATTCCAACTTCTGAGTTAAACCTTCTGCTGTTTGAGTACGTCTGTTCAACTCTTCTAATTTAGCCAGAGCCTTAGCCTTCTGGTCTCTAGCACGCTCTTCTTCCTCTTTTTGTAGTTGTTTGGCACGCTGCTTAGCAAGTTCCCTCATCATAGCACGCTGAAGAAAATGTCAAATTTGTACATTAAATTTAGGTTAAAAACAATGAGGCATATAATATAAAGAAAATTACCTGTGCTTCGCTATCACTTGGATCATACACAGGAGGCACCAACTCACCCTCATTCCTTGTTTGGGGATTTGATGCAGACTTTTCTAAAGACTCCAATGACACATGGTCTTCCCCACTTGCATCAGAAGGATTTTCAAAATGTGCGGTGGACTTTACATTTGAGGAATCTATAACCGGAGGTTTCTTTCTCCATCCATCAACATCTTCAGAATTGAATCTTTCCCTGCCTCGATGATCAGTTCTACCATGCTTGCTATGGACAGGTCTCCTGTAAATGTGTATGTAAGTAAGAGCCACAAGCAAATTATCAAATAAAAGCAGCTAGAAAGAAAAGTAACCTGCTGATGTCTGCTCCAACAGTTGGCATATCCATTCTCTTCTCTCCATATGAAACACCTACTTCATTAGAAGTAGGTCCAGTAATTCCAGAAGCAGACCTTTTATCATGAAATACAGCATGAGAACCAGTAGCAACTTCATTTGCAAAATGCTTTGCCCTTGCATTAACTACTTGTGATTTATTTTTCTGCTCCTCCATTCTGCAAACAGATTCATAATGTCCATCAGAGGCACGAGACTTTGCATTTAAACTCTCTATCTTCTGAATCAGACTGGAATCTTTTGTGGCACCAGGGTTTTCTGTATGCTCAATTTTCTTTGCTGAAATGTCACCATATGCCCTAGCTTTTTTTAGGCCTTCAGAGGACTTCACTTTGGACGAGATAGAATCCCTTCCATGGTGGTCAGTAATCTGAGTGGAAGCTTCTTCAACAACTGTCCTCATATTCACTTCTTCCTTCTTTCTCTGATCCGCTTCCCAATCGTTTTCCCATGATGATGTTCTCGTTAGAACACCCTTCTCTACACTGGTCACTGTATCCTCTGACCTGTGTTCATCTTTTCCTTCCCAGCCATCATGCTGCTTCAGAAGAACCTTGTATGGTCCTCGTGTATCATGAGGATGGCCAGATTCAAAATGCTCTGAAGCCAGTGCTTTTCCAGGAGGACCATAGCCACCACTGGGCCTGGCATGAGAACCACCAGGATCTGGAGCATTTTGACTTGGATGCCGGTTATAAGCAGGACCAGCTGGCATTCCCATAAATGGCATTTCTCGCTCATTTAAATTACAATAGCCCATAGGAGGACCATAGTAGCTTTCATAGGGTACTGGGCCAGGGTAAAATGCAGGTCTAATTGGCATACCAGGGCGGACAAAAGCATCAGGCATGGGGCCTCTATACATATCTCCATTTTTTGGGTGAGGTCCCCTTGGCCCTGCTGCTGGAGGAGGAACTGGTCGTGGATTAGCTAGAGCACTACCTGGAATCTGAGGTCGATAGTAAGGAAATGGCTCCAAGGGAAATCCCCCAGGTGGAACTGGTGGTCCATATGGAGGACCTGCAGGAGGTCCTCTATACCAAACACCACCTGGATGATTGTTTATTGGTGGACCATGCCAAGCATCATAATGCTGAGGGGGGATAGAAGTATTAGGGTATGGATGAGGTCCCTGGGGATCCACATGCCACTTCTCCATGTTTGGCCGGACTCCATCTTCACTGTATGGAGGATTCTCTCTTCTCCAAAAATTTGCAGCTCCACTCTTTTGATTTTCATTTCCAGAAATGTCAACTGAAAAAAGATGCATAAACAACTTAATCATATCAGAGTGCCAATATCCAATATAACAAAAGTTGATGCTAAACCAAATGATGGGAAAAGAGAGTTGCACACAAACCAACAGAATTCCCAGTTCTCTCTTTCATTGGTTCTACCCCAGAGGATGAGCCAGGACGACTTTGGGAACCATGCTCTGCAGTCAAATTTAGTCATGTTGAGAAGGAACAGAATAAAATCGCCCACTCAAGGACATAAATCCATAAATTATTCTAGATTATTCTAGCTTCAATTTCAAATCAAAGTAGAAAAATACAAAACAGTAACTGATATCAATATCACAGCCTGGTGATAGGGCATCATGCCAATCCAAGAAACTCCCTCAAAAATCATATAAAATACACAATCCAAATACCTTGTTAGGTCCAATATGAGTTCGTTAATTAAAAGATTCCATCAGCAAATCAAGCATTCAATATAGAACTCCATGCCTTACAGTGGTTACACTACAAATATTTAAACCTAAACGTTCAAATTTTGGTACAGAATTTTTTTTCTTTTTCAGAATAAGTGTATAGCAAGTTTTCTCATGGAAAAAAAGTTCGTTTGAGAATACAAACTCATAAATATTTGAAAGAAGACCGACCTTAAAACCAAATGAATAAATCTACAATTAGAAATAAATAAAATAAAAATAAAAAACAATGAAAACCTTGCAACTCCGTGTTTTTTCCAGAGGTATCCTTTTCAGACCCAAGAGTAGGAAAGTCTCCAGAAGTGAGAGAAAACCCATCATTCTTGGAAGATGACATCCCCTGCAATGAACAATTGTAACTGCCGCATTTAGACACAGAAAAGCAAACTGCAAGAGAGAATAACATAATGACTTCATAGGTAGAATACTTGGAAGGGACTGGATATGTGAGGCGTTTAAAATGGATTAAGTAGCCCAAATCCTAAAATATTAACATCTCACGCTTTGCCACTCAAAACTACTTAACTCATAAACCACATTAAAACCAATGCACAACACCAGGCAGCAAGCTCCTCAATGTATAGCAAGCACCCAATAACAAATTATCAGAAAGGAACCTTGAGCACATAATCACAAGTACAATAATCACAATGTGCTTGAAACTACAACTGAAGCAAATACTTGAATAGCAATAAGTCAAAATTTTACATATAAGCAACTTCATGGTTAAAATCAGTTTTGACTATTGACCAATGAACTCATTGACTACATGACCATACCAATTTTTCAGCTGTCCCAGTTCCACCCCATGCCCCTGAATACTCATGAACAGGTTCAGCAAACCGAGATAACTGAGAGCTACTAGGTCTTGTTTCTGCACTTCGAGGACGCAAAGATGCAAGTGATGTCTGATTTGAAGCCAAGGGCCCAGAAGATGACAATGGTCTAGAATCTGAACCCCGAGCATTAGTAGATTCAGGTGCTCTGTCACTACCTGCAGTTGAAGGTCGTGTGCCACTGCCACCAGAAGAAGGGCGGGCACTTAGGTGGCTAGGTGAACTACTACCACCATCAGTATTTGGAGACAATGTTGAGGAGCCCCATGCATTTGATGAAGAAGATGATTTACTCCCCCAACTAAGAGTGCCCCTATATGTATAGAACAACCAAAGCTATTGATAAGTATTTCTACCATTCAAACAACGATCCCATCATAGAAATCACAATAGAGGTGGAAGGTTAAAAAGGAAAACACTCATTTTGATATGGTGCTACTCACTTGGGTACAATTTCCACATTAGGATCCAGACCATGATTTTCTAACCTTGAAGCAACAGAAAGTGAGAATAGTTTAAAGTGAAGAACTCAAGTGCCTTGTTTATTTAACATTGAAAAACACAGATAACATGCACTATGGGAAAAAAGGTACCTTTGACTAGGTAAGTTTAGAGGTTTCGGAACAGCAACTTTTCCCAAAACAGTCATGCCACTTCGCCTTGTAGAAGCCCATCTGCAGAAAAATTAGCATCTTAAATAAAATGCAATTTGCATTGCAACGCATAAGCTAAGAACCATTCATTAGTGTGAACTATACTGTAGAAGAAAATGACAAACCAAGAGAGTAAAAAGGCTGATAATACCAACAAACAAGGTGCACTTTCTGTGATCACTCAAAAACTATGTGATAACTGTAAAAATCTGTGAGATGAAGGCATGATATAGGTTCTGCGACTAGCACAAAACAGCAAAAGCGCCTCAAACCCTTTCTGGTGCATTGATCAAGCACACACCTTGTGCATCTAGGCACAAGCTTTTTAAGGCAACAAACGTCAAAAAGGCCACCTAATTGAAGATCTTCAATTTATTTTATATATAACTTGTTTACTTAGATGTACCTTTACTAGTAAGAATGGCAATCACAATATCTTCTCAATATTTGAGCATTCAGCAACAGACATGGAACCATAAGGAAATCATGAATATCGTCCAGTAAAAGAAAAAGAAAATTTAACATGTGATATGCGTGGAAGATAATTGGACCACTCTCTAGAGCTAGGTTACAGGGACTCAGGTACAGGTACTGGGTACATGTCTAGGTGTCTAACTCCGTAACTCGCCAATTGTCTTGAACCCAAGGCATGGGGAGTTTGGCGCAAAAGGATCCAATTAAAAGAATACAGTTGTGGGTATTCATTTCACATATTAAATATTTTACAAAACATATAATACTTGTATTCTACATAAATAAGATTCTTTATATTTTGGTAAAAACTACAATTTAGTTGAAAATATTTTATTTTATAATAATATTGATAATTATTAACTTTCAGTATTTTTGATCCATTATAAATGAAAACATTTTGGACTAGAATTATTTGGACTGAATTTATATATTAATTTGAAAATAATTTGGGCCATACTTTTCAAGCACATGCCTAAATGTCAATTTTTTTCCCCTTCTCTTTGCTATTTTATCATCTCATATCTTTTCTTTTTCTCAAGCCCAGGCCCAAATTATGTTTTTTTCAACCTAGTCATCATCAGCTGCTGCTTCTTTTTCTCCTTTTGTCTCCTTTTTTCTTTCTGATCTGCCCTTAATCTCATTTCTGATCTACCATGTTTTACCAGCTCTCCTCCATTTCCCTCCACTTCTCCTCCTCCTCCTCTTTCCAATCAATAGAGATCGTATCCAAGGAATCCAACACAGATCACATACCCAAGTCAAGTGTTGACAGGGGGAATGGCACCAAAAATGGATGAGTTTGAGCAACAGAGCTTCAGGGTTCATTATCGTGATTATATACTTTTAGCTTGTTTTATTTATATACACACACATATTGCACCTTCAATTACCTAGCCCCCTTTTCTGCTATTGTACCCCAAGTAATATAAGGTTCTAACACCTACTACGTGCCTTGCCCTTCGACAAGACTGCCCAAAATCATTTCTAGAAAATAAGAAACAGATGTCCTTCATCTTTTGTGAAAGCATTATTTCTTAAAGAGAAACCTCTCAAAAACTTTCTCCACCAACATAAATATTACAGCAAAGATGGGGGAAAACCTAAGATAGCATTCTAAATAGGTACAATAATCACTATAATTTCCTCATCCTCTAGAATTAGTTCAATATTGCCTAAGATCAATCAAATATAATCTACAGAATTAGATTTCAAATATATTTAATCAGTTAGGCCAGGAATCTTTAATAGTTTGCACATGAAGCAATTTCTAGGTAACAAACTTCACTTATTAGCAGTTTCTGTCAATATACCAATACCTGATGCCAAGTAGGACAGTATGCATGGTCGAATTTAAGGAAGATTTCACACACAAAAAAAAAAATTACCTCCGTTCTCCAGATAGCGTACTTGATGTCATGGTTCAGATTTTGTTGCAAGGTCATTCAAACAGATTGAAACATCTGGAAAGAAAGAACAATTAATTTCCATCATTTGAACATTTTGCAATGAGTAAAAATGAATTTCAAATGAGAATTTATTGTTGTAAACAAGCAGAATAAGCTACATGGAATATCCAAAAACTACATAATATTAGTATGCAAATCTCGCCCCAGCAAAGATATGCACTACTTGTTTGTCTCTGTGGGTTAATCTAGAAACCTAAAACTTCAGTAGCAAGCAGAAAGTCAACATCAATCCCTTGAAATCCAATTCCTTATAGGTCAAGGTCCAGCAAAGATTTCATACAAGAACTTATAGCAAATAGAAAACAGATTAATCAACACTTAAACGAGGTATTGAGTGATGGTGTAAATGTGGTCAGAAAAGAAAAACAGAGAACAGTACATAGGTATAGATATATAACATTTTGTTTCACTGACAAAAATGAAAAAAGAAAGGGGGAAGACAGCAATAACCTAAAAGTTATGTTCGTAACAAAATGTAAAATTTTTCACACTAGCTAGTTACCAGTAATGAGAGCAAGAAATAAATTCTTGGCAACGCTTTCAAATTATTAAAATGATAAGTATTTAATTTTATCTCATGAAATTTTGGCTTCATATTCCTTCAGAAAATAGAAATCAACCTTATTTTATAATTGAATGTTTATATCCAACTTGATACAGAGATTAAGAAAAATGTTAACTTTTGTTATAATTTTGGAAGAAAAAAAATCATCATACAAAATTTATGTTCAAAGGTTTTAGTGTAAAGAAGTTTGCAATATCATAATACTATGATATATAGAGTAAAAACTTTTGGAGTTAAAGAAATAAAAAAACAAAAGAAAAAGGACATTGCTGATGAAATCACAAACATGGCAGAAGCAATAAACCGAATACACCCAATAGGTTAGCATAAAACTCCCACCAAATTATGCATCACAGTCCATCCAAATTATCTTCAATGAGCACTTCCAAAAAAAACTCAGCATGTTAACAAAAAGTTTCTCAGGTAAAACCACCGAAGCATATAATCATTAACCAATCAGAAATGGAGAGTATATTGTTGGCTTAGCATCTATCTTCACCCCTACAATCTCTGCTGCATTAGTAAAACTCAAAAGAAACCAAATATCCAACAAACTCCAAGTATCAGTTGAGCAAGCAAATACACTTCCACTATTTATAGTTTAGTTGTTTTCTCTCTTTCCTTGCATGCATTTCATAAGCAAGGCCAGCAAAAGACCTACACAACCAAAAGGGACTTCTTCGTGAACCCATGTCCAGTAGCTTCCTATTCTCTTCACTTTTACCACATAACCGGTCCCAAAATCACCCTTCTCAATGTTCAAAATTCACCCCTGTCCACGGCATTTAGTACACCCTGATTTCCCAACACCATACCTACCTCATAAATATCTTCTTCACTAACATCACTAGTAGCTATATCTGCAACGAGCCCTTGAATTCATTTTCTACTCTCCCTATAATCAGAAAACTTATTTGCTTCATCTTGTTATACCCAAAAATTTAAAAAGATAAACAAAAAGGAAATAGAACAATTACATCAATAAAGTGTTATCACCATTTAAAGTAGAAGGCTAAACAAATTATTTAAGGCCTAGAAAAAGCTAAACCGAACAAAACGGCTTCTAGTTATTTTAGTTCCCCAGAAGATCAAATCACGACCCCGATTAACATAAACATAAATCAGATAGAGCATAAAATAGGAAGACAATAGATTTCTCTTATTATTTGAACTATTTCCTTTTGTTATCGAAAGATTGTTTCGCGGGAAGCAAGCAAACTCTAGATTATAAGCAATACACAGAATCGGAAAGGAGAGGGGGAAAAAAGCAAGGAATCCCTTGCCTGAGATAAGATGGAACTGGGGAGGCGTCCTTTAACGAAACCCTAGAAAGAGAAAAAAATCAGAAATAGGCGTGCCGTTAATTTAAAACTAAACGAAAACAATAAGAAGATAGAGATAACGGAACCTCGGCGTTTATTAGATCGCGAGATTGGAAAATATGGAGTGGAGGAGATCGACGAGGCTGTGAAGGCCGCAGATCGGAAGAAAATGAATAAGAAGGAAAGGCGAGAGAAAAACAAAGAAGGAAGTTGGGGATGGTGATTGGACGAGTGACTCCTGTTTTAATATCAAATCGGGAATATTTTATTTTTATTTAAAAATCACATAAAAGAATGGTTTAATAAGCAAAAAAAAATCCAAATTATGCAAAAAAAAAAAAATCCAAATGATAGAGGACTAAAGTATTATTCACTTCAAATATATGTTTAACGTATTTTTCACATATATTATTTTAGGTGTGTGATTGTTAATGATCGTTTAAAAAGATTTTTTTAACCAATCAAAACATGACATGTGACTTTTATTTTATTTTTTTATTTTATAACTTAATTTTTGAAAAATCCCTAAGTTTTCCAAAATTTGCAAAACAACCCTAAAATTCTTAGATCTTCAAATTTGGCCACTGTAGTCATTGTTCATCACACTATCGGCGACAGAATGAAGCTTCTTCCTCTCGCCGCAAAATTTGCACGTTTATTTTTCATTTGATCTACCGCCATTGACCCTCATCGTTTGTTTTTCCTCTTCTCATCATTTAGCTTTGTTTTGACATTAAACACATTGGTCGTCGACTTTCAGCGACGAGATGATGAGAAAATGATCGTAGGCGACAAAAGTGGTGGGCACGCCTTCGACGATTGGCGGCAATGGCAATAGTTGGAATCGAGAGTTGAGACTCGGGATTGAGAGTTTAAGGATTTGGGGATTATTTTTAGGGTATTTTTTGACTTACGGACTTTTTTAAACAAACGTTAACGACAAGGCACCTAAAATAGTAACTGTGAAAATATTAGGCACCTATTTAGGTCGAAAAATACTTTAAACATTTATCTTGAAAAAAATATTTTGAAATTTTACCTATTAAACCTTAAAAATTTGAAAAAGTGAAAAAACTATAAAACTAGTGTTTAAGAGATTATAATGATAAATTAAGGG
Source organism: Hibiscus trionum (assembly GCA_030270665.1). Taxonomy (NCBI): domain Eukaryota; kingdom Viridiplantae; phylum Streptophyta; class Magnoliopsida; order Malvales; family Malvaceae; genus Hibiscus; species Hibiscus trionum. Next base: position 7,468,331 of record BSYR01000065.1, read on the forward strand.
AAAATTATAAATTTCATCACTCAACTTTTTTTCTTTTTTCTATTTTGTTCACTCAAGTTTAATTTTTTTTCAATTTAACTATTGAACTTTTGATTTGTTCTTATTTTAGTCATTCAAGAGTTAAATCAGAAATAAAAGGGTGATATGGCAGACACATGTGCTGATGTGGACTGCTTTTTGATGACATGAAAACCACAAGTCATCCATATAATTTTTTTCCTTTTTTTGATTTTATCTTCTTCCCTAAAGATGAAACAAAATCACTTTGTAACTCGCAAAACTCAACCAAAAACTTAAAATGCGCAAAATCCCAAACTACTCCAATCTATAATATTTGTCATTTGATCAACGTGGAATCATGATACATTGCTTTTTCCCTTCTTCTCCACCTCCCAACTGTTGGAATTTGGAAAAAGATGATTTATCGTTGACAAATCAAAGGAAATCTAAACTATGGAGTTTTTAAAAGATAGTTGTTGAACCATAATGGTGTTAAGTATTTAACGGTAGAGTGTCTATAATAGAAACAAATTGAAAGTTCGTGATAAAATTGAAAAACTGTAAATTTGAGTGATCAAAATAGGAGTGAGAAGAAAATTGAGTGATCAAAATTGTAATTACTCATAATTAATGATGTTAGTGATTGTAATATAATTTTTCAAATCTTAATGGTAAAAAGTAACTTTTTTTCAAAATATAAGTGATCATTTATATAGTTTAACCAAAAATAATGACACAATTATCAACGATATTTTTCTAATGAAAAAATGAAAACAAATAGCATAGTATAGGAAACATTGTTTTACAAAATACCGAAGGATTGGAGAATAATTTTAAAGATCATGTCACAAATTTGCCTAAGTGTACTTTTGAGAAAATTTTATTTTTTTAAAATATAATAAAAAGATAGAATTTGAGATTCCATACAATTATCGATACTCAAATATAGAAAATATAATTTTAGCAACGAATATCATTTTAAATTGTCTCTAAACATATATTTTAAGATTCGGGTGATATTTAAAGTCTTCCAAGACTATACGAGCATTTTAGGAACATGTAACGTCATTTTTAATAGCAGATAATCGTTTTTTTATCTATCAAAGCAAGTTTATCATACAAACACCTAACATGCATAATATTGATACGCAAAATCATTATATTTAAGATAAACAATAAATATTTCAAACCTTGTGCAAAAATCCTAAAATGCAACTCTTTGATCAACTTTTCAAGTTTTCTCATTTTCTCTAATTTTAGAAGACTCTTTAACCTCTTTTACTAATCAAGCAAAGGCAAATGAATTGCCAACACTACGATGAGGTAAATGAGAGTAAGGGAGATTGAATTACAACGTAAATACGAGGTTAAATCGAATGGGAAAAAAACCTAAGTCTTAAACCTTCCTAAAATCTTTTTTTTAATGTTTATGACTAAGGTTTGATTGGAGAAGAAGAGAAAAGAGAACGAAGATTATAAGAGAAAATGAGCTCAACTTGTCTCCTTTATACACACGTGCAAATAAAAGCAATTAAAGAGTATGTCAACACCCTTTTTCTTAATTAAAATAATTTTTTCTTTGTTTTTCAGTATTGATATTCATTTTAAGAGACTCAAATGTGTGTTAGGTGTGTACTTCGTCAAAAGGTGAAAAAAATTATGAACAAACACTAACCTTTATAATAGGGGTAAATTATCTTTTTTATCACTCGATTTTTTATCATTCTTATTTTGGTCACTGAAATTTAAAATTCTATTTAATAACTAAACTGTAGACATTTGATTTTTTGGGCACTCGACTATTATCTCTCTAACTATGGGTGCTAATGAGCCTGACCGACTCGCAAGCTACTCGGGCTCGGCTCGAGACCTTAACAAGCCGACCCGACCCGACCCAAGCTTGGACTCGAAAAATTCGTGAACAAGCTCTGAATATATATATATATATATATATATGCACTAAAATTAATCTGTTTAGCAAAAGAAAAGTAATAAAATAAATGAGGGGAAAATCCAATAAAAGCAAAATAATTGGGCACTTTTTTCCCTTTCCCCTTTCCCGACATTGAATTTCGTTTCAGTGTTAGTTATGAAAGAGGTTTTTAATGAGGCTCCATCTTTTATAAAAAAAAATTATAACAAAATTGTTTATTTCGAGCCGAGCCCGACGAGCTTCGAACCCAATAATTTTTTCTTCGAGCCGAGCTCGACTCGTTATCACCCCTATCTCTAATTGTGTGCTGACTTAAATTTTTTTAATATTTTTGTGGTACGTATGCAATTTTGGCCATTGCTCGTCGTGACTGGCCATCTTACCGATCGTTAGTGTCAACGGTCGTTAGACCCGAAAATTTCAATTCGTCCTATTTTCAATCCTCTAAGTCCAAAATCCGACTTCCGTTTGATCCAAATCCTAACAATGTCTGTGTATGTACCCTTGTCATCTTTTGACCAGTCTCGTCCAACTACGTGAGAAAATCTGAATAAATAGAGAGAAAAAATCGAAAGAAAAAAGAGAGGATGGAAGATGAAGGGGAAAAAAATGAAAATAAATTTTATATGGATTCAAAATGACGTCGTTTTAGAGTAAATTTGATCATGTCAATTAATGTCTTTTTTATGTGATAACTCATAATGATGTTAATTATTTAACGAGAGTGACTAAAATAGAAATAATATTAAAGTTATTAAGATATTAGATTGAAAAATCGTAAATTTTAGTGACCAAAATAAAATTAAGAAGAAGTTGAGCGATGAAAATGGTAATTTACGCTTTTTAATAATCATCTATAGATGAAGCAATTCATTCTGTTCGCTGCCCTCTGGATCTCCCGATCTCGTTTCTTACAGAGACGGCTACAAATAGAATTGGAGTGATGGGCGGGGTTCTATAGAAAATCATGCAATAATTAAGGTACATGTATTTGAGTTTTCAGATTTTATTTTCTCAATATAAGTATTCTTTATATAAGATCCCAATCCCATAGCTCTAATTATCTTAAAAATTCATGGTCTGGCAGACAATTTACAGTGAAAAGGTGTAGAAGTTGTGGTTGGTTTTTTCGAATGAAGTGAAATTCAAAAGTTTTTACATATTCCCATTTTTTTAAAATCAAAAACGAAATTAAAACTTGTGGGATTTGATGGTGTGCGATGATTATGAACTGGGTGAGCAAGCCTCGGCTGTTTAGTTCCATTTATTTTTGCAAATTGTTGAAGCTTATTTGCGTTACTATTATGATTGGTGAATTTCAAAGGAGCTGTTAGAATAGAACCTAGAATCTGGAAATTCTTGATGGTGGTAGTTTGGAAATGGAACCCAAATCACCTTCCAAAGTTAAGTTCCCAGTTAAGGAATTCAATCCATGGAAACGGGTCTTGAATCTTTTTTCTTTTGGATTTCTCATTCTGTTATCGTCGATTGGTGTTTATCTAGCTTTTAATTTTCTGAAGGCTCGAAATGTATTAGAGAGTTCATATTATACTGTTGTTGTGGATTGTGGAAGCACCGGAACACGAGTGAATGTATTTGAGTGGGGGAAAGGGGGTTTAATTAGTCAGGGCCTGCCTTCTTTGTTGCATTCTTATCCGGATAATTCGACCAAGAGTGAATCTTGCCATTATCATTGCATGCAGACTGAGCCTGGTTTAGACAAATTTGTTGGTAATGCTTCAGGAGTTAGGACCTCTTTAGAACCGTTGATCGCATGGGCGGAACAGAGGGTACCTCGTGAAAGACATGGAGATACTCCCATTATTGTTTTAGCTACTGCTGGGCTGAGAAGGTTGGTTGCCGGAGATGCTAAGCGGGTTCTGGATGATGTAGAGATTGTTCTAAGGGAGCATTCTTTTGTGTATACTAAGAATTGGATCAGGGTTCTGACAGGTAAAGAAGAGGCCTATTATGGTTGGGTTGCTCTGAACTATAAGATGGGTAGCCTTGGAAATTCCTTGAAAGGATCTACCTTTGGACTTCTCGATCTAGGAGGTTCATCGTTGCAGGTTGTGGTGGAAGTAGCTGACGAGAATGACAACGGAAATGTCATGACATCAAATATTGGTTCAACTAATCATAAGATTTTAGCGTACTCATTACCAGCATTTGGTTTGAACTCGGCATTTGATCAGACAGTGGTCATGCTCAGTCAAAATCAAGTGGATAGGAGAAATGCCTCTAACAGACTAGAACTCAGGCACCCTTGTCTCAGTTCTAATTTTGTGCAAAATTACACTTGTTCTGGTTGTGCTATGCTAAATGTAACTGATGATTTGGAAAATTTTGAAGTTCAAATGCATAAAAATCGATTTTCTTCGATACATTTGGTTGGAGACCTAAATTGGGAGCAATGCAAGGAGCTTGTGAGGGCGGCTGCAATGAACTACAGCGGTTCAGATTGGTCAATGCACATAGTTGATAGAAACTGTGAAGCAAATTTATCTCCTTATGATGGTAAGTTAGAAACACGCTCTGCTTCTTTTTCTAAACCAAAATGTACATTCGGTATCTTTATTATGCCTTCATCATCATTGATCTGTTACTTCCACTGTATTCATATAAATAAACAGCTATTAATTTAGTGAAAATTGTTAGCATACAAAAGGTTAGAGAGTTTGGCTTGGTATTTGTTTAATAGATCCAACTTAATGGCTACTGTTTCCCAGTCCCACGTAAAATATGTCTATGGATTAAGTGTTTGTTTTTTCTTTGAAGGATAATATGTTGATTTGATTTAACCGTGAAATAAACTTCTAATTCATGTTCATCTTATGAAGTGAACTTGTTATTTGGAAATAGTTGGTGGTTATTAGTTAGACAATGCTTAGGAGTTTTTGGAAGAACATGCCTGAATCGTTTTGTGCAATTGTCATTGGCCCGTTTCCTTGTGTGCCGTAGAGAAGGTTATTGGTTTATTATGGATGCAAATAGAAAATATGCACTCTCCCACTTCTGAATCTTGATAATTGATAGCAGCAGATATAACATGTCTATTGCTCTGTTCCGAAAACAGTTGATTTTAAACATGATAATAATCATGGTCACAATTAACAGTTGACAATGATATAGTAAGTGCAAGCATTGCTTATTGGTTAATATCACTGGCTTATTAGATGTTGTCCTTGGTTCTGTTTGCACATAATTGATATCGATAAGCATTTCCCTTTCACTTAGATATTTACCGTACTCTTTGGTCGGGCTATATATGCCTAATACAATCTTTAAATTCTTTTTGCAGGTAGCAATATGCTAAATTTGACACACGTTGCCCATTACAGTGGACGTTTTCATGCTTTATCTGGGTTTTTTGTTGTTTACGACATGTTAAACTTGAGTACAAAAGCCAGTGTGACAGAGATTTGGGAGAAGGGTGAGCAGTTATGTTCATCATCATCGACCGAGTGGAACATCGATTTCCAAACACAAAAGTATGCCGGATACTATTGTTTTCGGGTGTCTTATGTGGCATCAGTTATTCAAGATGCTTTATGCCTTGGCAATGCAGAGATAGTGTTTGGCCCAGGCGACCTTTCGTGGACATTAGGCGCTGCACTAGTTCATCAGCTAAATGCTAATGAAGCTCTTGCAAGCCTTCCAACTATAAAAAACTTGAAGATATTCTCATCCACTGTTTTCCTTTTAGTTCTACTGCTCACCCTTTTCCTTGTCGCGTATTGCAGCCAAATCAACCTGCCGATGCTGGGCAAGAAGGTTTCTGATGTCGGGGTATCTTTGCCATCTTACTATATTCATGCAAGACGCCGACCAAATTGATATCGGCGTAGTTAGTCTGATTGTACAACCAAAACTCATTCAATCATTCATTTGTTAGCTCGGAAAATTCTTCGAAGAAACTACTATAGAAGTTGCAAAAGAATCTGGCATTTTGTTAAAATAGGTTTGGATTCTATAAATGCTTACACTGCATTCTTTAAACACACAATACTGCTTAGATTACTAATGTTATACAAAGTTTTGGCATAAATAATTTACATATACCAGAATACAATATGATTAAGTTTTCGAATATAGTTCCAGTTTCACACACAAGAAGCCAAGGGAAGTAACCCAACCTTTCTGATAATCTTTCAAAAGCTTGCTTTTCCAGCAAAAATGGAAGCTTCAACATCCACCCATACTTCATTGAGTCTGCTAAAGAAACGGAAGGGCGGGTCATACTGAGCAACAGAGTAAGTGTAGTCTGTAGTAGTAGTAGAGTTTGCCCATGGAGACAAGCTCAAACTAGTGGCCAGATTCTCAGCCTCTTTAACCACCGTATCATCCGTCGCAAATCCTGAAAACTTCCTCACAGCAACATAGTGAGAATCCCATGTGTAAGGTCGCAAGTTCAGCTCCGGAAGTGGCGTCGGTGGACTGTCCTGGAACTTGGCCGGCAAGTAAAACCGGACGACATAAGCCGATGAGTGCAGCGGCCCAACTCCTGGGACTAGGCTTGTCACCACCGGCGATGTCATGGCGACCCGTGAATAATTCAGATTCGCGCCTTGTATGAACTGGAATAATCTATCCCACCCAGAAATTAAATGAAAAAAAACCCCCCAAAATTAATCGGCAGGGAATCGATATTAACAAAAAGAAATTGTCAAATTTAGAGGAGGGTTGGGCACCTGTGAAACCCAAATAAGGTGGCTTTTTGGAAGGAAAGGTCGTTGACGACGGCAGACATCCACGTGGCGTCTCGGTAGTGTCTGATTTCGAAATCGGATTCGACGTGTACCACCTCGTACTGCGGCGATTCGTTTGCCCGGCAGAGCACCAGCAAACATAGCAGGTTTATCACCGTGATGGAAGCTCTCGCCATTTTTATTTTCTTTTCCAGTTTTCAGATTTTCTCTGTTTTGATGAGGAAGACGTTCAGTATTTAAACAAAAAAAAATGGTCATAGGCATATGGGAGTGCCGTGGATTTACCGCTCTGTCCCTGATTGGTCAGTTGACACTTTTACGAACACTGCCTGCGTGGGTTAACTGTTATTCCACCGAGAGTGATATGTATGATAATTATACTAATTACTATTATTTCATGTATCAACAGATGACTCCGTGGCCCAATGGATAAGGCGCTGGTCTACGGAACCAGAGATTCTGGGTTCGATCCCCAGCGGAGTCAGGTTTTGAGCTTTGAATGAAAAATTGATTTAAACATTGTTGAGGAAAATGTGGAACCAATTGTTAGTTTGTAAATGTTTAAAATCAGGTTGTTTATAACTTTTTTTTTGTAATGGTCCGAGGACGATAATGGTGTCTTGTTTTCGGCCAAATCGGAATTTGTAGGGTCCTTCGGCTACAGGACTTCAAGTAAGCACTATGAATGCTATACCTCGTTATTTGAGGTGTCAATGGACACCCCGAACGTGAACATGGCTCCGCCTATGCTTATAGACAGAGCGATTAAATTCGGTCTGCTAAGATAAACATCATCTACTTTTTTACTAAACCACTTGTTAAGTTCTAAAATTGTTTATTTAAGTAGCACTGTATCACATAAATAATGAAATATATATGTACTACTATGGAGTTGCAACATTAGTAGTGAAACTAAATGGCATAACTTCGTGAAATCCATTCTACAACTTCATGACATAACTTCCGCCGCAATTGCATAATCATCTACTCTCTCCGCAGCTTTCTTTGCCTAACAAACCCAATGTGTAAGAATGAATATATGTAAGAAAATCATACGACATGTCAGATTCTAAGTTTGAAGTCTTGTGTATGTAAAAAATTCCCGCTAAGAGACTCACCCACCAAAATTAAGTGAGCGATGCGGATCAGTTTGAATTAATCAAGGCAAAGTCATGAGAACCGAGAGGGCAACAAAAAAAATCATAGGTTATAACTTACCTCTTGCTCCCAGTTTGTCCGAATGGTAACAATACCAAGACAGATTACTTGAACAGCAAGTGCAGACGTCAGTCCTAGCCATAGCCCCTAATCACCATGTATATACACATTATAACAATATCAAAGCTTGCCCCAAATAAATGTAAGAAAACAAGACATGAGTTTTACCTTCCCACCACCACCAACATTGAGTACAAATGCCAACAAAACAGCACATGGAATCCCAACTATGTAATAAGATCCCAGATTGATATATGCCCCAATGTTCTGCCATCCGCACCCTCTTGCATTGCCTGAAACACCATGTCTTCAAGGGTGATTCTATGGACCGACCGGGTTAAGTTTCGGTTCGAAACTATTTATGTATAGTTCATGCAGACTAGTTATGGAAAAGTTGAGGAAAACCTGAGAGAACACATTGGAGGGAATCTAAAAAATTGGAAGCGGCTACCAATGGCATCATAGCTGCTACATATTCAACCACTTCTACTTCATTGCTATAAGCATAGCCCCAAATGTTTCGGATCAATATCAGCACCGTTCCCACCAAAAGGCCTACGGTGACGGCCACCACCACGACAACATTTACAGCTAAACATGCTGCTTCTGGATTCCATGCTCCTAGTTCATTCGAGACTCGAGTGCTGTACAGATCATTAAGAAAAGATAAGCGAACATCGGAAGTTACATTAGAAAAGCAAGGAGAAATGTTGTTGTTGTTGTTATCTGCAATACCTTACTGCACCACTGAGGCCAAATGGTATCATCCAAACCGTGTAAGAAGTGTTATGGCTGGAAATGGAAACACACTAATTGTTTAAAATGTTCCAACATTTTTTGGGTGAAAATAGGTATTTGATGTTTAGATTAGAACTAACCAAATAGAGAGTACTGAAGTTTGTAACTTGGGATTGGGAAGAAAACCTGATAGCAGAACCATCATTTCAAACGACCACATCTCTAAGCTGTTCAGAATCATGGCCAACAAAATTAAAACATTCTGAAAACATGCTTTCTGTTGTATTAATTCATGCATAGATTCGGAATTCGAAACATAAAAACACTTGTGTACCAGACCATAATAGCAGAAGGAACAGCAAGCCGAAGAAAAGTGGAAATGTTCTGAAAGGCCTGCTTTGAAAATCCTGGCCAAGTATTAGCACACAAAGGAGAGAATTTGACATAGAACACCAGCAACAAGACATTGATCCAGTTCGAGATCGAGTTCGCCACAGCAGCTCCTCTAAACCCAAGGCCAGATTTGAAAACCAAGACCCAACAGACGAGAACATGAAGAAAAGTTGTGGTTCCAGAGCATATCATCATTGGGAACACAATGTTTTGAGTTTGCAAGAACTTGACCAGACATTGAAGAAGACCATATGCAAATAGACTGGGAACCATGTAACGAGCATACTCTCCGGCCGCCTCGGATATATCGTGATCTTGGCCTAGAAGAAGTAGAATAGGTCTGGTGTTTACCCATATGATGGCAAGGGGTATGCTGACAATTTCAAGAACAAGCATTGCTCTTTGCATGTGAATGCCCAGCATGGAATATTGCTTTGCCCCGTATGACTGTCCGCAAAGGGTGTCCAGGGCAGTTGCCATTCCCAACTAAGCAAAACAATAACACAGTATGAAACAAGTCACAAGTTTTGTTGAGAATAACTGGCAAAGTTTACCAGTCTTGAGTTCGAAATGTTGTGTATGCAAAAAATCTTCACTGAGAAATTCACCCACCAAAATTAGGTGTGCAACACGAGTCGGTCCAAATTAGTCAGAACGAAGCCCTAAAAATCAGAACGGCAACCAAAAAAAGTTTACAAGTCTAGCATGAACCTATATAATGTAGGAAACTTGATCTCGCTTGTGAACAATTAATTCATATTTTCAAATTTCTTAGAATATGCAAATAGACGTGCCAACTGCCTATCACAATATGAATTTAAGCCTAGAAAAACACATATATATATGACAACCTCCGAAACTCATTTTTGAGTTTTTATGCTGCTGGAAGTATATAGAATAATTATTTATTATTCTACACATTTACAGTAGAATTAAAGAAAAAAAACTTGACAAGCGGACTTAAGATGTTGTCATGTATTTTTATAAAATCAATAAAATAAAAACGACACATGATATCATCCTAAACTTGCTTAATACATCATCATTTAGTACTCAAATTTGATATTTTGTGCTACTTAAATTCGACGTTTTTTCTAAATATGATGCCTATATTTTTGTCCAATATGTTACATGAATTTGATAAAGGTTACGCATTTTAAAATTTAAATTCGACTCGTGACATTATGCATCTAACTTACGAATGATATTAGTGTCATGTTACTGACTTACTAATAGTTAAAAGTATCATATCATCGGTTGAATGTATGTCAAATTCAAATACTAAAAATGTAATATTTACAAATTCAAATAACACATTGGACAAAGAAACATCATATTAAAAAGTATCATTCAATATCATATTGGATAAAAATACAAATACATTTAGAAAATAACAAATTCGATAATCATATAATGTATTAAGCCTATCATCATCTAAAGGTCAAGAGATGTCTGATAAAGAGCACAAATTTCGTGGCATGATATATTACTAAATGGTTGAGGTCGATTTGATTCGAAAAAATCAAATTATTAGACTCGACACGAAAAAATTTGACTTGTCTTGAGTTAATTTGTAATTTATAATCTCGATCGAAAAAAATTCAAATAAAATTTGAGCTATAAAATGAAAAATCGAATAACACAAAATTTTTAGTAATTAGTGGATGGAATGGTTTTCAAGTTCAAATCGAGTCCCTCGACTCTGTTTATTATATCTGGAGGAGCTCATGCCCCCAACTCAATTTTTTACCTTTTAAATGTAATTTTTTTAAAAAAAATAGATTAATTATACATTTGCCCCCCTCACTTTTTAAATATTTAAGTTTGTCTCATAACCCCTAATACCGGCTCCTCCTTGATCACATATAAAAAAATATGAAGACATATATATATATACATACGTGTGTATTGTCTTGTATATAGTTATAGAAAATCGTTTAAATTGAAACTAATTAGTACCCTAATATTATAAATATTTACATTAAATTCGAACAAAAACTCGAACAACTCGACTCGAAAAAATTACAAAAAAATTTGAGTTATAAAATATGACTCGTCAACTCGACTAACTCGAATTTTTCTGACTCGACTCGATCAATTATTCACCCCTATCAACAAATGAAGTGTTGTATAATATAATATAAATATTATAAATAGAGCCACTTGACATTTGATTTAGTAAATAGGTTTAACTAAAAAATTATTATATTTATATAAAATTATGATTTTGTAATAATATGTATTATGATATTATTTTATATAATATTTTAATTATATTGCTATGTAATACTGACAAAAACCAAATCATGGATCAAAAAGTCAGCAACATGAACTAAGACTATCTTTCCCTTCAATTCTGCAACATGAGTTCGTCTTCCCCATGGTTATGGTTGTTGTACATAAGTGATAACCATGGAGAGGACGAACTCGTGTTGCAGAATTAAAGAAAAAGTTTATTTAAAATCTAAGAAAAATTAACCAAAAAGTATATATATATATATATATATATATATATATATTAGTGAGTGAGCTTACCAGCAAGCTGAAACCGGTAACAGTGGCGAAGGAAGTAGCCATTGACGCGGCGGAGAGAGGAAGCTCGCCGAGATGTCCAACCAGCATCACCGATATCATCTGTATACTGTACTGGAAGAGGCTGACCCCTATGAGAGGACCTGCTAACCATACTTGTTTCTTCACTTCCTCCAATATTGTATTTCCCCGGCTGCTGCTCACCGGCACTGCTGGCCCTGGGGTTGAATCATCGTTTTCTGGCGGTATCTGAATCAAAGCTGACGTTAGAGACGACTTTTTCTCTTCTCTTTCCATCTCCCTTCGAGTCACACACAAGATTATGGGAATGGGATGTTGGGGTTTGATTTCTCATTTTAATAGGCCAAACGTTCACACACACATATATTCTAACCATAAGTGTTCAAAAATACTCGACCCGTTTGATTAGATTTGACGATCCGACGACCCGAATCTAAAAAACAGGTAGTTTTCTAAAAAAATATTCGACCGGGCTGGGTACTCGACCCGGTAATTTTTCCGGGACATAGTCCGGAAGTTTTCTCTTACCGGGTACCCGACCCGACCCGACAAGCTTTAATATATATTTTTTATATTTCAAATTATATTTTTATTTTAAGTTTATTAATATTTTTACTCCAAAACTAAATTTAAATCCCTAAATTTTTTCTATGTTTGTATTATATACTTTTAAGTTTTAAGTTTAAAATTTTTAAAAAATATTTTGTGTTTAATATGTATTTTTTAAAATTTAAAATTAAAAAATAAATAAATAAATATACGAACTGGGTACCCGGTACACGAAAGTAATGGGTCGGGACACGGGCCGAACAATGAGGTACCCGAATGAACCGGGTACCCAATTTTTCGGGTACCCGACAATGAACACCCCTAACTCTAATAGGAGTTAGTAAACTATTTACGCCATGTAAAAATCATTTATAGGTCCGGGGCAGGGTAATAAGGGCGTCCGCCTAGAATCAATCACTTAGAGAAGTTATATGTTTGTAATTCTTTTATTATATTTATTGTTAAAGATCCATTTTTTTCTAATATTTATTATTAGAAACTCCATTTTTTTGTACTTGTTAACGAGGGTTAATTTTTCTTCTTCTACTAATACTTGTTATTAGAGACCTGATTTTTCTTCTTCTAATATTTGTTATTATGGGCATACTCTTAAAGTTTATTTATTTTTTAATATTTGTTATCAGGGACCGAATTTTTTCATTACTTGTTATTATGGATTTACTCTTAAAATTTATTTATTTTTCATTACTTGCTATTAGGAATTTAAATAGCGGTATGCAACCGCAACAACGACCGTTGTATGGCGATAGCGGCATCATATGAAACCGCGATTCCTGCAACTGTTATGTCCACAACAGCGTATGTTAATAAAAAATTTCACAACTGTGATACTTGCAGTGACAGAAATAACATATGTATCAACTATGTATGTACATAGTTTATTACCCTTGGTTGGGGTACTTTTGGTTTTGATGATCTCGTGTAATAATTTAAGTACAAATCGTTTTCATTACAAATTGTGTAACAAATTACGTAAAAAGTGTAATAAATTAAGTACATACTTAATTTATCATACTTTTTGTAACAAATTACGTTTCCGTGTAAGAAACTATGTATGTACATTGTTTATTACCTTTGGTTGAGCTGGTTTAGGTTTTGGTGATCTCGTGTAATAATTTAAGTACATACCATTTTTATTACAGATTGTGTAACAAATTACGTACAACGTGTAATAAATTAAGTACATACTCAATTTATCATACTTTTTGTAACAAATTACGTTTTTGTGAAAAAAACTATGTATGTACATAGTTTATTACCCTTGGTTGAGGTTTCTTAGTTCTTGTGATCTCATGTAACAATTTAAGTACATACCGTTTTCATTACAAATTCTGTAACAAATTACGTACAACTTGTAATAAATTAAGTACATGCTTAATTTATCATACTTTTTGTAACAAATTAGGTTTTCGTGTAAGAAACTATGTATGTACATAGTTTATTACCCTTGGTTGAGGTTTCTTGGTTTTTGTGATCTCATGTAATAATTTAGGTACATACCGTTTTCATTACAGATTCAGTAACAAGTTACGTACAACGTGTAACAAATTAAGTACATACTTAATCTATCATACTTTTTGTAACAAATTAGGTTTTCGTGTAATAAACTATGTACATACATAGTTTATTACCCTTGGTTGAGGTTTCTTGGTTTTTGTGATCTCATGTAATAATTTAAGTACATACCATTTTCATTACAGATTGTGTAACAAATTACGTACAACGTGAAATAAATTAAGTGCATACTTAATTTATCATACTTTTTGTAACAAATTAAGTTTTCGTGTTAGAATCTATGTATGTACATAGTCTATTACCATTGGTTGATGTTTTTTGGTTTTTGTGATCTCATGTAATAATTTAAGTACATACCGTTTTCATTATAGATTGTGTAACAAATTACGTACAACGTGTAATAAATTAAGTACATACTTAATTTATCATACTTTTTGTAACAAATTAGGTTTTCGTGTAAGAAACTATGTATGATATAATTTATTACCCTTGGTTGAGGTTTCATGGTTTTTGTGACCTCATGTAATAATTTAGGTACATACCGTTTTCATTATAGATTGTGTAATAAATGACGTACAGCGTGTAATAAATTAAGTACATACTTAATTTATTATACTTTTGTAACAAATTAGGTTTTTGTGTAAGAAACTATGTATGTACATAGTTTATTACCTTGTGATGTTTCTTGGTTTTTGTGATCTCATGTAATAATTTAAGTACATACCGTTTTCATTACAGATTGTGTAACAAATTACGTATAACGTGTAATAAATTAAGTACATACTTAATTTATCATACTTTTTGTAACAAATTATGTTTTCGTGTAAAAAACTATGTATGTACATAGTTTATTACCCTTGGTTGAGCTGATTTAGGTTTTGGTGATCTCGTGTAATAATTTAAGTACATACCGTTATCATTACAAATTTTGTAACAAATTACGTACAACGTGTAATAAATTAAGTATATACTTAATTTACCATACTTTTTGTAACAAATTACGTTTTCGTGTAAGAAACTAGGTATGTACATAGTTTAGTACTCTTGGTTGAGCTGGTTTAGGTTTTGGTGATGTCGTGTAATAATTTAAGTAATATCGATTTCATTACAGATTGTGTAACAAATTACGTATAACGTGTAATAAATTAAGTACATACTTAATTCACCATACTTTTTGTAACAAATTACGTTTTCGTGTAAGAAATTATGTATGTACATAGTTTATTACCCTTGATTGAGATTTCTTAGTTTTTGTGATCTTATGTAATAGTTTAAGTACATATCGTTTTCATTACAAATTCTGTAACAAATTACGCACAACTTAATCAATTAAGTACATACTCAATTTATCATACTTTTTGCAACAAATTAAGTTTTCGTGTAAGAAACTATGTATGTACATAGTTTATTACCCTTGGTTGAGGTTTCTTGGTTTTGATGATCTCATGTAATAATTTAAGTACATACCGTTTTCATTACAAATTCTGTAACATATTACACACAACGTGTAATAAATTAAGTACATACTTAATGTACCATACTTTTTTGTAACAAATTACCTTTTCGTGTAACAAACTGTGTATGTACATAGTTTATTACCCTTGGTTGAGCTGGTTTAGGTTTTGGTGATGTTGTGTAATAATTTAAGTACATACCGTTTTCATTACAAATTGTGTAACAAATTACGTACATCGTGTAATAAATTAAGTACATACTTAATTTACCATACTTTTGTAACAAATTACGTTTTTGTGTAAGAAACTATGTATGTACATAATTTATTACCCTTAGTTTAGATGGTTTTGGTTTTGGTGCTCGTGTAATAATTTAAGTACATACCGTTTTCGTTACAAATTCTGTAACAAATTACGTACAACTTGTAATAAATTAAGTAAGTATTTTATTTATCACAAATTTTTTTGTAAAAATTAGGTTTTCGTGTAATAAACTATGTATGCAAGGCCGGAGCCAGAAAATTATTTAAGGGGTGTCATTTTTCTTGTATTGTAATTAAGGGGTGTCAATTATTTATAAACGAGTGTCATTTATTTATTTTTTAAGTATTTTTATATATAAATTATATAAGAAAACGAATTTCCTAACAAACTTTGGGGTGTCATTTGACCACCCATGGGCCAGGCAGCTCTGCCCATGTATGTATGTATATAGTTTGTTAATCTTGATTGAGATTTTTTAGTTTTTGTGATCACATATAACAAACTATGTATATATCGTTTTAATTACACTTTTTGTAATTAATTATGTACAAACCTCGTAATAAATTAAGTACAAACTGAGAATGTACTGGTTATCCTTAAATTAACCCCAAATTAGAGGTTCCGCCGGCGGGGCGTTTGTTTCCCATCACAAAATTGGAAACGTATGATTAAAATTAATTCATTACAAATTCAAATCTCATTTCCGAAAAAGCCTAATCATTTTTTGTTGATTTCCTTGCCAGCTACTCTGCTACTGCTACTGCTAGGGTTTGAACTTTGGAGTTTGACTCTGTACTCGGACGCATGGTCAGAACTCAGAATTCATCTTCTTTTTCTCCTTTTTTATTCAATTGAAAGCTTTGATTTCTCTTCTCCTCTCCCGATTTCTGCTGTATCTTTTATTTGATTTGACTCCTAATTTCCGAGGTTCTTTCTTGATTAGCTGCAATCTTCACGACATTCAATTATTATTGTTATTAAAGCTGCTTGTGAATTGAATTCATAATTCTTCACTTTCACATTATTCTTCTGAATTTTGCATGCAAAACCGTCTATAATTGTGTTATAATGGAAAGCCCATCCACTATTTAACTACTTGTACTCTTTGCAATATGAAAAAGTAACGAAATTGTCGAGTTCCCATGGCTATCTTGTGATTCACTTGCTTTTGGTCTGTTCAGTTTACTCCTTCACCTTCCATTCGTTTTTCTTCATTATATATATAAAAGGTTTTTTTTTCTCCTTTTTTTGGATGCAGAAACTACTAGACTTTTAACCCATCCATTCTCCTTCTTCTGATAAGGGACAACAAGGTGAGTAAGTGGAAAATAAAGTCAAAAATCTTTTGTAGATGTTGTAGTTAAGAGTCCTTTGATGGCGCTCGTGAGTTGCCTACTACTTCTGCTTTGTTTGTTGGACATTTAATTAGTTTTTTTTCCTCTTTTGCTTTGCGTATTGC
Organism: Hibiscus trionum; assembly: GCA_030270665.1. Lineage (NCBI taxonomy): Eukaryota > Viridiplantae > Streptophyta > Magnoliopsida > Malvales > Malvaceae > Hibiscus > Hibiscus trionum. The sequence continues at coordinate 7,485,137 of BSYR01000065.1, forward strand.
ATACAGATATCAGCTTCTTTTGCAACACATTTCTTTGTTTATTAACTTACGCAATTTCTTTTTATGATCTATCAGATTATATTGGCTACTCTTTGCAATTCCTGTCTTTCATGCTGGAAATAAGTCGGTTATATTGTGGATTTTGATTAATTTTGCCTGGATTGAAAGATATAGTAACTCTAAGATATGGGGTGTCTGGTATCAACTCCAAAGGATTCTGGGGGAAACAGGAGGCGGCCAGGAAATATTGGGGAAGTTTCTGTGTATGTGCCGGGCTTACGAATTCCCAAGCCTGTGGACTTCTTTCAATCACTTGGTGGGCACTTGTCAAAGACATTAGTGGAACGCCTTACTGCCCTGAGAACTCGTATAGTTGTTATGGCCGGCCAAGAAGCACCTACAGTTACAAGGGCAAGGAGGAAAACTGCTACACAGCATGGTTTGTTGCAGGCAAACCTGGTTTCCATATAAACAGATTGTAGTAAGCATTTTTACTGATATTTCAGTTGAAAATATCGTCTGCAGGGGGTTCAACATTGGCAGATCTTCATCAGGCTCTTGAGGACTACTTGCCTGTGCTTTTAGGATTAGTAACAGATGGTAAACATATTATTAAATTCATTCCCTTTAAAGGTTTATGTGCTGTATAAGTCGAAGTCTAACATTATGGTTCATTGTTATTATTCAGGGATCCAGCTACAGTACAAAGTACAGTTTATTTGGGTAAATCAGGAGGATGACGCTGAGGTGAGACTGTGGGTTCAGGCTAATTTGCTTCTTTTTTTTTATTTGGTCACTCTTCTCTTTGAGAAATACAGATTTGATGTAAAGCAGTTTTTTTTTTTTTTTTGCAGGAAACAGCGATGTTTAATGCTTGGTATGAGGTGTTGTCAGTTTTGCATTTGATGGCGATGATATCATTTTCACAAGGCAACTTATTGCTTCTTCCAAGGACTTCTGCTGATGGTTATCAACCAAAAGTATCAGAAGGTAGGTTGTAAGAAGAAAGAGAAAAGATATTCAGTGCTGGTTATTGTTTTTGGATGCTATTGTCTTCTGTTTTCACTCTTCCGTGCCACAATTTTTGTTTTTAAAGTGTAAAAAGTTGATTACTGGCAAATCTGTTGACCATTTCTTCTCAGCTTAGATTTTCATTCTGACTTTTGCTTTAACCGTTTTTCCTGGACCTAATGCGAGACTTCCTTTTTCTTTTGATAAACAGAAAGCAGGCGAGCCTCGATTGATATTTTCTTGAAGGCAGCTGGATACTTGGATTGTGCTGTCAGACATGTTCTTCCCCAGTTGCCATCTGAACTTAGGTGTACAAAGATGTTATACTTGCAGTTGAAATTTCTTTGATATATTCACAATCAATTTCTCGCTTTCCAAATTTTTGTAATAATCTATTGATCTCTACTTTGATTGTAGGAGAAATTTACCAGTAGATCTAGCAGAAGGAGTTCTTCGAGCACTTTGTTTGCAAGCATTAGGACAGGTACTAACTTAATCTCTGGATCGATGTAGGCAAGAAATTTAAGGTTGCTTGTGAATCAAGTTTACAAATGTGGACTTTCAGGATGTCATTTGGTAAATTTGTTCTTATAATTAGTATGAATATATTTTGGAGAGCGAAAATCAATTCTTTCATTTTTCTTATATTCCTGTAAACACTGTAGTGGCATGTCTGAATATTGCTGCACAAAGTCTTGCCTTTTTTATATTTGAGTTATACTTTTTAGTTCGTATAATGTGTAGCCGTGTGTGTCTAGGAACCAATTGACATAGACCTAGCATCTGTATTTTTTATTGTCTCATGGACCATGGTTTAATGTTATCTTTGTTTGGTGTAGGGTGTTGATATCCAACTCGGAATGGCAATCGATAGTGCCAAGGCTACTTTAGCTGTGAAACGAAGGCTTGCATGTGAGATGGTAAAATACTGGCAGCAGGTATGAATTCTCCTTTTGTTTTATCATTTTCAATGTTTTGACCAGCTAAGCACGTAAAGTCTTGAATACAGTGTACTTCTATTTTATTTGCATGTTTAGGTGAATCAATAGGTTTAGGGTTACACATTCCGATGCCAATACAGGATCAGTTTACCAAAACAAACTTAATGAATCTTGAAGGACCTATAGTTGTCCACGAATTTACACACTACAAGTCCTAGGGTTCTTGATCCTTCCCGTGTGGATGTATGAATGGGTTTGGGTCAACATCATATATTTTTGTTTAGTTTGTGTGTAGCCCTTGTATTATGTTAGTGATACTCTATTTCAAATGTAGTATGAATGAGATTGAGGGACTTGTCTTACAGCTTCTTTTTTATCAGTCTCATAACAATCTTTAGCAGCAGAAATCATGGTTTGTCTTCATTCTTCACTAAGCCTTTCCTGAATCATTCATCTTGTCTTGATTTATTAATAAAAGTGTAGTTAGTGATTTTCAAACATATATTGATATTTATTTCCATTTCTTAACAGGCACAAGATAATATTATGAATCTCCCATTATCTAATGGATGGGGTGAAAAGCATCGACATTTTATAAAATGGAAATACATTGAAGCTAAGGTACATCACCCTTATTTCCATTCCCTATTCTGTTTTGGACATGAGAACGAAGGCATTGTTATGTAAATATTCTCCTAATGGTTCTTGAATTTGAATTCCAGTTTATGTTATTTTGAAGAAATAATAACAATTTGTACTGAATGTAGCAATATCAATCGAAGGGATATTTGCTAGACTTTTGAGCGGTATGGGCTACATTCCTCTTCTAGTTAAGAAAGAGATTATCATCAAATTAAACAAGGTCATCAGCATGATGAATAAACAGCGAGCCTTGCATTATTGTGAGACAACTGTGATGGGCAGATTTGGGTAGAATTAAGTGATTGTGGAAAAGGAAGAGTGATGAACATGGAAATTAAATGAAATAGTAAATAGGAAAAAAATCATTTTGGGCTGCAATAGTGGCATTAATGTTTAAGAAAGAAAGCTCCATAGACTGTCATTTGGTCTGCATAGTTTGAGTCAAATTTGAGGATGAATAATTCTTTATTGTTTTCTTCTGGCTTAGTGGTAGGCCTCTACATTTTGTTTTGTTTTCAAGACCCAAAAATTAACATCATTTTTAACCTTGCATGATTAATTACACATCTGATATGGTAATATGAAAAATCTTAACCCTCTAATAGGGATGATGAATTTCTGCCTCTTATCCTATTTTAAGACCCTCTGTAGCTGTATAGATCACTTGGATGCTACACCTGAGTTTGAGCAAACATAACTATTGGCTTTGTACTTCTACCGCATAGGATCTTCTTTGGGATGATGTCTATATCTCTAGGATATTGCGGTGAATTTAACTTTTGACTTTGAGTGTGTATGATCACTTGTTTCTTTATAAGGGATTGGTGCTGTCAACTTTATTCTCCAGTGCCTTATTAGATATTAGGATTGCACCTAATTAGTTCAAATTTGTTCTTTCTTAGATCAAATTCTTTTATGATGTTACTTTTGTATTACAATAAGTCAATAATATGATCAGATGTTCATTTTACTTTGGGGATGATTATCCGGGTAATGGAAAGTCGTCTTCTGTGTTTCTAAATTTTGACGGAAAATGAGCTATTGGGTTTGAAATACTGTTATTGTGTATATAAACTCTAGGCTGGCACTTAGGAAGTAGTTCAGTCAAGGAGCAATAGATGAGTTATACATGTAAAACCTATCTTTTGACTTCTACTTTTGTAGGTTTGAGCTGACCTTGCTGTATGAAATCAACTTGTTAGTCGATATGTTTCTTTTTCTACTAATATACAATGCTAGTAATTCTTACTATATTGAGGTTGCATTTCCTGGATATTGGTAGTTATTTAATTATGCATGTTAATTTATATAAATACAGGCTGCAGCATATTATTATCATGGTGTGATCCTTGATGAGGGAAATACAGAGAAATCTCACGGTATGGCCGTAGCTGCTCTGCAAGCTGCTGATGAATATTTCAAAGAAAGTAAGAGGGCTTGTGAGGTGTTTAATGCAGCTCATCCTTTATCCAGGTAATTTATATCGGATCATTTCCAGATTTACATTGTTGCTTTCCTTCACCCTTTAGCTTTTGGGTGGCCAATTGGCCTTTTCTGTGGTATGACATTTATTCAGTGAGTAGTGACAGCATGCTTGGTTCACATAATGGAGTGGATTAGTGGAGTAGAATAGTAAATAGTTATTATATAAATTTTGGTTAATTGGAAAGAAATATTGTGGGAATATTATATTAATAATATCATGCCAAATAGGGTTTTAGTGAATGTAAAAGACTAATTTGGCCTTGCATAAAATCAGTAATAATTCATTTGCCACCGAATCTTGTTTCCGGCAGCCAGATCATGCCATTGGGGCACCAGCAGTCCAGCACCCTGTACAACTAGATTGCTTTGTGCTCCACTCTTGTACTTCTGGCAACCTTTTCGTCACTTTAACCAGAAAATCTCATCCTCTGGAGGTGTTAATGGTGCCAATGGAATTTCTGGTGAAAATCCTCTCTAAGGGTAAAATTGTGATTTTATTATGATGGTACAACCAGAGACGAAGCCAGAAACTTTGTACCGGGGGAGATAAAATTATAAAATTTTGGAGGTGTCAAAGCTAAAAATTTTATTTTAAAAGGACTGAATAAATAATTAATTCTTAGGAGGGGTCAAGAATGTAATTTTACCATTTATTAAAAGAGATAAAAGGCTTAAATTGTGTTATTAGTATATTGGAGTGACTACAAAAGTAAATTGCCCATGTAATCAGGGTGGGGAGGGGAGCAAGGCCACTGCCTGCCCCCCTTTGTCTTCTTCCCTCGGTAAAACGCCCATTATATAAGGATCAACAAGAGAAGTGTCATGTGAGAGAATTAATTCAGTCGGAATTTGGGGCTGATTACTGAATAGGAAATTTATTGAGCTCTACCTATTAGCAAAATTATGATAAAAACAGAAACAACTAATTTCAAATCACAAGCACCAACTAGTTCCCCCCATAGACCTCTGGAAAGGTAGCACACTTTTTGTGAACAAGCTCAATGTCTTTATCCACCTCTTGTAGGTGCATTCCTGTTTTCTTTTGCATATCCAGCATCATCCTCTTAACCATTGGCATGAATATGGTTCTCGCCTAATCGGGGTTTCCTTTCGTAGGTGATCTTCCTCTTATAATTAAAGTTTACACTGTTTCAAAATCTCCACAAGTATTCCTCAATGTCCTGACTCCAGAAGTTTTAGTTTGTTCCGGATCATGCAAAATCATGTGAACTTTGGTATTGGATAGAAAACCTTAAATGAAGTGCCTCTAACCAATTTGCAAAAAGTTTGAGCTTTTGGTGCTTCAAAGAAGGCTGTAATGAAAAACTTATAGACAAATTTAATTAGATTTTGAATTGAAATTTTTTTCTTGATTGTTTCAAATAAATTCAATATGATAACATTGTTTGGTAGCCCCACCCTAGGTCTTGTTTCATGTTTCATATATGCTTGCTCCGTCCGAACCAGGTCTCTATTTTTGCTTTATATTTGCAAGCCTAGCATTTTCTTCTAGTAAGTTGAGGTTTCCCGATTGTACATTCTGTCTCTGCCAGCAGATTATGCTGGTTTGTAGTTTAGTGCTAAAGGTTCTTGATGGTTGGTGCAGAAACCCGCCTCTTTGGGGAACCATGAAGTATCTATCTGAGAAAATTCCGAAAGACACTTCTAGCAAGGTGCGGATAAACCGTGACCTCTACTCTTATGAATTGTAAGTGTACGGTTTCTTATTACAAATTCGACAGCAATTCTTTTACTTGATAAAAAAAATATAACAACCTCATTATTGGTAATGTTATTCAGAATCATGGAGACGGCTCCAACCTTGCCAGATTTTGCTTTGGCATTGAAACCTGATGAATATCAGCTGCCTCCAGCCGACCCCTCCTGGAATGAGAATGTACAGTCGAGCCACATCGGCATTAACCAGGTCAACCCTGATGAAAGATAGGAGTGGATCTGATCATCATTTTTGTATCAAAGAGATACAGAGATGGATTCGAGGGTGCGGCGGAACCGCCGCAAAAATGTAAGAGATTCATATTAGATAAGCTGGAATTGAAGGTGGACTTCTCCAATTGTTATTGTTTGTGTTGTAGCTGAGGTCCATCCATCTGTTTTTTCCCCTCATTATTTGCATTGCTTCAAAATATCTTCTTTTTTCTTTCCAAAATATACTGTAATGTAATAAGGCCTTCTTCATGCACATATTGCGTGTAAATTGACAGATTGCTGAAGAGCAATTCTTCTGTCCATGCCCTTGTAAACATCATCACCTTTTTTTATATCTTTTCTTTCATTTTATTTTTCCTCTTTTCAGACCAACCTCTTCTTTTCTTTTAACTTGGGCGGAGCTAGAATTGAATATTGTGAGGGGTCCAAATATTAAATTTTAAAAAATGGATAAATATTCTATACACAGGCGGTGGAAACTGAAAGTTTCCACAAGCGCCTTAGTTTTAGGGTATAGGGAGTTAGTTTAGGGTTTAGGGGTTTAGGTGTAGGGGTTATAATTTAGGGATAGTTGTTTCAATTTAAGGTTTAAGGTTATAATTTAGGGTTTATAAGTTAAAAACTAAATCCTTACCATATTACTCTAAAAACTAAACTCTAACCTATAAACCCTAAATTATAACCCTAAATCTTAAATTAAAACAACCATCCCTAAATTCTAAACCCCTACACCTAAACTCCTAAACCCTATACCTTAAACTAACTCTCTATACCTTAAAACTAAGGCGCTTGTGGAAACTTTCAGTTTCCACCGCCAGTGTATAGGATATTAATCCTTAAAAAATACAATGACTTATTAGGTATTTAAACTAAAATTCAAAAGACAGTGTCTAATTTGTTTAATATTTAAAGTTAAAAAATCAAAACTGACTATAAGAGCGATTACTCAGACCTGTCGCTCAGTTCCAACCAACCTAAGACTCTTAAAATTAATTATTCTTGTTTTTTTTAATTTAATTTTTTAATTTATTAAATAAACTAATCTAACATTAAAATTTAATTCTCATCCCCAAATATCAAATTTTTTTGCCAGTTTCTTTCAATAGATAAGAACATATTTTTTAGGTAGCATGATATCTACCTGGACAATAAGTATTGTTTTTCCCTCAAGGAGAAGACTAAATGATATAGTAAGGTCTATTTTGCAGGTAAAAAGTACACTTATAAACTTAATTTCTAAGTGCTGTTAAAAAATCATTAGATTGATTATTTAAATAATTTTACGCATAATTTGTATTCATCTGAAATGTGTTCATTATTATTTTTTAATATTGTTGATTAATTTGTATTCATCTGAAATGTGTTCATTATTTTTTTTAATATTGGTGATTAATTTGTATTCAACTGAAATGTGTTCATTATTTTTTTAATATTGGTGATTAATGTGACTGACTATATAATGTCTGAACCGAATTTAAAGTTGGTAAACAATTTAGTATCGCTGTGTATACAGGAAATTAAAATTTTCAGTGCGACGCAAATCGGTCCGAATTAGTCATAGAGAGACTCACCTATGAAAAGTCAAATGAGTCCTAAAGGGCGGTGATTACTCACCTCTTTTATTACCGTCATGACACTGCGTACAAACATACAAGAAAAGTAGGGGAATAAACAGATGAGAAAGAAATACAAGGACAAAATTAAGTAGCTAAGGTACAACACATTGACTAGTAATCTTCAGGAGCCAAGGGCTGGTGGTGCGTTGGGTGCGGTGGCTCCACACCCGGGATGATCATGTACTCGTATACGACCCCAGCTAGACCACCTCCGATCAATGGTCCCACCCAGTAGATCCAGTGATGCTTCCACCTCCAACCCACCAAGGCCGGACCAAATACCCTGGCTGGATTCATGGCTCCACCGTCAAACGGCCCGCCTACTTAAGATGTTGGCCGCCACTATCAACCCTATAGCCAGTGGTGCTATTGTCCCCATGCTCCCTCTCTTCGGATCCACCGCCGTTCCGTACACCGTGTACACCAATCCAAATGTCAGCACTATCTCTAGTATCATGCAACGAAACTCTCCAACTCCAGACGCCACCGTGAACCCCGCCGGTCGCTGAAACCAAAACCAATGCCATTATTATGCAAACTGATCATTTCTCTATGACACATACATTCATGCATGCATGATCTATATCTATATATGTATATACCATTCCGGCGGTGAGTCGGAGCAGGAGACAAGCCACGATAGCACCCAAGAGCTGAGCAAGCCAGTAGTAAACCGCACGGACCACCGAGATCCTTCCTCCGAGCAAGGCGGCGAAGGTGACGGCTGGATTCACATGGCCACCGGATACGTTGATACTGGATGCCACAGCTGCAAACAGAGCCAACCCATGCGCTAGTGCTACCATCACCAGTCTTGCAGGCGTGGTACTCGTATCCTTGTACATCTTGCCTGCAAAGAGTTTTAAACCAGCAAAAACGTCAATTAAAACCTATTGCTCCATATTACTACAATTTTCAGTCATGCAGACATAACGGATGCTATTACGGTTAGTGCAGACCGCTATTTGAACCCATGCTACAAGGAATTAAGTAGAGGAGAAGGACAGTACCCAAAGCAAGAATGGAGCCTTCGCCGGCAAAGACGAAGATGATGGTGGCTAGGAATTCAGCCAAGGTGGCTCTCATGGAGTCGGGATGAGTGGCCTCGTCAGCCCTCCCAACTTCGTATCTACGAGTTGGCATCTTTATCCTCCTTTACCCAAAACCTTTACGATTAAAGAGAAACAAACAAGGCGCAGCTATATTTATTGAAAACACCAGTGTAATTGCACCGCGGCTATATTCTCGACTTTGCAAGTCGTGTGAAGAGAAAAGCAAGGGGAACAAATTTGAGAAAAGTGGGGTGGGGGTTCAGCTTGTGCATGGCTGAGAAGTGGAGGTTGATTTGCTTAAATTAGGCAAAAGGGAGTTGGAATTATGTGGGACACTTGGGAGATGATAACCCATCAACCTTGACACGTACATATCTATGTGGTGCCTTCCCTTATCCCTTTCTCTTAAGTTAAAGTCTCGTTCCGAGTGATTCTAATGAAAAAACAAATGATATTTATCTTTAAAAAATTTAGATTCATTCGTCTTATATATAAAGTGTATATATTATCAAAGTGTGTATATTATTATTGAATAGAAATCATGTTTTTTTGTTTTTATATATATGTTCTAATATTAAAAAATTAAATTTAGAATTTAAGAATGTGATTAGAGTTTAGAGTTTAACATATAAAATTTAAAGTTAAATTATAAGATTTAATTTTTTAATGTTGAGCTATACATGGAGACACAAAAACCATTATTATTTTTAATTGTAAATAAAAATTAATACTCGAATTAAATTCAATAAAATTGAACTAAAACCACACTTAATACTATATTTTAAATCATTTACACTTCTCTTAGTTATTTGAGCAACCCATTCCTTCCCCCCTTCTCTTTTCCATCTCTACTTTTTATTTAAAATTTTGTACATTTACTACAAATACTAACATCTAGGCCTTAAAAGACTATATTTTCTTTTGTTAACTTTTGGTTGAAGGAAGAAATTTAGTATGAATAAATTTCTTGCATCGCAAGTGTCCTTTATAATTTTATAAATAATTAACACGAATTGGGGTTTAGAAGAGAAGTTGCAAAATTATTTAGTCTGCACAAACTCATTCTTTTGTATTATTTCAGTATTAGAGTGAATTTCTACTCCTTTATCTATGTTTTTTCCTTCGTATATAGCATTAATCAAATTATTTTTTCAAAATATTTTAGTTTGAATTAACTCTATACCAATAAATAAAGGGATAAACTATCGCAATAGTCATTTAAAAATAATGTTTTGGTCATTTCTATTATCATTTTATAACATATTGGTCACTGGGTGTTAAATGTCATTAATTTGCCGTGATATGTTACACAAATGGTTAATTTTTTATTTAACTTCATAAAAATTTACATCTATAACATAAAATCATTTTAATTGCATTTCTATGAGCAATATGTAGTGAGAAGAGAAGAAATAATACAAAGAACACGATTATATTTTTAGATGAAAATGATCCAAGGCCAGAAATCAAATCAGTGTGTCCGAAAACTCGACGGAGTAGTAGCAGTGGCAGCCTCGCCCCGGATTTGATAACCAAATTATGGTTGGTTACCATCTATTTCACAAAGCTATATTACTTGCTAAAACACCTAAAACAAATATCACACATCATGATGTCATGTACAACAATATTTGATTCCCCCTTCCACCACAGATTGATTAATTCCAAGTGATGAAGGAAACTGTCCCAAAATTACATCATTCAAATACTACTACTTTTGTAAGGGGAAGGATTTTTATAATATATATATATATATAATACGATATAACCAAGCAAAATCAAACACACCTTAGATTGCATTTTGCAGGCATGTGAAAGAGAGGAAAGCTCCTTGGAGAGATCAACTACAAACGGATAACACCAATTCCAGTCGGTAATACAAACAGCTCCTTCCCCGGTCAACAAGAGGGAGCTGAGATGAGGCACGAAATCACCGCAAGTCCTCATCAAACAAATCTCAAGCTGATATGGGCTCGTATGGGTATGATAGCCATGGGTGCTTCAGAGCCTCTGCTGCAGAAGGCCGCTTCTTTGGGTTTACTTCAAGCAAATGAGCAACAAAATCAACGAAGCCCTGGTCGCCCATAGGTAACCGATGCCTCAAGGACGTCTTCTTCGGTATCAGGTATTCCAGTCGATTGGTCTCCTGAAGTATAATCGTAAATGTGCACCGTGTTATATTAAAACACCATTCAAGTTATATTAGGAGATTGGACAGAGAGCCCCTAAGCACTAGGGAAGCACAGCAAAAATAATGTTCAGAATAAATGTTCTTTTCCCCACCAAGTAAATAGTGACAAAGATTGACCTGATTACGTTCGTAAAGCATGTGATTCTTTGTAAAGTATTTGTACGTATCCCGTCCTTTGGCAAGCATATCTTGTTTGATGGGACCTATTATTCCAATTACTCTTGCAAGCAATGTCGCAGGTGAATCATTCTGGAAGAGTACCTACATCAGATTGAAGCCAAATTGCACCAATATTTATTTATTGCTCCAAAAAAAAATTATTCAGGAATAGATTAAAGAAATTACTACAGTGAAATAATGCGTTTTTCCAGTAAGATCAACTGAAGAAAATAAGCAAAGTAGTCAGGAGAATAAGCTATAACTAACTTACAGCAATTGAATGAATGCATAAAAATCTAAATCTTGAAACCATAACACGCAAAACATTTTCTTCTGACCAAGTTTGAGCAACTTGTTTCAGAGACTCGGTGATTGGACAGAGTACCAAAATATAATCCATCTAGCATTTATGGACAAGGAAATCGCTGAATGGTATTGCAAAGAGGCCATATTCATAAGCAGAAAATGCTAGCTAATGTCTAAAGAGGGCTACTTACATTGCCAGTACAGAGTTCTGCCAAGATACAGCCAAGTGACCAGACATCTATTTTCTTGTCATATGGAAGTCCTAGGATAACCTCCGGGGCACGATAGGACCTGGATTGAACATAGGAGCATAGGTGATCTGTCTCAAAACAACTGCTCCCAAGATCAATGACCTTCACTTCGCATCTACTATAGCTTTTAACTAATATATTTTCTGGCTTCAGATCACAGTGTATAAGGCCAAGACCATGCAAAAATTGGAGAGCCTCCAAACACTGAATGGTAATTGACTGCGCAAAAGAATTTAAGAGAAGATTACATGATAGTGAGACATAGATTAGATGCACTTGTGAAGAAAACAACTTTCGACAAACCTGCAATCTTGGCATTGTGAAGTAAACCTCTCCACCTGATTCTCTATTAAATTTATGGAACTCGTATAAGTTTGCCTTGAGAAGTTCACAGACTATTAGCAAATGCTCCTGGAAAATAGAAAAGAGTCAGCTTCTACTCAATTCACATGCATCGTTGTTCATCCAGACTTCTAATTTCACCAGCAGGGAGCATTTATAACCGAACATGCCAGATTGAACTTTAACATACAAAACAAATAAAGCCAGACACGTCCAGAACAAGGTCCCCAATAAATATGTATATCATAGAAACACACAAGAACTAGGAGTAGAGCACAAAATACCATGAGCATGCCTGCATTCACTTACTCGGTAGTAAAAGTAATCGTACAGTCGGAGAATGTGATGTTTATCTGCTGGATCGTGTTTGTTAACATACTTGAGAAGCTTAATCTCATCAAGGCTTTGGTCAAAAAAATCCTTGTTGTTCTTTATAATTTTCACACAGACATCCATGCCTGTGTGCAGGTCATGAGCTTGTATAGCTTTACTAAATGCAGCTGATCCGAGATACTCTGTAACATGATAGCGCCCAGCGATAACAGAATTTAGAACAACATGGAAATTCTTATCCTCCTCAAATCCAGTTCTGAGAAGCAAAAAAAGAGGACTTATGTAAGCAAACTGGTTCTCAATAGCTGATGGCAAAACAAAAGGCATTCAACATAAGTTATACCAAAGAAATACCATCAGGCAAGGAAAAATTCCAGAAATATGCCCTAGGTTGCTAAAGTAACAAAAAAAATAGCTCTAAACCTATGTATGCCTCATCAATAACAAAAACAGGATTTTCCTGAAATATTCAACATGTTTTCTTTTCTTTTTTGCTCACACGATGATTGCCATCAGCCACATAGGGATCAAGTTACAAGTCAATACTTTCACAAGTCAGATATTGTCTCAAAATCTACAAACAGGAAAAATAAGTAAAGGTAAAACTAAACTTCCAATGAAGAATTATGTAAACAAATTTAAGCTGAAAAAAGAAAACATGAGCTTGGGTAAATACTTGGTAAAGCAAAAAGTAGTAAAAAATTGAGAACTGATCATCTAATTAGTTAATTGATGCTCTACATTCTTTCTGCTTGACACAAAGCACTACTTTGCATAAAACATATTAATCTTCAAAGAGTGTTGTTAGTCGGTAAAAAATGAGGATGCTTTCCACCAGTTTTAGCTCTCCGACCTCAAGCATAGTTCATGGAGATTACCACCAGTGAGGTTCAAGGATACTTGATATCACAATGTGTGTGTGTGTACTGTGTAGTGAAAGAACAAAACATAAATTACAATTATGATTTGTTTCTAAGATAAGACATGCCTGTTTTTCCTATGCACAATCTTTAGATCAAAGGTCTCAAATTCCTCCTCCTGTGCTTTAATCTGTCTCACTTGCTCTTGGACGGCAGCAGCCTCTTCATCTTCAAGCGATGCCCCAAGATCCTCTTCCCTCGTGCCACTAATTTTCTCATCCTCTAATTTCTTGGTCTGCTTTTGTTCACCATAACCATAATTAGAGAGAGTTGAAGGACTAGAATTTGCTGATCTTACAGCATTGGCATCATCTTCATCCCTAGAACTTTTGGCAGTTGAAGAATCACTACTTTTGCGCCGCCATGTAGCAAGCATATCATCAGACCCCATCAAAGCGGTCAAATAGTCATCATGTTCTTCACCAGTGGCATTGCAGTTACTTGACCATATAGACTTACTAGGGCCAGCCTGCACCGTCTGCCCATCTCTTAATGGGGGAGGAAAAGAAAATCCCCCATCTGCAAGATTTTTCACCTGGGAGTTCAGATCTTTATCATTCCCAGTAACATACTTATTAGAATCATTTGTTCCTGTTTTTCTTTTATCTCTAATTGATTTATCAATATATTTCCTTTCTGTTTCATGATGACTTTGTCGAGAACCACCAATAGAACCATCATGGTCATGAAAATATTCTAAATCCCCTTCGCTACTACCTGCAACTAAACTTTTATGTACTCCACTGCCAAAGTCAGCAGTATCACTGCTGATTCCCACACCAATTGACCTAACTGAACCGTGCTGATCATTATCTATACGAATATCATCCAGCTGAGATCTGCCACACTCATTGAGAACTTTTCCATCCCCCAGCATGATAAGTTCATCTGTCTGTGTGACAAATCCCTGCCAAACAGGTTCAGCGCGCATCAAATTAAGCTCCTCTTCATCCATTAACTGTCCATCATATTGGGCAATTAAATCATTCTCATGAGTCCTGTCATACATTTCAGTTACACACAGCCCTATGGGATCATCAGAAGCTGCAACGGGTGCAACATTCTTTGCCTGGAGATACCTCTCGCCGGAGAAGTAAGAATCCTCTTCTGCAAATGATTGATCATCATCGTCATCCTTGTTTTGACCTCTTTCTTGTGGATCCCGAACACTCCCATGCCCAGTCCCCTTCTCATTGTCACTAGGATAATCAATTTCATGAGCCAGAAACCAGGCTTCATCTTCAATAGGTTGCCTCATGTATCCAACATCATCGTCGTCATCATATTCATCAGAGTCCCAATACTCATTCGGGTAATCAACAGATTCACTTAATCCATCACCAATGGTAGCAAAACCAGAAACCAGATCAGATGCATCTTCTGTAATGCCCTGACTCACAGAAAGCCAACTACCTCCAGCATTCCTTTTCCCACCTGGGCCATCATAAGCAAGATTTTCAAGTATTACCAGCAGAGTTATAGGAGAAATCACAGAGGCTCTAACAGTATATAAATATTTATAGGTAATAACTTAATAGGTCAGTGCCAGACAAAACTTAGCATCCTACCCTAAGGAACTAGAGAATGCTATGACTTGAATCCTTTCACAGAATCACAGACATCTAGATCTAAATTGCACAAGTTTAAGCATGCAAAATCAATTTAGAATTGGGAGGAAAGATACAACTTGAACCATTGGCAGTATGATGGTAGTGACCATAAATGCATTTATCATGTTTAGTGTTATAAATCTAGAATTGGGAGGAAAGATACAACTTGAATTTAAGAGGTATCAAATTTGAGTCAGGCTATTTGTTAGCTACCCTGGTTTTACTTGATCAATACTCAAGCTCATCGTACTCAATTGTCAAGCTGAGGTCAAGCATTTAATAGTGAGCTCATCAAGCTTTTGAACACTTACATATTTTAAAGTATTTTATATAATTGATTTAGTATAATATTCACTAGTTGCATATGCTCATGCCTCAAACGAATTTTGAGCTTCTTATTTGGGCCAATGCTAAGTAAGCATAGTTCAACGAGCTCAGGTACGTCAAACTTGAGTATAGAAAAATAAAGATCAAGTTCCAATCAAGCCTAGCATTGTTTCAGTGCACCTTCGCTTCATCATAACTGTATGCAGGCACAGGTAAATCCCAAGAACATCTATCTATTTTATTAGTTGCTAAGCTGATTAGGACCCTATATAAGTTGGAATAATTATTATGAAATATTCAGGTTTTTCAGTTTTTTAAGTATTTCTATTTTCAGTTTAGCTACATAGTTATCCTGATAATTCCAAAAATATACATATTGCTAAATGTCTATTTAAGATCTTCCATTGGGCAATTTGGCTATATTTTAGACCCAAGAACAAGAGTTATTAATCAACCGACAATAATGCACTTTTTCAGCCTAGTGATTTCCGGCCCATGTGGTAAGGCTTCCTTGCATCTCCTATATCCCCCCCCCCCCCAATTTCCCATGGTAATTCAAAAATTTTGAAAATATCAAGTAAGAGGCATAGGCGAGTACATTAAAAAAAGCTTTTATTCCTTTCCCTTGACAATTTTAACAGTAGTTTGAAACCTACAATACACTTGGCCTTGTTCCTACGGTATCATCTCAGATATCATAATACTAGAGGTGACAAAAAAATTGTTAACTAGGAGAGGCACAAACCTAAAATGATAAAGAGCCTGGAGCTGAGATATTGCGAAAATTATGTTAAAATGGTTGCATAAGAACATGGACCTGAAGCATCGGGCCTGAACTCACTCATTTGCCACCTCAACATAATATCAGTTAGCTATCAAATTCGACCTTTGAGTTAATATTCAGATTGAAAGTTTAAAGTGCCCATTATCTGGCAGGCTAATAACTCCTAAAACTAGAATTTCCTGATTGGCTACATTGCCAAACCTCTCATATTAGAAACCCAACCGAACAAATAATTTCATTGCCTCTGCCTTTTCTAACAAGAACATACACTTTCTAAAGTTCTCATTCCCTCACTGGCCCATGGCAATTATGTAATTAGCTATTATATTTTTTATAGTTTGTCCAAAAGATTCAAGTTAGATGTTCTAAAGTAACTTAATAATTCCAGTGTTTATGCACAACTCAAAATACAGCTACTCTTTAACTATTATCCAATCTTGAATTAAAAGTCTAATAGTACAATATATTTTGGATATTTGAACTTTCAGGGTAAGCTATCTTCATGCTATTTATATCTTTTACTTGTCAAGTTCACCCAGGCTTCACAAAAACTCTACCTGATATCATCTGTTATAAAAAATAGAAAAACAATGATATTTTCAAAGTGAACAAACAGCATAGAAACATTGTCCCACTTGAGTTTCACAGAGTTCTACTTAGAAGGCTTCTTCCAATCTTTTTTTTTATTATGGCTTGCATCACCTTGGGAAAAGACCTCTCTTTCCGGCTCTCAAAATTGGTTTCTACTTTCTATGGACTCACATAAGTACTTGCCAACAGAAAAATGATAAACCTCATTCGAGATATCTTAGAACTCGTGACAACAAAGTATGATTTCATCTTAGAAGACATATATATCAACATAAAGTTTACATAGGTCCCCAATGACGCTTTGCCACCTATAGCTAGATGGCAAATTTTCAAGTTAACAAAGATTTTTACCACAATGAATTAGACATCTCTCTAACTTTTAGACAAATAACATACATATACAAGGGCATACAACATTCATACGTATATCCTACAAGAAGGTAAAACGAAACCAAAATCAAGGAAAAGGAAAGAGTAGAAAAAATAAAGTCTGGATTATGAAGAAAAAATTGCAGTCATTAGTTTAAACGAAACAAAAATCAAATATCTCTGTAAACACAAATCATCAACTAACCATATCAATACGTTAGCTAACCTGAAGCATTTATCTCTTGCCCGATGGGAACATCCAAATAGGACCCTATGAGGAAGGCATTGTCAGCAGTAATGAGCTTTGCACTTGGGCCATCACGCTCGTATTTTTCCTCCCAGCTAACATTCAAGGACTTCTCATCTGACTTGAGTTTAACTGGAGGCAACCTAGGAAACTCTTCCTTTTGGTCATCATAGGCAAGAGGGAAGGTCAATCCACTTATACCATTTTGCTCAGCATTGCCTTGAGACTTCCCAAAGAATAGAGCCCTCCCAACCTCATCCACCTGTTCTTTAATTGCTGCTCTGACATCAAGCACATCTGACTTTTGCTTTCCTCCTCTCTTATCTGGATCATTAGTAGCATTATTACTGATTGATACATCCCCCTTAGGGAATGGAAAAACAGTCTTGACAGAACAATCTTTCCATATCTCTGAAGATGAACTACTGTGTTCCTCAGTTCTAGGCCATCTGCTGTTATCAGCAAAGTTTTCCTTCAAGTATGCGCTGCTAGTCTTAAATTGCTGATCAAGCTCCTTAGTTTCACTGGCATGGAACTTGTCATACTTGGAATCTAAATTAGCTTTGCTGGTATTTCCAAGCCAGGAAATTTTAGTTTCAACTGGAAAGGAAATCTCTCCTCCAGATTTAAAATTGCCTTTATGAATGTCAGGAGCTTCAGACATACAATATCTTGACTGGTCTGTTTTCTCCAGGTCTGAAAAACTGGGGATACTAAATATACCGTCACTTTTTAACAGATCAGGACCATTGCTAGCATTTAACTTCCAGGACTGTGAATTGAGTGCAGCATCCTCTGAATTTTTAGACAATGCAAAACTCTTATCACTTGTCACTCTTGCTTCATTGGGTTTGTTAGAATCCCCAGTAGAAGCAGCATTTCTCCATTGGCTTTCAGACCCATTTCTGCCAGCCGCACACTCTATCTCTTTCACTATAAGTTCCTTAGAGACCTCACCACTGTTTCGAGAACCCAAACCATGACTTTCACCAGCTATTTTTTTCCCGTTTTCTTCTTCTAGTACCTTGCCAGAGTCCCCCTCGTGGGTAAGTTTCTGGCAGAATCCATTTAAATCAGGGCGGTTACCAAGTTCACTAAGCAAAGCTGCCTCAGCTCTTGTAAAGCGATTTCTCCTCAAAAAGTCCAGTATCAAATCAGCTGAGCTTGGTTCTGTCATTATGAAATGTGATATATCTCGACACAATACTAGAAGGAAGAACCTAAACCTGAAAATATCCAAACAAAAGAGACAAACCGTTTCAGCTTCAAAAGCTCTTTCTAGTGTAAGAAAACTAACTTCAGTGGAAAGAATTAACAAAATTTGGAAGCATTTAGTTTTTTCCCTTTCCTTTAAATTCGAATGTAAGAAAACTTACAGAGATGAGAAAAGTGAAAGATGTAAGTAACCGAGATTAACAAGCTAGCAGGTTTGTTTTTGGTCAGGTTAAATTTGATTTCTGTTTATTTTCCTTTTAGAGTACCAATCTACTTCCCAATCAAAAAACTAAAGGTAAAGTTACACTTGAAATTCCATGAAACAAAACTGAGATTATTAGCAAACTTGAAAATAAGGGTCATGGTGATTGATTTCTTAAGTGTTAATCCTAGCTAGGGCTAACTTCAATAACTAACAAAGTCTAATCTGAATCATACGTTTCTAACTCTCTCTTTTTTCATATAACTGGAGTGAACTTTTTTCCCCTTTCCCGTTCAAATATCCCCTTATTTCGAAAAACAAATTTTACATTTTCTCAGAATTGTTGAAGGAAAAAAAACAGCCACAGAAATCCCCAAGCTCGTGGATCAAATCGAAGGATGATAAGATCCGGAGCTCAGACCAAAAACCCTAGAAATTCCCAGATAACCTTAAAAACGGATATTCAAATTTGAATTGGAGAAGCCAAAAAACCAGACAATAAATTCGAGGGAGGGAGGAAGAACTTACAGATCGACGACGAAGAACAGTCACACCAATCTCTGTTGTTCGCTTTGGATTCCACAATCATACTTCACATTAAAAAAAAAAGGGAAATTACAATGGGATTTTTCTTCTGTCCGCCATTTCGCTAATTTTTTTATTTTTATTTTTTTCGTTTTCCTATCGTCAGGTTGGGTGCTTTCTGCTTTGTTATATTATAGTGTTGATTTCTCGGCCTGCAATTTCTCTCGGGCCTGCCATGGCAAGTGATACAGGGTAAACTACAGGGTCAGTCACCCTACTTTCAAACTTTTCATTTTGGTCACTTAAAGTAAAAAAGAATTGTGAATTGGTCACCGTTGTAGACATTGTTTGCATTTTAGTCCCTCCCATTAATTTTTTGTAAACAAAGCTGCATATAGCACAGTTCACAAGAATCGTATTATTCTTAGTGATCAATATTTATTGTGCATCAGGCTCACAACAAAAATACTTGGTTATATAAAAGGCTTAATACTTTAGTCAATATCTTTGCAACACGAACCATATTAACTATGTTCAATTTGATGCCATTTTCTCGGGCTTCAATATTAGTGATCATTTTGGACTTCTTACATTTGCTAGGCTCTGGGTAGGCATTCTTATTGTCCTGGCTCAAGGACGGGCCTAGTTATATCTAATATTTATGTAAGTGACAAAAATGACAATAAAGTATGAGGTGAGTGACTAAAATGACAATAAAATATAAGGTGAGTGACTAAAATAAAAAAGGAGGGAATAAAATTTAATGGGAGCGACTAAAATGAAAATAAAATCTAACATGAGTGACTAAAATGCAAACAATGTCTAATTGTGTTGACCAATTTATATTTTAGTTTTCGGTAACCAAAATAAAAAGAATGTGAATGTAGGGTGACTAACCACGGACTTTACCCTATGAATATATGGTATAAGGATAAAAAAAGTTTAAAAGAAAATAAAGGTTTAGACGACGAAATAATACTATTTAATTTTTTAATAGTCTAAAAGTGATTACAAAAAAGTATTTGTTCACATATATTTTTAACATTTGGGTAATACGCACAAATATTACAAACAAAGTAAAATAATACTATTTAAATTATAATAAAAGAATAATGATTAAATAAATAATTTAATGTAAGGGGTGTAACAAGAAGGCTTAATTTACAAATTTACCTCTGAATTATATCTTTTTTCCATTTGTGTACCCTAAACTATTTTTGTTCCTAATTACCCCATAGACTATAATGTTTCCTAGATTATCCAAAATAAAAAAGTGGCCAACAAAAATGTGACGCAAGAACATCTTATTAGGTCTAGGGATGGGCACGGGTCGGGTAGGGTCGGGTTTTTGGCCCACCCGGACTCGATCCGAAAATAAACACCCTAAACCCGCACCTGACCCGACCCGACAATATTCTTTAAAAAATTTGTCCCGGCTCGACCCGAAAATAAATATACTAAATCCGACCTCGACCCGACCTATATAAAATAAATTAATTTTAGGGACCTAATTGTAAAAAAATAAATTTAAACTTAATTGTAAAAAATATAATTTAAAGGACTAAATTATAAAAAAATCAATTTTAAGGACTTAATTAATATATATATATAAAGAGGAGTATTATTATAAATATCCCTAAAAATTTAGGGGAAAATTACATTATTAGTCTCGGGTCGGATATTTCCACCCTAAATCCGACCCGAGTCTACTCTTAACAAAAACCGACTCGAACTCAAACCCAATTTTTTCATTAAAAAATTCGACCCGATCGGTCAGGTCGGGTCCGGGCAAAATGCCCATCCCTAATTGGATCCCGATACTTTTGAGGGCAAATTGAGACAAATAATAGTTTAAGGTGCAAAGTGAGAAATAGGTCTATGTCAGGGGCTAAATTACGAATTAAGCCAAAGAAAGAGTTTTTGAAGAGTTATGCCTCGGGATTTGTGGCGAACGCATCTACACCATGTTGGACGGCTCTTCTCAGTTAAATAGTACGATTTTTTATTAATAATTGTGTATTTTAGTTGCAGTATTATTTTAAATTTGAAGTACTTTCAATAATGTCTGTATTTGAATGTTTCCTGCTAAAACGTATTTTAATTAAACTAATCACGGTCGAAAGGTTAAACTTAAATATAAAAACTTCAGTTTATTTAATAAATATAGCCTACGTTAAACACAAATATGACTTGAGCTTTAATTAAACAAGATTTCAACCCAAATCTTAATTTTATTGAAATATAATAATAATAATATATAAGTAGCATTTAGTAGAGCAAGTACATTTGGTTAGTTCGTCAAAATGTTCATCTTAGTTCCTCATATTTAACACGGTAGGTGACCTATGACCTTCTTTATGCAGAAAGCTGCATTTTGATGAGTGTTTTGAGGTGTCGACCAGTTATTCAAATAGAGATATGTTATCATAATAGCGGTCGTTATATAACGATAGTGATATCATTCGAAATCGCGATTCGCAATAATCGAAATAGCATCGATTATGTTCACAAACGCAATAATACAACGCGACTAAAAATACGACCACAACCGCAATTTAAATTTATAACTTTCCATTTTTGGATGAGAGCAGTGGAAGTAATGGAACTGCTTTGATCGTGAGCACTAGAGATGTATTTCATGGTCGAATTGTGTTACTGTAGAAAGGTTTGGTTTTCGATCATCATCCTATTTGTCTTGACATTAAGGTTTTGTTCGGTGTTGATTTTGAAATAGATGTTAGACTGAAAACGGGCATTTGGCAAAAATTTAATTTTTTTTCTCTAAAGTTTTGCAGTTTGTAACTCTTGAAATAAAGTTTAGGTTTCAAACAGTCAATTTTTTTATTTATTGTAACCGTTCAACGTTATTTCTGCGTTCATCAGTCCAACAATCTTTAAACAATATTTTCGAATGAAGTCTAACACAAACTGTATTCCATGCTATTTAGAAAGGAGTGGATTGTCTATAAATTAAATGTTATTAGATTTTAGATTTTTTTATTCTCACTTTTGTATGTAAGAAAATCTTTAACTCAATCTAGTTTTTTTTGCTAAATAGTGAAATATTTACATTTTTAAGATAAATGTCGAGATTTAAATTTATATAAGATGAGATAATATAAATATTATCGATCACTCGAGGGTAATGCTACATCTACTTAGTGAGTAGATTACCCAGCTGAGGTGACACGATTTGTTAACTAATAAATATAATATAATAATATATATATATATATATTTTGACAATGAATAGTCGGTTGATTTTATTAATTCTTTAAAATAAAGAAAACGGGCCCCATACCCATTTAAAGCAAAGCAAAGAAAAATAAATGAGCTATTCTATGAAACCCAACCGACCCAATCTTCCCCTACAAGCCAAAGCTCTCTGTTAAACAATGAAGAAACACAAAAGGGGAAAAAAGTAAAACGCCAGTGAATAGAGCATATCGGCGATGGTGAAGCTGACGAAAACTTCCATCCTTACTGTCATCAGACGGCGTCCCGACGATCCGCCTCCACAAGCCGTTCAACGAGTGGTGGGACCTCCTCGATCCAGTAGCCGTCATCGTCTCCCAACGAAGAATTAGAGGCCAGAGCATGGGCCACCGTGTTTCCACCCCGCCGGACAAACTGGAAACGACATGCATGTAGGCGGCTAGCTAGCTGATGGGCTTCCCAGATTATTGAGCTAATAACGGAGAAATCCATCTCCTGACTTCTCATCTTCTTAAGAACGGCCAGACAATCTCCCTCAAATACCACCTCTGAAAACCCCAGATCGATGGCGAAGGAAATAGCATGCACCAGCGCAATGGCCTCTCCGGCGAAAGCCGAATGTACCCGGTAAGACTTCCTCCGACTTGAACCCAAAACGAAACCCTCGTTGTTCCTTATAACGCATCCTGACCATGAAATTTTTGTGTTTGGGTTAAACGCTGCATCGAAGTTGGTCTTGACAAAGGACGACGGCGGGGGCTGCCAACGGGAACAGAGTGAAGTGCCCGATTGTAACCGCACAGGTAATTCCTTCAGTTCGCGCACAAAACCTTGTATATGCCTTGTGGTTGACTGCCATCTCTGTAACGTATTTTCATTGACCAATTTGTTACGAGCCCACCAAATTGACCAAATCGTAACCAGAATTTCAACATAACGGGAAGATGGATAATTAGCAAAAAGCCATGAAAGCCATTCTCGTAGCTCTAGACTGTTAATCTGTGTATTCCATGTGAAACCCAGGCTAGACCAGATAGGGAGACTAAATTGACAGTCACGGATTATATGCAAAGAATCTTCAGGAAATATATTACACCTAGGACAGGAATTATCATTCAGGATACGTCTGAAACATAGATTGGCTCTTGTAGGCACAAAATTCCTAATAAACTTCCATGTCTGAAATTTAATCCTAGATGGGCAAGGGACACTCCAGATTGTATTAAACAATTTCCTATCATTAGCCGTAGTCCCATTCGAATTAAGAAGTAGTTTGTAACCACTTCGAACCGTAAACATACCTGAAGGTTCTACACTCCAAACTCGACAATCTGCCTTTGGAAAACGAGTCAGCGGAATGGATAAGATCTGTTCCGCTTCGGCATTGCTAAATGTCGATCTGATTAAATCCTCATTCCACATACCCGCTCCTGGAATAGTCAAATCTGCTACTGTATGAAGAGAATCGATACGTGGGGTTGTAATCAAAGTTGGTGGCGTAGCTGGTAACCAGTAGTCATTCCAGATGTTGATGCCAAGACCCGACCCTACTTGCCATCGAAGACCAGATTCAAGTAATCCGCGGGCACTCCAAATACTCCGCCATATATACGAAGGGTGTGAACCAAGGCGTGATGTAAGGAAAGACAATCCTGGAAAATATTTCGCTCGGTAAATGCGGCTCACCAAAGATGATGGGCGAACAATCATACGCCACCCTTGTTTACACATAAGCGATATATTGAATTTCTGCATATCGCGAAATCCTAGTCCCCCATCCTCCTTTAAGTAGCATAAGTCCGCCCAAGTACACCAATGGATCCCCTGTCTATTGTGTCCTTTCTGCCACCAATACTTAGCCAAAATTGATTCAAGACGCCTACATAGAGTTTTAGGCAAAAGAAACACACTCATAGTGTAGACTGGTATAGCTTGTAGAACAGCTTTAATAAACACTTCTTTTCCTCCTTGTGACAAAGGACGTATAGCCCAGTTATTGATCTTGGAAGACATTCGTTCTCCCAATCCAATAAAAGCCTGACGCTTATTCCTACCAATCACCGAAGGCAATCCCAAGTACTTTTCCACACTGGAAGTTTGGCTTACCCCAAAAATTTGTACAACTCTAGACCGAGTCTCATCACTGACATTTGTAGAAAAGAATAATCCAGACTTGTCGAAATTAACAACCTGTCCAGAATTCTCAGCATACATATTCAAAATATTCTTTAGATGGACTGCACTATTCACCGAAGCTTTACCAAAAACTAGGCAATCGTCCGCAAAGAGTAAATGTGATACAGTCGGGGCATACCTGTTCAACCTAAAGCCACTCAAATCTCCAGTGTTCAATGCTTGGCGCAACAATGAGGACAAGCCTTCCGTACAAAAAAGAAAGAGGTAGGGGCTTAGAGGATCCCATTGCCTCAACCCTCTTGAAGGACAGAAAGGGCTACCAACCATGTCATTAATCACCACAGAATATGAAACTGATGACATACACCGTTCCATCAAAGATAGCCATGAATCCGCGAACCCCATCCTTTTCATAACTGCCAAAACAAAGCCCCATTCAACTC